>CAKXYN010000003.1:16625000-17875000 GCA_935064755.1 Tragelaphus eurycerus
GAAAGAAATATGACAGGGCTGTCTGCTGTCACCGTGTTTGTTTAACCTATACACTGAGCACATTGTGAGAAATGGCAGGTTGGATGAGTTACAAGCTGGAATCAAGATAGATGAGAGAAACACCAAGAACTTCAGATGTGTGGATGATGCCACTCTAATGGCAGAAAGTGAAGAGGAACTAAAGAGCCTCTTGAGGAGGGTGAAAAAGGAGAGTGAAAGAGTTGGCTTAAAACTAAATGTTAAAACAATGAAGATCATGGCATCCGGTCCCATTACTTCATGGCAAAGAGAGAGGTGAAAAGTGGAAGTAATGACAGATTTGCTCTTCTTGGGCTCTAAAACCACTGTGGATGGTGGCTGTAGCCATGAAGTCAGAAGACGTTTGCTTCTTGGCAGGAAAGCTATAACAAACCTAGACAGTGCATTGAAAAACAGAGACATTACTCTGCCGACAAAGGTCTGCACAGTCAAGGCTATGGTCCTGCCAGTGGTCATGTATGGTTTTGAGAGCTGGACTGTAAAGAAGGCAGGGTGCCAAAGAATTGATGCCTTCAAACTGCAGTGCTGGAGAAGAGTCCTGAGAGCCCCTTGGGCAGCAAGGAGATCAAACCAGTCAATCTTAAGGCAGATCAACCCTGAATACTCCCTGGAAGGACTGATGCTGAAGCTGAAACTCCAGTACTTTGGTCATCTGTTGCGAACAGCTGACTCATTGGAAAAGACCCTGATGCTGGGAAAGATTGAGGGTAGAAGGAGAAAAGAGCATCAGAGTTTGAGATGACTGGATGGCATCACCGATGCAATGGACATAAACATGGGCAAACTTCGGGAGACGCTGAGGGACAGAGAGGCCTGGCATGCTGCAGTCCATGGGTCTGCAAAGAGTCAGACAGGACTGGGTGACTGAACAACAACAATATCTGCTTTTCCAGGATGTGAAGCTGTATTTTTATTCTTCCTACAACTTTACCTATTTTCCTGAGATGTGTACACATGGAGGAAGGAAGATGAAGGAAAGATGGCTATTTAATTTTTTCATAGTTACTGGAATCATGTTACTGGAAAAATCACAGGGCATGCATATTATTTAAGCATATTGAGTTAAAGGCAGAGGAGAAACAGATCTATTGAGGGTATTCACTTGAGTAGGACTCAGATGTGGAAAGAGATGGAAAGTGAAAAAAAAAATCCCTTTTTATCACCAGCTTTCCAGTGCTGTTTGAATTTTCAATTCTACACCTTTTATTCTGGTTAAAACAAAAGTAATTGTACAATAGTTTCAAAACAAAGCACAACTTTTAAAAAGAATTTTTGTAGCAATTGACAATTACCTTTTTGGGCTTTGGGTGGAGGAAAGGCAAAAATGTTTTATTAGCAGCTGTAGTAATTTGTTAAACTGTCAAATTACCTTGTATATTCTTGCACATTTTCAACTACAAGTTTATACTGTTTCATTTGTGTTCTGTAGGTGGTGCCTAACTCATTGAGTAACAGGAGTCATGGTCAATTTTATCTTGTTTATGATATCAGAAGAGTGGGAATACAGTGGGCAACATACAGGCTCTGAGCCTGGGCAATAGTCAGGTGATGGAAACTCAGGATCAACTGCTCTCCTGGTTATGGGAACCACAGAGATTAGATGACCCCAAAGGACCACTCTGCCTCTGTCATCCTATTCACAAGAATAAATGAAAAAAGCAAAAATTTTGTATTTACTAAATACATGTCCAGAGCTGTTCTTAATGCTATTTATATAGTCACTAATTTAATTTTACAATACCTCCATAACATAGGGACTATACATTATCTCCATTTCACAGGTGAGGAAACTAACATCAAAGAGACATTGAAGACCTTGCCTTGGCCCCTAGCTGATGCATAGGGTATGTGTGTTGAAATACAGACAGTTTGGTCTGGATTGGAAATCAGAGAGCGTAGTTGCTCTCTAAAAGGAGTCAAGTAAAAGTCAAGTAAAAGTAAAAGTAGTCAAGACACAAAAGTCCAAATCTCATATTATTTCACTTATGTGAAATATTGAGAATAGGCAAGTCCATAGGGACAGAAGGTAGACTAGTGGTTTCCAGGGACTGGGAAGAGAAAGGAATGCTACTTTTGGTGCAGGGGGTTGCTTTTGGAATGAGAAATTGTTTTGGAGCTAGAGCTCGTGGTTCACAACATTGTGAGTGAAAATATTAAATATCACTAAATTGCGCACTTTAAATGTGTATATATATATATATATACATATATGTACACACTCACAATAATGTATTTATTTATTTATTTGACTGCATCATGTCTTAGTTGTGGCATACGGGATCTTCATTGTGGCACTTAGGTTAGTTGCCCCATGGCACGTGGGATCTTAGTTCTCTGACCAGAAGTTGAACCCACATCCTCCACACTGGAAGGTAGATTCTTAACCACTGGACCACCAGGGAAGTCCCTCAAATTTAAGCCACACTCTAAATGGTCAATTTTGTGTTATGTGAATTTCATCCCTTTCTCTTGAGATAGAGATAGGTAGATAAATAGATAGACATTAGATAGGCACATCCATCTAGTCAAAGCTATGGTTTTTCCAGTAGTCATGTATGGATGTAATAGCTGGACTATAAAGAAAGCTGAATGCCGAAGAATTGACGCTTTTGAAATGTGATGTTGGAGAAGACTCTTGGGAATCCCTTGGACTGCAAGGAGATCAAACCAGTCAGTCCTAAGGAAATCAGTCATGAATGTTCATCAGCAGAACTGACGCTGAAGCTGAACCTTCAATATGTTGGCCACCTGATCCAAAGAACTGACTGGAAAAGACCAGTGAGTCTGATGATGGGAAAGATTGAAGGCAGGAGGAGAAGGGGATGACAGAGGATGAGATGATTGGATGGTATCACCCACTCAATGAACATGAGTTTGTGCAACCTCCGGGAGTTGGTGATGGACAGGGAAGCCTGGTGTGCTGCAGTCCATGGGGTCGCAGAGTCGGACATGACTGAGCGACTGAACTGAGATAGACACACGCATACAACCAACCAGCACAGTGCACGTGGAAAGCTACAGTTCCCACAAATAGCCAGGTAGCTTAAGCTTAATGGGTTCCGTGGGTTTTTGCTCACCAGGGTGTCTATCCTGAAGCCAAAGGTGCTGTCTCCTGCACTGGGGAGTCAAGAAAAAGGGCTGGTAGAGAAGAGCTTAAGTAGACTGGCTAGTGGCCTTCCCTGAAGTGACAAACTGGGGATCCTGGGACCTGAAGATCATTAAAAGAGCTAGAGGAAGGAGCTGTGTAGCAATGGGCAATGGAATATTTTAATATTTTCACAACAAACATAACACTAGCTGAATTTCAGCTCTGATTAGAACCAAAATCAGTTTATACTTTTTAACCAAGCCACATATCCTCCTTGTTCATTCGATAGGTCAACAATCACAATTTCTTAACAATGGCTAGCCCTGACTTATTAGGGTCACTCAAGGTCCCTAGGGGCGGGGGGAAATTGAAGATATTTTTGTTAAAAAAAACTTCTCTCTGAAGTTTGCAGCTTCCTTCTGCAAAATGTGTTGTACCTAACTGGGAAATCCCTCTTCTCTGAGTGAAAACAGAGGTTACCAGACCTCTTCCAGCTCACCCTGGACCCTGTGGCCTCTGCTGCATACTATTGGTCAGAACAAGTCACATGACACCTCTCCCATCAGGAAGTCAAGCTCAATTTTGGATCCTGTCAGACATGCTTTACTTTCTCTGCTCTGTGAACTTCTAACTCCAAGAAAACAGTGAATATTTTGCTCCATAATGCTTTGCATGGTAACAGTTTTGGCTACCCGTCTAGATTTTCATGACCTTTGCTTTGGACATTTCCTGGTAGTGGTTTTCTCCCACTCACCTACTTTATTGAATTAATCTGCAAAAGAATTAAATTTAGGAGACAGTGAGGAAGGACACAAAATGAGAGCAAAACTCAGGGTGTCATCTTTTCAGTTGCATGGTAGGATGCAACAGCAAAACATAGCCACGGTGTATTTGCTCAGCAAGGTTAGTCCATCATTTTGCTGTTTGAGGTATGAGGTTTGGATCTGTGACCTTGGAATTTCTAGAGATGCTGGCTGTTGGCCTCACATTTTGTACTTGTGGACACCACAGCAATCCTCTCTTTCTAGTGGATTCAGGGATAGAAATGAGGAAGAATGACAAAGACTTGCTTCCCAGTCTCCCCTGGATATAAATGATTTAACTATTTTAACAGAAAGTTAACTAAGCCACAGGATATTTTTTTAAAGATGATATCCATTGCTACCCTATTCTACACAGATGCCAGTGCAGTTGCTCCCAGAAAAGATTTTAAAAATCACTTTTTTTTTTTTTAAAGATAAGGGGTATATATTTCTTATGACTATAGGTAAAACTTGTTGGTAAAGGGAGATTGATTCTGGAGTACGTTTGGATTTTTAAAAAACTTTCTATTTTGTATTTGGGTGCATGCATGCTAAGTTGCTTCAGTTGTGTCCAACTCTTTGCGACCCTACAGACTGTAGCCTGCCAGGCTCCTCTGTCCATGGGGTTCTCCAGGCAAGAATACAGGAGTGGGTTGCCATGTCCTCCTCTAGGGCAATTTCCTGACCTAGGGATTGAACCCATGTCTCCTGTGTCTCCTGCATTGCAGGCAGATTCTTACCACTGAGCCACTGGGGATTGGGGTATAGCTGATTAACAAACAATGTTGTGTTAATTTCAAGTGAACAGGGAGATAGATACATTATCCATTCTCCCTCAAACTCCCCGTCTATCTAGGTTGCCACATAACACTGAGGAGAGTTCCATGTGCTATACAGGAGGTCCTTGTTGGTTTGGTAAAAATTTTGATAGAATTAAATTAACCAACTTATGCTTTTCAAATACTGCACTTGTTGTTCAAAGCCATATTCTCGCTTAAATCACTTTGCTTGAACTAGGTCAGAATACGTTAATGTATTAACGAATCTGGATGATAAACTTCGGCTGTTTTCCTTTGAGGGAAGGAGTACAGAGACCATGCTGGCACGTGTTATCTTTTGGTTTTCTTTGGCTGCTTGAACCCTCTTTTGGAGGTACAGGATCCAAGGGTGTGTAATTGAGATACATTTCTGAGGGCATAAGGTTAGAGAGAAGAAGGAGGTGGCAAAGAAAAATTTGATAAGTATCAGAGTGCATGCTTCACACTGAAACCTGATCATTACTTAGTCTGACCACCACCCAATCACAGTGATCTGAGAACCAAGAAAGCCCATGAGAGGTGTGCTGAGATCACATGAGGTGATGCATATGAAATTATTTTGTAAGTTGCAAAGCATACTATATAGTGCTCTAAATTGTCAAGTGTCAATTTGTATTCTTACCATACATTTCAGGCTCTGCAGAGAGGTACTATGGGAAGTTCAATGGGAAGAGAAACAAAATATTTGTACAAATGATGTTACCAAATAAAAGTCCATGTGCTTGACCCACAGTGAGGCCAAACAATATCGAAACGGCGGAGTTTGAAACACAAAAATGTTTATTGCCGGGCCCTGTAGGGAGACAGGTGGCTCACACTCCAACTCCTCTAAGGGTTTCAGCAGTGCAATTTTAAAGGCAGATTGACGGAGGAGTGTGGTTAGTTGTTGCAAACTCTTGGTGTAGGAATCCTTTGTTCCTGCAGCTGTCCATGTAGGTCAGGTCACAATGTTTCTGTAAATCTCCAATGAGACAAATATTATTCTCTGTTCTGCAACTTTTTATCTCTGTATGAATGGACTTTTAAAAGCAAAATCTTGAGAATAGGCTATCCTGTATGTTTCAGGCTATAGGCAACATTCTTTTCCAAAAGGTGCAGAGCCAGCATGACTAAGCACAGGCCACAGAGCACAAAAGTTAAAGCAAAAGGAACAGATCGAATACGGAGTCAGGTTTATTCTTCCCCATTACAATAACATGGAACAACAAAGCCCCAGACATGCTTAACTGTTGTTGGCTCAGATGGTAAAGAATCCGCCTGTAATACGGGAGACCCGGATTCAATCCCTGGGTGGGGAAGATCCCCTGGAGGAGGAAATGGCAACCCACCCCAGTATTCTTGCCTGGAGAATTCCATGGACAGTAGAGTCTGCCAGGCTACAGTCCATAGGGTCACAAAGAGTCGGACATGACTGAGCAATTAACACTTACTTATTTTGGGGGAGCATGATTACCAAAACACAACACTCGAGCATTCCAGTGAGTTTAAGCAAGAAAGTCAGGGTGACCTGTCATTTACTGTAAATTCATGGTGGCTCAGCTGGTAAAGAATCTGCCTGCAATGTGGGAGACCTGGGTTTGATCTCTGGGTTGGGAAGATCCCCTGGAGAAGGGAATGGCTACCCACTCCAGTATTCTGGCCTGGAGAATTCCATGGACTGTATAGTCCATGGAGTTGCAAAGAGTTGGACACGACTGACTTTCACTTGACTGCAGTCATCTCAGACATCTGGGATTAGCAAGGCAAAGCCAAGTTCATTTGCAGCACTCACTAAACCAAAGGGTTATCTGGACATGGAAGAGTTTGGATGACTGCGATCAGTCACAAGATACTACTTCTTATTCTATTAAATAACAGTTGATGAATAGACATGTTTCTCTAAAGTGAAATAGGGTGGCCAAGTGGCTCTAGGATCAGAGAGACTTTCTTGGCTTTTAATCCAAGTTTGATCACTTAATGGTGTCATCTTGGGAATGTTTATTTAACTTCTCTGAACTGCAGTTTCTTCATTTGTAAAATGAAGATGACATGAGTTATTGTGAACATTAAGGAAAACAATGCACTTGAAAGCTCTTGAAAATAACAGGGACTTAAAAAAAGAAAAAGAAAGAAAACCAGCTGAACAAATGTGGACCCAGAACTGAGAGTGATTTTTTTACTGGAACCAAAGGCTGTTCATTCAACACAACACTTCTTTCTGACCATTCCTACATTCTATGCACCATTTCTTTATTTACATGATATATTATTTTATTGAACAAGCTTTCTTGCCATGTTTTCTCTGCTGATAATTTGTCAGACCCTTAAGCACAAGGACTGTGTATTCTATTTCTTTTATCTTCTCTTCCCATTGTGATTTTAGAGCTTACATCTTCCCTGTAACCATCCCTGCATGAGTAATCTTTGTATTTTCCATAGGACTTTGCCTGTGGGAGATACTCATAAGATTCTGTTGGATTTACTCTATTCACAGAGCAGTATAGTGTAGAACTTAAGTGCATGCTCTAAGGGAGCAGAAAACCTGGCATCAAGTCCCACATCTGCTACTTACTGGCTGCTGCTGCTGCTGCTAAGTCGCTTCAGTCTTGTCCGACTCTGTGCGACCCCATAGACGGAAGCTCACCAGGCTCCCCTGTCCCTGGGATTCTCCAGGCAAGAACACTGGAGTGGGTTGCCATTTCCTTCTCCAATGCATGAAAGTGAAAAGTGAAAGTGAAGTTGCTCAGTTGTGTCCAACTCTTAGCGACCCCATGGACTGGAGCCTACCAGGCTCCTCCGTCCACGGGATTTTCCAGGCAAAAGGACCGGGGTGGGGTGCCACTGCCTTCTGGTAAACCTCAATCGACTTGCTTAATATCCTTCTCTTTGGTTCTGTATCTGTGATACAGGGAATGACCAGCAACTACTTCATACAGTTTCCCCCTGAGCAAACCTGTATAAAGTTTTTAAAGTAGTATTCAGCATGCAGTAAGCGCTAGATACTTTTACTTTATATATTATTTAATATGATGTTGTTGGTGTCAGAAAAAAACAATAAACTATAAAAAGAAAATACCTAAACAATTTTTGCATTTTTAATAAATTCTCAGTACCTCATACAGTACAAGACCAAATAATCCATAACCAGAGATGGTCATTTTGTGTTTCAGTGTTCTGGGTTGTATGAGATGTGGGGGAAAATATTTATTTTTGCTTATTCGTATAGATGATTTGGGTGTACAAGGGATAAATATTACACGCATATGTAGATGTGTGCCAGCTCTCAATCTTCTCTATATCCCACTGTCTTTTGTTCTGTTGGGAACATTTATCTTTTGACTTCCCTAGTGATTCT
The DNA here is from genome assembly GCA_935064755.1 of Tragelaphus eurycerus. Lineage (NCBI taxonomy): Eukaryota > Metazoa > Chordata > Mammalia > Artiodactyla > Bovidae > Tragelaphus > Tragelaphus eurycerus. Next base: position 16,633,083 of record CAKXYN010000003.1, read on the forward strand.
TTTCCCAGAATAATAATAATGTTTATCATGTTTCATAGTTGAAACATCAATACATCTTTTCTCTAATGTTCAGGTTTCACCAGGTCTCCTGACCTTTGGTGGAAATTGAAGTGATGATAATTAAGTTGTATGTCATAAATTTATCTTGTGTTATTATCAGTTACTCAGTCACGTCCAGCTTTTTGACTGTAGCCCACCAAGCTCCTCTGTCCATGGAATTCTCCAGGCAAGAATAGCAGAGTGGGTAGTCATTCCCTTCTCCAGGGGATCTTCCCAACCCAGGGACTGAACCCAGGTCTCTTGCATTGCAGGCAGATTCTTTACCAGCTGATCCACCAGGGAAGCTGAGGAATTCATCTTACTTCTAATCAAAGATAAGATCTCTCCTCCAGCCCTCACTTTTCTATTTACTTTCCAGGTTAAGCAAATCTCTTTTATTTAAATTTACTTCGGTATAAATGATAAATTAAAATGATCTGTTGCAGGATTACAAATTCCTCACACTCCATTCCTATGTGGAGTGAAATTGTAGCTTCTTTGTTTTATAGCAAAATGCGCTCATAGTTAGGGCTTGCAAGATGGCATACTGGTAAAGAATCCACCTGCCAATGCAAGAGATGCTGGTTTGATCCCCTGGAACAGGAAATGGCAACCTGCTCCAGTGTTCTTGCCTGGGAAATTCCATGGACAGAGGAGCCTGGCAGTCTACAGTCCATGGGGTCGCCAAGATCCGGACAGGACTGAGCACACATACATGCTCTCATTGCCATCAAAAGGTTCTACCCACTGGTAACAGGGTTGAAGAGTAAAGCCAAAGAAAAGTGTGTGCTTTTTCTTCCCCATCACTGGTTATATTAATAACTGAAACAATCTACATATGCCAGGCAGTTATAAATACATTTCTTCCCATCCACCTTGCTCTTTATTAGAAGCTGCCTTGGTCTATAGCAGAAGCCCAGGTGGACTCAGAAACTGTCCTTTTCCTCCTTTGATCCTGCAGCAATGCCCTTCTCCTAATACGTCTGTGCTGCTGCTCTCTGCTCTCCAAGTCTGAATTAATTGGAGCCCAGAGGCCTCCTGCTGCTGATGTCCACGTCTCTCCTGAGAGTGCGGACCCCCTGAGGTCTCAGGTGATTCCAATTTGATCCCCAGATCAAATAGATAGACCAGAGGGTCTATCCAGATGTCTTCCACCACCAAATGCTTTCCACACATAATTGTAAAACCTTTCTGGTAATTTCAGACCTTTCAGCGATGTTACATTCCCTAGTGGGAATGAGTCCTACCCACTTTAATTTCATGGCTGCAGTCACCATCTGCAGTGATTTTGGAGCCCAGAAAAATAAAGTCTGACACTGTTTCCACTGTTTCCCCATCTATTTCCCATGAAGTGATGGGACCGGATGCCATGATCTTCGTTTTCTGAATGTTGAGTTTTAAGCCAACCTTTTCACTCTCCACTTTCACTTTCATCAAGAGGCTTTTTAATTAAAAGACGCTTACTCCTTGGAAGGAAAGTTATGACCAACCTAGATAGCATATTCAAAAGCAGAGACATTACTTTGCCAACAAAGGTCCGTCTAGTCAAGACTATGGTTTTTCCTGTGGTCATGTATGGATGTGAGAGTTGGACTGTGAAGAAAGCTGAGGGCCAAAGAATTGATGCTTTTGAACTGTGGTGTTGGAGAAGACTCTTGAGAGTCCCTTGGACTGCAAGGAGATCCAACCAGTCCATTCTGAAGATCAGCCCTGGGATTTCTTTGGAGGGAAGGATGCTGAAGCTGAAATTCCAGTACTTTGGCCACCTCATGCAAAGAGTTGACTCATTGGAAAAGACTCTGATGCTGGGAAGGATTGGGGGCAGGAGGAGAAGGGGTCGACAGAGGATGAGATGGCTGGCTGGCATCACTGACTTGATGGACGTGAGTCTGAGTGAACTCCGGGAGTTGGTGATGGACAGGGAGGCCTGGCGTGCTGGGATTCATGGGGTCTCAAAGAGTCGGACACGACTGAGCGACTGAACTGAACTGAACCCACTTTAAAGGGCTTCCCTTGTGGCTCAGCTGGTAAAGAATCCACCTGCAATGCAGAAGACTGGGTTCAATCCCTGGGTTGGAAGATCCCCTGGAGAAGGAAAAGGCTACCAATTCCAGTATTCTGGCCTAGAGAATTCCATGGACTATATAGTCCATGGGGTCACAAAGAATCAGACATGACTAAGAGACTTTCACTCATTCATTCACAGGTGACTCAGACAGAAAAGAATCTGCCTGTAATGAGGGAGACCTGGGTTTGATCCCTGGGTTGGGAAGATCCCTTGGAAGAGGGCATGACAACCCACTCCAGTATTTTTGCCTGGAGAATCCCCATGGACAGAGGAGCCTCATGGGCTACAGTCCATGGGGTCAAAAAGAGTCTGACAAAACTGAGTGACTAAGCAGAGCACATCAGTGACCTTCACAGGCTTTTCTGGTGGCTTAGCGGTAACGAGTCTGCCTGCCAGTGCAGGAGGCGCAGCTTCGATTCCTGGGCTAGGAAGATCCTCTGGAGGAGGAGATGGCAACCCAGTCCAGTATTCTTCCCTGGGAAATCCGATGGACAGAGGAGCCTGGGGGCTATAGTCCATGGAGTCACAAAGAGTCAGACAGGACTGAGCACCCACCTTAACCTGGGAGCCAATCAAGTTCTGGAAAAAAGCTACCATTCTCTCTGTCTGTCTGAGCAACTTCTTGGGCACTGATGCTCCCTCACCGGCTGGTGCCCTGTGAGCCTGCAGGGAACTTGTCTCTCAGAGTCCTATGCCCGAGACTGAGACAGAGAACCTCTGCACCTTTCCTTTTCCCAGCACAGCTTGTCTTTTAGACCTCCTCAACTCTCTTCCAGCTGTATCCAGCTGAATTTAAAACTGATTGCATCCTTCAGATATTTACTGAGCACTTTAGATGTGCTGCATACTCTACCAGACACTGTGGTTGCGATATTAAATATGAGACATCCTCCACTCCACATCTACTGGGGAGGGGGCACTTAAGGGGATTACTACAAAAAATATGTGCTTTGTAGTTAGTGTATTGAGAAAGAGGCAAAGGTTCCTGGTCACTTATAAAAAGACAATTGACCTAGGCTGGCAGATGGGGTTTCAAAGGACATTTCCTGGAGGAAGAGAAACCATTAGTCTTCTCTGACTCCACCCCAAAGCCCTGGGTTGTTAATGTCTTGTTTATATCCTATTGAACCCACTGCATTGGGACCTCCTGAGAGCTTCGCCGTCTTGGAGCTTTGGTTCCAAATATGATACCTAAGACAGAATTTAAGTCCATTGCCTCTCTTTCTTTCTCAGAGTATAAAAAAATCAGTCTCCTAGTTTACATCTGGAATGGGACAGCTCATAGAAGGCATGTGCCTTTAGGACATTCTGAACACTTCCTCAACAGAGGAGCCAACAAGGAGAACAGCTGTTGTCCACAGAGTTTTGACACTTCTGGTCTAAGTAACTAAGTAAAAGCTGAACAGAAAAAGAAAAGCAGAGAAGCAAGGAGAAACAGTAAAAATGAAAAGGTACAACATATTTTCCCCAAGTAATGGATTCATTATGACATTATAGAGAAGAGATTCAAATAAGACAATTCTGTTATCCAAACTTGAAATTTTAATTATTACACCTCTGGCTCACAGTTGAAAATGTTAGTCTCTCTTTCCCCATCTCTGTTCGCTCCCCTCAATTCTGCAATTTAATGTAATCGTATCACTGGGGTCATTGCTTTCCTCATCTGTCACATTTTTTGTTATTTTATTTAAATTTGGAATCAGGAAATTCACATTGAAATAAAACATCTTGTTTCCTATGGGTGAAAGCCAGAAAGATCTTGTCTTGGGAAGGCTGATTACAAAACACAAATAGTGTTTTGGTATGTCTTTTCTACTTGATTTCACCAAATGATTCGTAACTAATTATGACCAGGTCACTAGACCTATGCATACATAGGAACTCATATCATGGGTATCTTAATCGATAACATATCCAGAATAAAACTGGTATCTATTAGGGAAGTTTGCTCTTCAAATATGGCAGCTGAGGTTAAGAACCTAAGGTTTGAGGTTGAATACAGTTGCCTTTGGATAAATGAACACTTGCCTTGTGTCACAGAAGGTACAGCCTCTGTCCTGTCCTGTGTGCCTTCACTCTTTGTCACACGCCCAGGACAGGGCAGTGACACAATACCGATCCTGGGAAAAATACTCAAACCGCAGATTATCCCCAAAGAAGGTTAACTATTTTCTCATTATCATCTCCTTGAGGCCAACATCCAAAATGGTGAATTTGCTGGAGAGGATTAATCAAGGGATATTTCAGAAAAGAAGGAAATTTCCACAAAGTATTTGATAAGAGCTGCTGCTGCTGCTTAGTCACTAAGTCCTATCTGACTCTTTGTGACCCCATGAACTGTAGCCCGCCAGATTCCTTTGTCCATGAAGTTCCCAAGCAAGAATACTGCAGTAGGTTGCCTTTCCCTTCTTCAGAGGATCTTTCCAAGCCAGGGATCAAACCTGGGTCTCCTGCACTGCAGGCAGATTCTTTACTGTCTGAGCCACCAAGAAAGCCTGATATGATCAGAGGGAGTTATCCTTAGACTCAACCATTTATGTGCGTAGTAACTCTCCATGAAGATATCCTAAGGAGGGCAAGCAGGTCACAATTCTCTGGAAGGACACCTGTTCTTCTCCCATTACCCAGGCTTGAAGATTTCAAGTCTCCATGACTCCTACTTTTCCCTGGCTTCCCTTGTCCAATTAGTCAACAATTCTTATGAATTATTTTTAGCAAAAAATGTCACTGGTGTTTGGCACTCCTGTTCTAGTCCATCCTCTCCACAGACATCTGATTGATTTTCTTAAAATGTTGTTTAAATCTTATTAATCTTCTTTCATTCTCAAGAAGAGAGCAAGAAAGAAGCTCCTGACCCTGGCATCCAATAAGCAGTGTGAACAAAACCGTCATCAGATCAGATCAAATCAGTCGCTCAGTCATGTCCGACTCTCTGCGACCCCATGAACCGCAGCACGCCAGGCCTCCCTGTCCATCACCAGCTCCCGGAGGTCACCCAGACTCACACCCATCGAGTCAGTGATGCCATCCAGCCATCTCATCCTCTGTCGTCCCCTTCTCCTCCTGCCCCCAATCCCTCCCAGCATCAGAGTCTTCTCCAATGAGTCAACTCTTCGCATGAGGTGGCCAAAATACTGGAGTTTCAGCTTTAGCATCATTCCTTCCAAAGAAATCCCAGGGCTGATCTCCTTCAGAATGGACTGGTTGGATCTTCTTGCAGTCCAAGGGACTCTCAAGAGTCTTCTCCAACACCACAGTTCAAAAGCATCAATTCTTTGGCGCTCAGCCTTCTTCACAGTCCAGCTCTCACATCCATACATGACCACAGGAAAGACCATAGCCTTGACTAGGCGAACCTTTGTTGGCAAAGTAATGTCTCTGCTTTTGAATATGCTATCGAGGTTGGTCATAACTTTCCTTCCAAGGAGTAAGCGTCTTTTCATTTCATGGCTGCAGTCACCATCTGCAGTGATTTTGGAGCCCAGAAAAATAAAGTCTGACACTGTTTCCACTGTTTCCCCATCTATTTCCCATGTAGTGATGGGACCAGGTGCCATGATCTTCGTTTTCTGAATGTTGAGCTTTAAGCCAACCTTTTCACTCTCCACTTTCACTTTCATCAAGAGGCTTTTTAGCCCCTCTTCACTTTCTGCCATAAGAGTCGTGTCATCTGCATATCTGAGGTTATTGATATTACTCCCGGCAATCTTGATTCCAACTTGTGTTTCTTCCAGTCCAGCATTTCTCATGATGTACTCTGCATATAAGTTAAATAAACATGATGACAATATGCAGCCTTGACGTACTCCTTTTCCTATTTGGAACCAGTCTGTTGTTCCATGACCAGTTCTAACTGTTGCTTCCTGACCTGCATACAGATTTCTTAAGAGGCAGATCAGGTGGTCTGGTATTCCCATCTCTTTCAGAATTTTCCATAGTTTATTGTGATCTACACAGTCAAAGGCTTTGGCATAGTCAATAAAGCAGAAATAGATGTTTTTCTGGAACTCTCTTGCTTTTTTGATGATCCAGCGGATGTTGGCAATTTGATCTCTGGTTCCTCTGCCTTTTCTAAAACCAGCTTGAACATCAGGAAGTTCACGGTTCACATATTGCTGAAGCCTGGCTTGGAGAATTTTGAGCATTACTTTACTAGCGTGTGAGATGAGTGCAATTGTTCAGTAGTTTGAGCATTCTTTGGCATTGCCTTTGTTTGGGATTGGGATGAAAACTGACCTTTTCCAATCTTGTGGCCACTGCTGAGTTTTCCAAATTTGCTGGCATATTGAGTGCAGCACTTTCACAGCATCATCTTTCAGGACTTGGAATAGCTCTACTGGAATTCCATCACCTCCACTAGCTTTGTTTGTAGTGATGCTTTCTAAGGCCCATTTGACTTCACATTCCAAAATGTCTGGCTCTAGGTCAGTGATCACATCATCATGATTATCTGGGTCTTGAAACTCTTTTTTGTACAGTTCTTCTGTGTATTCCTGCCACCTCTTCTCTAATAACCACTTGAACCTTCGATTCTTGTCACATGCATTTTGTCCTCAGTCCCCAAACATACTTCAATTTCTTGCCATTACTCCTTGAAGCATCTAATCTTTGTTTTTCAAAATTTACCCTTTCTTCACACTTGGCTCAAATTATCTGTGATGACTCTTCTATTGTCCAGCTTGATAGCTCAACACAAAAGTCTTTACAGTCAAGCCTTCTTACAACTCATATTCCTGGGTCACAAGGAGAATTACTGCAGGCTACTCTTGGGGTCAATATTTTGGGAGGAGAGAAAGAAGTAATAATGTACAGAGGGAGAACCTGAACTGTAACACTATTGTTACAGAGACTTCAGCCAATCCTTGGAGCTCTGGAGGTGGGATGATCCTCCCAGAGTTTTCCAACTGAGACCAATTTATACCCTTCTCCCACCACCAGACTAAACCATAGGCGAGGCAGCTTCTTTCAGCCAATGACAATTCTTGGAGGGACCAAGAATCATGAGCAGTCAACACTCCTTTCCTGCTCTTGGAGGATGAGTGCCTTTCTTGGTGCCCAAAAAGGTCTGGGCAGCACACCACAGCATCCACTATAGACCTGTTGAGTACCTACTGACCCACTTCCAGCTATGTGATTGCAGGTAAGTGTCTTAACCTTTCTATGCCTTTGTGGCTTATTTCAAAAGAGAGAAGGAAATGGTAGCTTTCTTTTTCTCTAAGGACTAGAAGAACTAATCCACGCAATGCAAAGCTCAAATAAAGAGCTCAAAAATTCTATTATAACATTTATCATCACTGTTACTAGACACTTATATACTTATATATGCTGCCTTGTACTGTCATTTTAAAAGTTTCATTATGGCTCAGTTCACAATTGTTTACAACACATAACCATTGGGAACCACTGAACTAGTCTCTAAAACCTCTAAGGGCAGAGATGATATCTTTTTTCATCTTTATACCATCCCTACCTCCTACACAAGGACATTCATTGTGAATGTGCTTGAACTGATATTTTAGTTTGGCTCTGAAGTCACGCATTAGTAAAGAGAGAAACAAGACAAATCCTCCTGCTATAGTTACGCATTCAGTATTTAAGAGGGATTTCCAAACCCTAGTTTTGAAATTGTTTTCATTTTAAGCTACATTCACTACCAGAAAACATGTCTGTTCCAAAACAGGACTGTTGTGAGACCATGTTAATTTTAGCCAAGTTACTTAATTTGTCCCATTCTCTTCCACTTCTCTTCACTGACATTAATTGAGACCTTCCACGCTGCCGGAGCCTTTGTACTAGCATCTTTGCCATTTGGTCAGTCCCTATCTCTGGCTGTTCTCCAAACTGCAGCTAACACTATCATTTCACATCACAAATTCCATGTGCTTCCTTTAGTTCTCTTTTGGTTTGCAAAATAAAAATCAATGGCATTTGGAAGATCTTTCCAATGGGTCCTCTCAGCACATCCCCCCATTTCCCCAGCTTTCCAGGCCCCAGTTAATACCCTTTTTCTCAAATGAATGAATGCCAATCTCTAGCCACACTGATCTGTTCATATTCTGCAGTATATCATGCAGCTTTTCTTGCTTTTTTAATTTTATTCCTTTCCCTCATTTCTCCAATTGATACAGAGTTGGTATTAAATTGACAGCTGATTAATATATTAATATATATATATTTCCAACATACACATGTTGGAAATTTCCTAAATTCTAAAGTAGTTCTGTGTCTATTGGATCTAAGGAAGGCAGCATCTGGAATTCTGAAAGCTATATGAATAAATAAATGAATCAATTATAAAGAAAGAATAGCTTCTAAGAATCCACTCTATACAGACAGCTATTTTCAGGTCAACTGAGCTTCTTTAGGTTGAGCTAGGAAGATAATTGTCATGGTGAGGACACATGTAGGCTTCTGGTTCATGTCTCAGTCATGACTCTGCATAGGGCTCCTGGGAGTGTGCATCTGGATCAGTGGTTAAGTCTTCAATCTTGTCGCAATGGAGCATCCAGTTGGCAGAGGTGACTGAAGAAAAGGAAGGTAAGCATCTTGGTGCACAGTGGTTGGTTTGTTCGGGCTCTTGACCAGAGGGAGATTTGGAGACATCTGCAGAGGGGACTATCCATCAACCAGGCACATAAGTGAAAGGGACAAGCTCATGAAAGAAAAACATCACTCTGAAGATGGGTAGTGTGGAGGAGGTGAGGGAAGCAAACCAAACACCCTTCCTTTATGAGTCATTTTTTAAGGTTTTGCTTAAATTTTTTGTTTTAAAAAATTATGATTTAAAAGGTTCAAACAGCCTAGGGAAGTAAATCCATGCATACTTCCCACATTAGTTAATATTTACTAAGAAATCATAGGTTACAACAAATTAAACTTTTTGGCTCTCTTACTGAGGTTTTTTGGCCAACCATGTTAGTGACTGTTCCTACAGATAGTTTATAACTCTATTTTTTGCCCCTCCAGAGCAACTAAAGTGCAACAAGTCAGGAGGACTCCGGATTCATGTGGTTCTTAAATCAGGGCCTTAGGAAAATGGATCGGAGGTGGGGGAATGGATCAATGTGAGCAGGCAGAGACACTAGATATACCCACTCACTCAGTGGGAAAAGTGAGTTAGATGTCTCCTTGTTTGAGGTGGAATTCCTTCCTATAAACCTGGGCACCCTCAGTGAGAAATGCTTTACAGTCCAAACTGATGTTTATTTTGGACTCTGTTTCTCTTTCAGCTTTCAGTTCTGACCTTAGGAATGAGCTCACAATTGGAAGCGAATCTGTCTTCTGTTTCTACTGTTAAAGAATTACCTACCCACTGAAAAGCCACATAGTATTAACAATGGCCATGTCCCAAATATAAGCTTCTTGGAATTGTACAAATTGTACTTATGATGCTAGCAGATTTTGGTTTAACTGCTGAAGTATTTCAGTGAGAGGGACTGAATTCTTAGTAAATGAAATGCTTCCTCTGTTCAGTTTTGGTCTGTTGAATGCTGGAAGTTTGGTGAGTCTGATCCATTCATTACATATATTCGGGATGAAAGAAAAGGCCAGCCATTTGGTTTTGATACCATGTTTGTTTGTTTGTTTTTACTATATCTCAGACTGAAATCATATAGATTAAAAAAATGGTCCTTCAAAGTTGTTCTTAATCTCCTAAGTGTGTTTCTAATCTTAAGAAATGGGTGGGGTTTCTGAATACCTGATAGGGTTGTACAGATTTTAATTTGTCATATCTCTTGTGGATTGTAACTGATATGATTCAAAAATACCTGGAGGTTTCACTTTTCAGCATCACCAAAGAGAGTGCTAGTGCTTCATTGATTGGATCCTTGAAAAAACAAGTTATCCACACTGGAATAATACCTCACATTTTCTGGAGAGGGTAGAAAGAAAAACAAATATTTATTGACCCATTTATTTTTCCAGCAAACTTCTATTTGTCACTAACCAAATACTTAGCTGAGTGGTTTACATATAACACATAGCTGACTCCTAACAAGTCTATGAAACCCATTTTATAGATATGGAAACTGAGATGCTGAGGGCTCCAGTAACTTGTAAATAGAGGAGCTGAGGTTTAAATTTAGATAGGTCATTAAAAATAACCAAGGCTTTTCCATTAAGTGAATAGCTCATGCATATGAAAATACAAACATAGCTAAAGGAAGGAGAAAGAATCTGATTTGGGAAGGACCAATCTTTTTAGCCACTAAGGGAATGAGAATATATTGCTGTAGGAAAAACACCTTCCTCTTCTTGATCCGGAGGCTGAACCCATATTTCCTTCTTCTGTCCTCCTTTTCCCACCACCCAAGATGTGTCATGAACTCCCACAGCAGGCAAACTAGGAAACATCATTTTGGGTGTCCTCCTCAGGCATCCCTCTGACATCCTCCCACTTTGAATAGCCTCAAAACATTTCAAAAAAAAAAAAAGAAGAAGAATTAAAAGGGAGTTTTAAAAAGAAGCAGACCTGAAGCTGCACAGAGGCAGCAAAGACATCTTTGAGGTCATTCTTTTTTTTTTTTCTACACTGATGTATTCTCTCCAGAGTGATAATAATCTTTTTTGAAATGCAGGTCTAAGACGGAAGGAATTTTTATCTGGAAGAGTAATATAAATTAGCTTTGACTGCCAGTTTCCACTGATTATTACTTTCCAGGCGGAATTCCTACAAATTCTTGAGGCATGACCTCCAATGAAAAAATAAAACCCCTTTAAAATCTTGTTGAGAAATTCCAGATAACTTTCACAAGAGATTTAATTTTAGAGCATTAACACAATCTTGGTTGGAAAGATAAAACTACAATGCAGTTATTTGGTAAAAGTCATTACTTCACAATGAAGTCATTGGAGATTATTTTACTGTGCTTATCTGTCCCTTCTTTTTTTTTTCTTTTAAGCTTGGTTTCTTTCTCACAAAACTAATTTTATTATGCATTACTCAGTGCACTCTGGATTCACCCTTATGAAAGGATAAAGTGTTTCAACAGATAACCAGTTGGAGGCCGCCAATTTGAGATTCAACCTACCAGGATGAGCAAACACTGTTACAGGGTATTACATCTTAGTCATATGAACTATGCACCATTGCACATGTGTGGTTTCAGAAACCATAGTGGAAGGTTTAACAGAAAAAAAAAAAAAAAAGGAGGCATCGTTATGAAGTAATGGATTCAAAGAGATTTCTGTATATCTTGAAATAAGATTTAAGTGTCGGGAAGTAAGAGCATGCATGCTAGTGTTTACAGAGGACTTAATACGTGAGAAGTGTGAAGGTGTGTTGGAGGGGGTGAGTGGGAATCACCCCCATTGAACTGACAGCCAGGGTGCTAGAAAGGTAAAGTGATTTGTTTAAGGACTCGTGACCTCAAAATAGTGGGAGAGCAATTCGAGTCTGAGAACATCTGACTGCGCAGCTGATTCTCTTCCTAGGCCAGTGTGTTGCTCTTGAGCTGGCCTAAATGAAGGTGAGAAAACATGGAGACCAGCGCCGCATGTGCAAGGTCCATCAACATTTCAGAATAGTCAAAGGGAAAAAGCTGTCATTTTCCACCACTTCTTGTAAAATCTTCATTTACTTCAATTTAATATTTATTTTTTATTTAAATCAATAAATTTGTTAATATCTGATAAATTTAAATATTTAATATTGCATATGATAATTATTATTGTGTGTGCTGTCACATCTGACTCTTTGTGACCCCATGGACTGTAACCCACCAGGATCCTCTGTCCATGGAATTTTCCAGGCATGAATACTGGAGCGGGTTACTGTTTCCTACTCCAAGGGATCTTCCCGACCCAGGGATTGAACCCGTGTCTCCTGCATTGGCAGGCGGATTCTTTACCACTTCGCCCCCTGGAAAGCCTTGGATCTGAAATACGATCCGACATCCCCTGGGACAACTAAGCCACAACTAGAGATCCCCATGCCAATACTGACAAATAAGTAAATAATTATTATGTATAATCAAAGTAAGTCAGCTTAAAGTAAAAATTTAAATAGATGCATAACATATAGCTATATGTGAGATATAATCTTTATCCTCCAAAGTGAAAGTCTCTCACTTGTGTCCGACTCTTTGCAACCCTATGAACTATACAGTGCATGGAATTCTCCAGGTCAGAATACTGGACTGGGTAGCCTCTTCCTTCTCCAAGGGATCAGGGATTGGACCCAGGTCTCCAGCATTGCAGGTGGATTCTTTACCAACTGAGCTATCAGTGAAGCCCTTTATCCTCTAACATGTATGTAAATATAATCACAGGGAAAAATGTGAATTATTCTTATTTTCAGGGTATTTATGTGAAGGGGTAAGATTATTCTGTGAATATAGTGATTATTTTTAACATAAAATTCCCCTTTTCATTTCCTATTTAAACATTTTTTTCACTTATAACCCACAAACAGGTGGAAAAATGATTTATGTAATAATAAAGAAAAGAGACTTGAACCAATGAGATTCTTTATTCTACTTTCTCTGAGGATATATCAGTGGTGGAAATTATCTTTTAGATATCAAAATATTTGTTTCTTCTTTTCAAGAAGATTCATATTTTATTGGCTTTTATACAAAAAATCAAATAGGTTGCTTTTTCCAAGAGTAAGTCAATATTATTAATTCTTAAGCTATGAAATGTCATAGCATGATTTGTATTGTATGACTCCTGATTTATTAAGCATCTCATTTACTCAAGGCATGAAGGATGCAAAAATAAACACACGCTTTTCTCCAAGACACTCACAGGTAGAAAATTATATAATTATGGTACAATATAGTGAGGATTATGTGTGATATATATACATGTGAATAAGCATAACTGTGGACTTCCCGGATGGCACTAGTGGTAAAAAAAGCATTCCATCCCTGGGTTGGGAAGATTCCCTGGAGAAGGGTACAGCAACCCACTCTAGTACTCTTGCCTGGAGAATTCCATGAGCATAACTGGGCTTTCTAAATTCTCAGCTATCCAGAAATAAGAACTACATTGTTGTTGGTTCATCACTGGGTCATGTCTGACTCTTTTGAAGTCCATGGACTGTAGCACATCAAGCTCCTCTGTCCATGAAATTTCCCAGGCAAGAACACTGGAGTGGGTAGCCTTTCGCTTCTCCAGGGGATCTTTCTGACCCAGGGATCAATCAAACCCATGTCTCCTGCATTGGCAGGCAGATTCTTTATCACTGAGCCACCTCAGAACTCCAATAAGAATCATGCTGAAAAAAAATTAGTTTAGAATATACAGGGAAATTGTGATGATAGAAAGCAAGAAATAGTAAGTTTATTTTAATTACATTTAGAATTTGCTCCTTTCTTTTAAGATATATTTCAATAAATGTTTCTCAAAAAATACAAAATAATTTCAAATGCATCATGTTTATCATTAATCTTGTAGTGTTTCAGAGATGTGGAAAGAGGAGGTACTTTTATTATTTCTCACTTATAGAAATAACTCATGATTTCAGCTACTTTCCAGGCAAGAGACAATAATGCTTGTTTAGTAAAAGTTCTTAAAATTTACAACTCTCCAAAATATATCATTTGTACTCTTCTGTTTATAATCTAATATAACTCTACTTCTTTAATATACAATTTAACTCTCATTTTCCATTCTTGGTATATATTAGCACATAATTGGAGGATAATTACTTTGCAATATTGTGATGGGCTTTGCCACACATGAACATGAATCAGCCATAGGCACACATATGTCCTCTCCCTCCTGAACCCCCTCCCACCTCTCTCCCCACCCCACCCTCCAGTTGTCAGAGCACCGGCTTTGGGTGCCCTGTGACATACATCAAACTCCCACTGGCTATCTATTTTACATATGGTAATGTGTATGTTTCAAAGCTATTTCCTTTTTATTCCCTGATAAGCCATATTTGTTTTGGATAAAAGACAACAAAATAGGGATTAAAAAAAAACTATGATTGTGACTATGTGTGTGTGTGTGTGAGGATAGAGATTCTAACCAGAAGAAGGTATGACAGGTGTGACAGAGGGAAGGTGAGCATGGCAGAAAAGAATGGTCAGAAGCATTAAGGGTGTGTATTCTTTCTGACTTAGTCCCCATAGTGACTCAGGAATTCTGCCCCCCTTAAAGGTAGCTCACCAATGTTCCTATTTCCTGCTATTTCATTTACATTCACTTCAGCTCAGAGACGTTACAATAACCACGAACAGACCTCCTTGTTTCCATCCCTGAGGTTCAATCCACTCAGATGAAATTTCCTAAATTAGCACTTCCAAAGAGTCACCCCCATGGGTAAGAACTACTTCAGTTACAGTTACAGTACTGAATTCCATTCAAGGGCCTTGGTATATTCCAACAACAAATTAATTTCAGCTTTATTTTGTTCTGTCTCCCTATTGGGAAAAACACACAATTCAAAGGTAAACAAATGAATAATTTGAGTCATGAATACTCTGAAAGAAATAAAATAGGGTGACAGGAGAACTGATGACAGAGAAGCAGGACAGTGCCCAGAGTCTTGGAGATCCCAGGGCTTTTTGGCCATGGGACAGATGATCTGCCCCTGGCAGGTGGCTGTTTTCTGTCACCCAGTGGCCTGGTGGCTCCCCTCATCTGCTGTGTGCAGAGCACAGAACGTGCAAACGGGAAGATGACTGCACTACAGCCCAGTGATTCTCAAATGCTATGTTATTGCCATAGAGCATCATATAACATATAACTGCTTTGTGCAAGTGAAGTCTCACAAGGTCTACAACCTCTGGATACATTCATAGTTCCACTGAAAACCTTTCATCTGGTTTATGTTATTTCCTTTTACGGTTGAGGAAATGGAGGTACAGATGGGCATAGAGTTGAATGGTCAAAAATTAGATGCCAGGCAGGTGTGACCCATATTACAGGCAGCTTTTGATTGGTTCATTTGGCCATCAGTTTCTTCTGTTTGAAGGTGATATTGCCTTCAAAATCATTTCTTAACCTAGGGATGTGACAGATTGCTCCAAATGGTATTATCTAATGTATTCATCTAATTTATTCCTAGACCTAGTTTTAGGCAGCTTTTAGTTTTGCTTCCCAAGACCAACCCAACTATAGGATAAAGATTTATAGCCATTGGCATCACACGGTACCTTGCAGGCTCAGCTCTAAATTACCTCTTCTCTTTTTGGCCCTTACCATCCTTTGCACCTCACAATGGTACCTGACACATTTTGCCTTGTATCATCACTATATAAGCCTTTGTCTTATCTTCTACATAAGATGGCAAACGTCCGTGCACAGGAATTGTGTCTTAATAATCTTTGAGACACCCACTGAAAACAGTGCTCCACATCATAGTGTGTGCTACAGATCAAGTATTAAGAAGTGTCACAGATTCTGACACACACTCAAGCAGAGAGAAGTATTGAAAAATTATGTTGAGCACTGATAAAATCATTGGCATATGTGGGTAGCCCCCAGGTGGGTAGTCTTGCCAAGGAAAGCATTCATTTGAAAGTGTAAGATCTGGGATGTCATCAAGTAGATGTTCAGTGAAGGCCTGCTATATAGGACAGGGAATTTAAAAAATATGAAGGTGTAATCTGTTTGTAGGACATATATTAGGTTAACCTTAAAATTGCATTCCAATATACATTAAGTGCAGACAAATATTGTTTGATTCCACTTATATGAGATACCTAGAAGAGTCGAATTAATAATCAGAAAGTACATTGCTAGATGCCAGGGGTTGGAGTTGGGGAGGAGGGATGGGAAGTTAGAGTTTAATGGGAACAGAGTTTCAGTTTAAGAAGGTAAAAAATTCAGGAGATGGGTACTGGTGAGAGTTAATGTGAATACACTCATAGCCACTGAATTGTATAGTTAAATATGGCTAAAATATTATGTTTTATATCATGTGATCTTTACCACATAAAAAGACGTTAAAAAATCTGTTAGCATGATTTCATCATCATGGCACCTATTTAGTGAGTTACCATTAGGTTATTCAGACAGAATACTAGGTTTTTTGAATAGGATTCAGGAAAAGTGCAAAATACAGCCCATACCTTAACAAATTAGCAGTTTAGACTAAGAAGCAAGAGTTCAAAAATATAAAATCACACATGTGTGTATGTTAGTCACTCAGTCATGCCCAACTCTTTGCGAGTCCATGTCTTATAGCCTACCAGGCTTCAATGTCCATGGGATTCTCTAGGCAAAAACACTGGAGTGGGTTGCCATTTCCTTCTCCAGGAGATCTTCCCCACTCAGGGATTGAACCCTGGTCTCCTGCATTGCAGGCAGATTCTTTCTGAACCACCTGGAAAGTCACATATAATTAATTTCTAGGTTTTGCAATGGGTGTAAGTTAGACAGAAATTGAAGGAGTCATCACTAAGGGACGGCTGTGGAGGAGTGTAAGGAAGGTTCCAGACCCTGGATTGCCACGAAAGCACCAAGCACTGCACTGAGGTGCCAAATCATCCACACAGAACTCAAAGGGAACCAAAGGCTGGTCTACACAAGGTTAAAACACAAAGAGTCAGTCCAAAGAAAAGGAACAAAACGGACTTTTATTTTCCTATCAGAGAAGAGGCTTGGCGACACAGTTCAGCAGGTTTCAGAAATTCCAGTGTTAGATGTTGTTCCTAAAGGAGAAACATTCTGAGAACTCATGAGGATGCAAAATTGTCCCCGAACAGGAGGAAATCAGCCAACAAGTTCCCAGACATTTCTCACTAGTCTGACATATCCCGCAATATACAAAGCTGATTTGGGCCATGTCACCAAGGAGATGTAGTCTGTTCTTATATGGACTCTGGCTCAGGAAATTAGCAATGGGAAGGGGGAAAGATTTCTAGTATAAAAATCAGACATATATGACTTACATATATGACATATATGGCTTACAGGGCTTCCCTGGTATCGCAGTGGTAAAGAATCTGCCTGTCAATGTAGGATATGCAGGTTTGATCCCTGGGTCAGGAAGATCCATGGGAGAAAGAAATGGCAATCCATCTAGTGTTCTTGCCTGGGATATCTTATGGACAGAGGAGCCTGGTGGGTTACAGTCCATGGGGTCACAAAAGAGTAGGACACAGCTTAGTAATTAAAAAACAACATATGTTTTATAAGGAGAGATTACAAAAGAAAAAAATGTTAGAGGGCCAGGAATGCCAAGTGATGAGATTTGACATGTGTCACAGGTACTTAAACAAACTGGGACTTCCATGTTGGTCCAGTGGTTAGGACTCCATGTTTTTACTGCAAGAGGCACAGGTTTGATCCCTGGTCTGGCTCAGAGATTAAAGCATCTGCCTGCAATGCAGGAGACCTGGGTTTGATCCCTGGGTCAGGAAGATCCCCTGGAGAAGGAAATGGCAACCCACTCTAGTATTGTTGCCTGGAGAACCCCATGGACAGAGGAGCCTGGTGGGCTACAGTCCATGGGGTCACAAACAGTCGGACATAACTGAGCGACTTCACTTCACAGGGAAATAAGGTCTCTCATGCCCATGACATGGCCAAAACCAAGAAAGAAATAAACCATCAGGGGCTCTAGATACAAACATGCACCCTCTCTCCCAGGGTGTGGAGTGCTAACTGGGATAAGAAGCTTATAAAGTGTTGCTCTCCTGGACCTTTAGCCTGAGGCATAAAGTTATGCAGAAGTTAGAGAACAGATACAGTAATGAAATAAAACAGTGAAGATGCCTCTTCCCCAAACCGCTCCATTTATTATAGAAAAGATATTTGGGCACAGAATTGGGTGGTATATAATTTTCCTAAATTATTATGAAGGCCATTATTGCTGTTATGAAACACAAAAAAATAACTGTACATGTCTTTTTAAAAATTGAAGTATGGCTGATTTGCAGTTTTTCAGGTATACTGCTAAGTAATTCAGATTTATATGCACACACACACACATATATTCTTTATCAGATTTTTTTTTCCATTATAGGTTATTGCAAGACATTGAACATAGTCCCTTGTGCTATACAGTGGATCCTTGTTTTTTTAAGTCTATTTTATATCCAGTAGTTTATGTCTGTTAATCCCAATTATCCCCCCTTTCCTCTTTGTTAAACATAAGCTTGTTTTCTATGTCTGTGAGTCTGTTTTGTAAATAAATTAATTTGTATCATTTTTTTAGATTCCACATATAAGTGATATGATATATGTCTTTCTCTGACTTCCTTCACTTAATATAATAATCTCTAGGTCCATCCATGTTGCTGAAAATGGCATTATTTCATTCTTTTTAATGGCTGATTAATATTCCATTGTGTGTCAATGACACTCAATATGTCAGCAAATTTGGAAAACTCAGCAGTGGCTACAGGACTGGAAAAGGTCAGTTTTCATCCCAATCCCAAAGAAAGACAATGCCAAAGAATACTCAAACTACCGCACAATTGCACTCATCTCACACGCTAGTAAAGTAATGCTCAAAATTCTCCAAGCCAGGCTTCAGCAATACGTGAACCATGAACTTTCATTTTTTTTTAAGCTAAAAATTAATTAATTAATTTTTTAAAAATTTTATTTTGCTTAACTTAACAATATTGTATTGCTTTTGCCATTCATCAAAATGAATCCGCCACAAGTATACATGTGTTCCCCATCCTGAACCCTCCTCCCTCCTCCCTCCCCATACCATCCCTCTGGGTCGTCCCAGTGTGCCAGCCCCAGGCATCAGTTATCAGGCATCGTACCTGGACTGGCGACTCATTTCAGAAATGATATTATACATATTTCAATGCTATTCTCCCAAATCATCCCACCCTCTCTCTCTCCCAGAGTCCATAAGACTGTTCTATACATCAGTGTCTCTTTTGCTGTCTCGTAAACAGGGTTATTGTTACCATCTTTCTAAATTCCATATATATGCGTTAGTATACTGTATTTGTGTTTTTCTTTCTGTCTTACTTCACTCTGTATAATAGGCTCCAGTTCCATCCACCTCATTAGAACTTATTCAAATGTATTCTTTTTAATGGCTGAGTAATACTCCATTGTGTATATGTACCATAGCTTTCATGTTCAAGATGGTTTTAGAAAAGGCAGAGGAACCAGAGATCAAATGGCCAACATCTGCTGGATCATCGAACAAGCAAGAGAATTCCAGAAAAACATCTATTTCTGCTTTATTGACTATGCCAAAGCTTTTGACTGTGTGGATCACAATAAACTGTGGAAAATTCTGAAAGAGATGGGAATACCAGACCATTTGACCTGCCGCTTGAGAAACCTGAATGCAGGTCAGGAAGCAACAGTTAGAACTGGACTTGGAAGAACAGACTGGTTCCAAATAGGAAAAGGAGTACGTCAAGGCTGTATATTGTCACCCTACTTATTTAACTTCTATGCAAAGTACATCATAAGAAATGCTGGGCTGGATGATGCACAAGCTGGAATCAAGATTGCTGGGAGAAATATCAATAGCCTCAGATATGCAGATGACACCACTCTTATGGCAGAACGTGAAGTACTGAAGAGCCTCTTGATGAAAGTGAAAAGTGGAGAGTGAAAAAGTTGGCTTAAAATTTAACATTCAGAAAATGAAGATCATGGCATCCGGTCTCATCACTTCACGGGAAATAGATGGCAAAACAGTGGAAACAGTGTCAGACTTTATTTTTCTGGGCTCCAAAATCACTGCAGATGGTGACTGCAGCCATGAAATTAAAAGACGCTTACTCCTTGGAAGGAAAGTTATGACCAACCTAGACAGCATATTAAAAAGCAGAGACATTACTTTGCCAACAAAGGTCCACCTAGTCAAGGCTATGCTTTTTGCAGTGGTCATGTATGGATGTGAGAGTTGGACTGTGAAGAAAGCTGAGCGCGGAAGAATTGATGCTTTTGAACTGTGGTGTTGGAGAAGACTCTTGAGAGTCCCTTAGACTGCAAGGAGATCCAACCAGTTCATTCTAAAGGAGATCAGTCCTGGGTGTTCATTGGAAGGACTGATGTTGAAGCTGAAACTACAATACTTTGGCTACCTGATGGGAAGAGCTGACTCATTTGAAAAGACCCTGATGCTGGGAAAGTTTGAGGGCAGGAGGAGAAGGGGATGACAGAGGATGAGATGGTTGGATGGCATCACCTACACAATGGACATAGGTTTGGGTGGACTCCGAGAGTTGGTGATGGACATGGAGGCCTGGCATGTGCTGTGGTTTATAGGGTCGCAAAGAGTCAGACACGACTGAGCGACTGAACTGAACAGTGTGTCAGTGTGTGTGTGTGTGTGTGTGTGTGTATACCACATCTTCTTTATCCTTTCATCTGTCCATAGACATTTAGGTTCTTTCCGTGCTTTGGCTGTTGGAAATAGTACTTAACTGTGCATGTCTAAACTGATGGACACAACTTGATACTGCCAAATGTGGTGTTCAGCGCTTAGGTATTTGTTGAAAAACCTAAAATTTATGCACAAAAGTTTACTGGCCACTCACTATGCATTGAGCTCTATAGCAGATGCTTTCAGAACATGAAAGAAATGCAAGGCTGATTCCTCAGCTGAGAGGAAACTACAACTAGGGTAGAAAGAATCATCAACATATTATCGATAATGATAACCTCTCACCTTCAACACCATCGCCATCACCACCACTGCCATCATGGTACCATCATAATTTCACCTTATTTATACAGTATTTTGTGATTTAACCTAAGATTGTTGATGGTTATCTTTCTCCCCTTTCCAGATTAGAGATATTGTATTGGGTCAGATTGTTTTTGTACATGAGGAAAAATCTAATCCAAGAGTTTTCTAGAACTCTAGTCTTTTAGGATTCTAGTGTTTTCTAGACCACAATGTGCTCTATACATGTAGCTAAATTCTTTGCAGCCACATTGAAAATATAAATTCATATATGTGAATATTATAGTTTTCAATGTAGACTTTAAGAGTCCAAAATCAAAAAGAGTCTTGGAAAAACTCTTTGGAAATTGATTTCAGCAAGTTCATTGCATCCTTTGAATTTATTAGTTCTAGACAATATTTATCTTGTTAAGAATATAAACTTTAGGGACTTCCCTGGTGATCCAGTGGCTAACACTATGCACTTTCACTGTAGGGACCATGGTTTCAATCTCTGCTCAGGGAACTAAGATCCCACTAAAAAAATTAAAATTATCAGCTACTTTAAAATAAATAAATATATTTTATATATATAGCTAAACTTTTTTGGAATCTTATGAGTAATTTTAACTGTCAATTTGATTAGGCTACAAGGTGTTCAGATATTTGGTCAAATATTATTCTGACTGTGTCTGTAAAGGTGTTTCTGGATGAGATTAACATTTGAGTGAGTAGACAGAATAAATTAGATAGTGTGACCTAATATGGGCGAGCCTTGTCTGATCGGTTGAAGGCCTAAATAAAACAAAAAGATTCAATAAAAGAGATTCCTTCTTCCTGACTGCCAAGCTGGGACATGATTTTTTTTCCTTTGGACTTAAATAGATACATCGGCTTTTCCTTCATCTTGAGTCTGTTGGGCATGGGCTGGAATGGCAACATCAATTCTCCCAGTTCTCACATTGCTGTGCTTGGACTGAAACTATACCACTGACTCTCTTGGGCTCTAGCTTCCAACTTGCCAACTGCAGGTATGGGACTTTTCAGCCTCCTTAATTCCATGAGCCAATTCCTTATAATAAATCTGTCTCTCTTTTGTTCCCCCACTCATTCACACATACACATATATCATATACACATGCACACCATACACACACACTCTCTATATATCTTATATAAACTTCTTATATGTATATGTATAGATGGGATATAAGTGATAGATAAACTGATAGATCGATTTGTTCTGTTCTCCTGCGGAACACTTGTTAACATGAAAGCCAAGCTCAAAGAACACATTAGTTGATAAGGTGGAAATGAACATTTGGTCACATACACTTCAAAAGATAGGTAGATAGATAGATAGAGATATTTCATCCCTTATTTTTCTTAAAGGATCAAAAACTAGCTTTGAAAATAATTTTAAAATGGGAATTCGAAGTCGATCTTGAACACTGGAGATATTTGGCTATCTGATCACCAAATACTGTTCAGTATTCCCAAAGAAAGGCAATGTCAAAGAATGCTTAAACTACTACACAATTGAATTCATTTCACATGCTAATAAAGTAATGCTCAAAATTCTCCAAGCCAGGCTTCAGCAATATGTGAACCGTGAACATCCAGATGTTAAAGCTAGATTTATAAAGGCAGAGGAACCAGAGATCAAATTGTCAACATCCACTGGATCATGGAAAAAGCAAGAGAGTTCCAGAAAAGCATCTATTTCTGCTTTATTGACTATGCCAAAGTCTTTGACTGTGTGGTCCACAACAAACTCTGGAAAATTCTTAAAGAGTTGGGAATACCAGACCACCTGACCTGCCTCCTGAGAAATTTGTATGCAGATCAAAAGCAACAGTTAGAACTGGACCTGGAAGAACAGACTGGTTCCAAATTAAGAAAGGAATACATCAAGGCTGTCTATAGTCACCCTGCTTATTTAACTTATATGCAGAGTACATCATGAGAAACCTTGGGCTGGATGAAGTACAAGCTGGAATCAAGATTGCCAGAAGAAATATCAATAGCCTCAGATATGCAGTCGACACCACCCTTATGGCAGAAAGTGAAGAACTAAAGAGCCTCTTGATGAAAGTGAAAGTGGAGAGTGAAAAAGTTGGCTTAAAGCTCAGTATTCAGAAAACTAAGATCATGGTATCTAGTCCCATCACTTCATGGCAAATAGATGGGAAAACAGTGGAAACAGTGCCAGGCTTTATTTTGGGGGGGCTCCAAAATCACTGCAGATGGTGACTGCAGCCATGAAATTAAAAGACACTCCTTGGAAGAAAAGTTATGACCAACCTAGACAGCATATTAAAAAGCAGACATTAGTTTGCCAACAAAGGTCCGTCTAGTCAAAGATATGGCTTTTCTAGTAGTCATCCATGGATGTGAGAGTTGGACTATAAAGAAATCTAAGCACTGAGAATTGATGCTTTTGAACTGTGGTATTGGAGAAGACTCTTGAGAGTCCCTTGGACTGCAAGGAGATCCAACCAGTCCATCCTAAAAGAAATCAGTCCTGAATATTCATTGGAAAGACTGATGCTGAAGCTGAAACTCCAATACTTTGGCCACCTGATGGGAAGAACTGACTCATTTGAAAAGACCCTGATGCTGGGAAAGATTGAAGGTGGGAGGAGAAGGGAACGACAGAGGATAAGATGATTGGATGGTATCACCGACTCAATGGACATGAGTTTGAGTAAACTCCGGGAGTTGATGATGGACAGGGAACTCTGGCGTGCTACAGTTCATGGGACCTCAGTGAGTTGGACATGACTGAGCGACTGAACTGAACTGAACTGATCACCAAATCCATTTATTCTTCTTCCTGGGGGTACCCCTTGACTGCTTTTCCCAGCTTCCCTGAGGGTGACTGAGTCATGATGTATCTACTCCTTTTACTATGGCCTATAAACACCTCCCACACAAGAGTCCTCATGTTCTTCTCTGCTCAGTGGAATTCAGGCATATATTGAGGATGATGAAACATGAAACACAAGAAACCTGGGTCCCTCCTCTCAGCTGGACTAGACCTGCCCAGGAGAACTCCTTTTGGATTTTGCATGAATGAAAAATAGACTGCTATTTCATGAAGCTGCTGAGATGTTAGGAGTGTGACTACTCTATAATGTTCGCTTGTAGCTGGCATTACTAAGTGATACACAACATTGTTGAGATAAGAGCAGAGGTGTTACTGTTGGAGAACAAGGTCATGTGAATTTATAACTCCTGGGATGTCTGCTTAGAATATCCATCTCTGGGACTTCCCTGGTGGTCCAGTGGTTAAGACTCTGTTTCCAATGCAAGAGGTGTGGATTCAATCCTTGGTTTAGGAACTACGATTCCACATGCTGTGTGATTCATCCAAGAAAATTAAAAAAATAATCTATCTCAAAATCTAGGAATTGCACCTTCACTTATTAAAATCTAGTTACTTGTGCTTGTTGTTTGTCATGTAGATATGTGATTTGCTGCTGTTGTTTAGTTACTAAGTCTTTCTGGACTCTTTGCGACCCCATGGACTGTAGCCTGTCGGGCTCCTCTGTCCATGGGATCTCCCAGGCAAGGATACTGGAGTGGGTTGCCATTTCATTCTCCAAGGGATCTTCCTGACCCAGGGATTGAACTCGCATCTCCTGCGTTGCAGATGGATGGATTCTCTACTACTGAGCCATCCAGGAAACCCCAAACAGTTAATTAGGAGTCAAAAAAAAGGGGGGGGGATAGGTGATTAGGTTTGGAAACCTAGTCTTAGATGCAATCTACTTAAGTCACCTTATAACTACATTGCTTATTTGATTCAGACAAATTTTAATTTTTAAGACAGTTACAATGAGCTGTATGGAAAAGAATATTGCATGGGGTCATAACATCTAAACTGGAATCCTAGATTTACTGTTTATGGACAGGGTAACCTCTTCCCTGATGGCTCAGAGGGTAAAGTGTCTGCCTGCAGTACAGGAGATCTGGGTTCAATTCCTGGTTTGGGAAGATCCCCTGGAGAAGGAAATGACAACCCACTCTGGTACTCTTGCCTGGAAAATTCCATGGACGGAGGAGCCAGGTAGGCTACGGTCCATGGGGTCGCAAATAGTTGGACACTACTGAGCGACTTCACTTTCTTTCAAACTCTTCAAGTCTGTTATCTCACTTTTAAATATAAGTGGGATTATAGGAACTTCCCTGGTGGTCCAGTAGTTCGAGCTTCACCTTCCAATGCAAAGGGGTGCAGGTTCAATCCTTGTCAGAGACCTAAGATTCCACATGCCTTGTGGCCGAAAACAAAAACATAAAACAGAAGTGGTATTGTAACAAATTCAGTAGAAATTTTAATAATCACCCACATCAAAAAAAAAAAAACCCTTTAAAAATAATAAAAAACAAAATGGAATCATAATATTCCTGACTACATTGTTGAGAAGATCAAGGTGCTACACTTTCAAAGTGAGTAAATATTTCTGTCTGTTTTCCAGGTAACAGAAATATCAGACCTATTTAAGGGGATGCTGAATAGCAAACCCAGCAGGTTTCACTCACTCATTTCCACACACACAGCTAAATTGCTCCCTGCCTGGGGTCCCCTGGCCTTCCAAGAACCTGGGACTCTCAACTTGTAAGGGCCCAAACAGATGCTTGCGGGTCTCAATAGCATATTTCAGTTGGAAGACTTGTTGCAAGCAAGCACTCAAGTCTTCTGGAAGCGTAAGACCAGAAGACCAAGACCTGTGAATAAACTAAATGAGATGGGAATGCTTTGAGTGGAGCAGGCTGGTGGTGCCTCCCTTATCTTGCTCTCTACAAGCCCAGACTTCAGAGCACACCATGACTTAGATCAATGAAATAACTAAAAGCAAAGGTCAAGCTGTGAATTACAGAGTGGAGAGAAAAACAAACAATGGCAAAATCTGGGGAAAAAAGTGAAGTGAAAGAAACCATCTTCTCATGCTTTTCATACTTGGATGAGTGTACAATCCTTCCCCCCATTGGAAAAAAATCCTGATGACGATATAGGAAAGTGATCTAGAGAATGGAGTTTGGGGTCAGAAAATGCTGAGTTAGCACTCAGTTTGGCCACCTCTTCTCTGTGTTACTTTAGAAAAGTTCCTTAACTCTAAGTAGCCTCCATTTTCTCATCTTATGTCTAAGGATTGCTGAGAAGTAAGAAAGTACTTTGATACAGGTAAACATTTCAGCACAGTCCCTGGCACAGGGTAAGAGATATAATACATTAGCTTTGGCTGATTTGGGCTTTACCTTGAATATCATTTTGGTTTATACATTACAGGGATACACCCTGTAATGCATTACAGTGGGTACACCCTATCATCTTCTCCATCAAATCAAATCATTGCATGGAAGTCTCACTTAGCTTCTAGTCTGAGTTGTTTCTTCCTCCATGGGCTTGGGTGTTGAGTTGCTATGTAGACTTTTGTGCTTAACTACAGTCTTTGTCAGTCACAGACTGGATGAGATGGAGTGGAAGAGCCATCTGTCTCCCAGAATTTAAAAAATTATGAGAGGCAACAATAGCATCTAAAAAAAAGGATGAAGTGTGAGCACGCGTCCTGTATTTGATGCTATAACCTATAGATCCCAGATTGACTCAGTCTATCCTCATGGAAGAATATTTATCAGTAGCTCTGATGTTATAGTTTGGAACCTGGAGTCTGGCCCATTCCAAATCCACCACAGTCTCACAGTTCTTGTCCTCAGCCCCACACCAATCCTCATCTTTGTTAACATTTACACCTGAGTCTCCCTTTAAAGGTTGGTACC
The DNA here is from genome assembly GCA_935064755.1 of Tragelaphus eurycerus. Lineage (NCBI taxonomy): Eukaryota > Metazoa > Chordata > Mammalia > Artiodactyla > Bovidae > Tragelaphus > Tragelaphus eurycerus. The sequence goes on from CAKXYN010000003.1 coordinate 16,659,527, forward strand.
ATGCAGTGTGGGAGACCCAGGTTTGATCCCTGGGTTGGGAAGATCCCCTGGAGAAGGAAATGACAACCCACTCCAGTATTCTTGCCTGGAGAATTCCATGGACAAAGCAGCCTGTAGCCTAGGCTACAATCCATGGGGTCGCAAAGAGTCGGACACGACTGAGCGACTTCACTTCACTTCACCATGTCTTTTGATACTATCCTTCACTTAGCACCTAGTGTGATGTTGTGGATTCCATAGACACTTAGTACAAATTGTAAATAGGATAAAAGGCTTAAATAATTTTGAACTGATTTATAGTTAAAGAGATGTATCATTATTATCCGGGCCATTGGACATTCATGATGGGAGCTCTTAGTACCTACTTTCTGCGTGGTACTGTATATTTTTCCTTTCCCATATTTCATCTATCTTTCAACTAAAAATAGAATTGATTAAACATATGTTTAATAGTATCCATTTTTCCTGCTCAAAAAATAACTTCCTCCAACAATATTTTAAATTATATACAATAAAAATATACATTTTGTGAACCAGGAAGACCTTTTGGAAGGTTATAGAAGAATCATCAGTTTGTTCTTATTTTAGGGCAGATGGTTTAATCATTTTGCTTTCTGAACATTTGCTGAGCTTCTATGAAAGGAAGAGGTTAGTGATGAGAGAGCAAAGATGAAGAATTAATGCTGTACAGGGAAAATTGCACTAGGAATTTGAGGAGAAGAACACTGCAGTGGTTCAGGAAGTAAGAGGATATTAGACTTCTGGGGATCTGTTGAGAGGTAGAAAGAGTCAGAGGGTACAGGAAAACAAGAGTGCATTCAGCACGGATAAACATCATTTTGACATTTTGCCAGGGCCCCTAGTATTCCTTTGCCTACTTCTGTAGTCCCCTTTATCCTGGTCCCCTATCCCCTTTGTGCCTCTCCTCAAAGCAAACCCCAAACTAAAGCAATGATCATACCATTTTTGGAAGCGGGAAAGTGGCGAGGTCTCAGTGAAACTGTACTCCATGAGTCACTGCCTGGTTTTGTAGGCAGACCCCCAAGGGAGGCTACCCCCAGGCAGGCCTTGGGCTGTTACCTTCTATTCTTCAGGATGTGGCTGAGAGAAGGGTGTTCTGGGGCACATTTTCTGGGCACACCTTTAAAGACAACTATCATGAAGGGGCTCTCTGCCTCTGTATTCTAAAGCATTTTTGCTGGAAACGTCTCCATTTTCCAGCACTCCTAAGCAGACAAAATGCCTACCTTCAGCTAGACTTGGGTTGCATTTGTACCTGAAGGGAAAAAACTGGGTTGGAAAGAGAGAAATTCTTCCTGTGGTTTACTTGAACACCTGCCAGATACCAAGAAAGGAGGCTGTTAAGTAACAACATACTAAGCCAAAATCTTATCACTATGACTACAACTGCTGATGATGGTCTTTTAGATGATTTTTAGTCATTATAATAATACACTGGTCTCTCTCTTTTCTCTAATCTCTCTCTTCACTGGTCTCTTGCTTCCAGCATCTCTTCTTCCATTTGGTATTGCAAGTAATTTTGGCCGTGCTTTACCCTGCCTGCCTGTCTGTAAATTTTTGCAAAGTAAAAATGTCCTATCTCCTCCATGTTTATAGCCCTTTAGACTATCTACTGTAAGACCTTGCACTCTGACCTTTGGAAAATGAGTTGCATACCAAAAAAATCATAGGTAAAAGAATGCATGCTTGAATCAAGTGAAAGGATTCACTTTCTACCTCTACAAGGAAGTTGTGGGTCACCAGGGACAAACTGCCTAACCTCAGAGTACTAGTTAGGTTTGTGTTGGGCTTTGCATCAAACAAATATGTGGTTTTATTCTTCTTACATGACAAACACCTCCTGAAATGATGGCATCTGTCCTCATCTGAGCTGCTGTGCAATCACAGGATGGGTGTTCCACTTCCAAGTTCAAGAAGGAAAGGGAAAGCCTGAATGGAAATGCTAGGACTAAAGAGAAGCACCTTCTCTTACCAGCTCTCCCAGAAGCCATACCCAGGAAGTCTCCTTGTGCGTGAGTGCCAAGTCGCTTCAGTTGTGTCCACCTCTTTGTGACCCTATGAACTGTAGCCCACCAGGCTCCTCTGTCCATGGAATTCTTCAGACAAGAATGCTAGAGTGGTTTGCGTTGCCCTCCTCCAGGGGATCTTTCTGACCCAGGGGTGGAACTTGCTTCTCTTAAGTCTCCTGCACTTGGCAGGTACGTGTTTTTACCACTAGCGCCACCTAGGAAGCCCAACCAAGAATGAAAGCTAAGAAATAGCACCATTGTATGAGAACCACAATAGAGAAATTTTGTACTCTGTTCGTCAAGAAGGAAAGAATGGGTACCAACTGGGCCACACTAACTCTCTTAGCCTCACTTTCTCCCCATTTGTAAAAGTGAAAAAAAGAACCACAACACTCACCCTGTAACGATCGTGCTAAATCACTTCAGTCGTGTCCGACTCTTTGTACCCCATGGATTGTAGCCCACTAGGCTCCTCTGTTCATGGGATTCTCCAGGCAAGAATACTGAAGTGTGTTGCCAGGCCCGCCTCCAGGGGATCCTCCTAACCCAGGGATCGAACCTGCGTCTCTGACATCTCCTGCATTGGTAGATGGATTCTTTACCACTGAGCCACCTGGGAAGCCCCTGTAATGATCAGATAAGTTTAAATGGGATGGTAAATCTGTATGAAGCCTGCTGTATAGCAAGCACTCAGTAACATTCGTTTCCTTTGTTTCCTTGTATATAGTTGATAGTCAATAAATGTTAGTTACAAGATTACATTTCTATAGCATCTTATGGTTTTCAGAGATTTTGCTCATGTGTTATTTCATGTATTGATATACTGTCAGCTTTGGCCTAAGTTATCTTTATTGATCCATTAAAGCAGAGGTTTTGACTCTCAGGTTTGAAAAGAGCTACTGACTCTTTTTTCTTTTTTTGGAAATTAATTTGTTCATTTTAATTGGAAGCTAATTACTCAGCAGAGGCCACAGGACTGGGAAAGGACAGTTTTCATTCCAATCCCAAAGAAAGGCAATGCCAAAGAATGCTCAAACTACCGCACAATTGTACTCATCTCACACGCTAGTAATGTTCAAAATTCTCCAAGCCAGGCTTCAGCAATACGTGAACCGTGAACTTCCTGATGTTCAAGCTGGTTTAAGAAAAGGCAGAGGAACCAGAGATCAAATGGCCAACATCCGCTGGATCATTGAACAAGCAAGAGAATTCCAGAAAAACATCTATTTCTGCTTTATTGACTATGCCAAAGCCTTTGACTGTGTGGATCACAATAAACTGTGGAAAATTCTGAAAGAGATGGGAATCCCAGACCACCTGACCTGCCTCTTGAGAAACCTATATGCAGGTCAGGAAGCAACAGTTAGAACTGGACATGGAATAACAGATTGGTTCCAAATAGGAAAAGGAGTATGCCAAGGCTGTATATTGTCATCCTGCTTATTTAACTTAAATGCAGAGTATATCATGCAAAATGCCAGGCTGGATGAAACACAAGCTGGAATCAAAATTGCTGGGAGAAATATCAATAACCTCAGATACGCAGATAACACCACACTTATGGCAGAAAGTGAAGAAGAACTGAAAAGCCTCTGGAGGAAAGTGAAAACGAGAGTGAAAAAGTTGACTTAAAGCTCAACATTCAGAAAACTAAGATCATGGGATCCGGTCCCATCACTTCATGGCAGACAGATGGGGAAACAATGGAAACAGAGAGACTGTATATTTTTGGGTTCCAAAGTCGCTGCTGATGGTGATTGCAGCTATGAAATTAAAAGACTCTTGCTCCTTGGAAGAAAAGTCATGACCAACCTAGACAGCATATTAAAAAGCAGACATTACTTTGTCAACAAATGTCCATCTAGTGAAATCTGTGGTTTCCAGAAGTCATGTATGGATGTGAGAGTTGGACTATAAAGAAAGCTGAGCGCCGAAGAATTGATGCTTTTGAACTGTGGTGTTGGAGGAGACTCTTGAGAGTCCCTTGGACTGCAAGGAGATCCAACCTGTCCATCCTAAAGGAAATCAGTCCTAAATATTCTTTGGAAGGATTGATGCTGAAGCTGAAGCTCCAATACTTTGGCCACCTGATGGGAAGAACTGACTCATTTGAAAAAACCCTGATGCTGGGAAAGATTGAGAGCAGGAGGAGAAGGGGATGACAGAGGATGAGATGGTTGGATGGCATCACCGACTCAATGGACATGAGTTTGAGTAGGCTCTGGAAATTGGTGATGGACAGGGAAGCCTGGTGTGCTGCAGTCCATGGGATTGCAAAAAGTCAGACATGACTGAGTGACTGAACTGAACTGAACTGAGTGGTAACCTAAGCCAATCTTAGCAGAAATGAGAAATATGAAATTTTGGATATTACTGGGACTCTCTAATTTAAAACTAAGAATGACTTTTTATGTTAAAAGTAAGACAATATTATTATAGAAATTAGTACCTGGCAAGAATAGTTAAGATGATGTGAAATAGCAAAGGAAAAAATATTAATGTTAACATCACCAGGATTCACAAAATTTTGACAAGCAAAATTTCTGCATGAAATTCAGGTCTTTTGGCTGATTAAGCAATTTACAGTTGGCAAAATGTACACTTGAGTCAATCTTCACCTAGCAAATTTGACTTCCTGTTTCTAAAAAAATTTTTTCTCTTAAAAAAAATCTCATAAAATAATTCCCAAGGCTTTTTGTACATCAAATAGCTCTTACAGAACCAAATTTTGATGAGGTAAGTGTAAGGAATTTAGTAACATATGGATTAAATTTCCCTTAAAATAGACATCATTTTAAAATTGAGGTGGAAATAAAGTTCTTGGTAAAATATGAAAATATGTTTTGGTTTTCCTTGAACCCCAAACACGATTTGAAAAATAGTTCCAGATGTTCACCAAACCCCCAATACAGCTGGTTTCACCCATCTCTAGTTCCAAGATATGAACTATTGGGAGTTCTGGTAATTTACAAATATTACAAAAGTATTAGCAGATATTGGCAAAGTGTCAGAAAGAAATGAGGAAAGAGCACAAATTTAGAAATAAACAAGTACAAACTTAGGGTTTCTGTCTTCAAAAGATAAGGATGAACTAAAGACCCTGATGTTGGGAGGGACTGAGGGCAGGAGGAGAAGGGGATGACAGAGGATGAGATGGCTGGATGGCATCACCGACTCGATGGACATGAGTTTGAGTGAACTCTGGGAGTTGGTGATGGACAGGGAGGCCTGGCGTGCTGTGATTCATGGGGTCACAAAGAGTCGGACATGACTGGGAGACGGAACTCAACTGAACTGATCTGATCCTTTGTAGCTGATGAAATCATTTAACTGCCTTATATTTTGAAACAATGTATTTAATAACAAATATAGGTAGATACATATTTTAAGAAAAATTCTGATTAAAAAATTCCTTTATGCGACAATTTGGTGATAAGCTACATTCCATGTGTTCATAAAGAGAGGTCTAGCTCAAAGAATCACTCTTTAGGGGTAAGTGAAAGTGAAGTTGCTCAGTCATGTCTGACTCTGCAACCCTATGGACTGTAGCCCTGGAGGCCACCAGGCTCCTCCATCCATGGGATTTTCCAGGCAAGAATGCAGGAGTGGGTTTCCATTTTCTTCTCCAGGGAATCTTCCCAACTCTGGGATCAAACTCGGTCTTCCACATTGCAGGCAGACTCTTTACCCTCTGAGTCACGAGGGACTCTCTTTAGGGGTAAATGCTTCTACAAATTTCGACCCTAATGAGTTGATGAAGACTTGTACTAACAAAATTAAAGTCATGATACAATATCTTGTTAAATTTTTACAAGTTTGCCTTCTACAGTCAGTCCTCCACACTAGTGCAAGAGCAACTTTCTAAAATTCAAATACTTCATGCCACTTAAATCCTTTATGAACTATCCACTTCCTTTAGAAGTAAGCTCAAACTCTTTACATGGCACAAAAGTCCTTCCTGTGTACCTGTCTCATGTTTTACTGTCCCTCAAACCACTATATTCTATTCCTATAAACTATTTTCAGTCCTAATGTTTCTGTAGTCTTGCTGAATATTTAATTTGGATTTTTTTTCCTTTTTGCTGTTCTGAAAGTGATTGTAGGAGGTCACTTTGATCATCTTCAGAAGAGTAAGGAATCTTCAGGGATTGAATGTAGAACTTTCAATTCAAAGAGGGGGATGGTATAGAAAGACCTATATATACTCACAGTCTGGAGAAACATGAGGTGGCCATGAGGAAGTAGGCAGCTACTCTAATTGTCCAGGGAAGAGTGGGTCAAAAGTACTTATCTATTTGCAGAATTGAAAAAGAAAATCTATCTGACCTCTGGTGATATCCGTCTGTAGGGAAGAAAGAAATCAGAAATTCTGGACCTGCAGGGGACAAATACTCAATTCCATCCTGACAGCACACTCCTGCTGAAGCTGTCATCTCAGAAAAGGATTCTGTATGGAACCTAAAGACCAAAGATTAAGAGCTTTGCTCCTAAGCCCCCCTTGCTCTGCTGAGGCTGATTCTGAGAGGTGGATCCTGCAACCTCCAAGGTCCATACCAGCAGACCTCTGATACATCAGCATCTCTGTGGACTGTAAGTCTAGTTGTCAACAATGTCACCAAGTAGCAGAAGAAGCAAAAGCAATAATAGACTGACCAGACTCCAGGCTCATCACTCTTGGGTCATTAGACAGAGTGATGACCTCCTGTTGGAATGTGTAAGTTTTTGGAGTATTAGGAAACTCAGAAAAATGAGAAATTACAAGGCAGAGATAATGAATGTTTGGCTAATCTGATGTGTATGAACTTGAACTAGATTTCTTTTGAGTTAAAAAAAAGAAAGTAGATTTGTCCCTTTCCTTTGCCAGTTTTGCAGAACAATTAATACTTGTCCTACTTCTCTGACTTTCCATCACCCAGAGTGTTCCTCATTCTCTTTGTCTTACTATCAGCTGAAGTTCTCTTCACTAGAAGTTCTCCCTGCCTCACTGAGTCTAAAACATCCTCCTATCAACTCACACAGAAATCAGGGTCACCTTTTTTCATAGCAGCCAGAACTAAGTTAAAACACCCAATTTGCTCATTTTTTTTGCCCAGTCTAATACCTCCCCCACTCAGCTGTAAGCTGATCTAAAATAATGTGAATAATCACATTACTCACTGATGTGACTAGCATATACTTGCTAATACTTGTTAATACTAGCATATACTTGCTAATAATAAGAGAACTGCAGATCTTTGGTCAAAAAATGAGAAATACTCATGGCAAATTCCAGGCTCAAAGACTACAACCCACAATAATAGCTCTAGCTTTGCTTACTAGCCCTTGAGTTGAATGAATAAAATAGAATAAAATTTGACCAAGGTCATCAGGGAATTGTATGCTTAGACAAAGGCAAAGCTAATGAAGGAAGTCCTAGGATTGCTCATTCCCTAATGAGATCACCTTGTCCTCACACACTCACCAAGAGAAAGTGGAGAACCCCCAGTGAGTCCCTGGGAAAATGAACAGGGAAATATTCCCAGAGAACAGACAAAGGCTGACAGGTGGGTTGACCAAGGAATTCAGCCCACTGCCAGCGGAGGGGGCCCTGGTTTCCTTTCCATGGGAATATGGCATATGATTTGGACAAGTGACCCCTCGAGGTTGCTTCCTAGTGTGTCCTTTTTCAAGTGAAAGTAGACAGATTTTCAAGTAGTTAGATTTGAAAAAGATTTTCAACTACTTTTTTAAGTAGTTCAATTTTTTTCCAGACAAGGTCCAGTCAAGAAAACAGAATCCATGTTTCAGCAGAGATAATATAATACAGGGAATGGTTCAACAGGTATTGGAGAACTAAAAAGCAAATGAGGAAGATGGAGGTAACCCAGAGATGAGTGCTGCAGGAAGCAGGGCCTGGGGAAACAAAGAGGTTAGAAGTTTGAACCTTCTAATTTAAGAGGAGATCTCCGAGGGGCTGGACTCAGGCCTTGGGACTTGTGTTGACTGACTGACAGGACTCAGAGGAAGACCTTGGAAAGTTGGGACCCAGGTCTCTGAAGAGGGATCTTCCCAAACCAGGGATCGAATCCTTATCTCCTGCATTGGCTGGAGGATTCTTTACTACTGAGCCACCAAGGAAGCCCAGATATTCCTTATTTTCATAATCCAGTCTCAGTCTCAGCAGAACTTTTGTAACCTAAGCGCTAAACTTTAACATGAGCTGACAAATAAATAATCCCTACATAATATAATATGAAGAAAAAAGGAAGAAAATTACCAGTGTACATGCCACACAACATGAGAAATGCTGGACTGGAAGAAACACAAGTTGGAATCAAGATTGCCGGGAGAAATATCAATAACCTCAGATATGCAGATGACACCACCCTTATGGCAGAAAGTGAAGAGGAACTAAAAAGCCTCTTGATAAAAGTGAAAGAGGAGAGTGAAAAGTTGGCTTAAAGCTCAACATTCAGAAAACGAAGATCATGGCATCCGGTCCCATCACTTCATGGGAAATAGATGGAGAACAGTGGAAACAGTGTCAGACTTTATTTTTCTGGGCTCCCAAAATCACTACAGATGGTGACTGCAGCCATGAAATTAAAAGACGCTTACTCCTTGGAAGGAAAGTCAGACTTTATTTTTCTGGGCTCCAAAATCACTACAGATGGTGACTGCAGCCATGAAATTAAAAGATGCTTACTCCTTGGAGTGAAAGTTATGACCAACCTAGATAGCATATTCAAAAACAGAGACATTACTTTGCCAACAAAGGTCCGTCTAGTCAAGGCTATGGTCTTTCCTGTGGTCATGTATGGATGTGAGAGTTGGACTGTGAAGAAGGCTGAGCACCGAAGACTTGATGCTTTTGAACTGCGGTGTTGGAGAAGACTCTTGAGAGTCCCTTGGACTGCAAGGAGATCCAACCAGTCCATTCTGAAGGAGATCAGCCCTGGGATTTCTTTGGAAGGAATGATGCTAAAGCTGAAACTCCAGTATTTTGGCCACCTCATGCAAAGAGTCGACTCTTTGGAGAAGACCCTGATGCTGGGAGGGATTGAGGGCAAGAGGAGAGGGGGACGACAGAGGATGAGATGGCTGGATGGCATCGCTGACTCGATGGATGTGAGTCTCAGTGACCTCTGGGTGTTGGTGATGGACAGGGAGGCCTGGCCTGCTGTGATTCATGGGGTCGCAAAGAGTCGGACACGACTGAGCGACTGATCTGATCTGATCTGATGCCACACAACACAATAAACAAGGAAGTAAATATGCATGCTTGCTATAGTTCTTGGTTTGCCAATAGTCACGATACCATAGTAGATATTTCTCATTTCTTCCCTCCACTCTATATTCCATGTTTTCTTATCCTTCAGCTCTTCAGCGAATTTTGTTCCTTACCTGCTAAAGTGAAACAAACCTCTATTCCTAACCAGTGCTGCCATTTTTGCTTTGCCATCATTTTCCATTCATTTTTGCTGTGGGTCATGGAATGTGAAAAGATGCCCTGAGAATCCTCTGGAAGCCAGATATAGTCCTTCCTGTCCCCACTGAACAGAGTCATCTGATTTCCCTTGGGTCATCGGGATCAATCACTTAAGCAAACAGGAAGCTCCTTTTTTATTTATTTAGTTTTTTTGGATGTTGATTCGATAGCATGCAGACCCTAATGTAGTTAGTGGTAGCCTCACATTGCTGAGGTAGGGAGAGCATGAACCAGGCTCATTCAACAAGTTTTCGAGACTGGTTTTGGGGCTCCTCCTAGGAGTCTGCCAGAGCTAAAAGTTAGGCTTCATTCAAAGAGACAAGGAAGAGTGAGAATAAAAGAACTATCATGTGAAGTGGGAATGATGGCATGATGCATTGTGGTTGAACACTAGCATACCCCAGAGCAAAGTAGTGCTTCCCCAACATCGGAAACTAGAAGTAACCATTTCTTGCTGAATTGGAGCTCCCATGCCTTGCATAAGATTGAACAGAATATGGAAGCTAAGAGAAACACAGTTGATCCTGTTTAGCACATCTAAGTTGTATTTTATGGAATAACGAGAACTGGCCTAGAAATATTCATGTACAAACTATCTTCCCAAGGCCCTTGGTTCCCCTTAGAGTCTCAGAACTCTCCTCACTCTAGAGCATGACTTCTCTTGGCACCATTATTGCCATGTCTACCCTCACTGGGGTTTACCCTCACTGGGGTTTACCCACACTAGGTAACCTCCTAAAGCCCCAAGATTACAGACTCAGACTACAATAGTGATTTAAACACATCTATATAAAACCCAACCTCTCAACTCTCTCATCAGCTCAGTTGATAAAAAGAGTGCTGCAGCACTGGGATAGATATACTGGTTTCATAAAAGTCAAAAGTCATTCTTTAAGACAATGAGGTGAATAATTGAGGGAGGTATAAAAACCCTCATGCAATGATTTTGGAATCAGATAACATTAGGCTATACATAATGGAATGTATTGTCCCTTTCTGGCAAAATATCCCTATCCCTCTGTCACACTTTTAAGCATTCTTTGAAAAATCAAGCAAACCAATGAAAAATTGTTTACTTGTAACTCCCAAGAAATAAAGAAGGCAATAGTTTACAGAGGTTTTCTCCAACTTTAAATTGTATTATATCTGAGAAAAAACAAATCAGGAGCCTTAGGGTTCCTATTTGTTATTTTTCTCTTCCCTACTGAGCCTGTAGTCCATCTCAATTATTCAGAACTCCATTGTTTCTGATCTTTTAAGAGCCTAGATGCATGTTCAAATTAAAAACCAAACACATAAACAGTGCAGCAAGGGAAAAATTGAAAATCTGAAGCTAGTCCCCGTTTTAAATTTTAATGCTGTATTCTAAATGCCAGTTTGTTTAAGTAATGCTATTATTCTTTGATCTTAGGTGTTAAAATAGGAAAGTTCTGTGTGAAATTGGCTCCTGGTGTGAAACGTAAGACTTGAAGTTCAAAGATACTAGTGAAATCCAGACCTTGTTTTATTCATGAACTCCTATAAGCAAGTATAACTATTTAGCTAAACAATCCAAGACCTAGCCTGACTGTCAAATGTATACACAGAAGGCCTATTGTCCTTTCCTGAAACACAGAAATGTCTGGGGAAAAGTCACAAAGTACACTGTGAAAAGCTGCAGGTGAAAACATATGGATTAAGGTTTAGTCAGTCCTGGGATTGGAGGAGTGGTGAAAAAAATCTAAGATAAAATATAATGTGGGGAGGAGAAAATAGGAGAGAGGTAAGTGGAACTTAGACCCTTGTACTGCCTGCCTGCCAATAGTCCTACTCTCCCGAGAAGCTTTATTCTCTTCCAGCAAACAGCTGGCTTTGGGAAAGATAAAGGGTAAAGACACTGAGGCAAACAACAAGCAGAGAAGCACCCCAGCCCATTTTTCTGTGTCCCACGAGATTGGCAATAGTTGAAATGGGCCGAGTGCCCCACCTGTGTCATGTGGTATAGTGAAATCTCTGCCCACTTTTCTCGTGAGTATGCTACCTTGACTCTGGGCTTTGTTACCACTGCTTCAAATAAAACAGATACCACAGTGACCCATGGACTGAAAACTGTGGTTCCCATGGGGCTGGCGCTCATTCAACAATGTGTAATATAAGCCTCAATAATAACAGAGGCAATTTAGAAAGGATGAGAGCAAAGGCAAAAACAATCCTAAGAGCCCTAGAGGAAAAGTACAGTAGATTCATGCAGTGGCTTTCACCTCTCCCATACAACAGTACTGATGGGAAAGATGTTTTCAACTTGGGGGAAGAAATATACCCATGCCTGTGTACACACAAACGCACACCTACATACATTCACACAATTTTAAAATTAATTTTTATTGAAGTAGAGTTGCTTTACAATGTTGCATTCGTTTCTGCTGTACAGAAAAGTGAATCAGCTACTCATAACCATATATCTCCTCTCCTTGGTTTCCTTTCCCTCTAGGTCACCACAGAGCATCGAGGAGAGCTCCCTGTGCCATATAGTAGGTTCTCATTGCTGCTGCTGCTGCTAAGTTGCTTCAGTCGTGTCCGACTCTGTGCGACCCCATAGGCGGCAGCCCACCAGGCTCCCCCGTCCCTGGGATTCACCAGGCAAGAACACTGGAGTGGGTTGCCATTTCCTTCTCCAATGCATGAAAGTGAAAAGTGAAAAGGAAGTTGCTCAGTCGTGTCCGACTCTTCGTGACCCCATGGACTGCAGCCTACCTGGCTCCTCTATCCATGGGATTTGTCAGGCAAGAGTACTGGAGTGGGATGCCATTGCCTTCTCTGAGGTTCTCATTAGTTACCTATTTTATACATAGCAGGGTATATATGTCAATCCCAACCTCCCAATTCATCCCATCCTGTCTTTCTCCCTTGGTATCCATAGAAAAGCAAATGTATAATACCGCATATATGTGAATCTAGAAAAATGGTACAGATGAACTTATTTGCAAAGCAGAAATAGAGACACAGATGTAGACAACAAACTCATGTGTATCAAACAATAATTTTTTAAACACTGTGACGTAAGACTTCTCCGTCAAGTTTGGGCCAGTCAGCAGAGTTTCTAGGAATACAGTTAACTGGTCAATGAGGAGTGTTGTCTTTATCACCAACTCTAATATTTTATTTTATTGTTGTTGTGCCATATATATATATATTTTTATCACCAGCTCTAAATATGTGTTTCTCCAGGATCACACATTCATGCTTTACCCAGCAAAATAACAGTGGCTGTAGAGTTGTGCCTAGGAAATAATTAACCTGTGAGAAATGCATGCCAGTTTCTAATACTTAATCCTCACCCTGTGACTTGTGGGTTTAGGGCCCTGAATTCTAAGTGTCTTTCTCACTGGTAGGGATGAGTGTTACCATGGTTTCTCCTTCCCTGAGACAGATATATTGCTCTTTGATAGAATGTTCTGACATTCCTGGAAGAACTGGGCCAGCTCACCAAACAGAACCTACTATGGTTTCATTCTGCAGAACACCTACCTACTGTAACGATTCCACATTTACCCAAAGAAAAAGAATGAAAGGTAGAGACTCAGTCCCTTTCTGTGCCCCTCAGCCCCCTCCCCACTCCTGTTTCCTGCATTTAATAAAAGCAGCAGCTAAAATTTAACAGCATTTGGAAAACCATGAAGCCATCTCCTGGAGTTACATGGCATGTTTTATATTATAGAGCTGGGATTAAGAATGGAGGGAGGCTAGATTCTGTTCTCGCTCCAAAAACTGGTGTCTTGACATCAGGCTGATATTGATGGTGACTGAACACAGGATGAGGCCAAAAAGTGTGAGTGTGTGTGTGTGTGTGTGTGTGTGTGTGTGTGTTTGCAAGTTTGGGGGCAAGTTGAAGAGTAGCAAAGCTAAAAACTCAGTCAATGTGATTTTCATTATCATGGCAAAATGATTGGTTTAACTGACGTTTCTCTGAATTATCTCGAGGAACACATAGTAACCTTTTTAAATATGAGAATTTATTTCAGTAAAAGTGCTTATAGCAAAACTCCTTGGCTTTTTTCAAATGAGGTATGTTTAGCTGACATTTAGTTCATCAGGTTTGTGGGTGCACTCGAGGGGTCTGTTCCCCAATACACCAACCTTATTAACCATCGCCGGACTCAGCCTATTTCCTCTGGGAAATACAAATTTTTTTTGTTTTCAGTAAAACATATGGGCCAAATTAGAAAGTAAATAAATGAATACTTCTCAAGAATCCATGATAACACTTGCCGAGCAGTGGGTCAGGCCAGATTTAATCTAAAATATTTCTGCTGTGTGTAAATGATTATGTCATAGCATTTGTCTTTAATTACTCACCTCTTTCCAAAGGTTTGACTCATAATGTGTTTCTTGGTTAACCACAAACACTTGTACTACAAGATTTGTCATATAGATTCACTTGCCCCCATTCTACCCTCCATTTTTTTTTTTTTTTTTGCTCTTTGTAACAACATTGTTAAGTCATAGCTCCTGAAAAAAAGAAATTCTGAGACATTATCTAAACCACCCTCTCCTTGATATTTTGAAGATTTCCATACTAAGAAAAACAACACCATCTCCCCCTGACTCATGAAGACCATTATAGCAGGCTTAATGGGAATGGAAATAACAATAGTGTATCATCATGGTTTTGTACTTATATGGTGCTATTCCTTTGAGAATTTTGAAGAGTTCAAGAACATATGAAAAGAATAAAAGCAATAGGTTGTAGCTTATAAATGCGTACAAGTCAATTAAGCAACCACATACATATTTTTTTCCTTCATCACTTCACTTCTCACCTCACCTTCCCCTCTGAGAAACGGAATGAATTCTGACTTAATTCTGCATGAATTATATCAGGCTTCTCCTCAGTTCACTGAACTCATATTGTTAATCCACATAGTTTTAACAGAGGTGTTGGCTCCCAGTGGTGACTGTTGCCATCTCTTCAGACTAATCCTGTGTGAAGTTTGGGATTATAGATTTGGGGGAAAATGTGGGAAGTGATGTAATCCTAAAGATATGTCCACCTAGGATTTTTTTTGTAGGTAAAGTAAGAAGTACCTAAATGATGTAATTTGGGAGCTTTAAAGGCTTTCTGATTCGCAAATCTCAATCTTACTAACCTGAAATCCTTACTTTGTTTTATTTATTTCATTAGCTAGTTAAATAAAAAAGGTCTTTGTTAAGGACAGAAATGAGCACATGCACTCTTCTTTGGGTTAAAGTGACAATTTCCCAGTTATTATAGACTTCCAGTACTGACTAAGGATAATAATGTATTAGCCATGCTCGCAGAGATGACTGGGACCCCAAAATACAAGTCCTCTTTGAGTTGCCTATTGTAATCCAAGTAGTGCTTATTACTATGTAATATGGTCCCCACCTCCTTTCTGGGGTTCTTTTTCTTTTTTTAAGAAAAATAGAAGTATAGTGAGAATCCCAGGGACAGAGGAGCCTAGAGGGCTACAGTCCACAGGGTTGCAAAGAATTGAACATGGTTGAGTGACTAAGACATAGTTGATGTACAATATAGTATCAGTTGTAGGCGTACCAAATCATGATTCACAATTTGTAAAGGTTATACTCCATCTACACAAGCAAGAGAGTTCCAGAAAAACATCTATTTCTGCTTTATTGATTATGCCAAAACCTTTGACTGTGTGGATCACAATAAACTGTGGACAATTCTGACCTGCCTCTTGAGAAACCTATATGCAGGTCAGGAAGCAACAGTTAGAACTGGACATAGAACAACAGACTGGTTCCAAATAGGAAAAGGAGTACATCAAGGCTGTATATTGTCACCCTGCTTATTTAACTTCTATGCAGAGTACATCATGAGAAACCCTGGGCTGGAAGAAGCACAAGCTGGAATCAAGATTTCTGGGAGAAATATCAATAACCTCAGATATGTAGATGACACCACCCTTATGCAGAAAGTGAAAAGGAACTAAAGAGCCTCTTGATGAAAATCAAAGAGGAGAGTGAAGAAGTTGGCTTAAAGCTCAACATTCAGAAAACGAAGATTATGGCATCTGGTCCCATCACTTCATGGGAAATAGATGGGAAACAGTGGAAACAGTATCAGAATTTATTTTTCTGGGCTCCAAAATCACTGCAGATGGTGATTGCAGCCAAGAAATTAAAAGACGCTTACTCCTTGGAAGGAAAGTTATGACCAACCTAGATAGCATATTCAAAAGCAGAGACATTACTTTGCCAACAAAGGTCCGCCTAGTCAAGGCTATGGTTTTTCCCGTGGTCATGTATGGATATGAGAGTTGGACTGTGAAGAAGGCTGAGCGCCGAAGAATTGAAGCTTTTGAAGTGTGGTGTTGGAGAAGACTCTTGAGAGTCCCTTGGACTGCAAGGAGATCCAACCAGTCCATCCTAAAGGAGATCAGTCCTGGGTGTTCTTTGGAAGGAATGATGCTGAAGCTGAAACTCCAATACTTTGGCCACCTCATGAGAAGAGTTGACTCATTGGAATAGACTCTGATGCTGGGAGAGATTGGGGGCAGGAGGAGAAGGGGTCGACAGAGGATGAGATGGCTGGATGGCATCACTGACTCGATGGACGTGAATCTGAGTGAATTCTAGGAGTTGGTGATGGACAGGGAGGCCTGGCCTGCTGCGATTCATGGGGTCACAAAGAGTCGGACATGACTGAGCGACTGAACTGAACTGATACTTATTATAAACTATTTGCTATATTCCCCATGTCATATGATATATCCTTGTAACATATTTTATACCTAATCGTTTGTACCTTTTACTCTCCCACGCTTACCTTGCCCCTCCCTGCTTCCCTCTCCCCACTGATAATCACCAGTTCGTTTCTCTATACCTATGAGTCTGCTTTATTTTTGTTACATTCACTAGCTTATTGTATATTTCAGACTCCACATGCAAGTGAGATCATACAGTATTTGTCTTTCTCTGACTTATTTCATCCTTTATGGGATTCTTGGCTCATGTCAGTGGCCTAAACCCCTGTGTGAGTTGGAAAATTCTTTACACCTGTTAGATTCAAGCAGCTTAGTAGCTCCCACAGAGAGATGTTCTTATTGTACATTTTAACAATCTCGGTGTACATTTTGTTTTTTTCTATTCTTATTGTTAAGGACTTTGTCCTTTCACTTTACTTTAGCTTCTCTTAGGCATGTCCAAATTAGCAGCATTACCACTCTTGCACTTTGGGGCCATTATTAATGTAAAATAAATGTTATCTGAACACAAGCACTGAGATACTGAGACATTTGATCTGGTAACCAAGGGCTACTAATTGACTAATGGGCGAAATACCCTGAATGAAGGGACGATTCACCTCCAGGGCAGCGGCGTGGAGCAAGGATGGTGAAATTTCATCACATTGCTTGGAATGTCATGCAATTTAAAACTTATTATTTATTTCTGGAACTTTTCATTTGACATTTTTGGACCATGGTTGACCATGGGTAACTGAAAGCATGGATGGGGAATACTGGTGCTCTGTTGCTGATAACATCCATCCTCCCAGGCATAGGGAAAATCAGTTTTAAATCTGGAGAGCACACTTTCAAGACTAATAGCTTTATTCTTCCTCTAGTCTGTATTTGTCTATTGATAGGCATTTCATTTTATTTTTTCCATGTTCTAATTGCTTTTATTTATTTTTTAATTGGAGGATAATTGCTTTACAATGTTGTGTTGGTTTCTACTATACAAAACTGATAATCAGTCCTAATTATATATATCCCCTCCCTCTTAAGCCTCCCTCCCCCTTCCCATTCCACCCCTCTAGGTGGGAGCATCAGGCAGGTGTTATATAGCAGCTTCCCACTAGTTCACAGAGAACAGACTTTTGGACACAGTAGGCGATGAGAGGGTAGGGCAAACTGAGAAAGGAGCATATATACGCTCTCATGTATAGATAGGTATTTTAAAGATCTTGCTTATTCATCACACATTTTGCCCTATATGCTTGCCCTCACACTCCATACAAGCCTGAGCTCTTGCTGTATATTTCCTTGTTTATTTCTTATTTCCATTCTGCTTCCTGACATCTGTAATGGCAAGACTTCATTGATGTCTCTCTGACACAGCCAGACTTTTTTGTAGACACTTTTTGCCTGCCCAGAAAAATTTCCCTAAGCTGTTTTCTCCATTGTTGAGCCTTTCTCACTGATCTACAACTGATGAAAGATTTTCTTGCTAGCCAATATTAGTCTTTCAATCTAGATCTATTCCTTCTACATTCCTAGCTTCAGTGGCATCCTTTTTCTGTATGCCTGCCACTGTCCTATTCCTTTGACTACGTGCTAGAAGAATTGTCATTTTCTCCTCATAAACACTCTTGGCTTTTTTTCCCCCCTTTTGCCTGATAGAGTCATCATTCAGAACATAACTGACAGATCAAAAATCCTCTTTTATATTTGATAAGGAAATAAGTCGTGATGCAACATACAAACCCTTATAAATGGAACTGGCCTTACTTGGGGGAAGTTTCCTATGGAAATCAAGCCATATTAAGAAAGAAAATGGCACACCATGTGGGCTCCTGGTGCCAATGTTATTATTTGGCAATACCAAAAGTATTCTTTGTTACTTCCCTTCTTTGGCTTCCCTGGTGTCTCAGAGGTTAAAGCGTCTGCCTGCAATGCAGGAGACCTGGGTTTGATCCCTGGGTCAGGAAGATCCCCTGGAGAAGGAAATGACAACCCACTCCAGTATTCTTGCTTGGAGAATCCCATGGATGGAGGAGCCTGGTGGGCTACAGTCCACGGGGTCGCAAAGAGTAGGACACGTCTGAGCGACTTCACTTTCACTTTCAATTTTCTTCCAACATACCAAGTTTGAGTATTTGGCATTGACTGGAATTTCAAAACCATTTCTATGCTGTATGGGTTTTTTTTTTTTTTTTTCATCAATAAACATTTTCTTTTCTATCTTATTTACAATTGTTTTCTCTTACTACTAATTTCTATGCTGTATTTTTTTAATTCATCAATAAGTATTTCCTTTTCTAGCTTATTTACCATTATTCTTTTACTACTACTAAGTTAACTTTATTTCTTTATTATTTTTATATGATTTTTTAATGTATGTTTTTATGTTACATTAAATCCCTTTTGGAACAGGCAGAAGTTATTTGGTAAGCTTATCAGGCAGAAGTTAATTGGTAAATTTAGCAAGGTAAACACTCTTTTATTATCTGTATTTTTTCCTTCTCTCTTTCTATGGTTCAGTACTTCTTTTTAAGTCTTGATTTTCCATCTTACCATCACCATAATCTAAAACAGGAATAAATAAATTTTGGTAGTGGCCCCAATTCCACACTTAGCACTGTTATCCCAAAAAGTTTCTTAACCATACTTACTTAAACTAGAACTGTTCTGGGACTTCTCTTATGGTCATGTGATTAAGACTCTGTACTTCCACCACAGGGCTATATGTTTGATCCCTGCTCTGGGAACTAAGATCCCACATGCTGCATGGGCAAAATGTAAAATAAACAAATAAATAAATAAATAACAATCTGACTCAATCAATCATTTATATATATATATATATGTATATCAGTTCAGTTCAGTTCAGACTCTTTGCAACCGCATGAATTGCAGCACACCAGGCCTCCCTGTCCATCGCCAACTCCTGAAGTTCACTCAAACTCACGTCCATCGAGTCAGTGATGCCATCCAGCCATCTCATCTTCTGTCGTCCCCTTCTTGTCCTGCCCCCAATCCCTCCCAGCATCAGAGTCTTCTCCAATGAGTCAACTCTTCGCATGAGGTGGCCAAAGTATTGGAGTTTCAGCTTTAGCATCATTCCTTCCAAAGAACACCCAGGACTGATCTCCTTTAGAATGGACTGGTTGGATCTCCTTGCAGTCCAAGGGACTCTCAAGAGTCTTCTCCAACACCACAGTTCAAAAGCATCAATTCTTCGGTGCTCAGATTTCTTCACAGTCCAACTCTCACATCCATACATGACCACTGGAAAAACCATAGACTTGACTAGACAGACTTTTGTTGGCAAAGTAATGTCTCTGCTTTTGAATATGCTATCTAGGTTGGTTATAACTTTCCTTCCAAGGAGTAAGTGTCTTTAAATTTCTTGGCTGCAATCACCATCTGCAGTGATTTGGGAGCCCCAAAAATAAAGTCTGACACTGTTTCCACTTTTTCCCCATCTATTTGCCATGAAGTGATAGGACCAGATGCCATGATCTTAGTTTTCTGAATGTTTTAAGTTTCTGAGTTTTAAGCCAACCTTTTCACTCTCCACTTTCACTTTCATCAAGAGGTTTTTAGTTCCTCTTCACTTTCTGCCATAAGGGTGGTGTCATCTGCATGTCTGAGGTTATTGATATTTCTCCCAGCAATCTTGATTCCAGCTTGTGCTTCTTCCAGCCCAGGATTTCTCATGATGTACTCTGCATAGAATTTAAATAAGCAGGGTGACGATATACAGCCTTGACGTACTCCTTTTCCTATTTGGAACCAGTCTGTTGTTCCATGTCCAGTTTTAACTGTTGCTTCCTGACCTACATACAAATATCTCAAGAGGCAGATCAGGTGATCTGGTATTCCCATCTCTTTCAGAATTTTCCACAGTTTATTGTGATCCACACAGTCAAAAGCTTTGGCATAGTCAAGAAAGCAGAAATAGATGTTTTTCTGGAATTCTCCTGCTTTTTCCATGATCCAGCAGATGTTGGCAATTTGATTTCTGGTTCCTCTGCCTTTTCTAAAACCAGATTGAACATCTGGAAGTTCATGGTTCATGTATTGCTGAAGCCTGGCTTGGAGAATTTTGAGCATTACTTTACTAGCATGTGAGATGAGTGCAATTGTGTGGTAGTTTGAGCATTCTTTGGCATTGCCTTTCTTTGGGATTGGAATGAAAACTGACCTTTTCCAGTCCTGTGGCCACTGCTGAGTTTTCCAAATTTGCTGGCATATTGAGTGCAGCACTTTGGCAGCATCATCTTACGGGATTTGAAATAGCTCAACTGGAATTCCATCACCTCCACTAGCTTTGTTCATAGTGAGGCTTTCTAAGGCCCACTTGACTTCACATTCCACGATGTCTGGCTCTAGGTGAGTGACCACACTATTTTGATTATCTTGTTCATGAAGATCTTTTTTGTACAGTTCTTCTGTGTATTCTTGCCACCTCTTCTTAATATCTTCTGCTTCTGTTAGGTCCCTACCCTTTCTGTCCTTTATTGAGCCCATCTTTGCATGAAATGTTCCCTTGGTATCTCTAATTTTCTTGAAGAGGTCTCTAGTCTTTCCCATTCTGTTGTTTTCCTCTATTTCTTTGCATTGATCACTGAGGAAGGTTTTCTTATCTTTCCTTGCTCTTCTTTGGAACTCTGCATTCAGATGCTTATATTTTTCCTTTTCTCCTTTGCTTTCACTTCCCTTTTTTTCACAGCTATTCGTAAGGCCTCCTCAGACAGCCATTTTGCTTTTTTGTGTTTCTTTTCCATGGGAATGTTCTTGATCCCTGTCTCCTGTACAATGTCTTGAACCTCCATCCATAGTTCATTAGGCACTCTATCAGATCTTGTCCTTTAAATCTATTTCTCATTTCCACTGTATAATCATATGGGATTTGATTTAAGTCATACCTGAATGGTCTAGTGGTTTTCCCTACTTTCTTCAATTTAAGTCTGAATTTGGCAATAAGGAATTCATGATCTGAGCCAGTCAGCTCCCAGTCTTGTTTTTGCTGACTGTATAGAACTTCTCCATCTTTGGCTGCAAAGAATATAATCGATCTGATTTCGGTGTTGACCATCTGGTGATGTCCATGTATAGAGTCTTCTCTTGTATTGTTGGAAGACGGTGTTTGCTATGACCAGTGCCTTCTCTTGGCAAAACTCTATTAGTCTTTTCCCTGCTTCATTCTGTATTCCAAGGCCAAATTTGCCTGTTACTCCAGGTGTTTCTTGACTTCCTACTTTTGCATTCCAGTCCCCTAGAATGAAAAGGACATCTTTTTTGGGTGTTAGTTCTAAAAGGTCTTGTAGGTCTTCATAGAACCGTTCAACTTCAGCCACTTCAGCGTTACTCATTGGGGCATAGACTTGGATTACTGTGATATTGAATGGTTTGCCTTGGAAACGAACAGAGATCATTCTGTCGTTTTTGAGATTGCATCCAAGTACTGCATTTCAGACTCTTTTGTTGACCATGATGGCTACACCATTTCTTCTGAAGGATTCCTGCCCACAGTAGTGTATGTATATATATATAAATATACACACACATATATATGAACTGTTCTTACAACATGGACAATGTGACAAATAGATAAAATCATGAATATGAATGGTCTTAGCATGATTTGTCATCCATACCATATTCTTAATAACTACTACTTGATTCATGTCTTATAAAATATGATTGTCACCATCAAAAGCTAATTTTTCTCTAGCATAAAACAGTGCCAATACATATCTTTTGAGTAGTATTTCTGAAAAACCTATTCTTTCTGGTTTAAAGATTTTCCCCCTAGTCCCAAGTGTGAAGCCATTAATTGAATATGTATATAAACATTTTTAGATGGAGACAATGATGCTTTAATTAAAATCCTTTTCTTCTTGAATGAATGAAGCATTCTCAAGAGCTGCATCTGTTTTGTCTTTTTGTTGTATATTTCCCCAAGGGCATTACTTGATTCTCTCAGAAATGTGCAGCCCAGCCTTCATTGTGAACATGCCACCCATTTTTGCCCAACCAACTCTGATAATGCTTAATGGAAGTGGGAGGAAGGGATTGGTGTCAAAAGGAAATTCAATGTCCAAGTTTCTCCCTCTCAGTCAGCTATGAGAGCACACAATAAGAACTTGAGCTTCAAAGGTTTTGTCTACCACAGCAAACTATAGAAACTGTGGTATTCAAGCAGGTTTACTATCTCCCCGCAAAGCATTCTTGGTAATCTCCTTTTCACCCTCACCCCCTGTGATTTATTACTGTATCTTTTGACCTACTTTCTCTCTTCATAAAAGGCATTAAGTTGCCATTATATAGCACAGGCCAGCAGATAAATGCTAAAATTTACTGGAGGTTCCCCCTTGGGAATGGACTTACAGATCTCTCGGGCACAAAATGCCATGAAGGCATGTGGGTTTTGATATCTTTCAGTTGTGTGAGGAGAAATAATAAAGGGACTAAGTCCTTAGAGAAAAATTAAACTTTCCATAGACAGAACATAGCTGCATTTTAAGTAACCACTTTAAAGACATGACTGCTGTTTTGGCAAAAGCTAGTAAGCCACACAAAATTAATTTCATGTTTCATTGACATTACTTTCAGGAATTTCATGTTGACATAACCTATGGAGTAAGGGTGAGATACAGCAGACAATATATTTAATGCTGCTACACCAACACAAAATATTTTAAATCTGAACAGAGACCCAACTTTTTAAAATATTCATGTCCTATGGAAAAAATGAAACTGTATTTTTTACATCAATTGTCTAAATGCTAATCATTTCTAGTGCAAAAGTTTAAATTAAATTGGGAACTCTTTCCACCACTCTCATGTTGAACATAATATATATCTCAACCTATTTCTAAATTTGTCTTCCATATAGGCTTTTACCCAATTAATATATTAGAAATATCAATTAAAGTGATTTAGTGGTATGCTAAGTTAACAAGAAGTCCCAATGAACACATACTTCTAAATATATTCAGTGAAATAGTTGCTTTTCTACAGGAAAAAATGTTTTTGCCTACTCCACAGTGGAGGGGAAGTGAGGCTGCTGACTTTGGCTACTGATGTGTATTTTCCCCAACAGCTGTATGTCCCCATTCTTTACATTAGCATCTGTCACCATGGACACATGATCCAAGTGCT
The DNA here is from genome assembly GCA_935064755.1 of Tragelaphus eurycerus. Classification (NCBI taxonomy): domain Eukaryota; kingdom Metazoa; phylum Chordata; class Mammalia; order Artiodactyla; family Bovidae; genus Tragelaphus; species Tragelaphus eurycerus. Next base: position 16,682,884 of record CAKXYN010000003.1, read on the forward strand.
GAGAAGACCATGGCATGACCAAAGTTCTCTTTGGCTCTGAGGCAACAGGCATTGTTTTTATAATGCAGTTTCTGTTTCTACCTCTTGGCTTCCAAAGCTTCTCAAAGTCACATATTAGCAACTGGCAGGAGTCAGGCCAACATTACTGCTGTTGTAACAGCTTCTCAGCTAGTTTCCATCATCTAAAGGTATGCATCAGCACATCCGTTAAGAGTTATTTTCATTCTCTTGGCTTGTAATTTGTACCCTTTCAAGTATACCAGAAAGCCAGGAATTCATTTAGTCTGGCAAAATCTGGAGATCACTTAGTAATATAGGAATCTCTGCATTGGCTAGGTGGTTGGAGTTCTTTGACTTTATGATTTCCAAATTTCATAGTGAAAACTGATGCTTGAAGTCACAGGAAGATTTTCCTCTTGTGATTTAAGCTTGCCATGCATATTCACCAATTGTTGATGAAATAATGTTGCATAATAAGCCACCCCAAACTCAGTGCCTTTACACAATAATGATCATTCTTGCTCACATATCTGCTGGTCAGCTAGGGGTTAACTGGTCTAAACTGGTCTCTGTTAGGCACAACTCCAATTCCCAGGTTGGATCTGGGTTTGTTCTGTATGCTTATCATATGACTGGCAGAGTAGCCAGGATATGTTAATCTTATGGCAATGGTAGAGACATAAAGATGGACAAGGGGAAACACACAGAACCGTATTCAAGGCATTAATGGTGATGCCTTTGAGAGGTACAATCACCTCAGCAACAAATGCCATGCAACAGCTTTCACTTGAACTTGACCTTTAGCTTGCTCTCATTCCAGAGTCTCATAGCCTCTGAGGACTTACTGAAGCATCTTAAGACAGAGCTCTAATTCTTGGTTAGTTAATGCAAGGTTACCTAGACTGTGGACTTCAGTGGTATCTCTCGCCTTACATTGGCTAGTATAGAAGAGACTTTGTAGAGATTTGTACATTTCTTGAGGGGAGAAATTGATGCTGTGTTAGTTTGGAAAACTCTGCCAGTAAGAAAATTGGCAGGCTCTGCTCCTTTTTTCTTGGAGCCCAGCTGCCACTCAAGCAGTCAGGGTCCCCCACTGCTGGAGGTACCCCAGGGAAAGACTAAGTTTGCAGTGGTGGTCAAAGGGTGGGGATAGTGTTGTAGGATAAAGGAAAGGCTACATAGAGAATAGTATCCAGCCAACAGCAAAAGCCTGGACTCAGACAATCAGTCCAGTTGATTTGTCTCAGCCAGCTCCCAGCTGCTCCAACTACTCTAGCTAAACTGTCATATACAGTAAGTACCCTCTTTATGAACCTTCGAGTTGTGAACTTTCAAATATATGAATGTGCATCTGATTCCAGCAAGGAACAAGAACCTGTGCCATCAATGTCAGGCATGAGTAAAATTGCAGCTTGCCCTCTGTCTCCTATTGCTGGTGATCCTTCAGCTCTACTATCTCCCACTTCTTTCCCTCCTCTAGTCAGTAACTCTTTTTGCCTGTTCACTCAATGCCAAGCCCTGCAAGCCAACTGTTGTACTGTACTACTGTACTTTTAAAGGGACTATACTGTAAGATTAAACTTTCTTTATTTTCTGTGTTTGTTTTTAATGTATTATTTCTATGAAAAGTATTATAAACCTATTACAGTTCAGTAGAGTATAGCCGATTGTGTTAGTTTGTATGACCTAAGCTAATTTTGTTGGACTTACAACCAGATTGGAATGGAGCTCTCAGAATGGAGCCCATTTATATGTAAGGGACTTACTGTACATGAGTGAAGAGATCACCTTAGGAAGTGGGAGACAGTAGAGCTGAAGGATGGTCAGCAATAGGAGACAGAGGGCAAGCTGCAATTTTACTCATGCCTGACTTTGATGGCACAGGTTCTTGTTCCTTGCTGGAATCAGATGCACATTCAAATCTTTGAAAGTTCACAACTTGAAGGTTCATAAGGAGGATACTTACTGTGTATGACAGTGAAGAGATTGCCAGCAAATATTGTGTGAAACAAAGATAAGTCATTTTTGTTGTGCCTAATCTGAATTCCTAATCCACAGAGTTGTGAGAAATGACAAATGTGTTTTTGCTTTAAGCCACTAAATCTTGAGGTAGTTTGTTAAAAAGCAAAAGATAATTGAAACAGATCTTCATGAGAATTTATCCAAAGTCTAAATTATTATTTGACCCTTATCACTTCACTATTTTGCACATTCTTTCTAAAGAACATGGCATTTTTATCAAAGAATATCAGTGACAGTAAAAAAAAAAAAAAAGACTCAAGTTTCTCGTTATTGGTTGAGTTTGGAGAGGGAAGAGCTAGTACTAAAGTTCTTTAATTTTGAGTTCTAAAACCTACAGCTAGACTACTTAAAGGAAGAGACTCAATAAATTAATATATTAGTTGGTTTTCTGCCAGAAAATTAAGCCAAGTCAAAGGATCAGCACTTATTGGAGGCTCTAGAGTAGAATTCATTTCGTGCTCATTTGAGGTGTTGGTAGAATTCAGTATGCTATGGTGTAGGATTGAGAACCAGATTTTCTTGCTGGCAGTAAACTAAGAGCTAATCTCAACTTTTAAAGGAAATTTGAATTCCTTGGTTTCTTGCCCCCATCTTCCAGCAATGGCAGGTCACGTCTCTCTCACACTTCAAATCTCTCCTTCTACTTCTGTTTCATTTTCTGAGCCACTTCCTGCCTCCCTCTTCTGCTTTTAGGAGCTCAGATGATTAGATTGGGCCTAACTGGATAATTTAATTTCCATATGTTAAGGTCAACTGATTAGTAACCTTAATTCAGTCTACAACTTTCGCTTCCCTTTGCTATATAACATAATACAATTTCTGAGAATGAGGACATAGATGTACTTGCAAGTCCATTATTCCGTCTACTATAGCAAAACTTCTGCCTCCGATAATTGCAAGTATCTCCTTTCACATCATGGTCTATATAAATGGCACTCTCAGGAATTGTGTAATGTGCAGCCAGTGAAGCCATATGCTTCAGCTCTTAGAAGCATAATAGAGAAGAGGTGAAGAAGATTACATATCCAGGGCTTCATGTCTGTGTCAAGGATGCTCCCCATCTCAAACTGTTAAGTCACTACCTTCCTCTCATTTCAAAGCAGCATGTCTCTTTTTATCTCCCCTCTTTATTAACCCAAGAAGAAGATATTCTCTTAGTCATAAACAAAGGAACTTTTTAAAGGAAATATTTGTAACAGGAATAAAATTTATTTTTAATTGTAGGAAGAAAAACTGTAGGATAGATCAGCAAGAAAATAACAGGTACTTGCCAATTGTTCAGCTCATTCTCAAGCATAACTATTCTCGAGTATCCTGAGCACGTTTTAGCTCTGCTCACAAAGTTGTCTCTGGCTGTCCAGCTGAGTCAGCCTTTCTCATGGGTCACCAGCTGTTACCTCGCCCAGGAGACAGCTGCCATCTTGTCCTCTTCCAGTTATGATAACATTACTCACGACTATTCATTACCTCACAAGCTCATTATGAAGCCATGAGTTTGACTTGAGGAAGATTGATATAGTGCAATATCTCTCAACTTTATTTATGTAGTGGAAAATGGTTTTCAAAGATAAATAATGTAAGAAGTCCAATTATTTTAAGAGCACAAATGGAGCTTTCATGATTGTTAATTCAGATTCCCCTTCGCCTGTCTTTGTAACTCCTGAAACCCCATTATAGAATCCTAAAGTTTCTTTGAACTCAATGTCGAAAATATTAATATTTGAACAGATTATTGGAACGAGAGACAGAATATATTTCTGTTTTATTTAGGTTGGTGCAAAAGTAATTGTGGTTTCGGATGTGGATGTTAAATCATTATAACTAGGCTCAAACACATCTTTATTAACCAAAATATGAACCATTACAATCAACACATTTTTGCCAATGTGAAATAAGTTTGTTTATTCCTGTAGCATAAAGATCTGTGCTTTGGGATTCAATGAACTCTTGGAAAGCATTTTCTGCCTCCTGCTGGTTGTGGAAGCATTTACCCTCCAAAAAGGGTTTTCAAGATGCTTAAAGATGTGGTAGTGGGTTGCCAAGACGTTAGGTGAACACGGTGGATGAGGCAAAACTTCATAACCCAATTCCTTCAACCTTTGAAGCATTCATTGTGCGATGTGTGGTTGGGTATTATTGTGGAGAAGAATTGGGCCCATTCTGTTGATCAATGCCGGCTGCAGGCCTTGCAAGTTTCAGTGCATCCCATCGATTTGCTAAGCATACTTCTCAGATGTAACAGTTTCACTGGGATTCAGAAAGCTGTACTGGATCAGACTGGCAGCAGACCACTAAACAGTAACTGTGACCTCTTTTTGGTGCAAGTTTGGCTTTGGAAAGTGCTTTATAGATTTTTCTCAGTCTAACTACTGAGCTGGCCACCACTGGTTGTCATATAAAATCCACTTTTCATTGCACATCCAATCCGATCGAGAAATGGTTTGTTGTTGATGCATACAATGAGAGAAGATGACACTTCAAAATGGTGATTTTTTTGATTTGCAGTCAGTTCATGAGGAACCCACTTGTCAAGCTTTTTCACCTTTCCAATTTGCTTCAAATGCTGAGTGGCCACAGAATGGTGTACTGTTGAGTTCTTCAGCAACTTCTTGTGTGGTTGTAAGAGGATCAGCTTCGATAATTGCTCTCACTTGGTCGTTGTCAACTTTCAATGGCCAGTCTCCAAGCTCTTCATCTTCAAGGCTCTCATCTCCTTTGTAGAACTTCTTAAACCACCACCACACTGTATGTTCATTAGCAGATCCTGGGCCAAATGTGTTCTTGAGTTGTCTCCACTGCTTTATACACATTTTGAACTCAAATAAGAAAACCGCTCGAATTTGCTTTTTTGTCTAACATCATTTCCATAGTCTAAAATAAATATAAAATACACAGGAAGTAATGTCATTAGCAAAAACATATATAAAGCAAGAAATGCACATTAAAATACTGTATAACATAACCACGCTTATTTGAGAATGGATAAACAGCAAAGTTCAACAATGCAAATCGCAATTACTTTTGCACCAACCTAAATATCAGCCTTGTAGAGTGCTGCTTTCAACTCTTGAGTTTCTCTTCTTATCTAAGTGAGAATACGATCTTTTCCTACCAGTTCATAGGACTCTTATGAGCATCACTCATATCTCCTGCTGCATTTCTGTTCTCCATTTTCTACCTTGATATTCAAATGATGTAGAGTTGTTTGCTTTCCAGTTTTTATGACCTTATATCATTGACCGAGTATTCTTTCACATCTGGAATAAGTTGTCCCTTTTTGGTTTCAGTGATATTCCTACTCTTCTGGCATAAAAGACAGCTTATTTGCAAAGTATTCTGGCTCTGTCATGATAAAGAAATTTTTATCTGTGTTCTTTTTAATCTGTGTTCACAGGATATTTTGTATGAAAAACAATTACATCACATCTGATTTTCTACAAATTCAAAGAAGAGTAAAATTGTTATTATTTATATCTGGTATTTAATACATTCTCTGGAGAAGGCAATGCACCCCACTCCAGTACTCTTGCCTGGAAAATCCCATGGGCAGAGGAGCCTGGTAGGCTGCAGTCCATGGGGTCACTAAGAGTCGGACACGACTGAGTGACTTGACTTTCACTTTTCACTTTCATGCATTGGAGAAGGAAATGGCAACCCACTCCAGTTTCTTGCCTGGAGAATCCCAAGGACAGGGTAGCCTGGTTGGCTGCCAGCTATGGGATCGCACAGAGTTGGACATGACTGAAGTGACTTAGCAGCAGTAGCAGCTAGCACAAAAAAAGCTTCCCAGTAATCATTTTTTTTTTTTAACAAATGAATCAGAAGTTAAGTAGGCAGAGTATTTATTATAATTATGCCTGCTATCTCTCTATTAAAACTATATTTTCTCCCCCTGCATACCTTGTCTTCAGCTCCCAGCCTTTCATCACATTAACCTACAATATTACATTCACACCAAAAGTTTCACTTACCACCTATGTCTAAACTTGTGTGCATGTATCTTAGAATATCCTGCGTTATTTTCATTAGTACTATCCCCTCCTATTTATACCCATTCATTTAAATTAGCACTTCTACATACTTTATACTTCCTAAAGTAAGAGCTGCTAAATTATTTATTAAGGTAACTGCAAAAGTGGAAGATCCATGGAATCCTTCATGAAGGCATTGCATTCCATATCTTCGCATATATGATTTTTTCATTTACATATAAATAAAGGAGATCAGTCCTGGGTGTTCTTTGGAAGGAATGATGCTAAAGCTGAAACTCCAGTATTTTGGCCACCTCATGCGAAGTGTTGACTCATTGGAGAAGACTCTGATGCTGGGAGGGATTGGGGGCAGGAGGAGAAGGGGATGACAGAGAATGAGATGGCTGGATGGCATCACCGACTCAATGAACGTTGAGTTTGAGTGAACTCCGGGAGTTGGTGATGGACAGGGAGGCCTGGTGTGCTGCAATTCATGGAGTTGCAAAGAGTCGGACATGACTGAGCGACTGAACTGAACTGTCTGAACCAAATTTGTCTGGGATATATCTTCACATATATGAAGTTTAACTTTCTTTTTAATTGGTCTGAGAAAAAGCATAAGAATTTATAAGAAATAAAAAGCGATATTTAGTTGAAAGCAGTCATTTTGCCAGTTGAAACAAAGTTGTTTGTATTGTAGCCTTATCAATTTTTGATGTAAAATTATAAATTGTTTCCTTATTATACTTTGAACTCCAAGCATTTAGATAGTCGTACTATACCACAGAATTTTAAAATGATATTCACGGAGAATTGAAAACTCAAATTTTTTCTGGAATGAAAACTCCCCCTTTCCCATGTAAAAAATAATTTATTAATTTACATATTTTACTCATTCACTTATACTTTTATCATTAAATATCCATTGAACATTTTCATGAGCTCAAATATGGCTACCACTGGATATACCGTTGCCAGTTAGCAGGTTTCTTGTTCTTAGAAAGTTTGTATCCTACCAAGGGAGACAGATGTATACAAAATAAACATAACCAAGGAAGTATGGATGCTGGAACAGAAGGATATTCAACCCAGAGTGGAGAAATGGAAGGGTGGACAGTGAAATCAAGATGGGATGGTGATGTCAAGAAAAGCTTCACGTGATAGCTTTAATTTTTAAGGAACCTCCATACTGTTTTCTTCTGTTTTGTTGACTATTCCAAAGCGTTTGACTGTGTGGATCACAACAAACTGTGGAAATTTCCTAAAGAAATGGGAATACCAGACCACCTGACCTGCTTCCTAAGAAATCTGTATGCAGGTCAAGAAGCAACAGTTAGAACTGGACATGAAACAACAGACTGGTTCCAAATTGGGAAAGGAGTATGTCAAGGCTGTATACTGTCACCCTGCTTATTTAACTTATATACAGAGTACATCATGAGAAATGCTGGGCTGGAGGAAGCACAAGCTGGAATCAAGATTACTGAGAGAAATATCAATAACCTCAGATATGCAGATGACACCACCCTTATGGCGGAAAGTGAAGAACAACTAAAGAGCCTCTTGATGAAAGTGAAAGAGGAGAGTGAAAAAGTTGGCTTAAAACTCAACATTCAGAAAACTAAGATCATGGCATCTGGTCCCATCACTTCATGACAAATAGATGGGGAAACAATGGAAACAGTGAGAGACTTTATTTTGGGGGGCTCCAAAATCACTGCAGATGGTGATTCAGTTCAGTTCAGTTGCTCAGTTGTGTCCAACTCTTTGCGACCCCATGAATTGCAGCACACCAGGCCTCCCTGTCCATCACCAACCCCTGGAGTTTACTCAAACTCACATCCATCAAGTCAGTGATGCCATCCAGCCATCTCATCCTCTGTCGTCCCCTTCTCCTCCTGCCCGCAATCCCTCCCGGCATCAGAGTCTTTTCCAATGAGTCAACTCTTCACATGAGGTGGCCAAAGTACTGGAGTTTCAGCTTTAGCATCATTCTTTCCAAAGAACACCCAGGACTGATCTCCTTTAGAATGGACTGGTTGGATCCCCTTGCAGTCCAATTGCAGCCATGAAATTAAAAGACGCTTGCTTCTTGGAAGAAAAGTTATGACCAACCTACACAGCATATTAAAAAGCAGACATTACTTTGCCAACAAAGCTCCATCTAGTCAAGGCTATGGTTTTTCCAGTAGTCATGTATGAATGTAAGAGTTTAACTAAAAAGAAAGCTAACCGCCGAAGAATTGATGCTTTTGAACTGTGGTGTTGGAGAAGACTCTTGAGAGTACTTTGGACTGCAAGGAGATCCAACTAATCCAACCTAAAGGAAATCAGTCCTGAATATTCATTGGAAGGACTGATGTTGAAGCTGAAACTCCAATACTTTGGCCACCTGATGGGAAGAACTGACTCACTTGAAAAGACCCTGATTCTGAGAATGACTGAAGGCAGGAGGACAAGGGGATGACAGAGGATGAGGTGGTTGGATGGCATCAGTGACTCAATGAACATAAGTTTGAGTAAGCTCTGGGAGCTGGTGATGGACAGGGAGGACTGGAGTACTGCAATCCATGGGGTCACAAATAGTCAGACATGACTGAGCAACTGAACTGAACTGATACTGTTTTCCATAGTGACTGTACCAACTTACATTCCCACCAACAGTGTAGGAAAGGTCCCTTCACTCCACTTCTTCTCTAACATTTGTTATCTGTGGCCTTTTTGACAATAGGAGAGGAGAAGGGGTAGGGGCCAGGTATGAGCAAGGGATTGAGAGGTCCAAACTACCATGTATAAAATAAATAAGCTACAAGGACATATAGTAGAGCACAGAGAATACGGACATTATTTTATAATAACTTTAAATGGAGCATAATCTATAAAAATTTCGAATCACTATGCTATACACTTAAAACAAACATAATTTCGTAAATCAACTTTACTTCAATGAAAAAACAGGAAAACTTCACAAATAGGGTGATGTTTGATTCGTACCTTGACAATAGGAGTTTTGCTAGACAGACCAACAAGGATATTTTTAGCAGAGGGATCAAGGTTAACAAAGGAATGTAAGCTCTCGGCACAAGTGTTAGATGAATAAAGTGTGTCTTTGATGTCCTGTGGTATTCTCTTTCATCAGGGATTCAATGTCCCTCAGCTATGTCTGCTAATTTTAGAGGCATAGGAATGCTAGCTTCATGGTCGAAGTATTATAAAATGTTTGGATTTTATTAATAAACATACCAAGATTTAACTCTATTGCTACTACTTATAAACATAATTTATTGGACAAACAATGAACTCTCCCAAAGGTTCACCATCTCAGTCTTTTCAGGAAGCTATAACAGAATGCCATTAAGGGAGTAGCCTATAGTAGAAACTTATTTCTCACAGTTCTTCGATCCAGGAAGTCCAAGATAAAAGCAGTGTTAGATTTGGTGTCTAGTGAGAACCACTTTCTGGTTTATAGATGGCCATCTTCTAGCTGTGTCCTCACATGGAAAAAGAGACAAGAGAGTTCTCCAGGTTCTCTGCTATAAAGATATTAATCCTGCTCATGAGAGCTCCCTGGTGGATCAATAGGTAAAGCATCTGCCTGCAATGCAGAAGACCTGGGTTTGATCCCTGGGTGGGGAAGATCCCCAGGAGAAGGAAAGGGCAACCTACTCCAGTACTCTTGCCTGGAAAATCCCATGGACAGAGGACCCTGGTAGGCTACAGTCCTTGGGGTTGCAAAGAGTTGGACACGACTGAGTAACTTCACTTCCACCCTCATAACCTACCTAGTCACTTCCCATGGGTCTCACCTTACACTACTGTCACATTAAAGGTTAGGATTTCAGTTCACATTCCTTCTCTTTTATCATTCACAAAAAGAGGGTAATGGTGCCTAGTTCACTGTATTACATGAGGACTAAAACAGGTAATACATAGAAAATATTTGGGACAGTATTTAGCAATGAAATTTACTAAAAACGGATGATTAATTTTGTTACTAGTACTGATTGATACCAATGCCAATACTATAACTGTTACTGATACTACAACTATTGAAAATAATAATTGCTATTTTTTAAACTCTTGCAGAGCAACAGCAGTACTAACTTTTTTACATGCATTAGCTAATTTACTTGTGTTTTTTCCTACTATTACTATTCCTACAACTACTAGTTCCATGAAATCATTATAATGTCAAAATGTCCATGTATGTTATTTCTCATCATAAGGCACAAGCTAGGTACAGCATACCAATTTTGGGTACTGGGAACTGTGTTGTTGCTTTTTCTTACTTGTTTGTACGGTTACTACTAAATCCAATAGAGGAGAAAACTACCAAAATAATCTTAACTTTCTTAGGTATAGAATTGTATCTGTTTCCTTTTGAATTGTTTGCTTAGTCACTAAGTTGTGTCTGATTCTTTGTGACCCCATGAGCTATAGCCCACCAGGCTCCTCTGTCCATGGAATTTTCCAGGCAAGAATACTGGAGTAGGTTGGCATTTCCTTCTTCAGGGGATCTTCCTCACCCAGGGATCAAACCTGAATCTACCTGCATTGAGAGGTTGTCGTTCTGTCGCTATGTCTGACTCTGTAATCCCATGAACTTCATCCTTGTCCTTCACTATCTCCCAGAGTTTGCTCAAACTCATGCCCATTGAGTTGATGATGTCATCCAACCATCCCATCTTCTGTCATCCCCTTCTCCTCCTGTCCTCCATCTTTCCCAGCATCAGTGTCTTTTCCTACGAGTTGGCTCTATGCATCAGGTGGCCAAATTATTGGAGCTTCAATTTCAATTCTTCCAAAGAATATTCAAGATTGATTTCCTTTAGAATTGAATGAATTGATCTCCTTGCTGTACAAGGGACTCTCAAGAGTCTTCTCCAGCACCACAATTTGAAAGTATCAGTTCTTCAGCACTCAGCTTTCTTTATGGTCCAACTCTCACATCCATACTTGACTACCAGAAAAACCATAGCTTTGACCATCAGGACCTTCGTCAGCAAAGCTATGTCTGTTTTTTAACACACTGTCCAGGTTTGTCATATCTTTTTCTTAGGGATGCGATAACAAGTTACAACAAACTTAGTGACTTAAATCAATAAGAATTTATTATCTGACATTTTCAGATGTTGGACATTCAAAACAAGTTTCCTGGGCTAGAATCAAGTTGTAAGCAGGGTGATTTCTTCTGGAGGCTCCAGGGCAGAACCCCTTCCTCATCACTTTCACCTTCCAGAGGTTGCTAGCATTCCCTGGCTTGTGGCTGTATCTCTCCACTCTCTGCTCCCAACATCCCACTCCCTTCTCCACTCTTTACCTTTAACTGTTCCAGATGTCTCTTAGAAGCATGTTTGTGTTTCCACTGGGACCACACAGATGCTACAGGATAATCTCCCCTTTTAAGACTTTTTAAAGTTACATTCACAAAGTCCATTTTATCATATAAAGTAACATATTTGGAGGCTCTGAGGATTAGGACATGAACATATTTGGGAGTACATTATTCTATCTGCCACAAAGATTGGCAGAAATGAAGTTTAATTTATTCAGAGAATAAGAGCATCAGTAGAAAACTGATTTTTCTTAGAAAATATCTACATACTGTAGAATATTGTCTAACCCATAAACACTGAATGCTTCTGTTTCTTGTATTTCGTTTCATTAGATCAGAAGCCCATGGGGGATTTTCTATGAAGGGGATTATAAGAATCTGGGGACCTCACCTGATTGGCCATTAGCCTTGTGGCTGGTGCACCTTGATCTGGTCAATATTTTTCACCTATTCATATCACAGAGGCTGTTCTAGTTCCGTTCTGTATGTGGAGAGTATAGCTGATCAGGATCATGAAAAATGGAGTGCAGGGATCAGCAAACTATAGAACACGATCAAATCTGGTCCTTCACTTCTTTTTGTAAATTTTGTGAACACAGCCATGTTCACCTGTTTCTACATTATCTTTGGTTCTCTTGTACAGCAATGGCCAACTTTGGTAGTTCCATCACATAGTCTATGACTTGCAAACCTGAAATATTTGTGAACTTGCTGTTTACAGAAAAAATTTACTAACCGTTGGCTTAAAGAATGGACATTGGAATTAAAAAGACTCTGTCACACTCCAGCTGTTTGACATTGGGCATGCTCTCAACAGTGGACATTTGTATAGGATTGGCCAATAAGTTCATTTTGATTTGTCCATAAGTTGTAGTGGAAAAATCTGAAGGAAATTTTTGGCCACACCAATATTTCTCTTAGCTTCCCAGAGGTAAAGAATCCACCTGCAATGCAGAGACATAGGTTCAATCCATAAGTTGGGGAGATTCCCTGTAGGAGGAAATGGCAACCCACTCCAGTACTCTTGCCTGGAGAATCTTATGGACAGAGTCTGATGGGTTACAGTCCAGGGGATCACAAAGTGTTGGACACGAGTGAGCAACTGAGCATACAATATTTTTTGTGTTCCTAGAATCCTCTTGTCCTCATTGTTATTTTGATAAACTTCCCTCAGATTTTCTTCAGGGACTCTCCTTTTTCATTTTCATTCTTTAATAGAACTTGCCCTACCTTTAATATCAAGGGTGACCATGAAAACCAGGCTTAAAACAGAAAGATCATTTGGGAATTAGTTCAGGGAGGAACACGTAATCTGACACAACCAATATCGGCCACTGGAAAGAGCATACTATTAAAGCAAGAAAAGATCCAGAGCTGTTGGTTATCACCTTGCTTCCATGTGGGAGCTGAGAATGAGATCAACTATAGGAAAAAGAAGGAATAAGAAACAGAAAAATCTGATGTCTGATGATATTACTTGTGACCTAGAATGAAGCCAGCCTGGCCCATGGAGTTTTCAGTTATATGGGTCAAGACATTCTGTTTCTGCTTAAGTCAGTTTGGTTTGTTCATCCATCACTTGCAGCAAATAGATTCGTAACTGATAAAGTAACTACCTTTACTGAGCCTATTTCCTCATCTTTAAAAATTAGAGTAAAAGTATCTATCTCAATATTTTTGAGAGAACTGATTGAGATCATGTACAGGGCAGATGGGAAAAACCCAGTCAGTGGTTATTACCATTTTCATCATCTTCATCATCAACATCATCATTGACATTGAAGATAAACCTAAAATTGCTTCATCTCAGTATTAATAACTTCTAGAAAATGTAACCCATCTGAACTTTGCTCTTAATATGGAATACTTAAAACCTTCATACCTTAGGTTCTTTATTTATAGAAGAGACAAGCAGTTATTGATCTTTCAGTGTTTTGAGAATCAAATATCTTGGACACAATCATTGTTAACGTCACAAAGTGTCATATTAATCTTTGTGATAAATCCTTGTAATAATATTTGCAATAAATGTGTGCATAAACTGATTAGACCAAATTTGACCCAACTGGATTAGAGCAAATTTATAGACATGTATGGCTTCCCTTGTGGCTCAGTTGGTAAAGAAACTGCCTGCAATACAGGAGACCTGGGTTTGATTCCTGGGTCAGGAAGATCCCTTGGAGATGGAAATGGCAATCCACTCTAGTATTCTTGCCTGGGAAATCCCATGGACAGAGGAGACTGGTGAGCTACAGTCCATGGGGTCAATAGAGTCAGACACAACTTAGCAACTAAATCACCACCATAGGTATGTGTAAATGCCTTTAAGTTAACTTTACTCAATTGTCATTGAGAGGCTGCCTGACGCCACATCCAAATCCCAGGTATCTTAGAAAAAAAGGCTTGTACTTTGGACCTGAAATTAACAAAACCCTTGTGCCACTAAGTTTTACACACTGGGTTCCCCTGAGGCAGGATATTGTCTCACCCTGTGAGAGTCAAGGAAAGACATAGACAACACTATTTGTCCAAACAGTCATTTAGAGCCAGAAGGACTGGGTTATAGATCATCTTCTGCCACATCATCCCTGTGTGATAGGGGGAAGCTTCCTTGATTTCTCTGGACTTCAGTTCCCTCAAGTATACAGTGGGGATGATAACTACCTTGTCTACTTCATGAGATTCTGATGAGAAGCAAAGTGAAAGTGAAGTCATTCAGCTATGTCCGACTCTTTGTGACCCCATGGACTGTAGCCTACTAGGCTCCTCCATCCATGGGATTCTCCAGGCCAGAATACTGCAATGGGTTGCCATTTCCTTCTCCAGGGGATCTTCCCAACCCAGGGATCGAACCCGGGTCTCCCACTTTGTAGCCAGACACTTTTACCGTATGAGCCACCAGGGAAGTCTGAGAAGCAAGGGTAAGAATAAATAAAATTTTAGGAAAAAGTGAAACACAATGCTGTTCTATTAGTTATTATTAGGCTTCCCTGATGGCTCAGTGGTCAAGAATACACCTGCAATGCAGGAGACTTACAGGAGAGCTGGGTAATTGTTTCACTGTTTGAGTCAGCAACTGAATGTCTATAGTTTGTCGAGTTTAAAAATAGATGTTAGTCTTTTCCTTAACACTGAGTTCAGGAAAATTTAGGTTTGGCAATGGGCATCATGTGTGTTTATCCCCTTTTCTAGTTTACAGGCCTTCTTAAGATTGTTTAGAAAACCTTAGGCAGAGAATAGTCTTACACAACAGCATTTGATGAGTTGAAGTAAATGAATTGGAAACATATGGATCAAATTTCCCTGAAAACACATCAGGATTGAAAAATTAATGGGAAAAATATTTAATTTTATGTAAATATGTAAAGGATGGCTTGGGAAACTTGACCAAACCCAAAACCCCACTGCGTTTTTGCACCATTAATTGGCAGAGTTGTGGGCTTCCTCTCCATTGACTTTTTGTATTGTTAACCAATATTTCTCTTTCCGATGCAGGAATTTACAACTGTAACAGTTCTTTCTCCAAGTTTCTTAGAACCTTCCTCCAAGATTCTGAAAATTGTATATATGAGAAATCTAACACACTCATCATGAATATTTTGTATTGAAAAAATATACAGCATGTAACTATCTTACAATAAAAATTAACACAGACTTTCCTGGTGGCTCTGATGGTAAAGAATCTGCCTGCAATGCAAGAGACCTAGATATTCAGTCCCTGGGTCAGGAAGACTCCCTGGAGAAGGGAATGGCTACCCACTACAGTATTCTTGCCTGGAGAATTCCATGGACAGAGGAGCCTGGAGGGCTACAGCCTATGGGGTTACAAAGAGTCGGACATGACTGAATGACTAACAAAAATTAACACAATTCAGTGAACAGAATGCATAGCTTACAGCAATTGGTACAGAGTTATTCTGTAACTAATAACTGTAGTTTGGGGTATCCACAAAATGATGGAAAATAGTTACAGTGTTTAGTTCATTTAAGTCTCTCTGTGATAGCTTTAGTAGTTGACTATTTATTTGAAAGTGCTAGAAGTAGATCAATTTAGTATTCCAGGGCCAGTCTCTCCCAAATTTAACCTAAGAATCAAACCTCTTTAAGCTACCATAGATTGCCCTTCTGTTACACAACAATCAGGGATTTCCCCAATAAGTGTGATGAATACAACCAACCAATTAAGAGGGTGGGAAAGATGCCCTTTTCATTATAGGGGACTGGAATGCAAAAGTAGGAAGTCAAGAAACACCTAGAGTAACAGGAAAATTTGGCCTTGGAGTACAAAATGAAGCAGGGCAAAGGCTAATAGAATTCTGCCAAGAAAACACACTGGTCATAGCAAACACCCTCTTCCAACAACACAAGAGAAGACTCTACACATGGACGTAATCAGATGGTCAACACTGAAATCAAATTGATTATATTCTTTGCAGCCAAAAATGGTGAAGCTCTATACAGTCAGCAAAAACAAGACTGGGAGCTGACTGTGGCTCAAATCATGAACTTCTTATTGCCAAATTCAGACTGAAATTGAAGCAACTGGAGAAAACCACTAGACCATTCAGGTATGACCTAAATCAAATCCTTTATGACTATACAGTGGAAGCGGGAAATAGATTTAAGGGACTAGATCTGAGAGACAGAGTGCCTGATGAACTATGGATGGAGGTTCTTGACATTGTACAGGAGACAGGAATCAACACCATCCCCATGGAAAAGAAATGTAAAAAAGCAAAATGGCTGTCTGAGGAGGCCTTACAAATAGCTGTGAAAAAAAATGTAAGTGAAAAGCAAAGGAGAAAAGGAAAGATATAAGCATCTGAATGTAGAGTTCCAAAGAATATCAAGGAGAGATAAGAAAGCCTTCCTCAGGGATCAATGCAAAGACATGGAGGAAAACAAGAGAATGGGAAAGACTAGAGATCTCTTCAAGAAAACTAGAGATACCAAGGGAATATTTCATGCAAAGATGGGCTCAATAAAGGACAGAAAGGTTAGGGACCTAACAGAAGCAGAAGATATTAAGAAGAGGTGGCAAGAATACACAGAAGAACTGTACAAAAAGATCTTCATGGCCCAGATAATCACGATGGTGTGATCACTCACCTAGAGCCAGACATCCTGGAATGTGAAGTCAAGTGGGCTTTAGGAAGCCTCACTATGAACAAAGCTAGTGGAGGTGATGGAATTCCAGTGGAGCTATTTCAAATCCTGAAAGATGATGCTGCCAAAGTGCTGCACTCAATATGCCAGCAAATTTGGAAAACTCAGCAGTGGCCAAAGGACTGGAAAAAGTCAATCCCAAAGAAAGGCAATGTCAAAGAATGCTCAAACTACCACACAATTGCACTCATTTCACATGCTAGCAAAGTGATGCTTAAAATTCTCCAAGCCAGGCTTCAGCAATATGTGAACCGTGAACTTGCAGATGTTCAAGCTGGTTTTAGAAAAGGCAGAGGAACCAGAGATCAAATTGCCAACATCCACTGGATCATGGAAAAAGCAAGAGAGTTCCAGAAAAACATCTATTTCTGCTTTATTGACTATGGCAAAGCCTTTGACTGTGTGGATCACAATAAACTGTGGAAAATTCTGAAAGAGATAGGAATCCCAGACCACCTGACCTGCCTCTTGAGAAAGCTGTATGCAGGTCAGGAAGCAACAGTTAGAACTGGACATGGAACAACAGACTGGTTCCAAATAGGAAAAGGAGTATGTCAAGGCTGCATATTGTCACCCTGTTTATTTAACTTATATGCAGAGTACATCATGAGAAATGCTGGGCTGGATTAAGCACAAACTGGAATCAAGATTGCTGGGAAAAATATCAATAACCTCAGATATGCAGATGACACCACTCTTATGGCAGAAAATGAAGAAGAACTAAAGAGCTTCTTGATGAAAGTGAAAGAAGAGAGTAGAAAAATTTGGCTTAAAGCTCAGCATTCAGAAAACTAAGATCATGGGATCCGGTCCCATCACTTCATGGCAAATAGATGGCGAAACAGTGGAAACAGTGTCAGACTTTATTTTTGGGGGCTCCAAAATCACTGCAGAGGGTGATTGCAGCCATGAAATTAAAAGATGTTTACTCCTTGGAAAGAAAGTTATGACCAATCTAGACAGTATATTAAAAAGCAGAGATATTACTTTGCCAACAAAGGTCCATCTAGTCAAGGCTATGGTTTTCCCAGTGATCGTGTATGGATGTGAGAGTTGGACTATAAAGAAAGCTGAATACCGAAGAGTTGATGCTTTTGAACTGTGGTGTTGGAGAAGACTCTTGAGAGTCCCTTGGACTGCAGGGAGATCCAACCAGTCCATCCTAAAGGAGATCAGTCCTGGGTGTTTATTGGAAGGATGGATGTTGAAGCTGAAACTTCAGTACTTTGGCCACCCGATGCGAAGAGTTGATTCATTGGAAAAGACCCTGATGCTGAGAAAGATTGAGGGCAGGAGAAGGGGACAACAGAGGATGAGATGGTTGGATGGCTTTACCGACTTAATGGACATGGGTTTGGGTGGACTCTGGGTGGTGGTGATGGACAGGGAGGCCTGGTGTGCTGTGGTTCTTGGGGTTACAAAGAATCGAACACGACTGAGTGACTGAACTGATACTAATGGGTGTATGTTGGAGGGTAGGTGACATTAACCTATTTTCAGTTCCTTTTTCCTATTGTCCTCATTAAAGTCCATAATTTCTTCCTTTCATCTGGATTCCTCTTGCTCCTGGCATTGAATCAATGGGCATTTAAAAAAGCTATTTCTTTCAGTAACTTCAACAAGTTTCCCACTTGTGCAAAGAGTCTCCTCATGATACTGGGAAGATGAAGCTGGGATGAGGTCATAATGAGAATCACGGTTGGATACGGGTCTGAAAACCATCAGTGAAACTACAAGAGAATTCATGTCTTTCTGGCATCATCTTCACTAATATGAAGTTGAGATTTCTGCTTTTTTTAAATATATATAACAGGATGGGGGTAAGAGTTCTTCAGCTCCTCTTCTACTTGTCAAGGATTTCCTACACCCTCCAGATCCCCAGGGCTTCACTTGGACTACAGTAGTCCTTGTCAGAGCTCAGTATTATCTCAATCTGTAGGGTGTTTTTCTCTAATGTCCCAAGTACATGTGTCTGCCTGATCTACTCATCCAAGTTTATATTCCAAAGATAGGAATTGTGTACGTATCACAAAATCCACAAACAATACCTGTGCTGTACATTTAAAATACAGCTTTATTATCATTCCTTTGGTTTTTGTCTTGTTAATAAGAGCCAGTTTGTTTGATATATTTTCATTAAAAAACTCAAATACTTCAGAGAGGGAAAAAAAGTTAATTTGAATACACATTACCATATTCCCATGAAATTGAAAGACGCTTACTCCTTGGAAGGAAAGTTATGACCAACCTAGGTCACATATTCAAAAGCAGAGACATTACTTTGCCAACAAAGGTTTGCCTAGTCAAGGCTATGGTTTTTCCTGTGGTCATGTATGAATGTGAGAGTTAGACTGTGAAGGAGGCTGAGTGCCGAAGAATTGATGCTTTTGAACTGTGGTGTTGGAGAAGACTCTTGAGAGTCCCTTGGACTGCAAGGAGATCCAACCAGTCCATCCTAAAGGAGATCAGCCCTGGGATTTCTTTGGAAGGAATGATGCTAAAGCTGAAACTCCAATACTTTGGCCACCTCATGCGAAGAGTTGACTCATTGGAGAAGACTCTGATGCTGAGAGGGATTGAGGGCAAGAGGAGAAGGGGACAACAGAGGATGAGATGGCTGGATGGCATCACTGACTTGATGAACGCGAGTCTGAGTGAACTCTGGGAGTTGGTGATGGACAGGGAGGCCTGGCGTGCTGCAGTTCATGGGGTCGCAAAGAGTCGCACATGACTGAGCGACTGATCCGATCTGATCTGATCTACCATATTCTACTACTTTTAACAACATAATATATAAGCTAGTTCTAGAATACACATACTTGTAGGTATGCTCAAAATCAGAATTTCCTTCAACTTTGAACTCATACTAGTTTTCTTCCTCCTTATATTGTATTAATGTGGTGTATCCCAAAAGCAGTGTGACTCTCTTTTCAGAAAATGACCAATTTTACTTCATTTTTTCTCAAAGTAGAGTTTATTATTTTGGGTCAACTTGATAAATCATCAGATTCAGTATTAGACAGTTTGATAATGTATGTTTTATTTTGTTTTAATGTGCTGCATTTATTATACCCCTCTATCCTGAACCAACTGGTCTTTTTATTATTAAAAACCTTATGAAAACAAAGTTCACAAAGAACCATTGTTAAAGAATACACTTATCATTTCTTTTTTTCCCTACTAGGTGAACTTACAAGAGCCTGTTTTTATAGGTCTGAGCATGAATGACAAGCTGTTTGCTTTAGATTTATGTAGAATTTATAATAAAAATGAATCTAATTTATTTTAAAACAAAATCTAAATTAGGTGGATTCATAAAGCCATTGCAATAAAAGGTTGATTGAAATCTGAACCTTGACAATTTCTCTGTATGGAATGTTTGACATCTTTTAGTAGATTTGTTTTATTGAAGCAAAGTTTTAAATTAAAATCAGACAGAGGGAAAATAGCAGGAGTGTTTTAAAAAATTCTTTTTAGAAAATGTTTTATACCTACATTATATTTTTTCATTGTATTTTTTAGTATACTTTTGGCTGCTCTGGGCCTTCATTGTTGTGAGAAGTCTTTCTCTAGTTGCAGTGAGCAGGGTCTTCTTTATTGTGGTGCATGGGGTTCTCATTGTGTTGCCTTCTCTTATTGCAGAGCATGGGCTTCAGTAGTTGAGGTATGAGGGTTCAGTAGCTGCAGTTCCCAGGTTTCAGAGCACAAGCTCAATAGCTGTGGAGCGCGGGCTTAGCTGCTTTGCTCTGCATATAGGATCTTCCTGGATCAGGGATCAAACCTGCATCTCCTGCTTTGGCAGGCAGACTCTTTACCACTGAGCCACCAGGGAAACCCTTGTTCCAATTTTTTTCAAAGCATTTTTTCCCCCTTTATCCAGTCAATAGTCACAGCTGTTATCGAAGCCCCTTCTTTGGGTTGGCATATCTGAAGATGTTTACAAGGTCCCACTCTGTAAGTCGGATACAGTAGGTCCCCTATATATGAACGAGTTCCATTCCAAAAGTGTGTTCTTAAGTCCAATTTGTTAAGTCTGACAGAGTTAGCCTAGGTACCCAACTAACACAATAGACTATATACTACTGTACTGTAATAGGTTTATAATACTTTTCACCCAAATAATACATAAAAAGCAAACATAAAAAGTAAGAAAACATTTTCCTCTTACAGCAGGGTACCTTGAAAAGTAAATGGTACCAGCTGCATCTCTCCTGCTTTTACCCTTGCTTCCCAACTTCCTGAGCTTGAAATAAAGACACTGTACTGCCGTGCTCTATGCAGCACTGCACAGCAAAGCACACAGAAGCACAACCACTTGTAGAGGATGCCCGCATGTGATAATGTATGCCAGACACATGAACTAACGTACGTCATTGGACGTGTGAACGCACATTCACATCTTTTAAAGTTCGCAACTTGCAAGTTCATATACAGGGGACTTACTGTATCAATTACAGATAGCCTTGACCTTTTACTTTACTTCTAGGGAGAATTCCCGCATCTTTTTTCTCTGATCTTTGCCTCAATATAACTGCCCATCACTTAGCCATCTTCCCCTTCCTTCTCGCTCTGATTCTTCTAAAGTTGGTTTCTCCACAGCTTGATATTATTTCCATTCATACTTGTCTTTCTATCCTTTTTTCTTTATCAGTGATTCCCTCTATAATTTGTAACATCTTAAATTCTCTCTTCCCGTGGAAATTTTCTCTTCTAAGATTTGCTCAGGTCACTTCTGAGCAAAAACAAATAGCCTTTCTAAAATCTGGTACCTCCTGAAAATACACACCCATCTGGTTCCTCCTAATCATCATGTTTCTAAAAGAATTCTCAGCCTATTGCTGCACTCATGAGTTAATCCACCTTTGCTGGTTTTCTTTCTCCCACTTTGCTAAAGCTGTTTACTCTAAGGGAACCAGTGGACCCTTAGGGTTCTTCTCCATCCACAACCAGTTTTACCCCTTTATGGTATGTAAAACTGTGAGCTCTCTCCCTGCCTAAAATTAGCTCCTCTTTTGACTTCTGTGAAAGGACACTCAACTGGTCCCTCTTCTCTATTCATCCTTTTCACTCTCTTGCTTTACTAGCTGTAGATCCTCTTCCAATTATTAAATGAGAGTCTTTCCCTAGGTTTTCTCCTTTTGTGCTTTATATCTATTGTTAATTTACTTACTGCTATCGGAGAAGGCAATGGCACCCCACTCCAGTACTATTGCCTTGAAAATCCCACGGACAGAGGAGCCTGGTAGGCTGCAGTCCATGGGGTCGCTAAGAGTCTGACATGACTGAGCGACTTCACTTTCTCTTTTCACTTTCATGCATTGGAGAAGGAAATGGCAACCCACTCCAGTGTTCTTGCCTGGAGAATCCCAGGGACGGGGAAGCCTGGTGGGCTGCCGTCTACGGGGTCACACAGAGTCGGACACGACTGAAGTGACTTAGCATAGCATAGCATGGCTTTAAATCTTGCCTGGAGAATCCCAGGGACAGGGAAGCCTGGTGGCCTGCCGTCTATGGGGTCACACAGAGTCGGACATAACTGAAGTGACTTAGCATAGCATGGCTTTAAATGGCTTTAGGTCCATTGCACAGATGGTTCCTAGCTTTGTTCATAACCTTAAAGACTTCTTGGCCCCAGTTTCAAATCTCCATTGTCTCCAGAATATTACAGCTTTCAAGTCATGTCCAGCTCTTTGTGACCCTATAGACTGTAGCCAACCAGGCTCCTCCGTCCATGGGATTCTCCAGGCAAGAGTACTAGAGTAAGTTGCCATGGCCTTCTCAAGGGGATCTTCTCTACCCAGGGATCAAACCCACATCTCCTTTGTCTCCTGCATTGCAGGCAGATTCTTTACCCACTGTGCCACCTGGGAAGCCCACAGACAGGTACACGAGAGATGAACAAGAAATGAGGAGGCTGATGTCAGAGGAAAACCCCTCAGTAGACCTCAGTGCTTCCAGGAGACCCTGTGAGCCTAGGGAAAACCTGTAAAAGCAGGAGTGGGGGCCACTCAGAGATTAATGTAGTTGTGACCAAGTCGGTAAGCCTCGGCTGGTAGTCACATAAATAGAAATCCAGCTTCTCCTCACCCTTTATTTCCCAGTTTGGTGAGGAGAAGCTGGAGATCCAGGATATCAAACTCAAAATGTCTGATCAGAAATGAAACAGAGCAACTGGGATAAGACCAGGGCAGAGAGAGCTTCCCTCTGGGAAAGATTATTGGAAACATCTTTTGACAAACACCAGGGTCCCTATCTTGTCTCTTTTATTGGGGCTTTGACAAACATTGTTTATTGTAGATAAAATGCATTCTTAAATCACAAAAGCACCTCCAGCAATACTTTAATTTTGCTTGTTAATAATTTTCCCTCTTTCATCTTTGTTATAGCTCTATGTATCTTTGTATTTTTCACATTTCTTTTAAACTGACACCATCACTTTTGTTCTTGTTAATCATGACTTCTCAAAAACCTTTCTTAGTATTTGACCTTCTTACTACTTTTTCCTTCCCTGTAGTCCTGATTTTGGACAAGCTTCTATGTCCAGACTTTTCATCCATTCACTTTATTCACATTCTTAAAAGCAAAATAAAATTCAGTGCAGGTATCATAAGTCAGAATCCTTGACCTCGCATTTGGTCACTGACATCTGCAAAGAAGTGAAGATATATTCTGATGCTTTCACAATTACTAGGATTCAACCTTTGTTCCCCATCAGAGCTGACATAAATACCCTTCCCCCAGAATTCTACCAGTTTGTGTTTTCCTTTTTATTCACAGAAAAAAAAAAATGTCTGGCTGCCAATAGATGTTGTGACCCATAAAGTATTTGCACATCATAATTGATTTTTTCTAAACAAGAGGTGTGGGTGGGATGATTCAAAGAATCCATTACCCAGTCTCCTCAGATGTCCCCACCAAGATCTTAATAGATTTAACTCTACCCTTGAAGCCTAGTTCACTGGAGGCGACAGGTCAATTCAGTACATGAAGCATATTTCCCCCCTTTTATTTCACAAAAGGGTTCAGCTCCCCCTTGATGCATAGTTTTAAAAAAATCACCAGGATCTTGAACTTCTACCCCTGGGAGCAGCTAAGAGCAAAGCCTAAACTATGTCCTTTGGCAGGGAGGCACTCTTATTCCCATGGAAAAGAATAAAATAAGAAATCTGTATTATTTCTCATCTGAGGGCCACGTGGGTCTCCAAGGAGACTTGTAGCAAATATGTGCTTCCTGTAATCCAGGGATAACCACTATTCAACTGGCCAAGTTAGACAAGAGGGGAAAGTGAAATTCACACGGGAGTCCTGTCCCCAAAACACACTGGTTCCGGACCCTTTGTGTGTGCGGCTCTACTGTGGCCTTTATGGACAAGCTGGGGCACACTCACCTCCATGGTGCCAGCCACTCCCTCTAGGCCAAGGGCCAGGGGTTAATAAATTTCCAGCTGCAGAGCCAGGGGTGGAGGGGTGGGCAGGATGGGTCTGGAAGGAGCTGCTCTAGTGAATGAAGTGAGAAGATTGGCCAAAGTGGGGGAAAAGCAGCAAGCCAAGGCTTGGTTGGGGTCAGTTCGTGTGGGTCTGTAAATCTCCTTCCTGCATCATTAGTGCTGACAGGAGTCTCTGGAGGTCATTCAGTACATCCTTCTGCTTCCCCTGGGTCACTTCAACTCATGGTTTCCTTCCAGGTCTGATAGATTTTTTTTTTTTTTTTTCAAGGAAGAACATGCCTTTTACCTTCTTTAAGAAGAAAAAAAATCTCCTACATTCTCCATTTACTTCTTATCAGCCAGTCAGGTCAATTAAGTATACCTTATGCTTTTTTAAGGTATGAAATCATCTTTTGATGACTGTATAGTCACCATACTATGTTAAATACCCATCCAGCTGTCTTATGAATGTTCATAAGAACCAGCATATATAAAGCTGTGCAGTCTGCCACCACTCCTGGGAAAGAAACCTGTGTTCATGTATTTATTCAACAAATATTGACTGAGGTCTTGTTATATACCAGACACTGCCTAGGCACTGTCTCTAACAGCTGGAAATGAGAAAAAGATAAAAATCCTCACTTCATGGAATTCGCGTGTCCTGGGGATGGAGTGAAAATATCATCTCTAAAAATAAGGGCAATCTCCCACTCACCATCTCAGCTGTCACATCTCTCAGTTGTGTCCGACTCTTTGCGACCCCATAGACTAGCCTTCCAGACACCTCTGTCCATGGCCTTTTCCAGCCAAGAATACTGGAGTGAATATCCATTCCCTACTCTAGGAGATCTTCCTAACCCAGGTATTGAACCCAGGTCTCCAGCATTGCAGGCAGATTCTTTACCATCTGAGCTACCGGGAAGCTCAGTACTTTCTATGAATTATTCATTTCATCCTCATAACAATCTATTTGGTAGGTAACATCATTATTTCTACTTTATAAATGAGAAAGCTGAGGTTTTGAGAGGTTATGGCTGTACAAAGATGAAAAGAGGTCTGTCTGACTCACCACTAGACTGAATTTTGACCTAGAGAAAAAAATCATTGACCTAGAGAGTCCCCTGGTTTTGACCCTGAGTTCTCTTGAAAGTGTTCCCAGAGAAATCCTTCTTAAATATAATAGCTTATTCAGTTCAGTATTTACTGAACCTTCTTATGTGTTAAGAGCTATACTGGGAGTTGATAACACAGTAACATATAGTCCCAGGCTTCACAAAACTTTTGAGACAGGGCAAAGAGAGAGATGTAGGCAATCAGATGGGGTAAATGCCACAGATCAGATCAGATCAGTTGCTCAGTCGTGTCCGACTCTTTGCGACCCCATGAATTGCAGCATGCCAGGTTCTCCCTGTCCATCACCAACTTCCGGAGGTCACTCAGACTCACATCCATCGAGTCAGTGATGCCATCCAGCCATCTCATCCTCTGTCGTCCCCTTCTCCTCCTGCCCCCAATCCCTCCCAGAATCAAAGTCTTCTCCAATGAGTCAACTCTTTGCATGAGGTGGCCAAAATACTGGAGTTTCAGCTTTAGCATCATTCCTTCCAAAGAAATCCCAGGGCTGATCTCCTTCAGAATGGACTGGTTGGATCTCCTTGCAGTCCAAGGGACTCTCAAGAGTCTTCTCCAACACCACAGTTCAAAAGCATCAATTCTTCGGCACTCAGCCTTCTTCACAGTCCAGCTCTCACATCCATACATGACCACAGGAAAGACCATAGGCTTGACTAGGTGAACCTTTGTTGGCAAAGTGATGTCTCTGCTTTTGAATATGCTATCTAGGTTGGTCATAACTTTCCTTCCAAGGAGTAAGCGTCTTTTAATTTCATGGCTGCAGTCACCATCTGCATTGATTTTGGAGCCCAGAAAAATAAAGTTTGACACTGTTTCCACTGTTTCTCCATCTATTTCCCATGCAGTGATGGGACCAGATGCCATGATCTTCGTTTTCTGAATGTTGAGCTTTAAGCCAACCTTTTCACTCTCCACTTTCACTTTCATCAAGAGGCTTTTGAGTTCCTCCTCACTTTCTGCCATAAGGGTGGTATCATCTGCATATCTGAGGTTATTGATATTTCTCCCGGCAATCTTGATTCCAGCTTGTGTTTCTTCCAGTCCAGCATTTCTCATGATGTACTCTGCATATAAGTTAAATAAGCAGGGTGACAATATGCAGCCTTGACATAGTCTTTTTCCTATTTGGAACCAGTCTGTTGTTCCATGACCAGTTCTAACTGTTGCTTCCTGACCTGCATACAGATTTCTCAAGAGGCAGATCAGGTGGTCTGGTATTCCCATCTCTTTCAGAATTTTCCACAGTTTATTGTGATCTACACAGTCAAAGGCTTTGGCATAGTCAATAAAGCAGAAATAGATGTTTTTCTGGAACTCTCTTGCTTTTTCGATGATCCAGCGGATGTTGGCAATTTGATCTCTGGTTCCTCTGCCTTTTCTGAAACCAGCTTGCACATCAGGAAGTTTATGGTTCACATATTGCTGAAGCCTGGCTTGGAGAATTTTGAGCATTACTTTACTAGCGTGTGAGATGAGTGCAATTGAGAGTTGTAAACAGAAGGTTAAAGAAGCACAAAATAGGAGCAGATAAGCCATGCTGTGGCATCAGAGAGAGTTCCTCAAAAATGACAGCATCAGGGAAAACATATATGTGTGTGGGGGGGGGGGTGTGGTGGGGTGGAGGAGAAACAGCAAGACCACAAAGTGTGGGGAATGGGAACATGTCAGGAAGAGCATACAGTCTGGGAATGATGTGGGATATTTGGAGAACTTCATTCTTGGTCTTACTCTTCTCATTGTTTTTATTCAAACCTGTCACTGTGTAGGTAGCTTTGCTTTCATCTGTAAAATAACACGGTGGGAGGAGGAACGGTAATATGATATCAGGCCTTAGAAACACCTTTACCTCCATTCCAACCAGAGAACAATTAGATTTTTTGGGGGAAAAAAAAAATTAGGTTGGTCATTATGTTACCAAGCGTTGACTCCCAAGACTAGAGTTAGGATGAGGTTCCACTACATTTCAAAACCAAATCGTTTTCTACAGTGGAATTTTTACATGTGAGCTGACCATCCTTCAGACTAATTTATATGGATGGACACAGCTTTTGCATGCTGCCAGAGAGTAATTAAAAGAGGTGTCTATTTTTTCAGCGACTGTTTTTGTAGCACCAGATGCTGGTGTTTCTGCTCAAATCTATGAAGCCATGGGCTGAGATCCACATGCACACCCTGCCACATGATATATGTTTTCAATCAGTGCTACAAGGTTGTTATTTTTTTCAATGTCAAAACTTAACCCACACACGGTCTCATGAGGCACAGAGATGCCGAAGCCACAGTGCTGGGCTGTAGGACCTAATATCCACGTAATGATGGGATTGGCTACAGGGCACATTTGGAAATAATCTTCAGCCTTTGGGATTGAGACTGAGGGCAGGAAATAATAAAACTGTGTGAAGCTACATTGCCTCTGCCTTCTACTCCCAACATTCTGTACTTTGGGTAGAGGATATCAACATTCCACTGGACTCAAGAAAATGTTGATAATGACAAAAGATAAAGTGTAGAGGTAAGTAGAGCAAGCAGGCACATGGGAGAATGAAGGAAAGTCAAGCCAAGTGCATTTGGCAACAGAGCAACCAGGGAAGACAGGCTGAAACTGAAATGTAGATGTTGGAGGTCTCCAAACATCCTATCAAACAAACAGACAAACGGAAATTCTTTTCTAAGTAGCATGCACTTCACCCAGGGAACTCGATGACACATGATTTTTATTGAGCCAAGGAACTCTGTAACTTTTGTCAAAGGGCTGGACACTGGGATGAATATGAATAACATCCATAGCTCAGCTAAGTCGGGTGAAAGCGATGAGCCTGACCCATCTTCTGGCACTGGCTACAGAAATGGACTCCTGGTTGGGCTTCTCCAAGAGGGTGAGGAGCCCAGTGGGTCAGTGGCCATTTTATGAAATATTTGTTCATCTTGTTCTGAAATATCACAACAAACTATAGGTAGAAAAGAAACTGATCAGCAACTTTGTGCAGCCTCTAGTGTGTCCACCTTAGGCCCTCAAGATCTCCCTACTATATCTGTTAATGGAGCCAAGGATACAAATACTGAAGTGTATTGGTTTTCAGCATTAACCAAATACCTCTGGTCATACTTTCAGAAAGAATATATTAAACAGTTATTAGATTAGAAAACACAAATATAATAGACATACACACTTTCTCTCAGGACTTTACATATGCAGATCTCCAGCTGTTAAAAGAGCCTGCTGCTGCTGCTGCTGCTAAGTCACTTCAGTTGTGTCCGCCTCTGCGTGACCCCATAGACGTCAGCCCACCAGGCTCTCCTGCCCCTGGGATTCTCCAGGCAAGAACACTGGAGTGGGTTGCCATTTCCTTCTCCAATGCATGAAAGCGAAAAAGTGAAAGTGAAGTCGCTCAGTCGTGTCCGACTCTTAGCGACCCCATGGACTGCAGCCCACCAGGCTCCTCTATCCATGGGATTTTCCAGACAAGAGTACTGGAGTGGGGTGCCATTGCCTATCAGCTGCTAATTGTTGGGATGAGAGGTCCATTGTGACCCAGTAGCACAAGTGGTATAGAAGAAAGGGAAGGGAATCACAGAGAGTAAGAGTCATTGAGGATACATAAAAGGAAATCCTTCTATGTAGAGTGTCACTCACTAAGTCATTCTGGTGAGGATCAATGTAATAACCAGTCTAGTGTTACAATAGCAAAGGTCAATGTCATAAATTTACTGGTTTATGTCTGATAATAATCAATTGCTTCACAGAGAATGTCCATCTTGCTTTCTTTATCCCCAGCCCATTCATTCCATGGGTGGTGGTTGGAGTGGGTGCCATTGCCTTCTCCTTGTAAAGAAATAAAAGCGCATCAAAAAAAGTTGTTGCTAACTCTGATAAATCAGCAAATCATGCTTTTATTTTCTCTTTTATTCCTAAAGTCATTCTGAGACTTTTGAAAGAAAACAGAAAATGGTTTTGATGTACTAAGAACCCTTATTAAAAGCAGAGACCACCATAATAAATAAGCAGTTAATCAGAGAATTAAACAAATCTTAGATGCATTATTTATGAATCTTTTGTTGGCAATGAGATACTTTCTGGTAATTGGAGTTAGGTCATAATATCTATAATGAATCAATCTGTCATATGGATGGTAAAAAAAAATCACTTCCAAATTCCACTTGGGTGAAGCTTTGTAGCAGATTTCAGGAATTTGTAACTTCTAATTCTATTTGGGTATAACACTTTAGATTTTGATAAATTATAAGTCTAATGTTGCAAATTTGAATATAATATTTAAGAGCTATTTCTGCTTCATTTTATAGAGGAAGCATGACTGAGGAAAGATCTTCAAGTCCATAGACAACTGGATGTGAATCTATATCATTCCTAGCTGATTTGAATTAATTCCCCTTCTTAATGTCTCTGAGCCCTAGTTTTTTCACCTTCAAGTTAAGCATTACAACATCCAATGGTTGTTTTGAATAAATAAGATGAAATATGAAAAACATTTCAAACATAGTGGGTACTCAGTAAACTTTACTACTTAGAAACATTTTAACAGGTGTTTGATTCTCCCCAGCCCGATCCCTGCTGAACAGTAACACTAGAGACAAGGTTTCTTAACTGTTCCAACAGGTTCATTGTCATCACCACTAGCCCAGATTAGTCTCTATTCATCCTACGTCTGACTTGCCAGTCCCTTGATGGTTTTCCTTATCCTACTTTTCCCACCATATAATGCATCTGTCTTTCTCAATATCGATCATTCTCAAATACAATGTTTTTAATGCTCCTGTTTTTCTCAAAACATTCAATTGTTCTTTATTTCACATAATGTCAAAACTAAGTGTTAACTTCTGATCTCAACAATGGTGGGGTAATTGGCACCAATTAGCCTGCCTGCCCTAAGCAACTAGAAAAATTGACCAAATATATAAAACAATAGTTTTAATACATTGAAAAGTTGTCAACACAAGCATATATTGTCTAAGAGAAGTGAAACAAAGGCTATGAGTCTTTCTATTACTCCTGACTTTTGCCTGGAGGCATTTACTAGGTCACTGTGGTCTCACTAAGGGGCAGAGACAGACTAAATTCAGAGAAGCTGAAGCCACTGGAACTTATGGGGCAGTGTACCAATCAGTATAATGATTAGTAACAATCAGTACAATGAAAAATTGCTCTGCATATTTAACTTAAATGTATATGGCATAAATCAAAGAGAAATTAAAGAGTCTCTTGATGAAGGTGAAAGAGGAGAGTGAAAAAGCTGACTTAAAACTCAAAATTCAAAAAACAAAGATCATGGCATCCCATCCCATCACTTCATGGCAAATAGATGGGGAAACAATGGAAACAGTGACAGACTTTATTTTCTTGGGCTCCAAAATCACTGTGGACAGTGACTGCAGCCATGAAATTAAAAGAGCTTGCTTCTCAGAAGAAAAGCAATGAAATACCTAGGCAGTATATTAAAAAGCAGAGACATTACTTTGTCTACAAAGGTCTGTATAGTAAAGCTATGGTTTTTACAGTAGTTATGTATGGATGTGATGTGAGAGTTGAACAATAAAAAAGGTTGAACGCTGAAGAATTGATGCCTTCAAACTGTGGTGCTTGAGAAGACTCTTGAGAGTCCCAAACCAGTCAATCCTAAAGGAAATTAGTCCTGAATATTCATTGGAAGGACTGATGCTGAAGCTGGAACTCCAATACTTTGGCCACCTGTTGTGAAGAGCTGACTTGTTGGAAAAGACCCTGATGCTGGGAAAGATTGAAGGCAGGATGAGAAAGAGATGACAGAGGATGAGATGGTTGGATGTCATCACCAACTCAATGGAGATGAGTTTGAGCAAACTCTGGGAGATGGTGAAGGACAGGGAAGACTTGTGTGCTGCAATCTATGGGGTCACAAAGAGCTGGACAAGACTGAATGATTGAACAATAAAATCAATCAGGAAATAGCAACTCAGCTAGAACCCCAGAAATCTGCATAGGGGTTCCTTAAGTGTTTGTTTGAATACCAACTTTGAATGTCATGCACAAGGTGGGAATTCATAAACCCTGGAAAAGAACAACTACTAAAGAAAGGTAAACAGTTGGAAGGTCAAGAAAGCTCTAAAAGTGACACAATGTTGGGAAACATTTGTATTCCAACTGAAGCAGGGAGACTTTGCTGAACAGTGAAGGCACTTGGTAGGAACCTCAGAAAGATATTGTCTCAAAGTGAGTGAAAATAGCTCCAGAGTAAGTGCTATGCTGGACAAACCCAAACCAGTCTTAAAAATAAACATCCAAAGGATAAACTGGCCTCCCCCATGTAACTTAATTGCCTGCCAAAATAAAATTCAGCATTCTTTAAAGGAAGAAAGCAAATTCCAGACTCTCAACAACACAAAAACCACTTTATCTAGCATCTAATTGAATATTACTAGACGTATGAAGAAACAGGAAAATATGGCCCATAAACAGAAGAAACATCACCCAAGAGAAGTAGACCAAGATATGACAGAGACAATTATTATATTAGCACACAAAAATGTTTTAAAAAATAGTATTATAAATTTGTTAAGCATTGCAAGGAAAACACGAATATAATAAAGAGAAAAATGCAAGTAAGAATTATTTCTTGAGTCAAAATAGACTTCACTTGAAATACAAATGTTCACATTATGGACATAACAGCAAATTAGTCATTGAAGAAGAGAAAACCAGTGAATTTGTAGATAGAACAATAGAAACAGCCCCAAACTAAAGTACAGACCAAAAAACAGATTGGAAAGAAATTAATTGAGCCACATATGGCCAATGAACTATGCACCTGAGCCACAGATATAGGCACTAGATATCACAACCTACAACAACCACTACACACAAACAACACAATATAAAAAATATACAATACAAACAAAACAATAAAATCCAATACAAAAACAAAATAATACAAAGATCTATTAGTAAGCTAATAAAGGGCATGAAAGGGGATACCAAAAATAACCAAGTAGCCCCAAAGAAGAAGAAAAAAGAATAAAGTGGGAACAGCAAACAGATGGCATAAGTAGAAAACAAATCAACAAATCATGTTGACACTTATTTAAATGTAAATGGATTAAACACTCCATTAAAAGGCAGAGATTATTGGACTGTTAAAAAAAATCAGGACCCTACTGAATTGCCTGCCTTATTTTAGAAAAAGTAGGCATCAGAGCAAGGAGTACTAGAGACATAGAAGGACATTAAATAATAATAAAAGAGTCAATCAAGAAAATGTATAGAACACTACACACAAAACTGGAGAATGTAACTTCTTCAAGAACACATGGAACATTCACCAAGATAGACCATATGGTGGGCCATAAAATATGTCTCAATAAATTTAAAAGGATTGAAACCAGAGAATGCTTTTTGACCACAATGGCATTAAATTAGAAATTAAAAACAGAAAGATTTCTGGAAAACTCCTAGAAATTTGGAAGTTAAACTGCATACTTCTAAATAAGCGTAAGACAAAGAAGAAATCAGAAAGAAAATTAGAGAATATGTTGAACTTAATATAAATGAAAATTAAAATATATCAAAATTTATGGAAAGATGCTAGTTTTTAGAGCAATGATTCTCACACTTTTTCATCTCATAACCCTTTATACTCTTAAAAATTATTGACAACTGTAAAGGTTTTGTTTATGTATGTATCTATCAATGATTACTTTCTAAGAAATTAAAGCTGAAGATTTAAAAAATATTTAGTGACAATAAAATAGAATAATAAATCCATTGCCTATTAACACAACTAAACTATTTTTATCAAGATAACTATATCTTCCAAAAAATTAGTAAAAATGACATGTTTTAGTTTTCACAAATCTCTTTGGTGTCTTGCTCATGAGAACACAGCACAATTCTTAAATTTGCT
This sequence comes from Tragelaphus eurycerus, assembly GCA_935064755.1. Taxonomy (NCBI): domain Eukaryota; kingdom Metazoa; phylum Chordata; class Mammalia; order Artiodactyla; family Bovidae; genus Tragelaphus; species Tragelaphus eurycerus. The sequence goes on from CAKXYN010000003.1 coordinate 16,715,831, forward strand.
TCTGCAGTCAAGCTTTTACCACAGATTGTTTAACTGAACTATATAAGAAAGTCTAGCCTCACAAAGACTTGTAGTTAGAAAATGAGGGAGTATTTTAATGAACTTTACAGTTAATTGTGGATATTTTTATTTAACAGTATGCCAGAACTTGATAAGAAGTGGTTCTTTTAGAAGATGAGTTGCAATACAAAATCTGAAGCCATATCAATGATTTTTTTTCTTACACTCATTACATTAAACTCCATTAACCTGTTTGGCACATTGAATGAATCTTTTTATCCATACACAATTTTGTTCAGTTATGCATTGGTTACTTGGAAAATATTGGTTCATTGAATTAAGTAGTCCTTCAGAATATTGATTCATTATATGCTATCAAAATTTTCATTTGTTAATATAACTAATAATGTCATAATAAGAAAGAAATTTTTAAGCCCACTTTGTAGAGTTCTCCAAAATTCTAATTTTCACTTGAAAGTTCAATAGTATCACTAGCAACAAAAATATCAGTTGATTTCTTGAAGTTATATGTCTTCTTCATTAATATTTGAGACAATGACTTTCAGTCATGCAAATTTGTACTAGTCACTTTTCCCAAGCAAAACTGAGGTTCTTAACATCAGTTGAGAAACAAACATATAAACCCAAAACCAGCTTGTTCAGCTTGCAACTGAAACCGTCACACAAGTGCTTAGCCCTGAGACAATCACTATATTTTAATACACAGCAACAGTATTTTATACGTTTTCCATTTCCCCACAAAGAGTGTTAAAAAGACAAAAACTCAACAATAGGAAAACAAGCAACCCAATTTTAAAAAGGACAAAAGAACTGACATCTCACTAAAGAAGATATACAAATGGCAAATAAGTATATTAAAATGTTCACTATCTATGATGTCATAATAGAAATGCAAATTAAAATATTATAAGATACAACTACCCACTATTAGAAAGGCTGATTGCCAATTGTTGACAAAGATGTGGGATAACAGAAACCACATGTATAATTCATTACTGATGGGAGTGAAAAATGTTATAGCCACTTTGGAAAACAGTTTGATGTTTTCTTACAAAACTGAACTTAGTTTTACCATACAATCCAGCAATCACACTCCTAGTTACTTCCCCAACTGACTTGAAAACTTATGTCTACGTGAAAACCTGCATGCAAATGTTTAGAACAACTTTATTTATAATCACCGAAAACTGGAAGCAATCAAGATGTCCTTTAATAAGTGAATAAATCAACTTTGGTACATCCATACAATGGAATACTATTCATTGCTAAAAGAAATGTGCTATTAGGCCAAGGAAAGATGTGGATAAGTCTTAAATGCATGGTGCCAAGTGTGGTAAGTCATTGTGTAAAGGCTACAGACTGCAAATTCCTCTTTGTTTGGAATTCTGGTAAAGACAGACTACAGACAGAGTGAGCAGATCAGTAGTTGCCAGGGGTCTGGAGAGAAGGGTTAAACACGCGAAGCAGGGGCATTTCTAAGGGGGTAGAACTATTCTGGACCACATTATAATGGTGGATACAGGACACTATGCTTTTGGCAAAATTCATGGAAATTTATAGTCCACCAAGAGTGGACTTCACTGTATGAAAATTTTAAAAAAAATCATTTAGGAGACTGGGGAACCCCAGGATGAAATGCAGAATATGACAATATTATTTAACTGTATCACAAATACATGAAATAGCCTCACTGAAGAGAGTAGAGGGCAAAGGTTGTGATGAGTCAGAAGAAACTATATGCAAGCACTGTGCAGTTTCCCATGGGAATACAGGTTAATATTTCTGAAACTACTATACACATACACTCTTTGGGGAAACAATAATAATTATTAGTGTATTACATATAATATATGGTATATAAGCTATTATACAGTTTATATATTATGTATAATAATATTGAACATATAGTGTAATATTTAATATATATAACTATAATTACCGTATGTCATAAGGTAATAATAGTAATAGCAGAGTATTACATATCTGAGAACTCTCTGTCCTATTTTTGTCATTTTTTCCAGTAAACCTATAAGTATTCAAAAATAAAAAGTTTACGTATAAAAGACAAGCACTCAAAGATTGACATTTAATAAAGTTAATAATTGTTACCACTTCATCAAGGGTACCTTTAAGTAAAAAGGCTGCTAAGTCGCTTCAGTCGTGTCCGACTCTGTGTGACCCCATAGACGTCAGCCCACCAGGCTCCCCTGTCCCTGGGATTCTCCAGGCAAGAACACTGGAGTGGGTTGCCATTTCCTTCTCCAATGCATGAAAGCGAAAAAGTGAAAGTGAAGTCGCTCAGTCGTGTCCGACTCTTAGCGACCCCATGGACTGCAGCCCACCAGGCTCCTCCATCCATGGGATTTTCCAGGCAAGAGTACTGGAGTGGGATGCCATTGCCTTCTCCATTAAGTAAAACTGGCATATTTTTACTGTGAATACATAGCTGTAAAGACTATAATGTCAACTCTTATAGCTTATACTGTAAATCACACTAAGGTGCCCATACTTTTACCATTGCTTTCATATCATCAGGGTAAATGTCAATATAGTAAGAGTCAGTTTTTCAATATGGTCATGAAAATTGTTTAAGTTTTTTTCAGATCCCCAAAAGGGATATAGTTATTCCAGGGGTCTGTGAATCACATTTGAGAATTATTAATTAGAGGGAAATGTATAGCTTTAAGTAATTATGTTTAAAAACAAAAAGGTCAAAATTAATTATTCAAGTCTCCAACTTCAGAAACTAGGAAAATGCTAACTTAAATCTAAAATAAGCAAAAGTAACTATAAAAAAGATCAATGAACTAGAAAGCACAAAATAGTAGAGAAAGTCAGGCAAGCAATTAAAATCAATAAAATTGGTTAACTTTTGGCCAGACTAATTAAGAAAAACAGAGAAAAACAATTTACCAATATTATTGATGAAAGACAGAATAAAACTACAGAACTTATAAGCATTTAAAGCTTGAAAAGAGGAACATAATGAAAAATTTTAATGTCAAGAGATTAAGCAGTTGAGATGGAATGCATGCATTCCTGACCCAAGGAGGGATAGAAAATTTTAAAAACCCTTTACCTAATAAAAATTAATCTTTATTAATAATATTTCCACAAAGAAAGCTTCAGGCTTTCTGGTGTTCACTGGCAGGTCTATCAGAAATTTAAGAAATAAATAATGCCAACCCTATATAAATTTTTTCAGAATGAAGGTGGCATAACCAGACACAAGGAAAAAGTGGAAAATGACATCACAGGAAAGCTAGAGATCAACAGCGCTCATGAATCAGGTTCATTCAAAACTCCTTGCTGCAGCTAAAGATATCATATGTCACAATGAAGATCGAAGACCCTGTCTGTGGCAACTAAGACCTGGTGCAGCCAAGTAAATTAAAAAAAAAAACAAAAATCAAAAAACCAAGCAGGTGAGGAGTGAGAGAAGTGACACCATTTCTTTTTAAAAAATCCATAGGATTATGAATATTAACAAGCAGGATCCAACAACATATAAAAATTGTAATGCATCACAACCAATCAGGTTCAAAATTACATGACCCCAAAATTCAAAGTAGGTTTAACATTTGAAAATTAATCCATGCAATTCACCTTATAAACATAATCAAGAAAACCCATAGGATCATCTCAGAAGATACAGGGGGAAAAAAAGCATGAGACAAAATACAAATTCCTGTTAAAAACCTTTCAGCAAATTAGAAATAGAATTTTAAAAATAACTATAGCTAACCTCATATTTAAAATTGAAAAACTGAACGTTTCTACTTAAGATGAAGAGCAAGTCATGGATATCTGCTCTTACCACCTTCTGCTCAGCATTGTAAGTCCTAGACAATGTGTAAGTGCAAGAAAAAGAAGTAAAAATCATCCATATTGGAAAAGAATAAGTGTATTTATCTGCAAGAGGCATGCATATGCACATACAAAATCCCAAGCACTCCCCCCCCAAAGCTAATATAACTAATGAGTGAATTTACCCAGATCACAGATGGGAGATGAATATACAAAAATCCATGGTGATTACCTAAAACAGCAGCAACTAATTAGAAAAAAACTGCTGAGTGAAAAAATCCAGACACAATAGATTATATACTGTATATACTGTATACTTTCATTCACAATAAGTTACAGTCCTGGCAAAGTTAATCTATAGGGACGAGAAATAAGGCTCATTGTCAAAGTGCATGAGACTGAAAGAAAGTCTATATATCTTGAATGATGACTGCATGGCTCCATATATTTGTCAAAACTCATTGAACCGTATTGTCAAAATGGGAACATCTGATTGTACGTGGAATGTATTTTAATGCAGTTGTGAAAAGAATAATAGATAATAACTGTATCTTGGCCAAGACTCTCATCTTGCCTTCTTCTACCTCATCTCACCTAGATGATCTTATTTCTGCTAAATATATCCTTCTCTTGGGCCATTTTATTAAATGCTACTAACAAGACACGCTTATCACCACCTTTGTCCATTAATTCATGTTGCTCACCCAAAGGTTTAATATTTCCCTAAATTCTCCCTTCCTGTTTTTAACTCCCAAATTCCCCATTTTCCATATTAGCTGTAAAGCACTTCCTGGTGTGTGGAGTGTCTTCTGAGATTTCCTGTCCTCAGTTTCGAACTCCTACAATATGTAGAGTTTACACGAGCCATACAAAAAACACTCATTGTGTTGTCATGGGTGCTACCGTTCTCTGCAGGGGATTGTAAGGGCGTACCATCCACATCCCTCCTCTGGTACTGAAGCCCTCGCTCCCCTAGCACTGCTGGTCGACGGCTCTCAGCTGAGTGCCTCTCTGGACTTCCTTTGGCTGAAGAAGCTTACTTTGCCCAAGGTCAAGCCTCCCTGTAGCTTGCCTCTGCTGCTGCTGCTACTGCTAAGTTGCTTCAGTCGTGTCCGACCCTGTGCGACCCCACAGACGGCAGGCCATCAGGCTCCCCCGTCCCTGGGATTCTCCAGGCAAGAACACTGGAGTGGGTTGCCATTGCCTTCTCCAATGCATGAAAGTGAAAAGTGAAAGTGAAGTCACTCAGTCGTGTCTGACTGTTAGCAACCCCATGGACTGCAGCCCACCAGGCTCCTCCGTCCATGGGATCTTCCAGGCAAGAGCTTGCCTCTAGGTACTGGTTATACTACAGGTAGTAAGTCTTGTCACTCTCGCCCCACAGTATGGGGAAACCTTGTTGGCTATCTCAGCTCTGGACTTCCCCAGTAATTAATGGGTTGAGACCTGTGCTGCAGCTCATGGCAATTTACCCTCTCCCTCTGCCCGATCTTCATCCAGCTTTCCTCTCTCCTTAGCAGACTGCTGTTCTCCAGGGCTCTCCCTAATAAACTTTCTGCCTGCTTCTCAGATTCTGCATCCCAGGAAGTCCAAATACAGATTGTAAACCAGGTGAGGGCTGAGAATCATAATTATGTCCCTCCCAAGCCCCTTAAAATTTATGTTAAGCTCCCAATGAAAGCTTACTCTTATCACTGAAAGTCTTGAGCAGAGAGTGTGTGGGCTGGGTGTCCCCTGGGTCAGGAGTTTTGTTGAGAGCAATGCTTAAGGAGATACCCCAGGACTCTGCACCCACTCTGGTCTAGGACCCAGCCACAAACCTGCTGACCTGCTGCCCTAAACAAATTCATATACTGCACCTCTGACTGAGCTGTCTCTCAACTGAGTTTATTTTTATGGGTTGCTGTTGATATTGTTTAGTCGTTAAGTCATGTCTGACACTTTGCAACCGCAAGGACTGTAGGCCATCAGGGTCCTCTGTCCGTGGGATTTCCCAGGCAAGAAAACTGGAGTGGGTTGCCATTTCCTACTCCAGGTGATCTTTCTAACTCAGGGATCAAACCTGCGTCTCCTACATTGAAAAGTGAGTTATTTACCATTGAGCCACCAGGAAAGCCCTTTTATGGGTTACACCATCCTTTTGTGTAGTTGCTAAGTCATGTCCGACTCTTTGCAACCCCATGCACAGTAACCTGCCAGGCTCCCCTGTCCATGGGATTCTCCAGGCAAGAATACTGGAGTGGGTTGCCATTTCCTGTTTTAAGAATATCATCCCTTTAGAATCACTAAAAGGAAAGGGTGGGTGAGGATGATCAAAAGATTTTAGCAGCAACTATAGAGTGTTTTACTTCATTCTCCCTAGCTCAATTTTTTTCTCTCCCACTATAGTATTAAATCAGCTTGCTTTATTCATATTTTTATCACAGTTACATGTCTTTTACTTTATGAGGACTCTCTGACATTAAATAGATTATAATTTTTTAGCATTATTTTATACAGAGGGCACTTCCTAGATGCTGCATTTCAATCTGTATTTATTTCCCAAGGTGGCAGCTGAAGCATGAATGCCATGGGGGTGTGGGGATGCTTCAGGGCCTTTTAGGAAGGAACCTCACTCAACGTAACCAGAGAGATGAGTTTATTTCCTCTCTGGGAACAGCGTCTTATTTCCCTTCCCTTGTGCATATGCTGAAAATTGGGACTGTGGATTCCCAAAACAAATATTAATCATCTGCTTATTTTCCCAAAGAAAAGACTATTTCTACAAACAAGAAGGAATTGTCCTGGAACTGGTGAGATCAGAGAGTACAATTTTTATCCATGTATTTCACTAATTATGGTAGTTTTAATTTTTAAAAAGCCATCTACCAATTCCACTTGTGTATATGGGTAGGCAGGAAATCAAATAATCTATCAGATGAAGGTGAAATGCATCCCAATAAATCTTTATTGTGAAGCAGCAGCTATCACAGAGCATATTTCATTTGCTTAAGAGAAGAGAACACGATCATTAGTAACTAGATTCCCCATGTTCTGTGAAGAGATGGAGCTGGTCATCTGATCATCCCACTTCAGGCTCTGGATGACAAGAAGAGATCGCTTATGGGCACAGCCAGCAGGGTTCCACAGCCATGCCAGGAGGGACCAGGCCAGGCTCTCGCGTAGTCACAAAATGAGGATTTGACTGATAAAAGCAATTCCTCTGTGGCACAAAATTAAGGTAAGAAACAAAAGCCAAAGCTCAGACAGCATTATAAATTTCATGTAAGTCAGCAAATGAAGGATTTTCCAGTTGGAGAAATCTTACATCATACTTAAGAAGGCAAAAAAGCAAAACAAATTCCTGGCAATTAAACTCACTTTTAATATTATAAAGAGATGTGCTGAGCTACCATTACATTTCTGGCTAATTACAAATCATGCTGTGGGTGTCACAAGACCATTGTAAAGCTTTGCGCTTACCTCAGCAGCGGAGCAAATACCTCCATACCTCCGAGCATCTCCGTGGTCTTAAGCTCTTAAAGGATAGACAAAGCGAACTGTGTTTTCTTACATCAGGGATTTATCCCCTTTTTATTCCCAGCGTTACATCAGCCTCATTATTTGGGGGCTTGAGTTCTTTAGAGCCTAAAACAACCCCACTTTGGAGATCAGACAGGAAGTTTTTTGGTGAACAATGGAGGGAACAGAAGCAGATACTGCAAAATTCACCCAATACAGTCCTTCACAAAGCCTTCCTTTCTTCTTAAAACTAACAGCCCTCACCTCATTTTATACTTGAAGGTCATTTGCTGAAACATGGGACGTGGGTTTAATGATCCAGTTTCTTAAAATAAACAAGGAGCACATAACAAATAACATCCATGTACTTACTCAGAGGGGGAAAAAATCTATAAACAGACACACACAAGTAATGAAAATGTCACTGAAGGTATATAAACTGATTGTAAAGAAAAAAATGCAAGTCCGAAATTTGCTATTACCTGACACACCTGGAATCAGAACCATCATTTCTGTGGCATGGTGGTCAAAGGCGGCTTTATTTCAAACTTTACACATAGCACATAAAAAGGGCTGGTTATGAAAAGGCCACAAGACTGAAACTAGGCATGACATCCAGTTATATAAAGTGCAAGCGTGTGGGTATCTACTCAGAGCAGCTGCATCAAAATTGCCTCCGAGAATCAGCCATCTCTGTTTGCCCAAGATCTTAACACGCTCTTCCCAGGTGGCGCTAGTGGTAAAGAATCTGCCCTCCAGTACAGGAGCCACAGGACCTGCGAGTTTGATCCCTGGGTCATGCAGATCCCCTGGAGAAGAAAATGGCAACCCACTCCAGGATTCTTGCCTGGAAAATTTCATGGACAGAGGAGACTGGTGGGCTACAGTCCATGGGGTCACAGAGAGTCAGTCTCAAATAGAACTTTCATGGCATCTCCCCAAAATTCAAATCCATAAATTTGGAAAACTCAGTCAGGATTGTCACCTGTCTCTCCACATGTGAGAAACTCCCCCAAAGCACTGCTGGTGATAGAATGGAGCCCACAAGAGCTAGCATAGTGCCAGGCGAACTGCAGCCCATACCAAGTTCAAGTTTAGAATTGTAAAAGCTTATCTAAAGCTTTTTCAAAGTGAGGGAGCTCTTAAAATGGAGCTGCAAAATCTGCACCATGAGATTTTCTTGGTGATAAATTTTAGTTATGCTTGCTTCTTCTTAGTGCAGAATTGATTGATGGGACCATCTCTTCTTAGAGTTTGCCATTTTCCTCTTCAGATTCATAGCACTTGAGGACTTGCTTTCAAAACATTTATGGCAGTTTCTACTCACAAATACCAATGTAGTCATTTAATAGACATCTGCCCCTGTATGAAAACGTAAGTTTCATGAGTGACAAAATCATAATCAAAACCCAGCAAAGTCCCAGGTGAGGAGTAAAGTCGCAAGTATTTTTATACAACTCAATGCAAGTAGAAAATAAAGGATTAAGGTAGGCATGTTCATTCTTGTGTACATCCATATACACACCATGTGTTTCCCTTGTAAAGGGAAATATAAGAGGACATTTTCTGCATATATTCATACCACTTTAAATGAAACCAGACCCGTGTATCCCTTATCTTCACATAGAGGAAACATATCTTCACACAATAAGCCTGTTTTTAAATGCATGCTCCATGATGGCCAGAGGAGAGGGCTCTTGTGGAGAAAAAGGAAGCACCATTATCAGGTCTGGGCAGGCTTCTCTACTGGGGAATGAACTTTTTCCCCCCCCCCTTTTTTTTTTTCTGCCAGGCACACAGAAAAGATGCAAAAGATGATTAGAATACAAAATGAGAATTTATGATAAAAGAGAAGACAATGTTCTAATAAAACTCAAAAATTTAAAAATCACATTTTCCCCCCTCTTTCTGCACAGGGAACAGAACACTCAAAAAAGGCAGGGGTATGTTTCTCTCATAACAGCTTAACTTGGACTAAGTGCAGAATGTATGTGTATGAAGGCACATAAATCATGAGTCCTAATTCTCCAATACAGATGAAAACTAGCAAAGGGTCCATTTGGTACAGGTTTACAGCCATCAGCCCTCTGATCTCTCAATTAAAAAAACAGGTTCATTGTTTTCCACAAGGACTGCCTCCTGCTTTCAGACTTCTTCCGGGTCGCTTGTAGTTTGATTTATCTGTTAGATGTTTCCCCTTTCGCCGTGAGAGTCTATCTGGGGAGAAATTTTAAAGCTGACCTTTCTTTCAAACCACCTATTAGAGTAGCTTTATTTGTTAGGGAGAGTGTGCATCTTCACATTTCCAGTTTGTTCCACATCTGAAGCTATTTCTCGGTGTTGAGAGCTTGGAGAATGCAGGAATGTGCTTTACCATGCACTTTTGCCTCAGCTTCTAAATCCAGGCTTTGGGGTCCTTCACACTCAATTTAGCAACATGCTTGTAAAATATATGCTCAGCAAAGCTGGGTTTGATGTCCAAGAAGTCCAAAGTCTTTGGAAAGCCTTACTTCTTAGAAATTGGAAAAGTTGCTTTTCCAATCGCAGCATGCAATAGCTCCAGAGAAAGGTGTTATTAAGGGAAGATCCGTATCCACATTATTTACGACAACAGCGAGGGGGAAATGGAACTTGAATCTTAGTGGGATTGAGCTTGGCAAGCATCTTTGATTTTAAAACCATTGTATTTTGTCAAAAACAGTCTTTCAGTGTCAATTTTTCTGTTTCTCAGAAGTAAATCATACCTTCCTAAAACAGTTAATCTCGCCTTCATTTAGAGAGATAAGCATGCATCCTTTGTCCCTCTATTTTGGCCAGCAAACCAGTAACATACTGAGGAATACCAAAATGAAATGTTAATCCACTTGAAACTTCTCTTCTCTGTTTTGAAAGATTAGTAGAAACTTCAAAATCCTCCTTCTGACACCCAGAGACGTAAAGCAACTTATTCCAGATCACACAGCAGGAAAATAGCGTATGAGTGTGAAAGTGTCAGTTAGTCATGCCCAACTCTTTGTGACCTCATGGACTGTAGCCCGCCAGCCTGCTCTATCCATGGAGTTCTCCAGACAAGGATACTGGAGTGGGTTGCCATTCCCTTCTCCAGGGGATCTTCCTAACCCAAACCCAGGTCCCCTGCATTGCAGATGGATTTCTTACCTTCTGAGACACCAGAGAAGCCCAAGCATAGTTATAATCCTAGTTTTTCACATAAGTGACCACATGCACACACACATTTTCAGTGCAACTCACTTAATAGCCAATTGCTACGGAACATATTAAACTAGATATATAGACAGCCAAAACAAAGCTTTTAAAGGATTGGGTGTGCAAAGGGAAAACTTTCAGTAACTCAGAAGATTAACTTACATGAATAATTGATTTCCCAATAGCACTGGGTAAATCTTATTGTACAATCTTTGTTGTGCATATTTCACATGTGAATTAGATATGTTTGTTACTCTGTGTAGCCTTTAACTTTTCTAAAAATGTGTTTTGCTGAGTTATAGCTGATTTGCAATGTTGTGTTAATTTCTTCCATACACCAAAGTGAATCTGTTACATGTATATATATTTTCTCTTTTTAATATTATTTTCCATTATGGTTTATCACAGGATATTGAGTATCATTTCCTATAGGACCTTGTTGTTTATCCATTCTGTATATAATCTTTTGCATCTGCTAGCCTCAAACTCCCAATCCACCCCTCCTCCACCCCTTCCCCCTTGGGAACCACAAGTCTGTTTTCTGTGTCTGTGAACCTGTTTCTGTTTTGTAGATATGCTCATTTGTGCCATATTTTAGAGTCCACATATCAGTGATATCATATTGTATTTGTCTTTCTCTTCCTGACTTACCTCACCTAGTATGATAATCTCCAGGTCCATCTTTGTTGCTGCAAGTGACATTATTTATTTTTTATGGCTGAGTAGTATTCCATTATCGGAGAAGGCAATGGCACCCCACTCCAGTACTCTTGCCTGGAGAATCCCATGGATGGAGGAGCCTGGCAGGCTGCAGTCCATGGGGTTGTGAAGAGTCAGACATGACTGAGCGACTTCACTTTCATGCACTGGAGAAGGAAATGGCAACCCACTCCAGTGTTCTTGCCTGGAGAATCCCAGGGATGTGGGAGCCTGGTGGGCTTCCGTCTATGTGGTCGCACAGAGTTGGACACGACTGAAGTGACTTAGCAGCAGCAGCAGCAGTATTCCATTATATGTATGTATCACATCTATTTTTAAATAAATGAAAAACTTGGAGTTATATAGACAGAATCGGAGTCTTACAAAGTTTGCACAAAGGAATAAAAAAACAATGTAGTAATAAAATGTTTCTGTGTGATATTGTTTGCACTCAACTCTCTATCTCATTCCTTTACTGTCGCATGCCTGGACAATCATAATAGCATTTTGATTAGTTCTCCTAGCCTAATATTTCCTTTCTTTAATCTCCCCTAAGCAGAACTGAAAAATACCACATTGAGGACACTCCTCTGATTAAAACAGAACAAAACTTCTTATGGTTTGTCCAGTAAGATTGAACTTTTTAGCTAAGATCCACATATTCTATGCCGTATCCCTTTTCACCCGTATCTTTCATTGCTCCTTTTAGTCAGTGATCATTTGGGTCAAACTTAACCACTTGTCATTTTTCACGTGTGCCTTGAGATTTACTGCCTCCATGCCTTCTTCTGTCATCCTTCCTGTATTGAATCTACTCATCCTTCAAGTCTCTGCTTAAAAGTGACGTTCCGTGATTACTACCTACAGAAAAACTCTCTGTCTTCTCTGAGTTCTTACCACATCTATATGTTTTAAAGAGTTGAATCTGTTCCAAGAACTTTGATAAGTGTGTCCTTGAATTGCCTCATCCCATTCTCTCATCTGCAGGAGAGGAGTATGATATTATTCCTATGTGGCAAAGGAACTTTCAGAAGTTATTTTTTCTAAATTACACAGCTAGTAAAGGGCAGAAATCATAGCAAACATAACTAACTTTATATCCCCAAGATATGCATATATATCCCAAAGTCACTAACTTCATGTTCACTGGTGCCACCATAGTCCAAGACATCACCATCTCCTCCTAGGACTAGTGTCAGATAATCCATCTCTGCGTCCTCTCCTGTCTCTCCATACTTCATTGTCTTTACTTGTTCTGTCCAATATAATGGTCACTGTTCACATGGGAAGTGTGTCTTCCCTGGTGGCTCAGCAGTAAAGAATCTACCTGCAATTCAAGTGACCTGGGCTTGATCCCTGGGTCAGGAAGATCCCTTGGAAAAGGAAATGACAACCCACTCCCGTATTCCTGCCTGGGAAATCCCATGGACGGGAGACTGGTGGGCTACAGTACATGGGGTTGCAAAAGAGTCAGACACAATTTTGTGACTAGACAACAAAAGTGTAGCTTTTGAAGCTACAATACACTACACAAAATACACTAGATTTTGAAGACTTAACATAAAAAAAGAGAAAAGGTATGCAAAATATTTAATTGATTTTTTTTTCTGAATAGTTTTTTTTCGGCTTTGTTGAGGCATAATTGACAAGTAAAATTATACTTAAAGAGTACATCATGGTGGTTTGATCTATGTACACATTACAAAAGGATTTTCACTGTCTAATTAATACATCCACCATCTCACAGATTCATTACTATTGTTGCTATGAATCATTTGGGTAATAACACTTAAGTTTTACTTGAGCAAATTTAATGACACAGCAGCTATAGTCATTATGCTTTTTTAAAATTAAATTTTATTGAAGTATAGTTGCTTTACAATGTTTTGCCAGTTTCTGCTGCACAGCAAAGTGAATCAGCTATGTGTATACACGTGTGTGTGTGTGCCAAGTCCCTTCAGTCGTGTCCAACTCTGTGATTCTATGGACTTTAGCCTGCCAGGCTCCTATGTTCATGTGATTCTCCAGGCAAGAATACTGGAGTGGGTGGCCATGTTCTCCTCCAGATGATCTTCCTGACCCATGGATCGAACCCATGTCTTCTATGTCTCCTGCATTGGCAGGTGAGTTCTTTACCACTAGCACCACCTGGGCAGCCATATGTATACACATATCCCCTCCTTTTGGGATTTCTTTCCTGTTTAGGTCACCACAGAGCATCTATATAATAGGTTCTCATTAGTTATCTGTTTTATGCATAGTATAAATATTAGTCACTATGTTTTACATTAAATCCTCAGATCTTATTCATCTTAGAGCTGAAAGTTTATGTCCTTTACTAACCTGTCTTAATTTCCCCCATGTCCAAGGATCTGGCAATCACCTTTCTACTGTGTTTCTAAGAGTTTGACCTATTTTTTTATATTTCATATATAAGTGATACCATGCCTTATTTGTCTATCTCGTCTAGCTTAATTCACTTAGCATAATGCCCTCAAATTCTATTCATGTTGTCAAAAATGGTAAGATTTCCAATTGGTAATTTTTTATATTGATTACATGTTGATTTCATAATATATGGAAGATAGAGGTTAAATAAAACAAATTATTTTTGCCCTTTCCTGTACCTTTGTTAAACCAATTACCTGTATAATTTAACTCTATCTTTTTAAGTTTGATAATAAATGTGCATGCATGGTCAGTTTTGTCTGACTCATTGCAACCCTATGGACTGTAGCATGCCAGGCTCCGCTGTCCGTGGGATTCTCCAGGCAAGAATACCAGTGTGGGTTGCCATTTCTTCCTCTAGGAAATCTTCTCAAACTAGGGATCAAACCCACATCTCCTGTATCTCCTGCTTTGACAGGTGGATTCTTTACCACTGTGCCACCTGGGAAGCCCAATTAAAAATAAAGACATAATGTTTAAATCTGTTTGAAGTGAGTATCATTACTCACAGCTAAAAACATCTTACCTCCTAAAATCTGCTTATTTTCCAATTCCCAGCACAGTTTTCCACATTTTGATCTTTGCACTCTAGCCTCTGATCTAGTCTTGTCATAACTAGCTCCTACAATCATCCCAGGACCAACTGAAGTGATTTTGTCAGGCTATACCTCCTTCATCAACCTCTAGAGTAGCCAGAACTTGCCAGTCATTCTTTATCTCATCCTGATGTTTGTATTGTCTTCAGAGACCTTATCACCATCTGATCTTGATTTTGTGATTGTGTCTTAGTTTGCTTTCCCTTAATAAAATGTAAACCCCATACTATGCCAGACACAGAAGAGAGATTCAATAACTATTTGCTGAGCAAACAAAAGTATAGAAACTTAGATAAGAGAAAGCAAATATATTACTTTAACAGAAGAATCAGTCCTTTGTCAATGGACAGATACAGTCTCTATTTGGATTTATTCATATATGAATTTATATTGAGTCACATAATGTACATTGAATCTTTCAGTATAGCCTTCTGAGCTAATCAGGGTATTGTTTTTATGAATTTTATCAAGATTCAACCTGCTTATTTCAGTTGCTGCATTCATGCTAAGTCACTTCAGTTGTGTCTGACTCTTTGTGATTCTATGGTGTGTAGCCCCCCAGGCTCCTCTGTCCATGGGATTCTCCAGGCAAGAACACTGGAGTGTGTTGCCGTGATCCTCCAGGGGACCTTCCTGACCCAGAGACGGAACCCACGTCTCGTATCTCCTGCATAGGTAGGTGGATTCTTTACCACTAGTGCCACCTGGGAAGCCTTCCTCCTCCTACAACCAACCGACAGTTAAGAAGGTGAAAATTGAGTTAAACTTAAACTGTGTGCTTCTGTATTCAAAAATTGTTTAAACAATCTATTTGGAGCCTTTCCATGTTGTTGATGAAAAATTTGATAGTTGCATCAGATATTTGATTTATTTTTATTTTGGCTCAGTATTGATGCAGCCCATGTTTAAAGACAAGGCATCACAGCACAACAGTGCTGAAAGTATGATGAAGGTAAGTACAACGTCAAAGATAGTCTGAAACAAGGACACATTAACTGATGAAGAGCTTAAACGGAGTCACAGAAAGGAGATTCTGGAATCTTTTCTTAAAGAACCTTTAAGAAAAGGTGACCATCAACTGATGGTTAGTGACCATCAGTTGAACTAGGTGGAAGGAAGTTAATTGGCTTTCTGTTTGAATGGTTTTCAGCCAAGTCTTAATGATCAGCACACATTCATGCGTGAAATTAACTTGTAATTTTCAAATCTCAATGGTTCATCATCCTCCATGCTAACTTACTGTTTGAGCTGGTTCACAAAGCTGAGCATACACTTTCTGCTTTCCTGGGAGAAATATTAATAAAGAGCAAAATGACACAAGGAAAGGCCTCATGCAAGAGGAGGAGGAGAACCTGAGTTCCTGAGGCTTGAATAAACAGCCCTGGATCACCAGGAGTTGACCTGTGCCATTTGACTGTCAATGTCAATTAATAACAGCTCTTCCCTAGATACCTCCACAAAGTTTAGACCTGGGAATGTTGCCAGAACAGACCCCCTCTTCTCTTTTCTTGACAGTATTCCACAAAACCAAAATTCTTTTCAAGTTTAGTCATAAAAAGACTATCAAACAAGTCAGAAGCACAGATGTGACCATAATAAACGTGAGTCAGGGCCAGCACCTCCCAGGACAGTGGTGAAATTTTGACTTAAAAATTTCTCCCTGTTTTTACAAAATTGTTATCGTTGTCTTGATGGCTTCCCTGGGAGCCTCAGCTCCAATGTACTGGAGCTATAAACTTTTAGCATTATGGCTAAGACTCTCCATGATGATAACTTTAAAATTCAGTGCCTTGAAGTTGGGTGTGTTGACAGTAAAAAATATCAAGATGATTGACTACATTTTCAATTGTATTCCAGGTTTTTGATTTTGTGCTTATAAACTTATATCAGTTCAGGTTAGCTAATCCTCCAACTAAAAAGACCTCATCTAGACATTTTGGCTGCAGGCTTAGTCTACAAAATGTTGCTATAGTGGCAGTGATCTATCTCACCATATAACCAATTTCTCACTAACGTATATCTTGTCTAATAATAGCTGCAAAACTCAGCTTCCAGGAAGAAGAAAAGCTTACAAAAGTATTGCAAATGATAATAAATGCTTAAATGTCTACTAGGTGCTGGTGCTTGAGAAACAATAAATCTGATATTGAAAAAGTTAGAAGTATGGAAAATGTTGCAGGGTAACAAAAACAGAAGGATCCCTGAGGAGAAATCAGAAAGATTCTCCATAAATACCAACCTTCCTTGATTACGTCTCACTAAGTTATGCTTGGAAATAAACAACCCCAAAATGTGAGTGACTTAAAAACTACAAAGATGTATTTCTTTGTCACACATTCTGTCACCTGTAGACCAGTTTCTGTCCCATGGTTCTCCACTGCTCTGGGATCCAGGCTAAAGGAGTGACTCCTCTCTGGTGCAACACATTGTCATGACAAAGAGAAAAAAGAATAATGGTGGAATCACAATACCTGCTGTGAAGCCTCAGCTGGGAAGTGGTACATGTCATTTCTGCTCATATTCCATTGGCCAAATCAGGTCATGCAGCCAAGCTTGACTTCATTGGGGCAGCAAGTATGATCTTACCACCGAGAACATACCAGAGAAGGAACCTAATAGGAGGGGCCCCATGAATGGCTGAGGAGAAATAGCATAGACTTGGGACCATAATACTCTATTGCACAGCTTCTTCAGTGAAACTGGAGGGTGATACTCTTGTTGTGAATGTCTTTACTTTCTCAAGATTGGAAAAGACTATAACAGTTTCTAATCACTTGGTGGTGACTTTGGTACCATGTATATAGGATAACAACTTTATTCAATTAGGTTTATTTTTGAAGTTAAGTTTATAATAATATTTTAAAAAGATAATTTGACTGACTTTTTGCCTTTTTAGACCTTGAACAAGTTGACACTGGGTTTGAGTATGTAAGTCATGATCATTCTGAGAGCTTAATTTTATGAAAAAAATGCTATGTCATATTTAAGTATGCATCCTTGATGAAAGTGAAAGAGGTGAGTGAAAAAGTTGGCTTAAAGTTCAACATTCAGAAAACTAAGATCATGGCATCCGTCCCATCATGTCATGGCAAATAGATGGGGAAATAGTGGCTGACTTTATTTTTCTGGGCTCCAAAATCACTGCAGATGGTGATTGCAGCCATGAAATTAAAAGACGCTTACTTCTTGGAAGGAAAGTTATGACCAACCTAGATAGCATATTCAAAAGCGGAGACGTTACTTTGCCAACAAAGGTCCGTCTAGTCAAGGCTATGGTTTTTTCAGTGGTCATGTATGGATATGAGAGTTGGACTATAAAAAAAGCTGAGTGCTGAAGAATTGATGCTTTTGAACTGTGGTGTTGGAGAAGACTCTTGAGAGTCCCTTGGACTGCAAGGAGATTCAACCAGATGGAAATCAGTCCTGTGTGTTCATTGGAAGGACTGATGCTGAAGCTGAAACTCCAATACTTTGGCCACCTGAGGCAAAGAGCTTACTTATTGGAAAAGACCCTGATGCTGGGAAAAATTGAAGGCAGGAGGAGAAGGGGACGACAGAGGATGAGATGGTTGGATGGCATCACTGACTCAATGGACATGGGTTTGGGTGAACTCTGGGAGTTGGTGATGGACAGGGAGGCCTGGTGTGCTGCGGTTCATGGGGTCGCAAAGAGTCAGACACGACTGAGAGACTAAACTTAACTGAACTGAGTGTTCTTAACGTGGGGAACTTTTACAATACACTTCATTTTTTTAATGAACCTATCTATTTTACTTTATTCACACAGAAGTATTTTTTCTGACAAGGAAACCATAGATTTCATGAGACTGACAAAGTGAAAGTGTTCAGATGGGCAAAAACTGTTAATGTTCTCTACTTGATGTATGATTTTATTAATAACAAGATTGCACTATTATTCTTTTCTTTCTTCAGTCATTTCCTATGTGGATTTATTCTTTCTGATTAAATTATATGCTGGATAATAACTATATCTTTCTACTTCTATATTCTTCTTTCAATAGATCAGTATCTTTGACAACAAATAATAAAAAATAAAAGCCTATCTCCACTGTTTTACACAATGAAGTGTATTTTTCATCTTACCTAGCATTAAATGCTGAGGTAGAGTTACCCTGCTTGCTGCTAAGTCACTTCAGTTGTGTCTGACTCTGTGCGACCCCATAGGCAGCAGTCCACCAGGCTCCCCTGTCCCTGGGATTCTCCAGGCAAGAACACTGGAGTGGGTTGCCATTTCCTTCTCCAATGCATGAAAGTACAAAGTGAAAGTGAAGTCGCTCAGTTGTGTCCGACTCTTAGCGACCCCATGGACTGCAGCCCACCAGGCTCCTCCGTCCATGTGAGTCTCCCGGCAAGAGTACCGGAGTGGGGTGCCATTGCCTTCTCTAGAACTGCATAATTTGGAGCTCATATATCAAGGATGTAATTTCTTTCCACCTTTTTATTGTGTTATCCTCAGCATATCAGGGGAAGGCAATGGCACCCCACCCCAGTACTTTTGCCTGGAAAATCCCATGGACGGAGGAGCCTGGTAGGTTCCAGTCCGCGGGGTCGCTAAGAGTCGGACACGACTGAGCGACTTCACTTTGACTTTTCACTTTCATGCATTGGAGAAGGAAATGGCAACCCACTCCAGTATTCTTGCCTGGAGAATCCCAGGGACAGGGGAGCCTGGTGAGCTTCCGTCTATGGGGTCGCACAGAGTCGGACACGACTGAAGCGACTTAGCAGCAGCAGCAGCAGCATATCAACTTTATTCTTTGGCTGTTCTGAACTTTAAAAGTAGGCATCATGATGTGTACAGATATTTTCTCCCTATTATCATTTTTATTTTAACTTAAGAGTGGAGGGAATCTTACATAAGTACCCTCCAGAAGACTATTCCCTGTCTCCTTTTCTAGAATTAGATCTCAGACCCACACTGAAGCCAATTATTATTGGCATATTCAATTTAGATGTACTCCTGGCCCTTGAGATAGTCAGTCTTTCTGAGTCACATGGGGACAATGGATTCCCAAGTGAAAACAGAGGGCTGGAGGGCTCTGTCAGCAAGGAAAAAATGGGATTAAAGTAGTTGGCTAGGCCACCAACAGTGTTTGCTGTGATTCCAGAGAAGAGGTTTTCAATCATCCAAAATGAAGAGCAGAATTGAAGCAATCATGCGTGTAATTCAAACTGCAACAATCTTGAATTATCTACAACATTTAAGCAAAAGCAGAGTTTGTATAGCAAAACTATAATAACATGGTGAATCACTTTATTTTACTATCACAAACCTGGCACTACACAAATATTTTTTTCAATAAGAACATAGAGAGTATATTTCTTCTTTATTTATATTCCACTTAAACCCCACGAGGATTTGAGCAGGCTCATTTAACTTTGAACAAGGGTGGGCATACAAATCTCTTTAATAATGAAACCAAATAAAATGGGACAATATTTTAAAATGTTCTTTCTGTTTCTTTTATATGACCTTCCCAAATAACAAACTCAGACATGTATGAAATGGAGACAATAAAGAAAGATGACTTCAGACTTATAAATTGTCACATCAGCATTCTTTCCTCTGTATAAAAAGAGAAACAACAGAGTAGAATTCTATTAACACTCTATATTCTAGTTGAAAAAAATAGTTTAATCTTTGTGTGTGAGTGCTGGTGTGTATCAAGACCAGTGTACAGCACAAATTTGAAGGCTTGTATTGGTTGGGACCAGGCCAAATCTTGATTGATTCAATTCAGTACAACATGTCCTGGTCATATGCAACATGCAAGGCACATGCAAGAATGCTAAAGATGCAAACTTGATGAAGCCTAGGGGTATTAAGAAGACAAGTCCATCCTCATATACAATACACCAAACTGTAATAAGTATTGTAATTGAAATAATTTAAAAAGTGCTCCTGGAGTACTTATGGAGAACTGCTTCCTCAGATCAAGGTGGAGATTGCAATGAGAACTGCTTCAAGCAAACTATTGCCTGGTGGTAAAAAAGAGGAAGAGGAAGGGTATTTTATGCAAAGAGAAAGCAGAGCAGTGATAAGTGCGGCTCCATTGCAGTGATGACTCAGAGGGTCAGTTCTGGGGTGAGTCACATTCCAAGGAGCATGCTAGGAGCAGTTTTTGTCCAGACTTGCAGGAGAAGGCACTGGCAACCCACTCCAGTACTCTTGCTTAGAAAATCCCATGGACAGAGGAGCCTGGTAGGCTGCAGTCCATGGGGTCGTGAAGAGTCCGACACGATTGAGCAACTTCACTTTCACTTTTCACTTTCGTGCATTGGAGAAGGAAATGGCAACCGACTCCAGTGTTCTTGCCTGGAGAATCCCACGGACTGGGGAGCCTGGTGGGCTGCCGTCTCTGGGGTCACACAAAGTTGGACACGACTGATGTGACTTAGCAGCAGCAGCAGCTCTTAGAGAACATTTAAGAAGATCTAAGTACATTGTCCACAGCATCCCTTATCAAAATCCCCCGAGCTTTGCATTTCTCCACATCCCCACAACTTGCAGAAGTTCCAGTTCTCTTACATGAGAATAATTTTCTCACCCCATCCATCTCACCCTGTTCTCACTTCCATTTTCTCTGTTCCATCTCACTCCAGACCTATGGATGTCAACCCACTTTAACCCTGATTTCCAAAACCTGACTCAGGAATCTTTCTTCCCGTCTCCCTTTCTTCCGATCATCCTGATGCACTTGCCTATTGCCCTATAACTCAGGTCTATATTCTCAAAATCCAGAAGCAGAAAGACCTTCAAAAATTGGGGAAATAAAGTGATATGTGGTCTCCTCTCTGCAGAAAGTTTGTTGACCCCCACTTCAGAAAACTTTTTGTCCTATCACCTAAGAAAGCACTGAATACCAACTTCGCCAGGCACCACCAAGCAGCATAGGGAGAGAAAATGCTGGAGATGAGATTTGGTCATTGGTTTGGGGCCAGATAGTAAAGAGTCTTGAGTCTAAAGCTGGCACCACACTTCTAAGAAAGTGAACAGCCTCTCAGATCTGTGTTTTAGAGTAGGAATGCCACGGCTATATGGAGTTCAAGGAAGCAACTGATTCTAACACCCATCCTTCTGGGCTTCTCCAAACATAACTACCTCACCAGATGGGCTTCTGCAATGATTCAGGGAAACTGTGCTAACCTTTCCAAATAAACATTTAAAACATAATAATAATGGCCAATAATGTGGTGGCACTGAATCAATTGTCCACTCTAACTTCCAGGCCTCTTTGTTAGGTTTCTGGCAATGAGAAAAAGTATCCATTGTAATTCCTCCCCATACAACCTTTACTTTCATATACATAAGTAGATCAATTCTTGGTTCTATTAATTTCTACCTGCATCAGCCTAGGTGTGCTACTTAATTTCTCTAGACAGCAAATACTGCAAAATACCTAAAACATTTCTGCACAGAAAGACATGTCTGCATGCTCAGTCGCTCAGTCACATCCAACTCTTTACAGCCCCGTGGACTGTAGCCCACCAGGCTCCACTGTCCATGGGATTTTCCAGGCAAGGATACTGAAATGGGTTGCCATCGCCTCCTCCAAGACTTTGACTGACAAATACACATTCTCTTCCCCCTGTCTTTCTTTCAGCACTGAACTGCAGGTAAGCCTTACCTGGAGGGGCAACTCAAGGACAATCAAAAAAAAAAAAAAAAGAGGATTCACAGACACTAACTCTTTGTTTCCCCACCAGGTTTTTATTTCCAGCAAGCACTTGTCTTTGGCTTAGGAAAGAGCAGGTTTCTTCAGGACGTACAGAAACAATCACACTGAAGGAAGCACTGCCTTTGTGGAGGCATCAGGGATGTAAAACTGTGCTGCTTTTCCTGAGAACTAAACATGGTCATTGACTAGTGAACAATAGCATTCTATCAGTAGTTTTTGGTTTCTTTAGATGGGTACTATTAAGTTCACAAAGCACATCTCAGCAACAATAATAATAACTTTTTTTTAACGTACTCCCACTTCTCCAGTCTCCTCCCATTATGTGTGTGTCTGTGTGTACACTCAGTCCTGCCCAACTCTTTGGGATCCATGGACAGTGCCCACCAACCTCCTCTATCCATGGGATTTTCCAGGCAAGAACACTGGAGTAGGTTGCCATTGCTTCTTCTGGGATATCTTCCCACCCCAGGGATTGAACAGGTCTCTCCTTCATTGGCCAGTGGGTTCATTATCCCTGAACCACAAGGGAGGCTCCCTCCATTCCACTGTCTAAAGCCAGCTCTTTGACCTTCTCATCCAACATTTCCCTGTTCTTTGAACACCTCTACCCCTAGTTTTTCATTTTCAGCCTTTGGGAAATGAGTTCCATATTAATACATCAGTAGGAGAAAATGACATAGTGCGACCTGACCCAGATAACACAATTATGTTTGCAATCAAACCTTCTGAAGACATTAAAATTTGTCTTATTTCAAAGACCAACTCTACCGGCCCAAATTCAAGCAACCAAGCAGGTGAGGTAAGAAGAGCTTAAAGATTCTGTGATAGGAAACCTTTGCCATTATATTTATAGAAAAACAAACAAATGAATGAACAAAAACACTTCTCTTCCTCTGCAGAAGGTATGTCCTAGTTTGAGGATTTTAGAAATGTTAAGGGGCTTCCCTGATAGCTCAGTTGGTAAAGAATCCATGTGTAATGAAGGAGACCCCGGTTTGATTTCTGGGTCAGGAAGATTGGCTGGAGAAGGAATAGGCTACCCACTCCAGTATTCTTGGGCTTCCCTGGTGGCTAAGCTGTTAAAGAATCTGCCTGTAATGTGGGAGACTTGGATTTGATCCCTGGGTTGGGAAGATCCCCTGGAGAAGGGAAAGGCTACCCGCTACAGTATTCTGGCCTGGATAATTCCATGGACTGTGTAGTCCATGAGGTTGCAAAGAGTCGGACGTGACTGAGAGATTTTCACTTTCAGAAACATTAAATATTAGAAGCACAAGAGAACTTAGAAATCTTGTCCAGCTTCCTTATATTCCAAATAAAGAAACTTGGCTTCCCAGGTGGCTCAGTGGTAAAGAATCCACCTACCAATGCAGGAAACACAGAAAACATGGGTTTGATCCTTGGGTCAGGAAGTTCCCCTGGAGAAGGAAATGGCAACCCACTCCAGGATTCTTGCCCAGGAAGTCCTGTGAGAGAGGAGCCTGGTGGGCTGCAGTCCATGGGGTCACAAAGAGTCAGTCACAACCGAGCATGCACCTACAACAAGATCCCCAAGTGACACCACTGGAATCTCAGCAGACCCTTCTCAATTCAGAAGGCCCCTTTTTTTTAATCTATAGTGTGAGTCTTCATCTTTGCTTTCCAGTATAAACATTTGCTTCTGTTCTGAGATATCCAAAACCATTTCACACAGTGTAGGTGTGTAATTAGTTGCCCTTTAATGATGCTTGGAAGTATAAAGTGATAAAAATTATTCCTACCCCCTTTTTTTCATAGGAAAACAATTAACTCTACCATTCCTAGACTGATCACTAAGAATTTGCAAACTGTCCCCAACATTGTCCTAAAGGCAAAAATAATTGAGTAGATGGTGCCATGTAAACATTTACATTGGCTGTCCCACGAATTAGCTGTGATTTAACCATCAGGCATGCCGATAGCTGAAACAATGAGTCACTTACTTTGACATGACAGTTAGGTGTTAGTGTATATTGGTGTGTATGTAGAGATTTTGCTGAACATAGATGGGAAACCAGAAGATGTGCCAGAATATCAGCAATAAATTAAATAATATGACACAGGACTTTGAGGGCTTATCTGTCCAACAGGTACAACACCTAAGAAACAATAGGGAACCTCCCTCCCTTGTCAGTCCATTGGAAAAAATAGATAAGTCACAGTAGCTGACAGAGTATAGAGTTGTGGGGGCTCAGTTTCACCTCATAATGGGAATTCCCTTTGAATTACATGAGAGAAGAAATTGGGTTCCTGCTTGTTGAGTTATTACCACAGTCTCAAAAGGAGTCTCTCGGTCTCTTGTGCTGTTAATTATGTATACTCTGCAGCAGCTTAATGTAATTAGGACTCTCTCTAGTGATCGCATGATAAGATATTTCCAGCCTTTTTTTTTTCAGTTCCTTGTTCCCCAGGCTCCTCTGCCTCAACTCTCCTTCAGAAGCTACACTCAAAAAGCCTAGTAACAATTGGAATCTAACTACATTTTAACATAACACTTACATTCATGCTTCTGTTCACACTGTAAAAGGTAATCTTTGAATGGTTTAAGCATCTGGATTCTATTACAGCAAAGTGTAGCACTTAACATGGAAGAGACTTTTTACATTTTCGTGGAATTCAGGCAGCTGCCCGAGCCACCCTTGGGCCTAGTTGTTTCAAAGAGATTTGCAACAGGCTTAAGTCAGAAATGATAAAATTGTCAAAAAAAAAAAAAAAAAGCTTTGGAATTCCTTTTGGAAGACAGCTAAAAAAATAAAATCAAACAAAATCTCCAAAAGGAAAAAGGAAGAGATTTCTGCCTGCAAATTTTTAATAATACAGTTTATTGGGTCAGATACCGAAAATCCAAATAGTGCCTGCTGTGCATATCCAAGAAATGTTTCCACATTTTTTACTCTCAAATATAACATCGGTTTTACAATACTGCAGATTACAAATCACATCAGTCAGTTTTCCTCCTGCCCCCATAGGAATACTAGATTTTTCTTCCATTTGTCCTATTTTATTCAAGTAGTCCAAACCTCTGTGGTTTGGTCATTAAAATCCAGTTGGCAGAGAGAGGTTGAATCTTTATGTTTTCCAGATGAATTTCTGCCAGTTACACACAAGGATTGTTAGCTATATGACTGTGTTTACATCAGCCATGAGTGGGAGTTTCTTGAGACCCCTTGGGCACCACAGAGATGAGGGGTTACTGAGACCTATCATCTCTGTAGAGAAAAAAGACAGACTTCCAAAGAGTGATAGCAACCCAAATGAGAAGTATCTGCCCAAGGAAAGTGATGCCAATCTTATCTCTGGTGTCCACAGCTCTAATTTAGACAGAGCAAGACACATGAAATACACCATAGGCAAATAAAAATGTCTTTTCTCTGGTTGGGCAAGAAAGGAATAGAACAAAAGAAAATATTCAAGTCATACATGTAGGAAAGAGAGGGAAGTGGAGGAAATTTTGGTTAATGCAGTGGAGGTTGTCTCAGAAAATTACATTTGACCTAGTGACATCTTAGAAAAATCCATCTTAAAGTTCTTATGGAATTTCAAGGAACTTTGAATAGCCAAAACAATCTTGAAGAGAAGAACCAAATTGGAGGTCTCATACTTCCCGATTCCAAAACTCACTACAAGATACAGTAAGAAAAACAGTGTGGTACTGGCATAAAGGCAGAAATATGGACCAATGGAATTGGACAGAGCCCAGAAATGAGCCCTCACATGTATGATCAAATGATTTTGACAAGGGTTCCAAGACCATTCAATGAGGGAAGGACAGCTGTTTGTTTGTTTGTTTGTTTTTAAATTCTGCAGGGAAAGCTGGATATCCACGTGTCAGAGAAGGAAACTGGACTCTTTCTTTATACTATATACAAAAGTAGTTAGCTCACACTGGATCAAAGACCTAAATGTAAGAGCTAAAACTATAATAATCTTAGAAGAAAACAGAGGAAATGCCTCAAGACATTGGATTTGGCAGTGATTTCTTGGATAAGACCAAAAGCACAGACCACAGAAGAAAAATATAAATAAATTAGATTACATCAAAATTAAAAGCTTCTGTGCATCAAAGGAGACTATCAGTAGAGTAAAAAGGCAACCTGAAGAATAGAAGCAAATATTTACAAATCATATCTCTAATAAAGGGCTATTATCCAGAATATATAAAAAGACTCCTACATTTCAAAAAAGCAGCAAAAACAAACAAATTGATTAAAGAAAGAAAATTCAAAATAAACATTTCTCCAAAGAAGATATACAAATGAAACCAATAAACACATGAAAAAATGCTCAGCATCACTAATTGTTAAGGAAAAACAAATCAAAACTGCAATGACCCACCACTTCACAACCACTAGGAAGGCTA
This sequence comes from Tragelaphus eurycerus, assembly GCA_935064755.1. Classification (NCBI taxonomy): domain Eukaryota; kingdom Metazoa; phylum Chordata; class Mammalia; order Artiodactyla; family Bovidae; genus Tragelaphus; species Tragelaphus eurycerus. Next base: position 16,742,188 of record CAKXYN010000003.1, read on the forward strand.
TTAGCAAAGAAACAGAAAGTAAGTGTTGGCAAGGATATAGAAAACTTGACATCCTTGTGCACTGCTGGTGGAAAAGCAAAATGGTGCAACCACTATGGAAAACAATACATGTGATTCTCAAAAAAAAAAAAAAAAAAAGGAAAAAAATAGAATTACCATATGATCCAGCAATTATATACATGGATATATACTCAAAAGAATTGAAAGAACAGGCTCAAATAAACATTTGTACTCATGTGCTTAGCAGCATTTTTCACAATATCCAAAAGTGGAAGTAAGCCAAATATTCATCAATGGACAAATGAACTTTTTAAATGTGGTATATACATCTGATGGAATATTACTCAGCCCTTAAAGGAAGGCCATTCCAACACATGTTATAGTATGGATGAAACTTGAGAACATTTTGCTAAGTGAAATCAGTCGTAAAAGGACAAATACTAAATGATTCTATGCACATGAAATACCTACAGTAGTCAAATTCATAGATACAGAAAGTAAACTGGGGGGAAATAGGACAATTAGGATTATCCTGGGAGAAGGCGATGGCACCCCACTCCAGTACTCTTGCCTGGAAAATCCCATGGACAGAGGAGACTGGTAGGCTGCAGTCCATGGGGTCACCAAGAGTCGGACATGACTGAGCGACTTCACTTTCACTTTTCACTTTCATGCATTGGAGAAAGCAATGGCACCCCACTCCAGTACTCTTGCCTGGAAAATCCCATGGATGGAGGAGCCTGGTAGGCTGCAGTCCATGGGGTCACCAAGAGTCGGACACGACTGAGCGACTTCACTTTCACTTTTCACTTTCATGCATTGGAGAAGGAAATGGCAACCCACTCCAGTGTTCTTGCCCTGAGAATCCCAGGGACGGGGGAGCCTGGTGGGCTACTGTCTATGGAGTCGCACAGAGTCGGACATGACTGAAGCAACTTAGCAGCAGCAGCAGCAGGATTGTCCTAATTGGATACAGGGTTTTGGTTTTGAAAGATGCAGAAGGTTCTGAAGATGAGTGGTGGTGAAATATGGGCTGCCCCCAAATTTGAAAGTACTTAATGTCCTTGATACACATTTTAAAATGGTAAAAATAGTAACTTTTATATCACATTATCTATATTTTACCACAATAAAAATGTATATTCAAGGACTTCCCTGGTAGTCCAATGGTTAAGACTCTGAGCTTCCACTGCAGAGGGCACAGGTTCAGTCTCTGGTTGGGGAAAATAGAGCCTGCAGGCCGAGCAGTGTGGCCAAAAAATAATAAAAAACTATTTTTATAAAATGTACATTCAAACAACTTTTTAAAATGTCCCCAGATATTCCCAAATTAAAAGAAAAGAGACTTATCTGTAGAATAAAAGCTAGCAACTGCCTCTTTAATTAGTATGTAGCTGGTTCTCTATAACAGATACTTCCCTAAAATATTGTCAATTTCTTATGCAACCATATTTTAAAGTAGTAATAATCCTTTTTATTTAAAGAAGCAACAAAGTAAAAACATTAATAATGCCAATCTTTATATTTTGGTCTCCAATACAAATTTTTAATTTTTCATATAAGACATGGACTTCCCAGGTGGCTCAATGGTAAAAAATCTGCCTGCCAATGCAGGAGACCTGGGTTCGATCCCTGGGTTTGGCAGATCCCCTGGAGAAGGAAACGGCAGCCCACTCCAGTATTCCTACATGGGCAATTCCGTAAATAGAGGAGCCTGACGCTACAGTCCATGTGGTCACAAGAGTCGGACATGACTTAGTGACTAAACAACAACAAATATAAGACAACCAACTACTGAAAGCTATGGCCACACCCAGGTGGGTAAACATTATTGGCAAAGGGCTGAAGAGTAAATTTCCAGTTTTACTAACCACATGATCTCTGCCTTGACTCCTCAACTTGGCCATTGTCACCAGAAAGCTAAAATAAACAATACACAAACTAACAGTGATAGCTGTGTTCCAATAAAACTTTCTTTACAAAAGCCAACGTTGAGCAGGGCTTGGCTATAATTAACTGACCACATAAGGTCTTCTTGCTGGAAGAGTGTGATGAAACTACTCCAGGGACGTGATATCTGAGTGGAGTCAGGACAAGGAAATAAGATGTTATACCTACCAGCCAATGTGGTGGAGGCGAGAGAGGTGGTGATCCAGGAGAGGAAACCTGACATGTGCAGACCCAGAGCCTCAACGGCGCTGCATGTGTCCGGAACACTGGTGTTTCTGGAGCTCATTGACGATATTGTTGGGGGGGGATGAGGGGGCATGGAGGGGGAAGTGATGGAGTTAGAATTGTGGATAGTATGTGCATATGTGCTCATACTATTGACTGTGGTCATGTCCGACTCACTCAGGCCTGTCTGATTCTTTACGACCCCATGCACTGCAGCCCACCAGGCTTCTTTCTCTGTCCCTGGGATTCTCCAGGCAAGAATACTGGGGTAGGTTGCCGTTTTCTTCTTCAGGGGATCTTCCCAACCCAGAGACTGAACCCACATCTCCTGCATTGGTAGGCATATTCTTTACCAGTTTGCCACTCGGGAAGCCCAGGCAATAATGTATGTGAAGGTTTTTCAACTGAGACCTAGAGGCTTATGAAGGTTGAGGGGAGGCAGAGAGAAATGAAGCGGGAGATGAATTCTGTTTTGAATTAAAACTTAAAAGGACTTCTGAATTCTAAACAAACTGCTCTAAGCAGTTTTGACAGACCAATGCCCAGTGAATCACCCTACCAAGGAGGAAAGCTTGTCCACCATTAAATATTGATCCACTGAAGGGAAACACAAATTCTTAACTCAAACCATTTCCATTTTTGCTTGAAGGCCAACTAGCAACATAGTATACATTTCATTTTAATATTGCAGTGTATATGTATATAGCATGTATGTCTGTTTTATCCTTTAAGCCTGGCCGTAACATTTGCCAGTGATTGACATAGTCATTCTGTAAAAACATCATGAGGGATGTTTTGGTGACTTGATGTAACCTCTAATTTACTCTTCTTCAGGACTTCCCTGGTGGCTCAGATGGTAAACCATCTGTCTACAATGTGGGAGACCTGGGTTCGATCCCTGGGTTAGGAAGATCCCCTGGAGAAGGAAATGGCAATCCACTCCAGTACTCTTGCCTGGAAAATCCTATGGACAGAGGAGCCTGGTAGGCTGCAGTCCATGGGGTTGCAAAGAGTCGGACACGACTGAGTGACTTCACTTCACTTTCACTTACTCTTCTTCAAACTCTTGATCAACTCTCAGCAATGCCATTGCCTCACATTGACTGGACTCCCCGTAGGCAAAGACTAGGACAGCAAAGCACAACCCAAGAGTTAGCCTTCAGTCCGGGCCTGACAGAGGAAAGGTGGGGCCAAGAGGATCCCTGGGCAGGGCTGCTTCTTCCACCTCAGAGCAGACCAGCACCGTCCCGTGTGGTAGTGGAGAGGTCCTGGCCCTCCACTGGCCTGGGGCAGTCAACCTCTTTTGGTAAGGTGTCATGCAGTGTCTGTTCTGGGTAACTGTAAAGGGGCCTGGGTTTCACAGCTCTGAAGCTCCAAACTCGAGGACATTCATGGTGCGCTCAGGAAGATCTCTGTTACATGTCAAGGAGTGTGTCAGCTAAGTTATGACCAGGAGTTCCAGGACAGGATGGCATTTTTGGTCCTACAATGCTTCACCAACCTTGCTGCTCCTTCTATTACTTTAAAAATATTAAAAAAACAAACATTATATGTATTTACATGTAAACTATATTGCAATATGTAATATCTAATTATCTCAGCTGAAGCTCCAATGCTCTGGCCACCTGATGCAAAGAGCTGACTCATTAGAAAAGACTGTGATGCTGGGAAAGATTGAAGGCAGGAGGAGAAGGAGACAACAGAAAATGAGACGGTTGGATGGCATCACCAACTCAAAGGGCATGGGTTTGAGTAAACTCCGGGAGATGGGGAAGGACAGGGAAGCCTGGTGTGCTGCAGTCCATGGGACCTGATGTTCAAGCTGGTTTTAGAAAAGGCAGAGGAACCAGAGATCAAATTGTCAACATCCGCTGGATCATCAAAAAAGCAAGAGAGTTCCAGAAAAACATCTATTTCTGCTTTATTGACTATGCCAAAGCCTTTGACTGCATGGACCACAATCAACTGTGCAAAATTCTGAAAGAGATGGGAATACCAGATCACCTGACCTGCTTCTTAAGAAATCTGTATGCAGGTCAGGAAGCAACAGTTAGAACTGGTCATGGAACAACAGACTGGTTCCAAATAGGAAAAGGAGTACGTTAAGGCTGTATATTGTCACCCTGCTTATTTAACTTCTATGCAGAGTACATCATGAGAAATGGTGGACTGGAAGAAGCACAAGCTGGAATCAAGATTGTCGGGAGAAATATCAATAGCCTCAGATATGCAGATGACACCACCCTTATGGCAGAAAGTGAAGAGGAACTCAAAAGTCTCGTGATGAAAGTGAAAGTGGAGAGTGAAAAGGTTGGCTTAAAGCTCAACATTCAGAAAATGAAGATCATGGCATCTGGTCCCATCACTTCATGGGAAATAGATGGGGAAAGAGTGGAAACAGTGTCAGACTTGATTTTTCTGGGCTCCAAAGTCACTGCAGATGGTGACTGCAGCCATGAAATTAAAAGACGCTTACTCCTTGGAAGGAAAGTTATGACCAACCTAGACAGCATATTCAAAAGCAGAGACATTACTTTGCCAACAAAGGTCCGTCTAGTCAAGGCTATAGTTTTTCCAGTGGTCATGTATGGATGTGAGAGTTGGACTGTGAAGAAAGCTGAGCACTGAAAAATTGATGCTTTTGAACTGTGGTGTTGGAGAAGACTCTTGAGAGTCCCTTGGACTGCAAGGAGATCCAACCAGTCCATTCTGAAGGAGATCAGCCCTGGGATTTCTTTGGAAGGAATGATGCTAAAGCTGAAACTCCAGTATTTTGGCCACCTCATGGGGAGAGTTGACTTATTGGAAAAGACTCTGATGCTGGGAGGGATTGGGGGCAGGAGGAGAAGGGGACGACAGAGGATGAGATGACTGGATGGCATCACTGACTCGATGGACGTGAGTCTGAGTGAACTCTGGGAGTTGGTGATGGACAGGGAGTCCTGGCGTGCTGCGATTCAAGGGGTAGCAAAGAATTGGACATGACTGAGCAACTGAACTGAATATACTAATATAATATAGATTAATATCAATGTAATTGTTATAGAATTGATATTATATATATTACATATATATATATATATATTCCAGGAGCAGCTGTGCTCTTCATCCAACACACCAGGTACCATTTGTATATTACTGTGAATTCTGTATAATATATATGGAGGCTTCCCTGGTGGCTCAGATGGTAAAGAATCTGCCTGCAATGCTGGAGACCCAGGTTTGATCCTTAATTCAGGAAGATTCCCTGGAGAAGGAAATGGCTACCACTGCAGTATTCTTTCTGGAGAATCCCCATGAACAGAGGAGCCTGGCGAGATACAGTGAGTTAGACACAACTCATGAGTAACTAACACATACACACACACACATACACATAATATATACAATATACAATAATATACTATACTGTTTTGTACTATGCTTGTACTATTATACTATATTATATACTTTATACTTTACTAAAATTATACCTTATAGTTATACTATATATAGTACATATAATGTATACTATACTACTGTATATTATATATGCTATATAATATACTATACGTATATATTCCAGGAGCAGCACAGCTCTTCTTCAAACACACCTGATACCATTTAGCTTCTGGGTCTCCAGATGTGAAGGTTCCTCTGATGAGGAACCCGAGTGTACATTAGTGATGAGTGAGATGGGAAGTCCCTTTAAATTCCTATTCATTATTTAGACATATGATGATTGAGACTGGGTTAATGAAAGTGCCTGCCATATAAGTTAGAAATTGTTTCATGCATGTCAGTTCTGTCAGGGTGCTTCACATTCAGAGAGTGGACATGAGAACCTTCAGACCATGATGCGGTTTGGATGCTGTAAAAGAAGAGGAAAGGAAGGATTGCCATTAGCCCTAACATGTACAGTTTCTGACTAGGAGCAGCCTGAGGGAAGCATCCCTTGGCACCAGCATGTGCTGGATCCAGAGGCACCTGGAGGTTGTCAGCCAACTATCTTGCTCCCTGTAGCAGGTTTTCCTGGAGGAGATCTCAGCAGACAGCCCCGAGATATCTGTATGAGGTCATGCAGATTACAAGAAGGAGATTTGATCATGGGTTTCCTGTGTCTTTACTCAGTGGACATTACACTTTGGAATACTACTCAAGCCATAAAAAGGATAAAATTCTGCCACTTGTAGCAACATAAATGGACTTGGAGGACGTAATGCTACGTGAAATAAGACAGAAAAAGGTAAATATTGTATGATATGACCTATACATGGAATCTAAAAAATACAACAAAATAATGAATATAACATAAAACAAACAGACTCACAGATTTAGAGAACAAACTAGTGATGACCAGTGGGAGTGGCAGAGGCACTGTAAGAACTGGGGAGTAGGAGACACAAATCATTGGGTGTGAGATAGAATCAAGGATGTGTTGCACAACAAGGGGAATATAGCCAATGCCTTGTAACAACTGTAAATGGAAATAAACCTTTGAAAATTCTATACCTGATGTACAAAAAATGTCATCAGGTCATACAGGGCTTCTCTGGTCCATCAGAGTTAAGACTCTGCACTTCCAAGGCAAAGAGCATGAATTCGATCTGTGGTCAGAGGACTAAGACACCACATACCACGTGGTGTGCAATTTTTTTTTTTTTTTTAAATCAGCACTACACTCTGGTGTGAAGCTTTCCTTGAAAAGGTCCAACAATAAAAAAAAAAAATCCTTATAAATATTTTAACACTGTAGTTGCCACATACCAGAGATTAGCACACTTTTTCTCTAAAGGGCAAGATAATAAATATTTTACCTTGGTAGTTTTAAGCACAGTTTGACCATTCAGCAATTCAGGTTTGAATTGTGTGGATCCACTTATGAGAGTCTTTTCAGGAGTACTTATTATAGTACCATGTGATCCTTGATGGTTGGATACAGAGCTGTGGAACTCTGGATACAAAAAGAGTCATGTATCCCTACTTTGTTCAAGGATCAACTATATATGTTTTCTTATTTTAACATGAGGCAACTTGGGCTGCAATCTGAAGTGAGGAAGGGCTCTCCTTTGCCATGATCCTGAGCCCCACTGTCCTTACGAGCAGCCTTCTATCCTCAGGGGTTCTCCCCTAGGTTGTGGCTCCCCAACTCTTCCTATAGAAATTTGCCTTCCTTTTGAAGGGAATACATTTCATGTAGAGTCAGATTCTCCACCCACCTAGGGCAATCTTCTGCAAAACTCCAAAGCAAGTTAACGTTTCAAACTGCTCATGTTCCCTGTGCCTCTTCTGTGCATCAGCTCCCAGCAGGCAGTAGCTCCTCATGTGCTACTACAGTCTTCTTGTCAGAAAGGAAAGGTGATGTAAATTCCATTCCTAGCTAAGCTGGTGGAGGTGAGATCTATTTACACTGTCTCCCAAGAGAAGCAGGGCCACTCAGGAGAGCACCTTCTCCAGCATTGGTCCATGCAGACCACGTGCTTTCCTGTGTTACAGCCCTACTGCACTGCACCATCCTCTGCCCCAGTGGACTGGGACCTTGTCATGTGTTGAGTCCTTGATGTAGCTCTTATTGCATCTCTGGCATCAGCACAAGGTCAAGATGAAAGGGGCTTCATTATTATCGAGTAAATGAATGAATGATCTCTAATGTTAATTTCACAAAGGAATCTTAGTCTCCCTCAGATCCCTTCATAAAGGTTCTCTCTTATTTCATCTTCAGCATCTTCCCCTTACTGTCACTCCAGCATGAGTACCCAGCAGCGTCCATATTATTAATTCAGTCATGGCCCACTTTGGTTGTTTTCCTGGCCCAGGGAAATTATGCATCAGGCATAGAAGAATTTGTTTCCTATATAGTCCTCCTCAGGAATGTGTATCTGAGTTTCCTCTTGGATAGGCAATAGAGACTGCACATGAGTCTCCATCACAGCCAAAAAATCACTGTGAAGGAAAGAAGGTGATATATTGGATTGTGGATCCTCACGTCTTAATCTTCTGCAGGTACTGCCATTTTGTTTTCTCTTTAATTTGACTTCAGTTTCTTGCCATATAGAGCTAGGTTTGGCAAAATATGGCCTTTGGGTAAAGTCTGACATAATGTCTGCTTTGTCGGTAAAGTTGCATTTCCACAGTAGAAAACATGAGTAGCTGTGACAGTGATCCTGTATGCCTACACAATCCTGGGTATTCTTGCCTGCAGAAACCCACGGACAGAGGAACTTGATGGGCTATGGTCCATGGGGTCGCAAAGAGCTGGACATGACAGAAGCAACTTAGTCCACGGCACACATTGGTAAATATATTTTTTCTACCTTACAATTTTCTTCATTATGTTCTAGCTTGCTTTGTTGTAAGAATACAATCTATAATACACATAACACACAAAATACGTGGTCATTACCTGTTTATGTTATCAATACGGCTTCCAGTCAGTTCTAGCTACTATTATTAGTAGTAATAGTAGTAATTTCAGAGGAGTCCAAAGTTATACTCAGATTTTTCAACTACATGGGTGTCAGCACCCTTTACCCCTGCATCACAAGGGTCAGCTGTACTTCCTCACTATATACTTTACCCAGAGCTTGAGTCAACTCTTTGAGATCTGAGACATGAAAAGAATCAAATTCACAGATAGTTTCAGTTGAGATTGCCAAGTTCTGAAAGGAAAATGTAAAAAGTTGTATCAAAATTGTGTTAAGTGGGAAACGCAGCCATTTATTTAAAACACCTCAATTGCTTGGGCTGGTCATTGTGCCCCTCCGTTCAAATGCATTACTATACTGCCATAGGTTAGTACACTTCAGGTGGTGTTCTCAACTCAGAAAAATGCACGCAACATCTCTGATGGAATTCTTGGCCAATCACTTGATTGTATTTCCTGATATTCAACAGATGCCTGTAACCACATGGCAAACAGATATCCTCCATAACTGTTCACCATAACGCTAAATTGGAACTAACATGGAGACCCATGCTTAATATTTAATAGAAACAGAAAATTATAAACAGCACAACTCCAGAGTTTATTACTCCCCAATCTGTCTCAATTTTTGTGGTAGCATATCTTCAACTGACTGAATCAATGTGTATTTGCTGTCAGATTCTTTTTGGCGTAGCAAGCCAGTGGAATATTCCAGGTGAGCTTGATTTAGAAAGGATATAGCAGCAGACTAACCCTGTGGCTTTGGCACTTCGTATGAAGAGAAATGATTTATGATGTCATTCCTGTTTACATATGGTTCATTTTCTGTTAAGACTACAGCATTTTCTCCAAATAGAAAGACTTCTTTGGATGGTATCTCACCACCCCTTTCTTCACTCTGCCAACTTTCCACTCTTCTTCCCTACCATTTCCCTCCCCTTCACAGCCCACACATCTTACATGAACAAGTTTCACTTGAAAACTAACCAAAGCTCCATACAGAATTGATACCAGAGTAATAAATAAAAACATCCATCTTTATCATTACCAATACCTCCAAACTCCTTTGAGATTAATTTATGGGAAAGATGGAAGAAACGAAAACAGAAAGGGTGGTGCAGAGAAATCTTAGAGTCCCATTATTCCAATGGCAAAGTTTTTAATGGATAAAGGAAGCTATTGAGAGATGATACTCTTGCCAAGTTTAAAAATTTTGTACTTGTATTATAATTAGGAATATCCACCTGTTGTTTCAATCACACAAAAATGTTCTTTGATGCCTTTCCAACAGTGTTTGGAAGATGCTTCTGTTAGTGATCAAGAAGCATTTGGGAGGCATCTCCGGAGCAGCTTCTAGCAGAAGATGTTTGATTCCTCTTAATATATTCTACTGCTGCTAAGTCACTTCAGTCTTGTCCGACTCTGTGTGCCCCTACAGACGGCAGCCCACCAGGCTCCCCGTCCCTGGGATTCTCCAGGCAAGAACACTGGAGTGGGTTGCCATTTCCTTCTCCAAAGCAAGAAAAGTGAAAAGTGAAAGTGAAGTCGCTCAGTCGTGTCTGACCCTCAGCAACCCCATGGACTGCAGCCTACCAGGCTCCTCCATCTATGGGATTTTCCAGGCAAGAGTACTGGAGTGGGGTGCCATTGCTTTCTCTGCTTTATATATTCTGCTGCTGCTAAGTCACTCCAGTCGTGTCCGATTCTGTGCGACCCCAGGCAGCCCACCAGGCTCCCCCGTCCCTGGGATTTTCCAGGCAAGAACACTGGAGTGTGCTGCCATTTCCTTCTCGAATGCGTGAAAGTGAAGTCGCTCAGTCGTGTCTGACCCTCAGCGACCCCATGGACTGCAGCCTTCCAGGCTCCTCCATCCATGGGATTTTCCAGGCAAGAGTAGTTTATTTCAAATTTTTTCAGATCAAAGGTGAAGTCAGAGGATTAAAGCAAAATGCACAGAGTAAAATCCACAGTCAGGTGAACTGTCTGATTATGATTTTCAGTTTAAAAAGTATTTGAAACACATCGTGTCAAATATTTAAACAGCATCAATTATAGTGTAATAACACATTTGGTAAGAAGTTTAATAAATATGAATCCGTTTAATAACTACAACCTATTTCTATTTTATGATTTATTTTGGTACCATAAAATATGTACAGAAAAACTACATAGCATTCCTAAATGATAATATCAGGAGAAATCCATCAGACAGAAATATATATATAGCTCATCCAGAGACTAGATAGCATTCTGAGGCATTTAATATGATTCTGTTCCACTATTAAGAAATGAGGAAAGAGGCTGTATAGTAACTGTTTATGACCAGACACTACTGGATATGCAACAGATTCAAATGAGATTCTTCTTATCTTGGATTGTCTAGGTCATAATATTTGGCTGTCATCTTGAATGGTGGGCTTGTTCAGCTCCATAACTCCTTGCAAAAGCAGGGGTCAGGTGGGGTGCAATTAGTGAAACTATGAGCTGGTAGTAAATACCCAGAAATCTGCTGGGGATTTTAAACTCTCTTGATTCAAGTAGAAACAATTCATTTTGAAAAAAAGCAAAAAAAAAAAAAAAAGTTCTTATCTCACTCTATGCCTAGATAACCCATTTTTTTTTTTTTTTTTGGAGAAGGAAGACTATCAAAACAAGTACTAATACCTAGAAATTTACACCCAGGAATCCCATGATGAAAATCTAGCAGATATATCCCAGAGATGGAATGAAAAGGTTAAACTTATGGGCCGCTTCTTACAGTTCCTCTTGTCCCCCACCTGAGTTTGTATACCAAGGTCACCCAAATATTACGTAAAAGACTAAATAGATATGCTCTAAATCTGGTCCATCCTACAATGGTTGGCCTATCCTTGAGGAATTGGGGGGCAATATATGGCATCTCCGACTCTATGGACATGAGTTTGAGTGAACTCCGGGAGTTGGTGATGGACAGGGAAGCCTGGCGTGCTGCAATTCATGGGGTTGCAAAGAGTCGGACACGACTGAGCGACTGAACTGAACTGATACGGTGACAGCATAACTTTAAAAAGTAGTGTTTGATTGTCAGAGCATGAGTTCTGATTTGGGCCTGTGAAAATAACTTTACATTATGTTTGTATATGTTAAGAAACATTAGCAAAGTATGGTAGATGAATAGGACAAAGGTGGGAAAGAGCGGAGCTTCCCAAATACTGCTTTTGTTTAATTTTTTTTTTTTTTCTCTTTGCAAGCTTCATGAAGAAGCAAAGAAGAATGAAATTGTTCCCAGGGACAAGAGGGTAAAGAAACAAAGACAAACAGAGTTAAGAAGTAATTGTACACTATAATTTGCTAACAAAGAATTTTGTAGGTTGCCAACCTGTGTAAATTATATGCAGTTGGGAAAAGACCTCCAAGCAGAGGGAAACATAATCACTTCATCTATTTTTTTCTCAGTCAGTGTTTCTAACACTAACTCTATTGTATGACTGAAATATACAAAAATACATTAGTTTCACAGATAGCCTTTGAAATACACTCTTGTAGACCCTGCATACTTTACAACAATCACCTGTGTGGTTGGAGCCCTCTAGTGGCCAGGTGGACTCCATTCATATGAGTTCTAGAACTCCATTCCTGGAATATTTTTATCTTCTCCCATTCCCATTGGGCAACTGAGGGGAGATTGCAGAGCCTTCTGGATACACTTCCATAGCCCCAAATGCAAATTGGGAATTCTAAATCCTACCTCTTCTGCCAATTGTTATTTAGCATTTCCAAACAATCAATCCTAAAGGAAATCAATCCTGAATATTCATTGGAAGGACTGATGTTGAAGCTGAAGCTCCAATACTTTGGTCACCTAATGTGCAGAGTCAATTCGTTAGAAAAGACCCTGATGCTGGAAAAGATTGAAGGCAAGAAAAGAAAATGACAGAGGACGAGATGGTTGGATGGCATCACCAACTCAATGGGCATGAGTTTGAGCAAGTTCTGGGAGATAGTGAAGGACAGGGATGCCTGGCGTGCTGCAGTCCATGGGGTCACAAAGAGTCAGACACAACTGAGCGACTGAGCAATAACAATAAAAAGTATTATACTCTTTCACTGACTTTCTGCCAAAGCTTTGAGTAGAACCACTAGAGAATGGCTATTAGATTATTATAAAAAGAATGAGTTGTGCACTAAGAGAAAGCACATTTATATTCTAGTACAACTCTTCCTGCCATGTGGGAGACCTGGGTTTGATCCTTTGGTTGCAAAGATACCCTGGAGAAGGGAAAGGCTATCCATTCCAGTAGTCTGGCCTGGAGATCTCCATGGACTGTATAGACCACTTCATGGACTGTGTAGTCCATGGGGTCACAAAGAGTCGGACATGACTGAGTGACTTTCCCATTCACAACTCTTCCACAAAACTAGCTATGTGGATAATTGGTGACTAATTTGTCACAATCAGTGTATTTTTCTGTAATGTGAAGGTAAGTGTGAGGTCCCTCAAAAGCTCTCAAGGATTATTTAGAAATTTGCCTCACAAAATGTTTTTGGACATACAACAAAAGTTTTCCCAAGGGCTCTCTTCACATTCTCTGCTTGTTTTTCTCCTATATTAGCTTATCCTTCATGAGACCTTAAAATCTTGGAGCAACGTGAGTCCTATCCCAATTCTTCTCTCTTCTTACTTTCTACAGTCTTAAGTGCATCTATTCCTTCATGTATCTTCCATATATCCATAAACATTTAATTTCAAAATTGTACCCAAATAGGCTTCTTGAGCTTCAGACCTCCCTACTTGGTTTCTCTGCTTGGACATGTCACAAGAGCTTCAAGTTCAACATGAACAAAAGTTAATTGACCCAAGCCTACTCCTGCTGCAGTGCTTCCAATCAAAGCAATATGGCACAGTCCACAAACGTGGCCCTCCTTGTTGAATGTTCCTCTCTTTTTGAGACACTTAAATAGCCAAGTCAATAAATTCTATCTCTTAAATCTCCTCTATTTCCCCTTTCTCTAGTTTAACCATTATAGGTAGCCTAGTTTAAGCCATACAAACTAACACAATCACTTTTGAACAAAAATTATCATACCCATGCCCTCTAATCCATTATCTTCAAATGCACATCTGATTATAGCATTTCTCTACCTTAAACATTTTGACGGTTTCTAGGATAAAATTCCACATTCTTATTATGGCCTCAAAACACTACACATTCTGGCCCCTTCTTATCTGCCCAGCTTCTTTTCCCACTCTCTCCTTCATGTTCCTCTGTCCAACTACAACAATCCTTCACATTCCTCCTTGCCTTGGAACCTTCACTCAGCTATTCCTGCCTGACATACTCTCTTGCTTGCACTTACCTAATTACTAATGCAAATCTAGCATTTTAAAATGTAAGTGTCTTTTTGGTTAAATATGATGACCTTTAGCTTTGTTCTTTAGTATATGTTCTTTAGCAGAGGCATAATTAAAACGAAAGAAATTAAGCAAAGACTCCTGCATGGAGAGGAAGCTGTCTTGCCTCACCTATAACTGCTGTATTTACACAGATGGTGTCCTCTGAAAGGTTTTGCTTTGAGTTGATAAAGAAACTAAAATTAAACAAAAATATTTGATTAGCTGATTAATCAAATTAAACTCAGTTTCCCTCAAGACAAAAATCGATATAATTTTTGCTCCCATTGGGCTAGCTTCAGTTTTCTGTAATTTCCTTTCATCCAACATAAAGAGATAATAACTTGCTGAGGTCAAATTATTTTCACTAAGTTGTGTTAAACACCTTAAATGCTACTTTAACCTCTGGGTTTGAAAGAAAGTCTTATGTGTTTGGAATCATGAATCATTGGGACAAAGGGCTGAGAAACACATCAATTGTTCCTTGCTCTCATTTTCAATATTTCCACATTTTATTTTCTCCCTTTGTTCTTCAGCTGTACAAATTACCTGTGAAAATTTCTGAGTTTAATGTGCTTCTTTACAGCAGTACTTGGTATTTATAATTGGGAAGCAATATTGGCTGGTTTCTATTTCACACCCCAGTCGATAAAGTTGTTGCTTCTATACCTTTCATCCTCAGCCTAAATACCACCTCCTCAAAGAAAGTTTCCCCAATATCTTTAGACCACATTATTTTGCTATTATTATTATGCTACTATTATTATTAATAATAATAATTAATAGTGCTGCTATTATTATGCTCACAGGAAGTGTTGTACGTCCTATAATAATTACCATATTATATCAGATCTTTCAGTTTATGAGATTCACATCACATCTGCCTTGTTCATTTGTTCATATTCTTCACAGAACACAGTACTCTGGATATAGCCAGCATTCGGGAAATAATTGTCAAATAAAAGAAAAATGTGATATTTTCTCCTTTGAAGAGTGGTTTCCTGACAAGACTATGGGATAAAAAAAGAAAATTATTGTAAGACTGTGGTATTCCTCACAGATCCCCAAAGCAGGAAGTGTAGTTGAACCTGAGAAAGGTCTGGAAAATCAACAGAAACACCACCAGAAATCATAACAAATCCTCTCTTAGACACTCCTTTCTCAATCTCTGATTTTGCTTCTCTCTATACTTCTGGTGAGGACTCTCATAATTACTATTTTCATAACGTTCATGTTTTTTTCTGATTTTTTGAAACCTATGTATGGTCAATAATAACATAAAACAAGCAAATCTTAAATCCTAAACAAGCAAATCTCATAAAACTATTACAGAGATGACATTTTCCTATGAGAAAATGGCAGGCAACAGGTGAAATATAACATGAACATATTCGTTTTCTTCTGCAGTATATTGATCTTACAAAGTAGAAAACTTTGGTGGCCATTTAACTAGTAACTAATTCTTCTGTCATTTTTAGACCTCATGACTAGCTAGCAGAAAAGCTTATGCAAATAAGAAATGACCATCAAATCTTGAAGCAGATATTAAAATAGAGTTAATAGAGCTAATGAGTGAATTTAGCAAAGTTGTAGGATACAAAATCAATACACAGAAATCACTTGCATTTCTATATACTAACAATAAAAAATCAGCAAGAGAAATTAAGGAATCAATCTCATTTCACCATTGCAACAAAAAGAATTAAATATCTATGAATAAACTTACCTAAGGAGACAAAAGAACTGTACACAGAAAATTATAAGACACTGATGAAAGATATCAAAGATGACATAAACAGATGGAGAGATATTCCATGTTCCTGGGTAGAAGGAATCAATATTGTGAAAATGACTGTACTACTAAACTTAATCTACAGATTCAGTGTGATCCCTAATTACCAATGGCATTTTTCATGGAACTAGAACAAAATATTTCACAATTCATATGGAAACACAAAAGACCCTGAATAGCCAAAGCTGTCTTAAGAAGGAAGAATGGAGCTGGAGGGATCAACCTGACTTCAGATTATACTACAAAGCTACAGTCATCAACACAGTATGATACTGGCACAAAATATAGAAATATAGACCAATGGAACAGGATAGAAAGCCCAGAAATAAACCCATGCACCTATGGGAGCCTTATTTTTGACAAAGGAGATAAGACTATATAATGGGGCAAAGACATCCTCTTCAATAAATGATGCTGGGGAAAACAGACAGCTACATGTAAAAGAATGAAATCAGAAGACTTCCTAACACCATACACAAAGATAAACTCAAAATGGATTAAAGACCTAAATGTAAGACCAGAAACTATAAAACTCTCAGAGGAAACATAGGAAGAACACTTAATGACATAAATCAAAGCGAGATCCTCTATGACCTACCTCCTAGAGTAACAGAAACAAAAACAAAAGTAAACAAGTGGGACCTGATTAAACTTAAAGGCTTTTGCACAGCAAAGGAAACTATAAGCAAGGTGAAAAGACAACCCTCAGAATGCAAGAAAATAATAGCAAATGAAACAACTGACAAAGGATTAATTTCCAAAATATACAAGCAGCTCATACAACTCAATACCAGAAAAACAAAGAACCCAATCAAAAAGTGGGAAAAAGACCTAAACAGACATTTCTCCAAAGAAGACACACAGATGGCTAACAAACACTTGAAAAAATGCTCAATACTGCTCGTTATTAGAGAAAGGCAAATCAAAACTACAATGAGATATCACCTCAGAAAG
This sequence comes from Tragelaphus eurycerus, assembly GCA_935064755.1. Taxonomy (NCBI): domain Eukaryota; kingdom Metazoa; phylum Chordata; class Mammalia; order Artiodactyla; family Bovidae; genus Tragelaphus; species Tragelaphus eurycerus. The sequence goes on from CAKXYN010000003.1 coordinate 16,758,883, forward strand.
GCCATCATCAAAAAGTCTACAAACAATAAATGCTGGAGAGGGTGTGGAGAAAAGGGAACCAACCCTCTTGCACTGTTGATGGGATTGTAAATTGATTCAGTCACTATGGAAGATGCTATGGAGATTCAATTAAAAAGCACACAGGCCAGTCAACTCCATGATTTTCAGCCTCGCAGGACCCTAAATAGAGAACCCTGCCGAGCTCATTCAAGTTTCTGACCTACAGAAACTGTAAGACAATACATTTTGGTTATTTAAAGCTGCTAAATTTGTGGTAATTTGTTAAGGCAGCAAGAAAACTAATACAGATGGTAAGTGGAATAAAACCACCATATGACCCAGCAATCCCACTCCTAGACATACACCTGGAGGAAACCAAAATTGAAAAAGACACATGTATCCCATTGTTCTTTGCAGCACTATTTACAATAGCTAGAACATGGAAGTAACCTAGATGTCCATTGACAGGTGAATGGATATAGAAGTAGTGGTACATATACATAATGAAATATTACTCAGCCATAAAAAGGAACACATTTGAGTCAGTTCTGATGAGTTGGATGAACCTAGAACCTATTATACAGAGTGAAGTGAGTTAGAAAGAGAAAGCTAAACATCGTATTCTAACGCACATATATGGAATCTAGAAAAATGGTACTGAAGGATTTACTCACAGGGCAGCAATCAAGAAACAGCTACAGAGAATAGACTTATGGACATGAGGAGAGGGGAGGAGAGGGTGAGATGTATGGAAAGAGTAACACGGAAACTTACATTACCATATGTAAAATAGATAGCCAACGGGAATTTGCTGTATGGCTCAGGAAACCCAAATAGGGGCTCTGTGTCAGCCTAGAGGGGTGGGATGGGGAGGGAGATGGGAGGGAGGTTCCGAGGCGAGGGGATATGTGTGTACCTATAGCTAATTCATGTTGAGATTTGACAGAAAGCAACAAGATTCTGTAAAGCAGTTATCCTTCAATAAAAAATTAATTGATTAAAAAAAATAGGGTGCTAACATTGAGGTGATAATCATCACCCTCTTGGTTAGGACAGCATCCCTGAGCTGTTTGAATACTCCCTATCTCACTAGCTATGGTAGTGGACACATGGTATTTGTATTAGCATACTTCACCTAGGAACTGCCCAGCCATATCCCATGGCTCAGCTTCCTGGTGAAAACAGAACTATGTTAAGACAGGGCTTCACAGGTGTCTCACTGAGTAAAGAGTCTACCTACAATACAGGAGATGCCAGAGACTTGGATTCAGTCCCTGGGTTGTGAAGATCCCCTGGACCAGAGCATGGCAGTCAACTCCTGTATTCTTGCCTGGAAGGTCCTATAGACAGAGGAGCCTGGTGGGCTATAGTCCATAGGGTTGGAAAGAGTCAGACATGACTGAAGCAACTGAGCACATACACGTTAGAACAGTGTGTTCTCATCATCTGGACAGAAGTGGGCTCTAGAGTAACAAGTCCTGTCCCCAAGAATGTGAACTCTGGAGCTAGCAGATACAGAGTCTGGGTTGTCTGAGGTGAGTCACATTAATGGCAATGTTTGTGCCTGGAGTTCATTTACCTCTCAGATTCTCTGATGGACCCAGTCCTGCCAGTATATTTCTTTTCTTAGCTTAAGCCAGGCAGATTTGTTTCTTCTCATACTCAACCAAAGTACTTTAACTAATAAATGTGGAGCTGGACATTTCTGGAAACAACACAGTTTGGTTACAAATGCTTTCCTTACATAGACGGGGTTGAAAACTTGGCTCTTCGCAGGTAAGTTAGATGTGAAAACAGCTTTGTAGAGAGTGAACTTTAGTTATTGTCCACCATATGAGGAATGCTGATGGGGAGTGTGAGAACTGTACTAGATTTAGCTATTTGGAGGCTAAAGCAGAGGTGGTACCTCTTTCTGTTTCTGTGCAAAGAAACTGGTATTTTATTCCGTTTCAAGTGGAATGAAAAGAGCACGTTTGTCAAAGCAGAATAGCACAGATTGGTTAGACAAATTATGGTACCTCTACAAAAATGAGTGAGGTAGATCCAGATGTATAAATATGGGAAAATGTTTAAGCAAATAAATCAAGTTCAGAAGAGTGTGTTGAGTATAATCACATTCATGTAAGCATGTTTGCATATGCATGGAACAAATGCTTCTGAAAGAATAAACAAGAAAATATAAATAATGGTTACCTGTTAGCAAGGTAGGAAGAGTAAGAACTGAGAACTCTTCCTATTTTGCATCCTTCTGAACTATTTGATAGATGTATTTTTATACATGTTATCTTCTACAATTAAAAAAATGAAAATGGAATTGGTGGAATTCTTTTTACTTATTAGCCATATGCCCCAGGATGAGTTGCTTAACTTTTGTAAACTTTATTCTTCTCTGGAGAAACCAGAAGTCCCTAGAACAGCTAAACTTGGCTTTGCTGTGGGGATAAGCCATGGACCACCTAGAGTCATGAGCAAAATTTCATGAATGTACATTTTTTTCACAGAATATCGGAGTCGCAAATGGATCTATAAACCAAAAGCCTCTAAACATATGTAATCAACTATAAACTTTGAGAGAGGACAGGCTGTGTGATATTAATCTTTGGGTTCCTAGAACTGGGGCATGTTTGGCCATTAGAGAATAATTTGAAAACATGCATAAGGAAAGGAATAAAATGAAATCTTCTAAAATATTGTGAAAATATAAATGACAGCTACTGTATGAACATTAGTATCATCATTTTTAATTTCTCAGTCAAATCAGTGTATAGAATTTCCCACACTTGTGAATTTACTTTGTTAATTCCCAATTCTTAAAGATGTTACTCAACTCTGCTCTTTGAACTGAACCGTGAACTTCCTGATGTTCAAGCTGGTTTTAGAAAAGGCAGAGGAACCAGAGATCAAATTGCCAACATCCGCTGGATCATGGAAAAAACAAGAGAGTTCCAGAAAAACATCTATTTCTGCTTTATTGACTATGCCAAAGCCTTTGACTGTGTAGATCACAATAAACTATGGAAAATTCTGAAAGAGATGGGAATACCAGACCACCTGATCTGCCTCTTAAGAAATCTGTATGCAGGTCAGGAAGCAACAGTTAGAACTGGTCATGGAACAACAGACTGGTTCCAAATAGGAAAAGGAGTACGTCAAGGCTGCATATTGTCACCATGTTTATTTAACTTGTATGCAGAGTACATCATGAGAAATGCTGGACTGGAAGAAACAGAAGTTGGAATCAAGATTGCTGGGAGAAATATCAATAACCTCAGATATGCAGATGACACCACTCTTATGGCAGAAAGTGAAGAGGGGCTAAAAAGCCTCTTGATGAAAGTGAAAGTGGAGAGTGAAAAGGTTGGCTTAAAGCTCAACATTCAGAAAACGAAGATCATGGCATCTGGTCCCATCATTGCATGGGAAATAGATGGGGAAACAGTGGAAACAGTGTCAGACTTTGTTTTTCTGGGCTCCAAAATCACTGCAGATGGTGACTGCAGCCATGAAATTAAAAGACGCTTACTCCTTGGAAGGAAAGTTATGACCAACCTAGATAGCATATTCAAAAGCAGAGACATTACTTTACCAACAAAGGTTCGCCTAGTCAAGGCTATGGTCTTTCCTGTGGTCATGTATGGATGTGAGAGCTGGACTGTGAGGAAGGCTGAACGCCGAAGAATTGATGCTTTTGAACTGTGGTGTTGGACAAGACTCTTGAGAGTCCCTTGGACTGCAAGAAGATCCAACCAGTCCATTCTGAAGGAGATCAATCCTGGAATTTCTTTGGAGGGAATGATGCTAAAGCTGAAACTCCAGTATTTTGGCCACCTCATGCGAAGAGTTGACTCATTGGAGAAGACTCTGATGCTGGGAGGGATTGAGGGCAGGAGGAGAAGGGGACGACAGAGGATGAGATGGCTGGATGGCATCACTGACTCGATGGATGCGAGTCTGAGTGACCTCCGGGAGCTGGTGATGGACAGGGAGGCCTGGCGTGCTGCGGTTCATGGGGTCGCAGAGAGTCGGACACGACTGAGCGACTGATCTGATCTGATCTGATCTGATCTGATCTGGGTAGTCAAAGTCTGGCAGCAGAAACTGAAAGCTTCATCAAGGAAATTAGTTTATTAGGTAATACTCATCAGCATCAAGTTATTCTGAACTCTTAATCTAGACGCAAAGTGTAACATATTAGCTAGATTAACACCAAATGGCAAACAGTAAGCTACCATGTAGAACTGATGTTTGCTGTACCACATTTCTGAATAGGTTATGTGACAAGAATGAAAGATAAAAGCAACATCATTCTCCATTGTGAAATGCCACATTTTCATAGACTGAAAAGCAGTAGACTAGAAATTAGAAGGCTTCAGTAATCCTTAGAATTTATTATTCGATTTTAGTTAATTCACTTAATTCTTTAGCTCCTCCTCAATGAACACTTAAGTGTTGGATTAGGCAGCTTCTAAGGTTGGTTTTTGCTCTGTGTGTCTGTAGGATTTATCTTGTTTGCTCAGCAAATCCAGAAGATAAACATAAAGATGTTATCTCCATTTATACATGTTAAAAGTAGACCACAGGAAGATTAAAGTATTTCCAAAAGTTATACAGGGAAAGTTCAAATCTTGACATTTTATTATTTTTAATTAATTAATTAGCTGCTCAGTTGTGTCCACCTCTTTGCGACCCATGGACTGTAGCCCACCTGGCTCCTCTGTCCATGGGATTCTCCAGGCAAGAATACTGGAGTGGGTTGCCATGCCCTCCTCCAGGAGATCTTCCCAATCCAGGGATCAAACCCAGGTCTCCCACATTGCAGGCCGTCTGAGCCACTGGGAAGCCCATCCTGACACTTTTGATACAATAATTCTTTCTCCCCAGGTGATCAGCAAGAAATTCAGAGTTGCCAGAAGGTGAATTATTACTTACCAAACAGCAAGGAGGTTGTTTTCTCAAAATAGACCTGGATTTGAATCTCAAATCCTTTACCTATCAATTGAGTCATCTTTCACCTTAGTCAGTTTCCATTTTCATTTATAAAAGAAAACAAAAGTATGTGCCTTCCAGTTCATTGTGGGAATTAAGTGAGATAACACGTTTAAAGCACCTGCTTTGGTTTATTGAGTGCTTGTCTCATTCATTCTTATCCTGGGTTCATTGATTCCTCATTGTCTCATGAGTGTAAACGCATCCTTCTCAATTCAGAGAAGATTTTTGTATATAGAGGGTGGATTTTTTACCCTCTATTTGTGTTTAAGCCTAATGTTTAGCTTCCAAAACATGTCAGTCTCATAGATTTCAGCAATCAGAAGGGGTTTTTAGGTAAAATTTTCCTGATATTAAATAGTGTCTAATAAGGGGAAAAAATGCAAAAAAGCAAAATGGCTGTCTGGGGAGGCCTTACAAATAGCTGTGAAAAGAAGAGAAGCAAAAAACAAAGGAGAAAAGGAAAGATATAAACATCTGAATGCAGAGTTCCAAAGAATAGCAAGAAGAGATAAGATAGCCTTCTTCAGCGATCAATGCAAAGAAATAGAGGAAAACAACAGAATGGGAAAGACTAGGGATCTCTTCAAGAAAATCAGACATACCAAAGGAACATTTCATGCAAAGATGGGCTCGATAAAGAACAGAAATGGTATGGACCTAACAGAAGCAGAAGACATTAAGAAGAGGTGGCAAGAATACACAGAAGAACCGTACAAAAAAGATCTTCACGACCCAGATAATCATGATGGTGTGATCACTGACCTAGAGCCAGACATCCTGGAATGTGAAGTCAAGTGGGCCTTAGAAAGCATCACTACAAACAAAGCTAGTGGAGGTGATGGAATTCCAATTGAGCTATTCCAAATCCTGAAAGATGATGCTGTGAAAGTGCTGCACTTAATATGCCAGCAAATCTGGAAAACTCAGCAGTGGCCACAAGATTGGAAAAGGTCAGTTTTCATCCCAATCCCAAAGAAAGGCAATGCCAAAGAATGCTCAAACTACCACACAATTGCACTCATCTCACACGCTAGTTAAGTAATGCTCAAAATTCTCCAAGCCAGGCTTCAGCAATATATGAACCGTGAACTTCTGATGTTCAAGCTGGTTTTAGAAAAGGCAGAGGAACCAGAGATCAAATTGCCAACATCTGCTGGATCATGGAAAAAGCAAGAGTTCCAGAAAAACATCTATTTCTGCTTTATTGACTATGCCAAAGCCTTTGACTGTGTAGATCACAATAAACTGTGGAAAATTCTGAAAGAGATGGAAATACCAGACCACCTGATCTGCCTCTTGAGAAATTTGTATGCAGATCAGGAAGCAACAGTTAGAACTGGTCATGGAACAACAGACTGGTTCCAAATAGGAAAAGGAGTACGTCAAGGCTGCATATTGTCACCCTGTTTATTTAACTTATATGCAGAGTACATCATGAGAAACACTGGACTGGAAGAAACACAAGTTGGAATAAAGATTGCTGGGAGAAATATCAATAACCTCAGATATGCAGATGACACCACCCTTATGGCAGAAAGTGAAGAGGAACTAAAAAGCCTCTTGATGAAAGTGAAAGTGGAGAGTGAAAAGGTTGGCTTAAAGCTCAATATTCAGAAAACGAAGATCATGGCATGTGGTCCCATCACTACATGGGAAATAGATGGGGAAAGAGTGGAAACAGTGTCAGCCTTTATTTCTCCGGGGTCCAAAATCACTGCAGATGGTGACTGCAGCCATGAAATTAAAAGACGCTTACTCCTTGGAAGGAAAGTTATGACCAACCTAGATAGCATATACAAAAGCAGAGACATTACTTTGCCAACAAAATTTCGCCTAGTCAAGGCTATGGTCTTTCCTGTGGTCATGTATGGATGTGAGAGCTGGACTGTGAAGAAGGCTGAGCGCCGAAGAATTGATGCTTTTGAACTGTGGTGTTGGAGAAGACTCTTGAGAGTCCCTTGGACTGCAAGGAGATCCAACCAGTCCATTGTGAAGGAGATCAGCCCTGGGATTTCTTTGGAAGGAATGATGCTAAAGCTGAAACTCCAGTATTTTGGCTACCTCATGGGAAGAGTTGACTCATTGGAGAAGACTCTGATGCTGGGAGGGATTGGGGGCAGGAGGAGAAGGGGACAACAGAGGATGAGATGGCTGGATGGCATCACTGACTCGATGGATGTGAGTCTGAGTGACCTCCAGGAGTTGGTGATGGACAGGGAGGCCTGGCGTGCTGCGGTTCATGGGGTCGCAAAGAGTCCGACACGACTGAGCAACTGATCATCATCATCATCAATAATGAAAGCCTCTTTGAGAACCAGTCATAGGATCAAAGCCAGGGGTCTTAGCACAGAGTATGGAAAGAGCAGCAGGTTATACCTGGAGATTTTCAGCCACACTGTACCCTTGGATGACAACACAAGCTGCATCCAGTATATGTATAAAATGAATAAATAACGAGGACCTGCTCTGTAGCACGGGCAACTCTATTCAGTGCTCTGTGGTGACCTGCAAGCTCAGTTGTTCAGTTGTGTCTGACTCTTTGAGACCCTATGGACTGTAGCCTGCCAGGCTCCTCTGTCCATGGGATTTCCCAAGAAAGAATACCGGAGCAGGATGTATTTCCTCCTCCAGGCAATCTTCCCAACCCAGTGATTCAACCCAAATGTCTGGCATCTCCTGCACTGGCAGGTGGATTCTTTACCATTGAACCACCAGGGAAGCCCCTGTAACCTGAATGGGAAGGAAAATGCAAAAAGAGGGGATATATTCATAGCTGTTTCAGTTTTCTGTGTAGCAGAAACTAACACAGCATTGTGAAGCTTTCAATAAGGCCTTTCCAGGCGGCAAAGTGGTAAAGAATCTGCCTGCCAATGCAGGAGGCACTGGTTCAGTCCCTGAGTAGAGAAGATCCCCTTGAGAAGGAAATGGCAGCTCACTCCAGTATTTTTGCCTGGAAAATTCTATGGACAGAGGAGCCTGGTTACTACAGTCCATGGGGTCTCAAAGAGTTGGACATGACTGAGCACATATGCATACTTCAATAACATGTTTTTTTAAGTTTAAGCCACAGAATCTTTGAGAATAATTTAAATAATGGAAATGTGTAAGGGTCAATACAAAAAAAAAAAGGTAATAAAGTTCATAGCCATTTACATTCATTTTTATCCATAAAAATTTGTTTTCCATGTTAATGTTTGTTTTTCTGTGTTTCATCTAAGATGCTGTTTCTGACATCCTTCTGTGGTGACACCAGATGAGGGCTAGTGAAAATGAGCATTGCAGAGGCAGGGACTCCTCTCTGCCACCGAGGGTTAGGAAAGTTGACTCCACAGTGGCCAGGGAACAGAGCTACATGTGAGGTAATGCCTCTTTTGCTGGGTACTTTGAAACGGGATTGCAAATTAATAGTGATAAAAAAAAACTGTACAAATGAATTCTTAGCATACTAATCTGATGAGATGGCTGGATGGCATCACCGACTCGATGGACATGAATTTGAGTGACCTCCTGGAGTTGGTGATGGACGGGGAGGCCTGGTGTGCTGCGACTCATGGGGTCACAAAGAGTCTGACACGACTGAGCGACTGAACTGAACTGAATCTGATGTAACTATTTTTTTAAAGTAAGTTATCTTTTTTTCCCTCCTGCTATATGACTTCCCTGAAGTTTTTTGGTTTTCTTCTATTCTTCCTTGGAGTGATGGGAGATGAAAGAGTTAAGAACCATCCTCAAGGCAATCAGCCTTCCCAGTGGAGCTTGGTTTTATCCAGCTTGGGAGAAGGGCTGCAGGCTGACACTTGGAAAGAATAATTGGTCTTATCTAAGGTTGATTGTATCCCCAGAATAAGAGAGGATTGAAGTTTGCAAGTTCCTCCAAGGTAGTTTTCCGAACCCAGCTGGCTTTAAATCATATCAGCCTGATTCCTGCTCATTCTATCTCAAAATTTTCTTGCTATATGGACCAATAAATTCTCTTTGTACCCCTGGAGATCTAGAGAGACTTTCCTACTAGGTATATGGTGATGGATGGTGTTAAGGGAGACAACTTCTAGATCCTCAAATTCCATATGCTACTCTTCCTTAAAACTGATGTCTGAGAACTTGCTTTGTTCAAGACATCAGCCAGGTTCTCTTATTCCCAGGTCCCCTTACAAAATCATTATCTTCCTTTTGCACCAAAGAAAAGTCATTCTTATCCATCCTGAATCATGTTGTGGTATACTATATTGGAGTGTAAAACTCTCCAGGACAGGAAATAAGGAACCTTATGAAATATTTGTGTCTGACAAACCTCCTTTAATGACGCACCACAAACTCACATTAGAAGTTCTTATCTTTCCTTGTTTTGACTATATTTCTGCTAAAGGTGAAGCCTGTGCTTAAGAATGGGGATTATTTGAGCCCTTGCTGAAGTATTTTGAATTCACAATGTTTGTAGAGTTCTGTGCTAGGATGACGATAATGTTTGCTTTTATTTAAAGACTTTTCTTTTCAAGTCCACAAGTACCGTCAAAAATTGTATCACCCAGAAGGATAGACTTTGTGGAAATAAGGCAAATATAATCAATAAGAAATATTCAAGCATGTATAACCTGATGTCAGTCAGGCAGCAAACTTGTGGCAAGGCTATATGCTTTTATCTGTCTATTGTTTATCTATCTACTTACTATCTACCTGTCTTAGGATGAGAACAGTCAATATCCATAAAACTATGCTGGCAAACACCCAGTCTTCGTTTTCCCTATAACTAATAAAAAGAAATAGCTTGATAGAAGCTTTCATTCATGTCATTTGTTAGTTGCATATTTTGCATTTGTTTAATAAGGAGGGCTTCCCTGGTGGCTCAGAGGTTAAAGCGTCTGCCCGCAATGCGGGAGACCTGGGTTCGATCCCTGGGTCTGGAAGATCCCCTGGAGAAGGAAATGGCAACCCACTCCAGTATATCTTGCCTGGAGAATCCTGTGGGCGGAGGAGCCTGATGGGCTACGGTCCACGGGGTCGCAAAGAGTCGGACACGACTGAGCGACTTCACTTTCACTTTCACTTTAATAAGGAGATAAAAAGGTTCATAAGTATTTCTTACAGATCAAGATTACATTTTGAAATAAAAGAGCTATATGTTTAGCTTCCCTGATAGCTCAGTTGCTAAAGAATCCATCTGCAATGCAGCAGACCTCAGTTTGATTCCTGGGCCAGGAAGATTCACTGAAAGAAGGGGTAGGCTACCCACTCCAGTATTCTTGGGCTTCCCTGGTGGCTCAGATGGTAAAGAATCCACCTGCAATGTGGGAGACTTGGGTTCCATCCCACAGATCAACATTACATTTTGAAACAAAAGAACCATATATTAGAGCTAGTTAATTAGCATTTTATCTTTTCTTAATCATTTATTCATATTCATAAGATTAAATACTTTCATTGATTTCTCTCCAAAATTAGCTCTCATTTATCAACTTTTGATATGCTTATTTATCTCTACTGTATATTTATTAGATTTGGCATGCCTTAATAAATTCTTATTAAGGTATCAATTCTAGATTAACACCTTAACATTCTAGATTCTAATATAAATAATGTTCTTGTGCTCGATCATTCAGTCATATACGATTCTTTGAGGTCCCATGGACTTTAGCCTGGCAGTCTCCTCTGTCCATAAAATTTCCCAGGGAAGAATACTGGAGTGGAGTGCCATTTCCTTCTCCAGGGGATGGATCTTGCTGACCCAGGATTCAAACTCACATCTCTTGTATCTCCTACATTGGTTTGAAGATTCTTTACCACTAGTGCTACTTGGGAAGCCACAAAAATGTTCTTAACAGAAAATAATTGATAACCTCTTATTGTCTTCACAGTTTTAATGGCCTAATGCCTTATCTTTTTTTTCTTATTAATTTTCACTTAACCCAGCCTCCTCCTGATAATCAATCATATTCATCCCATATTCATTAAATAACTGTGTGAGGGAAATTCCAATACATCTATAAAGAGATTCAATAACTTTCCAATAATGTTTTCATTTTTATGTTTGATATTTATCAATGAAAATGCGTTTCCATTTTTGTTATCTATTTTATAAATATACTTATAATAGTAATATCTATAATAGAAATTATATTTTTTGCCAAGTTAAAGTGAAATATTTTATGTGTCAAACAAAATTACAAGAAGGTTCATAGTTTCTCAAAATTCTTTTAGAAGATATGCCAGCAAAATATTTTAAGGTCCACAGTTCTAGCCCTCAGTTCAGTTCAGTTCTGCTGCTCATTCATGTCCAACGCTTTAAGACCCCATGAATCGCAGCACGCCAGGCCTCCCTGTCCATCACCAACTCCTGGCGTTCACTCAGATTCACATCCATCGAGTCAGTGATGCCATCCAGCCATCTCATCCTCTGTCGTCCCCTTCTCCTCCTGCCCCCAATCCTTCCCAGCGTCAGAGTCTTTTCCAATGAGTCAACTCTTCGCATGAGGTAGCCAAAGTACTGGAGTTTCAGCTTTAGCATCATTCCCTCCAAAGAAATCCCAGGGCTGATCTCCTTCAGAATTGACTGGTTGGATCTCCTTGCAGTCCAAGAGACTCGCAAGAGTCTTCTACAACACCACAGTTCAAAAGCATCAATTCTTCGGTGCTCAGCCTTCTTCACAGTCCAACTTTCACATCCATACATGACCACAGGAAAGACCATAGCCTTGACTAGGCGAACCTTTGTTGGCAAAGTAATGTCTCTGCTTTACAAGGTTGGTCATGCTATCTAGGTTGGTCATAACTTTCCTTCCAAGGAGTAAGCGTCTTTTAATTTCATGGCTGCAGTCACCATCTGCAGTGATTTTGGAGCCCAGAAAAATAAAGTCTGACACTGTTTCCACTGTTTCCCCATCTATTTGCCATGACGTGCTGGGACCAGATGCCATGATCTTCGTTTTCTGAATGTTGAGCTTTAAGCCAACCTTTTCACTCTCCACTTTCACTTTCATCAAGAGGCTTTTGAGTTCCTCTTCACTTTCTGCCATAAGGGTGGTGTCATCTGCATATCTGAGGTTATTGATATTTCTCCTGGCAATCTTGATTCCAGCTTGTGCTTCCTCCAGCCCAGCATTTCTCGTGATATACTCTGCATATAAGTTAAACAAGCAAGGTGACAATATACAGCCTTGACACAATCCTTTTCCTATTTGGAACCAGTCTTGTTCCATGTCCAGTTCTAACTGTTGCTTCCTGACCTGCATACAGATTTCTCAAGAGGCAGGTCAGGTGGTCTGGGATTCCCATCTCTTTCAGAATTTTCCACAGTTTATTGTGATCCACACAGTCAAAGGCTTTGGCATAGTCAATAAAGCAGAAATAGATGTTTTTCTGGAACTCTCTTGCTTTTTCCATGACCCAGCAGATGTTGGCAATTTGATCTCTGGTTCCTCTGCCTTTTCTAAAACCAGCTTGAACATATGGAAGTTCACGGTTCACATATTGCTAGCCCTAGTGTATAGCAATTCAGAATAATTAAACAGATGAATACTAAAATGTTTAGCATATAGTTTTGGTATACTAGGATAATGTTACTACTACTATTGCTAGTGGGAGATGTGTTTTGAGTTTATATTGTTTTCTAGAAATAGAGATGCATTTGATTTCTGTTTTCAGTCTTCTGGTGATCTGTGTCTCCATGATTTACATAGTCGACAAATGCCCATCATGGTCAGTTGTTCAGCAGTAAGGAAAATCTTACATGATTATATAAACATGCTGCCCTACAACTTGGCCTCGTATTGCAGTGAGGCTTATTTCTAAGAGAAATGTACCCACTGGGTCTTTCCTGGGCTATTCATCATATATTATTATGCAAAGTAAAAGCTGCAATAAAAAGCTTGGTTAGAAAAAAAAAAAGTGGAAAGAAAAACAGAGAATTGGATTAGTTTCAACTTTTAAAGTTTAACTTGTATTCTGTTGTTTCCAAGTTTCTGTTTGGAAAATATGAAATGCCAGCATTTTATATAATGATGTCATTGCTATAAAAATCATTTTTAAAATTTTTCCTTTGAGTTTTAGTTAGTTCTGCAATAAGCAGAATGGAGGCATTTGAATCAGATCCCAGAGGAAAAAAAAAAAAGCAAATTGCCCACAATCTTAAATAAAAATTGAAAGTCTTATTTTGTTTTGCTTTTCAGTATCATATTTAAAACTAGAACTAGTATGTCTAAACATGATCAGTTTTTTGAAAAGTACAGTTTCTCCTAAAATAAGCCTTCACATCAAACATAACATTATAATGTTTCATAAACATTAAAGTCGATGAATCAATCAACCTTGGCCAAGTAGGTTGACTTCTAGTGAGTTTCTACTAATATGGTTTTGAAAAAAGCTGGGTTGTTATTATCACAGTACCAGCTAAAGGAAAATTCCCTCAGGAGCCAATAGAAAAGGCTGATGTAGAAATACATGTCACTTTCTGTTGTATAAATTACTAACATTAACAAATGATGAAAGAGATGTGTTCTGTTGTCTGAATATAAATTAATACAGGGAATTAATTCATGTTAATCTCATCTAATTATGATCAGGAGGGAAAAAATGGAGAGAAAGCAAAACTTAAGAAAAGGCTTCTTCTGTTCTAGAAATTAAGGATAGCATCAGAAGGACCAGAGACATTCCCTGGATGTCATTCCCTGGATCACATTTCTGCCTCAAACTTTTATGTCAGAATTAATAGCTGGTCGTAGTGCACTTGGACTTCCCTGGTTGATTAGATGGTAAAGAATCTGTTTGCAATGCAGGAGACCCAGGTTTGATCCCTGGGTCAGAAAGATCACCTGGAGAAGGAAACAGCACCCCACTCCAGTATTCTTGCCTGGGAAATCCCATGGACAGAGGGGCCTAGCAGTCTACAGTACATGGGGTCTCAGGGAGTCAGACATGACTGAGTGGCTAACACTTAGGTGAACTTAGTATACATGTCAATCCCAGTCTCCCAATTCATCACCTATACTGCGCTTATATCTAAAAGCCAGACAATAATTGGAACTCAAGGATCAGGGGACAGAAGAGGGAGATTGAAATCTAAGGGTCATGCAAACCAGAGAGGTACAATCTCAGGTGTAGGGACCATCTTGTGTTTGTGACCATGAATCATTAGTAATAAAAATAGACAGAAAGATCCAGAAAGTAAATGACTCATTTAATCGTTTTCTCTATGAACACTTAGATGCATGTGCATGACAGTTAAGAGAAGAAATACCCCCTTGCTTTCTAAAAAATTTCAGTCTAGTGACACAGATAGACAAGCAAATAATCACTTACAACATAGGGGCCTAAAGGGGATGCTTACAATGAATTAAGATCACTGGGGACAAACATCTTCCCAGCTTTGAGAAAACCAAGGAAATTTTTCCAAAGAAGATGTGATGTATTAATTGAATTCTGAACATTGGGTAGAATTTAATTATTAAAAGTGAAGGGGAGGGAATTGTAGATTACAAGAAAAATAAACAAGCTATTCAAAAGCCCAGTTAGTCAGTTCAGTTGCTCAGTCATGTCCAGCTCTTTGCAACCCCATGGACTGTAACACACCATGCCTCCCTGTCCGTCACCAACTCCAGGAGCTTACTCAAACTCATGTCCATTGAGTCAGTGATGTCATCCAACCATCTCATCCTCTCTCATCCCCTTCTCCTCCTATCTTCAATCTTTCCCAGCATCAGCGTCTTTTCAAATGAGTCAGTTCTTCCCATCAGGTGGCCAAAGTATTGGAGTTTCAGCTTCAGCATCAGTCCTTCCAATGAATAGTCAAGACTAATTTCCTTTAGGATGGACTGATTGGATCTCCTTGCTGTCTAAGAGACTCTCAAGAGTCCTCCAGCATCACAGTTCAAAAGCATCAATTCTTCAGTGCTCAGCTTTCTTTTTAGTCCAAATCTCACATCCATACATGACTACTGGAAAAACCATAGCTTTGACTAGACAGACCTTTGTTTGCAAAATAATGTCTCTGCTTTTTAATATGCAGTCTAGGATTGTCATAACTTTTCTTCCAAGGAGCAAGTGTCTTTTAACTTCATGGCTGCAGTCACCATCTGCAGTGATCTTGGAGCCCCCAAAATAAAGTCTCTCACTATTTCCACTGTTTCCCCATCTATGTGCCATGAAGTGATGGGACCAGATGTCACGATCTTAGTTTTCTGAATGTTGAGTTTTAAGCCAACTTTTTCACTCTCCTCTTTCACTTTCATCAAAAGGCTCTTTAGTTCTTCTTTGCTTTCTGCCATAAGGGTGGTGTCATCTGCATATCTGAGGTTATTGATATTTCTCCTAGAAATCTTGATTCCACCTTGTGCTTCATCCAGCAAGAGAGTTCCAGAAAAACATCTTTTTCTGCTTTATTGACTATGCGAAAGCCTTTGATTGTGTGGATCACAACAAACTGTGGAAAATTCTTAAAGAGATTGAAATACCAGATCACCTGACCTGCCTCTTGAGAAATCTGTATGCAGGTCAGGAAGCAACAGTTAGAATTGGACATGGAACAGACTGGTTTCAAATAGGAAAAGGAGTACGTCAAGGCTGTATATTGTCACCCTGCTTGTTTCACTTATATGCAGAGTACATCATGAGAAACACTGGGCTGGAGTGTTTCTGGAGCAAAGTCTGAAGCAAAGGCCCAGAGGAAAGGCAAATTATTTCAAATGAATCAGCTACAACAGCAGACTATGCTTTAGGGCAATAGATCATCAGTGAGAGAATTTAAATAAAATAGTAATGTATATATAGTCCAAATTTACCTTTCAATATGTAACTCTGAAGATAGTTCATGGAGAATCATTGAAGGGAGCAAGACTGGAGCAGAAAAATGTTAGGAAGCAGTTGCATTAATCCCTTTGTTTCTATTGTCTGAAATTTAAGAACCCCAATCTGGGATTGCTCTTGTATGAAATTAGAGCTTTCAATCCCCCATTTAAAAATATAATCTTCCTGCCCACTAGAAACTACCTATAATAGATTCCATTTAGTTGTATGTCTTAGTCATCTTGGGCTTCCATCAGATCAGATCAGATCAGTTCCTCAGTCGTGTCCGACTCCTTGCAACCCCATGAGTTGCAGCACGCCAGGCCTCCCTATCCATCACCAACTCCCAGAGTTCACTCAAACTCACGTCCATTGAGTCAGTGATGCCATCCAGCATCACTGGATGCTGTCGTCCCCTTTTCCTCCTGCCCCCAATCCCTCCCAGCATCAGAGTCTTTTCCAATGAGTCAACTCTTTGCATGAGGTGGCCAAAGTACTGGAGTTTCAGCTTTAGCATCATTCCTTCCAAAGAAATCCCAGGGCTGATCTCCTTCAGAATGGACTGGTTGGATCTCCTTGCAGTCCAAGGGACTCTCAAGAGTCTTCTCCAACAGCACAGTTCAAAGGCATCAATTCTTCAGTGCTCAGCTTTCTTCACAGTCCAACTCTCATATCCATACGTTACCACAGGAAAAACCATAGCCTCGACTAGACGGACCTTTGTTGGCAAAGTAATGTCTCTGCTTTTGAATATGCTATCTAGGTTGGTCATAACTTTCCTTCCAAGTAGTAAGCATCTTTTAATTTCATCCTTTAATTTCATCTTTTAATTTTGCTGCAGTCACCATCTGCAGTGATTTTGGAGCCCAGAAAAATAAAGTCTGACACTGTTTCCACTGTTTCCCCATCTATTTCCCATGAAGTGATGGGACCAGATGCCATGATCTTTGTTTTCTGAATGTTTAGCTTTAAGCCATCTTTTTCACTCTCCACTTTCACTTTCATCAAAGGCTTTTAGTTCCTCTTCACTTTCTGCCATAAGGGTGGTGTCATCTGCATATCTGAGGTTATTGATATTTCTCCCAGCAATCTTGATTCCAACTTGTGTTTCTTCCAGTCCAGCGTTTCTCATGGCTTCCATGACATATCACATATTCAGATCAGATCAGATCAGATCAGATCAGTCGCTCAGTCGTATCCGACTCTTTGCGACCCCATGAATGGCAGCACGCCAGGCCTCCCTGTCCATCACCAGCTCTCA
Organism: Tragelaphus eurycerus; assembly: GCA_935064755.1. NCBI lineage: Eukaryota > Metazoa > Chordata > Mammalia > Artiodactyla > Bovidae > Tragelaphus > Tragelaphus eurycerus. The sequence goes on from CAKXYN010000003.1 coordinate 16,775,906, forward strand.
GAGGTCACTCAGACTCACATCCATCGAGTCAGTGATACCATCTGGCCATCTCATCCTCGGTCGTCCCCTTCTCCTCCTGCCCTCAATCCCTCCCAGCATCAGAGTCTTCTCCAATGAGTCAACTCTTCGCATGAGGTAGCCAAAATACTGGAGTTTCAGCTTTAGCATCATTCCTTCCAAAGAAATCCCAGGGCTGATCTCCTTCAGAATGGACTGGTTGGATCTTCTTGCAGTCCAAGAGACTCTCAAGAGTCTTCTCCAACACCACAGTTCAAAAGCATCAATTCTTCGGTGCTCAGCCTTCTTCACAGTCCACCTCTCACATCCATACCTGACCACAGGAAAGACCATAGCCTTGACTAGGTGAACCTTTGTTGGCAAAGTAATGTCTCTGCTTTTGAATATGCTATCTAGGTTGGTCATAACTTTCCTTCTAAGGAGTAAGCGTCTTTTAGTTGCATGGCTGCAGTCACCATCTGCAGTGATTTTGGAGCCCAGAAAAATAAAGTCTGACACTGTTTCCACTGTTTCCCCATCTATTTCCCATGTAGTGATGGGACCGGATGCCATGATCTTCATTTTCTGAATGTTGAGCTTTAAGCCAACCTTTTCACTCTCCACTTTCACTTTCATCAAGAGGCTTTTTAGTTCCTCTTCACTTTCTGCCATAAGGGTGGTGTCATCCGCATATCTGAGGTTATTGATATTTCTCCCAGCAATCTTGATTCCAACTTGTGTTTCTTCCAGTCCAGCATTTCTCATGATGTACTCTGCATATAGGTTAAATAAACATGGTGACAATATACAGCCTTGACGTACTCCTTTTCCTATTTGGAACCAATCTGTTGTTTCATGTTCAGTTCTAACTGTTGCTTCCTGACCTGCATACAGATGTCTCAAGAGGCAGATCAGGTGGTCTGGTATTCCCATCTCTTTCAGAATTTTCCATAGTTTATTGTGATCTACACAGTCAAAGGCTTTGGCATAGTCAATAAAGCAGAAATAGATGTTTTTCTGGAACTCTCTTGCTTTTTCCATGATCCAGCAGATGTTGGCAATTTGATCTCTGGTTCCTCTGCCTTTTGTAAATCCAGCTTGAACATCAGGAAGTTCACAGTTCACATATTGCTGAAGCCTGGCTTGGAGAATTTTAAGCATTACTTTACTAGCGTGTGAGATGAGTGCAATTGTGCAGTAGTTTGAGCATTCTTTGGCATTGCCTTTCTTTGGGATTGGGATGAAAACTGACCTTTTCCAATCCTGCGGCCACTGCTGAGTTTTCCAAATTTGCTGGCATATTGAGTGCAGCACTTTCACAGCATCATCTTTCAGGATTTGGAATAGCTCCACTGGAATTCCATCACCTCCACTAGCTTTGTTTGTAGTGATGCTTTCTAAGGCCCACTTGACTTCACATTCCAGGATGTCTGGCTCTAGGTCAGTGATCACACCATCATGATTATCTGGGTCATGAATTTTAAGTGGTATTAAACAACAGAAACATATTTCCTCACAATTCTAGAGGCTGGAGGTTCAGTCTCAAGGTACCAACATGGTAGGACTATGGTGAAGGTTCTCTTCCTGGCTTGTAGACAGCCATCTTATCTCTGAGTCCACATACTGCAGAAAAGTAGAGAAAGCTCTATGATGTTTCTTTTTTTATGGGACCATCATGAGTGTTCCATCCTCTTGAGCTCATCTAATCCTAATCATCTAACAAAGATCCCATCTCCAAATACCATCAGTTTGGGAATTAGGACTTCCTCATATGAATCCTGAGTGAACACAATTCATTCCATAGCAATGTAGTAGAGATATTAATTATATAACTAGTGTCCTAACAAGTAATCCCCTTTTAGGGGAGTCACAAGTAACCTAGGCCTTTCAACCAAGTCATTTTATGAATGAAGAATAGAATGTTGTCTGTTCCTTATAATCTTTAAACATTTTGGTGCTAGAAGATGGTCTGTTCAGGTGACTACTTATTTTTTTTCTTAGAATATAGGATAATAATGTACATCATCATTATCAGCAAATTTCCCTGGATTTTTGCAATATACCCATCCTAAATAGAGATGAGCTTTGGGCTTCCCAGGTGGCTCAGTAATAAAGAATCTGTCGGCCAAAGCAGGAAACACAGTAGACATGGGTTTGATTCCTGGGTCAGGAAGATCCCTTGGAGGAGGAAATGGCAACCCACTCCAGTATTCTTGCCTGGAAAATCCCATGGACAGAGGAGCTTGGGGAGCTCCAGTCCATGGGTTGCAAAGAGTTGGGCATGACTTAGCCTTACTGAGCACAGATGCACACAGGATATTATGGAAAAACACACACACAAATGGACATAAAAGCCAAATCTGGGAGTTAGAATCTAGAGGAGAGTTGAGAATCTGGAGTTAGGGAAGTTCAAGGGGCCAAGAAGAAAGGGAGAGAAGAGAAGAAGTGGAGAGGGCTACGGCAGCTCTAGTCTGATGATGCAGGAGAGGATGGTGAGAGGAGGCAGCAGTTAGCAGTGCAGGGGGACCAGGAAACAGTTTTCCCTGGAGAAACTGAGCAGTGAAAATTGAAAGTTAAAGAGGGCTGAGCACATCACTAAAAAAGACCCAAAAAACTAGTATTGTTCTTAGTTGTTCAGCCATGTCTGATTCTGTGCTAGCCTATGGGCTGTAATCCACCAGGCTTCTCTTTCCGTGGAATTCTCCAGGCAACAATACTAGTGTGGGTTGCCATGCCTTTCTCCAGGGGATCTTCGCAACCCAGGTATTGAACCCAGGTCTCCCACATTGCAGGTGGATTCTTTACCATCTGAGCCACCAGGGAAGCCCAAAAGGACTAGGGTGACATTCAATTTATTTGTTTGTTCAACCTAACTCAACTCCTCCTTGACATGGAGGAATAATTTCTTCATGTATTTTTCATCACTCCATTCTGTATGGTGCTTCACTATTTGTGAAAAACAGCTACATGTCAATTGGTAAAAATCTTTCAATATCAAACAGGAAACAAACACATAGAGTAATAGTATTTTTCACCTTTCATACATCTGTTTAATCATCATCTACTCAATCAACAGACACTGCCGGAGCACCTCCGTATATGAAGTATACTGCAGATGTCATGAGGAGGAAAAGAACTTGCACAATCATAATTAGATTTCACAATATACATTTCCATCACAATGATTCTTTTCTAGCAACATGAAAAAAAATCTGCATGGAGTACATACTGTGCTATTTTCTTGCGAACTAGAGAAGTTTGTGGAGAATGCAATGGCACCCCACTCCAGTACTCTTGCCTGGAAAATCCCATGGACGGAGAAGCCTGGTAGGCTGCAGTCCATGGGGTTGCTAAGAGTCAGACACGACTGAGTGACTTCACTTTCATTTTCACTTTCATGCATTGGAGAAGGAAATGGTAACCCACTCCAGTGTTCTTGCCTGGAGAATCCCAGGGACAGGGGAGCCTGGTGGGTTGCTGTCTATGGGGTCGCACAGAGTTGGACACGACTGAAGTGACTTAGCAGCAGCAGTAGAGCTAGACTGAGTAGATAGTGATGCCAAATAAATTCTCATGGGGATTAATTAAAGTGTATGTTGTGTCATCGACCCTGTATAAATGCAGGCAAATAATATCCCTAGGCAAATGGCAAATATGGATGTTTGCTCTCTGAGGCACACTACGTGAAAAGTCTAAGAATGATCTATGTTAGAAATAGATGTTCTTCTTGAAAGAAAAATGATATATCGCTACCAAATAATCAAATGTTATGTGAGTGTGTGTATCTATATGTATAGATAGATAGACAATCTCTTCTACTTTTCATTTCTGAAACAGAGGAATTCTCAGAGGACCATTTTCTGAAACACTAAAATTCTCTAAAAGGTTCCCGGAACAGCACATTACTATAACTTGACACCATGTTTTAGATATTACCCAATAAATGCTTGCAAGGCAGCAATAAACCTTGTTTCTAATAGTCGGCTTCATGCTGTGCTACCAAAGTGCGGAGGAAATGAGTGAGTGGAAAGCTCATATACAGGGCGCAGAGCCAGCAGCATCAAAGACCTTCTGAGACCAGTTCATTACGGTACCTCTGAGGAGGTTCAGAGGCCGCCCTGATCCCTTCGTCATTACAGGTCTCTTGCTTCAATCCTTTCTAATAAGCCCTGAGAATGGAAGCACAAGGCCACATGTGAGATGGTCAGAGGTATTTAGCCCATTGGGTCAAGGAGCTGAACATTGGAATGTCTCGAGGTCCACCTTTAATATTGTAAAACGATGTCCTTTGCCTATTTTTCCTGACAGTCCTACAGTTGCTAATATTAACCAGCTCTGTGAGTGCTCCTGGATTCAGGTGCCAGCTGCAACCCAATAGGTTTGAGATTTGAGAACTCCATTTCTTTAAAAGGTTTAGCGCATTTAGATAGCAGGCAGAAGTCCACTTTCTAAAGGGGAAATCGGTTATTATGTAAACCATCTTCTCTGCTTCAGGGCCAGGCAACTCTTAACTGACTTTCATTTACTAAATATTAAAGCAACAGCTTGTTTCTGATTCAAGAAAGAAAAGCTTTGAAACTGAGATGAAATTAGAGCCATTTTACTTGGCCCTAATGTCTAAAAAATACACCTCTTGGGATTTGAAGCAAGCTCGTCTCTGTAGTTCAGGTATGTACCCAAAAAGTCAAACAACTCTCCTGCTTTCTTTAATTCTGAGACGAGTGAGTGTCACTAATTGCATTAATAAGTTTAGCAACTATTAATAAACACACTCTATGACTTGGTTTCTCACTAGGCCCTCCTCACCTTTAGAAATACTCAAGGTCTCTTTTCCTCAGAGATTCTGCTCTTCTATAATCAAGCTGAAATGACCAGTCTGATATTTTTTAGTTTGGCAAGATACAAAGAAGAAGGAAAATGAAATTTAAAACAATTTTAAGAAATTTATGATGAAATTCTGTGCTGAACCTAGATTTTTCAATCTATGCTTGTAAAGATTATGCCTTATGTTTATTCCTAGCAGTTGGTTCAATGCCAAGAACATAGTAGATATGTAAGTCTATCTTAAATGAAAAAAAAAAAAAAACTGTATTTATTATTACACAGCACTCTTTGAGCCCTTGTTTTCTCATCAGTGAAAGGGGAAATGACATTCATTTTACAAAGCAAATCAGTGGGGAGTGTGTTCAGCTACAAAAAACCTGAATGTTCTTTGCTTAAAGAAGCATCTCAAATACAACTAAGTCTGGATGTAGAATGTATAGATGCTTCTAAACATGCAAGGCAATCAAAAAGAAAAAAAAATCAGTCAGCAAATGTCTGTCTTCTTTTATCAGCAAATCAAAATCTTTTTCAAATGCTTATAGATTTCTGATGTTGTCTTATCAGCCAGAAATATGTCATACAGCCACCTCTGGAGGCTAGGAAAATAAGAAACCGACTATATCCTTATGATCATTCAGAGAAATGGTGATTTATTGTCTGAATTTGGCCACATTTTCTCTGCAAACAAATCTGAAGTTCTATTGGCAGGAATCATCAGGCTGGAAAGTGGCTATTGAGTAAGCTGCTGCTGCTGCTGCTAAGTCACTTCAGTCGTGTCCGACTCTGTGCGACCCAGTAGACGGCAGCCCACCAGGCTCCTCTGTCCCTGGGATTCTCCAGGCAAGAACACTGGAGTGGGTTGCCATTTCCTTCTCCAATGCACGAAAGTGAAAAGTGAAAGTGAAGTCACTCAGTCGTGTCCGACCCTCAGTGACCCTATGGACCGCAGCCTTCCAGGCTCCTCCATCCATGGGATTTTCCAGGCAAGAGTACTATTGAGTAACCTACAGGGTGTTATAATAAAGACTGGAGACCCTACATGCAAAATGTCATAACATTAACTGGGATACAGTTCAGATCAGATCAGATCAGTCGCTCAGTCATGTCCGACTCTTTGCAACCCCAAGAACTGCAGCACGCCAGGCCTCCCTATCCATCACCAGCTCTCGGAGGTCACTCAGACTCACATCCATCGAGTCAGTGATACCATCCAGCCATCTCATCCTCTGTCGTCCCCTTCTCCTCCTGCCCCCAATCCCTCCCAGCATCAGAGTCTTCTCCAGTGAGTCAACTGTTCGCATGAGGTGGCCAAAATACTGGAGTTTCAGCTTTAGCATCATTCCTTCCAAAGAAATCCCAGGGCTGATCTCCTTCAGAATGAACTGGTTGGATCTCCTTGCAGTCCAAGGGACTCTCAAGAGTCTTCTCCAACACCACAGTTCAAAAACATCAATTCTTCGGCGCTCAGCCTTCTTCACAGTCCAGCTCTCACATCCATACATGACTACAGGAAAGACCATAGCCTTGACTAGGCGAACCTTTGTTGGCAAAGTGATGTCTCTGCTTTTGAATATACTATCTAGGTTGGTCACAGCTTTCCTTCCAAGGAGTAAGCGTCTTTTAATTTCATGGCTGCAGTCACCATCTGCAGTGATTTTGGAGCCCAGAAAAATAAAGTCTGGGGTACAGATAGGGCTCAATAAACAAGAGATATAATTTAGTAATAAATTAGAAGTAATAAGTAAACAGTAAACGTGAAATCTAAATGAGTTTGTATGTGCATTAGTACTTTTGCCTGGAAAATCCCATGGATGGAGGAGGAGCCTGGCAGGCTGCAGTCCATGGAGTCGCAACTCAGCCACGACTGAGCGACTTCATTTTCACTTTTCACTTTCATGCATTGGAGAAGGAAATGGCAACCCACTCCAGTGTTCTTGCCTGGAGAATCCCAGGGACAGGGGAGCCTGGTGGGCTCCCGGCCATGGGGTCTCACAGAGTCGGACACAACTGAAGCCACTCAGCAGCAACAGCAGCAGTATGTACGTTAGTGTAGCTAGTTGCTGTGTATATATGAGAGTTATGTTTAGCTTTATTTATGAAAATGTTAATTTAAAAATACTAGCATTCATATGTATAGAAAGAGATTCACCTCTGGAGCTGACTTCATTAATTGTGTCAAAACTGCTGCTGCTGCTAAGTCACTTCAGTCGTGTCTGACTCTGTGCAACCCAATGGACGGCAGCCCACCAGGCTCCCCCATCCCTGGGTCAAAACTACTGAATGAATGAATATCGTATGTCAAGTGCTTCAGTCAGTCAGTTCATCACCAACTCCCAGAGCTTGGTCAAACTCATGTCCATTGATTCTGTGATGCCATTCAACCATCTCATCCTCTCTTGTCCCCTTATTCTCCTGCCTCAATCTTTCCCAGCATCAGAGTCTTTTCAAATGAGCCAGTTCTTCCCATCAAGTGGCCAAAGTATTGGAGTTTCAGCTTCAACATCAGTCCTTCCAAGGAATACTCAGGACTGATTTCCTGTGGGATGGACTGGTTGGATCTCCTTGCAGCCCAAGGGACTCTCAAGAGTCTTCTCCAACACCACAGTTCAAAAGCATCAATCTTCAGCAGTCAGCTTTCTTTATGGTCCAACTCTCACATCCATACATGACTACTGGAAAAACCTTAGCTTTGACTAGATGGACCTTTGTTGACAAAGTAATGTCTCTGCTTTTTAATAAGCTGTCTAGTTTGGTCATAGCTTTTCTTCCAAGGAGCAAGTATCTTTTAATTTTATGGCCGCATGAAATTCTGGGGGAGAGAAACTGTTCTGGGGAAGAGAAACATTTTATGCAGGTAGAGTCTTTTTATCACTTCCACATAACCATGGGCATATTATCTTGGAGTTTGCTAAAGAGGAATGAAAAAAACTGTCTTTGAAAATATGGAGGGAACTATACTCAGGTGTTCTCTTTGATGCTGAGAGTTAACGAGGTATGTCAGGTTGACTATTGCATCCTAGACAGCTAGCCTAGACTGAGTCTCAAGATTTAGGCTCTACACACTGTGATCTCAATCTATTTTTCTGATTTTCCTTTCCCCTCTCCCCATTACTTGCATCTTCAATGGAAAATTAAGCAGTATTACTGTTCTGTCACTAGGAAACCCTAGAGAAAAACTAAATAAGAAATAGGTATTTTTCTTGTATGCCAGTTATTTATGAAAATCTAGTTTAAGTTTAGGAAATAGATGAGATTTTTGTTGTGGTTCTGCATGAAATGTGTATGCTTTGAGAGGCTGGGGAGTTTTTGTTTTTGTGATTGTTTATTCGCCAAGTCATGTTTAACTTTTTGAGACTCCATGGACTTAGCCTGCCAGGCTCCTCTGTCAGTGGGATTTCCCAGACAAGAATACCAGAGTGGATTGCCATTTCCTTTCCCAGGGACTCTTCCCGACTCAGGGATAGAACTCTCATCTCTTGCATTTGCAGGAGGATTCTTTACCACTCAGCCATCAGAGAGGCCCTTGGGGAGTTTAGTGGCACTTTAAAAAGTGATATCTAATTTGAGGCTTCTGTTTGGTTTAATATTAAAGAATCCCTTGCTTTCTACAATTAAAGTTTGTTCAGGGCTAATAGCAGGTCAGACAGTGGATGGTGTGAAGCAAAGAGAGAAAAAGTGAAGGGAGTGAAAGGAGAGCTCTTCCCTCAAATTCTAGGGCAAACATCAGTCTTGTGTGTAGTGCTATGGGTGTGGGTTCTGAAGTCAAATTATGAGTTTTATTTGACAGTTTTTAATCTAACTCAAATTCCATGACTTTTTGCAATAATCCCTCTATACTACCACTTCTATATTTGTAAAACAGTGAAAACAATAGTACATACCTCACAGGATTATAACCAAAGCTAAATAACCTACTCCAAATAGATGAATAGACATTACCTGACACTAGGGAAAACTCCAAAGATGTCTAAATGTCTGCTGTTATTCGCTCAGAGGGAACAAAAAGAGGGTGCCTCAAAGTGCCTGTAAGATTACCGTGAAAATTCCATACCCTTTCTCAGATTTATACAGAACCTTCTCTAACTGGACAGTCTTATCTCAAAGAGTGCTGTTACTTATCACTCACATGGTGATAAGAGATAAGAAAAGTGTCCCTTGGGAGTCTGCCTTTAAGTTCAGTGTTACCAAGACAGGCAAGATGCACATTAAGACAGACCCAAATGAAGTCTCCAAACGAAGAATGTACATTAAGTACAACAAAAGAGATAAATGCATTTTTGTGGTTTATTTCTTGAGACCTCTGGTATCACGAGTTGGCTCATTACCTTTGTTTTTTTAAAAGAACTTCATAAGACATTATCCAGGGAACGTTTCAGTCCAATCTAATTGTGATTGCATCTTTGTTTTCAAAGAAACTATTTTTGGAATTGTTGGCTTAGCCTTTCAGCTCTTGGTGTTGTCAAAATTAACTAGCTAGAGATACTGGGCAGGATGTAACTGAATCTGCTAATGGAACTCATGTGTTGAAGAAAAATTGCTTGACAGAAAAGAATTGAAGGTTGATGGGGGGAACTACACTTGGGAATAATAATGTGATGTAGAATATGCTTTAAAACATTGGAATCTGTAAAGACTTCATATCATCTTCCTTCTTGAAAAGAAATTATCCTAAAATAGTAGCCATCTTCTTGTTTATTTTTAATTAAATTCCATCCAGATAAGCATCTTCATCTTCTTTTATATGGGCTTGCTGACTGCCACTGCACCATGTGCCAGATAAACAGAACACCTTCCAAACTTGATCCATTTGGGATAGCTTTTTTTAAAAGCAGTGTTTTGAGAATCCAATAACCGTAATATCTTTTGGTAGGAAAAAAGAAGCCCCTGTTTATTTTGGTAACTGAAATCACCTCTGAGGCCTGAGTGAAAAGTTACTAAACAAAGGAGTATTTAATCTCCTTCTAAGTACTGATGCTAAGAAAAGTAAGCAGCTACCTACCTAATTGTCCTTTTAAAGGACTCCTCTGGTGGGTCAGTGGTAAAGAACCTGCCTGCCAAATAGGAGACAGGGGTTTGATCCCTGGGTTGGGAAGATCCCCTGGGGAAGTAAATGGCAACTCATTTCAGTTGAGTTGGGAATGGGCTGTGAACAGAAGGGCCTGATGGGCTAGAGTCCATGGAGTTGCAAAGAGTTGGACATGACTTAGTCACTAAAATGACAGGAGCAAAATTGTCATTTTAAGGGCTATATGAGAGCGTCCTGCCCTTTAACATAAGCAAACAAAAACTGCATATAACTGTTAATGCTGCCCATGTGTTAACACTTCTTAAATTCATTCATTCTTTGATTATTGAGTTCTGATAGCTCACAGGACACTGTGCTAGGCCCTGGAAACAGTCCCTGTTCTCACAAGTTTACACTCTAACTGTAATACGCAACTCCTTGCTAAAAGAATACTTTTCAAAGAGTTACTATGGACTATAAATTACAATCTGTAAACAAGATAGGGAATTCTGTGAGCAAATACACTTGGGAAACATGGAGTTAAATACCATTGTTTGCATGTGCTAAGTCACTTCAGTCGTGTCCCACTCTTAAACACCCTATGGACTGTAGGCTGTCAGGCTCCTCTGTCCATGGGATTCTCCAGGTAAGAATATTGAAGTGGGTTGCTGTGCCCTCCCCCAGGAGATCTTCCTGACTAAAGGACTGAACCGGTGACTCTTAGATCTCCTGCATTGGCAGACAAGTTCTTTATCACCAGCACCACCTGGGAACTAAATACCACTGATACAATGTTGTTCCGTCACTAAGTCAGGTCTGACTCTTTGCAGCACGCCAGGCTTTCCTGTCTTTTATTGCCTCCAGGAGTTTGCTCAGACTCATGTCCATTGAGTTGGTGATGCCATCCAACCATCTCATCCTCTGTTGCCCCCTTCTCCTCCATTTCCTAATATTTCTTAACATCTTTCATATGTCCCCAAACACTACTGAGTGCATCAGAGAAGAAGGATGGATGTAGCAGGGTTTGGGGAAGGCCATCACTAGAGGCCTTCACTCAATATGCCAGCAAATTTGGAAAACTCAGCAGTGGCCACAAGATTGGAAAAGGTCAGTTTTCATCCCAATCCCAAAGAAAGGCAATGCCAAGGAGTGCTCAAGCTACCGAACAATTGCACTCATCTCCCACGCTAGTAAAGTAATGCTCAAAATTCTCCAAGCCAGGCTTCAGCAATATGTGAACCGTGAACTTCCTGACGTTCAAGCTGGTTTTAGAAAAGGCAGAGGAACCAGAGATCAAATTGCCAACATCCGCTGGATCATGGAAAAAGCAAGAGAGTTCCAGAAAAACATCTATTTCTGCTTTATTGACTATGCCAAAGCCTTTGACTGTGTGGATCACAATAAACTATGGAAAATTCTGAAAGAGATGGGAATACCAGACCACCTGATCTGCCTCTTAAGAAATCTGTATGCAGGTCAGGAAGCAAAAGTTAGAACTGGTCATGGAACAACAGATTGGTTCCAAATAGGAAAAGGAGTACGTCAAGGCTGTATATTGTCACCATGTTTATTTAACTTATATGCAGAGTACATCATGAGAAATGCTGGACTGGAAGAAACACAAGTTGGAATCAAGATTGCCGGGAGAAATATCAATAACCTCAGATATGCAGATGATACCACCCTTATGGCAGAAAGTGAAGAGGGGCTAAAAAGCCTCTTGATGAAAGTGAAAGTGGAGAGTGAAAAGGTTGGCTTAAAGCTCAACATTCAGAAAACGAAGATCATGGCATCTGGTCCCATCACTGCATGGGAAATAGATGGGGAAACAGTGGAAACAGTGTCAGACTTTGTTTTTCTGGGCTCCAAGATCACTGCAGATGGTGACTGCAGCCATGAAATTAAAAGACGCTTACTCCTTGGAAGGAAAGTTATGACCAACCTAGATAGCATATTCAAAAGCAGAGACATTACTTTACCAACAAAGGTTCGCCTAGTCAAGGCTATGGTCTTTCCTGTGGTCATGTATGGATGTGAGAGCTGGACTGTGAAGAAGGCTGAGCGCCGAAGAATTGATGCTTTTGAACTGTGGTGTTGGAGAAGACTCTTGAGAGTCCCTTGGACTGCAAGAAGATCCAACCAGTCCATTCTGAAGGAGATCAATCCTGGAATTTCTTTAGAAGGAATGATGCTAAAGCTGAAACTCCAGTATTTTGGCCACCTCATGCGAAGAGTTGACTCATTGGAGAAGACTCTGATGCTGGGAGGGATTGAGGGCAGGAGGAGAAGGGGACGACAGAGGATGAGATGGCTGGATGGCATCACTGACTCGATGGATGCGAGTCTGAGTGACCTCCGGGAGCTGGTGATGGACAGGGAGGCCTGGCGTGCTGCGGTTCATGGGGTCGCAAAGAGTCGGACACGACTGAGCGACTGATCTGATCTGATCACTAGAGGAGCCAGACTTCTCCATCAGCCTTTTCTATTTCTGCCACCATCACTGCATTTCAGTTCTGTCACCAAACCAACTGGGTCCACTGTCAGCTTCAGTGAAGCCAATCTACTCGTGAAGCCAATCTACCGACATTGTGTGATGGTGAAGGAAAGTGCATTGTTCATTGTAGAGGTGCCAATACAAGGGGAATAGGTGGCTTGTTATCAGATCCCTCCCCTCTCCCAAAGGTTTCAGCAAAGCATTTTTAAATGCAAAATGATGCATTTTGCATCACAGACCCGGAGGCACTGTCCCCGGGTGTGTGATCTGCTCAGTTCATGTACAAGTCTGATTGGTTAATGGGGAGGTAACAGGGCAGGGTCATAGGGATTAACATTATTTATTCTTAAGCTCCTGGATAGGCCTGGAAGGCCTGGAGCTATGTGCTCAGGGTCATCAAGTAGTTAACTTCTTCCATTTGGTGGAGGTTTTCACATCTATGGGGAAGGCAATGGCACCCCACCCCAGTACTTTTGCCTGGAAAATCCCATGGACGGAGGATCTTGGTAGGCTCCAGTCCATGGGGTCGCTAAGAGTCGGACACGACTGAGCGACTTCCCTCTCACTTTTCACTTTCATGCATTGGAGAAGGAAATGGCAACCCACTCCAGTATTCTTGCCTGGAGAATCCCAGGGACGGGAGAGCCTGGTGAGCTTCTGTCCATGGGAACAACTCAGGAAATGTGCATCTTGTACTATTATCTAAGCACTTCAGAGAGGAGTTAATGCAGACAATATGGGAGAAGGAGTTTGCTTCAGGAAGGCTCCATAGGTCCTACTTAGTTGCAGCTCAAGGGTTACTCCTTAGTTTTGCAATAAATGCCAATATCTGATAGCACTTTTGTCTCCTCATACATGTACCATGCTATAGAATTTTAGGGTATACAATTTCTCATTGCTTGCAGTATTTGCAGACAATGCAAGTGGAGGAAAAGGCATGAGTCTGGGACTTAAAACAGCCTTGGAACATACCTGCAACAGCATGGAGCCTCGACAGTACTTGGTAAATAGAAGCAGAGAAACAAGTGGATTCAAGTTCCAGTTTCACCATTTTGAAGAAACTGAGCCCTAGCTCTTTCAACTGTTACGTGAGATAATGCTACCCATTTTAGAAGAAAATGACCAATAAGTCAGCCCTCTTTCTTCTTATTGGATGTAATTTTTTCTTTCAACTTATAGAGATCTTTGAAGAACCAATTCAAAGTCCATCATGACTTTTCCTCTCTTCATTTCTTCCTTCATTCAATGATTTAATTAAATGTTGAATATATGGAAAGTTTTGTGTTAGGCAGTAAGGATACAGCAGACAAGGGTGCTGCCCACAGAAATATTAACAACAAAATAAACCAGTGAGATCCCGAATTGAAGGACACTCATTTTCTCTTCACAGGTGACTCAGTGGTGAAGAATTCACCTACCAATGCAGGAAACCCAGGTTCAATCCCTGGGTTGGGAAGATCCCCTGGAGGAGGAAATGACAACCCTCTCCAGTATTCTTGCCTAGGAAATCACATGGACAGAGAAATCTGGCAGGCTACAGTCTAGGTGATTGCAAAGAATCAGACATGACTGAGCGACCAAGCACATCTTTGTCTACTTGAAGTACCTGACACATGAATGAAATATACACACACACACACACACACACAAACACACACACACAGGGAAGTGCAATATCACATTTCAGTATGGCAGGGATCATGGTAAGATTTTTAAAAGTCAAAGCATAAAAATACATCATATATAAAGAAACTAAATCAGAACATCAACAGTCTTCTCACTAGCAACATCAATGTAACACCAAGTTACTCCCATTTCCCCTTTCCAAAGTTTACTTTTTGGAAGGTAGTCACTATGCACAGTATGCACTTAAAGACTAGGGAAATCTGTGTCCCCTCCTTAAAGGCAATGTAGCTCACATAAATTATTGGGGATTCTTTTACATAGGAGATTTATCTCTTCTACTGGTTGTGTTTCATGAGACAGTGGCTTTCATAGCATAAGCACTGTGACTTGTAATGTCATTATTATTGGGTTGACCCAGAACCCTAAAATTTTTAAACTTTGATGGGAAAAACGTACTCTTGAAAGCAACTTTATGTTACAGTTGAAACAGTTTACTTAATTGCAAGCTATGAAGATCAAGTCTTTGGTATTTCTTTTCTCAGACAATCTAGGAAAAAGAGTCTACTAGTTATCCACTGGCACCCCACCCCAGTACTTTTGCCTAGAAAATCCCATGGACGAAGGAGCCTGGTAGGCTCCAGTCCATGGGGTCGCTAAGAGTCGGACACGACTGAGCGACTTCCCTCTCACTTTTCACTTTCATGCATTGGAGAAGGAAATGGCAACCCACTCCAGTGTTCTTGCCTGGAGAATCCCAGGGGCGGGGGAGCCTGGTGGGCTTCTGTCTATGGGGTCACACAGAGTCGGACACGACTGAAGTGACTTAGCAGCAGCAGCAGCAGTTATCCACATGAGGCAAAGATCATCATTTGAAATGGAGGTGTGTGAGGGCTGCGGTTCTACGGAACTGGCCTGTGTCACATTTTGTAAAAGGCTGTCCATAGCGTGAGCAGATGCTGTGGGTAAGAACTTGCAAAGAGAACCTCTGATGTGCTCTCAGTGATGTGTCTATTTTCTCAAAATGAATATAAGTCTGATTCTGAATCAATTCAAGCTCAGCTATCATTGGGTCTGACAAAGGTCCTAGAGTTTTAAACACCCTCCTAGGTTACCACTATGTAAGTTCTTGGTCCAGTGCTGCCTGGACTCATCATGTTAGTAGTTCTGCTGCCCCAGTCCATGCTGGGAGCAAGAGGAGCTCTGCCATTCAGCCGTGTACCAAAGTGCAGCTTCCCGAGCCGTGCCACGCGGTCACGTCTTCAGAGCCTTGCCTCGCCCCCAGGAACCACCACAGAGTACCAAAGGTGCTGTGACCTTTGTCCTCTTTCCATTATCAGGAATTCCCACTTGTCATTGTCTCTTATTTTTTGTTTTACATTCTTTTCTTAGTATTCTTTTTCATAATGGCTTATCATAGGATACTGAATATGGTTCCCTGTGCTGTTCAGTAAGACCGTGTTGTTTATCCATTCCACATATAATAGCTTACATCTGCTAATCCCAGCCTCCTACTTCATTCCTCCCCCAGCCCCCTCTCCTAGTTTTTAGGAGTCAAGGCACACAGTGTGACATGACCACTTTATTTAAAGTAATATTTAAAATTTATCAGAAATTTTATTTTTAAAATTTTTTATTAATGTTTATTAAAGTATAGCTGCTTATAATGTTGTGTTAGTTTCTGCTGAACCTACTATATAGCCCAGGGAACTCTATTCAATGTTCTCTGGTGACCTAAGTGGGAAGAAAACCCGAAAAAGAGGTTTTTATACAAATCGCTGATTCACTTTGCTGGACAACTAACTAACACAACATTATAAAGCAATTATATTCCAAAAAAATAATAAAAAAAATAAAAGAACAATGGATAAAAAAGAGTGGATATATGGGTATTTAAAACCGAGCCACTGTCTCTTGAATGCTCTCCCCCAACTTCCCTTCTACCCAGGACACTTAACAGGTTTTATTATGTAATTAACAGAACAAATAGAACCCTGACTTCACCAACTCCTGCACCCTCCCTGACACAAATTCTTGGGGCTCTGGAATCCAAAATGCCTGGCTATCTACCAGGAATTGGAAAAGAAATCCACATATTAAAATCTCCAAAACAATAATTCTGCTGCATTATTAGCTTGTGAATCTGTTTCAGCCACGAGTAAGTACTTCTCATTCCAATCTCCCTCATTGAAGAGATGGACCTGGGTTTTTATCCAGAGCTGGACAAGTCCTTCTGTCAATGCAAGATAAAGGAGGGCAATTCCCACACATACAGTCTTAACCAAATATCAGTCTGGGCCTCAGGCTCTTCAGGCCCTGTGCTGTGCTGTGCTTAGTTGCTCAGTTGTGTCCAACTCTTTGTGACCCCTTGGACAGTAGCCCACCAGGCCCCTCTGTCCATGGGGATTCTCAAGACAAGTATACTGGAGTGGGTTGCCATGCCCTTCGCCAGGGGATCTTCCCAAGCCAGGGATCAGACTCAGGTCTCCCACACTGCAGGTGGTTTCTTTCCTGTCCTAGCCACCAGGGAAGCCCCTCCAGGCCCTAAAAGAACCCGAACCTCCTAGCCCTCCAGCACTGGTTCCGGCCTATTCTAGGGTCTCTGGTTTAGCCTTTCTTTAGATTAAGAGTTTTTGAAAAACAGACTTTATTTTTAAAAGCAATTTTAAGTTCCCTACGAAATTGAGCAGGAGGGTACAGAGATTCCCATATAGCCTCTGCCCCACATATGCACAGCCTTTCCCCACTATCAACATCCAAAACCAGGTAGTACATTTGTTATAATTAATGAACCTATGATGACACACGTTAATCAATTACAGTACAGTTCACTCTTGGTGTTGCAGAGTCTATGGGTTTTGACAAATGTCCCCACTCCAGTACTCTTGCCTGGAAAATCCCATGGATGGAGGAGCCTAGTGAGCTGCAATCCATGGGGTCGCTAAGAGTCGGACACGACTGAGTGACTTCACTTTCACTTTTCACTTTCATGCATTGGAGAAGGAAATGGCAACCCACTCCAGTGTTCTTGCCTGGAGAACCCCAGGGACAGGGGGCCTGGTGGGCTGCCGTCTGTGGGGTCTCACAGAGTCGGACACGACTGAAATGACTTAGCATAATGATATATATCTACCATTATAATATTTTACAGTGTGGTTTCACTGCCCTAAAAATCTGTTCTCCAGGTTTATCCCTCTCCTCGCCTCTGATCCACTGATCCTTTCACTGTCTCTATAGTTCTGCCTTTTCCAGAAAGTAGTTGGAATTATATAGTTAGCAGACTTTTCATATTTTCTTTCAGTTACTAAAGTGCATTTAAAATTCCTCCATGTCTTTTCTTGGCTTGATAGTTCATTTATTTTTAGTGCTCAAAAATATTCCATTGTCTGGATGCACCATACTTTATCCATTCACCTATCAAAGGACATCTTGGTTTCTTCCAAGTCTGGGCCATTATGAATAAAGCTTCTATAAACATTCAGGTGTAGATTTTTGTGCAGACAAAAGTTTTCAACTTATTTAGGTAAATACCCAAATACTCTTACCAGACAATTGTCCAATTATCTGGTCAGAACATGTTTAGTTTTGTGAGAAAATACCGAACTAGTTTCTAATTGTTTGAAGATCTTATCATTGACAGAAAGTCCATCTACTTCCCAACCAAATTTCCAGCTGTGTCTCTTCACCTTTGGAATCCCTACCCCGGAGTCAGTTCTCAGAACTTAAGAGAGGAGGTAGCTATCTTGAGCGGCCAGCCACACCAGAGTTAGGCACTCATCACTTGGTGAGTATTCCTGCCTTGATATTTCCTCTTCTTGATTATTGGGAGAAAGGAATACTCATGACTTGACCTATGCTCTTAGGAGACAAGAGGTGGGCCATGCTCTGATTCCTCTTTGGCTTCTGAGCCCAAGTCCCAAATACACACACACACACACACACACACACACACACACACACATATGCTTATTTGCTCCTTCATTATCTTTTGCATTGTTAGCTGAACCAAGAGGGTATTTATGGATGTCTCCCATCAGAGGCTGGACAATTAATTGTCTCTACTTAAGCTGTGGCTATGGAATTTCACCTTCTGCATAGATGCTACCACATCAGTAACAGGTGAAAAGACATATAGGCAAATGACATAGAGTATCTTGCCTCAGTTACACAATCAGGGAGATTTTGGAAGGAAATATATGTACAGCTAACTTCTCAAAATTTAAAACATGGTAATCAGGGCTCTTCTTTGCTGTGTCAAGTCCTCATGAGCCTAACTTGATAGACTCAAAGCTGGTGCCAGAACCATAGGGCCAGTTTCTCTTGCTTAGCAAAGGGACCAACCATCTTCACTTCCTCATTCTTTATCATGTACAGTAGTTGGACAGAGTTCACAGGAGGTCCTTTCCAGCAGGGAGAGCACCATAGATATGAATAGGGAGACTTGGGGAAGAGACCCCATGAAAAGAGAAGCTGAGCTGTGAACCCTTAAGTCTTCATAATTTTTTTTTCTTAATTCAGGAAATTCAGAATTATAGATCCAAGATTCAATTTCACTGGATAAATTGCCAACTAGTGTGAGCCTGGATTTTGATTTAAACATTTACCCTAGTGATTTGCATTCAATTTTGATTGTATACTTTACTTTTTCATAATCCCGAGCAGACAATAGTTGTATTACAAAATCAAGGATATTCTTGATTTCCATATGGCTGGATTTGGAAGCTGTTCTTAGAAAGTAGAAATCACCCACCCACTCCCCCTAATATTGTAATCTATAGTTTAGTTCAGAGCAGTTCAAAGGTTGATGACTTTTGCAAATCCTATGAGTAACCTACCCATAGCCCAATTTTTCTTCTCCAATGACTTGCTTTATAATTTGGTACTGTTGCCTTTGTATGTGTAGGTTTGTCAATTGTTAATAAAATTGCTGACCATCTGCAAAAGAAATATTGAAATATCATGGAAAAACACATCTTATAAATGAAAAAAATGTACAATAATTAGAACTATGTATTTTTCCTAACTGCGGCATCTTTTTTTTTTTTTTTCCTCTAACTATTAATACAAAACCCCTTTAGAGTAAATTCTGGGTGTCTAAGCTTTGGGAATTAATTGTAATGTGGGATTTCATCTCAGTAGATGTAGCATGCTTTCTCAAAACAGCCAGAGTATTCTAAATCTATTCCGAAATTTTGATTCTTTGCAGGTTCGTTCTTTTAATTTAGAAATGCATCAAGTATTTCTAAATGGAATCTACTTTAAACAAACTCCACTTGGGAAATCTGGACTGGTTGTGAAATTTGGATTTTTAAATAAAAATTCAAGTGAGAAGTAAACAATTTTCTTGGCCATTTGACATGGCCAATAAACCAGAAATACCCCCCACTAGGATCTGAAATATTTCACATTTTTTGGTGGATAGAGTGTAACCTTTTAGTAATAATTTTAAAATAAAAAATTATGCCCCATTTATGAACTGTTTGGGTCATCTAGTCAACCCAGCTACAGACTTGTCAGAGTTAAATTGCATGAATACAAAATTGATTTCTAGGTATTCAATCCACTGTCTTATAATGTTTTTCAGAGTGAAAGTCACTGTAAGAAAACTAGAGCATATGTGAACAAACTGAGGATCTTATCTAAAAATCCTGAGGCAAGTATGGTGTCAGCTCCATTCATAGCCAGTTCTGCCATTTACAAGCATTTGAGAAAGCCACAGAATGTCCTGAAATCTTAGGTAGCTGTTTCACAAAGTTGTTGAATTTAAAGATATTTTTGCCATTAAACAAAGTTAATGCTAGACATATTGATTACTTAATATCTTATGGCTAAAATCCAGCTTTGGGCCTTAACCCCAAAGATTCATCCTCAGACCATCAAAAAACATCTAGGGAACCTATTGTACCAAAAGAGATATGAGTATTATTTGTCATGAGTATATGCATGACAAACAGAAAATGATGAGAAATAAGAAGAGGAGGAGGATGGCAGAAGAAAGGCAGGGGGGTTTCAGGGTGAGTTAGATTTAGAGGATGACTCAAAACAAAGTAAATAAAGGAGGAATTTAGAATGGGAAACCCCTGAAAAATGAGAGGATTACTAATTTTATACTGGTACATTTTACTAATATTTATCCATTTAATAATGTGTATTTTGTGTACTCCTGTTTCACCAACAAAGACTTAATTGTTCCCTCTAAAGATGAAAGAAGAATATGTAAAATAGTTTTTCCTAAAATAATTATTTTATTCTGAGTTTTGAAGGAATCACTCAATGAGTTACTAAACATATTCTTATTGAACTCTTAGAAGTGTCCATATTCCATTTTTTTCCCCCACAAGTGAGCTATCAGATTTATATTTGGGAAATAGTTTTATTACAAAAACAAGCTTTGGGAGATGGTGAAGGACAGGGAAGCCTGGCATGCTGCAGTCCATGGGGTTGCAAAGAGTCAGACATGACTGAGAGGCTGAAAAACAATTACAACAAATGTCTAGAGTATGGGTCAAAAGAAGTTTTCTGTAAAAGGACAAAGAGAAAATTTTGTAAATTTCTCGGACTTTGTTGCACCTACACAACTCTGCCACTGTAGCTCAAAAAATAGCCTTAGATCATATGTTAATGAATGGGATTGGCTGTGTACCAATAACAATTTATTTTCAAAAGCATACAACAGACTGAATTTTTCCTATGGATCATTATTAGCCAGCTCCTGCTCTAAAGAATCAGAAACTTTGTCTATTACCTTCACACTGGTTTCCTCCTGAAAGATGACAAAATTTGCCCAAAGACAGGCTTTCCTTTGGCGACTCAGTTAAAGAATATGCCTGCCAAGCAGGAGTTGCAAGTTTGATCCCTGGCACAGGAAGATTCCCTGGAAGAGGAAATGGCAACCCACTCCAGTATTCTTGCCTGGGAAATCCCACAGACAGAGGAGCCTGGCAGGCTACAGCCCATGGGGTCACAAAGACTCAGACATGACTTAGCGACTAAACAACCCCAGCCCAAAGGCAGCAAGACAGAGTGGTAAAATAAATGCTACACATCGGATGGGAGTGATACATTACATAAGACAAGGACACATTGCCTCATCTATATCACAGATCCCCTTTAGCCAGAAGAAAAGAAATTGGTGATTAGATACAAAGGAAAAACCCGACTTACCAAAATGGTAAAAGCCCAGCAATTACACATACAAGAGTCAAAAAATAAAACAAGAGTGAATCTAAACAGAATGCATAATAAAAAAGCAAACATTGAAAGCCATGATCAATTTAAGATAACAACTAATATACACAAATAATTATTTTACTTCTAGAGAAAATTGAGGAGGGACAATGACAGTGGAGGTGGAGTAATACATTCCACTGTCTCAGTTCAGTTCAGTCTCTCAATCGTGTCTGACTCTTTGCAACCCCATGAATCGCAGCACGCCAGGCCTCCTCTCCATCACCAACTCCCGGAGTTCATGCAAACTCATGTCCATGGAGTCGGTGATGCCATCCAGCCATCTCATCCTCTGTCGTCTCCTTCTCCTCCTGCCCCCAATCCCTCCCAGCATCAGGGTCTTATCCAATGAGTCAACTCTTCGCATGAGGTGGTCGAAGTATTGGCGTTTCAGCTTCAGCATCATTTCTTCCAAAGAACACCCAGGGCTGATCTCCTTCAGAATGGACTGGTTGGATCTTCTTGCAGTCCAAGGGACTCTCAAGAGTCTTCTCCAACACCACAGTTCAAAAGCATCAATTATTTGGCACTCAGCTTTCTTCACAGTCCAACTCTCACATCCATACATGACCACAGGAAAAACCATAGCCTTTGTTTTTTGGTTTTATTTTTCATAGCCTTTGTTGGCAAAGTAATATCTCTGCTTTTGTATATGCTATCTAGGTTGGTCATAACTTTCCTTCCAAGGAGTAAGCGTCTTTTAATTTCATGGCTGCAATCACCATCTGCAGTCTAGGTATCCACAAAAACAGCGGAAACCTGTTCCCAGCATTGCTACCAGACTTGTGGTAGGACAGAACTCTAGACTCAAGGAAATTCTAATTACTTACAAATTTTGGTGTGTATACACCAGATATCAGTCATCTTTAGTCATCCACTTATTCAGTCAGTAATAATTTGGTCTTAGTCATGAAAATGAAATCTATGAGATTGCACATCATCCTTCTTTCCCACAAGAACCCATAATGGAACATACAGATTGTTCATCAGTTCACAAATCAGGAAACCTACCCAGACTGGACTTTGAGAAAGAGCAGTCTAAAATGTTCCCACCTTTGTGTCTTGGCTCATAGCGTTAATTTCTCCTGAAACACTGATCTCTACTCGTCACATCCTTGTCTCATTCTTCAGCTCCAGCACTCACACATCGTACCATGACCATCAGCACCAAGGTAAGCTCTCCTTCTTCACCAAACATGGCTGGACATTTCCATTTTCTGCTCTTACCAACTGAAAGGACTTTGCTGGTCCTCATCACCACCCAAAATATCTACATCCTTACCTCATGGCAGTCTCAACATTCAACTTTGCGTTATGGTTTCATATATCTATGTTTTCCTTATAAGATCTAAGAGGGTGTTGATATATCACTTTGCTTCTGGAGGTCCTGTATTTTGACCATTTTTTAAAACATAGACAAATATCAAATAAACAAGTATTAATAAATATTTTATTAGGATATACAAAATTGCTATGTGTGCTAGTTGCTCAGTCGTGTCCGACTCTTTGCAACCCCATGGACTGTAGCCCACCAGGCTCCTTTGTCCATGTGATTCTCCAGGCAAGAATATCAGGGTGGGTTGCCATTTCTTTCTCCAAAAACTGCTATAATCTATCACATTAAAATTCTATGTCATTCTCTAAAGACCAGGAGTAAATCTTAATTGTCCAACTAAATGACTTCATTCCATTGTATGTATATACTCAATTACTAAGCATATATTGGTAATTATAATTCTCTATATAAGTATATAGGAGAAGGCAATGGCACCCCACTCCAGTACTCTTGCTTGGAAAATCCCATGGACGGAGGAGTCTGTTAGGCTGCAATCCATGGGGTCGCTAAGAGTCGGACACAACTGAGCGACTTCATGTTCACTTTTCACTTTCATGCATTGAAGAAGGAAATGGCAAACCACTCCAGTGTTCTTGCCTGGAGAATCCCAGGGATGGGGGAGCCTGGAGGGCTGCCATCTATGGGGTCCCACAGAGTTGGATACGACTGAAGTGACTTAGCATACAAGTACAGCTTTATGAAGAACTTTTTGAAGATATTATTTAATTGGAGTCTCACAGTCACCTTGGAAGGCTATCAGAGAAAATTACAGATGAAAATCTAAACCTTAGGGACTTTAACTGACATCCCTAAGAAACCATACTTAGTAAATGGTGGAAAGTAAATTTGAAGAAATGGAAAGTACAAATTCTCTCTCTCTCTGTCTTCTTCTCCCTCCCTTTCTCAGATATTTTCAAATGTTTAAAGTGGAAGACAATACCATCTTAATAAATCCCATCCTAAAGTTAATATATGCTAATCTAGGGTACTCAAAAGGGCTTCCCTGGTGGCTCAGAAGTTAAAGCATCTGCCTTCAATGCAGGAGACCCAGGTTCAATCCCTGGGTCAGGAAGATCCCCTGGAGAAGGAAATGGCAACCCGCTCCAGTATTATTGCCTGGAGAATCCCATGGATGGAGGAGCTCAGTGGGCTACAGTCCATGGGGTCACAAAGAGTTGGATATGACTGAGGGACTTCACTTAGGGACTTATTTAAGGTACTCAAAAATGTATTATGTGTGTACTGAAATTAATGAGGATCACTACATAAAACACCAGACTTATTGGAAGAAATTACACGAAGGAAAATATCATTCCTAAAATTTTAGGAGCAAAAACAGACTCATGAAAACGAATTTCATTCTAGATAATTTTTGCTTAATTACTCATCTAGTTTACAAAAACTATAAACTTAGCACTGAGAATTTAGATTGAGCATCATAGGACTCTGAAAGAAAACTCGAGCATACTAAGGTTCTGACATAAACTTTCTGAAATAAATTTCCAGTGGTTTAAGGTCCTCTACATTTGACCAATAAAAGTAGTCAATATTTGAAATTTTTGGTGTTTGTTAGCTGGAGAACCGAAGACCATGTCACATTAGCCCTCTACCTGTCAAATCAGTTGCTCACAATCATGGTGAATTGGGTGCATTTTGTGCCCTAGTGTTCTACGCAGACCCTACCAGGAGTGGGACAATGCAGAGATAGTCAGAGGAGGACCTGCATGCCAAGGAGACAGTGTTATCACTCCCTCATTCATAGCAAGAGAGAACACCACAGAAAGTGTGGAGATCTGCCCCTGCTGAGTCTTCATCTTCTCATGGTCCCTACTTCCTGATTTGTCCAGAAGCCCCTCTTCTCGCCTTGGTTAGGGCTGATGCTTAGGGAAGACCATAACTAAACAGAACGTGTCTTAAAATCTGTCATGGATGGGTTCAAGCCTCCAATCTTGCCCTTCCATGTGACCTTGGCAAAGCTACTTAACCTCTCTGTCTCTGTTTTCTTCTTTATCAGAGTGGAATAAAAATACAGCTAACATATATTGAGGGTTTATTACAAACAAGCACTCTTCTAAGCACTTAAAATATATTAGCTCTTTTAATCTGCACAACTGGTACCAATATTATCCCATTTTATAGGTGAGAAGGCTAAGACATAGACTGTTTAAATGACAACTCATGTTCACAGCTAAAAAGTGGCAGAGCTAGGATTCAGATACAAGCAGGGAAATACCAGAGAACTAATTCTTCACCTCTATGCTTCATTGGATCTAGCTGTAAAGTTAATACAATTTAAAATCTTGTTTTTCCATGTGATTATTAAAATACTGTCTATCTCCCTTGCTAGACTTAAGTCACTTAAGCTTGTTAGTCCTCAATTATCTCACTTGGCAAATGGGGACAGTAATCATTGCACTTCCCTCACTGAGTTGTTTGTAATATTCCGAGAAGAAGTATACATAAAGCCTTTCATATAGAGCTGGATACAGAGATGCTGAATTCAAGGTGCTTATCGAATCTGAACTTCTGGAAATCAGGATGTATTTATTATCCTATGGCTGATTCTTCTACCATTTTGATCCTTCATACAAAGATGCCATCTCCTGTCTAAGTATGTCATTACGCCTCAGCCATCCTCTTTCTTGCTTATATGCAGAGACCCCATAAGAAGAAAAGTTTCTGAGAGAAAACTCTTAACATTTCAAGAGAATTCTGTAGCTTCTGAGGTCCATATTCATTATGGAAGCTTTTTTCTTCCCACTGATGGGTCACTTTAAAGAACAATAACTAAATCCCTTTGCTGTCCACCTGAAACTAACACAATATCGTTAATCAACTGTGCTCATACATGTTATGTCCAACTCTTCATCATCCTATGGACTGTCACCTGCCAGGCTCCTCTGTCCATGGGATTTTCCAGGCAGAAATACTGGAGTGGATTTCCATTTCCTCCTCCAGGGGATTTTCCTGACCCAGGGATTACATCCTCATCTCCTACAACTCCAACATAAAATAAAAGTTGAAAAGAAATAAAAAAACAAAAACAAAAACACTGAAAATGTCTTTTCTAGTTTTGTACAGTTGTAAAATCCATATAGTAGGAACTTCAAGAGAAGCTTTTAGGGCTCAATATGGAGAAATGGGCTTAACATGACTGACCGCCGTGCATCCTAAGTGAAAGTTTATAATCCTGTGTTTGAGTCATTGGTCATTTTGGCTTGTTTGTAGAGAAACTGAGGCAAAGGCTGAAACAGGATGATGTCCATCCACATACATCTGCTCTGACCAAACAGCCTGGTGGATCTGCCCTAAAAGGGAAATTTTAAAAAGGGTTTGAAGCATCTCGCAATTTATGCTATTAGTATTTTTTTAAATATCTGAAAAAGAATGGATATATGGATATTTTAACTAAATGACTTCACAGTACACTTGAAAATAACACAACATTGTTAATCAACTATTCTTCACTATAAAATAAAAGTGTTTTCCTGGTTAAAAAAAATGTTAACCATAAAAAAAAGAATTGTTGTTTCTCTCTGTCCTCCTAGTAACTTATGAGCTTTCAATTCTGTCTCTAGCAAAGTACCACCTGCCTTAGAGGAGCTTCCCTGGTGGCTCAGCAGTAAAGAATCTGCCTGCCAATGTAGTAGATGCGGGTTCAATCCCTGGGTTGGGAAGATTCCCTGGAAAAGGAAATGGCAACCCACTCCAGTATTTTTTCCTGGGAAATTCTATGGACAGAGGAACCTGGTGGTCACATGGGGTCACAAAGAGTCTTAGCAACTAAACAACAGCAAGAATTCATGTTAGAGAAAATTCATAGAAAAAAAATGCATGACTTTATTTTTGCTTTGTCATAGAATTCCTTTTCAGTAGTTGTTGCCATTGTTGTAGAAACAGAATCATCAAGGTGAAAATTAGTAAGAGCCAATATCACCAAGACCGTTCTTATATCATCAAGACCCTTCCAATATCACCAAGACCCTTCCTCATTTGATTATCATAACAACTCTATCAGGTAGGATCTTTTATATCTTTATTAAATGAAAGAAGCAATAAGCATTAAAGGGACTAGTTATCTTGCCCCAAATAACATGTCTAGAAAGAACCAAAAATGTAAATCAGATCATTTCACTCACCCACCTCCTTGTTGTTGTTGTTGCTGTTGTTCAGTCTCTCAGTCGTGTCCAACTCTTTGCGATCCCATGGACTTCAGCACACCAGGCTTCACTGTCCTTCACTATGTCCTGGAGTTTGCTCAAATTCCTGTCCATTGAGTTGGTGATGCCATCCAACTATCTCATCCTCTGTCATCCCCTTCCCCTCCTGCCCTCAATCTGTCCCAGTGTCAGGGTCTTTTCTCATGAGTTCGTTCTTCACATCAGGTGTCCAATGAATTGGAGCTTCAGCTTCAGCACCAGTCCTTCCAATGAATATTCAGGGTTGATTTTCTTTACAATTGACAGGTTTGATCTCCTTGCTGCCTAAGAGACTCTCACGAGTATTCTCCAGCACTACAGTTTGCAAGCGTCAATTCCCACCTCCTAAATCCATTCTAATCATATGTATCCAATTTTAAATAATCTTTAGCTTTATGCAAGTAAGCACTGAAACATCCTCAAGTTCTTTAAGGTTTGCCACTTGGCCCTGTGGGCCTCTTGATATGCTTTTTCATGTTAATAAAAATCTTCATTGATACAGATGTTGCCAAAACTGATTCTTATATGGTACTTTTTTAGATTTTACCTCCATCACTGACTGTAGAAATGCTGAATTCAAATGGAAAAGTGTTTCTTCCTTTATAAATGTCTAGTACTATCAGATCTGAAAAAAAAATGCAGATTTAAAAATAACATAAGCTAGAGTTCAGTGGTCACTTCTGAAAATGTCAGGTTGTTTTGTGTATGAGCTATTAAATTTTATATGCAGACACTTAGGACTTCCCTGGTGGCTCAGACAGTAAAGAATCTGCTTGCAATGCAGGAGACCCTGGTTCAGTTCCTGAGTCAGGAAGATCCCCTAGAGAAGGGAATGGCTACCCACTTCAGTGTTCTTGCCTGCCGAATCCCATGGACAGAAGAGCCTGGTGAGCTACAGTTCATGGGGTTGCAAAAAATTGGGCACCACTGAGCAACTAACACTTATACAGTGAATTCTGTAAATGCAGGCATGCTGAACTGAACATTGCTTTCTGAAATATGAACTGCTCTGCAATTAAAGGAGATGCAAGTTGGAAGTTGTTCAACCTTTCCTTCATTCTCCCAATCTCTGCAGGATGATGACAGTGAATTTGGTTGTCACAGTTAATCTTGTGACATTAGAAAGCAAGAGTTACAGGAGATGTTCATCAACCACCAAGCTCTGCTTCATTCTTTTCCACGATCACTTCTTTTCTGATTGCAAAATAGCATTACAATTGCTACTTGTATTCATGAGCTGAAACATTTTTGAGAGTTTTATTTTTCATTTTAATTGTAGCTTGAATGTGTAGGAAAACCAGAAATGGCCAAAATTTCCATTTAAGATATTCCAGCAAAGTTTGTGACCCAGGACTGTCTCTAAACACAAAATCCCAAATTAGTTTCCTTGTAACTTTGGCCCTTAGGCAGGTACCAGCTATAAAAGACTGGCCAGGACGAGTCTGCCTGGGAACATGTTTTCAAAAATTTCCAGATCTTCATCTTGCCTTGACTGTTGGAAGACTTTTGGCTTCACTTAAAAACCCATAAAACCATAAAGCAGATCTGAGCAAAACCCACAGCTGCATACGTCTGATGACAGTCTTAAACTGATTTTTCCAAAGATAGGGAGCTCAGCAAAACCCAAACTCCATGATGTCAACAACACTGGACCTTCACTCTTTAAGCCAATGGGTACTCTGTGGAAGATTTAATCCATATGTTCCTGATCTACTTACAGTTAACTCATCAAAATGCCATTTGCATAAGTGTTTCCAAAATGTCATGAGCTTTTATTTCTTGGTCTCAATGTTAGCGAGAGTCAAGTTTTGTCAGTGAAACACAACTCTCAAAATCTAAGATGTTTTCAAAATCTAGACTTTGTAAATTTTAAGTAGCCATTTTAGTCATCACTTAAAATAGTTTTTAGTTTCTGCAACAGCATGTCTCCTCATTAAAAGTGTTGTAGGAAATCAGCCTTTCACCATCTGACCAGAGGGAGTGGGACCAGTTCTTTGCCAGTCTTCCTCAGTTCAGTTTAGTCACTCAGTCATGTCCAACTCTTTGGGACCCCATGGACTGCAGCACGTCAGGCCTCCCTGTCCATCACCAACTCCAGGAGTTTACTCAAACTCATGTCCATCCAGTTGGGATGCCATCCAACCATCTCATCCTCTGTCGTCCCCTTCTCCTCCTGCCTTCAATCTTTCCCAGCATCAGGGTCTTTTCCAATGAGTCAGTTCCTCCCATCAGGTGGTCAAAGTATTGGAGTTTCAGCTTCAACATCAGTCCTTCCAATGAATATTCAGGACTGATCTCCTTTAGGATACACTGGTTGGATCTCCTTGCAGTCCAAGAGACTCTCAAGAGTCTTCTCCAACACCACAGTTCAAAAGCATCAATTCTTCAGCACTCAGCTTCCTTTATAGTCCAACTCTCACATCCATACATGACTACCAGAGAAACCATAGCTTTCACTAAAAGGACCTTTGTTGTCTCTGGTTTTTATATGCTGTCTAGGTTGGTCATAATTTTTCTTCCAGTCTTCCTAATTCCTGTGTTTTCCACTGCAACTCTGAAAATGTAGTCACTTATCTTGAGGAACTTACAATGCAAAAATGATTTGGGGCATGAGCACAAATAACAATACATGTCACAGTCAAAGGGTGGCTAAGGATCCTGTAATGGTTCCCATCAACTTTTTATTAGGGACCACCAAACACTTTGGTAAGAAAAAAGGAGAAAATGGGCTTTTTAGAGGTTGTTGTTGTTCAGTTACCCAGTCATGTCTAATTCTCTGTGACCCCATGGACTGTAGCACTCAAGGCCTCCCTGTCCCCCAACATCTCCCCAAGTTTGCCCAAGTTCATGTCCGTTGCATTGGTGATGCCATCGAGCCATCTTATCCTGACACTCTCTTCTCTGTCTTCTCCTCTTTTAGAGGTAGAAAGCCCTAAAAAGAGATAGAATAAGAGCCTTGAGGAAAAACAGAAGGCAATGAATGTATACCTGGTTTGTACTTTTGATCACACCCCCTAAGAACAGCACATGAATGTGTGTGTGTGTGTGTGTGTGTGTGTATTTCATCTCAGTTCCTGAGTATCAGGGTCGTACATGCAAATCTTTGGATCATCACATCTAGTGACACTTGGAGTAAGAACTCCCTTGCCTATTTTGAGATTGCCTTAGGGTGCTTTTTGTACTCCAAGCTGAAGAAAAGGGGTAGTGGATTACCTCTACACATCTTTTACCTTGAGCCATCTGATAGATGTATACAGAGTGACATTACAAATTAACACCATACAATTTAATAGAAAATTCACTTACACATAAAGCATAATCTCTGCCCTCAAAAAGTCTGTACTTAGAACTGGAAAGAACCTAAAAAATCCAAATGTCTCATGGATTAGACAAGAAAACTGGAGATGGGGAGTTGATGTGACTAAATTCAGTCAACATTTTGTCTAAAACTCAGGGTTTCTACCTCCATTCCATGCTTTTCCATTATGTGATGCTCTGAGAATTTACCTTGTTGTGTAAATATTTTTTTTCCCCTTCCTAGCTGAATTGTGGGTTTCTTGAAGGCAGACAATAATGTCTCATAATTCTTCCACATTCAGCCCACCCAAGTATGTTATGCGTAACTGGGTAGATTTAAGTATTCAGGACATGCTTGTGGGATGAACAAGTTAGTAAATTAATGAATGAATAGGTAATATTAACATGAATTGCTAAATGGGTGAGAAAGCCTCAAAAACCAACATTCCTTCCCCTTTCTAGTGATTGTCCTTTGGTTTGTGGCTTAGTAGCCGTTGGTGTGAAAAAGATTTAGAGGCTTAGTTGACTCAATGTGACTCAAAATAGCAATGTAAACTTAGGTCTCATTAAAAGACATGTAATGTCCAGTGGAAGACATAATTCCAGTCTAAACCCTTATAATGGTCCATGTCTTGATATTGGTTTTTAAGGGGACTTTTGACAATAGTTAATTTACACAATTTTCTTTAAGTAAGCTTTAAAACCCCCAAACATGTCTTATTCAGTCTTACCTAATGACACTCCTTCCCAAGAGGGGAACTGGAACTGACATATGCATAAAAGAGTGAATGCATAAAAAAGTGGAATGGCGACTGGTTCGATTCATGTCATGTCATGTGAAGGATGCTCAACAGAATGAGGGGGAGGGACATGCTTTGAATGGCTGAAGGGCTGTCCTATGGAAAAGGGGGTGGGATTTGTTTTACATGCTGTCGGAAGGTAGCACTAACAGCAATGACTGGATGAATGCCACAGATGCCAAAGGACGTGAGTTTTGGATAAACAGAAAGCAATTTTCTTTAGTCAGAGTTATGTGAAATGGAACTGAGTGTCTCGGAAGGTAGAACGAGCCCCATGCTGGTGCTGGAGCAGCATTGCATGGCCCTTGGCTGAGTCCTCTGCTGTCCCAGACCTTCTGTGTGGCTCCTTCAAAACCTGAGATTTAATGGTGCTGCTGATGTGATTCTACCACTGATATGCTGTCACTCGATACCTTGCCTGTATCACTTATTCCTATTTCTTCCCTGGTGCTAACTTTTTAGCAGTTACTTACCAATCTGTAGTTGTCAATGGAAGCTAAATTTTTGCAGATTATTAAAGTATTTCTCTTAACTTGTTTGTCCTGGAAAATTAATGTCACGAAAGAGTCTTTTTTTTAAAAGCAGTACCTTTATTTTATTTTTATTTTTGGCCATGCCACTTGGCATGTGGGATCCTAGTTCCCTGATCAGGGATCAAACCTGTGCTCCCTGCATTGGAAGCCCAAAGTCTTAACCACTGGACCACCATGGATATCCTTAGAGAGTCTCATATACCTCTCCCTTCTCAACCTAGTTTTATTTTTAATTAAAAAAGCAATATTCCATAGTGCCCAATATGATCAATAGCTCCAATGCTTATAATTGGGGCAATTTTCTTAACCCTGTCTATCTCTCATTTTCTTGAACTACAAAATAAAGCTAATAGTATTATCTATCTTGGCAACCCTATGAGGACTGAGATAACATCTGTAAAGTGCCCAGCACAGTGCCTGAAATATAATGGATGCTCACTCAATGTTGGCAACCGTGTTCTATTTTTCATAAAAGAGACAAATTTCATTGATCTGTTAGGGGTTTTGTTTTGTTTTGTTTATTTATTTTTCATTGGAGGATAATTGCTTTAAAATGTGTTGGTTTCTGCCATACATCAACATGAATCAACCACAGGCATACATACGGCCCCTCCCTCTTGACCCTCCCTCCCACCTCCTACTGCATTCCACCCCTCTAGGTTCTCACAGAGCACCAGGTTTGAGTTCCTATCCCACACAGCAAATTTCCGCTGGCCATCTATTTTAAATATGGTAATGTATATGTTTCCATGCTACTCTCTCAACGTGTCCACCCTCTCCTGCCTCCACTGTGCTCTGCAAATAGGTTCATCAATACCATCTTTCTAGATTTCATATATATGCATTAATATATGATACTGAAGTAGGTCATTGATCTGTTTCGATTTAAGAAGTCAATACCGTTTCCAGACATCTCACTCCTGGAATCAGCTATAGTAGTATTCTGCCTCATGGCACGGAAGAAACATCATTGGCAGTGAATAGCCAGTTTAGAAGCAGGATAGATATGAGGAGTGGATACGAGGTCAAGCTGAAATGTTACCCCCTGCCAGCTTTTTGAAATGCAGATTCATCCATCTCTTTGATGTCTCTAGCCACTTGCAATGAACATCTTTCGGCATATTATTTGCTTTTCTTAACCACATCACTTTTCACTGAGTTCAACATTCCTGAAGGATTCAAAGGATCTTGGTACATTCTTCCTAAATGAATTCAGAAGGTAAGTCAAAGAGAAGGGGAAACTTCTTTGAACAGGACTCTGGGTTCAGACTGGGGGCTGGGGGAGGTAGGGGAGGGCTTTGTGAGTCAAAAGGCTGACAGTAAATTCGGCCTCAGGCTTTCCGTGTGCCAGTCCGTCCTGCCAGGGGCCTGATGACTAACTGCAGCCAAGTAACCCATTCTGCTCCCTTGTCTGAGTAAGTGGAGATGCTGGTGTGGGATGCCTCCTAAAAGGGAAGTCTGAGGGTATCCTTAGGAAAGCAGGAATTAAAGGCACCATCACTTCTAGTCTTCCCTTAATCTTCTGGGCTGTTTTAGGGGCCCTTACTAATAATAGGTGTGACGAATTTAGAAAGTAGCATTGATACACCACCCTGCGTAAAATAGGTAGCTAGTGGGAAAACGCTGTATACCACGGGAGCTGAGCTCCATGTTCCGTGATGACCTAGAGGAATAGGACGGGGGTGGGAGTGAGGGAGGTCCAAGAGGGAGGGGAGCGATGTAAACTTATAGTTGGTTGGCATTGTTGTACAGCAGAAACTAACAAGATTGTAAAGCAATTTTACTTCAATTATAAATAAATTTTAAGACAAGTATGCTTTCCCTTTAAAGTTAAGCACTTTAACTTTTATTTTCAAATTTGTAATCAAAACAGAGATGCTAAATATGGCTCATTGGTGGCCCTATTAATACTTGCCTCTAATACTACCCCAGGAACACTGAAATATACTTCTGAGCTCCTGGTTCTGTCTATTTCTAAACAATGAGCTCCCTAAAGACAGAAAATGGAGCTCATTTATTTTGTATGCCCAGCAGGGTAGGAAGGTCCACTGGATGTGACACCTTTGAGTTGTATAACTGGATTAAATACTTCTTGCAGAAGATCAGGCTCTGTAGTGGAGGCAAGAAAGCTAACATTAGAGTTGTTTTGAAGAGTCCCATAGAGCCCAGGTCCACTCTTAACACCCAAGCCCAGCTGCCACCAAGTTGACTCACCCAAGGGAGATTTGAAAACCACAGGCTAACGAGATGAAACACTGCTCTTGCCAACAGCACAGTCATAAAAGCACTTGACTTTTCTACGGCAGCTGGGGTCTCCGTTTCCAGGCTTTAGCTCCATGAGGATTGATCTAGATTCCTGACTTCCAGAAAATTCTACTTTGTCAGCACCTAATTCCACATATTAAATAGCTTTCTGATGAAATTACTTCCTTGGTTTCTGTTATCTGCAACTGAACACTGATTTGCTGCTTATCAAAAGTCTGTGGAACAAACACATTAAGGAAATGTTAGTTCCATCTACTGGGTCCGCTTTAAATCATTGATTCACATCTGAGATCCTGAAAGTACCTGAGAATCAACTACTGTTGATTCCTAAAGTGAATGATTCATTAATGAGCAGAACAACAATAAAAAATCCAGAAATGCTTCTATTAGGATTCTAAACTGCAGATAAAAGAAAAAAATTACTGCAGTGTATCACTCAGATACATTGGTGGTTTTTTTGTTTTTATTTTTAATCTCACTATTATTTAGAAAAACGCATGATGTGGCTTATTCTTCACTTAGTTCTTAATAAAATGCGGTGCTGCTGTATTTTCTAAATGACCACCAAACTGCCAGTGATAGAAGATTATTATTCAAGTTTTCCATTCTGAAATAAATGACTTGTGTGAAGATGGGGAACTAGCAGAATGATTAGAGTGGAGTAATTTTTGCAGTTCTCAGATTTGGGTCGGAGACTTGACCTCTGAGAACATACATTTAAGAT
Source organism: Tragelaphus eurycerus (assembly GCA_935064755.1). Lineage (NCBI taxonomy): Eukaryota > Metazoa > Chordata > Mammalia > Artiodactyla > Bovidae > Tragelaphus > Tragelaphus eurycerus. The sequence continues at coordinate 16,810,230 of CAKXYN010000003.1, forward strand.
GCTGTTTATTCTCAGATAAGTTTGAGGCTAGAAGCAGTAAACACCAGCCTAAGCATTCTGAAGCAGAGCTTGACTTCTCCCTGTGTGGATGAGAAAGAAGGCAAAGAGCTCTTCTCAGAATTTCTCCAGTGCAAGGATAGCAGCTGGACTCCAGCTAATGCTTTTCTGTGCAATTATTGTCTTCTTGTAACTGAAGCCTCCTAGCCAAGGCTTAAGCCTCTCACCATGTCTGAAAAATGCCCTCCCCTCAGCAACGCTGTTATTCAACTCTTAAGGCTGACTTATCAGCACTATCCCAGTTTAGCTGAGGATTAACTTGGCTCACCCAGATGTTTCTGTGATGGATCAATGTGTTGACTGATGAGAAGAACTGCGGTCTAAACAGAGATTGAAAGAGAGCTGACTTGCCTTTCAAAGGAGGGAAGGATTAGTGAATCCCTTTGACAGTCATGAAATAATCAGCTGTGTTCTTAGGATATGCCTCCCTGTTATAATCAAATGTGATACTGTACTGGAAAGAATAATACAGCAGAGCTCTGGACCTAAAATAATGGTCCAGCTTGTCTGGATTTTATAACCCCCCATGTTGGAAGAAAGCATTCATTCCTTCTTTCTTTCACTCTTTGCTACGCAGATGTTTAGTGGGGACCTATTATGTTCTTGGGTCTGGATAGTAGGCACTGGTTATTCCTGTGTGAATAAAAGATGCATCGTCTTGGTTGTCATGGTGAATACAGTCAAGTGGAGTAAAATGTGTGTACATGCTAAGTTACTTCCGTCACGTCCAACTTTGTGCAACACTATGGACTGTAACCCACCAGGCTCCTCTGTCCATGGGATTCATACAATTAAAAAAATAAATAAATATAAGATTACAAATCCTGGGACGTGCTTACAGGAAAATAATTGGCTCTTCTGGGAGGAGAAATGGAACAAGGGGTACCTTTAGCACTGCTGATCTGGGAAACAGTGTAATGTCATCTGGCTGTTGAGAGACGGTGGAAAGAGGGATGAGAGTTTGTTCTACTGTTTGATGAAGCTAGGAGAAGGGGTGCAGAAGGGATCTTATCCTTTCTCTGTGAATAATGTCACACTGCTATCAGCCTCCTCGGGATTGGGGATGGCTTGTTGGGTTTTGACATGGTTCTTTTTGATGCAAGTGTGAATTTAAAAAAAAAAAAAAAGCACAATCTAAAAGTTGAAAATTATACTTTACCTGGACTTAAGCTCAGAAGACAGCTTCTCAGATAACTCTGAAGGACTGCCCCAAAGAGGCAAGGGAGGAATCAAAATATATAAGCGTTTTGCAACAAAACCCAGGTAGTAGGAACATCAAAATATTACTGTTAAATAAAGAAAACCACACATCTCAAGTTAATGAATTTAGCATTTTTCTATGGATGGGAAGATGCAAATCTGCGCTCACTGAAATCATTCCTTTGATATGGGCTAGCCTCCTGTTTGTCTACAGCCTGAATTCCCTGAGGGTGCACCATTGGGGGTGGTTACAGGGGCTGCTGGCTTGATAGTTGCAACATCCTTTGTTTACTGATCGGGCAGGTGACATTCTCCATCTGCATAAGAAATAAAAATTCCAACCAAATGTATCTTGAACATTAAGCCAATTTAAAAACTTAACTACATGGTTCAAGTTTGGAATCACCTTGGAATCAAGGTGATTCCAAGAATGGGCCAGTGACTCAATGATGTCATCAAGGACCCAGGAATTTTCTGTTTTGCTTCTGTCTTCAGCATGTTGGTCCTTTCTACAATGATGACTTTTTGAGATATTTCCCTGAATAAAGACAATTTCTTCTCTGAGAAAAAAAAAAATTAATGGCAGCTATCAGATAAAATTAATCACTAAATTATTTACCAACCCATGAATGAAAGTGAAAGTGAAAGTCACTTAGTTGCGTCCAACTCTTTGTGAACCCCACGGACTGTAGTCTGCCAGGCTCCTCTGTCTGTGGAATTCTCCAGGCAATACTGCAGTGGGTAGCTGTTGCCTTTTCCAGGGGCTCTTCCCAACCCAGGGATGGAACCAGATATCCCACATTGCAACCAATGATTAGCCTTTGTTTAGCTTACATTTCTTTGATGGGTGTAGTTTACAATATATTTTTAATGATAATAATAATAAAAGATCAATAATAATTTCCACATGCATGGAAAGTACTGTAATATCTATTACCACCCAGCTCAGCTCAAGCATTGCATCCACACAGTCTGCACCAGAGAACTAGCCCAGCTCTCATTTGCTCCCCTTTTAATATCACCCCCAACTCCTTTTCGGAGAAGGCACTGGCACCCCACTCCAGTACTCTTGCCTGGAGAATCCCATGGATGGAGGAGCCTGGTGGGCTGCAGTCCATGGGGTCGCAAAGAGTTGGACACGACTGAGCGACTTCACTTTCACTTTTCACTTTCCTGCATTGGAGAAGGAAATGGCAACCCACTCCAGTGCTCTTGCCTGGAGAATCCCAGGGACGGGGAGCCTGGTGGGCTGCCGTTTATGGGGTCACATAGAGTTGGACACAACTGAAGTGACTTAGCAGCAGTAGCAGCCAACTCCTTTTATCACAAGCAGTCACACACACAGATGCAAGGACATACCAGCTCATATTTGTTTCTTCCCCCCAAATCAATCCATTGATCAATTGATCTACCTATCTATCAGTCAATCTATCAGTCACCCTCTTGGGATGAGAACCCTTCTCAGGCAATCAACCCTCTTGACACACTCTTTTGTCCTGAAGTGAATGGGACAGTGTGTGGTGAAGGATACTTACAAGGTTCTAATGCAGATCTCTAGGACTGAGTACTCACCTAAGTAGTCACTGAAACCTTACACCTCTAGATTAGGGACTCCTGGGTGACCCCCCCAAGTCTGATCCCCCTCACCTCCCACCTCCCCCACTCCCAGTGCTGATAGCCATCATCCCATCCGTGGATTCTATGAATTGGACTCTTTTAGAGAGCTCCTAGAAGAGGAACCTGGAGAAGGCAATGGCACCCCACTCCAGTACTCTTGCCTGGAAAATCCCATGGGTGGAGGAGCTTGGTAGGCTGTAGTCCATGGAGTCGCTAAGAATCAGAACCGCCTGAGTGACTTCACTTTCACTTTTCACTTTCATGCGTTGGAGAAGGAAATGGTAACCCAGTCCAGTGTTCTTGCCTGGAGAATCCCAGGGACGGGGGAGCCTGATGGGCTGCCGTCTATGGGGTCGCACAGAGTCGGACACCACTGAAGGGACTTTGCAGTAGCAGCAGTAGAAAAGGAATCATGTCACACTTGTCTTTCGGTCCTCCTGGGACTGGCTTCTTTCATTTAGCATTGTGTCCTCCAGGTTCACCCTTATTGTTGCACCATGCAGAATTTCCTCACACCCAAACTCCAGTCACAGATTCTGTAAAGAGTGGCCCCAAGATCATGAGTGTGCTTTGGAGTGCTCACACCAGTGGTGCAGCCTGCTCTTAAAGGAAAAGACAGAAAAGTTTGCAGACTTTGCAGGTAGCCTTGGGCAACTTGGGTATGGAATTCTGAGGTCTTGAAAAGGAGCAGGGCCAAATGGTCTCTAACAAGCCCCAGGCACTCTTGCCTTTTTGAGCCCCCTTTCTACATAAAAGCTAATGTTCAAAATTATATCTTTATATGCCCCAATAGGGGCTTCCCAGGTGGCATTAGTGATAAAGAATCTGCATGCCAATGCAGGAGATACAAGAGACCTGGTTTCAATCCCTGGGTTGGGAAGATCCCCTGGAGTAGGAAATGGCAACCCATTCCAGTATTCTTGACTGGAGAATTCCATGGACAGCAGAGCCCAGGGGGCTACAGTTCATAGGGTTGCAAAGAGAGGGACACAACTGAGCATCCACCCAACATCAAAGAGTGAATAAACAACAAGGTCTCACTGAAAAGGACAGGAAACCATATTCAATATCCTCTGATAAACCAGAATGGAAAAAAAATATGAAAAAAACATGTCAATATAAGTATAACTGAATCATTTTGCTCTACAGCAGAAATCAACACAACCTTGTAAATTAACTATATTCCCACAAAATAAAGTTGAAAAATTATCTTACATCTTCATTGGCATAGGGATATTAACATATTTCCAACCTAAAAGTTCATATTTTTCCTTCTGATATTAAAAGAAATTAAAACATTCTTGTGACCCCTAGCAGTATCACAGTCCCTTGGCACTGTGCCCACTGTACCTACTGTAAACTGGAGTACCTGGAGTACAGTCTATAAAGAGGGTTGGGGGATGCCCTCCAGGTGGGCATATCTACTTGGCCTAGAGCTGCACAGGCAGAGAAGAGCTGGATTATGCAGCCATGGAAAAAACAGGGTCCAGATTTGGGTTCCTTGTTCCCAAATCTAGGCATGTTCCTGTTTTATAATAAAATACATGAATTCAGGTGAACAGTGAATTTCTCTCATGATGAAGAGTGTTGAGTCAATACCTACTTTGCATTTGTCTTACTAAAGCACTCATTCTGGTGGCTCTCCATCCACATCTATTCTCTAATAGATGACTTTGAAATGTGAACCAACTGGTAGGAAGTCAGAACAGCAGCTGATATCTTTTAAACGAGTTTTTCCAGCTCTCAGACATCAATGTTAGGAAAAATAAAAATAAAAGCCCCCACCCTGGGTTTAATTTGAGACCGGGAACCCTGATCCACTCTTTCCTTGCTAAATTAGACAACACAGAGTTAATTAACCAAGGTGGTAAGAAAGCCCAAGCTGACGTGGCGTTCTCTTCCCTCTCTCACCTCCGGTGCACAGAGTGTGTGCGGGGTTCTCAGTGCCAGTCTCTGCACTCTCTGTAGCTTCTCCTCCTCCTACTGTTTACTGGGGTGCTTGGTACTTCTCCCTGGAAATGGACTGAAGGTGGCTTCCACTGGTTTCAAGAGTCCAAGTTCCTGTGCCTATCATAGTATTGCATCTTGAGACTTGGTAATGTATGCATAAATTAGGAAAGGTCAGAGTTTCTTAGGGCTGCATGAGCACAGAGCAGGAACCTGTGTCCAGCCACCTTGACCTTTTGAGGCTTTTACCTCTCCCCACCACGTTTCCGTATCTTCCCCATCACTACACACTTAGAGCTCCGTCAACAGGTAATCCTTTCCTTCCTTCCCTAGCCCCACCTCACTCCATCCCTCCTAAACAGCTCTCACATCTGCCATGTCATCTGCATTTCCACAGCCAATATCCATTTAAGGTCCTTTTAGGCCAACCCTTGCAATAGATCTATGCCTGGTCTCCCTGACTCTGATCCTCCCTCTCCCTACATTTCTGTACCCAAATAACTGTGGCAGTAATCTTACACAGAAAATTTGATTTGTGCTGCCAAGTATCCCTCTCAAAATGAAGTTCAGGAAATGGTTCAGCGAATATACATATATACCTCCTCTTGTCCCCCGTTACCTTTTTTCTTATGGTTTTTCAGATGTGTGACACTAGAGTACCTTCTTTCCCTGAGTCAGAAGACACTGATGCTTTTCATCTCAATGAAAATAAAAAAGGATGGAATTCTCTATTTAATACAAACTCATCGATGAATTTCACTTGCCCTTTGCTCCCTATCAAACACATAATATTTTCATATCATTGGCACTAGGCCCAGTCCTCACCTGGAGATGCCAGACTTTGATAGTCATGCCTCTATAGCAGACATTTGTACGTGCATGCTAAGTCACTTCAGTAGTGTCCAACTCTTTGCAACATGTTTCCCAACCTCAACCAACCTAAGGGATATTCCCTTAAATTCCCACATTCCTATAACAAATTAACTTCTGTAGCACTTTTTTATGGAGAAGGCAATGGCACCCTACTCCAGTACTCCTGCCTGGAAAATCCCATGGATGGAGGAGCCTGGTAGGCTGCAGTCCATGGGGTCGCTGAGAGTCGGACACGACTGAGCAACTTCACTTTCACTTTTCACTTTCATGCATTGGAGAAGGAAATGGCAACCCACTCCAGTGTTCTTGCCTGGAGAATCCCAGGGACGGGGGAGCCTGGTGGGCTGCCGTCTATGGGGTTGCACAGAGTCAGACACGACTGAAGTGACTTAGCAGCAATAGCAGCACTTATTTATATTCTTTCTTATAAACAGCACTCTTGAAGGAAACATGTGCCATTTGTTGCTGTGTTCAGTTGCTCAGTCATGTCCAACTCTTTTCGACCCCGTGGACCACAGCACACCAGGCTTCCCTGTCCTTCACCATCTCCTGGAGCTTGCTCTAACTCATATCCATTGAGTCGCTGATGCCATTCAATCATCTCATCCTCTGTCATCCCCTTCTCCTCCTGCCCTCAATCTTTTCCAGCCTCAGGTCTTTTCCAATGAGTCAGTTCTTCATATCAAGTGGCCAAAGTATTGGAGCTTCAGCTTTAGCAACAGTCCTTTCAATGAATATTCAGGAATGATTTCCTTTAGGATTGACTGCTTTGATCTCCTTGCAGTCCAAGGAACTCTCAAGAGTCTTCTTCAGCACTACTGTTTGAAAGCATCAATTCTTTTGTGCTCAGCCTCTTTATGATCCAACTCTCACATTTTTACATGACTACAGAAAAAAATATAGCTTTGACTAGACAGATCTTTGTTGGCAAAGTAATGTCTCTGCTTTTTAATATGCTGTCTAGATTTGTCATAGCTTTTCTTCCAAGGAGCAAACATCTTTTAATTTCATGGCTGCAGTCACCATCTACAGTGATTTTGGAGCCCAAGAAAATAAAGCCTGTCAGTTTCCATTGTTTCCCCATCCATTTGCCATGAAGTGATGGGACTGGATGCCATGATCTTACTTTTTTGAATGTTGAATTTTAAGCCAGCTTTTTCACTCTCCTCTTTCACCTTCATTAAGAGGCTCTTTGGTTCCTCTTTGCTTTCTGCCATAAGGGTGGTGTCATCTTCATATCTGAGGTTATTGGTATCTCTCCTGTCAATCTTGATTCCAGCTTGACCTTCATCCAGCCGGGCATTTCTCATGATGTACTCTTCATATAAGTTAAATAAATAGGATACGTTGCTCTTAAACATCATATTAGATACACCACAATGTTTAGAACAGTATAGACACTAGTAAGTTTGGATACTACTAAACAGGGACTATTAAGTAAATGCTTGCTGGAACCGATATGATAGAAAAAAATGGTACAGATGATCTTGTTTGCAGAACAGAAATGGAGACACAGAAGTAAAGAACAAATATATGAACATCAAGGGAGGAAAAGAGAGAGAATGCCATTAATTAGGGGATTGGGCTTAACATATATACACTACCAATACTGTATATAAAATAAATAACTAATGAGAACCTACTGAATAGCTCAGCAAACTCTACTCAGTGCTCTGTGGTGACTGAAATGAGAAGGAAATTTAAAAAAAAAAAAAAAAAGGAGAAAATATAGGTATAGCTTATTCACTTTGCTGTATAGTAGAAATTAACACAATATTGTAAAGCAACTATACACCATTAATATTTTTTTTAAAAAATAAGCAGTTTAGGCCGTTAATCTGCACTTGCTTGATAATTGTCAATGTCAGGGTTCAATCACTAAGGTGTGGCCACTCTTTGTGGCCCCATGAACTGCAAAATGCCAGGTTCCTCTGCCCTCCACTATCTCCCTGAGTTTGCTCACATTCATATCCATTGAGTCCATCATGCTATCTAACCATCTCATTCTCTACTGCTCCCTTCACCTTTTGCCTTCAATCTTTCCCAGCATCAGAGACTTGGTGATATCTATAAAAACTGAAGGGTCTGGTATTGTGCATATTTATTGTTTGTACAGCATCTTTACTGCTAGGAGAACCATTCCTATTGTAGCTTGTGGTCCACACATGACTCATGTGTGGTTTACTCCACTACCTGTTTCCATAAACAGTCACATGTCTCATAGGTACTGGAGTATTCCACTTTAAGGGCATACTGAGTGGATTTGAAGAAGGGCATGGAACCAAGGTGCATCAATCAGAATTATATCTGCAACTTTCTGACAAGAGTTATTCTTGATTATCTTTTTCTCAGGATAAAAGCTGTGAGGAAATGTAAAGTGGAAGTGTCATATTGCCTGTCATGATGGCGAAAGTCATTTAAAGTAGGGAAGAAAGAGGCCAACATGCAAAGATAATCAAGAGCCACGAAACAGAAACATAGAGCCCTAATATCACTTGAACTCCAAGATCCTGCTTTGAAACATCTCTACCCTTGGATTCTCAGCTGCTAGAGCCAAAAATATCTCCCATTCACTTAAGTTGACTTTCTGTCACACTTGGTTTTCTTTACAGATGTCATCAAGGGAAAGGTAAAAGGAAGCTTGGGTTAAGGAAAGTAGACTTGTTTTGGAATCTGTTTTTATCACTTCCAAGATTATTGATCTTTGAACATTATAAAGTGTTCTCAGTTGCCAGCAAGGAAATTTGATTCTGGATTACATAGGAGAGGAGTTTATTAAAAAGGTTCTGAAGTAGGAGAGAAAGAGGTAAAATTATCTCTATTAGCAGATGATAGGATTTTGGAAAAGCCAAAATAATAAAGGGGAAAGCCACAGCAAACAATAAAAAAAATTTAATTTTTTAAAAAGGCTACAAAATCAACATAAAAAATCATCATCTCCACAAAAATTCAAAAAGGCCAGTTGCACTATATAGTGGAAAAGACAGCTCTATAATAATGACAGAGATAAAACTTAGAAAGGAATGTCAGCACTTTTATAATGAAAACTCTGTAACACTCATGAAAGACACAAAAGTACACTTGAGCAAGTAGAAAGACATATTATTGGTAGGAAGTCTCACCCCTTCCCCTTTGGTAACCATAAGTTTGTTGTCTACGTCTATGTCTCTGAGTCCAATTCTGTTTTATGAGTAAGTGCATTTGTACTATTTTTTATTTTTTTACTTTTTTTTTTTTTGAACTGGCGACTCGTTTCATATATGATATTATACATATTTCAATGCCATTCTCCCAAATCATCCCACCCTCTCCCTCTCCCACAGAGTCCAAAAGACTGTTCTATACATCAGTGTCTCTTTTGCTGTCTCGTATACAAGGTTATTGTTATCATCTTTCTAATTTCCATATATATGCGTTAGTATACTGTATTGGTGTTTTTCTTTCTGGCTTACTTTGTATAATAGGCTCCAGTTTCATCCACCTCATTAGAACTGATTCAAATGTACTCTTTTTAATGGCTGAGTAATACTCCATTGTGTATATGTACCACTGCTTTCTTATCCATTCATCTGTGGATGGACATCTAGGTTGCTTCCATGTCCTGGCTATTGTAAACAGTGCTGCGATGAACATTGGGGTACACGTGTCTCTTTCAATTCTGGTTTCCTCAGTGTGTATGCCCAGCAGTGGGATTGCTGGATCATAAGGCAGTTCTATTCCCAGTTTTTTAAGGAATCTCCACCATGTTCTCCATAGTGGCTGTACTAGTTTGCATTCCCACCAACAGTGTAAGAGGGTTCCCTTTTCTCCACACCCTATCCAGCATTTATTGCTTGTAGACTTTTGGATTGCAGCTGTTCTGACTGGCATGAAATGGTACCTCATAGTGGTTTTGATTTGCATTTCTCTGATAATGAGTGATGTTGAGCATCTTTTCATGTGTTTGTTGGCCATCTGTATGTCTTCTTTGGAGAAAAGTCTATTTAGTTCTTTGGCCCATTTTTTGACTGGGTCATTTATTTTTCTGGAATTGAGCTGTAGGAGTTGCTTGTATATTTTTGAGATTAGTTGTTTGTCAGTTGCTTCATTTGCTATTATTTTCTCCCATTCCGAAGGCTGTCTTTTCACCTTGCTTATAGTTTCCTTTGTTGTGGAGAAGCTTTTTAAGTTTGATTAGGTCCCATTTGTTTATTTTTGCTTTTATTTCCAATATTCTGGGAGGTGGGTCATAGAGGATCCTGCTGTGATGTATGTCGAAGAGTGTTTTGAGTATGTTCTCCTCTAGGACTTTTATAGTTTCTGGTCTTGTATTTAGATCTTTAATCTATTTTGAGTTTGTTTTTGTGTATGGTGTTAGAAAGTGCTCTAGTTTCATTCTTTTACAAGTGGTTGACCAGTTTTCCCAGCACCACTTGTTAAAGAGATTCCACCTATAAGTGATATCAGGATTCCCTCGTAGCTCACTTGGTAAAGAATCTCCCTGCAATGCAAGAGATCAGGGTTCAATTCCTGAGTTAGGAAGATCACCTGGAGAAGAAAATGGCAACCCACTCCAGTATACTTGCCTGGAGAATCTCATGGACAGAGGAGCCTGGTGAGTCATGGGGTTGCAAGAGTGGGACATAACTTATCAACTAAACCACCACCACCAGAAGTGATATCATATGATATTTGTCTTTGTCTGACTTACTGGACTGCAAGGAGATCCAACCAGTCCATTCTGAAGGAAATCAGCCCTGGGATTTCTTTGGAGGGAATGATGCTAAAGCTGAAACTCCAGTACTTTGGCCACCTCATGCAAAGAGTTGACTCATTGGAAAAGACTCTGATGCTGGGAGGGATTGGGGGCAGGAGGAGAAGGGGACGACAGAGGATGAGATGGCTGGATGGCATCACTGACTCGATGGACGTGAGACTGAGTGAACTCCGGGAGTTGGTGATGGAGAGGGAGGCCTGGCGTGCTGCGATTCATGGGGTTGCAAAGAGTCGGACACGACTGAGCGACTGAACTGAACTGACTTACTTCACTTAGTATGATAATCTTTAAATCCATCCATATTGTTGCAAATGGCATTACTTAATTCTCCCCCAGACATTTCATATCATTAGTACAAAAAACTTAGAACAGTGTGTGTGTGTTCCAGCGTGCATGTGTTCACATCACAAGTCATATAGTTGCTTCCCATTTTGTTCAGCTAAGAGGATGCCATAACTTAATGAAAAATTTGTGCAGCACCCTCCTGTCTAACCTTGACCTAGGTTTCTAGTTCCTTGATGTGCACAGGTGGAAAGTGCTTGCTTTTCCTTGCTTAATTGGAAGTTTGGAAATTTCAATCTTTCACCAGCCTTCAAAGAATATTGTTAAGTAATATTACATTATATATAAATATATATACATATATACATATACGCACACATGTACACACACACACATATATATATATACAACGTATTTTCTCTATCGTTGATGGACACTTAAGTTGCTTCCTTGTCTCACCTATTGTAAATATTGCCTTCAAAGACAAGAGGCTTTACCTGCCTCATCCCCATAACTAAGAATCAGAGGGTAATCAATTCCCAAAACACAGAAAGGAATTCAAACACTGGACAGAAAAATAAATGAACAATGTTCACCTCACTAGGCAAGTAACAACCTCCCTGGGTTTCACTTTCCTCATCTGTAAGATGATTAAACACCACCTAACTCCCAAGACTGCTGTGAGGACCAGAAAGGATGCTGTGTCTGTGAAATAGCACACAATGTCCCTCAACCATCTTTCCTCCTCCTCCCTCCCCGCTCCCTTTCCTCCCTTCCTTCCATCCTTCTTATCTTACTTAGGTTGCTACCTCCTTTATTTCCTCAGGATAATATTTTCTTTACTTAGGGACACAAAGTAAATTAAATGTTTTGACATTGAATTGGATTAAATTGAATCCATATTTTCATTGGGAAAAAAACAAATGTTCCCTTTTCCCTTAGCTCTTCTTGTCCACCTGGCTTTATAGGAAAAGAAATTAGCATTTGGCAATGCACAGCTGTCTGAGCCACAGGTGAGATATTAAAGCATTCCCACATGTACCAAATCCTCAACCTTTGATCAGTATGATGGGAACTTTCATTGCCCAATAAAGCAATAGACAGACTCTGCTTTATTGAAGTCAGGATTTCTCCTTATGAAATCGCTCCCCAGGAGGAAACAGCTCTGCATTTCCTGTCGGCTCCTCAGAGTCAGGTGGCCCTTCAGTCTTTGAATGCAGTGGCTGAACTGACTCAGCAATGGTTAGCTGACTTTTAAGTCTCTCTTCCTGCCTGTCCATTCATAGCATCAACCAGAGGGCAAGAACCGTCTGTCACAAAGGTAACCACGGCTGGGTCAGTCTCTCCCACTGCCAGTCAGCATGGTAATTTTGGAAGAAAGCTAGAGTATCTTTCCTTATGAACATAGGAAATTTTTGTGATGAATGATGATTTTTGTCTTTGGACTTCAAAGATTGGCTCACGCAGGGAATGAGCAGTCTATAGGTCAGATAGCCTACAACCTGATCATTTTCTTCCTTAGTCAGGAATTCAGAGAACTAAACACCAACCAGCTGTAAAAGACATCTATGCTGTCAACAGAGAAGCCTACTTAATGGGACCTAAGAGGAATTGTTTAAAATAATGCTACCCCATCTCCCCAAAAGTTTGTGTTGAAAAATGAACAAGTAGAAAATTCAATGCCCAATGCCTAAACGATCTATACTTTATACTTTACTTATAAACAAGGTCATTATTTTACTTGTTCTTGTGGTTCAGATATTTTGCAGCCACATTAAAAAGTGACTTTCATCTAATAATTAGACAAATATTTATTGAAGGATTTCTATGTGTAAAAAACCATACAGAGCCACAGGCCTACAAAGATAAAAATATTGGGTTGTCTAAAAAGTTTGGGTTTTTCCATAAGATATTATGACAAACCTGAATGAACGTTTTAGCCAACCCAATATATGGTACTCATAATATATTAACTCATAATGTTAATGCTATTAATAACCTCTAGTCCATCTATTAATTTACTTTTCACAGTGATTTAATATGTCCCAAGTCATTTTAATAATTCTTCTAGTGTATTGTGATGTCCCTAATTTTTTTTAAAAAATCAGTTTACCATTTTATTTCATCCTCTCTTCCAGGAGATATGTTTAAGATGTTATTGTTGTTCAGTCCCAAGTCATGTCCAACTCTTTGCAACCCCACAGACTATATAGCATGCCAGGCTTCCCTGTCCCTCACCATCTCCTGGAGTTTGCCCAAGTTCATGTCCATTGAATCGGTGATGCCATCCAATCATCTCAACTTCTGTTGCCCCCTTAGTTTAAGATACTTAGCCCATAAGCTCAAGAAATAGTAAAACCCTGCCTCCCTCAGACACTCCATACAATCAGAATAGTGTATGTGTGTTCACATCAGACACATGTCATACAACTGTTTTCCATTTTGTTCAGCTAGGAGGATGCCATAATTTAATGAAAAATATGCATGACACCCTCCTGTCTTGCCTTGACCTAGGTTCCTAGTTTCTTGATGTGCACAGGTGGAAAGAGCTTGTGTTACCTTGCTTAATTTGAAGTTTGGAAATCTCAATCTTTTGCCAGCCATCAAAAAATAGTCATTCTCTTGTTCCACGATCATCTCAGCAGGCCTCTTGCACTGACTTCCACACCTGTTCATCCTATTAGGAACAAAAGGAAAGCAAAGGCTGTTTAAAATCCCTTTTCTTCAACAAGGCCTTCTGTTTCAAAATCCTGAAATGGTCCCTGGTCTATTCTCTTACCAGCTGTGGTCTTTTATCTCCTAAAGAGAATAGCCGACATCACACAAGGCAAGGCCATTGTGCTTACAGACGCCATAAATATCTCCCCTAAATCCTCCATGATAAATTTCCCTCTGATTAGTAAAGCAGATATTGTCATGTGCACAGGGGTTGGGGGAGGAGTGGGGTAGCTTTGAGGATACTAAACTAAGTCTCTGGAGACATCCCATCCCTCTCTCCAGAATTTCACTGCCCAACAGCTGGAGTCACAAAAACCATAGAAAATGAGTCTGGATTATCCACTCCCATTTTTTTTTTTTAAATCTGGCTTTCAATTATGGACAGACTAAAATCTACTTATACAAATTCAAAGCAAGTTGAATTTCTTAAAGGTAAAAAGAGGAACATGTCTCTGATTCAAATCACAATAGGTTTCTTGCATCACAGCCTGAAACGAAAAAAAAAAAAAAAGTCCTGTGAATAAAGAGTGAAATCAGAGCTTTCAGTTTTGTACATAAATTGGAAATTACTTTATCCCCGACTCCCGTTCTGCTTTATTTTTGATTTGGGGGAAGACCTGTGCGTATACTGTCATTTCTTAAAAAATAACAGGTTTCTATGTGTAAGTGTTAGTTGGTCTTTCCATAAATTCAGAAAGAACTGAGAAGGGAAAGAATACTCGTGGATCAAAGTTGAGAAGGTAATTTCAATTCTTATTGCCTGACTACAGGAACCCAGATAATTCTGTAGTTGTAGTTGGTTTTTATTTATTTATTTAGTTTTCCTTTTTTAAAATTTATTTATTTGTTTGTTTTTTGGCTGCACTCCACAATTTGTGGGGATTTGGGATTTTATGGGACGATTGTGGGACCCGGGATCGAATCCAGACTCTCGGCAGTGAGAGCACAGAGCCCTAACCACTAAACTGCCAGGGAATTCCTTTGATCTTTTTAACATACGTTCATTCAAATGAAAAAGGAAAAGGTAAACTACTGTCAGGAAGTAAAAAGTAAAAATTAAAAATTATTTTTCTGTTCCTTACAATTTGGATCTTTATTTGTTGTAGGACATAGGTTTAAGATAATTTTTTTACCTTTGCTTTTTTTCCTTTTTACAAATGTAATTTTTATAATTTTAATTTTTATTGGATTATAGTTGACTTATGATGTGTTAGTTTCAGGTGTACAGTAAATGATTCAGTTACACACATACATATATATTCATTTTTTTTAGATTCTTTTCTCATATAGGTTATCACAGAGTATTGAGCAGAGTTCCCTGTGCTATACAGTAGGTCCTCGTTGGTCATCTGTCTTCTCTGTAGTCGTGTGTATATGTTCATGCCTTTGTCCTTGTTTTTTTTTTTTTTAAGTGACAACCCTTTGTGATCTGCTGAAGAGAGGTGGAATGTAAACAGTAATATAACCCAAAGGTAAGCAAAGAGTAACCCATCCAGATACTCATTCTTTCTTGAGTCTACTTCCTAGACAGTCAACAAGACTTTGGACAATGGAAAGAAAGAAAATTAAGCAGGAAGATAAGTAAACAATAACAGATAACTTTGAAGTCAATACAGAGAAGTGGAAAACCATTTATCTTGTCTGAGCCATCCATTCCACGTGTAACCCAAACCCACCACCAGTTCAACTCCTCTCCCCAGTACACATCCTCACCTTCCCATCCTGTCTTTGAACGTGGCCCACAGGGTACTATGTATTTCACTAAGGTGTGGAGTTTATTCAAGTCCACACTTGGCTCAGACAAAGGGTTTGTGTCTTGCCCACTGCTCCAAGCTGGAAATGTGATTGGGTTCCTCGGTTATCATGTACATTCTCTGTATGTTCTCTGGGAATAGTTGGATGCTGTTTTCCTTGGCCGGAAAGATCCAGCTTTATTCATCGACTCAAGTACACTTTGGTACTGCAGGGAATGTTTCATGTGTGCTGGCTCTTAATGTAACACACTGAGGATGCAGGGAAAACAAAACACAAGAAGCTCCTGCTGGGTCCAGCCCTGCTGAAGGAGGCCGAATTCCCTGGCGAAGGCTGCCACCCTGCTGATTCAACCACCACTCAGACTGCCATCAGAGGTTACTGGCTTTAGGCTGTAAGTTACAGGAAGCCTTTCGGCCTCTACATGGTTATTTATAGCGGAGTTTATAGGATTCTTCCACAACTCAAAGAGGAAAATCAAACAAATGTCACCTCCTATTATCGTGGCAAGTAAGTTCCACTCTGAAAATAGAAGCTGTAACTTTAACCCATTAACGAGTCAACCAATTCACTGATGTATTTATAGTTTAGCAACACTTTTACACTTAAAAAAAAAACTTTCACAATTTACCCGCTCTAGAGAATTTTCCCTGATTAAGCACAGCTTCTTTTGCACTCTTTGACACCTCTTTGTATGGCATTAATTTTTAAAAATTTATTTCATTGAAGTATAGTTGATTTACAATGTTGTGTTAATTTCTGCTATACAGCAAAATGATTGTCATACGTGTATATACATTCTTTTCTATATTCTGCTCCATTATGGTTTATCATAAGATATTGAGGACTAATGTTTTAATAAAATATTTCAAGTCCCCAGAATTATTCATTATACTTGCCCACTTTCTTGTATTCCAGTCTTTTTTTCTCCTTCCTTCCTTTCTATTAATATGTTTTCCAAGGACTAACGTGTAACTTACAATGTGTCACTCACTGCTCAAAGAGAGAGATCTGAGTTCAGTTCCTGGGTTGAGAAGATCCCCTGCAGAAGGGAAAAGCTACCCACTCCAGTATTCTTGCCTGGAAAATCCCATGGATAGAGAAGTCACAAAGAGTCATACAGGACTGAGCAACTAACACTTTCACTTTTTTTCATCTTGACTTGCTAGCATATATTGTTATTAAGAGGCTGAGCATCCTTCCATATGTTTTTAGCTATATATTTTCTCCCGTAAAGCATGTGTTCCCATATTTTGGTCTTTCACTTTTAAATCTTTTTTCTACTTAGACATTTGAATTTTCCTTAGTAGAGGCATCTTTACATATTCTTGATAGTAAACTTTTGCCAGTTATATGTGTTGCAAATGATTTTCTCTTAGTTTGTAGCTTGCTTTTCCACTTTCTTTATGAATTCTTCTGATGAACAAAACATCTTAATTTTAATAAATTAAAATCATAAATCTTTTTTTTTATGGTTAACACTTTTTGTGGCTGTTTAAGAAATCCTTCCCTACCCCAAGGTAGGAAAGATACCCACCTATATTTTTCTACTGAGTGTTTTAAAGTTTGCTTTTGACATTTAAGTCCCTAATCCATCTGGAGTTGATTTTTGGGTATGGTGTAAGGGTGGGATCCAAATTCATTTTTTTCCAAATGGACAACCAGTTTTTCCAGCTCCTTTTATTGAATAATCCCTCTTTTCACCACTTAAATGCCAGGCCACCTCTGCCCTCATTAAAGTTCCACATATGCATGGATCTATTTCTGGGCTGTCTATTCTACTCAACTGGTTCACATGTCTACACCTGCAGTGTGCTATTTTGGTAACAGCCCAGCTCTTAAGGGATTCCCAGATGGAACAGTGGTAAAGAATCCGCCTGCCAATGCAGGAGACTCAGGAGACACGGGTTCGATCCCTAGGTCAGGAAGATCCCCTAGAGAAGGAAATGGCAACCCACTGCAGTATTCTTGCCTGGGAATTCCCATGGACAGAGGAGCCTGGCAGGCTATAGTCCTTGGGGTTGCAAAGAGTCGGGCACAACTGAGCACACACACACACACCCATGCACACGAGCACAGCTCCTAGAGTCAGATCTTGTTACTTCAAAGGAACTTGAGTAGATCTCCTGACGATTCTGTTTCTTTTCTCCCATTTGTAACACACAAGTAATAATTCCTACTTTACAAGAATGCTGCGAACATTAAAGAAATACTTGCAGAAATGTTTTATAATCTATAAAATTCTGTAAAAACATCCTATATGGTTGGGCTTCTGATGTGGTACTAGTGGTAAAGAACCTGCTTGCCCATGCAAGAGATATAAGAGATGCAGGTTTGATCCCTGAGTCAGGAAGATTCCCTGCAGGAGGGCATGGCAACCCACTCCAGTATTCTTTCCTGGGAAATCCCTTGGACAGAGGAGTCTGGTGGGCCACAGTCCATGGGGTCGCAAAGATTTGAACACAACTAAGGTGACTTAGCACCTACGCATCCTATATAGTTCTTTTAATAAATGCTTTCAAAGTATTTCTCTCTTCCTTTATTTTCTTGTCTTTTAGAATTCTTTACGTTGTTAGCAACAGAAAACCTAACTGACACTGGCTTTAAAAATAAAATTTAATGACCAACGTAACTTAAGTATTTCAGAAGCAGGGCCAGCCTTATGTGATGCTTCAAACAGTGAGTCTTTAGAGATTCCCAGAAAGATTTTTCCATTTCTCCTCCTTGAATACTGCAGTGTTGCCTTTCTCTGGACACCCACAGCGTAGCTATCTGTGGCCCCTGTGTCTGCACGTGTCCTTATTCACTCCAGCCTTCAGACAGCTTCTCTGCAGGTGGCTTTCAGAAAAGAGAGAGGAAACTTCTTCCCCAAACACCCAGAGGAATGTTCTCAGCCTCACATCTTGCAGTCCTCCTCTGGGCCATGTTCTCAGTCCTCATCCCAGGACTGGGCACACAAGATGGTATGTGAGAATGGGGCCACTTCCTCTAATGCATGCAGGGGTGAGCAAGGGTTGAAATAGCTGCTTATTATTACTATTACTACAAGGAAACGTGCCAGGTGGTGCTAGTGGTAAAGAACTCACCTGCCAATGCAGGAAACATAAAAGACATGGGATCGATCACTGGGCTGGGAAGATCCCCTGGAGGAGGGCATGGCAACCCACTCCAGTATTCTTGTTTGGAGACTCCTGGAGACAGAGGAGCTTGGAAGGCTGCAGTCCATGGGGTTGCAAAGAGTCAGATAAGATAGAAGCGACTGAGCAAACATGCATAAGGAAGCAGAGAACGGTCATTACATTTTTATTTGAATTTTTAAAATAGAATAACACATGTATATGATCACAGATCAAGTCATGAAGAAAAGCATAAAACAAGCAATGACCTCTCTTGCCAATCCCAGTCCTACTCCTAGAGTGAAGCTCTTAACTCTTCTACCTTGGGTTCTCCTAGTGACTGCTGTCTTAATTCTAAATTGGCTTTTTAGGCTCAGTCTCTTTATGAAATGAGCTTAGCCACTAGAATACATGTATCCCTCTCCATTCCTTACTTCTTACTTATTTTAAGTCTATAGTGATGCTATTCTTTTAAAATAGTTTATTGGTTATCTTTGTGATTATTCTAGATATATATATCTATATTTTCCTTCCATCAGTTTTAATTAGTATTTCAACTTTCCTCTCTGAAGAATTTTAGCCACTTTTCCCTCTTCTCCCCCCTTGCCCTCCTTTCTCTTCCCCTTTCTGTCAGATCTGTTTTGACTTTTGCATCTTCAAGTGTATGAACATACGTATTCTACGTTTCCACAATAAACAGGACTTTCCTGCTTCTGTACGTATCACAAATTGAATTTGCAAAAAAATTTTACCATCAGTCAAATTTTCTGTTAAAATAATATTTCTCTTCTTGTGTGTCCAGTGTTACTCAAAGTAGACAGCTGCACCAATGAAAACAAAACACGCACCAGTCGCATGGTTAAATGAAATCTGTTTATTGTATTTTTTTCCAATTGTGCTTTTAATTTTGTACTCCTGGGATCATAACTTTCTCCTACAGATTTCATTTTCATTTTTCTTAGAGCTTCTAATTTTCCTTGTTTTCTGCAATTATCCCTTCATCCATAACTTCTAGTGCCTGGATTTTTTTTTTTTTCCCCAATGAGAAACCTCTTTATCTGGATTTCTTTAAAAAAAAAAAACAAAGCTTAGTTTGTTTGTTGAGATATAGCTAATTTATAATGCTGTGTTAGTTTCAGTGTTAAGTAATTCAATTATATGTTTAATCATAAGTATTGAATTATATATTCAGTTATATATATATAATTGAATCTCTTTACACTTGAAACTAACACAACATTGCAAATTAACTATATCTCAACATATATATAGATATAGATATATATTCTTTTTCAGATTCTTTTCCATTATAGGTTATTACAATATGCTGAATATAGTTCCCTATGCTATACAGTAGGTCCTTGTTATTTTCCTATTTCATATACAGTGATCTGTTTAGGCTAGGTCCAGTCTCCTGGTTTATCATCCCATACCAAGCTGGAGTGTTTTCTCTCCAGGCCTGCTTTATGGTGCTTATCTGGGATCTGCCTTCTCTGCTCTTCTGTGTGGGTCCCCTTCTTCTCTAAATCCTACATCTTCCATTTCTTGTATCCTTGCTATGTTATTTAAATTTGATTGAAGTTACAACTTCAACTAACTTTCTGGGGAAAAAAAATCACTAAAAGGTCAGTACTACCCTTCCTTGCTGTCAGAAAATATCTTTATCCTTTTCTCACACCTGTTTGGTATGTGTTTCAGGATGTTGAGGAGCAGTGCTTCATAGTCATGTAATATTCAGTTGCTGCATATGCCTGATGTCAGTGTGATGTTTATTCCTTTATATATGGCTTATTTCCTCACCAGAGAGTTTATGAACATTCCTTTATCCTTGATGTACTTTAGCCTGCCAGGCTCCTTTGTCCATGGAATTCTCCAGGCTAGAATACTAGAATGGGTAGCCTATCCCTTCTCCAGCAGATCTTTCCAACTCAGGAATCGAACTAGGGTCTCCTGCATTGCAGGCAGATTCTTTACCAGCTGAGCTACCAGGGAAGCCCCCATAATTTAATCAGAACATTGTGTGTATATATATATATGTGTGTGTGTGTGTGTGTATTATATATATAATATTGTTAATATACATATAATGTTATATGTATAATGCTGTTAATGAATTAAATATATATATAATTTATCTTGCTTAACAATTTGTGAAGCCCTTCAATCTAAATATTTTGGGAAGTCTCATGTGACATTTTAAAATATATTTATCTTCTCTCTACTCAGTGCTCTGTGGTGACCTAAATGGGAAGGAAATCCAAAAGAAGAGGGGCTATATGTACACTTATAAGTGATTCACTTTGTAGTACTGCAGAAACAAACACAACATTGTAAAAAAACTGTTCTCCAATACAAATTAAAAATAAAATAAAAGATGTTTACCCATGAAAAATAAAATTAAAAATAAAATATAATCTCCAATTTCTCTTTTTTTAACATGCCATATGTTGATCGCCTTCGTTTTTTTATTTTGCATACCCATACATAAAATACTTAAGTATATACACATCTATGCATTCATATACCACCACCAAGATGGATATAGGGAATATTCCAGCACTTCAAATGCCAATACCCTCATAAATCAAGGTATCATTGATTAGTTTTGCCTGTTCTTGAAGTAATGCACATATACGCTTGCATTTATCTGACTGCTTTCATACAACATGATGTCTGTGAGATGAATCTGTGATTCAGAATATCAGCATTTAGTTCTTTTTTAAATTGCTTTAGAATATTCCACGTTTCACAATTTATTAGTGCTCCTCTTCTTGAGCATTGTGAGTTGTTTATAGTTTTAGACTATTATGAAAAATGCAAATGCAATTATTCTTAGACATGTCTTTTGATAGACATGTGTACTGATTTCTCTTAGGTATATGTCTATAAGTGAAATTTCTAGGTCACTATATTTAATGTTATAAGAAACTGTCAAACATTTTTCTAAAGTGACTGTACCAATGTACACTCCCACCAGCAGCATATGACAGTCACTCCATGGCTCACTGTCAGTCTTTTTAATTTTGGCCATTCTGGTGGATTTAAGATGATATTCCATTATGGTTTTAATTTTCATTTTTTCTGATGAGTAATGATACTGAACACTTTTTCTTATGCTTGTGGTCTTTTTGATATCCTTTTTCATAAAATGTCTACTCAAATCTTTGATCCATTTTAAAACTGCGCTATATACATTTTCTCATTTTTATGTAGGACGTTGTATATATTCTGGACATAAGTGCTTTTTAAATGTATGGATTTTGAGTATCTTCTTGCATTCCATGGTTTGTCTTTTAACTCTCTTGATGATATTTTCATATGAATAGAAGTTTTTAATTTCAAAATCCAAACTCTCAGCCTTTCCATTTATGATTAGTGTTTTGTGTCTCTTGTTAAAAAATATTTTCTTAACCCCAAGTTTATGAAAATATTCTCCTGTAATTTCACCTGAAATGAAGTGAAAGTCGCTCAGTTGTGTCTGACTCTTTGCAACCCCATGGACTACATAGTCCATGGAATTCTCCAGGCCAGAATACTGGAGTGGGTAGCCTATCCCTTCTCCAGGGGATCTTCCCAACCCAGGGATCAAACCAGCCTCTCTTACGTCTCCTGCCTCAGCAGACAGCTTCTTTACCACTAGCACCACCTGGGAAGCCCATTATTTGATTAGAGTTGTATTAATTCTATTGTTCAATTTGGATAGACTTAAGATCTTTTTTAAGAAACAATCTATGAATATGATGTGTCTCTGCATTAATCTCCAATTATTTTAGGCATATTTATTTTCTCTCAACAATGTTTTATAGGCTGAAGTCTTACATTTTCCATTAAATTTATTCCTAGGTATTTGATCATTTTTTATACTATTGAGCATGGTAAATTTTAAATTTCCACCTATTTTTCTCTAGTGTATAAAATATTTCAAATATTTGAGTTTTGTATATTTGATATTAGGTGTGTATCCAGTGTTCATACTGTCTTCACTTGTTACTTGTCATAGTTTCCTTGTAGTTTCCTTTGGATTGCCTGTATTCCAATAAAAATATATACATGTTGTATATTTATTCCTATATTCTCATTTCACCTGTGAGCAGCAATGGTTTATAATGGTTTATATATTTTTCTTATGCTTTTTCTTCTTTCTGCCTCTTTTCTGTACTAGGTGATTTCCTTAGCCTTATTTTCCATGAACTTTTAGCTTTGTTTTTAATTTTGATATTCATGTTATTACTCTGTAAGAATTTCTTATCCTTTTATTTTTTAAAGATATCCTATGTTCATTCCCTCAAAACACCAGAAAAACAGAAATAGAATCTATTTTTTTTAAATATTTCCCTTGAGGAATAGGAGCTGTCAACTAAAAAAAAAAAAAAAGCACAGTGTTGATATTTGTGAGTTAAGTTTTATTTGGGGCAGAATGAGGACTCTAGCCTGGGAGACAGCCTCTCAGATATCTCTGAGAAATTTTTCCCTAAAGGTAAGGAGGAAGGTCAGTGTATATGTGGTTTTCATGAAGGGGCACACGTGCAATTAAGCACACATTTTGACAGAAGGTTGCTGGTAGGCACTTGGTGCTTCCATTAAAAATGTGTCTGTTCATAATTTCAGTGCTTTCCTATGTAAGAGAAGATGCAAGTTATTAAGCTCATAAAATCCTCTCCTGAAAATATCTATCTGAAGCCTTGTTCTGCCAGTTTGTCCCAGAGCACAGAGTGGCTCATTCCTGATCTCTGCCCTGAACTCCTTTCAGGGAGTGTTGAAGGTCAGTGTCTGCAGTGGTTAGTGACTTCATTCTTGTAGAACCAGGTGGAGAAAGGCCATTTCTAGTTATTAAGGGTAAAGATATGTGCCAAGAGAGGCTTTTTTTAAGAAATATTTTTTCTTTTACTCTTCAGTGAAGCTTCAATGTTTGTGTTACATGCAGATATTTGTTCTATATGTCGATGTCGAGATTAGATTAAGTTTGTAATGTGTGTGTGTTGGGGCGTGGGAATCATTAGAAGCATTAGAACAAAACAAACACCCAAATATGTTAAAAATACATTATGTCTGAATAAAGGGAATAATTTAGGATGATATTTTCCTGTATGTAGCTTTTTATCATAAAAATTTTATAAATCTAACTTTGAGAGTGAGATAGTAAAGAAGAAAATCATTAAAAAAATGAATGAGATCAAAGATTTATCTAAACCAATGTCTAGGAAGTATATATAGTGACTGGTTCTGGCAAAGGCCAGAAGATGTCTGCACCATCTTTGCCCCTTCAAAAATGAAAACATATGCTTCAGTGTTGACCTAAATGTTCTAAAAATCCTCAGACATCAAAGAAAGATGCAGCTGTTTGCTACATGGAGTTTTGCTAAGGGCGTTTTATAAGGATTATTCCAAAAGTGTTGAAATAAGAATGATTTTCTGACTAACCTGCAATTAACCATAACATTAAGCTACCCCAAGTGTTCCAGTCCCTTAAAATTCTGTGTAATTACTATCTTCCCAGTACCTCATGCTTACCTCCTTAGGGTTCTTTGCCAATGTGTTATTCTATATTTTAAACCACCAAAATACAGGCCAGGGACCCAAAGCTGAAGAAGAAAACCCAACTTCTCTGGATACTTTAAGAACTATGAGATCTGCTTCTCTGGGAATTAGGAGACATGCTCCAGTAATCTCAGCACAGGGGGTTATTGTGGCCTAAGGAGGTCATATTAATTTACTATTACAAAAGTACTGGAATATTTTATTTTATTTTTAAATTAATTTTCATTGGAGTATGTTTGCTTTACAATATTGTGCTAGTTTCTACTGTACAACAAAATGTATTAGCCACACATATACATAAATCTCCTCCCTTTTGGGCATCCTTCCCATTCAGGTCACAGTGCATTAAGTAAAATTCCCTGTGTATACAATAGATTCTCAGTGGTTATCTATTTTATACATAGTATCAATAGTGAATATGTACACTACTATGTATAAAATAGATAACCCACAAGGACCTACTGTATAGCACAAGGGACTATATTCAATATTTTGCTAATAACCTGTAATGAAAGAGAATGTAAAATATATATATATATGTATATCAGAATCACTTTGCAACACCTGAAACTAACACAACATTGTAAATCAACTATATTTCAATAAAAATAAAAACAAAAGGACCAGTGATATTCTTGGCTATCTCTATACCAATCAAAATCCTAGCACGTGAGCAAGATTTCTCTGCAAAGCATGATAGAGGACACAACAGAAGAAAACAAGGTCTAACTTCAAGAAGGTTAACACTCAGGAGAGCCCACATATAAACCTAGCAAACCATGTAAAAGCTTATGAACAAGTAGTGTTAGAACCCTCCTCAGGAGGAACTATGTAGGAAGGTAGAGTATAAATGCTCAAGGAAATCAGAAAATTCAGGGAGAAATTCGAATTATATCCAGCTTTTTATGCAACAATAATAAATGCTTCAGCTTGTGACTAAAAGAGATTCAGATGTTCCTGGGGACATCTGGCAAAAGGGCAGTGTCAGCCTCTGGAAACCGATTTTTATGAAGACTGAGAAATCTGGGAGAGAACTGGTCTCAAGGGAGGGACGACTCAGGCATGATGAAGTGACTCAGTGAAAAAAGTCTCAGTCATTAGATGAAGGAGATAATCCTGAACACAGCAAGCCTGAGATTTATCCCCAGCTTAACCCCAATGGAGCTTTGTCTGAATACTGTGGAAAGCAAATAGTTCTCAGTAAATGCTGAAACAGTTGTTTTACTTTGTAAACCTAAACAGCTCTACTTTAGGATCCCCTATAACGGAACTTGGCAGAAAAGGGAATGTCTCTACCCCACTTTTCCACAGGTCATCACACAGAGTTGGTGCCCTGAGGACACCAGCGTGGTGCCTGGGAGAGCTAGAGCTTTGTCTATCATGTCTTGACAAAAGTCTGAGGGTAGTCAGTCAAGAGGAAATGCCATGCTTTTATCTGAGGAGCAGAGACATGGTACCCAGGATCTGAGACAAGCTTTTATACCCAGCTCAGCATTAACAGATGCTAATAAAACACTGCTGAGCCAGCTGAACCACAGGTAAGAATGCCAAGCCTGAAAGAGCAGAAATGTATCTGTCATGTCCACGAGAGCAGCAGCAAGCTCAACTTAAGAACTTCCGTACCCAGTACCATGGGATCTGACTTTGTGGCCAAATGAGAATGTAGAGAAAGAACTCTTGTAGGGAAAGAATTTCCAGGGATCTAGGGGGTCTTATGTTCACATAGGAAGATATAATATAGTGACATTTAAGTCTTTAACATTAACATATCTCAGTCTATCTTCAGGAAGAAAAGGTCTTAAGAAATCTAGCATGTGCAATTATTATTTCTCAAAGTAAAGAAAAGATTGCTTTTAGCTGTGATCTTCAATATTTGGTCAACAGTGAAGTCAAAAATGGCATGCCCGACTTCAGGCTCTACTACAAAGCCACAGTCATCAAGACGGTATGGTACTGGCACAAAGACAGAAATATAAATCAATGGAACAAAACAGAAAGCCCAGAGATAAATCCACGCACATATGGACACCTTATCTTTGACAAAGAGGGCAAGAATATACAATGGATTAACGACAATCTTTTTAACAAGTGGTGCTGGGAAAACTGGTCATACACTTGTAAAAGAATGAAACTAGAACACTTTCTAACACCATACACTAAAACAAACTCAAAATGGATTAAAGAGCTAAATGTATGAGCAGAAACCATAAAACTCCTAGAGGAAAACATAGGCAAAACACTCTGACATACATCACAGCAGGATCCTCTGTGACCCACCTCCCAGAATATTGGAAATAAAAGCCAAAATAAACAAATGGGACCTAATCAAACTTAAAAAGCTTCTGCACAACAAAGGAAATTATAAGCAAGGTGAAAAGACAGCCTTCGGAATGGGAGAAAATAATAGCAAATGAAGCAACTGACAGACAACTAATCTCAAAAACATACAAGCAACTCCTACAGCTCAATTCCAGAAAAATAAATGACCCAATCAAAAAATGGGCGAAGAACTAAACAGACATTTCTTCAAAGAAGACATACAGATGGCTAACAAACACATGAAAAGATGCTCAACATCACTCATTATCAGAGAAATGCAAATCAAAACCACTATGAGGTACCATTTCACGCCAGTCAGAATGGCTGCGATCCAAAAGTCTACAAGCAATAAATGCTGGAGAGGGTGTGGAGAAAAGGGAACCCTCTTTCACTGTTGGTGGGAATGCAAACTAGTACAGCCACTATGGAGAACAGCGTGGAGATTCCTTAAAAAACTGGAAATAGAAATGCCTTATGATCCAGCAATCCCACTGCTGGGCATACACACTGAGGAAACCAGAATTGAAAGAGACACGTGTACCCCAATGTTCATCGCAGCACTGTTTACAATAGCCAGGACATGGAAGCAACCTAGATGTCCATCAGCAGATGAATGGATAAGAAAGCTGTGGTACATATACACAATGGAGTATTACTCAGCCATTAAAAAGAGTACATTTAAATCAGTTCTAATGAGGTGGATGAAACTGGAGCTTATTATACAAAGCCAGAAAGAAAAACACAAATACAGTATACTAACGCACATATATGGAATTTAGAAAGATGGTAACAATAACCCTGTATACGAGACAGCAAAAGAGACACTGATGTATAGAACAGTCTTTTGGACTCAGTGGGAGAGGGAGAGGGTGGGATGATTTGGGAGAATGGCATTGAAACATATATAATATCATATATGAAACGAGTCGCCAGTCCAGGTTCAATGCATGATACTGGATTCTTGGGGCTGGTGCACTGGGACTACCCAGAGGGATGGTATGGGGAGGGGGGAGGGAAGAGGGTTCAGGATGGGGAACACATATATACCTGTGGCGGATTCATTTTGATATATGGCAAAACCAATACAATATTGTAAAGTTTAAAAAAATAAATAAAATAAAATATTTAAAAAATGGCATTCAGCATGTGTAAAGTAATAGTGTAAAAATGCTCCCAGGATGATTATTTATTCTACAGAAGCTTTAGAAAATCACAATCCTAGGTGTACACAAGGTAGAAATCAAGTAGACCAATTGTCTGATTTTCAAATATGAGAATGAGCCTAAGGAGAAAGAAAGTCAGCCATTTGTTGGTGGTAGAACAGATGGTAGAACCGAAATCTTCCAACCGCTGACCCGGGGCTCTTTGAATGGCACCACAAGGACTCAGGAAAACCAAATGAGAAATAAGCCTGACTTTCTAATTCCTAGACAGTGTCAGCAAATTACCTATAGCCATTCTATAGAACTTTCAAAATGCTCTCTTCTTGAATGTGAAGAGGCTTACCTACATTTTTGCCAGTTTGGAAATGTAATTTCTTAAATAAATTTCTGATATGACTCCTTAAAAATGAGATGCAATGTTAGGCTTAACTTCAGAAGAGAAAAATGTTGCACAATTTTTTGTTTGCTTTTAGGAATGGATGAAGAAAAAATGGCAGGAAATGAAGAAAAAAAGTTGTTGTTGTTGAGTTGCTTTGTTATGTCCAACTCTTTGCAACCCCATGGACTGTAGCACATCAGGCTCCTCTGTCTTTCACTATCTCCTGGAGTCTGCTCAAATTCATTTTGAGCCTGTGATGCTATCTAACCATCTCATCCTCTGCCATGCTCTTCTCCTTTTGCCTTCAATCTTTCTCAGCCTCAGGGTCTAGTCCAGTGAATCAGCTCTTCTCATCAGGTGACCAAAGTACTGGAGCTTCAGCTTCAGCATCAGTCCTTCCAATGAATATTTAGGGTTGATTACCTTTAGGATTGACTGGCTTACTCTCCTTGCAGCTCAAGGGACTCTCAAGAGTCTTTTCCAGCACCACAGTTTGAAAAGTTCTTCTTTTCCGAAAAAAGAAGGAATGCAGGCAAAAACAAGAACTAGAATGAGGAATAAAAATAGAAGAGTAAGTAAGTAGACAAGAAAGAGCCAAATGAGAACTTTGGAGTCTCCACATGAATGAGATGGATGCGTAAACCCCACCAAGAGTATGTTGAATGTGAAGTTCATCTATTTTAACTGGTGTGATTTACTTGACATAAGTGACAAAGCAAAACGGAAATAATAATCATCTGTCAAACAAGCAGGTTGACTGTTTCTTGACTGTCCTGGATACCGTTTTCTTTTTTTTTTTTAACCTAACCTGGCTGTTCCTTGACCAGTCAAGTCAAAACAGACACCCAATTTGTACATGTCAACACAGGCTCACTCTCAAGTTAATGGCTCAGAGTTTGAGTCACTGCACTGAGAACACCAGATCCTTACTTTTCTCTTCTTTTAAACTAGAATGAGATGGCCTCTGTTTATACTTTCATTAAATAGAGCCACATGATTACAACCTTTCCACCCAGAGGTTTTGCAGAGAATTTATTAACATGAGCCAGAGAGTCTTGGACTATAAGGCTGCTTGGTTGTGAGCCAGGAGTGGCTGAGATATACTCTTGATTTGCTATTTTTCCTCATGAGCTCTGGTTTAATGGGTTGCTTTTAGAGGCTTCGAGGGGCTTGTGTCTATCTATTGAAGGAAGAAAGAAAGATATGAGTATTTCTTCCATGTGGTCTAAATGTTTCTGTTATTCCTATGTTAGCAGAGATTTGATTTGAAGCCTGAAATTTCTCTTTCAGTTGTCCTAGGAAAAAAATAATGCACAGATTCCTGGGAAGTGGTAGAGGTTTATTAATTTGTGATATTTTATTACATGTGATTATCAACCTGGAATTTTCCTAAGGATATATTCCTTTTATTTCAAGGAGCCTCTCCTCTTCAAACTCTCCTGTATTCTTTGAGATCCAGCTTTCACAAGGATCACCTTGACTGCCTCCTAACACCTGAAAATCCACATAGTCTTTGAAATTCATCTTTCCTTCCTCTGTATTCTTAGCACTGTCTTCTGCATCCCCTGCCATGTATCACACTATATCTACATTGTAATAGTTTCCTGATGATAGAAACTGTACTTTAACATTATTACCCTTTAAAAGAGTAATTAACAGTTGTTAAATTAAACTGAACTGCATAAGCTAATGCGGAGGGATTAAAGAAGTCAGGAGAAGGACAAGGTTATTGGTAGTTGAAGGGACTGTAGAGAGATAA
Organism: Tragelaphus eurycerus; assembly: GCA_935064755.1. NCBI lineage: Eukaryota > Metazoa > Chordata > Mammalia > Artiodactyla > Bovidae > Tragelaphus > Tragelaphus eurycerus. The sequence continues at coordinate 16,839,706 of CAKXYN010000003.1, forward strand.
AGAGTATGAGGCAAGATTGCTTGGCATTATCATGGAAGGGGTTTTGGGGGATGAGAGGTCTTACAGGGAAGAAAAATGGATGTACAGAATGTGGATCCCTAGGATGAAGACCTGGAGAAGGCAGTGGCACCCCACTCCAGTACTCTTGCCTGGAAAATCCCATGGATGGAGGAGCCTGGTAGGCTGCAGTCCACGGGTCGCTAAAAGTCAGACACGACTGAGAGACTTCACTTTCACTTTTCACTTTCATGCATTGGAGAAGGAAATGGCAACCCACTCCAGTGTTCTTGCCTGGAGAATCCCAGGGACAGGGGAGCCTGGTGGGCTGCCATCTATGGCGTTGCACAGAGTTGGACACGAATGAAGTGACTTAGCAGCAGCAGCAGCAGGATGAAGACAATGAGAAGTAGTCAGAAGTGAATAAAGTTCTGAAATTAGAAAACAAGGCTACTGACAAGGGCTTAATTTCCAAAATATAAAAGTAGTTCATACAACTCAATAACGACAACAACAAAAAGCAACCCAATCAAAAAGTGAGTGGAAGTTCTAAATAGATATTTCTCTAAAGAAGACATATAGATGGCCAATAAGCACAAGAAAAGATGATCAACATTGCTAATTATTAGAGAAGTGTAAATCAAAATTATGATGAGGTACCACCTCAGACCAGTCAGAGTGGCTATGATTGAAAAAGTCTACAAATAACAGATACTGGAAAGGGTGTGGAGAAAAGAGAGACTTCTTATGCTTTTAATGGGAGTGTAAATGATGCAGCCACTATGAAAAATAATATGGAATTTCCTTAGAAAACTATTTTCATATGATCCAGCAATCCCATTCCCTGTCATATACCCAGACAAAACAATAATTTGAAAAGATACAGCCACCCCTATGTTCATAGCAGTACTCTTTACAATAACCAAGACATGGAAACAATCTAAATGTTCATCAACAGATGAATGGATAAAGGTGTGTTATATACATACAATAGACTATTACTCAGTCATCAAAAAGAATGAAATAATGCCATTTACTGCCTGCAATGCAGGAGTCCTCCGTTCAATTCCTGGGTCAGGAAGACTCTCTGGAGAAGGAATACTCTACCTATTCCAGTATTCCTGGGCCTCCCTGGTGGCTCAGATGGTAAAGAATCCACCTGCAATGCAGGAAACTTGGGTTCAGTCCCTGGGTTGGGAAGATCCCTTGGAGGAGGGCATGGCGAGAATCCCCATGGACAAAGGAGCCTGGTGGGCTGCAGTCCATGGGGTCACAAAGAGTCAAACACGACTAAGTTATAAAAACACAGCACACACACACAGCAACACAGATGGACCCAGAGATTATCCTACTAAATGAAGTGAGTCAGAAAGAAAAACACCAATACAGTATACTAACGCCTATATATGGAATTTAGAAAGATGGTAATGATAACCCTGTATGCGAGACAGCAAAAGAGACACAGATGTATAGAACAGTCTTTTGGACTCTGTGGGAGAGGGAGAAGGTGGGATGATTTGGGAGAATGGCATTGAAACATGTATAATATCATATAAGAAACAAATCGCCAGTTCAGGTTCGATACAGGATACAGGATGCTTGGGGCTGGTGCACTGGGATGACCCAGAGGGATGGTATGGGAAGGGAGGAGGGAGGGAGGGGCTCAGGATGGGGAACATGTGTACACCCGTGGCAGATTCATGTTGATGTATGGCAAAACCAATACAATATTGTAAAGTAATTAGCCTCCGATCAAAATAAATAAATTTAAGTTAAAAAAAATAAATTTTATACTCTTTGTAATTATTGTATATAAAAAAAAACACAGCACACACACACAGCAACACAGATGGACTCAGAGATTATCCTACTAAATGAAGTAAGTCAGAAAGAGAAAGACAAATACCATATAATATTACTTATGTGTGGAATCCAAATTATAACACAAATCATCATATCTAGCAAACAAAAACAGTCTCACTTGTGGTTGCCAAGAGTAGGAGATGGGGAAACAAAGGATTAGGAATTTAGGATTAGCAGAAGTAAACTATTATATATAGAATGGATAAATAATAAGGTTCTACTGTATATATCCTGTGACAAAGAGCAACAGAAAATAATATGAAAAAAAATATATATATCCATATATATGTATAACAGTCACTTTGCTGTACAGCAGAAATTAATACAACATTGTAAGTCAACTACACTGCAATAAAGTTTTTAATCAGTTCAGTTCAGTTGCTCAGTCGTGTCTGACTCTTTGTGACCCCATGGACTGCAACACACCAGACTCCCTGTCCATCACCAACTCCTGGAGCTTGCTCAAACTCATGTCCATTGAGTCAGTGATGCCATCCAACAAGCTCATCCTCTGTCATCCCCCTCTCCTCCTGCCTTCAATCTTTCCCAACATCAGGGTCTTTTCCATTGAGTCAGTTCTTCACATCCGGTGGCCAAAGTATTGGAGTTTCAGCTTCAGTATCAGTCCTTTCAATGAGTATTCAGGGTCAATTTCCTTTAAGACTGACTGGTTGGATCGTCTTGCAGTCCAAGGGATTCTCAAGAGTTTTCTCCAACACCACACTTCAAAAGCATCAATTCTTCAGTGCTCAGCTTTCTTTATGGTCCAACTCTCACATCCATATGTGACTACTGGAAAAACCATAGCTTTGACTAGACAGAACTTTGTCAGCAAAGTAATGTCTCTGCTTTTTTAATATGCTCTCTAGATTTGTAATAACTTTTCTTCCAAGGAGCAAGGATCTTTTAAAGTAAAAAAAAAATTTTAAAGTTCAGTTTTATTAAATGCTGTAACTGATACCTTTGTGATGGTATCCCCTTCTTTGTGAGAAGGAAAGGAAAAATCAGAAGAATAGGAGAGGGTAATCATCCCACCCCAGAATACCTCTTCTTTCCCCTTCCTCTAGGCAGTCTACCTTGTTTCTCAGGCTCCAAAGCCTCTGTGATGTCTTGCTGGTTTTGTACTCAGTCCCTATTCAGCTGTGCTGCCTGTTGGTCTTCCCAGAGCTCAAGTATCACATTCTGAGATGAAATTATCTAAGTCTATTCCTCTCAATCCCAAAGAAAGGCAATGTCAAAGAATGCTCAAACTAACGCACAATTGCACTCATCTCACACGCTAGTAAAGTAATGCTCAAAATTCTCCAAGCCAGGCTTCAGCAATATGTGAACTGTGAACTTCCTGATGTTCAAGCTGGTTTTAGAAAAGGCACAGGAACCAGAGATCAAATTGCCAACATCCGCTGGATCATGGAAAAAGCAAGAGAGTTCCAGAAAAACATCTATTTCTGCTTTATTGACTATGCCAAAGCCTTTGACTGTGTGGATCACAATAAACTGTGGACAATTCTGAGAGAGATGGGAATACCAGACCACCTGATCTGCCTCTTGAGAAATCTGTATGCAGGTCAGGAAGCAACAGTTAGAACTGGTCATGGAACAACAGACTGGTTCCAAATAGGAAAAGGATTACGTCAAGGCTGCATATTGTCACCATGTTTATTTAACTTATATGCAGAATACATCATGAGAAATGCTGGACTGGAAGAAACACAAGTTGGAATCAAGATTGCTGGGAGAAATATCAATAGCCTCAGATATGCAGATGACACCACCCTTATGGCAGAAAGTGAAGAGGGGCTAAAAAGCCTCTTGATGAAAGTGAAAGTGGAGAGTGAAAAGGTTGGCTTAAAGCTCAACATTCAGAAAACAAAGATCATGGCATCTGGTCCCGTCACTACATGGGAAATAGATGGAGAAACAGTGGAAACAGTGTCAGACTTTGTTTTTCTGGGCTCCAAAATCACTGCAGATGATGACTGCAGCCATGAAATTAAAAGACGCTTACTCCTTGGAAGGAAAGTTATGACCAACCTAGATAGCATATTCAAAAGCAGAGACATCACTTTGCCAACAAAGGTTCACCTAGTCAAGGCTATGGTCTTTCCTGTGGTCATGTATGGATGTGAGAGCTGGACTGCGAAGAAGGCTGAGCGCCGAAGAATTGATGCTTTTGAACTGTGGTGTTGGAGAAGACTCTTGAGAGTCCCTTGGACTGCAAGAAGATCCAACCAGTCCATTCTGAAGGAGATCAATCCTGGAATTCCTTTGGAAGGAATGATGCTAAAGCTGAAACTCCAGTATTTTGGCCACCTCATGCGAAGAGTTGACTCATTGGAGACGACTCTGATGCTGGGAGGGATTGAGGGCAGGAGGAGAAGGGGACGACAGAGGATGAGATGGCTGAATGGCATCACTGACTTGATGAGTGTGAGTCTGAGCGACCTCCGGGAGCTGGTGATGGACAGGGAGGCCTGGCGTGCTGCGGTTCATGGGGTCACAAAGAGTCGGACACGACTGAGCGACTGATCTCTGATTCCTCCTTTCAGAGAAGGCAATGGCAACCCACTCCAGTACTCTTGCCTGGAAAATCCCATGGGTGGAGGAGCCTGGTAGGCTGCAGCCCATGGGGTCGCTAAGAGTCAGACACGACTGAGCGAGTTCACTTTCACTTTTCACTTTCATGCATCGGAGAAGGAAATGGCAACCCCCTCCAGTGTTCTTGCCTGGAGAATCCCAGGGACGGGGGAGCCTGGTGGGCTGCCGTCTATGGGGTCGCACAGAGTCGGACACGACTGAAGCGACTTAGCCAGAGAAGGCAATGGCACCCCACTCCAGTACTCTTGCCTGGAAAATCCCATGGATGGAGGAGCCTGTTAGGCTGCAGTCCATGCGGTCGCTAAGAGTCGGACACGACTCAGCGACTTCACTTTCACTTTTCACTTTCATGCATTGGAGAAGGAAATGGCAACCCACTCCAGTGCTCTTGCCTGGAGAATCCCAGGGACGGGGGAGCCTGGTGGGCTGCCGTCTATGGGGTCGCACAGAGTCGGACACGACTGAAGCGACTTAGCAGCAGCAGCATTCCTCCTTTTGGGCTTCCCAGATGGCACTAGTCATATAGAACCTGCCTGCCAATGCAGAAAACATAATAAGATGAGGGTTTGATTCCTGGGTCAGAGAGATCCTCTGGAGGAGGACATGGTAACCCAGGAAGTGTTCTTGCCTGGAGAATCAATCCCATGGACAGAGGAGACTGGCAGGCTGCAGTCCAGAGGGTTGCAAAGAGTCAGACACGACTGCAGCGATAGCACACATTCCTTCTTTTAAATATGGTTAAGACGTGTTATTAAATAACAAAAAATATACAATCAGCATGTATGCGTGGCCTTATTTTTCATTTATGACTTTAGTAAAATTATAGATAGATGATAGATATAGAGATAGAAAGAATAAAGCAGCGAGTCTTTTGACTTCCTATTTACCTTCTCTTATGATGAAGTAATTAAATTCATTATGAAACCCTAAAAAGGATGTTAAGTCTTTGGTAAAACTGAGGAGAAGTTGTGTTGTTCAGAAACAGCAGGTGTTGACAATGAAAGCAGTAGGCTAATCCATAGAGTATTAGGGAGAAAACACAGGGCTGACTGAGAGAAGCCTGGGCCAAGGAATAATTTTTGAGGGTTTACATGGAATATAAGGAGCCAGCCCCTCATCTCTTCCCCCTGTAGCCTCTATTCCTACTTCTTCATCATCTTCCAGTTTCCCTACCTTTCCCTCTAAAGGGGGACCACATAGAGAAATTGAACAGGCAGCAGCCCCTCACTCTCACCACTGACAAGGTTTAGAAAGGAAGCAGAAGAAACTTATGGTTCTGTCCTTTCAGGGGAAGGTGAAATCATTTTCAAATGGCTTCATATATGTTATCTCATTTGATCCTTGCAGTAATTACCCAGTAAGATGAAAAGCAATTTTTCTTACCTGCCCTCTTCCTCCTATTCAGTTAAAGCATCTTGGGGCTAAAAAGATTTATGAGAATTGTCCAAGGTCACAGGATTGATGAGAGTACAGCCTGGCTTTCTCTCACCAAAGATGGCATTTGCTTTACTTTTCTTTCTAATTCTTGGCTTACCCATGACAGGTCTATGCTAGTAAGATGAGCACTATTTATTGGGTGTTTTATGGATCAGACAGACTGTTGTGAACTGGGGTGACTTGGATTAAGACAGACTTTTGTGAACTGGGGTGACCTGGGTTAACAAACCATGAGGCATGACTATTTTATTAGAAAACTTTGTTCTGGGATCTAAACAACTGATTTACATACAATATTTTAGTCCACAGTTCCTTTTAAATTGAGGACTGCCTGTACTAAGCTTCTAAGGATAGAAAGATAGTCTTTTTTATTTTTCCTGTTCTGCTTTTGGAAACTACCAACAAGGGTGCCAATTAGCACCAGATGGGACAGGGACTGTGTGATGTGGAACTCCAACCACTGGGGACTGGAAGACATCCACTAATGTATTAAGCAATCGAAGAGTCAGAAGTTGGGCAGGATTGGAGTTTGGCACAATGTAAAGTTCTAATCTGTAAAGGCTTAGCTTTATATACAAAATCTGTCTCTTCTTCATTCACTGCCTGTGAGGAATAGCAAGGGAACAGGGAATTCAAAACTCTAGTACTTTTGCAGCCAAAGACTTTCATAAGCATATTGCCTTTCTCCTTGAATCCTTTCTCCGTGTTGACGTTGAACTAATACTTAGAGAATCAGTAAGTAAAGGTACAAATGTTTGTTTCCTTGAAACCTTGGATTTTTAAGTATATAATTCTTTCTTGGCTGTCTTTACATTTACAAACATTTTGCTTTTTGAAAGTGGAACTTTGCATCTGTACAAAGTCAACTGTGGACCTGATGCATTCAGTTCAGTTCAGTTCAGTCACTCAGTCGTGTCTGACTCTTTGCAACCCCATGAACCTCAGCGTGCCAGGCCTCCCTGTCCATCACCAATTCCCGGGCATCAGACAGCACAAACTTAAAGGTGATTCTGATGTAAATGGCATATGAAAACATAGATATGTGAAGCAATCTAGGAATTTGTACTGATATTCTCCAGATAAACGTCTATTCTTTTCTTCACCTAGCTAGTTGTATCCATTTGGTACAAATGGATAGGCTACAGCACAGTCCATTTGACTTGCTGAGTTCTGTCACTTACCGCACACTACAAAGACAGTTTCCCCAGGCAGCTTACTTTGAAAAAAGCTGAACACAAGACAAAGCGAACACAGTTTTGCCTCAGCTTGGCACAAACCTGTGTTTAACAGAAATGATCAAAGTTAAGCTTCATCCATAAAATTAATGGGTTCAATGTAAACATTTCTTTGTGACTTTTTTCTCATTATGGCACACATATAAAATGGTATTATTTGGTAGCATTCACCAGGCCAAAGAGCTAAGACAGTTTCATGGCCAGAAGAAAACATCTGAGGGCGAGAGGCACTGTAGAACCTGCCCAGCCAACCCAGGGGCCAAGGAAGTCAATGTTTCAGTTCATCTGGAACTCATCAGTTACACACCAACCAGTGTGTCCACATCTACCACCGGGCACACAAGTTTGGAAGCTCTGGGCAAAAGGATGTTTATGGACTCACTGGGGATTCCAAGACTTCTTTTAAGCATAAATGCACTGGTATTTAACCATTGATTTGGGACTTGACCATCACGGTCCAATGCCTTCTACAGCATAAACTGGTCCCAGAATGTCAGTCTCTTGGTTAACAGCATTCACGCCGTGATGACTAACTGTCCCATTCTGGCCAGGATTGAGGGGATTCCCATGACATAATGGAGATTTTCAGTGTTAAAACTAGGAAGTCCTAGGAAAACCAGGACAGTTAGTCCTCTACCAACCATCTATTCAAATATTCTGTTACAGAAACACAGAGGAAATACACTTTCTGCTTTCATAGGTTCAAGTGTTTGTGGTGGTCTTCCCAGGGCTTTGGAACCAAAGGCAACAGCTCCAAAGCTGGCTATGGAGTCCAGATCTATGCTTTATAAAGCAAAATCCTGTGACTTTTTAATGAAATGTTTTCCTTCGTAGAGTTGTTTTTGCCAGTTCATAGAGGAAACAGTGGGCTGAAATCAAATGGCATGACTGAATGACTAGTGCTAAGCAAATGATTCGTGCAAAAGCTTCATTGGAAACATCCAAACTCAAAACAATAGTAGTTCTGACATGACTACCTCTTGCCTGAGAAACTCATAAACACAGCCTTTAGGTCATCCTTTTTTTTTTTTCCCCCTAGCAGCTGCTGGTCCTTTAATTTAATTATAAGCTGCAAGTAAGCTTCTTAAAGAGGTGATGTGTGTGTACCACACTGTGTTCAGAGGACACTCTGTTCACAAAATTTAAGACAGTCAGCACTGTTGGAATTACATGTTCTAATAAGAGATGGGTGGACTGGTGTGGGAGAAATAAGAACCACCATCCCTCTCCTCCCCTACTTGACTTTAACCAAAATTGTTTTTGCGGTTTAAAAGTATTCACATGACAGTTTCTGTTTGGCCAGAGTGGACTAAACTGCAATACCAATAAAATGGTTTCTTCTATCTTTTATGCTAATACAGACATCACAGGACTTAAGAAATTCCATGGCTGGCTCTCCAGACTCATGTATAGCTACTATTTCGCTTTTAACATGTATTATACACTTACTGTGTGCATAGAGCCAGGCTTTGCTCTAAAAGGAATGAGAAATAAGCAAGATGAAATTATTCTCTTGATGCACACACCATCTCTTATGGAAAAGCCATCCAAATTAATTTGCACAGCAAGCAGAATAAAATCAGTGCAGCAGAAATGTGAGAACAGGAAGAAAGGAGAAGTCGTATTAGAGCCAGTAGCATTTGGCAAGATAGGATGTTAGTGAAAGAGGTGAAATTTGGAGTTCCAAAAATAAACCACAGGAAGTCTTCTCCCTGGTAATAGCCCAGCAAGACAAGTCTGCTCTTGCTTCCCTGACAGGCATGTCATATATGAGCTCCCTTTTCTGAATGAACATTGACCTTGAAGTCAGGTAGACGTGAGTTTCAATTCCATTTCTGCCTTGTATTAGCTATGGGTCTGTGTCAATTATTTAGCTTCTCTAAATCCATTCCTACACTATACAAGGGAATTAATAACGAAAGGATTTTATTAATATAGAAAAGGTAAAGGTGAGATAATATATGTAAAACTGCTTTATATAGAGACAGAGAAAGATACACACTGAAAAAGAGACACACAAAAAGACAGAGAATTTTCTGGGGCGACTTACCCATCTCTTTCTGGTTTCTTTTGAAACCCACTGCGTATCCACCAAACTTAAGTTTTCAAGTAGAATGACTTGTACTGAACTCTGAGCAGTGTGTAAAAAGCTCCTATTTCTTTTATTATCAGGGAAAACAACAAATACATTTAAAACTTAAAGCCAGTCTGATTAGATCCATTGTTTTAGTACCAATGTCTTGTTACATGGAAGACATGAAATTAAAGATGAGTAAAGGAAATTCTAGGGAAAAAAAGGAGGAAAAGATATTCAAGTACGTAGTGTTAGTCGCTCAGTCATGTTCGACTCTTTGTGACCCCACAGACATAGTCCACCAGGCTCCTCTGTCCATGGGCTTTTCTAGCAAGAAAACTGGAGTGGATAGCCATTCCCCTCTTCAGGGGCTCTTCCTGACCCAGGGATCGAACTCACACCTCCTGCAGTGCAGGCAGATTCTTTACCGTCTGACGCACCAAGGGAAGCACCATTTAAGTATGTAGACAAATCCCAAATCTAAAACAGGGCAAGTGTGAATATTATTTCAGAGGACTCAGTCCTCAGAATTCAACAGAATAGATTGCATTTTTAATACCCAATAGTCTTATGGCAGAAAGTGAAGAGGAACTAAAAAGCCTCTTGATGAAAGTGAAAGTGGAAAGTGAAAAAGTTGGCTTAAAGCTCAACATTCAGAAAACAAAGATCATGGCATCCGGTCCCATCACTTCATGGGAAATACATGGGGAAACAGTGGAAACAGTGTCAGACTTTATTTTTGGGGGCTCCAAAATCACTGCAGATGGTGACTGCAGCCATGAAATTAAAAGACGCTTACTCCTTGGAAGGAAAGTTATGACCAACCTAGATAGCATATTCAAAAGCAGAGGCATTACTTTGCCAACAAAGGTCCGTCTAGTCAAGGCTATGGTCTTTCCTGTGGTCATGTATGGATGTGAGAGTTGGACTGTTTAGAAGGCTGAGTGCCGAAGAATTGATACTTTTGAACTGTGGTGTTGGAGAAGACTCTTGAGAGTCCCTTGGACTGCAAGGAGATCCAACCAGTCCATTGTGAAGGAGATCAGCCCTGGGATTTCTTTGGAAGGAATGATGCTAGAGCTGAAACTCCAGTACTTTAACCACCTCATGTGAAGAGTTGACTCATTGGAAAAGACTCTGAGGCTGGGAGGGATTGGGGGCAGGAGGAGAAGGGGACAACAGAGGATGAGATGACTGGATGGCATCACTGACTAGATGGACGTGAGTCTGAGTGAACTCCGGGAGTTGGTGATGGACAGGGAGGTCTGGTGTGCTGTGATTCATGAGGTCGCAAAGAATTGAATTGAATTGAATTGATTCCAGTGAAAACCAGTACCCATGCCTCTTTCACATGTCTTTTATAGTGTCTTTGGGTACTGATATTTGATCTAATGTAAACAGAATGTTCACTGAACACACCAAGCACCACTTAATATGACACAACTTTTTTTCCGATGGAGAAATCATTGAGGGTATTGCAATGTGGGTTTTGCAACATGTACAACATTGGCACATCATAGTGATAGGATTGCAATATTTTTTCCCTCCTGAACATATTCCAAGTCCTTATTTGAACATCTAATATGGGAGAACCAAACAGTGATTCAGGGTTGGCAGGTAGGATATGATATCTGTAAAAGTCAAGTTTCTACGAACCCTTCTCCCCCTTAGCCATCTTTTCCACTGCTTAATTTCTTTCACCATCGGTAATATTTTTTTTTCCAAATACCTATTTCAGCTTTTTCTACCTCAATAAATATCCGTCTTTAGAAGGGACAAAAAAACCACACTTCATTAAAACTGCTAAGACAATATTATGTTTTCCCTTTTAGACTCAAAGGTGGAGGGTAGCCATAGAATAAGTAGAACTGGGTAGAGAGAGAGTGCAGAAGAAAGAGAGGAGAAGAGAAGCATCATTTCATTCTCCTCCTTTTGGGGGCCACATTCCATTGTCTCCTTCAAATCAATGACAAATCCACACAACAAGCTGCTACGCCTTCTACCTGGCTTCCAGTCTCTTAGAAGGAGACGAGTGTTCCAAACACCTATCACTATGTGACTTAGGACTTTCAGGGGTTGAGGCACTCCAGTGGGTAATATTGGCAGATGAGTAACAAATCACATTTCCACCAAGTCTTTTTTAAGTCTCCATGTCAATTTCCTTGTGCTGAATGAGTCAAATACTTACAACTCTGGTTTTGTCATACTTGGCAGAATAACACTACATTTATTGATTTTTTTTTTATGTTGGAGAAGAGTTCTATGATCAGCAAATTTGCCTCACTCTATTATGGGCTTCATCTCTTTGGGATTTTTCTTTAAATTATCACAATGTTCATTGTCATCAGTGCAAGCAGTGGTTGTACTAGGTCTATTACTTTTATGAAATGCTAACATTCCTTTTTAAAAAAAGAACCTGTAAGGAATTAACTAATGAATACAAGAGATATGTGGAGAAAGTAACCTACATTTATTCATTCATTTATTTATTCATTTTTACAACTATGTTCATTGCACTCCTACTATATACATGGTTATAGGCATTGGGACCCACTCCAGTGTTCTTGCCTGGAGAATCCCAGGGACAGGGGAGCCTGGTAGGCTACCGTCTATGGGGTCACACAGAGTCGGACACGACTGAAGTGACTTAGCATAGCATAGGCATTGGGAATACAGTAGAGAAAAAAAGAAAGACAATCCTGTGGTTATCAAAGAGGAAAGGAAGGAGAGGGATAAATTAGTAGTTTGGGATTGTACTGACTACTATATATATAGATAGCCAACAAGGACCTACTATATAGCACAGGGAACTATACACAATATCTTATAATAACTTATATGGGAAAGGAATATAAAAAAAGACTATATATATGTATTTGTGTGTGTGGAACAGAACCATTTTGCTGTACACCTGAAACAAACATATTGTAAATCAACTATATTTCAATAATTTTTGTAAAAAGACAGTCCTTCCCATCATGACTTTTATAATCTGCTGTGAGGAGACAAACAATAGACGTAATAAGTAATTGTATGACATAACATTTTGAAAGTGATAAGTGCTCTACAGAAAAAATGCTTGTGTGTATGCTCTGTTGCTCAGTCAGGTCCGACTCTCTATGACCCCATGGACTGTAGTTCACCAGACTCCTCTGTCCATGGAATTTCCCAGACAAGAATACTGGAGTGGGTTGCCACTTCCTCCTCCAGGACAGAAAAAATGCTTAGACTAAAAGAGAGGGAAGATTCTGGATGGCAAGAGTGTCATTTTAAACGGAAGACTCATGGGTACCTGAGAAAGTGATACTGAGTGAAGAATTCAAGGAGGTAAGGAGTAAGCCAAAAGGGGCATCTGAAAGAATACTCTGAAATGGGAGTGTGTGGTGTGCTGGTTACAGGAAGTGATGGCTAATTTTATGTGTCAACTGGACTGGGCCAAGAGATGGTCAGATAACTGGTAAAATATTATTTCTAAGTGTGTCTGTGAGTGTTTCAAGAAGACCTGAAAAAAAGGACAAATTTCCTCTCTTTCATATTCTCCTGCCCTAGCACACTAGCATTCTTGGTTCTTGGGTCTTTGCAATCAAACCAGAACTTACATTAGGCTCCCCTGGTTCTCGGACTGACTCCAACCGAATTACACCACCAGCTTTCCAGGGTCTCCATTACATTTGAAACTTTCAGATGACAAATCTTGGGACTTCTCAGCCTCTATAACCTTGTCAGCCAATTCCTATACATATCTATCTATCTACCTACTTACATAAACACACACATACATGTCTTTATATGTATAACTATCTATCTATCTTTATGGGTTTCCCTGATAGCTCAGCTAGTAAAGAAATCCGCCTGCAATCCAGGAGACCCCGGTTCAGTTCCTGGGTTGGGAAGCTCCCCTGGAGAAGGGATAGGTTATCCTCTCCAGCATTCTTGGGCTTCCCTGGTGGCTCAGATGGTTAATAATCTGCCTGCAATGTGGGAGACCTGGCTTAGATCCTCGGTTGGAAAGATCCTCTGGAGGAGGGCATGGCAACCCATTCCAGAATTCTTGCCTGAAGAACCCCATGGACAGAGGAGCCTGGCAGGCTACGGTCCATGGGGTCACATAGAGTTGGACATGACGAGCGACTAGGCACAGCGCAGCACATCTATCTTTACACATGTGTGCTCAGCCTCTTAAGTCTTGTCCGACTCTTTGCGACCCAATGGACTGTAGCCTGCCAGGCTCCTCTGTCCATGAGCTTTCCCAGACAAGAATACTGGAATCAGTTGCCATTTCTTCCTCCAGGGGATCTTCCAAACCCAGGGATTGAACCCGCATCTCCTGCATTAACAGGCAGATTCTTTACCACTGAGCCACCAGGGAAGCCCCATGTACCTTTATAGATACACATAAATTTTATACTATTGGTTTTTTTCTCTGGAGAACCCTGACTAATATACAAAATAATACCAGCCACACTGGCGGACCATATTATTTCAGGCTGTATAAAAGGTTAGAGACACAATTTTACTATAGCATTTGAAAATCAAGCTAATAAAATATGTTCCAGTAAAATATTACTCTATTTCCTTCAAACTAGGCTCAGAAAAATTTTATGCTTAGTGAGATCAGTGTTCTCTCAGCTTCAGTTTATCAATTAGGGTGTACAAAACATCATAATAATATGATACTGGAACAAGTGTTATTCAAAATTGGATTATTAGTTTTGGTTTTCCATTGTGATATAATGAATATGCACATACAAATACTGAGATGTTTGCTTTTTGAAAAAAGAAAATGTTGATGTATATTCTATAAACATTGTGTAAGTTATGATATAAAGTTGCATTTTATAGCCAGTTTTATTGGTCTTATATCCATCAGCCAAAAGTCTCAGGTGCTTAGATTGGTGGAAAAATAAGCTACTGTCTGTAGAATTTTCAATAAAACAGTCAAAAAAGAGGTTGATGTTAAAGAAAAATTGACATAAAAACTAATATTATTAGAGACTCAAAGTTGTTTTTTTTTTCTTTATACTATGCACATTAGGCCATTTAATAAGTTTACTTCTCTCAAAGGATTCAAATTTTTCCAAAATATCAATTTGGTGTTCAAAGTTGAATTGAAATTAAGATTGAAAAAATATATTTTAAACTCTTCCAACTGCTAATTATTTTTTTATTTGCTAATTATGTCTTTATTTGACGTTCTGCTTATCTGCATGAAAAACCTCAGTAAAGACTAATACTAGAAAATGATTTTTGAATCAGCAGCAGAAGGAAAGCTTACAGTTTCAACGGGAATGCTAAGTAAAATTGATATAGTCATCTTTTTCCAAGACAAAGTAGGAGAGTTAATTGCAAATAATTAAATTGGGTCTCTAGGCTGAATGATAACTTTGGAGCTGACATCTGATCAACTGAGCTCACCTATCCAAATAAACGTAGTATGACTCGGTCTGTTTTTCTTTCATTATATTTGAAGCTAGGAAAATCTAAATGGAATAACCAGTCTCTTACTGACAACTCTGGTTTTTTCCACTGCAAATGAGCTAATATTCTGGCCTTTTTTTTTTTCTATTTAAACAAAACTCTAAATAAGTTTTATGTTTTTGCAATTTACATACACATACCCATACCCACTTAACCTGAAAGCAAAGAGAGTTCAATGAAAGCAATGTCTTCAGCTTAAAGTCCACCCACAAAATCCTCTCCCCCATGCAATTGTCACAACAAAATTCAGGGGCCTCCACAGTTACCAGTGGAATCTTCTTATCCCTTCCCTTTGTGAAATTACTCTGCTGAACACTATGGTCTTTATTTTACTAGGCAACTGGCTCATTTGTTGAAGGTAATCCATGCAAGCATGATACTAGCATATCACTTTTTAAAAATACTTTAATTTTTTTATGTTGGCATAGAGTTTTTTTAAATTTTATATTGGCATAGAGTTGATTAACACTGTTGTGTTCATTTGGGGTGTATAGCAAAGCGGTTCAGTTATACATGTTCGTGCATCTATTCTCTTTCCAAATCTTTTCTCAGTTAGGTTGTTACATAACACTGAGCAGAGTTCACAACCGTATAGCACAGGGAATCAGTCTGTTACTTCTAACATGACAATCATCACTAACCCTTCCCTGAGACAATTATCACAGTGCTCTAAGAGACCAAAGTGAAGCAAGAACATCATGATAGCAGATTGGAGAGGGTGTTCACTGAACTAGTAAAATCTTATTAAGGAAAGAGGGTCAAAAAGGCAAGTGATAGTCAGCGGCAAACATTCCCATTGACTTGGACCAAATATACTGGGCGCTGAAGGACTTTCCAGGTCAGGTCTCAAAAATGGCTAGAGAGAGACTAAGTCTGGCAAGCACTCATTTTAGTTCACTAATTAACAGAAACTTATAAAAATTTTAGACCAGAAAAACACTAGTTTTTCTCCACCTGAATCCCCAGTCCGCATCCACAGAAATAAGTACTGTTCAGGATATCACTAGTAATACCTATAGAAGATAGGTATTCCATGCATGTGTATTTGATATGTGTGTTGTGTGTATATATAATACCCAAGATACAGAATAATATATATAATATAAAAAGACAGAATTTTGTTTATAATAGCATATTCAGATATATATTGGCTTCCCAGATGGCACCCCACCCCAGTACTTTTGCCTAGAAGATCCCATGGACGGAGGAGCCTGGTAGGCTCCAGTCCATGGGGTCGCTAGGAGTCGGACACGACTGAACGGCTTCACTTTCACTTTTCGCTTTCATGCATTGGAGAAGGAAATGGCAACCCACTCCAGTGTTCTTGCCTGGAGAATCCCAGGGACAGGGGAGCCTGGTGGGCTTCCGTCTATGGGGTCGCACAGAGTCGGACACGACTGAAGCGACTTAGCAGCAGCAGCAGCAGCAGCAGCAGATGGCACTAATCGTAAAGAACCCACCTGCCAATTCAGAAGACTTAAGAGACAAAGGTTCGACCTCCAGGTGGGGAAGATCCCCTAGAGGAGGGCATGGAAACACATTCCAATATTCTTGCCTGGATAATCCCATGGACAGAGGAGCCTGGAGGGCTGTGGTCTATAGGGTTGCAAAGAGTCAGACACAACTGAACCGATTTAGCACACATGCACACAGATATATACACATAAATATGATATATACACACACACACACACACACACATACAGCACACATATACATACTTCCCATTGCTGGTGCTATTCTAAACCACCTCAGACTTTGGGGTTTTCCTTTTTTTTTTTTTATTTCTCTTTTTCTTCTTTTTTTAAAAATTAGAAGTATAATTTCTAATGGGGCTTCCTGGGTGGCTCAGTGGTAAAGAATCCACCTGCTATGCTGAAGAGCCAGGAGACCCCACAGGTTCGATCTCTGGGATGGGAAGCTCTCCTGGAGGAGGGCATGGCAACCCACTCCAGTATTTGTGCCTTGGAGAATCCCATGGACGAGGAACCTGGCAGGCTGCAGTCCACAGGGTCGCACAGAGTCGCACACGGCGGAAGCAACTGACCACCACCACACAGTTGATGTACAATATCACATAAGTTACAGATGTACAGTACAGTAATTCACAATTTTTAAATGTTATACTCCATATACAGTTATTAGGAAAAATTGGCTATTTCCTGTGTTGTATAATATATCCTCATAGCTTTTTTGTACATAGTAATGTGTATGTTTTAATCCTCTAGCCTTACATTTCCCGTCCCTCTTCCCTCTCCCTGCTGATAACCACTAGCTTGCTCTCTATAACTGTGAGTGCTTCTTTTCTGTTATATTTACTAGTTTGCTGTATTTCTTATATTCCACATATGTTGTTTTTGTTGTTCAGTAGCTAAGTTATGTACAACTCTTTGTGTCCCCATGGACTACAGTGGGCCAGTCTTCCCTGTCCTTCACTATTCCCTGCAGCTTGCTCAAACTAAATAGGTGATATCATACAGTGCTTGCCTTTCTCTTTCTGACTTATTTTGTTGTTGTTGTTGTTGCTGCTGCTGTTTATTCTGATTCTTTGTGACCCCCATGGACTGTAGTCTGCCAGACTCCTCTGTCCATGGAACTCTCCAAGGCAAGAATAATAAAGTGGGCTGCCATTTCCTTTTCCAGGGGATCTTCCTGACCCAGGGATCCAACCCACGTCTCCTGCATTGCCAAGCGAATTCTTTACCACTGAGCCACCTGGGAAGTCCTTGACATATTTCATTTAGCGTAATACCCTTCATCGAAGACTTTGAAAGGATTCTCCTATAAATTATTGCATCCTCTGGATTGCATTGGAGGGACTGATAAGACAAAAAAGGCTCCTAGAACAAGACTAAATTCAGAAGTAGAGTTTTCCTCCATGGAAAGAGATAAATATATTATTACTAAGAAATTTTCAGGGTATAACTTTTTTGAAGGGATGGAAAGCAAAAGCATTAATCAAGGAAAAGGAATGAGACCAACGACTGTGGCTTATGATGGAATCCCGGCCTTCCCCAGCCTCTGTGCTGCTGAGGATACATGCATACCACCACAGACAGCCACTCCAGAGTTCCCGGAGCAGAATACCAGCAAAGCAAGTAGTGGCCCACATCGACCCTGGACATGGACCACTGAGAGTCAGCTGCCAAGTGGATGAACTTGGGAGAGGACTAAGGCTTAAAAAAATAAAAAGCTTTAATACTTCAAGGACATCCCAAATGAGTTACTGGTGGGATTACACAAGCTTCTATTCATGCCACCACAGAGAGAATCAAGAATGTTAAAGTTTAAGCAATGACATCTTTGGATACATAAACGTAATATATTAAAGCTTTCAGTTTCCTAAAAATACTAGAGGAAAGCTTCTCTTGGGATATACTGATACTTGGGATATAGAAGGTATACATGATTCTTCGTTTACAACCTGGGGTCCGTTTCACATTATATTGTACGCTCTATGGAGAAGAAGACTTTTTCATCTCTATGTTCTTAACTTGATCTATACATGGGACATGCTGCAGCCAGCTCACATGGGTACATGAGAAAGTGAAAGTGTTAGTCACTCAGTCATGTCTCATGCTTTGTGACCGCATGGACTGTAGCCTGCCAGGCTCCTCTGTCAGTGAAATTCTCTGGGCAAGAATACTGGAGTGGGTATCTATTCCCTTCTCCAAGGGATCTTCCCAACTCAGGGATTGAACCTGGGTCTCCTGCATTGCAGGCAGATTCATTGGAGGCAGAGCCACCAGGGAAGCACCACGTACATGAAAGTCACCTATTAAATTTTTCAGAAATGTTATATGCCAATTGTGAAACAGAGTCATTATAAAAAATGAAAGTATTAATCCTTCAAATAAATTACATTAAAACAACAATAACACATTCTTAAAAGTCAACACCTGGGACTTCCCTGCTGATCCGGAGGTTAAGAATCTACCTGCCAATGCAGGGGTCATGTGTTTGATCCCTGGTCAGGGAACTAAGATCCCACATCCCACAAGGCAATAAAGCCTGTGTGCAGCAACCAAAGAGCCTGCAAGCTGCAACTAGAGATATCCACATACTGCAATTGAAGACCCAGCTCAGCCAAAGAGAAAGGAAAGAAGAAAAAAAAAATCCACATTCAAAAAAGAAATTCCATGAATTGGAAACCTGAAAAAAATGAAAACCAAAACTAAACAAGAGAGGTGTTCTTCTTCCTTGTATCCAAAATGTAAGTAGTTACTTTCCTCCTTAAAGTACTTCTTGAAGTACTTTACTTCAAGTAAAGTACTTGAAGGAAGTCAAACAGAAACTGACCAAAAATAGGCAAAACTAGGGATACAATAAATTGAGCTAATATCTTTGATTATTGGTTATGAACAAGACAAGAGATCTTTACATACATGCCTTGCATATTGCATTAAGAAATTTGCAACAGGTTTAACTATGACATTATAATGATTCAATAACTCGCTTTCATTTTCTAAAACATTGCCTTGCATATTGCATTAAGATATCTTTAATAAGTCTGACTGATATTATAGTGATGCAACAAATGATTTTCATTTTCATGTTCTATCATTTCATTTGCTCAAAGCATGAGTGTTTCAGGGCAGCTGTTAGGGCACAACAATCTCATTTTGGTGCCTGAATTGAAACTTTAAGGAAGTTTGAGGACTGATGAATGGACACATTTCAACCTTAACACCAAGAAAAGGAGCCTGCTTTGTGCTTATTTCCTCCTATGTAAGTCAGTCTAAATAGGGGGTCACTAATGTCTTCTTCAAAAGAAGGAGCTAGAAAGCCTGGTAAGCTTGTCTCACTGGCATATAATAAAAACTTGGAAGCCAAGGACCAGGCTGCTGTGTCTCCCTAGGTAAGAAAGGTGTTCCTTTCTTTCTCAGTTCTTCTCCCAAGCAGAAGGAAGATGGGGAGTCTCTGCTTCCCCATACCTATTCCTGGGATCAAAAGTCAATGTCAGCCTTCAGAGATGCCAATCCAGCACTTACAAAAGTATTAGGGTCACTTAAGGAATATGAGCAAGAAAAACAAGAGAAAAAGTGACTTTGGAAAGCCACCAAAGACTTGAGAGACGGCGCTTTAGGGCCAGGCAGAGAATGATAAAGGATCTTGGGTTTTATGTGCTTAAGAGACTCGAACCACATTGTTATTAACAAAACCATAAGGAAACCCTGGTTCAAGTGTCATTCTGCCTTTATGCCACAGTTTCATAAAGGGAGAGTGGACTCACAAGGAAGACTATGATTTGCTTGGGATTTTGCCCCCAAAGTGTAAGAATAGCTTAAGCATTAGGTATTCCTAATTTGTTAAAACTTGTGAGCAACTGGCTACGTTGGCAACTGTTAAGACGCTGGGACTGCGTTGGAGTCTAATAAAAAGCCCTAATAAAAGTTTTAAACTAGTTCACACATCTGCAGTCTAAGGAGGGTGGGGGTTGGGGGTGGGGATGGCAGTGGAGGGGTATTACCTAATCCTTACCATTGCCACGGCTGCCCCACCCACCCGACTGGATACTTGCTAGAGAATGAGGGTGGGGAGGGTTTTAGTGCCCCATTCCCTCAAGGCAAAATTTACTGCTTCTCAGAGAACCACAACCATCTTCAGAAGAACCAGGAGGGGATTTATTTAAAGAAATACAGCTAATTCCCTTGGGTTCTCATAATTTGCACTTGCAAAATTTCTTTGAAAGGGGCTGAAGCCTGCCTCTTCAATGGAGAGATAACTTCACCAAGAGACAAAAATTGGAAGTCTGGCATTTTAATTCCCCCCATGCAAAAATAACCCACCACACGCCAGGGTCCCAGCCGTGGCTCAAAGAGCGCTCCGTCCACCTATTGTGACTATGTGATTTCACTCCGGAGCAGAAGAAGAAGCAGGGAACCAGTGGCAAGAGGTGGGAAGCCTAAGATTTCTTTCCACATTTTGGAAATTCATCCAGAAGCTTGGGAAAAAACAAAAGGTGGAATTTTTAATCAAAATTTTAAAGCTTTGTCATATGAGGACATTAACTGCAGAAATAAAAAAAAAAATCTCATCCCATTCCAGAATTAGTGTTGTATTTTTCTAAAAGCATTTGCAACAAAAGCTGACATTATGATACGTTTAATTAGGTGATGGGCTTCCCAGGTGGCACTAGTGGTAAAGAACCTGCCTTCCAATGCAGGAGACCTAAGAGACTCGGATTCAATCCCTGGGCCAGGAAGATCCCCTGGAGAAGGGCACAGCAACCCACTCCAGTATTCTTGCCTGGAGAATCCTATGGTTAGAGGAGCTTGGCGGGCTATTTAGTCCATGAGGCCCCAAAGAGTCGGACACAACTGAGCGACTTTCACTCACTCACTCATGCATATATTGGGGCTTCCCTGGTGGCTCAGTGGTAAAGAATCTGCCTGCCAATGCAGGAGATGTGGGTTTGATCCCTGGGTTGGGAGGATCCCCTCTAGTATTCTTGCCTGTGAAATCCCATGGACAGAGAAGCCTGGTGGGCTACGGTCCACGGGGCCACAAAGAGTCAGACATGACTGAAGCAACTGAGCACTGCAGGCATGCACTCAGAGATGATTCTAGCACTAAGTGTAAACCTGTCCCATGTAAGACCACATCACTTGCTGGCTGAGTGGCAAGAAGGTGAGAAAGGCACTTAGTTGCTAACAGAAGCAGCCTTCAAGACCTGTGCCCACCAAGAACACAGATCAAATCAGCTCTTAAGGGTTTAGTGGCACATTTATATTAAAAGGGAGAAAAGTCATCTTCTGGGATTTTTCCAGAGCTTCAAATGATCTCCTTTCTCTCAGCTCATCAAGCTTAAAATGGTTTCCTTTGTTAGCCTTCAGCCACCCTTGCCTTCCAGACCAAGGAGATTTGAAACCCGTCTCTCCCCAGGTTACGGAAGATACAATGGACTTTTCAGCTCGCCTTTTTTTTTTTTTTTCCTGAAAGAAAATCTCTCTGTCTCCTAAAAGCAACCCCAAACCACATAAAAGTATGGGGTCTGTGGGAAGGAAAGAGCCCCAGTCCAGCTCTAGGTCCCATCACCCCACGGCCCGGCTGAGAACTGCCACGTAGCCGTGCCAGATGACTAGCATCAGGTGAGCTTCAGCATCAGACAATTAGCAAAATAATCTGCCTTTTTCTATTAATAATAAGCAACTTGTTGCAATGCATTTATGGCCTTACAAGTGAATGTTCTGATCAGGTCTTTATACATGTGTGTGCACTCTCAAACAAAGAAATATAGATCCCACAGACCTGCTTTCACTTTGATGGAGAGTATCAGTTTCCATGGCATGCCTAGTCAAAAATTAAAAAAGCACTATTAAATTTAAGTCCACTAAGGAACTACAAATAAAAGTATGTTAATTCTACTTTAAAAGCTTAAAAGCTCTGCTCTATAGTTGTTACCATCTTATTTTTATTTTCCTGTTCTCTGCTGCTGCTACTGCTGCTAAGTCGCTTCAGTCGTGTCCGACTCTGTGTGACCCCATAGACGGCAGCCCACTAGGCTCCTCTGTCCCTGGGATTCTCCAGGCAAGAATACCGGAGTGGGTTGCCATTTCCTTCTCTAACGCATGAAAGTGAAAAGTGAAAGTGAAGTCGCTCAGTCGTGTCTGACTCAGCGACCCCATGGACGAGCCTACCAGGCTCCTCCGTCCATGGGATTTTCCAGGCAAGAGTACTGGGGTGGGGTGCCATTGCCTTCCCCGTCCTGTTCTCTAGTTCATGAAAATTAGAATGGTCTGAATTTGAGTTATTAGTCACCAATAATTTCATAAAATCATAGAGTGTTTCTTTTTCTGTAATGTTTTTATTTGTTCTGCTTATATATCAGGTAGCCTGGAATCTTATTTGATTCTCATTCGTCTTAAGGATGTCTGAGGCATTGGCTCTGAGCACAAGGGGAATTAGAATTGATTCAATCCCAATTGAATCAATTGGGTCTGATTGATTCACACAGGGAGTCAAAGAGTTAAGATTCAAGTTCAAGCCTTTCTGAGTTTAGAACCTATTACACACTTGGTCCTTTGTCATGCTTCTCTCTGCCTAGCAACATGTAATAGTCCTGGAGATTCTGACCCAATGCTTCACAAAGCAAGGAAACCATTTAAGAACAAGTGCTCCTTTACCTTCCTTAATTATAATTTGGCACAACAGCCCATTTCTACCTACTACTGCATTTTCTGGCTAAGAGATATGGTGACCACAAGAGGCAGTGAGCAGGTTGTCAAGAGAACATGGAACCTTTGGTCCATAGGTGGGGCTAAGACTGGGAGAAAGGCTGAGACAGAAGATCTTACCCTGGCTGAAAGTAGAGCCCGGTATAGGATCCAGCAACTTTGCTGTTGACACGGACACCCATAGGAGGGCATTAATATATTTTCAAGATCGTGGCCTTTCCATAACAGAAGCTATTTTGTTTCCAAGTTGCCAAGAATGTCTGGTAGTGTCAGAGTTGGGCTTGGGTGGGGACTTCAACCAAATAAAACTTTTCTTGTGGCTTGCTTCTATTATTTTTCAGTAGCAATAATGATTCAGAAAACCATCTTTTAAAATATATTTTATCACCTAAATATTTTCAATCAGGGACCCTTGAGTGGTGATGCCTTGCTTATCCTGAGTTGGACCCATGCTCTTTCCACTTTTATACAGCCATCATACTTGCATTAAGAAGAAACACCAGGCACAGAGAATTTTCCATTCTAGGCTAGTTCTATCACTCAGTCCCATTACTCCAGCTCAGAGGGTTTCAACCCACAGCCCTCTGCAAATTAGGATTTCATCCATAGAGAGTATAGTCAGCATGAATATCGAGAGAAAAAATTAGAATATACTTGGTGTCCTCAATAAAGAAAGATTCCAGAATGTGATCTATTAACTTATTTGAATAGGGTTAATACTTAAGCTTGTTGCTGTTTAGTCACTAAGTCATGTCTGACTCTTTTGTGACCTATAGCCCATCAAGTTCCTCTGTTCATGAGATTTTCCAGGCAAGAACACTGGAGTGGGTTGTCATTTTCTTTTCCAGTGGTTCTTCCTGACCCAGGTATCAAGCTCGCATCTCCTGCATTGCCAGGCAGATTCTTTACCACTGAGCCACCGGGAAGCCCTTAATATTTATGCTTACCCCCAACCTACAACAAAATTATTAACAATCAGTTAAAGATGTATTGATTTTTTACTAGAAAACCAGCCATAATATAGTACAAATGAGTAAAGATCTGAGCTCTGTGTCCATGACAAAGATGGTGAAACTCAATTTACATCATCCTCTGAACTCCATGCCTCTGAAATGATCATCTGAAGCTATAGTACACATTTATCTATAACTAAAGTGAAAAGGAACTAAAAAGCCTCTTGATGAAAGTGAAAGTGGAGACTGAAAAAGTTTGCTTAAAGCTCAACATTCAGAAAATGAAAATCAAGGCATCCAGTCCCATCACTTCATGGGAAATAGATGGGGAAACAGTGGAAACAGTGTCAGACTTGATTTTGGGGGCTCCAAAATCACTGCAGATGGTGACTGCAGCCATGAAATTAAAAGACTCTTACTCCTTGGAAGGAAAGTTATGACCAACCTAGATAGCATATTCAAAAGCAGAGACATTACTTTGCCAACAAAGGTCCATCTAATCAAGGCTATGGTTTTTCCTGTGGTCATGTATGGATGTGAGAGCTGAACTGTGAAGAAGGCTGAGCACCAAAGAATTGATGCTTCTGAACTGTGGTGTTGGAGAAGACTCTTGAGAGTCCTTTGGACTGCAAGGAGATCCAACCAGTCCATTCTGAAGGAGATCAGCCCTGGGATTTCTTTGGAAGGAATGATGCTAAAGCTGAAACTCCAGTACTTTGGCCACCTCATTCGAAGAGTTGACTCATTGGAAAAGACTCTGAGGCTGGGAGGGATTGGGGGCAGGAGGAGAAGGGGACGACAGAGGATGAGATGGCTGGATGGCATCACTGACTCAATGGACGTGAGTCTGGGTGAACTCCGGGAGTTGGTGATGGACAGGGAGGCCTGGCATGCTGCGATTCATGGGGTCGCAAAGAGTCGGACATGACTGAGTGACTGAACTGAACTGAACTGATGACAGTGTTGAAATAAAAACAAAAAAAATATGTTAGGCATATCATTTTTCTATTTGAAAATCTAAATATTGATTTTTGACCCAAACACCTTTATACATATCAATTAAAGAATATATTTAGTAGTTTATATATATATTAAAGTTTCCAAATCTAAGAATTGATTTTTTCTTCTTTTTTACTTTTTCTTGTCTTGCTTGCTTTTTATTTAAATATGTTGGATTCTGATTGCTAGAATTTTGTTTAGGATTTTTGCATCTATGTTCATCAGTGATATTGGTCTGTAATTTTCTTTTTTTGTGGCATCTTTGTTAGGTTTTGGTATTAGGGTGATGGTGGCCTCATAGAATGAGTTTGGAAGTTGGCCTTCCTCTGCGATTTTCTGGAACAGTTTGAGTAGGATAGGTGTTAGCTCTTCTCTAAATTTTTGGTAGAATTCAGCTGTGAAGCCGTCTGGGCCTGGGCTTTTGTTTGCTGGAAGATTTCTGATTACCGTTTCAATTTCCGTGCTTGTGATGGGTCTGTTAAGATTTTCTATTTCTTCCTGATCCAGTTTTGGAAAGTTGTACTTTTCTAAGAATTTGTCCATTTCTTTCACGTTGTCCATTTTATTGCCATATAATTGCTGATAGTAGTCTCTTATGATCCTTTGTATTTCTGTGTTGTCTGTTGTGATCTCTCCATTTAAGCAAGGTGAAAAGACAGCCTTCAGAATGGGAGAAAATAATAGCAAATGAAGCAACAGACAAACAACTAATCTCAAAAATATACAAGCAACTCCTACAGCTCAATTCCAGAAAAATAAATGACCCAATCAAAAAATGGGCCAAAGAACTAAATAGACATTTCTCCAAAGAAGACATACAGATGGCTAACAAACACATGAAAAGATGCTCAACATCACTCATTATCAGAGAAATGCAAATCAAAACCACTATGAGGTACCATTTCACGCCAGTCAGAATGGCTGCGATCCAAAAGTCCACAAGTAGTAAGTGCTGGAGAGGGTGTGGAGAAAAGGGAACCCTCTTATACTGTTGGTGGGAATGCAAACTAGTACAGCCACTATGGAGAACAGTGTGGAGATTCCTCAAAAAACTGGGAATAGAACTGCCTTATGATCCAGCAATCCCACTGCTGGGCATACACACTGAGAAAACCAGAATTGAAAGAGACACGTGTACCCCAATGTTCATCGCAGCACTGTTTACAATAGCCAGGACTTGGAAGCAACCTAGATGTCAATCCACAGATGAGTGGATAAGAAAGCTGTGGTACATATACACAATGGAGTATTACTCAGCCATTAAAAAGAATACATTTGAATCAGTTCTAATGAGGTGGATGGAACTGGAGCCTATTATACAGAGTGAAGTAAGCCAGAAAGAAAAACACAAATACAGTATCCTAACGCATATATATGGAATTTAGAAAGATGGTAACAATAACCCTATTTTCGAGACAGCAAAAGAGACACTGATGTATAGAACAGAATTTTGGACTCTGGGAACGGGAGAGGGCGGGATGATTTGGGAGTATAGCATTGAAATGTGTATAATATCATATCTGAAACGAGTCACCAGACCAGGTACGATGCCTGATAATGGATGCCTGGGGCTGGTGCACTGGGACGACCCAGGGGGATCGTATGGGGAGGGAGGGGGAGGAGGGTTCAGGATGGGGAGCACGTGTATACTTGGGGCGGATCCATCTCGATGTATGGCAAAACCAATACAATATTGTAAAGTTAAGCAAAATAAAATTTAATTAAAAAAAAAAATTTAAAAATAAATAAATAAATATGTTGGATTTGATGTGGGAGTATCCTTCTTGACCATCTTGTATATTATTTGCTTTTCTGGTGCCTTTGTACAAACAAGGGAAAAATGATCTCTCTGGATCATTACTTGACAAGAGAATGTTACATTTTTAAGGAAGGAAAAGGTGCCAACCTTTTCCTCCAGGCAGAACGGAGCACAAATGACTTCAGCTCCCCGTCACTCCCTCTATCTGGTATTATGGGCAGTGTTTGAATTGTGAAGCTTAGAAGCATGTAGCCTGAAAGGCTTGCTCACAGTCAACTCACAATTATTCTTTTACCCCAGTGTCATTCAAAATAGTCTCTAGAGAACACTTCTGAAGACTGCCATTCATTTAGGCTGAGACCTGGTTTGAAGAGTTTCTAGCATTTAGGGAGAAGGGACCAGGTATGTTAGATGTCTTGCAATGTTCAGAGAAGTGCCAAACTACAAATAATTGTTCTGCATTCTGCGCATTAAAATTTTTAAACCAGTACAATTACCTGAACGTTGATCCTAATTCCTTTATACATATAAATTACAGAATATATTTAGCTGTTTGCATATATGTTAAAATTTCCAAAAACACAACCACTGTATAAATCAAGAGAAGACTGTACTTTGTTACAAAGATTTTTCTCAATTGTTTGGGAAACACCACTGCTTAAAAGAAACTCAGGTCATAGGATTTTCATTTCTAATGCAAGACAGTTGTATTCCGTTTGTATTAGTAGTGGTTCATTTGTGATTGAACATGTGTATGAATGTATTGCTTTAGATCTTATTTCAAAGTGTTGAATATAAAGGAAAGTGACAACAATATCCAGCTGACTATTTAAAATTGAGTTTCTTAGTTTTGCCTATAAAAGTCACCATTGTGTCTTCAATTTCTATGGATTTTTTTTTTCTGAGTGAAGCAGCAAAATCATTGATTGAAGAAACATTTTATAATAAAACATCTTAATAATACTGTACTGTTCATACTTGGATGTGAGAGTTGGACTGTGAAGAAGGCTGAGCGCCGAAGAATTGATGCTTTTGAACTGTGGTGTTGGAGAAGACTCTTGAGAGTCCCTTGGACTGCAAGGAGATCCAACCAGTCCATTCTGAAGGAGATCAGCCCTGGGATTTCTTTGGAAGGAATGATGCTAAAGCTGAAACTCCAGTATTTTGGCCACCTCATTCGAAGAGTTGACTCACTGGAAAAGACTCTGATGCTGGGAGGGATTGGAGGCAGGAGGAGAAGGGGATGACAGAGGATGAGATGGCTGGATGGCATCACTGACTCAACGGACGTGGGCCTGGGTGAACTCCAGGAGTTGATGATGGACAGGGAGGCCTGACGTGCTGCGATTCATGGGGTCTCAAAGAGTCAGACATGACTGAGCGACTGAACTGAACTAAAAAATATTGTTAAAGATATGTCACATTTCCAAGTAATCTTGTCTCTGGGATGTTTAAAAATATTCTTTTAACCCAAAAAAGAACAAATCTTAGAGAGTAGTACAAATGATTACAAAATGTGATTTATACAAATATTGGAGAAAATCTAATCTTACAAGCTGTACAAGAATTTATTTGAATGATGATGGAAAGGAATATGAATAAAATAATTTTTACTTTTTTATTAACCAATGTTACTATTTTAAGAAGTATTGATGAGCTGCAAATACTATTGAAAAATTAACTGTGTAATGAACTGTTAAAAGCAGATTTGTGACAAGTTTATGAAAGCATCCTGTAAGAAAATATTTGGATTTCCCTATTGGCTTAGATGGTAAAGAATTATCCTGCAATGCAAGAGACCTGGATTTGATCCCTGGGTCAGGAAGATCCCTGAAGAAGAGAATGGCTACCCATTCCAGTATTCTTTCCTGGAGAATTTCATGGACAGAGAAGCCTGGCATGCTTAAGTCCATGAGGTTGCAAAGAGAGACTAACACTTTCACTGTTTTCAAGAAAATATTTACTATTCATATGCATAAGATTTGCAAGGGAAAAAAGTTGTAAGAAACTATTATTTTCAAAATTACTGATAGCACAAAAAAAGGTGTCAATAGTTGAAATTCTTAAAAATATTAAATAGGAAAAAATTTCATTTTCAGTATCATTGTTTGTTCCATAGATAATTAGACCAGCTATAATTCATCACCAAACAAGGTTTTATAAATGGCTTCAAGCATCACAATATTTTAGTAGTTCATTCTATTTTAAATAGTGAACCAATAGACAAAGATCTTGGTGAAACATTTCAATAAATGTTTTTTGAGATAAATAATAAAAATTTAAAATATTTGTGATTTCAAAGCAATATATATGTTTGATGCTACTGCTAAGTCGCTTCAGTCATGTCCGACTCTGTGCGACCCCATAGACAGCAGCCAACCAGGCACCCCTGTCTCTGGGATTCTCCAGGCAAGAACACTGGAGTGGGGGGCCATTTCCTTCTCCAATGCATGAAAGTGAAAAGTGAAAGTAAAGTCGCTCAGTCATGTCTGACTCTTAGTGACCCCATGGACTGCAGCCTACCAGGCTCCTCCATCCATGGGATTTTCCAGGGAAGAATACTGGAGTGGGGTGCCATTGCCTTTTCTGAATATATATGTTTCAGTCCAGTTCAGTCGCTCAATCATATATGACTCTTTGTGACCCCATGAATCGCAGCACCCCAGACCTACCTGTCCATCACCAACTCCCGGAGTTCACCCAGACTCACATCCATCGAGTCAGTGATGCCATCCAGCCATCTCATCCTCTGTCGTCCCCTTCTCCTCCTGCCTCCAATCCCTCCCAGCATCAGAGTCTTTTCCAGTGAGTCAACTCTTCGAATGAGGTGGCCAAAATACTGGAGTTTCAGCTTTAGCATCATTCCTTCCAAAGAAATCCCAGGGCTGATCTCCTTCACAATGGACTGGTTGGATCTCCTTGCAGTCCAAGGGACTCTCAAGAGTCTTCTCCAACACCACAGTTCAAAAGCATCAATTCTTCGGCTCTCAGCCTTTTTCACATTCCAACTCTCACATCCATACATGACCACAGGAAAAAACCATAGCCTTGACTAGACGAACTTTTGTTGGCAAAGTAATGCCTCTGCTTTTCAATATGCTGTCTAGGTTGGTCATAACTTTCCTTCCAAGGAGTAAGCGTCTTTTAATTTCATGGCTGCAGTCACCATCTGCAGTGATTTTGGAGCCAAAAAAAATAAAGTCTGACACTGTTTCCACTGTTTCCCGATCTATTTCCCATGAAGTGATGGGACTACATGCCTTGATCTTCGTTTCCTGAATGCTGAGATTTAAGCCAACTTTTTCACTCTCCACTTTCACTTTCATCAAGAGGCTTTTGAGTTCCTCTTCACTTTCTGCCATAAGGGTGGTGTCATCTGCATATCTGAGGTTATTGATATCTCTCCCGGCAATCTTCATTCCAGCTTGTGTTTCTTCCAGTCCAGTGTTACTCATGATGTACTCTGCATATAAGTTAAATAAGCAGGGTGACAATATACAGCCTTGACATACTCCTTTTTCCTATTTGGAACCAGTCTGTTGTTCCATGTCCAGTTCTAACTGTTGCTCCTGACCTGCATACAAATTTCTCAAGAGGCAGATCAGGTGGTCTGGTATTCCCATCTCTTTCAGAATTTTCCACAGTTTATTGTGATCCACACAGTCAAAGGCTTTGGCATAGTCAATAAAGCAGAAATAGATGTTTTTCTGGAACTCTCTTGCTTTTTCCACGATCCAGCGGATGTTGGCAATTTGATCTCTGGTTCCTCTGCCTTTTCTAAATCCAGCTTGAACATCAGGAAGTTCACAGTTCACATATTGCTGAAGCCTGGCTTGGAAAATTTTGAGCATTACTTTACTAGCATGTGAGATGAGTGCAATTGTGAGGTAGTTTGAGCACTCTTTGGCATTGCCTTTCTTTGGGATTGGAATGAAAACTGACCTTTTCCAGTCCTGTGGCCACTGCTGAGTTTTCCAAATTTGCTGGCATATTGAGTGCAGCACTTTCACAGCATCATCTTTCAGGATTTGGAATAGCTCCACTGGAATTCCATCACCTCCACTAGCTTTGTTCATAGTGATGCTTTCTAAGGCCCACTTGACTTCACATTCCAGGATGTCTGGCTCTAGGTCAGTGATCATACCATCATGATTATATGGGTCGTGAAGATCTTTTTGTACAGTTCTTCTGTGTATTCTTGCCACCTCTTCTTAATACCTTCTGCTTCTGTTAGGTCCATACAATTTCTGTCCTTTATTGACCCCATCTTTGCATGAAATGTTCCCTTGGTATCTCTAATTTTCTTGAAGAGATCTCTAGTCTTTCCCATTCTGTTGTTTTCCTCTATTTCTTTGCATTGATAGCTGAAGAAGGCTTTGTTATCTCTGCTTGCTATTCTTTGGAACTCTGCATTCAGATGCTTATATCTTTCCTTTGCTCCTTTGCTTTTCACTTCTCTTCTTTTCACAGCTATTTGTAAGGCCTCCCCAGACAGCCATTTTGCTTTTTTGCATTTCTTTTCCACGGGGATGGTCTTGATCCCTGTCTCCTCTACAATGACACGAACCTCATTCCATATATATGTTTAGCAGTCTTAAACTGATAAAAGTAAGACATTCTCCGAGTGATAGTTTATTTAGAAACTTGTGGCATGACAAAACATGAAAAAATTTATATTACATACTGCTGCTGCCAATGCTGCCGAGTCGCTTCAGTCGTGTCCGACTCTGTGCGACCCCATAGACGGCAGCCCACCAGGCTCCCCCGTCCCTGGGATTCTCCAGGCAAGAACACTGGAGTGGGTTGCCATTTCCTTCTCCAATGCATGAGAATGAAAAGTGAAAGGGAAGTCGCTCAGTTGTGTCTATTAGCGACCCCATGGACTGCAGCCTACCAGGCTCCGCCGTCCATGGGATTTTCCAGGCAAGAGTACTGGAGTAGGGTGCCATTGCCTTCTCCGATATTACATACTATGAAACTCCAATACTTTGGCCCCCTCACGTGAAGAGTTTACTCATTGGAAAAGACCCTGATGCTGGGCGGGATTGAGGGCAGTAGGAGAAGGGGACAACAGAGGATGAGATGGCTGGATGGCATCACTGACTCAATGGACATGAGTCTGAGTGAACTCCGGGAGTTGGTGATGGACAGGGAGGCCTGGCGTGCTGAGATTCATGGGGTCGCAAAGAGTGGGACATGACTGAGTGACTGAAATGAACTGAACTGAACTGAAGAAAATTTTTCCTACATTTGCAATGACTCTTATAGGAAGCTGCTTTAATACAGGAAAACAATAGAATGGGAAAAACTAGAAATCTCTTCAAGAAAATTAGAGATACCAAGGGAACATTTCATGCAAAGATGGACTCAATAAAGGACAGAAATTGTAGGGACCTAACAGAAGCAGAAGGTATTAAGAAGAGGTGGCAAGAATACACAGAAGAACTGTACAAAAAAGATCTTTACGACCTAGATAATCACAGTGGTGTGATCACTCACCTGGAGCCAGACATCCTGGAATGTGAAGTCAAGTGGGCCTTAGGAAACATCATTATGAACAAAGCTAGCAGAGATTATAGAATTCCAGTTGAACTATTTCAAATCCTGAAAAATGATGCTGTGAAAGTGCTGCACTCAATTATGCCAGCAAATTTGGAAAACTCAGCAGTGGCCACAGGACTGGAAAAAGTCCACTTTCATTTCAATCCCAAAGAAAGGTAATGCCAAAGAATGCTCAATCTACCACACAATTGCACTCATCTCACACGCTAGTAAAGTAATGCTCAAAATTCTCCAAGCCAGGCTTCAGCAATACTGAAAAAAAAAGCTCAGTAAACGTGAACTTCCAGATGTTCAAGCTGGTTTTAGAAAAGGCAGAGGAAGCAGAGATCAAATTGCCAACATCCACTGGATCATGGAAAAAGCAAGAGACTTCCAGAAAAGCATCTATTTGTGCTTTATTGACTATGCCAAAACCTTTGTGTGGATCACAATAAACTGTGGAAAATTCTGAAAGAGATGGGCATATACCAGACCACCTGACCTGCCTCTTGAGATATCTGTATGCAGGTCAGGAAGCAACAGTTAGAACTGGACATGGAACAACAGACTGCTTCCAAATAGGAAAAGGAGTATGTCAAGGCTGTATATTGTCACCCTGCTTATTTAACTTATATGCAGAGAACATCATGAGAAACGCATGGCTGGAGGAAGCACAAGCTGGAATGAAGATTGCCGGGAGAGATATCAATAACCTCAGATATGCAGATGACACCACCTTTATGGCAGAAAGTGAAGAATAACTAAACAGCCTCTTGATGAAAGTGAGAGAATGAAAAAGTTGGCTTAAAGCTCAACATTCAGGAAACTAAGATCATGGCATCTGGTCCCAACACTTCATGGCAAATAGATGTGGAAACAGTGGAAACAGTGGCTGGCTTTATGTTTCTGGGCTCCAATATCACTGCAGATGGTGATTGCAGCCATGAAA
The DNA here is from genome assembly GCA_935064755.1 of Tragelaphus eurycerus. NCBI lineage: Eukaryota > Metazoa > Chordata > Mammalia > Artiodactyla > Bovidae > Tragelaphus > Tragelaphus eurycerus. The sequence continues at coordinate 16,872,766 of CAKXYN010000003.1, forward strand.
TTAAAAGACACTTACTCCATGGAAGGAAAGTTTTGAACAACCTAGATAGCATATTAAAAAGCAGAAACATTACTTTGCCAACAAAGGTCCATCTAGTCAAGGCTATGGTTTTTCCAGGGTTCATGTATGGATGTGAGAGTTGGACTGTGAAGAAAGCTGAGCACCAAAGAATCGATGTTTTTGAACTGTGGTGTTGGAGAAGACTCTTGAGAGTCCCTTGGACTGCAAGGAGATCCAACCAGCCCTGGGTGTTCATTGGAAGGACTGATGTTGAAGCTGAAACTCCAGTATTTTGGCCACCTGATGCGAAGAGCTTACTCATTTGAAAATACCCTGATGCTGGGAAAGGCTGAAGGCAGGAGGAGAAGGGGACGACAGAGGATAGGATGGTTGGATGGCATCACTGACTGATGGACATGGGTTTGGGTGAACTCCGGGAGTTGATGATGAACAGGGAGGCTGGGCGTTTTGCAGTTCATGGGGTTGCAAAGAGTCAGACACGACTGAGCGACTAAACTGAACTATGAATATTTTGTTCACCATTTGATACTGTTGTAGAGTTGTTTCATTCAACCAATGAAAGATTAATGATCAATTCAATGCCAAAATTAAAATATTGAAAAATGGTGTATTTATTTTTGAAGCTATTGATAAAGTTAAATGAGGTAATCCTTGAGATTCAAGGAAATTAGATTAATCACATCAAAGTAAAAGGAATTTTCATAGGCATTCAATTCAGTTCAGTTCAGTTGCTCAGTCATGTTCGACTCTTTGTGACCCCATGAATCGCAGCACGCCAGGCCTCCCTGTGCATCACTAACTCCTGGAGTCTACCCAAACTCTTGTCCATTGAGTCAGTAATGCCATCCAGCCATCTCATCCTGTCGTCCCCTTCTCCTGCCCTCAATCCCTCCCAGCATCAGGGTCTTTTCCAATGAGTCAACTCTCACATGAGGTGGCCAAAGTATTGGAGTTTCAGCTTCAGTATCAGTCCTTCCAATGAACACCCAGGACTGATCTCCTTTAGGATGGACTGGTTGGATCTCCTTGCAGTCCAAGGGACACTCAAGAGTCTTCTCCAACACCACAGTTCAAAAGCATCAATTCTTCAGCACTCAGCTTTCTTCACAGTCCAACTCTCACATCCATACATGACCCCTGGAAAAACCAAGCCTTGACTAGATGTACCTTTGTTGGCAAAATAATGTCTCTGCCTTTTAGTATACTATCTAGGTTTTTCATAACTTTCCTTCCAAGGAGTAAGCGTCTTTTAATTTCATGCATTATAAGAAACAAATTCCTTTGAAAATAACCTTTGTCACTGAATGTCTTCATTGTTTCTTTCCAGCTGTTGAACCAGGTTAAATGTGACAATATTGATCTGAACATATGTTACTCTTATATGATCAAATCTAAAAGATGAGATGTAAAGATCTGGATGAGTTTTATTTTTTTTTTTATTTTTTTATTATTATTATTATTATTTTTTTAATTTTTCTTAACTTTACAATATTGTATTACTTTTACTATACATCGAGATGGATCCGCCACAAGAATACACGTGCTCCCCATCCTGAACCCTCCTCCCTCCCCCCTCCCACACCATCCCTTCAGGTCATCCCAGTGCTCCAGTCCCAGGCATCTGTTATCAGGCATCGTACCTGGACTGACTCGTTTCAGATATGATATTATACATATTTCAATGCTATTCTCCCCAATCGTCCCACCCTCTCCCAGTCCCAGAGTCCAAAAGTCTATTCTATACATCAGTGTCTCTTTCGCTGTCTCATAAGCAGGGTGATTGTTACCATCTTTCTAAATTCCATATATATGCGTTAGTATACTGTATTTGTGTTTTTCTTTCTGGCTTACTTCACTCTGTATAATAGGCTCCAGTTCCATCCACCTCATTAGGACTGATTCAAATGTATTCTTTTTAATGGCTGAGTAATACTCCATCGTGTATATGTACCACAGCTTGCTTATCCATTCATCTGTGGATGGGCATCTAGGTTGCTTCCACGTCCTGGCTATTGTAAACAGTGCTGCTATGAACATTGGGGTACACGTGCCTCTTTCAATTCTGGTTTTCTCAGTGTGTATGCCCAGTAGTGGGATTGCTGGGTCATAAGGCAGTTCTATTCCCAGTTTTTTGAGGAATCTCCATACTGTTCTCCATAGTGGCTGTACTAGTTTGCATTCCCACCAACAGTGTAAGAGGGTTCCCTTTCTCTGCACCCTCTCCAGCATTTATTGCTTGTGGATTTTTGGATCGCAGCCATTCTGACTGGCGTGTAATGGTATCTCATAGTGGTTTTGATTTGCATTTCTCTGATAATGAGTGATGTTGAGCATCTTTTCATGTGTTTGTTAGCCATCTGTATGTCTTCTTTGGAGAAATGTCTATTAAGTTCTTTGGCCCATTTTTTGATTGGGTCGTTTATTTTTCTGGAATTGAGCTGTAGAAGTTGCTTGTATATTTTTGAGATTAGTTGTTTGTCTGTTGCTTCATTTGCTATTATTTTCTCCCATTCTGAAGGCTGTCTTTTCAGCTTGCCTATAGTTTCCTTTGTTGTGCAGAAGCTTTTTAAGTTTGATTAGGTCCCATTTGTTCATTTTTTATTTTATTTCCGCTATTCTGGGAGGTGGGTCATAGAGGATCCTGCTGTGATGTAAGTCAGAGAGTGTTTTGCCTATGTTATCCTCTAGGAGTTTTATGGTTTCTGGTCTTATATTTAGCTCTTTAATCCATTTTGAGTTTATTTTTGTGTATGGTGTTAGACAGTGTTCTAGTTTCATTCTTTTACAAGTGTTCAACCAGTTTTCCCAGCACCACTTGTTAAAAAGATTGTCTTTACTCCATTGTATATTCTTGCCGCCTTTGTCAAAGATTAGGTGACCATATGTGCGTGGATTTATCTCTGGACTTTCTATTTTGTTCCATTGATCTATGTTTCTGTCTTTGTGCCAGTACCATACTGTCTTGATGACTGTAGCTTTATAGTAGAGCCTGAAGTCAGGCAGGTTGATTCCTCCAGTTCCGTTCTTCTTTCTCAAGATAGCTTTGGCTATTCGAGGTTTTTTGTATTTCCATACAAATTGAGAAATTATTTGTTCTAGCTCTGTGAAGAATACTGTTGGTAGCTTGATGGGGATTGCATTGAATCTATAAATTGCTTTGGGTAGTATACTCATTTTCACTATATTGATTCTACCAATCCACGAACATGGTATATTCCTCCATCTGTTAGTTTCCTCTTTAATTTCTTTCAGCAGTGTTTTATAGTTTTCTAAATATAGGTCTTTAGTTTCTTTAGGAAGATATATTCCTAAGTATTTTATTCTTTTCATTGCAATGGTGAATGGAATTGTTTCCTTAATTTCTCTTTCTATTTTCTCGTTATTAGTGTACAGGAATGCAAGGGATTTCTGTGTGTTAATTTTATATCCTGCAACTTTACTGTATTCATTGATTAGTTCTAGTAATTTTCTGGTGGAATCTTTAGGGTTTTCTACGTAGAGGATCATGTCATCTGCAAACAGTGAGAGTTTTACTTCTTCTTTTCCAATTTGGATTCCTTTTATTTCTTTTTCTGCTTTGATTGCTGTGGCCAAAACTTCCAGAACAATGTTGAATAATAATGGTGAAAGTGGGCATCCTTGTCTTGTTCCTGACTTTAGAGGAAATGCTTTCAGTTTTTCACCATTGAGGATAATGTTTGCTGTGGGTTTGTCGTATATAGCTTTTATTATGTTGAGGTATGTTCCTTCTATTCCTGCTTTCTGGAGAGTTTTTATCATAAATGGATGTTGAACTTTGTCAAAGGCTTTCTCTGCATCTATTGAGATAATCATATGGTTTTTATTCTTCAGTTTGTTAATGTGGTGTATTACGTTGATTGATTTGCGGATATTGAAGAATCCTTGCATCCCTGGGATAAAGCCCACTTGGTCATGGTGTATGATCTTTTTAATGTGTTGTTGGATTCTGATTGCTAGAATTTTGTTAAGGATTTTTGCGTCTATGTTCATCAGTGATATTGGTCTGTAGTTTTCTTTTTTTGTGGGATCTTTGTCCGGTTTTGGAATTAGGGTGATGGTGGCCTCATAAAATGAGTTTGGAAGTTTGCCTTCCTCTGCAATTTTCTGGAACAGTTTGAGTAGGATAGGTGTTAGCTCTTCTCTAAATTTTTGGTAGAATTCAGCTGTGAAGCCGTCTGGGCCTGGGCTTTTGTTTGCTGGGAGATTTCTGATTACAGTTTCAATTTCCGTGCTTGTGATGGGTCTGTTAAGATTTTCTATTTCTTCCTGATCCAGTTTTGGAAAGTTGTACTTTTCTAAGAATTTGTCCATTTCTTCCATATTGTCCATTTTATTGCCATATAATTGCTGATAGTAGTCTCTTATGATCCTTTGTATTTCTGTGCTGTCTGTTGTGATCTCTCCATTTTCTTTTCTAATTTTATTGATTTGATTCTTCTCCCTTTGTTTCTTGATAAGTCTGGCTAGTGGTTTGTCAATTTTACTTACCCTTTCAAAGAACCAGATTTTGGCTTTGTTAATTTTTGCTATGGTCTCTTTTGTTTCTTTTGCATTTATTTCTGCCCTAATTTTTAAGATTTCTTTCCTTCTACTAATCTTGGGGTGCTTCATTTCTTCCTTTTCCAGTTGCTTTAGGTGTAGAGTTAGGTTATTTATTTGGCTTTTTTCTTGTTTCTTAAGGTATGCCTGAATTGCTATGAACTTTCCCCTTAGGACTGCTTTTACAGTGTCCCACAGGTTTTGGGTTGTTGTGTTTTCATTTTCATTCGTTTCTATGCAGAATTTGATTTCTTTTTTGATTTCTTCTGTGATTTGTTGGTTATTCAGGAGTGTGTTGTTCAGCCTCCATATGTTGGAATTTTTAATAGTTTTTCTCCTGTAATTGAGATTTACTCTTACTGCATTGTGGTCAGAAAAAATGGTTGGAATGATTTCAATTTTTCTGAACTTACCAAGGCTAGATTTATGGCCCAGGATGTGGTCTATCCTGGAGAAGGTTCCGTGTGCACTTGAGAAAAAGGTGAAATTCATTGTTTTGGGATGAAATGTCCTATAGATATCAATTAGTTCTAATTTGTCTATTGTATCATTTAAAGCTTGTGTTTCCTTGTTAATTTTCTGTTTAGTTGATCTATCCATTGGTGTAAGTGGGGTATTAAAGTCTCCCACTATTATTGTGTTATTGTTTATTTCTCCTTTCATACTTGTTAGTATTTGTCTTACATATTGCGGTGCTCCTATGTTGGGTGCATATATATTTATAATTGTTATATCTTCTTCTTGGATTGATCCTTTGATCATTATGTAGTGACCTTCTTTGTCTCTTTTCACAGCCTTTGTTTTAAAGTCTATTTTATCTGATATGAGTATTGCTACTCCTGCTTTCTTTTGGCCCCTATTTGCATGGAAAATCTTTTTCCAGCCCTTCACTTTCAGTCTGTATGTGTCCCCTGTTTTGAGGTGGGTCTCTTGTAGACAACATATGTATGGGTCTTGTTTTTGTATCCATTCAGCCAGTCTCTGCCTTTTGGTTGGGGCATTCAACCCATTTACATTTAAGGTAATTATGGATAAATATGATCCCGTTGCCATTTACTTTGTTGTTTTGGGTTTGAATTTATATATCCTTTTTGTGTTTCCTGTCTAGAGAAGGTCCTTTAGTATTTGTTGGAGAGCTGGTTTGGTGGTGCTGAATTCTCTCAGCTTCTGCTTGTCTGTAAAGGTTTTGATTTCTCCTTGATATTTGAATGAGATCCTTGCTGGGTACAATAATCTGGGCTGTAGGTTCTTTTCTTTCATCACTTTAAGTATGTCTTGCCATTCCCTCCTGGCTTGAAGAGTTTCTATTGAAAGATCAGCTGTTAGCCTTATGGGAATTCCCTTGTGTGTTATTTGTTGTTTTTCCCTTGCTGCTTTTAATATTTGTTCTTTGTGTTTGATCTTTGTTAATTTGATTAATATGTGTCTTGGGGTGTTTCGCCTTGGGTTTATCCTATATGGGACTCTCTAGGTTTCTTGGACTTGAGTGATTATTTCCTTCCCCATTTTAGGGAAGTTTTCAACTATTATCTCCTCTAGTATCTTCTCATGGTCTTTCTTTTTGTCTTCTTCTTCTGGAACTCCTATGATTCGAATATTGTAACGTTTAAGATTGTCCTGGAGGTCTCTGAGATTGTCCTCATTCCTTTTAATTCGTTTTTCTTTTTTCTCCTCTGATTCATTTAATTCTGCCATTCTATCTTCTAATTCACTAATTCTATCTTCTGCCTCTGTTATTCTACTATCTGTTGCCTCCAGAGTGTTTTGGATCTCATTTATTGTATTATTCATTATATATTGACTCTTTTTTATTTCTTCTAGGTCCTTGTTAAATCTTTCTTGCATCTTCTCGATGCTTTTCTCCAGGCTATTTATCCATGATTCCATTTTGCTTTCCAGGCTTTGGATTAATTTCACTATCATTATTCGGAATTCTTTATCAGGTAGGTTCGCTATTTCTTCCTCTTTTGTTTGGTTTGGTGGGCATTTATCCTGTTCCTTTACCTGCTGGGAATTCCTCTGTCTCTTCATCTTGTTTAAAATGCTGAGTTTGGGGAGTCCTAACTGTATTCTGGCAGTCTGTGGAGTTCTCTTTATTGTGGCTTTTCTGCCCTATATGTGGGTTTGTACCGGTGGCAAGTCGAGGTTTCTTGTTTATGGAAGCTTGTATCGATGTTCTGGTGGGTGGGGCTGGATTTCTTTTCTCTGGGGTGCGGTGGAGTGTCTAGTGGTGTGTTATGAGATGTCTATGGTTTTGAGGTCGCTTTGTGTAGCCTGTGTCTTGGAGCTCAGGGCTGTGTTCTTGTTTTTCTAAAGGTTTTTCTTGGTATGTCTTGCCGTGGAACTTGCTGGTCTTTGTGTGATGCTTGGTTTCAGTGTAGGTATGGAGGCATTTGATGAGCTCCTGTCAATTAATGTTTCGTGGGGTCAGGGTTTGGACTTAAGCCTCCTGCTTCCTGTTATCTGTCTTATTTTTGCAGTAGTCTCATAAAGTTCGTCTTCTATATTGCATTCCACAACTAGACTGTTCAGAGATGTTCACGGACTTATACGGAGAAGGAGAAAGGGAGGAGGGAGATAGAGTTGGTCAGGAGGATAAAAGGAGGGAGTGTCAAGGAGAGAGACAGATCCAGTCAGTAATTAGAAAAGAAAAGAACAAAGGAGAGAAAAAAAGCCAAGGACAAAAAGAAAAAAGAGAAAGAAAAAAAAAAAGAAAGAAAGAAAACACACACACAAAAAACCAAAACAGGGTCGCAAAAGTTATATCTAACAGTGGAGATTAAAGAAGTACTAGAGGATAAAAACATAAAAATGAAAGAAACAAAAACAAGAAAGAAAAAAAAAAAACACACACAAAAAAACCAAAACAGGGTCGCAAAAGTTATATCTAACAGTGGAGATTAAAGAAGTACTAGAGGATAAAAACATAAAAATAAAAGAAACAAAAACAAGAAGAAAAAAAGACACACACACACAAAAAAACCAAAACAGGGTCGCAAAAGTTATATCTAACAGTGGAGATTAAAGAAGTACTAGAGGATAAAAACATAAAAATAAAAGAAACAAAAACAAGGAAAAACAAAAAAACACACACACAAAAAAACCAAAACAGGGTCGCAAAAGTTATATCTAACCGTGGAGATTAAAGAAGTACTAGAGGATAAAAACATAAAAATAAAAGAAACAAAAACAAGAAGGAAAAAAAGAAAAAAATTATTTCTTTCCCCTCCCCCTCCTCTTCCTTTCAATAAAAAAATAATAAAATTTTTAAAAAAACATATATTAAAAAAAAAAAAAGGAAATAATGTTGGTAAAAATAGTAACAATATGTATAAGAGTTTCTCTTTTATTGCTGTGGGTTCAGTTCATTTTCGGCTAGTTCCTTGTTCCGGCTTAAGTTTCTCAAGATTTATAGGCCCCTTTCTCTGTAGTTGGTCTGTATAGTCCTTTGTTCTGTGCGCGGGCCCCGCAGTGTCTTGGGCCTGGGCCGGCCTCTTCTGTGGACGGTGCCGCAGCCTGGTCTGCCAGCCCGACCCACTCCCGGCGGGAACGGCCCTCGCGGCCACGGCTGGCGGGGGAGCGGCGGCGAGGGGATGGTTCGCACGGGAACGGGAACGGTCGGCGGTGGGGGTCGACCCGCGCGGGAGCCCCCGGTGCAGGGGGCGGGCGCGCGCTATAGTCCCTCGCTCTGTGCGCGGGCCCCGCAGTGTCTTGGGCCCGGGCCGGCCCCTCCTGTGGTCCTCGCCGCGGTCCGGTCTGCCCGCCCACACCACTCCCGGCAGAAACGGCCCACGCGGCAACGGCTGGCGGGGGAGCGGCGGTGAGGGGATGGAGTGGTTCGCACGGGAACGGTCGGCGGTGGGGGTCGACCCGCTCGGGAGCCCCCGGCTCAGGGGGCGGGTGCGCGCCTGCGCGGGAGCGGCTGGCGGCAGGGGGGGAGGGGAGCGCTCCTCAGGGGTGCTTCCCACGGGGGAGCGGCCGGCGGCGTGGGAGCAGCCCACAGTGTCTCCCCCGCCCAGCCCCGGCTTGCTACTGGCGGAAGCGGGTGTTTGCGATGATGCCTTCCCACCGCGGAAGCTACCGCAGGGCTCGTAGTCTGTGGGTCTTAATTGTTCATTTGTTTTCCTCTCTGTTATGATATTGTCCGTGCTTTCTCGGTTGGCACAGACTCTACAGGGAGAGTTTCCCGGTGTTTGGAAACTTCTCTTTCCCTTTCCAGGCTCCCCTTCCCCGATCAGAGGTCCGTCCCTCCCTCTTTGTCCCTCTCTGGCTTCTATATTCTTTCCTACCTCCTTTAGAGGGGAGTGAGTTGCTTTTCTCAGTGTCCGATGTTCTCTGCCGACATTCCGAAGCTGTTTGAGGAATTTACTCGGCGTTTAGATGTCCCCTTGATGAATTTGTGGAGGAGAAAGTGTATTCCCTGTCCTAATCCTCCGCCATCTTAACCGGACGCCCTCTGGATGAGTTTTAATTAGTGATTGAGTGGGATTTATTTATTTAAAAGGAATAAGTTCTATCAGGCAACATTTGCAGAGAGTGTTATCTGAGAAAGGAAGAAAGGACAGGCGCCAAAGGATTTAAGCACTTTAATTACACTGTTATGAATTTCAGAACTTCCTCTTTTGAAATAAGCTAAATTATTTACTAGAGCATTTTCAACTTCATATAGCTGGATACAGTTTCAGTGCTATTTCACAGTCACTAAAAAGTACAGTTACTATAATTATATTGCTTTAAAAAATGCCATATATATTATATCTTTAATATATATATTAAATAGTTTTCTTTTCTCTTATGGCTTATCACAGGATACTGAATATAGTTCCCTGTACTATACAATAGGAACTTGCTGTTTATCCATCCTATATATAATAGTTTGCATCTGCGAATTCCACACTCCCAGTCCTTCCCTCCCACAACCTCCTCCCCTTGGTAACCACAAGTCTGTTCTCTATGACTGTGAATCTGTTTGTGTTTCGTAGCTTTGTTCATCTGTGTTGTGTTTTGGGTTCCACATGTAAGTGACATCATATAGTATCTGTCTTTCTCCACTGGATTGACTTCACTTAGTATGATCATCTCTAGGTCCAACCATGCTGCTGCATGATTCAGATCCCTTGATTAACAAGAATTTTGTTTGGTTAAGGACTTTAAAAATGTCATTGCTTGTCCTCTGGTTTGCACTGTTTCTGATAAAGTCAGTGTAATCATTGTCTCTGTTTCCTGGTACACAATTTGTATTTTCCTCTGGCTGTCTTTGAGATTTTTCTCTGTCTTATCACTTTTAGCAATTGTACTATAATGTTCCCCTTTGTAGTTTTCTTTACATTTCTCCTTGTTTGTAATTCATTTGGCTTCTTGAAACTGTGTTTATATTTTCATCAAGTTGGAAATTTTTTTGAGTGTTATTTCTGCAAATGTTCTTCAATTGTCCCCTTCTCTTTTCCTGGGACTCCAAATTACACATTTATTAGACACTGTAGATGGATCAGGAGGTGACTGAGAATCTGCTTTTACCTATTGAATACACATTGAGTCAGTTCTCAGTGGGGTAGATGTTATGATGTTGACATTCTCTGTTTTGTTGTCTTCCTTTAAAGAGTGCTGAATTTTTGTTCCAGCAGCAATTAAATGTGGATTAGCTTGATTCCTATGGAGTCTTGTTATTCAGCTTTATTAGCCAAAGCCATGAGGAACTAATTTGGCCATACTTCTAAGGCATGGCTTTTCTGCAGCCTCTCCTAGTGCTCCAGATGTTTAATGAGATTTTTCCTCTCTAACCAGAACAAATTCAAACTCCTCCTGAGCCTGATAGATCATCTTATATCTCCTGGCTACTTGTCTTTCCCGAGTAATTGTTTTTCTCCAGTCACACAGAGTTGCATTCTAGATCCAAGGGGACTTTTATGTAGAGTCAGTCAGTTCAGTTGCTTAGTCATGTCCAACTCTTTGCAACCCCACAGACTGCAGCACACCAGGCCTCCCTGTCCATCACCAATTCCCAGAGCCTGCTCAAACTCATGCCCATAGAGTCCATGATGCTATCCAACCATCTCATCCTCTGTCGTCCCCTTCTCCTCTTGCCTTCAATCTTTCCCAGCATCAGGGTCTTTTCAAATGAGTCAGTTCTTCGCATCAGGTGGCCAAATTATTGGAGCTACAGCTTCAGCATCAGTACTCCCAATGAATATTCAGGACTGATATTTCCTTTAGGATGGACTGGTTGGATCTCCTTGCTGCCCAAGGGACTCTCAAGAGTCTTCTCCAACACCACAATTCAAAAGCATAAGTTCTTTGGTGCTCAGCTTTCTTTATGGTCCAACTCTCACATCTATACATGACTACTGGAAAGACCATAGCTTTGCCTAGATGGATCTTTGTGTGAAAAGTAATGTCTGCTTTTTAATATGCTATCTAGGTTTGTCATAGCTTTTCTTCCAAGGAGCAAGTGTCTTTTAATTTCATAGCCACAGTCACCATCTGCAGTGATTTTGCATCCCAAGAAAATAAAGTCTGTCACTGTTTCCATTGTTTCTCCATCTATTTGCCATGAAGTGATAGGACCAGATGCCATGATCTTCGTTTTCTCAATGTTGAGCTTTAAACCAGCTTTTCATTCTCCTCTTTCACTTTCAACAAGAGGCTTTTTAGTTCCTCTTTGCTTTCTGCCACAAGGGTAGTGTCATCTGCATATCTGAGGTTATTGATATTTCTCCAAACAATCTCGATTCCAGCTTGTGCTTCATCCAGCCTGGTATTTCACATGATGTACTCTGCATATAAGTTAAATAAGCAGAGTAACAATATACAGCCTTGACATAATCCTTTCCCCATTTGGAACCTGTCATTCTATGTCCAGTTTTAACTGTTGCTTCATGACCTGTATACATATTTCTCAGGAGGCAGGTCAGGTGGTCTGGTATTCCCATCTCTTTAGCAATTTTCCACAGTCTGTTGTGATACACACAATCAAAGGCTTTAGCATAAGCAATGAAGCAGAAGTAGATGTTTTCTGGAATTCTCTTCCTTTTGTATGCTTTCTCTGCATCTCTCCTTCTTTGGCTTTCTGCCCTGCACATACTAGCTCTCTCAACCTCCCTGGGCTCTGAACTTAGTCGCAGGCTCAGCAAGACAGCTATGCTCCAGGCAGACTGTGCCTCCTGGATTCACAACAAATACCAGAGAGATCAGATGAGACACCTTACGTGTTTTCCATCTCCTGGGAATCATAGTCTTGCACTGACTCTTGTACAACATCAGAACACAGTTGTTTCCTATATTTTGTGCAGATATGTGTTTACAGTAGAAAGACTACTCCAATACTAGTTCCTCAACTGTGACCAGAAGCAGAGTGAGTTCCCTATTAATTTTTATTTTCCTCTTATACTTCCCTCAGAAACATATCCTAAAACAGTTTTCTATAGTCTTCTGTGTATATTACTCTTCTTTTTTCTCAGCCCACCCTCTTCTGCCTACCACCTGCCAAAATATTTGGCCTTCAAATCTTAATAAATAGCAGAAACTGAAAGTATTCCCCAACATGTGGCAGGAATTTAAAATAGAAGATATGTTTTCTGTGCTACTCTGTCACGACTCTGTCCAGGGTCGTTTCATATGAATTATTTTGACCTTTCTTTTACAAGTGCGATATGGCTCATTTGTCAGACTGTCACACTTTCTCATGGCTCCACTTTGTGGCTCTGCAATTTTCTTTGGCATGTTATCCCAACTTCAATTAAGGTTATTTCCCTCTTTTCCTTATTATACACACATGGATCTAGGTTGTTACAACCTATCCACATAGGAGTTTTCATTTTAGTGTCACTCATACCTCCACCATTTCATTTTCCTGCTTTTCATATGGGGCATGCATTCTTATCTTTTTGCTTACAAAAAATCTAAACTCATTCACCTGACTACTTCACTGCATCTACTAAGTAGCCCTGTCTAGGTATTTACATAATGAAATGCGTAGTATTATAAGTTGCTTTTCTTCTATTGGTCTTTTTTAAAACACGTTTTATTGGAGTATAGCTGCTTTACACTGTTGTGTTAGTTTCTGCTGTATAGCAAAGTGAACAAGCTATACGTGTATACATATCCCCTCTTTTTTGAATTTCCTTCCCATTTAGGTAACCACAGAGCGCTGAGTAGTTCTCTAAGCTATACAGGAGGTTCTCATTAGTTATCTGTTTTATACATATAATTGTATACATGTCAATTGAGACTATTCTGTTTACATGGAGATATATTGTTTTTGAAATTATGTGTACAGATGCTGCATGTATCCTAAGTCACTTCATCTGTGTTCAACTCTTTGCAACCCCATGGACTGTAGCCCACCAGGCTCCTCTGTCCATGGGATTCTCCAGACAAAACTATAGAAATGGTTTGCCATTTCCTTCTCCAGGGGATCTTCCCGACCCAGGGATCGGACACATGCCTCTTATGTCTCCTGCATTGGCAAATGAGTTCTTTACCACTAGCACCACCTAGGGAACCCCTATGTGTACAGATTGATGATGTCATCTGTTACTTTTCTTCCAGCATGGTGAAAAGCATATGACAAAATATTGGCTATAAGAGAGCACGGGGGTCTTTCAAGGTTGGAAACCATTGATTTACTTATTTAATACAAATTAAGAATTATTTTCCATGTTTGAAGCATTCTATGTAAACTGAAAAGGTGAAGTGGATGTCCCCAAGAAGTTCAGTTTAATATAAGAGAAACCCCGGAGCTTCATGAATGTAGGACTCACATTTGTTTGCTTTACCACAGCAGCCCTTGTTCCTAGAAGTTACTGATGCAGAGAAGGCAATCAGTAAATGCACCTTGAATAATGAAGGCAGATCCTCAGATAGCTTAGTCAAGAGCAAAGAGTAAAAAGTAATCTAATAGTGATGTAAATGGAATACTGTAGGGGTTTAGGAGAGGAAAGTATCAGACCCACAGTGACCATAATAGGCATCATGCAGGAAGAGACTTTTCATTTAGCCCATGATACATGAGTCAGATTGACACACAGGAAGTTGACAAGGACGTTCCAAAATGAGGGGACAAGCAAATGAACACAAACACAGAATGACACAGAATATTGGAAGAAGAATGATTAGGAACCAAGTTTATCTGGACCTTAGTAATCGAGTTCAAGTAGAAGAGAGAGGAGAGAAGAGACTGGAGAATTAGGGCTAGCCAGTCATGTATGGATGTGAGAGTTGGATCATAAAGAAAGCTGAGCACCGAAGAAGTGATGCTTTTGAACTGTGTTGGAGAAGACTGTTGAGAGTCCCTTGGACTGCAAGGAGATTCAACTAGTCTGTCCTAAAGGAAATCAGTCCTGAATATTCATTGGAAGGACTGATGCTGAAGCTGAAACTCTAATAATTTGGCCGCTTGATGTGAAGAACTGACTCATTTGAAAAGATCCTGATGCTGGGAAAGACTGCAGGCAAGAGAAGGGGACGACAGAAGATAAGATGGTTGGATGGCATCACCGATTCAATGGACATGAGTTTGAATAAACTTTGGGAGTTAGTGATGGACAGGGAGGCCTGGTGTGCTGTGGTTCATGGGGTTGCAAATAGTTGGACACGACTGAGTGACTGAACTGAGACTGAGACTGTAGAAGGAGCTATACCACAGACAGGAGAAACCATGGCTCATTTATAACACAAGAAAAATAATACCCAGGGAAGGTTACTCTAGCTTCAATTTGTACAGAAATGATGAAAATAAGTACAGGACTTAACCTCAAAGAACTTCTCCTCATTAAATGTCCATCAAACATGTAAACAGCAGAGAAATCACTTTTTTGAAAAACCAGTCACCCTCAGAATGACATCATTATTTTTAATATCTTATATCTGCAATGAGGAGGTAAAGAGAAATTAATAGGATTTAAGTCATACATAAGTTAGGGAAATAATAGGCTCTGTTTGAAGTAAAAGAATAATGTAATAAGAGATGAAGGATCTTCCCAGGAACTCAAGTCTTTTGTCCCTCTTCGTTCTTCAATATGGACAATTTTATTTATTATTTCTATTATTTTACTTTTAATTTTTAATTGGAGGACAATTGCTTTATAATTGTGTTAGTTTTTGCTGTACAGCAATATGAGTCAGTTATAAGTACACGTAAATCCCTGCCTCTTAAGCCTCCCACCCGCTCCCCCACCATACCCCTCTAGGTCATCTCAGAGCACCAAAATGGACAACTTTAACATCATCCCAGGCACAAGGCACAGGGAGAAATACAAAGTCACAGTAGTTTAAGCTCCATGCTTCCACTGTAGCGGCCGTGGGTTGGATCCCTACTTGGGGAACTAAGATCCCCCAAGCTGCACGGCACAGCCTAAATAAATACATGCTATCTCCTATCTGAGAGGACAGACTCAGAAAGCTTGACTTTCCTTACCAACAACAAAAAAATATGAAAACACATGATTGACACAAGAAGAATGTCACTTAGTGAAGTTTGCTATTTTTGATCTTTCCTGGATGCTTTATCATTTCTTCTCTGTTACAGAGACTCGGTTTTTTTCATGTTTTGGCTTTGTAGTTACCTAAGAGAGAATTTAAACTCTAAAGGCATACCTCTCTGAGAACCATGGATTCATTCAACTTCTAAGGTAATGGCTAATAAGATTTTACTTATTCCAAAGCCCAGGCTGCATAATAAAGATTCCCCACAAACTCCAGCTGAGACGACACATAAAGGCTCGCGTGTGGATTCGGCTCAGCACTGGTCAGGAGAGTCCTGTAATCTTGTGGTAGAACATTCGATCCTCATCGCATACCACAGCAGACCATTATGGGCCCCAGAAATCCCCTGGTTACTTCTCCTCCCACACCCTAGGAAAATAATTACTAGTCCATGCCCGAAGATTAAAACAGCCACAGCATGAAACAACTTCAGTGTTCCTCTTCGTGTACTTATTTGCTTAAGCCTTCTTCCAGAATGCCCCATCAGTCAGGATTCCAGGCAGTGCTTAAAATGTGCAAAGTTGCTAAGCTTTCATCTTGAACTATTTTGACTTGGTCCCAGTCTCTTCCTCTAAGTGAGGAGTGATTTTTATTTTCGTTCTTTCTCATATAAATCATTCCTTTCTTCTATTTGATGTCTCCTGCTTTAGCTATGGTAACCAGGAATGAGTCCTTTACCAAATTGAGTAGAAGGAGAAAAAGAAAAGCTATAAAGGGTTTATTTTTTTAATCTGAAACTGAATAAATAAAATCTTTGAACATTAAGTAGACAAGAGGAATAACAAGCATTCTGTGACTGGATGGGATGATTCAAATTAATTTTGGCAATTGAGATATTAATGCTACTAATTTAAATTCTAGTAATTAATCTCAATTATTATTAGTTCCAATAACTTAACTCTAGTGAACCTTAATTGGGAACTAATCTAATTGTGACAGATTGTGATTATGATAGAGGTACAGAAAGAATAGCATGATAAACTGACACAGGAGAAATATCTCCCAATCTTTCTGTGCTATTCTTTTCTGTTGCTTTTGAAAGGCATAGTCAGTAGAAATGAGTTTATTTATTGATGTCAAACTGATGCAGAATAGCATGGAATCCAAAAATTTGAACTGTCATGAATTTGTAAAGTAGAACCTCAATAAAGCACAATAGATATGAATTCAGTTCTTTAGGATGATATAAATAATAAAAATATCTCAGCTTTATTGAGCACTTACTATGTCCCAAGTGTCTTCATGTATTTTTATCATTCGATTCTTATAGCTTTTTTATTACATAATTCTGCCCAATTTACAGACACAGAAACTGAACCTGAGAACCATGAAATAAGGCCTGAGTAAACTAGCGGGTAATGGGGCTGGGACATAAAACTGAATTCTTGTTCTTAAGCTCTGTGCTATTTTACCTACTTTATATATATGTGTGTGTGTGTGTGTGTGTGTTATTGCTGTGTGATTTTTAATCATATCTTTCACATAGTGTTTTAAAAAAATCCTGCTGGTATTTTCATCATCTATTGAACAAAGCCTCTTGATGAAAGTGAAAGTGGAGAGTGAAAAGGTTGGCTTAAAGCTCAACATTCAGAAAACGAAGATCATGGCATCTGGTCCCATCACTGCATGGGAAATAGATGGAGAAACAGTGGAAACAGTGTCAGACTTTATTTTTCTGGGCTCCAAAATCACTGCAGATGGTGACTGCAGCCAGGAAATTAAAAGACGCTTACTCCTTGGAAGGAAAGTTATGACCAACCTAGATAGCATACTCAAAAGCAGAGACATCACTTTGCCAACAAAGGTTCGCCTTGTCAAGGCTATGGTCTTTCCTGTGGTCATGTATGGATGTGAGAGCTGGACTGTGAAGAAGGCTGAGGGCCGAAGAATTGATGCTTTTGAACTGTGGTGTTGGATAAGACTCTTGAGAGTCCCTTGGACTGCAAGGAGATCCAACCAGTCCATTCTGAAGGAGATCAGCCCTGGGATTTCTTTGGAAGGAATGATGCTAAAGCTGAAACTCCAGTATTTTGGCCACCTCATGCGAAGAGTTGACTCATTGGAGAAGACTCTGATGCTGGGAGGGATTGAGGGCAGGAGGAGAAGGGGACGACAGAGGATGAGATGGCTGGATGGCATCACTGACTTGATGAATGTGGGTCTGGGTGACCTCCGAGAGCTGGTGATGGATAGGGAGGCCTGGCGTGCTGCAGTTCATGGGGTCGCAAAGAGTTGGACACGACTGAGCGACTGATCTGATCTGATCTGATTGAACAAATAGGACTGTATTTGATTGCAATCATCATGAAATACACTTACATGACCTAAAGAAATTGAAGGAGGTTCACTGTATGATAAATCATGGTTTGGGAGTTGGCTATAGCGTTAGGTTCAGTGGCTTGGCAATGCCATTAAGGACTCAGGCTCTATCTGTCCATTCATCACTCTTAACACAAAGAACCATCAGCTTAGAAGTGTGATAGCACTAGAGCTGCAAGCCTTAGGTTCATGTTAGGTCAGGCAAGAGGGAAAAGGCTGGACCCGTGACATCTATCCTTTTTGTTAGAAAATCCAGAGCACTCTCCACAGTCTGAGCAGACTCTTCTTACATTTTACTGCCCAGATCTGTCACATGGCTACACAGGGCTGCAATTTGTTGTTCAGTTGCTAAGTCATGTCTGACTCTTTGTGACCCCAGGGACTGCAACATACCAGGCTCTTTTGTCCTCCACTATTCCCAGAGTTTGCTCAAATTCATGTCCAGTGAGTCACTGATGCTATCTAACCATCTCATCCTTTGCTACCCCGCTTCTCCCATTGCCTTCAGTCTTTCCCAGCATCAGGGTCTTTTCCAATGAGTCAGCTCTTCGAATCAGGTAGCCAAAGTATTCAGTTTCAGCGTCAGTCTTTCCAATGAATATTCAGGGTTGATTTCCTTTAGAATTGATTGATTTGCACCCAGCTGCAAAGGAGGCTGCAAAGACAAGCAATATTTTTGGGAGATTCTATAAGTGGAAGTAGGCAAGGGAGAAGGGAATGGGGATTGGACATGAAGTTAAGCAACCAACTTTACCTGCCAAAAGTAAATCTTCAGTTACAGAGGCTCTTAATCAATTCTAGCTGCTATAACAAAAATACCATAGACTAGGTAGCTTAAATGATAGTTATTTTTCACAGTTTGGGACACTGGAGTGTCCAAGATAAGGTTCATTTCCTGATTAAAGCCCTCTTCCTGGTTTGCAAATGGATGCCTTCTTGCTGGGTTTCCCAGGGGGTGCTACTGGTAAAGAACCGCCTGCCAAGTCTGGAGATGTAAAAGATGTAATTTCAATCCCTGGGTCAGGAAGATGCTTTGGAGGAGGGCATGGCAACCCACTCCAGTATTCTTGCCTGCAAAATCCCATGGACAGAGGAACTGGTGGGCTATGGCCCACAGGGTCACAAAGGGTCAGATACAACTGAAGCAACTTCATATGCATGCCTTCTTGTTATAGCCTCACAGAGTGGAAAAAGATTTTGTCTCTTCCTCTTTTACAAGGACATTAATCCCATCATGAGGACTCCACTCCCATGACTTAATCTAACCCTAATTAACTTCCCAAAGCCTCACTTCCAAATATCATCATATCGAAGATTAAGGTTTCAACACATAAATTTTAGGAAAAGGACACAAATGTTCAGTCCATAGCAGAAAAGATTATTTGACCAATATATTATAGCTTTTATTAACTGGTAATAGAATTCTTACAGAGTATATTTTTAAAGATACAAAGTCTTGTGGAAAACAAACAGTTTTCTGAGTGGTAAGAGTCCTGAGAAATACCTGATTGCCAGGGCATATCCAGGGCATACAGAGAGTTAAGTATGAGTAATCTATCCTCAGACGGTAAAGCGTCTGCCTACGATGCGGGAGACCTGGGTTCGATGCCTGGGTTGGGAAGATCCCTTGGAGAAGGAAATGGCAATCCACTCCAGTACTCTTGCCTGGAAAATCCCATGGACAGAGGAGCCTG
Source organism: Tragelaphus eurycerus (assembly GCA_935064755.1). Taxonomy (NCBI): domain Eukaryota; kingdom Metazoa; phylum Chordata; class Mammalia; order Artiodactyla; family Bovidae; genus Tragelaphus; species Tragelaphus eurycerus. The sequence continues at coordinate 16,891,842 of CAKXYN010000003.1, forward strand.
GTAGGCTACAGTCCATGGGGTCGCAAAGAGTCAGACACGACTGAGCGACTTCATGTTCATGTTCAATCTATCCTCAGTTGTCTTGAAAAGTATGGAGAGAGGATAGGGGAAAGATTCAGGTTAATATGCAAATAATCATAAGGTAATGTATGCTACAGGCTATGAAACAGTGGCAAGCAAAATTCAGATTTCAGAGGAAGGAGAAATTATTTTTCACTAGGGAGTTATTTGCCTATTTGATAAAGTGGAAAGAGAATCCTCAAATAAATGACTCTCTAATGGTAAAACTTCAGATGCTATGACAAGTATGTATAAGAGGTGAAAATGTCCAGTGTAGGCAAAAACACCAAAAACTGTTGGATGGATAAGAATCTGCCTGACAGTATTAAGCAGTGTGGCATCGTCTGCCATGGATGGGTGCACTGGGTTTCCCTAGTGGAAATGTGAATGTGAGTGTTCTTGATATCTCTGATGTTTAGCTGTCATCATTGGGAATCTCTGGGATTTTCCTCTTCCTTAATCATTTAATCAGTTTGAGATTCTACTGTGCTCAGGGACTGAGAATTGTTTGGTGTGTTAGAAAAACACATAATATTTTAATTGTATCTGGAGACAGAGAGACTCACTGAGGAAGGATAATCAAGAAACATAAATAAACTAGCAGTTCTGCTTTGCCTCATGTCACATCATTATGATTCAGAAGGAACTGCTAAGTTTTATTATGAGTCAAAGAAGTAATTAGAGTTACTGATTTAGGTGAAAGACTAAAGATTATATGTAATACATAAAGTGAAAAATGAGAGCAGCTACTATGTTACTATAATTATTAATTTTTATTGTACATTTGGTTATCATAAAAAACACTACAGGCTATACACATCATGTGCTCTTGTGTAACATACATACATTATAATATTTTTAATTTAGTCTTCATACAAAACGTATGAGGTGGATATTCTTATTACCTTCATAAGATTAAGACTGTTCAAGTGATACACCCAAGGTCACATATTGCTTCTGGGTACCTAGCAGGTGACACACTTGGTTTTGAATCATGACTTATTAGCCCCCAAAATTCATGCTTTTAACCATCATGGAAATTTTGATATTTCAGTAACCGCCAAAAAAGACAAAAGAACTTTGAATTCATGGAAAGTTTGGTAGATTCCAGATCTAGAGAGATGTAGAAACAAGCAATTAAATGTAAACATGCTTGACATGGAATATAAAATACACATAGAAATTATCCCATGATTGGATCCATTTATTAATACAGCTAAAAAAACTATATGCAAATGCTTGGTTCCATAGTTGTATAATTAATTAGTGATTCTAAATGTCTGTCTATATTCAGGGATTGGCAAACTTTTTCTGTAAAGGCCATATAGTAATCATCTGCAGATTTGTGGGTCATAGAGTCTGTTCACAGTTGCTCAACTCTGCTACTGAAGTGCAAAAGCAGCCATCAGTTCAGTTCAGTTCAGTTGCTCAGTTGTGTCCAACTCTTTGTGACCCTATGGACTGCAGCACACCAGGCTTCCCTGTCCATCATCAACACCTGGAGCTTGCTCAAACTCATGTCCATCGAGTCGGTGATGCCATCCAACCATCTCATCCTCTGTCACCCCCTTCTCCTCCTGCCTTCAATCTTTCCCAGCATCAGAGTCTTTTCCAATGAATCAATTATTTGCATTAGGTGGCCAAAGTACTTGACCTTCAGCTTCAGCATCAGTCTTTCCAATGAATATTCAGGACTGATATCCTTTAAGATTGACTGGTTTGATCTCCTTGCAGTCCAAGGGACTCTCAAGAGTCTTCAACATCACAGTTCAAAAGCATCAACTCTTCAGTGCTCAGCTTGACAACACATAAATGAATGAATGCTGTTACCTAGTCTAAGCTCACTCTGCTCACTGCTCTAACAGGTCAATAAATTGGAGACAAGGTGTTGAAATAAGGAATAATGACTTTCTTAGGAAAGCCAGTAGATTGAGAAGATGTCAGACTAATGTCTCAAAATAGCCATCTTGTCAGGATCTGGATGCCATGTTCTTTTATCGTACAGAGAGGGGGAGGAGGTGAAGAAGTAAAGTAAAAGGCCGTTAATCTTGCAAATATCTCTTGGAATGGCCAGCCTGTGGAAGGAGGTGGGGGAATGTGTTACTTTCTTCTTCTCTGTAGCCATTCACAGGTGCACAGGGTCAAATTGTCTCTTTGTTAGCTGACTGAAGGCTCTTTAGTTTAACAGCCAAGCAGAGGGGCAGGGTTCCCTGAAGCAAGCCATTACGTATGATTATAATTTCAAAAGCAATGAAAAGCAAAGGTTAAAGTCGAAGAGAAAGATCCAACATGGAGTCAAAATGGACTCATCCCTAGAATAATGAGATTGTTTATTTATAAATAAAACTTTATTTACAAAAATGAGCTGTGATAGACTTGAACTATAGGCCATAGTTTGCCAATCTCTGTATTAGAGGGCTACTCCATCTCATTGAGGAAATTCTAAGAGTGCCACACTCCTTTTTTTTTTTTTGCAAGCAAGAAAAAAAATAATGTATTTGAATTTAAACAGTACCTGAATCTTTTGTTTACAAAGCAAAGAGCTCAACATTATTTATGTTTTTACTTTCAGCTGTATTAAATGAGGAGTAAGAGTAAATAGATTTATGTTAAAATTTATGTTAAATTTATACATATGTTATGTTAAATTTAAGTTAAATGATTTATGTTAAATGATAAAATGATTCAGTAATTCGTAAGGAAGAGTTTCTCAGCCATCCCATTTAACTAAACATAGGAAGGCACTTAGTTAGAGGCAGTATTAGCATAAAAAATAATGTTTACAAAAACCAGAATAAAGCTTGATATCAATCAATCTATGCATAGTTAATGCTGTAAGTCTTGTTGGAAAAATAAAAGCCTTTTTTAAAAGGTAAAACCATTGAAATGAACATGAGAGAATTAAATATATTTAGTTCATGAGAAATCAGTGAGTAGTTATTAAAATTATTTATTTGGTGGTGTAGAAAATATTTCCATATTTAAGAGTGTTTAGTACTCTTGCCTGGAAAATCCCATGGATGGGAGAGCCTGGTGAGCTGCAGTCCATGGGGTCGCTAAGAGTCGGACATGACTGAGTGACTTTACTTTCACTTTTCACTTTCATGCATTGGAGAAGGAAATGGCAACCCACTCCAGTGTTCTTGCCCAGAGAATCCCAGGGACGAGGGAGCCTGGTGTCGGACATGACTGAAGTGACTTAGCAGCAGCAGCAGCAGCAGGCTACTTCTAAAATTAACTCTATGTGATAGCTATCTCTAGAGATAACAAAGAAGAAAATATATCAGTATTAATGGATTTAGACTTTTAATCATCTGAAATCATGGAATGGATTGATTTAACCTTTTGAAATTAGCTATAGCTCCAACCTAGATAGCATATTCAAAAGCAAAGATAGTACTTTGCCAACAAAGGTCCATCTAGTCAAGGCTATGGTCTTTCCTGTGGTCATGTATGGATGTGAGAGTTGGACTATGAAGAAGGCTGAGTACTGAAAAATTGATGCTTTTGAACTGTGGTGTTGGAGAAGACTCTTGAGAGTCCTTTGGACTGCAAGGAGATCCAACCGGTCCATTCTGAAGATCAGCCCTGGGATTTCTTTGGAAAGAATGATGCTAAAGCTGAAACTCCAGTACTTTGGTCACCTCACACGAAGAGTTGGCTCATTGGAAAAGGGTCTGATGCTGGGAAGGATTAGGGGCAGGAGGAGAAGGGGATGACAGAGGATGAGATGGCTGGATGGCATCACTGACTCGATGGACATGAGTCTGAGTGACCTCCGGGAGTTGGTGATGGACAGGGAGGCCTGGCGTGCTGCGATTCATGGGGTCGCAAAGAGTCGGACAAGACTGAGTGACTGAACTGAACTGAAGTGAACTAGTACTCAATAGCTTTATAATGTAGGCACAAAAACGACTACATATATGCACATGTATGCATGCTAAGTTGCTTCAGCCGAGTCCAGCTCTGTGCAATCTATGGACCCTATAGCCCACCAGGCTCCTCTGTCCATGAGATTCTCCAGGCAAGAATACTAGAGTGGGATGCCATGCCCTCCTTCAGGGGATCTTCCCAATCCAGAGATTAAACCCATGTCTCTTAAGTCTCCTGCATTGACGGTTAGGTTCTTTATCACTAGCACCACCTGGGAAGCCATAGTGTGTGTGCATACACAGACTATGTACATATATTATATGTATGAAGCAGACTATGTACATGTATTATATGTGTATATATATACACAATACCTATTATTCCCTAGTCTCCATATAGATATTGGGTTGGCCAAAAAGTTTGTGTTTTTCTGTTTTTACATATATACATATATATATATACACACACACACATACTATATATATGCGGTGTATATATTATATCAATACATAACCTATCATGTATATACTAGATATAATATATAGTATATATATTACATATAACATATAGTATATACACACTATATACTCTATGTCTATATTATATAAAGTATAAAATCTGAATCTATATGTATGTGTTATATATATAGTATATGCAGTGGATATATAAATATACATTACATTCTACATATATGTGCTATGTAGGGAAAAGAGAGAATACAGATTACCAACATTTTCACATGACTTATCTCATTAGATTTTCACATCAACAGATAATAATAACAAAAAAGGCAAAGTAACCTGAACGCAGATAATAGTGATGAGATTTTTAAGAAGAGCCCAATTCAGCTTCACCAACACATGGCAGCTGGATAGCTTAAAGCTCCTGTCCTCTTCTTTCTAACAGATGGCACCAGAAGGAGAAAAATGGGACTCCCATCGAGTTGTGCTCCAGATAATTTATCTTCTATGAAATGTGTTGAAGCCATTGAGTTGGTAAACAAGACTTTTGTAAGCATCCATAAAACATATCCAATATTTGGTGGCAAGGGATTTCCATTAAGCTTTCATGGGAGTTAATAAATCAACAGAAACCACTTACTGAAACATTTTCATGGGTCCTGTGGAATTCTAAGCAAATATCGGGTTTAAGAATGAAAAGTCAGTTATATTTTCAACATAATCTAACGTTCAAAGAAGTGTAAAAGATGCTTAAGTGTTAATATTTTATGTTTCCCTGCTCTCAGCAGTAATTGCAGCCCATTAAAAAGAATGCTAAGCCATAGCTGTTAGCGCTGGCACAAGCCCAAGGAAACACTGAACCTTCACAGAAGGGGGTTAATTGCTACACGAAGAGGTAATTTATTAAGGAACACTGAAGCCCTGTATACTCCCCAACATGAGGCTGAACGACACAATCTTACATGAATACTACATTTGATAATCAAGGCCTTTTCTATGGTAGATTTCAGAAAAGGCTCAGCTAAGTGGTCCAGAGAGGTGGATGGGAGGAAGGGAGAAAGAAAAAAACCCAACACTATTTTTCTCCATGGCTCCCATAAACTTGCCCTTGGTGCCCTGCAGTCTGTCGCCCCCACCACTAGGAAAGTTGACTGCTCAATAAAATTCTTGGTGGTTGATGAGAGAGGCTTAAATAACTATCAAGTTGAAGGGTGGCTTCTGCTGTTTATTTGTCTAGAACTGGTGCTTCAGTTCTTTTCTGAGTGTTTAACTTAATTTTCACCATTTGTCAGAAGTGGTATTTTCAGAGATTTATCACACTGAACTAGCTCTTCATCACAGTTTAGACCAGTATCATGTGCCTTATTAAACATCCTCAAGTGAGGAGAAAATTATGGCCCCACGCATCCCTTCCGTAATGTCTCCCCTTTGGCAGAGTTTCTATTCTCAATCCTCAAGGAACCTGGCCGTGTCCTGAACTTAACAAATTTTTATCACGAAGCAAGAGTCCAAAAGTAAGTGGGAGGGCGAGGTGGTTCTGAGGAATCCTTTTACCTAAAATGCTGATGGTTTTCTTGGCTGTACTAACACCAAGTTCTCAAGTCTCAGAGGATTAGAGAAAGAAAATTAGTTTTACCTCCTTGTCTCTCTTTTTAATAGCGCTAACAGCAAACTGACATTGAAGAAAAATTCCCTTGAAAATTAAGGTAAAGGCAAAACAGCGATTTCTCTAAAATGCATCATTGATGTATTCCAGCTTTTTCCACTTTCTAGCTTGGTCCTTTAGCCATCTCTGATCAAACCCTCCATAAACAAGTGTTTATGGAGTACTCATTTCCCTCCTGGCCCCAGACTCAGAGTGATGCTTTAGTAGAGCACAAAAGGCATTCAACATATGCCCCAACCTTATGGAGTATTCAGTATCATAGGAAAGGTACAGAAAGAATTTATGTGAAACAGAGACTAACTTTACGGTAATTACAACGGGAATGATAGCAGAGATAGTGTAACACAGGCAGACTTTCATGGGTCTTTATTTATCTCCTTTGTTGAACTTCTCTCCTGCTTCAGTTTTTTCTCCTCTTTTGCCACTTTTTCTATAACTCAGTGGCATCTTCTTTTCCTTGATTTGTAGATACTCAAAGCTATTATCTGGCCCTTTCACTACCCACTTAACACAATCCAAGCTTGAAGGACTCCATGATCAAAATTGTGTCTTACACTTGAGTTATTCCTCCCTAAAACTCTTTCATGTCTTCATTGTCAATCAGTCAGGTGTTTGGGAAAAAAATATAAATTAAAGTAGTTCAGACTCAAGCATCCTCCGCCTTCTCCCTGTCCCCTCCTTCAAATTTTCCATGGATGGTTCAAATTTGAAATATTCTATCTTGTTTTCAGACTATACCCTGACCATTAGTCAGATGATTGAGATACTAGGTGTAAACCAGAGGAGAGAATAGCAGAGGTTTCTTTCCCAGCTACCGAGGACCGTCCATCACAGCATCCCTTGTCCATTTACCACCAAGTTTCATTACTGTTCTTGATCCTTTTCTGTTTAGAGTTTGATGTGCAGGCTGCTCTACTTGAAACTGAGCAGGACCTGTGGGGGCTCCTGAGCACATAAGCTTTCTGTTCCCCATTTCTTATAAACAAGACTCCAATTAAACAAGCTTTAAAAAATTTAAATGCAGATGACCTTAACACAAGAGTTCCATTTCTAAGAATGTATCCTACAGGTAAAATTGCATGTGCGCAGAAGATATATAGATATATATGGATATAGATAGCTATAGATATAGATAGCTATATCTATATTGATAGATATAGATATATCTATATTGATATATCAGAGAAGGCAATGGCACCCCACTGCAGTACTCTTGCCTGGAAAATCCCATGGACAGAGGAGCCTGGTAGGCTGCAGTCCACGCGGTTGCTAAGAGTCGGACATGACTGAGCGACTTCACTTTTACTTTTCACTTTCATGCACTGGAGAAGGAAATGGCAACCCACTCCAGTGTTCTTGCCTGGAGAATCCCAGGGACAGGGGAGCCTGGTGGGCTGCCGTCTATGGGGTCGCACAGAGTTGGACACAACTGAAGTGACTTAGCATAGCATAGCATATTGAGATATATATATATATAGTTACTCATTACAGCATTGTTTGCAATAGCAAAAGAAGGAAACTGCTTGAATATTCATAATAAAAAGACTAGATACAATTTCATTTTTTTTTAATTAAAAAAAATAAATAAATAAAAGACTCCAGCCTCCATGACCTTTCCTGAGTTCCAAAGGACAGATTGCAACAGTTGCTAATCAAGGGAGAAGCAACCAAGAAACCACCTGAAGTAAGATTAAAGGGAACAGAGCAGCTCTGTTCTGTTAAGAATACCCTAATTAAGATTAGGGGACCAGACTACCAGAGACCAGATTAAAGTGCAGGCCCTGCACACACCCTAATCTTAAGTAGCAACCCCATCCTTGAACCATTGCTATAAAACTCTTCATCAAATCCTTCCAGGGTGGGACACATAGTTTTTCAAAGCAAAAGCCTGATAGCCCCCTTTGCCTGACAAAGCAATAAAGCTATTGTCCTCTACTTCACCCAAAACTCTGTTTCTAAGATATGATTTGACACCAGTGAAGAGACCCAGCTTTCATCATCACACTTGATATGACATCAAGGAGAGAAAGGGAATCACCCCTCTTATAGAGTGAAAGGAGAAACATGCCCTACGTAGGCATAATGCTGCTCTGATTTAGAACACCCAAGGGAGACTCATCTGTGCATTGGAGACCCCCAGAAGGCTGAAGGCAGACAGGGTCCCCATTGGAGAGAAAGAAGGAGCTGGGAACCCCCAGGATACAAACTCATGTGACTTCGTAGGGCCTTCAAGTTACTTTCTGTTCTCCCTTCTTGCCTCTCTTTGGAACTCCAAATGTTATCCTCATTTCAGTTCAGTTCAGTTTCTCAGTGGTGTCCAACTTTTGCGACCCCATGAATCACAGCCAGGCCTCAATAGGCAATATTGCATAGGAACCTAGTTGTGAGGTCCATGAATCAAGGCAAATTGGAAGTGGTCAAACAGGAGATGGCAAAAGTGAACGTCGACATTCTAGTAATCAGCCAACTAAAATGGACTGGAATGGGTGAATTTAACTCAGATGACCATTGTATCTACTACTGTCGGCAGGAATCCCTTAAAAGAAATGGAGTAGCCATCATGGTCAACAAGAGTCTGAAATGCAGTGCTTGGATGCAATCTCAAAAACGACAGAATGATCTCTGTTCATTTTCAAGGCAAACTATTCAATATCACAGTAATCCAAGTCTATGCTTATCCTAGCTACTTGTAATTAATACTAAGCATGGCAATTTCTACCTATGTATTAAAAAAAAAAAAGAAGTAATTTTTAAGTTTTTCCAGTCAATTTTTTCTTTCTTTTTGCCTCAGAGATTGTTTCCAAATTAGACCAATATATCACATAACTAGAGCAGCCTCTATTCTGGATAATTTTTCACTTGTTCCTCATCCTAGAAAGATTTGAAAGTCATTAAAGATCACTGTTCAGCTCACAGACTTTATTTTCTTGGGCTCCAAAATTACTGCAGATGGTGAGTGCAGCCATGAAATTAAAAGATGTATGCTCCTTGGAAGATCTAAGCTCTGACAAACCTAGACAGCATATTAAAAAGCAGACATTACTTTGCCAACAAAGATTTGTATAGTCAAAGCTATGGTTCTTCCAGTAGCCATGTATGGATGTGAGAGTTGGACCATAAAGAAGGCTGAGAGCCAAAGAATTGATGCTTTTGAACTGTGGTGTTGGGAGAAGACTCTTGAGAGTCCTTTGGACTGCAAGGAGATCCAACAAGTCCATCCTAAAGGAAATCAGTCCTGAATATTCATGGGAAGAATTGATGGTGTAGCTGAAGCTCCAATACTTTGGCCACCTAAGGTGAAGAGCCAATTCATTTTAAAAGACCCTGGTGCTGGGAAAGATTGAATGCAGGAGAAGTGGACAATAGAGGATGAGATGGTTGGATGGCATCACCGACTTAATAGACATATGAGTCTGAGCAAGCTCCAGGAGATGGTGAAAGACAGGGAAGCCTGGTATGCTGTAGTTCATGGGGTCGCAAAAAGTCGGACACAACTGAGTGATTGAACAACAAACTCAGCTCACAAAATGAAATCAAAAGTCCACACATGTGAACACACACAAACACATTTCCAAAGTTAGTCTTTTTTTTTTTTTATTTTCCCGTCTTATTTTTAAAGAAAGCCTGCGTGTATGAGATCTTATTTTCTTCAATTATTCCATTGAGGAATGTCTTATCTTTTTAATATTGGAGTTTATCTTGGAATTTATCTAAAAGGAATTTTTTTCAGTCATCAAGGTCAACATCCCTTTTTTTCCCCTCTCTCCTTATTTTCAATTTTCTTTCTAAGGAATTGGAAGAAAAGGCAGGCAGATGAGTAGTTAAGTAATCCCAGCACTGTGCATGTCACTTGGACCCGAGCCAGGCACATGTAAAGGTCTTCACTTGCCAAAAACTCACCAGGGACCTCTTAAGCAATCAGAAATTGCTACATGTGTGGAAGAGCTAATATCCTGAACACAATAAAAATCTGTAATTCAATTATCCTCCATTTCTCATACATTTGCCCTCTGAGCATCCTGACATGCTGGAGCATAGAGGTCGAAACAGAAACTACTGAAATCTCCCCTTGCTTGAGAATGGGCAGCAAGGTTACTCCCCCCAATTCACAAAGGAGCACAGGGAGGAGGAGCAGGAGACTTAGCTCTATCCTCAGTAAACCCTGGGGAAATGGGAAGGAAGGGAAAGGGAAACAATGATGGACGAAAAAAGCATCTAAAGGATAGACTACAACCAGAAAGAAGAGTTAGAGTCAGGAAAGCGAAGCAAAGAGAACTTAACCAAGTGTTAATTTCTGTTACTCTTTGAGTTCTCTTGGAGGGCTCTGATGGCATTCTTGAGAACCGGTCCTCAACAATAAAGAGGGATGGAAGATTTCTTTGCATAAGATAAGAAGGAAATTCCTTGTCAATTTGCTGTTGGCATATTTTCTACTTAAAGGAGATCCACTACCTCCAGTCCTTCTCACATGCAAGGGTTCTGCTTCTGAAAATGGGATCCTAAAATACACAAGATATTATTCACACAAGATATTATTCACTACCTGTGTATGACATGAGAATTAGAGAAAAAAAAAGTATCGCCCAGCAGTTCTATTAGTATTTATTATAGTCGGCCAGGACATTTTCCATAAAAATGAGTAACTCCCAGCAGGAAAAAAAATATATAGAATGTGCTGATCTTGAACAGAGAGTATTTATATACTATATTTTATCACCCTCAGACCCTTCAGAGCTAGGTTTTTCTCCTGGGATGCACTGTTAATATTTCAACCTATGTGTTTGCCAAATGGAAACAAAGATTGTTTCAAAAGGTAAATACAGTGCTGTCGTTCTTCCTGGAACAATATAGATGCAGTATATTTAATTATATTAGGGTTACCATGAAAACTATAGATTTTTTACAAGATGTGGCAACATTATGCAAATAGGTTAATCCAATTAAATCCTTTTATGCTTTATGTGTTACACAAGGTTCTTTTGATTGCAAGTGATGGAAATCTAACAGATTTCCTTAGAGGGAATTTATCGGTTGATACTGAAACCTCTCAGGTTATCAAATGAAAATTTCCATAACCAATTCATCAGAAGGACAAGGATGCTGCTAACCCTCAAAAACAAATAGAACCAAAGTTTCCAAACAACTAGAACTTTCTTTCCAGGTCCCTTAGTTTTCCTCTTCTCTGTATGTTGGCTTCTTTCTTGTTTAGTTCAAATTTCTTCCAGGATGCAGGCAAACATGGCATCTTTCCAATGTGGATTTATCCTTTTATTCCCAGTTGGGAAATCCAGATGAGGAATTCTGATCGGGCGTTCATCCTGCAGCGGGAGAGTCATTCTTGCATCGACTATCAGAATGTGCTCTTTTCTTGCGCTTGGGGTGCTTTCTTTAGATGGTTGCTAACTACCAAAATGGAGTGAGTGTTAGTCTCATCCTTTCAGTTAAGCACCAAGAGCAGCATCATGAGAAGTAATCTCCGAGGCCAAAGATCTTGTGTGGGAGTCCTGCATGGGCTATTTGTGAGCTAAGACCTTCAAAAAAATTACCCCATTCTTCAAGTTTGAGTTTCCTGCTCTGTAAAACGGGAAAAGAAGCACTTCCTCAAAAGAAATGTAGGCTGTTGCAACAACATGTTGTAAGTCTTATGTTCATGAGGCTGAATGCAAGAAACAATAAGGAAAGGAGGGCAGAGTATATCGTTCCATTTTATAAAATTCTAAAAGAGGCAAAACTGTCTTACAGTGATAGAAACTCAATCAGTCTTTGGGCATGTGTTGGAGGATGCTGAATGACTTTCAGCTTAAAAATGAATGAGGTCTGAAGATCTAATGTATAGCATGGTGACTAGAGCTGATAACAGTGTATTGCATAGTCAAAATTTGCTGAGAGAGTGAAACTTCAGTGTTCTCACCCCCAAAATTAAATACATAAATAAATATGTGAGGTGATGGTGCAGAATTAATTAATTACATGGGGAGAATTCTTTCACAGTACGTCACATATGAAATCACCTCAGTGCACACTTTAAATTACTTGCAATTTTATGTTATTTATACCTTCATAAAGCTGAAAGTTTTTTAAATACAAAAGAGAAAAAAGAAGAAGGCAAGAGGGATCTTTCTGGTAAAATAAAAATGCTCTATATCTTGATTCAGGTGAAGGTGACACGGATGTATGTATTTGTGAAAAGTCTCTGGGCTTCCCTGGTGGCTCAGATAATAAAGAATCTGTCTGCAATTCAGGAGACCTGGGTTGGGAAGATTCCCTGGAGGAGGGCATGGCAACCCCATCCAGTATTCCTGCTGGAGAATCCCATGGACAGAGGAGCCTGGTAGGCTGCAGTCCTCGGGGTTGCAAAGAGTCAAACGTGACTGAGTGACTAAGCACAGCACAGCACATATACTTAAAATGTGAGATTTTATTTTGTATAAATTCTGTCTTGATAAAATTGAGTTTATAAAAAATTGTCTTTCTCAGAGAGTTGAGCATCAAATGAAGCAGAGCACATCAAAGACTCTGCAAACAAAAAGCAATACACATATTTTTTTTATTCTATTTAATGGGGTCTGTGGCTAGTTTGTTTAGTTAAATCAAGATGTTAATATAACTAAACCCAGCATCAGACTCTACTACCATAAATGACTCCTGTCCTTCTGGTGATGCCTTCTCTGGGCTCTTCCCACTGCAGGAGTCCAGACATCAAACCCTGGGTGGTAAGACTCTTAAAGGTATCTCAACTTGTGATGTCATTTTTAGCCATTTGATCTGCAAGGAGACACAAACTGCAGCAAAGACAAAGTGTACTCACCACAAGTGCACGTGTGCTGAGTCACTTCAGTCGTGTCTGACTTTTTTGACCCTATGGACTATAGTCAGTCAGGTTCCTCTGTCCATGGGATTCTCCAGGCAAGAATACTGGAATGGGTTTTCATGCCCTCCTCCAGGGGATCTTCCCGACCCAGAGATCAAAGCTGAGTGTCTTATGCCTCCTGCACTGTCAGCCAGGTATTTTAGCACTAGTGCCACCCAGGAAGCCCACTCACCACAAGAGGCACCACTAAAGTCTCTTCCCCCTACAGGAATGGACATGCTTCTGAGCTTGGTAAGGCTGCCTTACTGTGCATTTCAGTAATATCTTGCTGCTTAATAAACTACTGCAAAAATAAAACTTAGGGTTTAATACAGCAATGATTTATTATTTCTCATGATTCTGTGTGTTGGCTGGGCTCCGTCGGGCAGTTCTGTTCCACATAGTGTCAGTTAGGGTCATCCATGTGAGTGCCTAGAGTTGGAAGATGCAACAGGGCGGCACCCATGTTTGGTACCTCAGCTAGGGCAGCTGGAAAGGCTGGGGGCTGACTGAGCATCTCTCTTTTTGCATAGTTTCTCATAATTCATTCATCCAACTCAAGCTCCTTTCCATGGCATCCAGATACCACAGGGATGAAACAGAAGTTGCAAGTTCTCCCCAAGTTCCAGCCTCAGTCGTCCCAGAAAATCATTTCCAATGTCATTTCACTGGTCAAAGCAAGTCATTAGACCATCACTAATTTAAGAGATGGGGGATCAGATGCCACTTCTTGATGGAAAGGGTGCCCTTCAGTGGAAGGATGGTGAGAATTGTTGGTGGACTGAACTTTACATACAATTCACTGTACTTCACCATTTATTAATACTTCTTCCACTCATTGTAAATAATTAATTTTAAGATCTGCTGCTGCTGCTAAGCTGCTTCAGTCGTGCCCGACTCGGTGTGACCCCGTAGACGGCAGCCCACCAGGCTTCCCCCGTCCCTGGGATTCTCCAGGCAAGAACACTGGAGTGGGTTGCCATTTCCTTCTCCAGTGCAAGAAAGTGAAAAGTGAAAGTGAAGTTGCTCAATTGTGTCTGACTCTAGCAACCCCATGGACTGCAGCCTACCAGGCTCCTCCATCCATGGGATTTTCCAGGCAAGAGTACTGGAGTGGGGAGCCATTGCCTTCTCCGAATTCTAAGATCAGTTTGCCCCAAAAACTTAGGCTACAAAATAAGGGACTTATTCATTCATATATTCATTCATTCAGATAAACATATCAAGAATCTATGTGTCTATCATTTATTTCTAGATTCCACATATATGGGATGCAGTATATTTCCCCTTCTCTTGTCTGACTTACTTTATTCAGCATGACAATCTCTAGGTCCCTCCATGATACAAATGAACTTACAAAAAATAAAGAGACTCACAAACTTAGAGAATGAATTTATGGTAGCTGTAGGAGGATGAGGGGAAGGGATGGTTAGGGATTAGTTAGGGATTCGGGATGGACATGGACACACTGCTGTATTTAAAATGGATCACCAACAAAGACCTACTGTATAGCACATGGAACTCTGTTCAGTGTTATGCGGCAGACTGGATGGGAGGGGAGTTTGGGGGGAGAGTGGATATATGTATATGTATGGCTAGTCCCTTTGCTGTTCACCTGAAACTATCACAGCATTGTTTGTTAATTGGCTATACCTCCAATACGAAATTAAAAGCTTTAAAATTTTTTAAATAAAAATATTTTATTAGAAGGAAAATAAATTTCTACCACAACATTAAAAAAAAAGAACCTATGTGCCAAGCACATTGTATGCTACACACTTAACCCAAACGACCCAGTGCCTGGAGCTGTAGGCTAGGCAAAGTCAATCACACCTCTATCAAATCAAATGAATAGTTCCCATTCACCTGGATGTTAGGAATAATAGACTATTTTGAATGTCACCTGTTCTTTCCTTTGTATCTAAGAGGCACTTCTTTATATTTCCTCAGCTAGATCATAAGCTTTTCTCTTTTGAAAGAAGAGTTAGGAACAGGGTAAATAAATATAGACAAATTGTTGCTATTATGTGTACTCAGTTGTGTCTGACTCTTTGCGACCCCCCTGGACTGTAACCCACCAGGCTCCTCTGTCCATGGAATTTTTCCAGGCAAGAATACTGGAGCGGGTTACCATTCCCTTCTCCAGGGGATATTCCTGACCCAGGGATCAAACTCACGTCTCCTGAGCCTCCCGCATTGGCACGCGGATTCTTTACACCATGCCACCCGGGAAGCCAGTAGACAAATAGCTGTTTGTGTAAATTAGAGCAGGATCAACTGAAAGATGGATGGAGTTCATTCTTATTCCATTAATTATTCCATTATTGTCATCTATCTATTCCATAAAAATAAGTGCTTGCTCTCTGCTACATCATAAGCATTTCTATTTCCTGGTATAGAGGAATATCCATTTCACATCTTTTCAGTTTAATTAAGTTTCAGACCCAACTTCCTACTGTCATTTGTTAAAAGTCATAACTCAAATAAGCTTAATCCAGAGGAAGGCTGGGACCAGGAGCCCTGGTGGAAGCTTACTGGAGGTGTCCAAACCAGGCTGTTAAGACTCCTTCCCTTCAGGTGTATGACCCTTCTCAAGGGCACCCAGGTCTCCAGGGGCCAACTCTGCCAGGTCTCTTCCATCATCCTGGGTCCTTTGAGTTCCTTTTTCTTCTCCTGATGAAACCTTCCTGACTCTATGACCTAATCCCTGTAGGATTAACTGAATGACCAAAGGATGTGAAAGATTACAACTGCTTCCTTGTTACCTAACCAAGAGGCATCTGCACTTGGATTCTCAGAGCAGAAGCAAGTGATCCCACAGACATGCAGCTCTAATGGATCCAGGCAGAGACATGAGGGAAATGCATGGATTGAAGTCTCATCCCAGCGTTCCTTATGTCATAGGATGTATGCAGTTTTGATCTATCAAATAAATTTGTCTACTTAAAAAACTCCATTCATCTCCTCCTGGAAGCTTTATTAAAAAAAAAAAAAATGCTTGGTGGATGAATGTCAAGAGACATATCAGAAGAGAGCCCTTGATTCCTTGTGGAAGCAAGCCACTGAAACACCCTCATTTGTTTTTGTCAGAGGACTTGACTACAGAACTTTGGGTTCTGGGAATTGATCAAGACCAAAAGTTTGAGGGGGAAATGAGGTCAAGGTCACTGCCACACCACATGGCTGGGGCTCAGTTAGCTGTTGATGTGTGGGTTTGCCTTAATGACATGAAGCAGACTAATAAACAGAACATGCTATATTTTGGAAAATGAATGAATCCCAGTACTAGGAGACTGTTAGGTGGAGTGTGTTAACCCTCTCCGGAGCCAGAAATGGGACCTCTGAGGTTTCTCGTGGAAATTACAATATTTGTGGAATTGAAAACATAGAAACGGCCAAATCTTAGAAGCTAAATGAGAATGACTCATTTGGGTAGGTATTTCGTGGCTGTACAAACATCACTCAGTCAGTGTCAGGAGTGTAAACATCTTTAGGTGCACTCCTAAGAACGCACTTTGATTTCAAATCCTGGTGATCACAGAGACATTAACTTCTGCATCTTTTTATCCTCTATTTTAAATGGAAATAATTAAGAGTATCTGTTTTAATTAAGACATAATTAAGAGGCAATGATCAAGACCATTGCAAGAAAAAGAAACACAAAAAAACAAAATGCAAAAAGGCAAAATGGTTGTCTGAGGAGCCTTACAAATGACTGAGAAAAGAAGAGAAGCTAAAGTCAAAAGAGAAAAGGAAACATATACTCATCTGAATGCGGAGTTGCAAAGAATAGCAAGGAGAGATAAGAAAGCCTTCCTCAGTGATCAGTGCAAAGAAATGCAATGGAATGGGAAAGACTAGAGATCTTTTCAAGAAAATTAAGGATACCAAGGGAACATTTCATGCAAAGATGGGCACAATAAAGGACAGAAACAGTATGGACCTAATAAAAGTAGGAGATAAGAAGAAAAGGTGACAAAAATACACAGAAGAATTATACGAAAAACTATCTTAATGACCAAAGATGGAGATGCTCTATACAGTCAGCAAAAACAAGAATGGGAGCTGACTGTGGCTCAGATCATGAACTCCTTATTGAAAATTTCAGACATAAAATGAAGAAAGTAGGGAAAGCCACTAGACCATTCAGATATGACCTAAATAAAATATCTTATAATTAAACAGTGCAAGTGACAAATAGATTCAAGGGATTAGATCTGATAGAAAGAGTGCCTGAAGAACTATGGACGGAGGTTCATGATATTGTACAGGAGACAGTGATCAAGACCATCCTGAAGAAAAAGGAATGCAAAAAGGCCAAATAGTTGTCTGAGGAGGCCTTACAAATAGCTGAGAAAAGAAGAAAAGCTAAAGGCAAGGAAGAAAAGGAAAGATATACCCATTTGAATGTAGAGTTCCAAAGAATAGCAAGGAGAGATAAGAAAGCTGCCCTCAGTGATCAATAGACAGAAATAGAGGAAAACAAAAGAATGGGAAAGACTACAGATCTCTTCAAGAATATTAGAGATACTAGGGAACATTTCATGCAAAGATGGGCACAATAAAAGACAGAAATAGTATGGACCTAACAGAAGCAGAAAGTATTAAGAAGAGGTGACAAAAATAAACAGAAGAACCATACAAAAATGATCTTTATCACACAGATAATCACAATGGTGTGATCACTCACCTAGAGCCACACATCCTGAAATGCAAAGTCAAGTGGGCCATAGGAAGCATCACTATGAACAAAGCTAGTGAAGGTGATGGAATTCCAGCTGAGCTATTTCAAATGCTAAAGGATGATATTGTTAAAATGTTGCACTCAACATGCCAGCAAATTTGGAAAACTCAACAGTGGCCACAGGACTGGAAAAGGTCAGTTTTCATTCCAATCCCAAAGAAAGGCAATGCCAAAGAATGTTCAAACTATCACACAATTGCACTCATCTCACACGCTAGTAAAGTAATGCTGAAAATTCTCCAACCTAGGCTTTACCAGGGCATAAACCGTGAACTTCCAGATGTTCAAGCTGGTTTTAGAAAAAGCAGAGGAATCAGGGATCAAATTGCCAACATCCACTGGATCATAGAAAAAGCAAGAGAATTCCAGAGAAACATTTACTTCTACTTTATTAATTACACCAAAGCCTTTGACTGTGTAGATCTCAACAAACTGCAAAATTTTTCAAGAGATAGGAATACCAGATCACCTTATCTGCCTCCAGAGAAATCTGTATGCAGTCAAGAAGTAAAAGTTAGAACCGGACATGGAACAACAGATGGTTCCAAATTGGGAAAGGAGTACATCAAGGCTGTATATTGTCACTCTGCTTATTTAACTTCTATGCAGAATACATCATGCAAAATGCCAGGCTGTATGAAGCACAAGCTGAAGTGAAGATCACTGGGAGAAATATCAATAACCTCACATATACAGATGACACCACACTTATGCCAGAAATCAAAGAAAAACTAAAGAGCCTCTTGATGAAAGTGAAAGAGGAGAGTGAAAAAGTTGGCTTAAAACTTAGCATTCAAAAAACGAAGATCATGCCATCTAGTCACATCACTTCATGGCAAATAGATGGGGAAACAATGGAAAGAGTGACAGACTTTATTTTCTAGGGCTCCAAAATCACTATAGATGGTGACTATAGCCATGAAATTAAAAGATGCTTGCTCCTTGGAAGAAAAGTTATGACCAACCTAGATAGCATATTAAAAAGCAGAAACATTACTTTGCCAACAAAGGTCTGTCTAATCAAAGCTATGCTTTTTCCAGTAGTCATGTATGAATGTGAGAGCTGGACCATAAATACAGCTGAGCACCAAAGAACTGATCCTTTTGAGCTGTGGTGTTGGAGAAGAGTCTTGAGAGTCCCTTGGACTGCAAGGTCAAACCAGTCCATCCTAAAGGAAATCAGTCCTGAATATTTGCTGGAAGGACTGATGCTGAAGCTCCAATATTTGGCCACCTAATGCAAAGAACTGACTCATTGGAAAAGACCCTGATGCTGGGAAAGATTGAAGGCAGGAGGAGAAGGGGATGACAGAGGGTGAGATGGATGGATGGCATCACTGACTCAATGGACATGAGTTTGAGCAAGCTCCAGGAGTTGGTAATGGACAGGGAAGCCTGGTATGCTGCAGTCCGTGGGGTTGCAAAAAGTCGGACACAACTGAACAACTGAATTGAACTGAACTGAATGACCAAGATAACTGGTTGGTGTCATCCTTTACATAGAGTCCAACATTCTTGAGTCCAAGTCAAGTGGGCCTTAAGAAGTATCATTATGAGCAAAGCTAGTGGAGGTGATGGAATTTAAGCTGAGGTATTTCAAGTCCTAAAAGATGATGCTATTAAAGTGCTGCACTCGATATGCCAGCAAATTTGGGAAACAGCAGAGGCCACAGGACTGGAAAAGGTCAGTTTTCGTTACAATCCCAAAGAAAGACAATGCCAAAGAATGCACAAACTACCGTACAATTGCACTCATCTTACACGCTAGCAAATCATTGCCCCAAATTCTCCAAGCTAGGCTTCAACAGTACATGAATCGAGAACTTCCAGATGTTCAAGCTGGATTTAGAAAAGGCAGAGGAACCAGAGATCAAATTGCCAACATCCTGTGGATCATAGAAAAAGCAAGAGAATTCCAGAGGAACTTGTGCTTTCTTGACTATGCCAAAGCCTTTGACTATGTGGATCACAATAAACTGTGGAAAATTCTGAAAGAGATGGGAATACCAGATCACCTTATCTGCCTTCTGAGAAATCTATATGCAGTCAAGAAACAACAATTAGAACTGGACATGGAACAACAGATGGTTCCAAATTGGGAAAGGAGTACGTCAAGGCTGTATACTGTTACTCTGCTTATTTAACTTCTATGCAGAGTACATCATGCGAAATGCCAGGCTGTATGAAGCACAAGCTGAAATCAAGATTACTGGGAGAAATATCAATAACTTCAGATATATAGATGACACTATCCTTATGGCAGAAAGTGAGGAGGAACAAAAGGGCCTCTTGATGAAGGTGAAAGAGGAGGCTACCTTAACACTCAGCATTCAAAAAATGAAGATCATGGCATCTAGTCCCATCACTTCATGGCCAATAGATGGAAAAACAATGGAAAGAGTGACAGACTTTATTTTCTTGGGCTCCAAAATCACTAAAGATATTGACTGCAGCCAAGAAATTAAAAGATGCTTGCTCCTTGGAAGAAAAGCTATGATAAACCTAGACAGGAAATTAAAAAGCAGAGACATTACTTTGCCAACAAAAGTCCATCTGGTCAAAGCTATGGTTTTTCCAGTAGTCGTGTATGAATGTGAGAGCTGGACCATAAAGAAAGCTGAGCACCAAAGAATTGATGCTTTTGAACTGTGGTTTTGGAGAAGACTCTTGAGAGTCTCTTAGACTGCAAGGAGATCAAACCAGTCAATCCTAAAGAAAATCAGTCCTGAATATTCATTGCAAGCACTGATGCTGAAACGGAAATTCCAATACTTTGGCCACCTGATTCGAAGAACTTTCTCATTGGAAAAGACCCTGAATCTGTAAAAGATTGAAGACAGAAGGAGAAGGGAATGACAGAGGCTGAGATGGTTGGATGGCATCACGGACTCAATGGACATGTGTTTGAGCTAGCTCCAGGAGTTGGTAATGGACAGGGAAGCCTGGTGTGCTGCAGTCCATGGGGTATCAAGAAGTCGGACAGGACTGAGGTAGTGAACTGACTACCTGACTGATCTCAGATGTTGACAGAAGTAAGAAAGGGCTCTGGAACTTTTTGAACAACATATGTCATATAGTAAATGCTCAGAAGTGTCCTTTATTATTATTATTATTTTAATTTTTTGGCCATGCCATGTGGCATGGGGGATCTTAGTTCCACGACCAGGGATCGAACCTGTGCCCTCTGCATCGGAAGACTGGAGTTTTAACCACTGGACCACCAGTGAAATCCTGCTGATTATTGTTTAAGTACTGTCAACTCCTTATCATGCTTATTAGGCATCAGAATATCTGGACAAAGAGTCCCCAATAACAATGACTGCACAGGTGTCTGCATATCACTGGAATGAGCTAGGTGTTTGCATTTAATTCTTGCAACAGCGGATTTACTTTTCTAATTGTATTGCCTGGGCTTGACATTCTGAGTGGCCCAATGGTATGCTGTAAAATTGGAAAAAAAGTGGGCAGATCTCTCTGGCCTCTTGAAAATTGAATATACTATGGTTTGAGGAATACAAGTTTCAGAAAAGTAAATCTGCCGTGTGCCTACTTCTCCAATGGCAAATGAGGCATTGTCTCATTTTATGAAAGCCTCTCCTCAGGGCTTCCAGTGGTAAATAATAGCACTTTTCCTTCTCATCCAACTAACCATCCTTCTCTTCCAAGCATCAGGTATTCATTCCAGGACTGAGCAGCTGTGTTTCATCAGCAGGTGACCCAACTGTTCTTTTATCTTCATCAAAGTCTGCTGTATATTCTGGATGGTGCTCAGCCAGAAGAATATGCATTTTTATGGCAGGATACAAAGTAAGCAAACAGAATAATATATAAAATACAAACTGACAAGTTGAAGTAGCAGAAGTACCATGGCAGGGGCAGGGAGTGAGGCAGGAAGAAGTGTTAAAATATAGAACTTAACCCTTGAGAAGACTTAGCAAAAGCTTACAAAATAGGCGTAAAGCATTCATTCACTCTGAAAATGATCTGGATGTCTTCAGCAGGGACTCAAAGTCAGGATTCAGTATCATTGATAGATTCTGTAAGCATTTTTTTTTCTAACTGTAGTAAGTCCCATGGACCTTCTAGATTTGAAGAGTTTCTGTCAATTAGAAATTAGAGAGAAATAGCATCGACTGTTGTGAATGAACAAACAGGTCACTTTAAAAAAAAAAAAACTGAAATTTTAAAGTCAACTGAAAAATATCCATTCAACCAAAAAAGCACTTTTGAGCTTTGATAGCAAAGTATCTATACTCAGCCTTGTCTACATGTAGGAGATGCAATGAGAAGCCCCCACATTCCTGTAGTTTAAAATCTGGTGGAAATGACAGGTAATACACAAATAATCAAAGTCCATTGACTATACAGTACACTGAATAAAAATGAAGCAGGGTAAGAGGTGGAGATAAGGTTGCGGTTGTTATAATGAGGGGATCAATGAAGACAGAATGGTCTGGATCCCTTGTTTTGGGGGCCCTATGATTGAGTCATGTGAGGTCAGGTAAGTCATACTCATCACCTTTCCCTTAAATTTGTAACTATTTCTGACCTTTGGTCAAAGACAGGGAAATAAGAAATGGTTAACATGCTGGTTTTTCTGAAAGTTATCACTAACAGACTTTCTGAAGTTTCTTTCAGCTCTGTAACAAACTCTCCTTTATCCATTTATCTCCAGAAGTCGAGATTCACTTGTCCCCAAGTAGCTTGAAAACTAGTCAGAAGGAAACAGTGACAATGCTCTAAAGGGTTTGCTATTCCTCGATTTGCAGAGTCAGTATAAATAGACCATGTTTTAAAAGGTGAGCCAGAAAAACCCCAAAAGGTGGAAAAATAGAGAAGCTAAAAATAAATGACTAAAAGAGAAAAGTTCCTGTAATTTTAGGTTTAAAATATGAGGTTGAGTAATCAAGGAAAGTATTTTTACTGCCTTGTCAATATTTTTCCTGGAAGCTCAAGTAAATAGACCTTCCTCAGATCTGCAGTGTGCGTGCCTAATGGTCTTAGGTGTCTCTGACCACAGAATAACTTTATCCCTAAGAAATAGAGCAAACAGGAACTTGGTGGTTTTAGCATTCCCCACAAATAAGTCAATACATGGATGTATATAAAAATGGTTCAGTGCCATAGGACAGATAATTTAAGTCTATTCGAGAAGTGTTTTCCCCCTAGTGGAATCTTTCATATGAACCTTTCCACACAGTGAAATCTATCCCTGCTTGCCAAGAGTGGTCATTGTATTTTCTGCATCATTTGTACTCTCTTTCAATTTACTGTTCAATGCCTAGCGGTAGTGCAGAAAACATAAGAGAGGTCATCCCTTTTCTAAGTTGAGTCCTCATTTATTTTCCCTGCTGGTGAAAAACCCACTGGCTTTCAGGCTCTTCTGAACCTGTAGCCAGGCAAGGCAGGGGGTCACAAATGTTGAACAGAGTTTAAAAGGGGGGGAAATGATCATAGGAACCTTTAAGCACACAGTGCTCTCCAGTTCTAGCTGTCCCTGGGTTTTACGAGGCATTTGCCCAAAGCCCTGCTGTTCAGGCAAGGGGAACAGCACGTGGCTTTGTTGGCAGCCCTGGGCTATGTTTCTAATTGGGGCATGCTTCCACTGGTTGATTCATTAGGTTGCACTGATCCTAGGATTTAACGCAAATGCATCACTTGAATAACTGGCACCCTTCAACCTGTGGATCCTTGATTGTTTGATGCTGGGTGGAAATAGGTTCTGGGAGTTGTCAGAAACAAACAGCAGATCAGATGCCCGTACGTCACCTTGTAGGCCACCGATACAGTGGGGCTTTCAAGTCAGACATGACTAATAGGTCTTCAATCTGGAATTGGCCAGTGTACAGCCCGTGGGGTTAACAGAGAGGAAGGCTCACTTTCTCTTCCAGAAAGGTCCCATGTGAACCAACATCTCCATGTGTCTGACGGCTCCTGGCTGAAAAGATTTGAAAGATCACTTGGAGACTGGATTTTTTTTTTTTAAATTGGTAAAAACTCATAATTTTATCCCAGAAGGAAAAAAATAATGTTGCTCTTCTAGCCTGTTTGGCAACTTCTGAGTTCATCAACATGCCAAAACTTCCAGTTAACTCAGTCAAAAAACCCAGTCAAACCAGACATACACAGGCAAATAAAAGCAAATACTTCTCTAAACGGCAAGTAGCAAATTATTTCCAAGACATTGTGTGCGTTTTCAAAATCTCAATCGCTCTAAGAAAGATTAGTTAGATACATCTATTGTTAATCATATAGTTTTCATAGAAAAGCTAACATCTCGTAAAAAACGCCCATAAACCAGACTAACATTAAAATGAACAAACACATTTTGATACAAAAAAGCCCCCAAAGCCAAAATGCAAAGATAAACATGAATTTATTAATGTTCTTGAATTTGATATCATGTGGGCAAAAAATAAATGAATAAATAAATAATCGGCCGAGCATTTGTCTGTCACATCGGTGTAGCCTTGTTTTATTCTCCCCAGGATATATTTGAGATGACTATAGTGTGTACCAGTTTCTCCTCACCATCTGACACATCCATGGCATTTCTTCCCCCTGAAAGGCAGTAAACAGTAAGCAGAGAAGCAAGAACTTTGTTTCCCACAGAGTCTTGAGTCTGGTCCTGTTTATCTTTCTATAACAATGGAAACAGATGTATTCCTGTTCTTGCAGCTTTCCAGATGCATTACTCTAAAATTCCATCTGCTGTTCAGAGATGTTGCTAGTTTTGAAAGGAGTGAGGACTTTGCCAAGTCAATTACTTGACTCAAGACATTGCAATTTCTGCATGCAAAGCCCACTCTCCGTGGTAGTTGGGGTCCTGTTAGTGGACCGTGATTATAAACTCTCAACAGAGTGGACCTCCAGGTAAAACTGAGGAATTCTGGAAGCACTGTGTAATAGCAATAAAGACCTGGAGCTCAGAATCAGTAATGAACTAAATTACTTCAATCCTGCCATCAGCTTCAGAACTGATCCCAGGGCCCTGTGTAATAGTTGATGTCAGGTTGAGGCCAAGTATCCCTGGTTATGGGAAAAAACAGAACTAGAATGTGGATAGAAAGTAGGCAAAATCTTACACAGTCACACTCTATTAGAGAAGCCTGTTTTGAAAAGAGCATCGCTCCTTTTCTCTTAAATTATAGTATTCCTTCACCAAGTGTGCTTGTTTCTCCCACTAACTTTAGCCTTTACCCAAAAGTATACATTTTTGTCCTTACAATTCTCAATTGCCTGAATGGTAGAGAATCCACCTGCCAATGCAGAAGACGCAGGAGACACGGGCTCCACCCCTGGTTAGGGAAGATCCCCTGGAGGGGGAAATGGCAACCCACTCCAGTATTCTTGCCTGTAGAATCCCATGGACAGGGGAGACTTGCAGGCTACAGTCCGTGGAGTCGCAAAGAGTTGGACACAACTTATTGACTGCACACACACACAAGCAATAATATGCTGGGCAGCATAAACTGTGGAAAGATGTAAGTGCTGTAAAACAGCACTTACAGCAATAACAAAATATGCACTTTTTTCAATTACACAGAGCCCTCAGTAAAAATGACTATAATCTGGGCCATAAAACAAACATTAATAAAGCTAAAATGGTAGAAATCATACAAAGTATGTTCTTGGAGAATAAAAGGATTAAGCTTGACATCACTAACAGAAAGATACTTGAAAAATTCTTTAAATATTTGAAAATTTTTTAAAAATTTAAATATCTCTTTTAAATAGCCCATGATTCAGATAGGTGACCTGGGGAAATTCTAAAATACTGTCAGCTTAAAAAAATTAGACTACAATGTAACCACATTGACTGGATGCAGAGAAAGCTGTGATTAAAATTTGCCTACATTAGGAATGAATGGAGAAGGAAATGGCAACCCACTCCAGTGTTCTTGCCTGGAGAATCCCAGGGACGGGGGAGCCTGGTGGGCTGCCGTCTATGGGGTCGCACAGAGTCAGACAGAACTGAAGTGACTTAGCCTTAGCCTTAGGAATGAAAGAAGAAATATCACTCCTGACCCTGTAGATGAAAGAATAAAGAAATGCTGCAAATAATTCAGTGCCCCCCCCCAATGCAACAATTTAGATGAAACTGATTTATTCCTTGAAAGACACAAACTACAAAAATGTATTCAAGAAGAAATAAATAACAAGAAACATCTACCAAAGAAACTGAGTTTGTAGTTAAAAGCATTTATATAAAGAAAATTCTAAGCTTGAATGATTTTGCTGGTTAATTCTATCAAACATTTAAGGAAGAAATAATGTAAATAAATGACATATAATATAAATAATGACATATAAATAAATAAAAAACATAAATTATAAACCATCTCTTAGGGCAAATAATTGGAAACTTGGCTGTCTCATTTTCAACTGTCAGAGAAAAAAGTTACAAATAAGCCAAGAGGAAAAGCTAGAATGAACACTACATTGTTGGGTTGGAATGAAAGCTATCACTATCAACTTATGCTTTTTTAAAATAGAAATAGCAATAAACATAGATGTATGTGCATGCACTAGTTAGTATATATACATATACTTCCAATTTCTGTCCACCGAGAGAGTCTAGAAGTAATAACACGCTTGTAGCAAAGAGCACATCTAGTGCCCATATCTTTGCTTTTAAAATATCATTCTCAACAAAAGGAACCAGGGGTCTTTGGAAAAGTGGTTGATTCTGGGGCTGGGCAGAGAAAATACAAATGAAATTTGATGCCAGAAAGTAAGAAAATAGTCCCAGAGGATGGGAACTGGAATACAGATGCAAACCAAAAAGCTCTCCAAATGGCTAAAACTGGACCAATTTTAGAAAAAAAAAAAAAATAATAGTATTATACTTACTTCATAAAATATAATAAATAATACTCTGTGTTGATATGAATAAATAATTGAATAAACACATAAATGAAGAAGGGATGACTCTTCCTGACAGTTGTTGCTGTTCAGTCGCTCAAACATGTCCAACTCTTTGCAACCCCTGGAAGGCAGCACACCACTCTCCCCTGTCCTTCACCATCTCCCAGAGCTGGCTCAAACTCAGGTGCGTTGAGTTGGTGATGTCATCCAACCAACTCATCCTCTGTCATCCCTTCTCCTCTTGCCTTCAATCTTTCCCAGGATCAGGGTCTTTTCTAATGAGTCAGTTCTTTGCATCAGGTGGCCACCGTATTGGAGTTTCAGTTTCAGTATCAGTCCTTGCATTGAATATTCAGGATTGATTTCCTTTAGAATTGACTGGCTTGATCTCCTTTCAGTCCAAGGGACTCTCAAGAGTCTTCTCCAACACCACATCTCAAGAGCATCAATTCTTCAACGTTCAGACTTCTTCATGGTTCAACTCTCACATCCATACATGACTACTGGAAAAACCATAGCTTTGATTATATGGACCTTTGTTGGCAAAGTAATGTCTCTGCTCTTTAACATGCCGTCTAGGTTGGTCATAACTTTTTTTCCAAGGAGCAAGCATCTTTTCATTTCATGGCTGCAGTCACCATCTTCAGTGATTTTGAAGACCAAGAAAATAAAGTCTGACACTGTTTCCATTGTTTCCCCATCTATTTTCCCTGAAGTGATGGGACCAGATGCTATGATCTTCATTTTTTGAATGCTGAGATTTAAGCCAGATTTTTCACTCTCCTCCTTCACTTTCATTAAGAGGTTCTTTAGTTCTTCCTCACTTTCTGCCACTTTCTTCCTCACCACCACATATGGGTGGTGTCATCTGCATATCTGAGGTTATTGATATTTCTCCCAGCAATCTTGATTCCAGCCTGTGCTCATACAGCCCAGTATTTCACATGATGTACTCTATGTATAAGTTAAATAAGCAGGGTGACAATGTACAGCCTTGACGTACTCCTTTCCCAGTTTGGAACCAGTCCATTGTTCCATGTCTGGTTCTAACTATTGCTTCTTGACCTGCATACAGATTTCTCAGGAGGCAGGTAAGGTGGTAAGGTAGTCTAGTATTCCTATCTCTTGAAGAATTTTCTACTATTTGTTGTGATCCACACAGTCAAAGGCTTTAGTGTAGTCAATAAGCAAAAGTATATATTTTTCTGGAATTCTCTTGCTCTTTATACGATCTAACAGATGTTGGAAATTTAATCTCTGGTTCCTCTGCCTTTTCTAAATCAAGCTTGAATGTTTGGGAGTTCTCAGTTCATGTACTGGTGAAGCCTGGCTGGAGAATTTTGAGTATCTCTTTGCTAGCATGTGAAATGAGTGCAATTGTGTAGTTGAACATTCTTTGGCACTGCCCTTCTTTGGGACTGGAATGAAAACTGACCTTTTCCAGTCCTGTGGCCACTGCTGAGTTTTCCAAATTTGCTAACATATTGAGTGCAGTGCTTTCACAGCACCATCTTTCAGGATTTGGAATAGCTCAACTGGAATTCCATCACCTCCACTAGCTTTCTTCATAGTGATGCTTCCTAAGGCCCACTTGACTTTGCACTCCAGGATGTCTGACTCTATGTGAATGATCACACCATCATGGTTATCTGGGTCATGAAGATCTTTTTTGTATAGTTTTTCTGTGTATTCTTGCCACCTTTTCTTAATACTTCTGCTTCTGTTAGGTCCATACTATTTCTGTCCTTTATAATGCCCATCTTTGTATGAAATATTCCCTTGGTATCTCTAATTTTCTTGAAGAGATCTCTAGTCTTTCCCCTTGTATTGTTTTCCTCTACTTCTTTGCACTGATCACTTAGGAAGGCTTTCTTCTCTCTCCTCGCTATTCTTTGGGACTCTGCATTCCAATGAATATATCTTTCCTTTTCTCCTTTGCCTTTAGCTTTTCTTCTTTTCTCAGCTATTTGTAAGACCTCCTCAGACAACCATAATGCCATTTGTATTTTGTCCTTTTGCAGTTCTTTTTCTTATGGATGCTTTTGATCGTATTTCAACGTGGCCTAAGCAATCAATGTCAATGTAGGTGGCGGTTGTGATGAAAAAGGGCCTGTGTAATTGTCTCAGGAATCTGCATGCCTCAGCGCTACCATTTCAAGGGTGAAGCTTTTCAACATCTTAGTGGACACTTTGCTCCAAAAGTTGATCATTGCTGGGAGAAGCTATACCCTTGTGTGTACCAGGACCCAGGAGAAAGGAACAGTGACCCTGTAGGAGACTGACCCAGACTTCTGTATGGAACAATTCCAATTAATAAATACAGAAGGTATGAAAATCAATATTAGATCCATTAATTGATACTAAAATTAGTAGGTGAAAGTTTGAAAAGTGTGTGGATATTTGCACAGTCTTGAAGTGTTTCTTCCAGATATTTATTTACAAAGGAAAACATGGGAGGGGTACAGTGGAGAAACCCATCAGATACCATGTTGACCATGTAATCAAGGTTATTGTCACCAGTAATAAGATTTATCTGATATTCCCCTCGATTATCAGGGAAGGCAGTGGCACCCCACCCCAGTACTTTTGCCTGGATAATCCTATGGACGGAGGATCCTGGTAGGCTTCAGTCCATGGGGTCGCTGGGAGTCAGACACGACTGAGCGACTTCACTTTCATTTTTCCCTTTCATGCATTGGAGAAGGAAATGGCAACCCACTCCAGTATTCTTGCCTGGAGAATCCCAGGGACAGGGGAGCCTGGTGGGCTTCCGTCTGTGGGGTCGCACAGAGTCGGACAGGACTGAAGTGACTTAGCAGCAGCAGCAGCAGCCCCTCGATTATAATGTACAGAAAAAGACTTCTGTGACAATTCTCTGGCATTCTGGTCAAAAATGTATAACCTAAATCTAATCATGAGAAACATTAAAAAAAAATCCAAACGGAAGAAAATTCTATAGAATTACTGAACAGGACTTTTCAGAAGGATCAAGGTCATGAAAGATAAGAGAAGACTGAGGAATTGTCACATCTTATGAGGAGAATAAAGACATGCAATTAAATGTGATGCAGGATTCCAGATTGAATCCTGAAAAAAACAAACAAAAAAGACATAAATGGAAAAACTGGTGAAATCCTATGAAGTCACTAGCTTATATAATAGATTGCACCAGTGTTAATCTCTAAGTTTCTGTCATTGTTCTGCATGTGTGCTCAGTCATGTCCAACTCTTTGTGACCCCATGGACTGTAACCACCAGGCTCCTCTGTCCACCAAATTTTCCAGGCAAGAATACTGGAGCGGGTTGCCGTTTCCTACTCTAGGGTATCTTCCCAAGCCAGGGATCAAACTCACATCTCTTGCATCTCCTTCACTGGCAGGAAGATCCTTTATCAGGCTGCCACCTGGAAAGCTATGACTGCTGCTGCTAAGTCGCTTCAGTCGTGTCCGACTCTGTATGATCCCACAGACGGCAGCCCACTAGGCTCCTCCGTCCCTGGGATTCTCCAGGCAAGAGTACTGGAGTGGGTTGCCATTTCCTTCTCCAATGCATGAAAGTGAAAAGTGAAAGTGAAGTCGCTCAGTCATGTCCGACTCTTAGCGACCCCATGGACTGGAGCCCACCAGGCTCCTCCGTCCATGGGATTCTCCAGGCAAGAGTACTGGGGTATGCAAATGCTAATTTGGTGAGAAACTGGGTGAGGGGCATAAAAGAACCCTACATCCTTGCAACTTTTGGGTTAAGTCTAAAATTATTTCAAAATAAAAACTTTAAAAAATAATTAAAAGAGAGGAAGAGGAAATACATACCAGTCACTGGGTCTATAGAGAAGATTAATTTCTGATAGGCAGAATTTTGAAGTCTTCCCGCTCTGGCAACAGTGGTAGTCTCTTAGATCCCACTAGTTCTGCTCTCTGAAAGGAACTTTTCCTTCATTCTCCCTGACTCTGAACTCTGATAAGTTCTTTTCTTGTTGATTTCAGATTTATTGCAATATAATGGACAAGCAAAATTGTAGGATACTTAAAGTATACATTGTGGTGACCCATAACATGTATACATTGTGAAAGGATTCTCCCCATTTAGTTAACATGTTCATCAACTCAATATTTATCCAGTGTATGAGACAGAACATTTAAATTCTACTCACTTAGCTAATTTCAATTATGCAATACAGTGTTATCAGCTTAGTCACCATGCTTTACCTTTAGGTCCTTGGACCTTATTCATTTTATAGCCTAAAGTTTGTATCCTTTTTCCAGCCTCTCCTTATTCCCTCCATCACCTAGCCCCTGACAACCTCTGTTCTATTCTCCTGTTTCTATGCTGCTGCTAAGTCACTTGAGTCGTCTCCGACTCTGGGCGACCCCATAGACGGCAGCCCACCAGGCTCCCCCATCCCTGGGATTCTCCAGGCAAGAACACTGGAGCGGGTTGCCATTTCCTTTTCCAATGCATGAAAGTAAAAAGTGAAAGTGAAGTCACTCAGTCATGTCCGACGCTTCACGACCCCATGGACTGCAGCCCACCAGGCTCTTCTGTCCATGGGATTTTCCAGGCAAGAGTACTGGAGCCTGACATTTTTTTAGATCTCACATATAAGTGATACCACACAGTATTTGTCTTTCTCTGTCTGACTAGCCTCACTTAGTATAATGCCCTCAAGTTTTATCCATGTTGTCACAAACAGCATGATTTCCTTCTTATGGCTAAATGATAATCCATTGTATCCAAATCATCTCTATCCATTCATAATTTATGAACACTTATCCTGTTTCCATTGGCAACCCACTCCAGTGTTCATGCCTGCAGAATTCCCAGGATAGAGGAGCCTGGCAGGCTACAGTCCATGGGATCACAAAGAGTCAGACACGACTAAAGTGACTGAGCACACACTCACGCAGCCTGTTTCCATATCTTAGTCATTATGAACAGTACTACAATGAACAAAGGTGTGCAGATATCTCTTTAATATCCTGTTTTCATTTCCTTTGGATATATACCCAGAAGTGGTATTGTTGGATCATAAGATAATTCTATTCAATTTTTTTAAGGAAGTTCCATACTGTATTCCATAGAAGCTGTACCAATTTATATTCCCACAAACAGCAGCCAAGAGTTCCCTTTTCTCCTCAACCTCACCAACACTTATCACTTATCTTTTTTATAACAGCCATTCTAACAGTACTCTTGCCTGGAAAATCCCATGGACGGAGGAGCCTCATAGGCTGCAGTCCATGGGGTTGCTAAGAGTTGGACACGACTGAGGGACTTCACTTTCACTTTTCACTTTCGTGCATTGGAGAAGGAAATGGCAACCACTCCAGTGTTCTTGCCTGGAGAATCCCAGGGATGGGGGAGCCTGGTGGGCTGCCATCTATGGGGTCGCACAGAGTCAGACACGACTGAAGTGACTTAGCAGCAGCAACAGATGTGACATGATGTTGAGCACTTTTTTTATGCTTCTGTTGCCCATCCAAATGTACTCTGTCCATGGGGATTCTCCAGGCAAGAATACTGCAGTGTGTTGCCATGTCCTGTACTAGGGGATTTTCCCATCTCAGGGATCAAACCCAGGTCTCCCACATTGCAGGAGGATTCTTTACAGTCTGAGCCATCAGGGAAGCCCAAGAATGACCTTCCATATGTCTTATTGGTATCTATTCAGATTCTCTGCCCATGTGCAGAAAAGGAAATCCTCTTGCACTGTTGGTGAAAATGTAAATTGATGCAGCCACTATGGAGAATAGTATGGAGGTTCCTTAAAAAATCTAAGAATAATACTACCATATGACCCAGCAATCCCACTACTAGACATATACCCTGAGAAAAGCATAATTAAAAAACACACATGGATCCCAATATTCATTGCAGCACTATTTACAATAGCCAGGACAGTCAGTCAGTCAGTCAGTTCAGTTGCTCAGTCGTGTCCTACTCTTTGCGACACCATGAACCGCAGCATGCCAGGCCTCCCTGTCCATCACTAACTCCTGGAGTTCACCCAAACCCATGTCTGTTGAGTCGGTGATGCCATCCAATCATCTCATCCTCTGTCATCCCCTTCTCCTCCTGCCCTCAATCCCTCCCAGCATCAGGGTCTTTTCAAATGAGTCAACTCTTCACATCAGGTGGCCAAAGTATTGGAGTTTCAGCTTCAGCATTAGTCCTTCCAATGAATATTCAGGACTGATTTCCTTTAGGATGGACTGTTTGGATCTCCTTGCAGTTCAAAAGGGACTCTCAAGAGTCTTCAGCACCACAGTTCAAAAGCATCAATTCTTATGTGTGCAGCTTTCTTTATAGTCCAGGACAAGGAAGCAACCTAGATGTACACCGACAAATGAATGGATAAAGAGATTGTGGTACATATATACAATGGAATATTACTTAGCCATGGAAAGGAATACATGTGAGTCAGTTGAACTGAGGTGGATGAACCTAGAGTTTATTATACAGAGTGAAGTAAGTCAGAAAGAGAAAAACAAATATTCTATATGAATGCATATATATGAAATCTAGAAACATGGTTCTGACGAACCTGTTTGCAGGGCAGGAGCAGAGATGCAGATGTAGAGAATGGACTTGTGGACACAGCGGGGGAAGGAGAGGGTGGGGTGAACTGAGAAAGTAGCATTGACGTATATACACACGACTGCTTCAGTCGTGTCCGACTCTGTGCAACCCCATAGACAGCAGCCCACTAGGATCCTCTGTCCCTAGGATTCTCCAGGCAAGAATACTGGAGTGGGTTGCCATTTCCTTCTCCAATGCATGAAAGTGAAAAGTGAAAGGGAAGTCGCTCAGTCTTGTCCAACTCTTAGCGACCCCATGGACTGCAGCCTACCAGGCTCCTCCGTCCACGGGATTCTCCAGGCAAGAGTACTGGAGTGGGGTGCCATTGCCTTCTCCAGATACCACGTGTGAAATAGACAACTAGGAGCCCAGCCTGGAGCTCTGTGTTGACCTAGAGAGGTGGGATGGGGGAAGAGAGGGAGGCTGGAGAGGGAGAGGATGTGTATATATAGTTATGACCTTATCACACTGCTGTATGGCAGAAACCAACACAACTGTAAAGCAATTGTCCTCCAATTTAAACAAAATTTATTAATTTTAAAACCAAAATAACTTAAGCTAAAAAAAAAAGAGAGAGAGAGATTCTCTGCCCCGTTTTTACTTGAATTGTTTGACTGTTTTGCCCATTGACTTATATACGTTCTTTATAAGTTTTAAGTATTAACCTCTATCAGATATATGATTTTCAAATATTTTCTCCCATCCAGTAGGCTGCCATTTGATTTTTTTGAT
This sequence comes from Tragelaphus eurycerus, assembly GCA_935064755.1. Taxonomy (NCBI): domain Eukaryota; kingdom Metazoa; phylum Chordata; class Mammalia; order Artiodactyla; family Bovidae; genus Tragelaphus; species Tragelaphus eurycerus. The sequence goes on from CAKXYN010000003.1 coordinate 16,925,672, forward strand.
GATGTCTTTGGCTAAACAGAAACTTTTTAGTTTGATATAGTCCAACTTATTTCTGCTTTGCTTATCTTTGCTTTTGGTGTCAAATCAAAAAAATAATTGCCAAGACCAATGTCAAGAGCTTACTGCTTACATTTTCTTCCAGGAGTTTTATGGTTTGGGGTCTTACATTTAAGACTGTAATCCATTTTAAGTTAATTTTTGTGTATGATGTAAGGTAGTTGTTTAGTTTCATTCTTTTTTATGTGGCTATCCAGTTTTCCCAACACCTTCTGTTGAAAGGTGTTTCTCAAAGTATATTCTTGGCTCCTTTTTTATAAATTAATCACATATGCTATGCTCTGCTATTCTATGCTACATCACTTTTGTCGTGTCTGACTCTTTGTGACACTATGGACTAAAGCTCACCAAGTTCCTCTGTCGATGGGATTCTCTAGGCAAGAATAGTGAAGTGGGTTGTCTTGCCCTCCTCCAGGGGACTTTCCTGACCCATGGATCAAACCTGTGTCTTTTATGTCTCCTGCCTTTTCAGGCAGGTTCTTTACCACTAGCACCACCTTGGAACATACATGTAAGTTTATTTCTGGACTCTATCCTGTTCCATTGATCTTGGTGTCCATTTTCAAAACTCTGATAAGTTCTTATTAGTCCATTATCCATTAAGGCTACATCCAAAATAGATAATGCCAACTCTTTTTCTCTTGGCAACAGTACAACATTTATACCCTGCTTTCTGCTGGTACAGTTTTGATGCCCTGTGAACTGTTTAAAACAGTCTTTTCTTTGACAATACAGTTCCCTCAAAAAAATAATAATTGACTTTAGATATTTTTGCTTCCAGTTTTCATGTGTCAGCAAACTACCTACAGTTCTTTTCTGGACATATTTCTAATTCCTGCTGTTCTTCATTGTTTCCACTTGTGACACATGCCTGTTGCTCAGTTGTATGATTGCTACTTTGAGATCTTCTGAACCACAAGCCTAGTTGGAAAAGCCACACCCTTGCTCTGTTCTTCATCCATCCTTTGCCTCCCTTAATTTTTTTTAAGGTTATATTAACAACCATTTCTTCTCTTCTAGTTGAGATATATGAGTTATATTTTACATCTTTTCCTAACACGAGTGACCTCAAATTTCTAGATACCATCTAGTCTCTTTCTTTACTGTTTGCAAATTACTTTTTTTCTGAGAGTGTATCTTTTTTTTTTTTTTTTTTTAATGCCTTGCTAAAGCAACAAAGAACTAGAAACATACACAAAACTTCTGGCTTTTCTTGCTTCTTTTAACTTCCAGGCTCAGTGGGCACAGGATGTACAATGTATTGCAGTAAACAGCTCTACCCACCTTTTGGCCACAGGATTATAAAGGTCATAGGCTTTTTGGCATGTCCAGGCCACTTTCTGCCTGCCCTCTAAGCCATGTATATTGGTTTAGCTGGGAAGAGCCCCACTTTTAGTGCCAATGTCTGAATTAACTAAGATGCAGCTGGGCAAACAATGCAGTGAGTGTCTTAAAGATCAAAGAACCTTAAAAATAGTGTATTTTAAAAAAGAAATACTTTGTCTCTCAGACAATAGTCCAAGTCTGAGTTGGTCTCCTCCATCTTTCCATCTTGGGTCTCCACCATTCCTTAATGCAGTGTTTTTATCAACATGATAGAAGCTGGGGAAAGAGCATGGGAAAGTGGATGTGCGCTGTGATAAAGATACAGCCTAGAAATGGCACATGCCATTCAGCTCACAATTCACTCTGAGCATTTAGTACATGGCCACACCTTGGTGCAACAAGTGCTTGCAAATGCAATTTTTCAAAAAGCAGCTACTACTATAATTCTGTGGGAGAAGCAGAGAATTGATTTTGGTGGACACATTCTCCATCACACTTTTCTCTTAGATTATCTATCCCTGCACTTTCCTAGTTTCTTTCTCAGCTTTAACACCATTTCTTTAGTCTGTTTTGCTGAACCATGCTCCTCTACTTAACACATAAATATTTGTTAGGGATAAGTGCTGCAGGGCCCAGTCTTTGTATCTCTCTTCTTCTTTGTTTAGTCACTAAATCAAGTCTGACTCTTTTGTGACCCGCATGGACTGTAGCCCGCCAGGCTCCTCTGTCCATGGGATTTCCCAGGCAAGAATACTGAAGTAGGGTTACCATTTCCTTCTCCAGGAGATCTTTGCAACCCAAGGATCAAACCCTCATCCCCTGCATTGGCAGGTGGATTCTTTGCCACTGAGTCACGAGGGAAGCCTTATCTTGCTTCCTGATTATCTCAGCCATGCTGTGATTTTTAGTTATATAAAAAAAAATGTCTATACATCAGTGTCTCTTTTGCTGTTTCGAATTTTTGGACTCATGGGAGAGGGAGAGGGTGGGATGATTTGGGAGAATGGCATTGAAACATGTATAATATCATACATGAAATAAGTCGCCAGTCCAGGTTCGAAGCATGATACTGGATGGGGCTGGTGCACTGGGATGACCCAGAGGGATGGTACAGGGAGGGAGGAGGGAGGAGGGTTCAGGATGGGGAACACATGCATACCTGTGGTAGATTCATTTTGATATATGGCAAAACCAATACAATATTGTAAAGTTAGATAAAATAAAATTTTAAAAAAACTTAAAAAATGTCAATTCCTTTTTTAAATTAGTTAATTTTTATTGGAGTATAGTTGCTTTACAACATTGCATTGTCTTCTTGTGCAGTCGCTAAGTCAGGTCAGACTCTGCACCCCCATGGGCTGTGTTAGCTTATAATGTATGGAAAAATGAATAGTCATACATATACATATATCCTGTCCCTTTTGGACTTCCTTCTCATTCAAGTCACCACGGTGCATTTCTGAACTCTTCAATTTACTCCCACAAAATGACTTCTTCCATAGTATTTGTTCATCCTGACAGATGGTAGCATCATTCAGCCAGTTACCCAAATCAAAAACACTTAGGAGAGATCCTTGATTTATAAATCCTTCTCTCATTCCCTCCATCCAATTGGTCAGCAAAACCTTGTTGGAAGTACTTTTAAAGTAGATGCTGAACCTGTCAATGGGAAGCTGAATAAAGTGCCACCCCTCCCCCAAAGAATTCCACATTCTAACCTCCAGAACCTATGGATGTATTACACTTCAAAGAGAAGGAACCTTTAAGTTGTGCTTAAGGTAAGGCTCTTGAGAGGGGGAGATTATCCTGGATTATCTGGTAGACTCAATGTAATTGCAAGGGTCCTCCTAAGAGGGAGGCAGAAGGATCAGAGTTAGATCAGAGAGAGGGAAAATGTGATGAAGGTGACAAGGAAAGAAGAGGAAGAAAAGGCTGTTTGAGACAGAGCCATGAGCCAAGGTGTGAGGTCAGCCTCTAGACACTGGAACATGCGAGAAAATGAATTCTCCCCTAGAGCCTCCAGGAGAAACACAGGCCTGCCAATGCCTTGATTTTAGCCCAGTAAAACTGGTTTCAGACTTCTGAACTACAGAACTGTAAGGTAATAAACTCATGATGTATAAGCCGTGAAAGCTGTGGCAATTTGTTAAGCAGCAATTGGAAACTAATACACTAATTCACGTTCCTCCATTTCTACTGCTTCTACCATAACTGAGGGCTAGTTGAGAGCAGAGATTCTGAATCCAGACAGTTTGAATTCCAGCTCTGCCACTTAATTGCTACAGGCCAGCCATTCAAAATTTCTGGGCCTGAGTGCTCTCACCTGTAAAGTAGAATCATAATAGGACTGCTATGAGAATTCAGTGAATCTTTGAAATGTTTGGGACTTTGCTTGGCATACTATAAACATGCTATAATTGTTTCCCATTACTGTTTCTGTAATCTTTGTTCAGTTGCTAAATCGTGTCTGACTCTTTGGGACCCCATGGACTGCAGCACGCCTGGCTTCCCTGTCCTTCACTATTTCCTGGAGCTTTCTCAAATTCATGGGAGGACCCAGATATTTATAACATGAACCACTTGAATATTCTTAGCTTGTCTCCCTGTAGTCATCTCTTGTCCCTGTAATCTCTTATTCTCAGTATAGTAAAGTTGATATATGTACAACGTAAAATCACATAATCCCTCTGATTATCATCCTCCAAGGCCTCCGCATTAGTTAAAATTAAATCCAAAATTCTAACTATATAGCTTATGGAACCAGATATGACCTTGTCCACTCTCTCTGTTGCCCACTCTCTGCATGATTTAAACACACCAAACTTGTTTCTTCCTCAGCACCTCCAGGTTGGCTAGTCCTCTGTCCAGACTGTCATTTTTCTCAGGTCTTCGTGGGAACTTCCCAGGTGGCTCATTGGTAAAGAATTTACCAGCCAATGCAGGAGACGTGGGTTCCATCCCTGGGTCAGAAAAATCTTCTGGAGGAGGAAATGGCAATCCACTCCAGTATTCTTGCCTGGAAAACTCCACGGACAGAGGAGTCTAGTGGGCTCCAGTCCATGGGGTCGCAAAGAGTTGGACGCGACTGAGCATATGTGGAGCACCCAGGTCTTCACGTGACTGGCTTGTTGTTAAAATTCAGTCAGGGTCTCCTCCTCAAAAAGGTTTTTCCTCATCACTCACACTAACATAGCTCTAACCACTGTTTGTTTACTTACTTCATGTTTCCCTGTGAGAGGCGCCTACAGCCACATGCCCAGTGCTCAGAACATTATCTGGCATACTGTAAGTACTCAATAAATATTTCTTAAATGAGTAAATTGTTGGCTGACATGTGTGAAGGCCATTTGTTGAGGTATCATATCGGTGACTCCTACGTGCATTATGAATTAGACTAGGAGAGCTGTAAATCTTTCCTCTCAACATGAAAGTTCTGTCTAAAGACAAAGTCTTTTTTTAGTGATGATTATGTAAGTCTCTTTCCTCACATTTTTTAAATTTTTTCTTAACAAGTGCCTCTGAGGACATTTTCTACCAAATTACTTTTCATAGCACCGTATGAGAGGTTGAACTATGTTTAACCTCTAAACCCCACCCCACCTTTTAACTTTTAATTCAATTAGATTTTTATCATAATTTGTTTTGGTGAAGAGTGAAAATCCGTGTGGTCTGCAGTATTTACTTGAGGTGGTACTGCCCAGCTGCACAGCACTTCAGAGACTGATTTTTTTTTTACATTTATTTATTTATTTGGCTGTTCCAGGTCTTCGCTGTGGCATGCAGGATCTTTCGTTTCAGCAAGCAGACTCTAAATTGCAGTTTGTGAGATCTTGTTCCCTGACCAGGGATTGAACCCAGGCCCCTTCTTTGGGAACATGGAGTCTTAGCCTCTGGACCTCTAGAGAAGTCCCAAGACTGATTGTTGAAAGAACTTGGAACGTACCTCTCAGAAGATGCACAGAGTCAAGATCTAACAGCAAAATGAAGGTACATCTTGCATGGCCCATAGACCAGCTCTTGATGGCCTCGCATAATGTTGGCCCATGGGATGTGGGATTTGTTTGTATACCTCTGTACCCCTGTTTTTCCAGCTTTATTTTTTCCCGTCTCTCCTTCTCAGCCTGAGGCTTTGTGCAAATAGAAAAAGGGCTTTTCTCAATATCCATCTCTCTAAACTCTTTCCAGCACCTTTCTTTAAACTTCAAGACACTTCATGAGCCTAAAGTGTGTTTTCATCTTGATGGGGCTTTCTGGGTGTTTCATTGCAGATCTTATTGGCCAATTTGGAGCTAGTAACCAATCTCTGGTCATTTTAAGATGTAATAAATTGTGCTGCTGGGGTTTAGGGTTAATGGGAGAAAACAGGCCCCTGGAAGGTGATTCACTCTTTTTCTCTCTAAAGACAACAAAATGTAATCCTAGGGTGGCCTCGTCCACATTGCAAGTGCATACCTGGCATTTCCACTGACAGCCAGAGAGTGCCTGCTATTACTCTGAAGAAAAGATGGTATATCTGATAATCTGAGAGAACAAAGACTCCAGTTACTTCATCTCTCTTGCCTGAGGGTCTGGAATTAATTGTGTTTCTTTATACCCCATCTAATTTTACAAAATCATACCTCTCCATGGCAGTTTACTAATTTACCACCTCATCTAAGATAAGACGTTCCAACAGTAATAACATTTAGCAAATGCTGTCAGACCTACTGAGAATGGTTTCTCCCTCCCACCCCCTCCAGCCCATACACACACACACACACACACATACCCCACACAGCACAGATTTCTCATACTTTAGAGCAGGCAGACTCCACTTCTGTGGGCACAAAGACATCAGAATGAATAATCTGGTGCCTCAGAAGTTCAGGAAAAAAATCAAGAATAACTGAATCTATTCAGAAACCTCTTTGGGTATCTGCTTAAGTTTCTTTTCAAAGAGTAGATAGAGTAGGAAGAAATAATTCATCTACTTTTCAGAAAAATATTTCCATGTATTTACATGATGCACATTTGTTGGGTACTTACTAAGTTAAAAAAAAAAAAAACTATGTGGCTTACCTCCTCTCAAATATGAGAGGAAAGGAGAAACAGCAGGGAAGGGACAAAATTTGGAATAAGCATGGAAATACCAAGCCTGAAGATTCGAAGTAGAAAGTTGGTGATACAGCTTTAGGAGGATAGAAGGGAGATGGGGCTTTTGATATTCATCTCAATTGCACCGTCAAATTTAGCAACTCCTTCTCCATCATAAGGTTTGAGTAAACAGGCTCAGGACACACATGCTCTCTACATTCCATCACTAAAATATGACACATACATGGCAACTCAAAGAATGAGAATGGGACATAGGTAATCCAAATCGACTGTGTTTCTACTACTCTTTATTCTCTGGGCATCGAGCAATACATCCCTGATCTTTAAGCATGATACGGTGTGCATGAGTGAGATGTGTGTGCAAATGCATGTGAGCATGTATGCTTGTGTGAGTGTGAGGTGGAGCTCAAAGCAAAGCAAAATAGTGTATGTTTCCCTCTTGGCTCAGATTCCATTTGTAGATATAATTATTTGTTTAACATAGTCACACCATATTAGGTTACATTCTATGATTTATTAGCAAAAGCATGCTCTTTAAACTCTACTTTCCCAAGCCATGATCACTTCTTGACATGTTTCATTACTAGGAAATGACATAGACATTTGTTATATTCTCAGACAATAAAATATTGCTTTGCTCAAATACCTTCACGGAATATTAAACACAATGAATGCTGTTCCCTTTCCTGTGTTTATCATATCATATTAAAAGTGAAGACATAGCCCTTATGTTTTCTTTCCTGATAGACGAGACATTGGAAAGAATGAGTTTAGTTTACCCTTCATCCAACTGGCTTTACTTAGCTATGTCCGAAGCCTCCAACAGTGCTGTTACAGTATCATTTCAATCATTCAGCTTTTCAAAGGCCATTTCTAATGTACCTTTCTTTCAAATCATCATGAGGAATAAAATCTACAATTTATCCTGTAAACTTTCTCCTGGTCTCATCTCCAGATTTAGTGAGTGTCAGGCAGTGATGGAAATAGCAAAGACTGAGGTTGTTGCTTAGTCACTAAGTCATGACTGACTGTAGCCCACCAGGCTCCTCTGTCCGTGGGATTTTTCAGGCAAGAATACTGGAATGGGTTGCCATTTCCTTCTCCAGGGCATCTTCCTGACCCAGGGATCAAACCCACATCTCCTGCATTGGTAGGCAGATTCTTCACCACTGAACCACCAGAGAACCTCTTCTGAGAGGTACGTTCCAAGTTCTCCCCAGAAAGACTGGGGAGAGAGGCAATAGAAGGATTGAAGGATGAATCTCTTTAGAAACTGGTTGTGGATCAGCCCTAGAAATAGGTTGTAAATATTTGCCAGTCAACATACTGAATCATTCCCTGTGCACATAAAGACTATATGAAACATATAGAAATATCAGAAAGTATTATTTAACCTGACTGAGTGATTACCTTTTCACAGAGTAGTATGCACACACCCACAGCTATACAGATATACATATTCGTTTTGGAAAGTTTTTCCTAATATTAATATTATTTTCTGTGTAAAGCAAGCTCATCAGAGAGAACAATAAATTATCCTTTGAGTTTCATCAAATGCATAGTAGACAAAGTGGGGATTTTCAGGATTACTCATAAGATTAAGTTGAATCCCTGGTAGGTCTAAGCCTTTTCAGTTCTCACAGAATCAGTATTAAACTAAGGGTAACTTTGGTAAATACCATAATTTTTAGCAAAGGAATTTTAAGTATTTTAAAAAGTTATTTTATTAAAATATAGTTGATATACAATATTATATCAATTTCTACTGTACATCAAAATTATACATATATATGTATATATATATATATTCTTTTTCACATTCTCTCCAATTATGTCTTATTACAGGATGTTGAACATAGTTCCTTGTGCTATGAAGTAAGACCTTGCTGCTTATCCATTCTGTATATAATATATTGCATCTGCTAGTCCCAAACTCCCAATACATCTCTTCCCCAAGCCCCTCTCCCTTGGCATGACTATGGAAATATAGCCTAAATACTCTAAAACAACCTCAAGCTTCAAGTCTCATGGTCCAAGTTCTACACTTGTTTCTGTTACTACTTTGAACATAGGCCAATAAATTACATTCTCGATTTCGGTTTTCCAATATTCACTGGAGAACAGATTTGCTCTAGCTATTTTAAAAGGTGGTTGGGAGAATCAGATGAAGCTACACAATCATGGCAAGTTTTATGGGAGGACAATCAGTGCAGCTGCCCAGAGCCCTGCTCTGAGAAGGGCCAAGCACTTGGTCTATTGCTCTCCCGTCACTGACTAGAAATGTTTAATAAAATCTTTGAAGTTGTGCTTTGTAAGAGAAAGTTGGATAGGAAAATGAACCTAAGCAAAGCAAATATGCCAGGTTTAAGCACACGCATGTGCAGACTCAGGTCCCTGGGTACAGCAGCAATGAGCAAAAGCATCAGTGATAGCAGCAGTGGGAATGGCCAAAGGCTAAGGCAGAGAGTGAGAGCTGGGCATATTGGCAGGACCAAGCCAAGAGGTAAGAGATCAACTTGCCCATTCACCTCCAGACCCCGTCCATACAGCATCTGTACCAAAACTAATTCTCCAGTCTGAGTGAAGGAACATGAAATACCTACTCATAGGCAGTAAACTTTGCCAGAAAATTATTACAGACAATGTGCACACATACATTGCAGTAAACTTTCAGTTCAGTTTGGTTCAGTCTCTCACTTGTGTCCAGCTCTTTGCGACCCAGGGACTGCAGCACGCCAGGCCTCCCTGTCCATCGCCAACTCTCAGAGTTTGCTCAAACTCGTGTCCATTGAGTCGGGGATGCCATCCAACCATCTCATCCTCTGTTGTCCCCTTCTCTTCCCACCTTCAATCTTTCCCAGCATCAAGGTTTTTTCAAATGAGTCAGTTCTTTGCATCAGGTGGCCAAAGTATTGGAGTTTCAGCATCAGTCCTTCCAATGAATATTCAGGAGTGATCTCCTTTAGGATGTACTGGTTTGGATCTCCGTGCAGTCCAAGGGACTCTCAAAAGTCTTCTCCAATACCACAGCTCAAAAACATCAATTCTTTGGTGCTCAGCTTTCTTTATAGTCCAACTCTCACATCCATACATGACTACTGGAAAAACAATAGCTTTGACTAGATGGACCTTTGTTGGCAAAGTAATGTCTCTGCTTTTGAATATGCTGTCTAGGTTTTCTTCCAAGCAGCAAGCATATTTTAATTTCATGGCTGCAGTCACCATCTGCAGTGATTTTGGAGCCCCAAAATATAAAGTCTGTCACTGTTTCTATCTATTTGCCATGAAGTGATGGGACCAGATGCCATGATCATGGTTTTCTAAATGTTGAGTTTTAAGCCAACTTTTTCATTCTCCTCTTTCACTTTCATCAAGAGGCTCTTTAGTCCTTCTTCACTTTCTGCCATAAAGGTGGTGTCATCTGCAGATCTGAGGTTATTGATATTTCTCCTGGCAATCTTGATTCCAGCTTGTGCTTCATCCAGCCCAGCATTTCTCATGATGTACTCTGCATATAAGTTGAATAAGCAGGGTAACAGTACACAGCCTTGACATACTCCTTTCCCTATTTGGAACCAGTCTGTTGTTCCATGTCCAGTTCTAACTGTTGCTTCCTGACCTGCATACAGATTTCTCAAGAGGCAGGTCAGGTGGTCTGGTGTTCCCATCTCTTTAAGAGTTTTCCAGAGTTTATTGTGGTCCACACAGTCAAAGGCTTTGCCATAGTCAATAAAGCATAAATAGATGTTTTTCTGGAACTCTCTTGCTTTTTCAGATCCAGTGGATATTGGCAATTTGATCTCTGGTTCCTCCACCTTTTCTAAATCCAGTTTGAACATCTGGAAGTTCATGGTTCATGTACTGTTGAAGCCTGGCTTGAAGAATTTTGAGCATTACTATACTAGTATGTGAGATGAGTGCAATTGTGCGGTAGTTTGAACACTCTTTGGCATAATGAAAACTGACCTTTTCCAGTTCTGTGGCCACTGCTGAGTTTTCCAAATTTGCTGGCATTTTGAGTGCAGCACTTTCACAGCATCATCTTTTAGGATTTGAAATATCTCAACTGGAATTCCATCACCTCCATTTGCTTTGTTCACAGTGATGCTTCCTAAAGCCCACTTGACTTCACATTCCAGGTTAACTATACTCCTGAATTATTATAATTCTTTAAAGGATTTGGAATCTCTGGTTTTGAAAACTTCTACAGCATTGCAAATAACATCCCCAGAGACTTAGATATAGGAATTAAATGTTAAGATTTTTACAATCAACAAAAAAGAACCTTTTCTCACATGAAGCTTCAGATAACTATTAACAAGGAAGACAATTTTAAAATCACTTTCCCTTGTAATTGAATATATTATACTATAATGTATAAACAAACTTTCTTAATTGTTTATAAATCTTGAAGTCACATTTGGTTTTTTATATGACCTCTACAAGTCACAGGAAATGTTAAAGAAAACAATAAAAATGCCATTGTATACATTCACATTGACTATTAAGTTAAATTAAATTCACTTCTTATGTGTACAAAAAGTTAAATCTTTTCTAAAGAATTGTTATTTAAGAATCATCAGCTCTAAATTATTTATTCCAGTGTTGCCAGTCTATAACACACTATTAACAGCCCCAGTAACACTTGCATTAATAGAAAAATTCTTAAAATTGAATATTCAAGAATTATTTGCAATCTTTCATTGACAGAAAATGAAATTTCTAAAAGTATAAATTTTGCTGACCTAATACATGCGCAGAAAATCAAGTCAGAAAACTTTTATGATTAATCAAGATATCACATGAATAAAGTATTGTTATTTACTTAAAATTCTTACACCAATACATTATCAGTTTGTTAGTTTAAGTTGTTACTCAGACATCATTATCCCCATTATGTTTTACAAGTAACAAAATGTTTTAAAGAAAACCCTTTTTACTTTAGTGCTTTTAATGACTTTTTTACTGCTTTTCTGAACAGGGAGCCCTGCATTTTCATTTTGCACTGGACCATGCAAATTATGTAGCTAGCCTTGGATATAATATAGTTCAGATTTTTGCCCCAAATTTGCTGAATCCTGTTTAACCGAAGTGGGGCTCATTTTTCTTTAAACATTTTAAGCATACTCATTATATGTTATTTATCCCACAAGTCTGCCTCCTGGATATTTGTTTCTTTGTGTGTTATATAAACTTTGATTAGTGTGTTCATGTTCAGCCTGTATATATCTCCAACAGGCCTATGCATCATAGTTGAAATTTGCCCCTCTAAGGGGAATTTACATGTTTCTGTCAGACACCCCAGGATGCTGTTGGGCCATCACATTAATACCTTAGCTTGGGATTTTACAGTCCAGTCAAAACCTGTATGATGGCAGATCTGTGTTAAACTTTTTCAGAAAGTTTGTTTTATTGCCCAGAATCCTAACAGAAAAAGATGTTTCCTTATCATTCCCTTTTCATGGGGATTTTTCTTCCCAGTCCACATTTTCTTAAGGGTGTGGTCTTTCAAACATCCTAACTGCCCCTGGCCCTGTCTTTCCCCAGGTAACCTCCCAACTGAACTAAATGTTCAAAACCAGAATTTAGGTGAAGAAGTCTTCAGCAAACCCAGTGAAACTTCACCTCTGGTTTCAACCTTCTACTTAAAGATAGTCCCTGATCATCACAGCTACTCTGTGCATTGGAGATAATGTTGATGACATTTTACATGTCTTTTAAATGTGTTTTGCAAAAGATTATCCTATCTGACACAAGGCCAGACAAGGGCCTTTGTTTTCCATTATGTAATATGCAAGTGTTGAGTTAAACTAACCCTAAATTACAGTTCACTCCTTCCATCTTCCCTTCAATATTTGTTGAACATTTATTTTTTTAATTTTATTTTATTTTATTTAACTTTACAATATTGTATTGGTTTTGCCATATATCAAAATGAATCTGCCACAAGTATACATGTGTTCCCTATCCTGAACCCTCCTCCCTCCTCCCTCCTCCCTCCCCATACTATCCCTCTGGGTCATCCCAGTGCACCAGCCCCAAGCATCCAGTATCATGCATCAAACCTGGACTGGCGACTCATTTCATATATAATATTATACATATTTCAATGCCATTCTCCCAAATCATCCCACCCTCTCCCTCTCCCAGAGTCCAAAAGACTGTTCTATACATCAGTACAGTATACTAACACATATATATGGAATTTAGAAAGATGGTAACAATAACCCTGTATACGAAACAGCAAAAGAGACATTGAACATTTATTATATTCTAGCCTGGTAGGCTCCGGTCCATGGGGTAGCTAAGAGTCCAACACGACTGAGCGACTTCACTTTCACTTTTTACTTTCATGCATTGGAGAAGAAAATGGCAACCCACTCCAGTGTTCTTGCCTGGAGAATCCCAGGGATGGGGGAGCCTGGTGGGCTGCCATCTATGGGGTTGCACAGAGTCGGACACGACTGAAGTGACTTAGTAGCAGCAGACATACAAATCAAGGTGGGAAAGATACAGAGAGTTAACAGTCTGGTTAGGAAGATAAAGACCAAAACACAATTTAAATAAAACATGGTAATATATTCAATAGGCTTATGGATAGGGTAGTATACAGTGTAGGTCAGTGAAGGCTTCTGGTAAGAACTGAATGGTAAGCCAAGTGTGGAAGGATGAGCAGAAGTGAACTCCCCTTAGTGTTTAGGGGCAGGGGGTTGGGGGAGGGATGCTGCTAGAATGAAGAATCTGATTCCTGAAAAATGGGGGATCATAGTAACAACTGAAATTAAAAACCACAACCTGAGAGCTATGTTTCAGTTTTATCTAGATACACTGAGGACTATAGCCTGGGAGACAGTCTCTCAGCTAGCTCTGAGGTACTGCTCCAAAGAGGTGGGGTGGAGGGGAGGTCAGCATGTACAGTAAGTGCCCTATAAATCTTCATGTTATGAATTTTCAAAGACGGGAACATTTGCTCCATCAATGTAAGGCTTGAGTGAAATCGCAGCTTGCCCTCCGTCTCCTTTTGCGGACAGTCCTTCAGCTCTACCGTCTCCCACCTCTTCTCCATCCTTCAATCAGTAACTCTTCTTGCCTGTTCACTGGCTGCCATTCCCTGCATGCCAGCTGTTATACTGTGCTTTCCAAAGTACTGTACTATAAGAGCAAAGATGGTTTCTTTATTTTTTGTGTGTTTTCTATGTATTATCTGTGTGAAAACTATTATACCTCTATTACAGTACAGTACTATATAGCTGATTGTTATAGTTGAGTACCTAGGCAAACTTTGTCAGACTTATGAACAAATTGGATTTATGAATGCACTCTCAGAATGGAACTCCATATGAAGGGAATTACTATGTGTGATTTTGAAGAAGGGGCACGTACATTCAAACACACATCTCAGTAGACAGTTGCTGCTAGTTTTGAAGAACAGATAGTTAACGATTCTGCTGCTGCTGCTGCTAAGTCACTTCAGTCATGTCCTACTCTGTGCGACCCCATAGACAGCAGCCCACCAGGCTCCCCCGTCCCTGGGATTCCCCAGGCAAGAACACTGGAGTGGGTTGCCTTTTCCTTCTCCAATGCATGAAAGTGAAAAGTGAAAGTGAAGTCACTCAGTCGTGTCCAACTCTTTGAGACCCCATGGACTGCAGCCTACCAGGCTCCTCCGTCCATGGGATTTTCCAGGCAAGAGTACTGGAGTGGGGTGCCATGGCCTTCTCTGTTAATGATTCTAGAGCTTTTCTAAGTATGGGAAGATGCAAGACATTGATTTCATAACATTTTCTCTTGAAAAGATCTATCTGAATGCCTGTTCTGCCAGTTTTCCCAGAGCACAGAGTGTTTCATTCCTGACCTCAGTCCTGAACGCCTATCAGAGTAACTTGAAGGTCAGTCACTGTGGTGGCTAATGACGCAGTCCTTGTAGAGCCAGATGGTGAGCAAAATTTTTAGCTGGCAATAGCAAAAGGTAACAAATAACATGGTAGAAACAAGAATTGACTGATCCAGGGAAACAGCCTTGTTCTAGTCAGTTTTTATAAAGGATACTTATTGTATCCATGAAAATAGGAATTATAATTGTCCGTTTTGTTCTCCTTTTTAAATGTTTCTTAATATAACCTAAGGAGATTTAACTTAAGATTTTATTTCTGTAACTTTACTACTTTTTTTGAATATATATAAACTAAAACTACACCCTGGAATAAAATGAGCTTTTAACAACTCAAGCATAAAAGTGTGCACCAAATTACAAATCACTTGCAGATATAAGAACAATGCAGTTCTGGTGGAAATTAATCAAATCCCTTCTCTAGGGTATTAGTGAGCCCTTGGCCAAGCTGTCAAGAGAAATATTTTTGCCCCATTTCCTGTTTCTGTTGTCTCCATGCTGTCTCCAATCCAAATTGTATGTGGCTACAATTCTCATTGAATCAAGCTGGTTTGATGGCTTCCCTCATAGTGTGCTCAGTCAGTCCTCAATTCTCTGCAACTGTTCCAGGTTTCCATCTTAAAACACAGGATTTTGGCTTCCACTGCCTTAAGATTTGCAACAGAACATTTACTACTGCAAATTTATGCAATTGCTACTCCTGTTTCTCATATTTTATTGTACAATCCCATACAACATGAAACCTGTAAGAGATGAGGTCCCTCTCAAGCTCAAACGGACTCTGTCCTTTGACTTAAAGTAGAAAACTCTCCTTGTGTTCAGATGGGTGACTCTGTGGCTTCAGATGGTTAGAAAACATTTCCTGTGCTAAGCACTCTCCCCCATTACTCAAATGTTCTTTCCTTTAAATGTTTCCTCCCTCTCATTATAGATGTTCCATTGAAAAAAGAATTACTTATCTTTATAACTGAATTGGCTTGAAATTCTACTGTTTAGTTGTTGTTGGGTCACAAATTCTCTTTGAAATGGTTAGCAGTGGTATACATAAATGCAAAGCACTGTTATTATATGTAAATTACTACCTATATTGTATAATTCTTTCCTTTCCATCTTCAAAATACACATACTTATATTAAAGTTCAATGTACATATTTTTTTTCCTGCAGATTTCTATGAACAGCTATATGATACTCAAGTTGTCAGGATTCATTTCAACCCAACTGAAATGTCATCAACTTTTCATTTTCTAACAATGTAAGTGCCAAATTACTGTATGTTTAAAGATTACATGAACTAATGTGCTATAGAATGTTAAACATTCAACATGGAGTATTTTTCTTAATCCCTTTAAAGGGCAATGTTGTGATGTTTGTAGCTTATGTTAAGATACTTCAGTATAGACTTTATTATATTGTAAATATGCCATTTAATTCAAGCTCTAGCTCAAAGGAGAGTCACTTCCTCTGATTGAAAATCTACACTCCAGAAAAACCAATTAATATCATATCAGAAAGACCACACATGGCTACTATAAGCACTTCTGTTATTCATATTTTGATTAATCCCTGAGACTGATAATTAATATAGTATATATCAGATTCTCAGAGTAAGTGTTTAGATCAATGAATGTTACATTCAGTTCAGTTCAGTTACTCAGTCATGTCCAACTCTTTGTGACCCCATGAATTGCAGCACCCCAGGCCTCCCTGTCCATCACCAACTCCCGGAGTTCACCCAGACTCACGTCCATCGAGTCGGTGATGCCATCCAGCCATCTCATCCTCTGTCGTCCCCTTCTCCTCCTGCCCCCAATCCCTCTCAGCATCAGAGTCATTAGGGGGGCTTATTGTTGTTGTTCAGTCTTGCTGTTCACCAAGTCATGCCAGAACCTTTTGTGACCCTGTGGACTGCAGCACGCCAGGCTTCCCTCTCCCTCACCACTCCAGAAGTTTGCCCAAATTCATGTCCACTGAATTGGGGTTTCTTAGTGAAATTTAAATACATTTGAGATACATAGATTGGGTGATAAAAGTTACTAAATTAAAGATAAAGGCAATGGCAACCCACTCTAGTACTCTTGCTTGGAAAATCCCATGGACGGAGGATCCTGGTAGGCTGTAGTCCATGGGGTCGTGAAGAGTTGGACATGACTGAGCAACTTCACTTTCACTTTTCACTTTTATGCATTGCAGAAATAAATGGCAACCCACTCCAGTGTTCTTGTCTGGAGAATCCCAGGGACGGCAGAGCCTGGTGGGCTGCCGTCTATGGGGTTGCACAGAGTCAGACACGACTGAAGTGACTTAGCAGCAAGCTATGTACATTGGAAATTGGATGAAGTCATTTGAATTTACTCTTTACTATCTGTTGAACAGTGTGTAAGAACCTAGCCATTGAGGGATGGTAGGGATACATTTTTTAAAAATAGTTAAAATCGTACCTCTATGGTAAAAATGAACATGCCTTATGATCCAGCAATCCCACTGCTGGGCACACACACTGAGAAAACCAGAATTGAAAGAGACACGTGTACCCCAATGTTCATAGCAGCACTGTTTATAATAGTCAGGACATGGAAGCAACCTAGATGTCCATCCGCAGATGAATAGATAAGAAAGCTGTGGTACATATACACAATGGAGTATTACTCAGCCATTAAAAAGAATACAGTTGAATCAGTTCTAATGAGGTGGATGGAACTGGAGCCTATTATACAGAGTGAAGTAAGACAAAAAGAAAAACACAAATACAGTATACTAACGCATATATATGGAATTTAGAAAGATAGTAACAATAACCCTGTATACGAGACAGCAAAAGAGACACTGATGTATAGAATAGTCTTTTGGACTCTGGGAGAAGGAGAGGGTGGGATGATTTGGGAGAATAGCATTGAAATATGTATAATATCATATTTGAAACGAGTCACCAGTCCAGGTACGATGCCTGATAACGGATGCCTGGGGCTGGTGCACTGGGACGACCCAGAGGGATGGTATGGGGAGGGAGGAGGGAGGAGGGTTCAGGATGGGGAACACATGTATACTTGTGGCGGATTTATTTTGATGTATGGCAAAAGCAATACAATATTGTAAAGTTAAGCAAAATAAAATTTTAAAAAAAAATAAATAAATTAAAAAACCAAAGATTTTATTTGACTCATTAATTAATGAGAAAAACAGAAAGGGAATTGTTCAAATAAGATTTCAAAGACCAGAAAAATAGGTAAGCCCATTGGTTGTACTAAAATGAATTTTCTTAATAGGCATACAATTGGCTTCTTCTACTATAGTAAATTGGTTTCTTCTTAAAGAGGTGGGAACACCAGACTACCTTACCTGCCTCCTCAGAAATCTGTATGCAGGTCAAGAAGCAACAGTTAGAACCAGACATGGAACAATGGGGACTGGTTCAAAATTTAAAAAGGAGTACGTCAAGGATGTATATTGTCACCCTGTTTATTTAACTTCTATGCAGAGATACATCATGCAAAATGCTGAGCTGAATGAAACACAAGCTGGAATCAAGATTGCTGGGAGAAATATCAATAACCTCAGATATGCATATGATACCACCTTTATGGCAGAAAGTGAAGAAGAACTAAAGAGCCTTTTGATGAAAATGACAAAGGAGGGTGAAAAAGCTGGATTAAAACTCAACATTCAAAAAATGAAGATCATGGCACCCAGTCCCATCCCTTCATGACTAATAGATGGGGAAACAATGGAACAGTGACAGACTTTATCTTCTTGGGCTCAAAATCACTGAAGATGGTAACTGCAGCCATGAAATTAAAAGACACATGCTCCTTGGAAGAAAAGTTATGACCAACCTAGACAGCATATTGAAAAACAGAGACATTACTTTACCAACAAAGGTCCATCTAGTCAAAGCAATGACTTTTTCAGTAGTCATGTATGGATGTGAGAGTTGGACCATAAAGAAAGCTGAGCACCAAAGAATTGGTGTTTTTGAACTGTGGTGTTGGAGAAGACTCTTGAGAGTCCCTTGGACTGCAAGGAGATCCAAACAGTCTGTCCTAAAGAAAATCAGTCCTGAATATCCATTTGAAGGACTGATATTGAAGCTGAAACCAACACTTTGGCCACCTGATGTGAACTGATTCATTTGAAAAGACCCTGATTCTGGGAAATATTGAAAGCAGGAGGAGAAGGGGTGACAGAAGATGAGATGGTTGGATGGCATCACTAACTCGATGGACATGAGTTTGAGCAAGCTACAGGAATTGGTGTTGGACAGGGAAGCCTGGCATGCTGCAGTCCATGGGGTTGCAAAGCGTCAGACATGACTGAGTGACTGAACTGACTGACTATAACAAAGCAAAGTCAGCTGAACCTCCCACTAGACAGAAGGTATTTGCATGTGTAAAGAAAAGCATTATTTGCATTACCATCAATTTTCCACAGGTTAACTAAGATATATAGAATTGCAATATAGCTCAAATACAATGAAAGTCAGAAACTCCATAGAATCAAATAACCAAAAAAGTGTATGCTCTGAACAACATAGATCTCTATACTAAAAACATCAAATATTGTCATCTATCTTGTACACATTATTATAAATTGGAAAACTTAGGATGCCTTAATTTTTTTTCAAATTTGAGAACTTCATGGAGGGAATATTTTTGAAACATTGTGTGCAACATTCAAGTGGTGTTGAACTTTAAGTCTGTAGGATGAGTACATTAATAAATGTTTGCATTGTTAGTTTCATTATTTGGGCCTGTATGTGTTTAAATGTATTTTTGTTTATCTTTTGGATGGTGAAATGTCCTTAAAAAAATAGTGTGCAGTGTATAATGCAGAGAGTAGTAAAATGTGATTTGTCATTTAAAAAGAATCTAATAATCTTTTGGTCTGTCTAGAAGTCTTTCACAATTTTCCTTTTAATAGACCTATCTCCAACTACCGGTTTACAAGGATTTCTGGTTGCTGTGAAATAGGTAACCGAAGACTGCTGCCAAATGCTGTCTACTTTTCTTTGGACTATAAACTATTAATATCTTCCAAGACATTGGCAGTAACTAAAGAAACTAAACAAAGAGAACTTGACCACATTGAACTTACAGAACAGACTATATTGTGCTCATGTGTGTGTGCTCACTTGCTTCAGTTGTGTCTCACTCTTGGTGACCCAATGGACTGTAGCCTGCCAGTATCCTCTGTCCATGGAATTCTCCAGGCAAGAATACTGGAATGGGTTGCCACGCCTTCCTCCAGGGGATCTTCCCAACCTAGAGACTGAACCTGTATCTCCTACATTACAGGCAGATTCTTACTGTTGAGCCACTGGGGAAGTGCTATATTGTGTTCACTTGCTCATAAAAGTTGGTTTAAAAATGTCTGTATCTATGATGAAATTTGTTAGGAGCTTACTTTCATTATAACCTTGTAGCAGGAATTTGGGAGAAGGCTAACCTGGTACCTCAGTTGGTAAAGAATCCACCTGCAATGCAGGAGACCCCGGTTTGATTCCTAAGCCAGAAAGATCCACTGGAGAAGGGATAGGCTACCCACTCCAGTATTCTTGGACTTCCCTTGTGGCTCAGCTTGTAAAGAGTCTACCTGCGATGTGGGAGACTTGGGTTCGACCCCTGGGGTGGGAAGATCCCCTGGAGAAGAGAAAGGCTACACACTCCAGTATTCTGGCTTGGAGAATTCCATGGACTGTGTAGTCCATGGAGTCACAAATGTCAGACAAGACTGAGCGACTTTACCTTTCACTTTTCAACTTTCATCAACCTCAGACATTTTGGATTATTCACAACAGGCAGAAATTGGTATCAGGGTTAGCCTTTTTTTTTTTTTTTTTCCCTTTAGGAGAGAGTTATTAATTTTGCTTACTGATACTCAGAATTATCCTCTGTAAAAGATTTTGACTGACCTATAATTGTTATACTATATCCTGTAAGAGATGTAGTAACAGGTTTATTTTTGAGTCTGTAAAGCATGGCTACCTTTTGGGCTTCCTCAGTGGTTCAGTGGTAAAGAACCCACGTGCCAATGCAGAAGAAGCAGGAGATGCAAGTTCAATCCCTGGGTTGAGAAGAACCCCTGGAGAAGTAAATGGCAACCCACTCCAGTATTTTTGCCTGGAGAACCCTATGGACAGAGGAAGCTGGCAGGCTACCGTCCATGGGGTCACACGGAGTTAGCCGCTACTGAGTGACTGGATTTTAGCATCAGTGAGGGCCAAAGCCGGGGAAGGCAATGGCATCCCACCCCAGTACTCTTGCCTGGAAAATCCCATGGACGGAGGAGCCTGGTAGGCTCCAGTCCGTGGGGTCGCTAAGAGTCGGACACGACTGAGCGACTTCACTTTCACTTTTCACTTTCATGCATTGGAGAAGGAAATGGCAACCCACTCCAGTGTTCTTGCCTGGAGAATCCCAGGGACAGGGGAGCCTGGTGAGCTTCCGTCTATGGGGTCGCACAGAGTCGGACACGACTCAAGCGACTTAGCAGCAGCAGAGGGCCAAAGCTGGCTATTTACCCTTTGTTTCTAGTTGTTGTGTGTCATGGACATGACCTCCTCAGCGTAAAGTAAGATGAACCAGAAAACACAGTCTTTATTCATTATCCATTCCCACTGCGCACCCCCACCCTCAACGCCTAGACTCAATACCCTTGTCACAAGCTCCCTTTAGCCAGTGTCCTGAGGAGGCAGCAATGGGAAGGGTTGAGAGGCAGGTGTGGACCCTCAGGCTCTGTATCTCTGAGCCAACATTTTGTGCTCTTTTTCAATAAGATACAGCACTGGACTATAAGATATTTTGGCAGCAACTCCATCAAAACGTAAACACAAAGACTGGTGAGTCAGCTATGCTTGGCTTCTCCAGCTTGCTTCCAGAAGAATTCGAATCGCCATACACCTCCAAGTGAACTTTTCAAGGAGGGCCTCAGCGAAAAGGAGGTAAAACAAAGACTTACGACATATGGTTTATCTTTTCAGTAATTACATTTTCAAATGTAACCCTATACACTTTTTCCCCTTAAATAAAGTCTTGTTTAAAACCAAATGTTTCTCTGTTAACACAGAGTAGGCAAATGAGAGTCCACACGCGGATATTGAGATATTCAGTGGTTTCATGGTTTTGAAAAGTTTGAATTAACATGCTGTACTTGTGGCCTCCTGCAGAATAAGGCTGTGGAAAGGGAAAAGTGGTTAAGCACTAGGCTTGTGTCTTCCACATGGACAAGCTCTTTCAGGCCACACTCAACTGCAGAATCAGCGTTTTGGGTTTTTTTATGGGAGGACAGAGCAACCTTGCGGTAGAATATTTGCCGCATGTCCACATCAGAATGGCGTATTTCTGAATTCTAAGTTCTAAGAAGAAAACCTACTTTCAGATTCTCTTCCTCAGTAAAGGTAGCTTTCACAAAACTTTTTCTTGCTCTCGGGTCAGTCCAAAGGGAAAAACACATGGATTTTTAGAAGCTTTAAACCAGCTAATAGGACCAACTATATTTATGAATGATCACATTCCAAATATATTTTCTGCTATTCTGGGGACATGATGAGATTCCCACATCTCTCCCATTACCTAAATTTTCTGTTCATGCATCAGGGACCATGTTACTCCTTCAGAGAAAAAAAACATCCTCTCTGCTAAGGTAAATTCGTAGGAAATTCGAGACCAATAGGACAGGCATCCTACAGTGAACCAGAGCCTCAGAGATGGGCTGCTGGAAGCTAAGGAGTAGGAAAGCAGAGAACTTTTACAAGTCAAGGGAGTGTGGTGGGCACTGTGGTTTTGTTTTCTCAGCCTCTATTCAACCCTTTTTGTTCTGCCAATGTAAGTGAACTGAAATCTACATTTTCCAGACTCCTTAGCAGCAAAGGCTGGGGATACAAAATAGATTCTACATTGAGAAACACGCATTTGTCTGAGATTTAGCCAGGCTTCCCAGGTGGCACAGTGGTAAAGAACCAGCCTGCCAATGCAAGAAACACAGGAGACATGGGTTCAATCCCTGGGTCAGGAAGATCCCCTGGAGAAGGAAATGGCAACCTACTCCAGTATTCTTGCCTGGAGAATCTTATGAACAGAGGAACCTGGAGGGCTACAGTCCATAGTGTTACCAAGAGTCGGACACAACTGAAGTGACAGCAAGCATGTATGCAAACTTCCGAACCAAACATGAAAAAGAAGCCAATGTCTTGCTGGCAAACCAGGTCACAGAGATGGAATTCTTGAGTCACCTTTGCTGGCATACGCAGCAGTCCAGTGATGGATAGCATGTCTCCTGGCTATCAAGGGTCAGTTATTGCGACAGCAGAAGGGACTACAACGGTGTAACAGCAACAAGCTTTCTGATGCCTTGGCCACAACCACGTATATTCCCATGCCAGGCCCTTGACTCCTAGTCCTTCACTGCTTCCACTAATTTTAAATCGCTTTCTGTTTAAAACACTCAGAGTGATTTTGCTTCCTGTGCTCTACTCTAAACAACATGGAAAAGACCTGTGGTCATCAGGGAATGATCAACCACAGAAGGTTAGGAGCTACAGTCTTTATAAGTTTTAGAATTAGAAGGGTGTTTACACAGCCTCCATCCAGTCCAATTCTTCTCATTTTCTAGGATAGAAACTAAGATTTCAGAGAGGGTATATGACTGCTGATTAAATGAATTGAGACAATGTACACAAAAGACAAAATGGAGGGAATGACTAAGGCATATTTGAGTTTGAACCCTAGAGTTGCCACAAATAAACCATGTGAACTTCTCTGAGCCTCAGTTTCTTTGTCTATAAAATGGAGGCACTTGATAACCTGTGATTCTTCCCCTTCTTTTGTCCCTTTATTCATCATCAGGTGATGTGGTGGTACCTGCTTAGACCCACATTTTCCCCATCACTAGAAATACTAATGTGAAAAGCAAACCCTAAAAACGGTACCATGTTTTTGTATACTTTTGGTCAGTGGACAAACATAGACCGATGAAACTATGGGTAGCAGCACTGAGATTAGAAGAGCTACTCATCAGGAAGGAACAGGGAAAGAGGAGAAACAAAACTGAAATTGGGATCTGGAACTATTCCTCTACTGACTCTACTTTCTTGGGCTCAAAAATCACTGTGGACAGTGACTGCAGCCACAAAATTAAAAAATGCTTGCTCCTTGGAAGAAAAGCTATGACAAATCTATACAATGTATTACAAAGCAGAGACATCACTTTGCCAGCAAAGGCCCATTTAGTTAAAGCTATGGTTTTTCCAGCAGTCATGTATGGATGTGAGCGTTGGACCATAAGGAAGGCTGAGCACCAAAGACTTGATGCTTTCATTTTTTTTTTTAATGGTACTTGTGTTTTATTTATTTATTTTTTTAAATTTTATTTTATTTAACTTTACAATATTGTATTGGTTTTGCCGTATATCAAAATGAATCTGCCACAGGCATACATGTGTTCCCCATCCTGAACCCTCCTCCCTCCTCCCTCCCCATACCATCCCTCTGGGTCGTCCCAGTGCACCAGCCCCAAGCATCCAGTATCGTGCATCGAACCTGGACTGGTGACTTGTTTCAAATATGATATTATACATGTTTCAATGCCATTCTCCCAAATCATCCCATCCTCTCCCTCTCCCAGAGTCCAAAAGACTGTTCTATACATCAGTGTCTCTTTTGCTGTCTCGTATACAGGGTTATTGTTACCATCTTTCTAAATTCCATATATATGCGTTAGTATACTGTATTGGTGTTTTTTTTCTGGCTTACTTAACTCTGTATAATAGGCTCCAATTTCATCCACTTCATTAGAACTCAACTGTATTCTTTTTAATGGCTGAGTAATACTCCATTGTGTATATGTACCACTGCTTTCTTATCCATTCATCT
The DNA here is from genome assembly GCA_935064755.1 of Tragelaphus eurycerus. Lineage (NCBI taxonomy): Eukaryota > Metazoa > Chordata > Mammalia > Artiodactyla > Bovidae > Tragelaphus > Tragelaphus eurycerus. Next base: position 16,949,905 of record CAKXYN010000003.1, read on the forward strand.
GCTGATGGACATCTAGGCTGCTTCCATGTCCTGGCTATTATACACAGTGCTACAATGAACATTGGGGTACACTCGTCAACCACTTGTAAAAGAATGAAACTAGAGCACTTTCTAACACCATACACAAAAACAAACTCAAGATGTATTAAAGATCTAAACGTAAGGCCAGAAACTGTAAAACTCCTAGAGGAGAACATAGACAAAACACTCTCTGACATACATCACAGCAGGATCCTCTATGACACACCTCCCAGAATATTGGAAGTAAAATAAAAAATAAACAAATGGGACCTAATTAAACTTAAAAGCTTCTTCACAACAAAAGAAACTATAAGCAAGGTGAAAAGACAGCCTTCAGAATGGGAGAAAATAATAGCAAATGAAGCAACAGACAAACAACTAATCTCAAAAATATACAAGCAACGCCCACAGCTCAATTACAAAAAAATAAATGAGCCAATCAAAAAATGGGCCAAAGAACTAAATAGACATTTCTCCAAAGAAGACATACAGAGGGCTAACAAACACATGAAAAGATGCTCAACATCACTCATTATCAGAGAAATGCAAATCAAAACCACTATGAGGTACCATTTCACGCCAGTCAGAATGGCTGCGATCCAAAAGTCTACAAGCAATAAATGCTGGAGAGGGTGTGGAGAAAAGGGAACCCTCTTACACTGTTGATGGGAATGCAAACTAGTACAGCCACTATGGAGAACAGTGTGGAGATTCCTTAAAAAACTGGAAATAGAACTGCCTTATGATCCAGCAATCCCACTGCTGGGCATACACACTGAGGAAACCAGAATTGAAAGAGACTTGATGCTTTCAAATTGTGGTGCTGAAGAAGACTCTTTGAGAGTCCCTTCAACAGCATGAAGATCAAAACAATCAACCCTAAAGGAAATCAACCCTGAATATTCATTGGAAGGACTGATGCTAAAGCTGAAGCTCCAATACTTTGGCCACTTGATGCAAAGAGCCAACTCACTGGAAAAGATCCTGATGCTGGGAAATATAAAAGGCAGGAGGAGAAGGGGATGACAGATGAAATGGTTGGATGACACCACAGATTCAATGGACATGAGTTTGAGCAAACTCAGGCAGATACCGAAGGATAGGGAAGCCTGGTGTACTGCCGTCCATGGAATTGCAAACAGTAGGACATGACTTAGAGAAAAACTAGGAAAAGTTTGTATTATTCAACTCAAACTGTCATAACAAATACCATAAATTGAGTGGCTTAAACAAAGAAATCTATTTCTCGTGGTTCTGGAGGCTGAAAGTTACAGATTAAGATGCCAGCCAATTTGGTTCCTGGTGAGAGTTCTCATTCTGTCCTGTAGGAAAGAATAGCCTTCTCGCTATTTCCACACATAGTCTTTCCTGCATGTGCGTGCAGAGGGAGAAGGGGCTCTTGATTCTTGTCTTCTTTTTATAAGAACACCAATTCTATCAGATATGGGCCCCCACCCCCACCTTATGACCTCATTTAACTCAGTTTACAAAGTTCCTATCTTCAAATGAATTCACACGAGGGGTTGGGGCTTCAACATATGAATTCAGGAGACACTATTCAGTCTGTAACAAGATCCAGGTGACCTGATAACAAAACCCAGAGCAGATAATAATTCCTGAGGGAGATGACTGTTCATGGTCCAAACTGAGGACACTGAACTGGATCTAGCAGCTGGTGTTGGGGACTATGGCCTGCTATGCCACCGTAGAGAATAGATCTGAATTCCCCAGACAGGCAGCAAAGGGCAAACACACTTTTTTTTCAGAGCTCTTGTTTGTTTGCTGTTTAGTTGCTACGTTGTGTCTGACTCTTTGGTGAGCCCATGGACAGTAGCCCACCAGGCTTCTCTGTCCATGGGATTTCCCAAGCAAGAATACTGGAATGGGTTGCCATTTCCTACTTCAGGGGGTCTTCCTAACCCAGGGATTGAATTCACATCTCTTGCACTGTAGGCAGATTCTTTATCACCCAAGCTACCAGGGAAAGCCCCATGAAATGTTGTTGTTAGTCACTAAGTCATGTCCAACTCTTTTGCAACCCCATGGACTGTAAGCCTGCCAGGCTCCTCTGTCCATGAGATTTCCCAGGCAAGAATACTGGAGTGGGTTGCCATTTCTGTCTCCAGGGGATCTTCTTGACCCAGAGATCAAACCCTAGTCTCCCACATTGGCAGGTGGATTCTCTACCACTGAGCCATGAGGGATGCCTCTTGTCAGGGTTAGAGTAACATAAAGGCAAAAAGAAAGTCAGACTAAACATAAGACTCCTTTTATGTTCTATCCAACCAGGCCAAGACAACAGGATCCACCAGAATGCACATACTGTACCTAAAAAGCCTTAGCAGTAACCTCTGCACCCATTTCCAAGGTTCTAAATATGGTATTGGAGCTCTTAAAGTGATAGCATAAGCTTTAGTCTCTTTTTGTTGTTTTGTACTGACCTACACTTGGAGTTGGGCTTCCCTGGTGGCTCACCTGGTAAAGAATCTGACTGCAATGTGGGAGACCTGAGTTCGATCCCTCAGTTGGGAAGATTCCCTGAAGGGAATGGCTACCCACTCCAGTATTCTTGCCTGGAGATTCCATGGACTATATAGTCCATCCATAGAGTTCCAAAGAGTCAGACACAACTCAGGGGCTTTCACTTTCATTTTTTCACACTCAGAAATATGTAGCTCACATGGCCCTGAAGTCGTGGATCCATGGATCATTGTTATGGATCATTGAAACTCACATTCCATGTCCTGTGGAAGTCTAGTACATCTGTGCAGAATCCCAGGCATTTACGTTCATCTAGTCATCTCTTTTTCCAGGCATATTTTGGTGCTTCCCTTTTATACAACATTGAAACAGATACAAAGACACAGTTTCTTTCTCCATTTTCACACAAGCTTCCATGAGCATAAACAGGCTCTACTGAAATTTAGGGGTCATAGCAAAAAGCTTAGGAAAGAGTCACATTGCCAAAGCCATCTCTCCAACTCACCTGGCCCTTCTTCTCTGAGTTCCATGTATTATCCATAACAATTCAGCTCTCCCTAGCAATCTCTCCTAAACTTACATGTTCAAACCCACACACATGTTGACTTTGATGCTAATGCCAACAGGTCCAAGATAGATTAAGAAGTTTGTTTAAAAACATACAATCTAATAAAAAGTAAAAATGCAAAATAAATAAATAAACCAACATTTATAAAAAACAGACTAGTGCTCTTAGAGAAAATGAAACACTCCTTTCTTTGGGTTGATTGGTTCAGTCTAATGGTAAAAAAAAAATGGAGTTGGAATTAATTCAGTTCTGTTAGCAATCAAGAGGAAAAGAAATTAATCAATTACGCTAATGAGAACCACTTTTATCAGTGCAATGAAGTAGTCATTAAATAATGTCACTGAAAATAGTGCTGACCTGTTTCTCCTTCAATATTTTCCTGTCTCTTCTTTCTTTTTACTTATTCATTTATTCAACATGGATTTCTTGTGCATCTACTGTGTGCCAGGGACAGTTTTAGACACTGCAGGTATCAGTTCAGTTTAGTTCAGTTCAGTTGCTCAGTTGTGTCCAATTCTTTGCGACTCCATGAATCGCAGGCACGCCAGGCCTCCCTGTCCATCACCAACTCCCAGAGTTCACTCAGACTCATGTCCATCGAGTCAGTGATGCCATCCATCCATCTCATCCTCTGTTGTCCCTTCTCCTCTTGCCCCCAATCCCTCCCAGCATCAGAGTCTTTTCCAATGAGTCAGCTTTTCACATGAGGTAGCCAAAGTACTGGAGTTTCAGCTTTAGCATAATTCCCTCCAAAGAAATCCCAGGGCCGATCTCCTTCAGAATGGACTGGTTGGATCTCCTTGCAGTCCAAGGGACTCCCAAGAGTCTTCTCCAACACCACAGTTCAAAAGCATCAATTCTTCGGCTCTCAGCTTTCTTCACAGTCCAACTCTCACATCCATACATGACCACAGGAAAGACCATAGCCTTGACTAGATGGACCTTTGTTGGCAAAGTAATGTCTCTGTTTTTCAATATGCTATCTATGTTGGTCATAACTTTTCTTCCAAGGAGTAAGCGTCTTTTAATTTCATGATTGCAGTCACCATCTGCAGTGATTTTGGAGCCCAGAAAAATAAAGTCTGACACTGTTTCCACTGTTTCCCCATATATGTCCCATGAAGTGATGGGACCAGATGCCATGATCTTCATTTTCTGAATGTTGAGTTTTAAGCCAACTTTTTCACTCTCCTCTTTCACCTTCATCAAGAGGCTTTTTAGTTCCTCTTCACTTTCTGCCATAAGGCTGGTGTCATCTGCATAACTGAGGTTATTGATATCTTTCCCGGCAATCTTGATTCCAGCTTGTGCTTCTTCCAGCCCAGCGTTTCTCAAGATGTACTCTGCATATAAGTTAAATAAGCAGGGTGACAATATACAGCCTTGACATACTCCTTTTCCTATTTGGAACCAGTCTGTTCCATGTCCAGTTCTAACTGTTGCTTCCTGACCTGCATACAGGTCAGGAAGAGGCAGGTCAGGTGGTCTGTTCCCATCTCTTTCAGAATTTTCCACAGTTTATTGTGATCCACACAGTCAAAGGCTTTGGCATAGTCAATAAAGCAGAAATAGATGTTTTTCTGGAACTTCCTTGCTTTTTCCATGATCCAGTGGATGTTGGCAATTTGGTCTCTGGTTCCTCTGCCTTTTCTAAAACCAGCTTGAGCAACTGGAAGTTCACGGTTCACGTATTGCTGTAGGTATAGCAGTGAGTAAAAGATAGGCCCTGTCTTCATTCTGGTAGAAAAGAGAGTTAATAAATATGAAACAGAGGCATAAAATAAAGTCATACTAGAAATAAAATAAAGGAGGGTGATGGGATAGAGAGCAACTGGAAGAGGTTGTATCAAGGTGATAAGATAGAAAGGGAAGTCTCCCTAAAGAAGACCTTATTGAACAATGACCTTCTTGGTTAGCAAGAAAAAGGCATGAAGAAGAAAATCCCAAAGGTGGGAAGTGCAGAGAATATGAGGAACAGCAAGGAGGATGGTGGTGGGCAGTGAAGAATAGGGATGTGGGGAAGTGAAGGGTGGTGACATCACAGACATGCAGGGCCCAGACCACCAAGACCCTTGTGAGTCATGATAAGGAATGTGAATTTCATTACCATCAACACTATTCTATTTCCAACCACATGTTAAACATTTTTTGACAGAATCAGAACTACTCCTACATGGTTCTTCCTTTTTCTTTCTTAATCAGCAAGAATGCAGAGACTTAGTGATCATATATGACATTATAACTAAGTACAACATTAAAGATATTAAAATTCCTTAAAGTCCATGCACACACTCACACACACACTGAAGACATGTAGCCTTTATCTCATGGGGTTTTACCTATAGAAAGTGGATGGTGTGCCCTCAGGCACTTGCATGGCCCATTGCCATCTGCTCCTGCAAAATCTATTTCCACAAACAAGAAAATAAGTCCCTGCCAAACTATGTCCCAGGTTCCTAATTTCAGACCACAGCTGAAGTTAAGCACTTTGAAGACATTGAGTTTCCTCGTTGTTTAAAACCAGTAAAAAAACTAGTTCAGATTTTTTTTTTTTTTTTTTTGCTAGGTTCTTAGGATGGCTCTGAAGAGAGTACATCTGACTTTTGGAAACCGTAATCCTTTCCAGCCCCTAGAGATAGGGAGGAAGAGTCTAGTGGATGCCAGAAAAGTGAGCTGAAACAAATTATGCAGTGGGCCTAATAGAAAACCCACCATGTGATGAAATATTCTCTCTCTTTTTTAATTTATGAAAACTTCTCCCTTGCTTGTTCCACACCCATCTCCCTTGGGGCTTCCCAGTCCATTTAACTGCGTCATTTAAGAATTAATTTTTCCTCCATAGCCAAGGGTACAAGACAACAAGACAAAGATCACCATCAATGTTCCATTGGTTCAGATGGATTTTCCTTAGGAATTCCTTTCCTCCTTGTCCCAACATGATTCTAAATAATACTCATCCACCCCAATTTTGAAATACAATTCATCCTATCCATTTACCTGAAAGTTAAAGATGCAGAGCAATAGCTAAAGTGGAGCTACCAGCTCACAGATGAAATCTTTGGAACATCCCCCAAGCTCTACTAAACAGAATACAGATTAATCCTATAGTCAGGGTATGACTTTAAATAATGTGGGAAGATGAACCTACTGTGGGATCATAGCCATCCTTTATTCTCCCTGCATCTGTTAGTCCATGTATAAGAAAATAATGAAATGGGAGGACAAAGACAGTACTAAGAACTATGAACAGCACCATGAACTAAGATGCTCATTGGAACATGGAAATGTAATGGTGAAAAATTAGAAGCAAGTTAACTTCCAAAATGCTGAAATCATTAATAATAGCTTGCTGGATTTCATTAATAGCAAAAACAACTATAATGGCATCCCACTCCAGTACTCTTGCCTGGAAAATCCCATGGATGGAGGAGCCTGGTAGGCTGCAGTCCCTGGGGTCGCTAAGAGTCGGAAGCGACTTCACTTTCACTTTCATGCATTTGAGAAGGAAATGGCAAGCCACTCCAGTGTTCTTGCCTGGAGAATCCCAGGGACTAGGGGGCCTGGTGGGCTGCAGTCCATGGGGTTGCACAGAGTCGGACACGACTAAGCGACTTAGCAGCAGAATTTGTAGAGCATATTACTTTATAAAACATTTGCAAGTACATTGCCCAATTTGTAAGCAACCTAATAAAAAAACAAAGACCAATTTATGATTTATTTATATTTCCCCAGTGCAGGAGATCTAAGAGACATGGGTTTGAGACATGGGTTGGGAAGATCCCCTTGAGAAGGGCATGGCAATCCACTCTAGTATTCCTGCCTAGAAAATCCCATGGACAGAGGAGCCTGGCAGACTACAGTCCATAGGGTTGCACAGAGTTGGACATGACTGAAGTGACTTAAGCATGCAATTATATTTCACAGGTGAGGAATCGAAGGCTCAGATAGGTTAGGTGCTTTGTTTCAGGCTTCCCTTCTGGATCAGAGAGTAAAGCAGAGTCTGCCTGCAATGCAGGAGACCCAGATTCGATCCCTGGATTGGAAAGATCCCCTGGATTGGAAAGATCCCCTGGAGAAGGAAATAGCAACCCACTCCAGTATTGTTGCCTGGAAAATTCCATGGACAGAGGAGCCTGCCTGGTAGGTTTTAGTCCATGGGGTCGCAAAGAGTCAAACACGACTGAGCGACTTCACTTCTACTGAGGTAGCATGTGACAGAGCACAGACTCAAAACCAGCCTGGTGTTTGGATCCAAGCAGTTTTGGCTTTGAATAATAGCTCTGCCATCTTCCATCACTGTATCTTTTGAAGGTTGTTCATCAGTATGGACCTCAGTTTTCTTATCAGCAAAACGGTGTTGAGTCTGTGATCAAGGGAAAGTGAAAGTTGCTCAGGCATGTCTGACTCTTTGCAAGCCCATGGACTATACAGTCCATGGAATTCCCCAGGCCAGAACACTGGAGTGGGTAGCCTTTCCTTTCTCCAGGTGATCGAACCCAGGTCTCCCGCATTGCAGGCAGATTCTTTACCAGCTGAGCCACAAGGGAAGCTGTGTGATCAAACAGGAGACTATCTAATGCAGAGCCTAGCATGTTGTTGGTAGAAATAAATCCTACTTCTCTTCCCCTCTCTTTTATTTGCTCATCCCATAGCTTTTCTACTAACTAACCAGGCTACCTCTACTATCACTGGAACTATTAGTAGCTACCAGATAATTCTATTCTCTTTATCTTCCCAGTATGGAGTAGTATATTTTCCAACAAGCCACCACTTAGTATCTCCTGTCCCAGAGCCACCCACACCCAACCGACAGAGAGAAAGAATAACCTTTCCTTTGGCATCAGGGTCCATCAGCGCTTTTCCTTCGGACTCTAATTCTGAATTTCTACTTGACTCTTTAAATCTACGGCACTTGTTGGTTCCTTAGTCTAGTTCCCTAGTGTCAGAAAACGACATGAAAATGTTCATGTTTCTGCATGTTTAAGGCTTTCTGAGTAATCTGGGTTAAAGGATGAGTGAATAGCAAACAAGACTTGGATTATCCAGAATAATAAATTACCCAGGAGAGATTTACAGATTTCTCTCTCCTGGAGCTATTTGTTCACATTCCAAAGACTTGTAACACCCTCAGGATCTTTCCCTTCTCTCCACAGAGAAAATGTGTTTATACTAAAGAGCAAACTTTTCTGTCCTTCTCTCAGGAGGGAATAAAGACACCTGTACAATTGTTCCTATATGAGCGCCAAGATTCATAATTTCAGGGTTCTTCTTCTGCACTCTAGTCACCCCTCCCCTTCCATACAAGCCCATAGTGGCTGCCTTTATCATAGAATCCCGAGGGTGAGATAGGGCATAAGAAAACAAATCAGCCCCCCTCAGATCCGTCCCCCTCTGATCCAGAAACCGTGTGTTTACTGTAAGGATAAAAATAAACAAAATATAAAATATTATCTCCTTGGCTTGATTTCTTATCCATAGAAGCCTAAAATATCTTTCAGCTCCTTCCTGAGTGGCCTTCCAAGGCAAGAGATGCTAGAGACTCGGAAGGGGTTGGGTTCAATCCCTGGATCCAGAAGATCTGCTGTAGAAGGAAATGGCAACCTGATATTCTTGCCTGGGAAACCCCATGGACAGAGGAACCTGGCAGCCTACAGTCCATGGGGTTACAAAGAATCAGAGAGGACTGAGAAAACACGTATCATTTACAGAATCATCTCAAATGAATGCATGGGAAATATTTCTTGGATTATTAGTTCCAACCTGAGTCGGGTAGAATTATCAGAAAAGAGAAATCTGCCTATCCTGAGCACCAGATTTAAGACCCTAAACTGAATCCTAAATGGCCTTTAGTGAAGACGGGAAAAACACAAGTCAGAGGAAATGAAAGGGTGAAAGAGATCTACCCAACTCACCAGTTACTATTAAGTATCATATCATAGCTTAGTAATTAACTATTTCAACCTAAGAAGGCAAAATGATCTCTCAGGCTGTCCACATATACTCTTGCCAGATCAGAAGAGCTTCCAACAAAACTGTGGTCCCAATGACAAAGAAATTGGAAAAAACTTACAAAGGATGTTGCTTGCCCTTCTGTATTTGGTTCTGCCAAGATATTGAGAGCAAAACCTCTTACCCAACCTAACTGCAATCAGAATCTTCAGGTTTGGCCATTTTTTTTTTTTTTTTCTTCATTTATTTCTAGCTGTGCTGGGTCTCTGATGCTGTATGGGGGATCTATCTAGTTGCAGTGAGCAGGGCCCACTCTCTAGTTGCAGTGGTGGGCTTCTCATTGAGGTGGTTTCTTTTGTTGTGGAGCATGGGCTTTAGGTACACACGAGCTCAGTAGGTGCAACACACGGGCTTAGCTGTCATGGAGCATGTGGAATATTCCCAGACCAGGGATTGAACCCATGTCCCCTGCATTGGCAGGGGATTCTTAACCACTGGACCACCAGGGAAGTCCTTGGCAGCTTTTATCTGCCTAGCTGTTTTATAGTGAACCAAAATGATCTTCATTCAGAAGCACACAGGAAGTCCATCTTAGTAGGATTTGGTTAGAGACTTCTGTAATCCCCTCAGTGTGCCCTGATTCCAGGTCACCATAAGACTGGCTGAGTTAAATTAAGTCAGTCATGTCAGCAAGAACAGCAGTGACGAAAACTTGAGCCATGCAAGACTTATCTCCTTCTCTTAGCTCTGAAGAGTAAGTTCCCAAGACAGCTTTGCTTGTATTTCCCCTCGCACTTTATTTTTTTTTTAATTTAAATTTATTTATTTAAATTGGAGGCTAATTACTTTACAATATTGTATTGGTTCTGCCACACATCAACATGAATCCGCCACGGACCCCTCAGACTTTAGATTTCTGGGGCCTTTCAGAGCAATCCTTGGTTGCCCTTTTATATAAAGCCTAGAGGGATCTTGCTGCTGCTGCTGCTTCTGCTAAGTCGCTTCAGTTGTGTCTGACTCTGTGCAACCCCATAGACGGCAGCCCACCAGGCTCCCCCGTCCCTGGGATTCTCCAGGCAAGAACACTGGAGTGGGTTGCCATTTCCTTCTCCAGTGCATGAAAGTGAAAAGTGAAAGTGAAGTCGTTCAGTTGTGTCTGACTCTTCGCAACCCCATGAACTGCAGCCCACCAGGCTCCTCCATCCATGGGATTTTCCAGGCAAGAGTACTGGAGTGGGGTGCCGTTGCCTTCTCCAAGAGGGATCTTGCTACTCAACTCTATTACTGTTTTCCTGATCTGAAGCACAGTCTTCTGCCCTGCTGGCATCTCTTTGCCTCCTCCTGCTCTATTCAATCACTTCATTATTTGACAAAATGGAAAACTTGGAAAGCCTGGTTTCTCTTATCATCTCAAAGGTAGATTTATTCCCTGGCTTTGGACTGGTCATTCAACCATTCCAATCTCTGTTCTTTTAAAACATAAGTAGCCAGCCTGGATTGTCAACACAGAGCTCTCCATATTTCCAGGGAAGAGCTTTCAGTAAATTATGAAAACCCTTTGGAAATGTTAGTTTATCCAAAGCAGGCAAATTCCAACCCTGGAGAGGTTAATCCCTTCATAAAATAGCATAAAAATACTGAGACACTAAGTTTTAGGAGGATGGAATCTGACCCTAGCTAGATTGTTCTGCCCTAAACCCCAGCCCTTGTCATGAGCCAAAAAAACCTTAATAATTAAATGCATTTGACTAATACAGTGGCAAAACCAACTTCCTGACAGATGAAAATAATATCTACACCCCGATGGTTTTATTCTGTTTGCATGATGGCATGAAAACTACCATGGCAAAGTTATTTCATGGGGTAATTGACCAGAATGCCAATATACCAGAATCACTATTTTTTCATTTTCTGCAGAGCAATAGAAAAGATCAGTGTCCTGCCATTTTGCAACATTAACAGTACTGAAAATATCAGTAAATTGAATTTACAGGAAGAGGCTTTTGGATCATAGGGACAATCATTTATGCCCATGGTGCTAAGCAGTTTGGTTGCAGTAAGAAAGACTGATTGTTTCTATCTTATCTGATTCTGTCATAGCTGTAGAGTTGGCTTCTGCTGGGGGTCTGGGATCTGGGGAAACTAATCTTTTTGCTCTGGGGCTGTAAAATCACAAAAGCCTAAGGGTCCCACCCAGCTCACTTTGAAGGAGCATTAGGCAGTTCTTACTCTTTACAGGATAAGAAATTATGTGAACAGTTTACACTCAAATTAATAACAAGCATGGTCTCCATTCTACAGTGTATCCATCCACAGAATCCTGCTCCCAGCTTCTGTGATTAGGCGGGCTTTAGTTTTAAATGACAGCATCAAGCTATCTTATTCACTTGTCTGGGAAGAGTAGGCTGTGTTTAAGCCCAGTGCAAGACTCTTTTATCGGCTGTTTTATAAGCCTAACATTCCCTTCCCACCCAGAATGGCCAGTTAATATTCCAGGGCTAAATGCTTGGAGAATTACTCTACCATATGGAAGTAGCAAATGAAGAACATAAAAAGCAGAAAAATCTATGCCCTGGTGGATAGTGGTCTCAAATTCACTCATTATTCATATGAAAGCAAGCAATCCAGGGAACAGGAGAAGGTCAGAGGGGTCCATGGAGGCCATGCCTTTCCAGTACTCTCTGTTTTTCCTTGGGCAGCATCTAATTGCTTCTGTACTGCTTACACTGGAGGCTGCGATTCTATTCCAAATATTTGCTATTTTCAGAAAGGAAAAAAAAGAGTTCCTGGTGTCTGTTCTGTATATAAATGGTTGAGTTTCAAATACTATTCAAGCTGCTGGCAGACAAGGTCCTGGCAGAAGTGGGTTTCAGGGCAAGCTTATGTTGCCCCCACCCCCAGGGGGTTCCTTCTCTCCTGGAGAGAAAAAAAAGAGCTACTTTTAACCCCAAGGTTTGTTTGTCATTTTCCACTGGGGTGTGCTTCTGGAAAATGGTGAAGAATAGGGGCCAGTCAAATGGGATAGAAATATTTTAAACAGAAACCATGCTCCCTAGTTCTCAGGGAAATAGAAGCATGAAAAATACCTCCTTCCCAGTCATGAATGCATGTCTTTTCTTTTCTCCCTTCCTTTCTCTTGTTTTAGGATTTTTTTCTTTAATATCCACAGTCCAACAGAATAAAAGTACCTTATTGGAAAGTCATCATTCTACTCCAATCTTCCTTGTTTCGAGGAAACGTCCACTGTCTTCAGAATGTCCTCTGCCAGTTACTAGCCATAGTTAGCATTTACCTGCCGAGGTCTGCGAAACTGCCCTAACTTCTTGATACGAAAATCCTCAGTGCCCAGGGACAGCCAAATCAACAGCTGTAAAATTGGGGAAATGAGAAGAATAAACCTTGTGCTCACCTTCCAGTAACTTACAGCCTTGCCAAGATAGTATCTATGCATATCAAACAATTAATTAAAAATACATGACAACATATTGAGAGAATGTGAAGAAGCTCTGAATCCACTACGTTAAGACCTAGTATTGGGCCAGTCTAAGCCTAGGTTCTTAAGTTCTACAACCAGCAGCTAGGAAATGTTATAGAGGCTCTTCCTTGCTTAAGGATTTTCATGAGTAAGTGAGTGAGTGAAGTCGCTCAGTCGTGTCCAACTCTTTGCGACCACATGGAATGTAGCCTACCAGGTTCCTCCATCCATGGGATTTTCCAGGCAAGTATACTGGAGTGGGTTGCCATTTCCTTCTCCAGGAGATCTTCCCGACCCAGGGATTGAACCCAGGTCTCCCACATTGCAGGCAGACGCTTTACCATCTGAGCCACCAGGGAAGCCATACATTAGTCCTTAAAAGATGAGTAAGAGCCACACATTTTTTGTTTAGTTAAAAAATTCCCAATACTCTGAAGCTCATAATTTTCTTTGTCTAACTCCTTAGATTCCTGGAAGGCTTCATAACCTGGTAGACACAAGGCAATTATATTATCAGACAAAAAGATCTCTCCTTTTTAAAATTATAATCCAGCAAGTAATAAAGTGATGCATCTGGGCTGGAATTCTCTCCTTCCTGGGACTGAACATTAATCATCCAATGAGCTGGTCTGTTCTTCCTCAGATCAAAGTTTGGTGCATCGAAAGCAGTATTCTCACAGATGAGAGCTGGACAGATTTTGACCACCATGGTCTGCCTGCAAAACAGGATGAGGCTTTTCAAAGACTATTCATGAGCTCACAAGTTCTATAGTATGTGTGCCTTGGGTTTATTAGTACAGTGAAATTTTGATGGATTTTAAAATACATATAAATAGCCGTAGTAAAAAACCTATGTAGTTCTCACCCACACATGAACTGAAGAAATTCATAGGCACCAGTGCTATGCATACAAACACACCCAATTGGCTTTGTTTGGTAAGACTATGATTTCACTCTTGGAAGCTCTGTTGCTCTTAGATATGCTAATTTTTTCTTCTAATATAAAATTTTTACATTCAAAATGTAAGGCAGGGTGGCTTCTCATTGAATTATGCTTCTATTAATATAAATATGAGAAAAAGGGAAGCAGCTTAAGTTAGAAATAAAACATATAAACTTCAATGAAGGCAAAGTAGAGATTTATGAATTTTCTAATGAATTTTACCCCCAACAACCTTGATCACAGGGCTTCCCTCAGAGCTCAGTTGGTAAAGAATCCATCTGCAATGCAGGAGACCCGGGTTCAGTTCCTGGGTCGGAAAGATCCGCTGGAGAAGGGATAGGCTACCCACTCCAGTATTCTTGGGCTTCCCTTGTGGATCAGCTGGTAAAGAATCCGCCTGCAATGTGGGAGACGTGGGTTTAATCCCTGGGTTGGGAAGATCCCCTGGAGAAGGGAAAGGCTACCCACTCCACTATTCAGGCCTGGAGAATTCCATGAACAGTATAGTCTGTGGGGTCACAAAGAGTCAGACATGACTGAGAGACTTTTACTTTCAACCTTGATCACACAAATGTCAAGTGTATCTGTTAACACCATAGTGTGAGAGACTCAAGATAGAAAAAGCAAGACAGGTAAAAGAAAGTTAAAAGTAGCAAGAAGAAATAGAAAAATGAAGGAAGGTGAGAAATAAGAAAGTTCTACTGATATTAAGGAGTTAACAGCTTCCAAAATTCAGAATCCCTGAACAAGGCATGTTCAGGGATCATGAACATGCCATGAACAAGATTCATGGCAAGGGCTTGAACCTCAGGTTTAGGGGGAGGGATAAGTTATATGAATTATCTGAATTTCATATAATTCATACCTTGGGTTTAGGGGTAGGGATGAGTTATATGAATCATCTGAATTTCCCAGACTTTGTGGACAATTCAAAAAAAAACTTGTTATCTCTAACTTGTAAGCACTGGAAGAACCATAGAAACTTCCTAGTTTCAACCCTCACATTTTACAAATAAATTATGACTCAGAGAAGTAAAGTGGTTTTACAGAGAAATTTTAGCTAATCACTAGAGGAGCAGGGCCTAAATTTCACATCTACTCCCCATTTTTACTTTAACTAAACTTGTTTCTTGATTTTTAGTGGGCGCTATAATTTTCCATCTTTTGTGTACCCATCTCCTTCATCCTCTACTCCCCATCCCACCATTACGTGCCCCACCCCAAACACACACATACTTCTGTTTGCACTTCTGTTATATGCTTGTGAAATATGAATTCTTCCATAGTTAGGATGAGTTGGCAAGAAATAACAGAGAATATGTTTTGACAACCCAAAGCTTGCAAACTGAATACAAATACTATGTAAATGACAGTATGGCACTCCCAGCTATTACATATGCCTGAATGTGACCTTTGGGAAACTCCTAAAGGAATTCGCCGATTTTCTTTGCTCTGCATTTACAAAACTGTTGCACAACACAAATCCAGCTGTGTGAGCCAGCCCTGTAGAGGAGCAAAAAGCTGTGGGGCTGGACACACTTCCCAGTAGGTTCATATGTTGAAGCCATCCTGCTGTTGTCACCCGTGAATGGGAAATAGCTGTATGTTTTGTCAACATCTGTGGTTCAGTTGACTTCCTCTAAGTCACACCACAGATCCCTAAGGCCTTGGGTTCCAGCACTTCACCTCCTGAGCACTGTCATCCTCCACCCACATCTCCAACTTCTGATCCCATCATCTGACACACACTTCTCTCTTTGTTTCCATCCTTCACTTCAAGACAAATCCCACTCCCTGACTGCTAAAGGCCAAAGTGCAATGGTAAAAAAAAAATTCCTTCATTCTAAAATTTTTAATGGGGTTTACATGATGCAGTCTGCACAACTTTGTATGAACATGGCTGTCATTGACCAGCCATCAGAGGAACTAGAGCTTTGAGATGTTTTCTTAGTGACAAGGATGTTCTGGACAATTGAAACTGGATGGGTAGCATAGTGGAGAGCAGGTGGCATGGTGGCTATCCTTAAAATATCTAATAATAGAAAACCAAAAGGCAATCCCAGGATTATAAAGACATCTGTGCCTGCTATATAGAAGGGGAAATTTTAATTCAAGGTAAAAGATTCTCTAATGAAATAAACTCATACACTATTATTTCAACAAAGGTCCATATAGTCAAAGCTATGATTTTTCCAGCAGTCATATATGAATGTGAAAATTAGACCATCAAAAATGCTGATCACTGAAGAACTGATGCTTTCAAACTATGGTGTTGGAGAAGACTCTTGAGAGTCCCTTGTATAGCAAGGAGATCCAAGCAGTACATCCTAAAGGAAATCAACCCTGAATATTCATTGGAAAGACTGATGCTGAAGCTGAAGCTCCAATACTTTGGCCACCTGATGCAAAGAGCCAACTCACTGGAAAAGACCCTGACGCTGGGAAAAGCTAAAGGCAGGAGAAGAGGAAGACAGAGGATGAGATGGTTGGATGGCATCACCGACTCAGTAGACGTGAGTTTGAGAAAACTCTGGGAGACAGTGAAGGACAGGGAAGCCTGGCATGCTGTAGCCCATGGCGTCACAAGGAGTCAGACATGACTGAGCAACTGAAAAACACCAACACGCTGTGATTTCAATGGAGGTTGAATTGACCATTTGTTCAGATACTTCTGGCAGGCATTCTTCCAAGGAATGCTGACCTAAACCCTGAATTCCTCCTAGCTCTCCACACCTGTGACTATAGAAATCCCTCTGATGGTTGGTTGAGAACAGGAGACCATTAGATGGGTTTGAAAAGGATCAGACTAACTGATCAACCTAAGAATTAAAAACGGGCTCATTAGCAAAATGTTCCAGCCAACTATGGAGTGATTCTGTAGCTCATAGTATACATTGTAGCTAATAAAACCTTCAAAGATCTTCTATAATGAGTAGATAAGAATATTTTATAAATATCACACCAGAAATGTGTTTGACTTTTCAAGGACATGTGCATACTTTAAAAGCTTATTCCTTAGGTCATACAAGCAGTAACTTTTAGCAAAAAAAAAATAAAAAATTGGGAAACAATAGTCCTTACTTCATAGAGGCCATGAGGTTTAAATGAAGCCATGTGTAAAACCTTCAGGGCAGATCTTCTAGCTGAGTTAGCAAACAATAAATATTAAATATTAACTATTTAACTTATTTGCAATCATCTTTGATTTTCTCAGTAAGCTATTTTCTTAGTTGATGGTGCCTAGATAGATAACACACTCTAGGTCAAAAACATTGCAATTCCAGATTTCCAGAGTTGCACTACATGATCTTGAACTTTATAATACTGAAGAACCTTCACACTGGACACAGTATCATGTACAAATCAGATGCTTGGGCATTCAGCATGCAAGTATCAGTGTCTCTTGGTGTGATCCAGTGGGTATAAACTAAAACCAATTCTCAAAAAACTCTGTTTTTCTAAGAAAATAAATAAAGCCTCCATTAAGATGGAATCAAAGGGACAAACAGAAAGAACTGGGTTAGAGAGACTTCATACACAGATTTCTGTGTGTGACTAATTTAGTGGGTTAGTGTTGCCTTGCAATTCACAGTGATTTCCAGCTGGCTTGGAGGAGAAGAGAATTTAAGGCCAAACATTTGGTGAGTTTCCTAATGAAAGAAATTAAACAATAGCTGCTCTGGCTTTTTGTAAGCAAAGATGTGTTATAGTTGAACTCCAGAAAGAGAAGCAGTTCTCACTCTCTTCCATATTCATGAGTCTATAAGGTCGGACCAAGGTGAACTCACCCAAACGTCTATGTGACTGCTCTTTCTCTTCACCAAGCCAGAAAAGAAAAAACACACCCTGACAGGGGCTCTTAAAAGACGACTTCTGAAAAGCAAGCTGTAGACACTTTTTACCCATAACACAAAGGCACATATTGCCCAGAGGCAAATGGGTAAATGCCCAATCAGCTCCCAACCAGAATGCAAGACCAAAGAACTAGAAAGTTTAGATAGTTGGAGGACTCTGGACCAAACTCAGACTCACTGGATGATAAAACTCAGTTTAGGATTAACATCCTTAATTGACAGTCTAGCAGAGGTCTCCATTCCAGAGAGGAGCCCTGAAGTGACCACCTGCATTTCCTCAGCTAAAGTCTGCACAAAGAAAACTGAAAAGATGAGCTTCCATCTTTGCCTGTTCCTGGACATCAATTCTCAGGAACTGTCTGGGACATCCAGTTGAGGTATTTTTAGATGCAGAAGAGTTAAAATGGTCTCTAGCTATGTCCACTTCACAGGTCATGTATTCCACTTTACCCAGTGCAGACAAAAAAAAAAAAAAATCACTGCCCACAACACACACAACGATCCTCCTTTCAGCATAAACGATCCTACTTGAAACCACAGAGCAGATGACACTGTCTTGGTGACGTTTCCTATGACTACAATACTTATAGTTCTTGGAGTCTCAAAAGACACTTTTAATATAATGATTTTTATCATTATATATTAATATATATTATATAATATATATATTATATATTAATATATATTAATATAATGATGAAATGGGGTGTGTAGTAGGTGGACTTCTAAATGGCACCCCAAGGTTCCTATCCCTCAGTGTATATATATCCCTCAGTGGTTATTCAGTATAACCTTTTAATCCCTTTCCCTCGAGTGGGGCAGTACCTGTGAGTATCTAGTGATGGTCACTCCACTGATTAGATAGCATTCTATATGACTCCATTGTAAGACTAGAGACAGATTTTTCCTGTTGACTTTAAAGAAGTTCACTACCTTGTGCTAAGAAAGTCACATGGCTAGGACCTGAGGGTGGCTTCTAGTCACTGACAACAATCTTCAACCGACAGCAAGAAAATGGGACCTCATTTCCTATAATCACAAGGAAGAGAATTCTGCCAACAGTGTGAATGAATTTGGAAAGGAACTGAGGTTCAGAGATAACACAGCTCAGGTGACATCTTGAATTCAGCCTTATAAGACCCTAAGAAGAAGACTCAGTGAAACCATACATAGACTTCTGACCCATGGAAACTATGAGATGATAAACATAAACCATTTTAAGTGCCTTAGCTTGTGGCATTTATTATAAAGCAATGGAAAACCAATATATATCATCCCAGCTAAGTGGCCCTCTGTCCTCAGCTACAACTCTAGGGCCTTTAGCAGGTTAAATAACTCTCTGAATCTTCACTTGGTCATCTCCAAAATTTGAATTACAAACATATCGGTTCAATTGCTCTCATATGTTGGAAGAGAGAACGAAAGAGAGAAATTATTTATGAAAGATGTTATTTTGAAAATTATAAAGCACTAATCAAGTAATTGGTAATCTTCAATGAAAATCTTTGAAGTTTGTGGAAATTCCAAGGTTGGTATGGGCTGAAAACAGGGCCTTACATTCTGGATCCAGCCCTTCAAACCAGGAAAGGATTATGAGAACCCAGCTCCTGTGACCTGTTCCCAAAACAAATACCAGAGGAGGTTTGAGTTCATCCAGTAAAAGGTGTAAACATAGAAAAACTTCTCCTTTCATGAAAATTGGCAAAGCCTTACCCTACAAATGATCTGCTTGTCCACAACAGTACACATTACTGGGCTCTGTGCTCAGTAGACACCGTGGATAGAGACGAACAGTACCCAGGCTCTCTTTATAAGCCGAAGTACCTACAAGACACAAATAAGGGATGGACAAACAATAGCAGCATGGAATGTTATACCAGGTGGCAGGCAGACCAGTGAGTGAGTACAAGGAAAAGTAAAGAAGATGAACACCCAGTCTTCACAGGGATGTTCATGT
This sequence comes from Tragelaphus eurycerus, assembly GCA_935064755.1. Taxonomy (NCBI): domain Eukaryota; kingdom Metazoa; phylum Chordata; class Mammalia; order Artiodactyla; family Bovidae; genus Tragelaphus; species Tragelaphus eurycerus. The sequence goes on from CAKXYN010000003.1 coordinate 16,969,153, forward strand.
CCCTAGAGGAAGACAGGCTTAAGTTGATTCAGACAATTGGTGGCAGTGGTGGTTTGGTTGCTATGTCCTGTTCAACTCTTGCAACAGCATGGATTGTAGCCTGCCAGACTCCTCTGTCCACGGGATTTCTCATGTAAGAATATTGGAGTGGTTTGTCATTTACTTCTCCAGGGGACCTTCCTGATCCAGGGATCGAACCCAGGTCTCTGGCATTGCAGGAGGTCTCCTGCATTATAAGTGGATTCTTTACCAACTGAGCCACCAGAGAAGCCAAAAGGACAATTAGGAGTAATTAAACAGACAAGATGGGCAAGGGACAGGGGAAGAGGCATTTTAGGGGAAACAGTTGAATTAAAGACAGAAATTTAAGAATATGGCCCTCTTAGGGACAAGCACCTTACTGTCACCTGGCTTCATAAACAAGAACATGAAGATACATGACCAAATTAGACTTGAGAATCAGGAAAAATCAAACCATAAAGGAACTTACCCTCTTTGTTGAAGAGTTTGATATTCATTCTGAAGGCAATAAGAGTCCTTGATAGCTTTTAAACAGATTAACATTTAAACATGGACAGCAGAGCAGATAACGGATTTGAAAGAGCAAAGAATCCCCTTTGAAGGTAATCTGAATACCCAGGTAAGAAAAGATCAAGATGTCAGTGCACATGAAAAGAAGGATGAATTGAAGAGCCAGTAAGAAGAGAGTACAAGCAGGCTCAATTTTGGCCAGGGTGAACTTAAGAGGAAAAGAAGCCACAGTTGAATCAGGCTTCTTTACTGGATTGGGCAATTGCAAAATTCATGAGTATCTTCTGGAAGGGAGAGAATGTAGGTAAGGAGTTCAGGAGCATCTCAAAGCTTGTCAGGATGTAGGAGAGGAAATTATTTACACAGGCAGAAACTTAATTTATGTCTTAGATCCACTGAGCCAAAACTTTACCCAGAAGTTTTTCTTTACCAAGAAGAGTGGTTAGGTTAGGGCAGTGTAAGTCCTTGCTGGGACTAGGACAAAGTGATGTTCTTATGTGTCCCCTGATACCATGAATGGTGGGGCAGCTAGATATTCAGTAAGTGCATCGCAGGTCAATTTCTTGATAGGTATGTCCCCATCATGGTACAAATTAACTGTAGGCATTTAGAAGGCAGAATCAAGAATTTGTTGACTGATTGGTTTATTGGCTAAGGAGTTTAAGGTAATCATGGCTTAGTTCAACACATGCACTCTTTTAAAAGGAATTATAGTGTCAGATAACAAAAGAAATTTTAGTCTTGAAAGGTACTTTTGCAGTAGAAGAGGGGTGAGGGCTCAGAAGGATTGTCAACATTTTTTTTTTAATTCAGTTTTTAGAACCACATCATTCAAAATGATGTTTTCAATTATTCCTGCTTTTAAATTGAGTTTTACCCGAAAATAAATACCCTCTACCACTTTTAGTGCAAACACCCTGTAAAAGGCACTGAGAATGTGGAATCGATTTTTAGATGGTGCACGAGACTTTGTACTCGCCAAATCACACCACTCCTTCTAAAACACATCTCAAGTTGGTCATCTGCTGGGAAGCATTGTTTCATTTCTGTTGATCCTGCTCCAACCCACTAGCGGTAACCTGAAGCCATCTTTCTCAGTACTCATTGCTGTGGCTTTTGTATTTATCTATCTCATGCCTAATTTTTTACTGAATGTGTTGACTCTCTTCTATCTAGCAGATTGGGCCTGACTTCATTTTTGACTAAGTACCTCCCAAAACATGGTCCTCTCATCATGACAAATTAAATAGCCCTTGTTTATTATTATTCCAGCAATAAACAGACTGAAAGCCTGTATCCAGAAAGATGTTTTTTTAAATTATAACATTTTTTCCCTAACACCTAGAAATGGATGTTTTCTTTCTTTTTTCCTCTCTTTTCCATTATAGTGGAAGGAGGGGACAAAGGGACTGAAATCTTCTTGGATTTGGAGTAGTGGAGTTCAAGTTCCCACTGAGACCCAGAGATAAAAGCACATCCTGAAGATGGGGGTGGGGTGGTAATGGGAATTACCCATTAGTGGGACTACTTTCAGTGGTGAAACCCGAATAATGAAGATGAAAAAAGAAGAATGAGCAGCTAGGCTGGTACCTCGGATGGTCAGATCCAAAATACAGTCAGATTTAAGGAAAGGTTACTGCAATTACAGTTTCTGCAATTAAAAAGAAGATTGCATCTCACCCTTTTATGTAGTTCTCAGATCATTTTGGCCAATGGAGGTAGGTGGACTTAACTGAGGGAACAATCACCAGAGCTCATCTCTACTCCGTGCAACTCCAGGAGCTATGCAACCAAGAGTAACTTGGTTTTATTTTCATGTGGCAGGTGAGGAAACACAGGCTGTAGTCTCTTACAGAAGCCTGTCTGTGACTTTTCTCACTTTATTATAATCCTGTTCTCATTCAACTCAATACAAGCCAGCCAGCAGGTGCTTGGTCCCCAAATCACTACCAACTTTTATTTTCAGTTTGAGATTCTACATCAGTGATTCCATACCCTAATTCACCACCAAAGCTTTGACTGGGAGATTATTTATTCAACAACTATTTGAATGACTTTAGAGTTGGAGTGCTGGAGGGCAGGGCCTAAAAAGAAGAATGCAGTTAATTAACTGATGCTCCATCTTTAAGATATATGAAGAGCTTGACTGTTTTCTACCTAGATTTATTATAATTTATGATCATTCATTCTTCCTCTTCCTGATGGTCCCAAAGCACAAGAACTTACCATATGTCTTATGTTTTCTAGGATCCAGCCATTTCTCTTTTCAAATATTTCTTTTGGTGTTTTTTTTTTTTTTACAATGTTGGAAGCCAAGCACAATGTGGCTTCAGATGGCTTGGGCTTTCCTCTGTGAAACTTTTTTTCTCCAATGCTGGATAAGAGGAGGCCATGCTGGAAAGCTCAGCTTACATAACCTCATTTGACAAATATGATACATGCCAAAAACTTGACATTTCACAATACAAACTTTTTATGGAGCAGCTTTATGTTTCAAGCACAATACAGCATTCAAAGAGCATGTGGTCATCCAACCACCTCCCCAAGTCCCAAGGGTTCCGTTAAAAATATATGGGGGAGAAACAAAGCGCCTCCACATCATGGCATCCAATCCTCTGAGCAGCCTCTGATTCCTTCCTCTTTCCTTCTGTGCTCTCTGGGGTGGCCAGGCTGATACCCTTGGAGATTCACTTCAGCACCACTCCCAGGGGCTGGGAAAACCCCACCTTTGATCTGAGAAGGAGTGCCCTGAAAGAGGTCTCCAGAGCAGCCAAGTGTGACAGAATCGTCATTAGCTCAGATGAGATAATGAATGAGAAAACGCTTGGTAAACCATAAAATCCTAAGTGTTAACGACTGTCTTATTATTGTTAGTAATTTATTTATTAGTATTGTTACTACTAATAATGACTCACCAAGCTTCCTGCTTAGAGTTTCAATTGAGGCTACAATGCCTCAAAAAGATATGGCATGAAAAGCTGCTGAAAACACAAGGAGAAAAGGTAATCCATTGCTGCGCCAGTCTCTGAGAGAAGTTGTGTTTACAAAGACCCCCCAGCACCCTTGCCAACTCTAATTTTCCACTGCTGAAATGATTTTTCCTTATCAATGATAATACAGCCATGTATCCCGATTGTGAAAGAACACTTACTGTTGAGGTTTGTCTCCAGCAATCCTACTGTGAAAAGACCACCTCTCCACGCATGCCTGAAAGAAAGACTTAAGGACTGACAGACCACCTTCCTCTCTCCCTGCAAATGTATGGGCTTTTCTCAGATTCTTTCCCTAAAGTTCTCCAACTATTTCAAAAATTGGGAATACCCCAAAATTTAAATATATATATATATATATATATATATATATATATATATATATATGATGCAGCCATGAAATTAAAAGACGCTTACTCCTTGGAAGGAAAGTTATAACCAACCTAGATAGCATATTCAAAAGCAGAGACATCACTTTGCCAACAAAGGTTCGTCTAGTCAAGGCTATGGTCTTTCCTGTGGTCATGTATGGATGTGAGAGCTGGACTGTGAAGAAGGCTGAGCGCCGAAGAATTGATGCTTTTGAACTGTGGTGTTGGAGAAGACTCTTGAGAGTGCCTTGGACTGCAAGGAGATCCAACCGGTCCATTCTGAAGGAGATCAGCCCTGGGATTTCTTTGGAAGGAATGATGCTAAAGCTGAAACTCCAGTATTTTGGCCACCTCATGCGAAGAGTTGACTCATTGGAGAAGACTGATGCTGGGAGGGATTGGGGGCAGGAGGAGAAGGGGACGACAGAGGATGAGATGGCTGGATGGCATCACTGACTCGATGAATGTGAGTCTGAGTGACCTCCGAGAGCTGGTGATGGATAGGGAGGCCTGGCGAGCTGCAGTTCGTGGGGTCGAAAAGAGTCGGACACGACTGAGTGACTGATCTGATCATGCGAAGAGTTGACTCATTGGAGAAGACTCTGATGCTAGGAGGGATTGAGGTCAGGAGGAGAAGGGGACGACAGAGGATGAGATGGCTGGATGGCATCACTGACTTGATGAATGTGAGTTTGAGTGACCTCTGGGAGTTGGTGATGGACAGGGAGGCCTGGCGTGCTGCGGTTCATGGGGTCGCAAAGAGTCGGACACGACTGAGCGACTGATCTGATCTAATATATATGATTCAGTCAAAAATCTGAGTAAGCATATGTATTTGGCACTGAAAGATGTGGAAAGCTGAGCCTGAAGGCAGGCGGTGGTCACTTGACTCTGCCCATAATTCTACACAGACAGTTACACACAGTGAACTTGGGGGGCTCCGATAAGTATAATGAGAAGCACTTTCAAATTTTTACTTTTGAGTATTTTTCAATAAATAAGTCCATTTAAGCTCCAATGGAACAGTCTGCCAAGCTACTTTTTCAACCAGGACTTTAAAAAGAAAGAAATAAAAAAGAATAATTTATAATGATCAAAGATAAAGTAAAATACTAGTCTGAAAGAAATGCAATTTCAGATTTAGAAGTTGGTTTTATGAGGGAGATAATCCTCCCCTGTTTTTTCCAGGACTATAAATGCAATTTTTATTTTATTTTATTTTTTTCCCCAGCCCTCAGGTTCTTACAAAGATTGAACATGGGGAAGATTATTTCATTTATTGTCCAAGGGGGTACTTGGCAATAACATTTTGCAGACCCACCTTGTGCTATTTAGAAGCATAAGTTGGAAAAGCCCTGCTAGCTGCTGCTTGTCAATGGATCTAACCTTCTACTTTTTATGAAGACCCAGCCCTTCTGTATCTGGGGACAATCTGTGAGTTTGGTCATAATGATCTTATGCTCATTATCAACAATTAACACAAAGAACAGATAAGATCTTGGCTGTTTCAGCCTTAGGGAAAGACCAATGTTTTGTTTTGCTTTTTTATAAAATGCCAATTAGAATATAAAACTTGATACCAAACCACTCATATTAAAGTCACAAGCAGTTCTGAAATATGTCCAATATAAACAATAACCCTGGTTTATGACATTCTGCTCAAATCTCTCCTTTGTGTTTCAGAGGCTCCAATAAGGTATTATTCCAGAACAGGAAAAGAGAGGCTGCTGTGTTGTTCAGCTTCATCTGGGCATCCTACTACAGCATGAGAGCAAATTCAGGAGAACTTTTTTTAAAAGTGCTAGACCACAGTTTTGAATTCCACCTAGTAAGAGCTTATTGACTTCCATGGTAAACATATGTAATCATACAACTTAAATGATTTATCTTTTCACCAGAAGAATGTAAATGAGAAAAAAAAATGGCACTGCTAACCAACCTCTAAAAGTTTCAAGTCATGAAAAATTAGAAAGAAATAGAGAAAAAGGGAGCTAATCTTCCCTCCTAAATGAGATTACATCCATGCTGAGATGCAAGCCAGACACTTTTCAGTCTGCAGGACAGAAAAAATATTTATCAACATCCATAATATTCATACAATGTCTATCAAAAACTTGTGTCGTTACAGGAAACACAAACCAAAACATCACTTTTTCATTCAGTCTTCTAATAAAATGTTTTTCGGGGACTCTCAGGACAAGAGGTTTAATATAACAACTTGGTAAATGCACAATATGAATTATCTCCAAATAATGGTCTTAGTAATGCAGGTAGGATTGATTTTTATTTAATGTAAGTGATTTTTAATCCATCAGACCTAGGTTTGAGATCAAGCTCTGGCACTAAGTAGCTATGTGACTTTGGACAAGTCTCTGTGGGGTTCCCTTATCTGCAAAAAGAGGATAATTATGGTCTGTATCTCATAGTCTCATTATTAGGATTAAATGAGTTAATAGATAGGAAGCAATCCAAGCAGGGTCTGCCCCATAGTAATCTCTTAATAAATACTAGTTATTACTAGCAATATGCTGAAACCTTTCTCCTGCTGTGTTTTTTCTGCAGCCATCATTTGTTATAGCTATCACCTAAAGGAGGAAATGTATGTATTTCTGAAAAACAGATTATGTCAGGAGCAGACAAGCAAACAGAGAAACACTAATCCAACCAGTCCATTTTAAAGGAGATCAGTCCTGGGTGTTCTTTGGAAGGACTGATGCTAAAGCTGAAACTCCAATACTTTGGCCACCTCATGAGAAGAGGTGACTCATTGGAAGAGCCTCTGATGCTGGGAGGGATTGGGGGCAGGAGGAGAAGGGGACAACAGAGGATGAGATGGCTGGATGGCATCACTGACTAGATGGACATGTTTGGGTGGGTGAACTCCGGGAGTTGGTGATGGACAGGGAGGCCTGGCGTGCTGCAATTCATGGGGTCGCAAAGAGTTGGACATGACTGAGCGACTGAACACTGGAGACAAAGTTCTATTTTTCTGAAAGTCTAAAGGGAGCTGGAGAAAGTCAAGTAAAATGTTTTCATTTCTGGCCCTCTTTCATGTCTGTGAACAGATTCCAATGATATGCTTCCCAATAGGGAAAGCAGCTTAGAAAATTAGAGCATTGCAGAGAAAATTGCTAGAGATCTGCAACCCCTTTCCCTCCGCTTAGCACCACACGGACATAGCTAAGGAGTCTAAGCTATCCGCTCATCTAATTATTAATTGTGATAGCAATTTATATACATCTAAAATTAATGGGTATGTAGTCAGCCTCTGTGTATGTTCTGCTTCCTAAGAAGGGCCTTTCTAAGAACAGAGACAAGCTGAGTCTTTTTTTGCTTAATAGAGAACCATGCTGCCAACAGATTTTGAGACCAGCGCTTCCAACTCAGAATGGTTAACCAAACTATCAAGGGAGGATTCCAGAAGAAATACCAGAAGCACATTCCAAGTATGGGCTTTCGAGACAAACAGATCTGACTTTAAAAACCTTAACCCATGCTTCCATGTGTGATGTTGGGCAAGTCAGCTAACTTATTCTACCTTGTTTCCCCATCTAGGTCATCTATGCATGCCAGTTTTCCCAGGACAGCCCTAAAGTATACCTTCCGTCCTAGGGTGATTAATAAAAGCAACCCTATCCCTTCAAAAGTGTTACTGTTTGAACAATGAATTAATGGACACTTCATTCTTCAGTTAAAATATTTGTCACCTCTCAGGCTAGCCATGATGTATATTCATTGCTACCACAGTGTCTTACATATAGAAATGTTCAATATACACCAGTTCCCTCTTTATCCTCTTTATCAATTTCTTTCAGATCCATTCTGTGTCCAACACAGCAATCATTAACCTCACAGGGCTATAAAATACTTGAAGCATGGTAATTTGAAGTTCAGATACTCTGTAAATGTAAAATACACTAGATTTTGAAGACTTAGAACATTGAATAAAGAAGGTAAAATAGCTCATCAATAATTTTTATGGTAATGACATGTGCAAATGCTATTATTTTTTAATATATTAAGTTAAATCAAATAAATTATTAAAATTAATTATATGAGTTTCTTTTTACTGCTTCAGCATGACTACTAAAAACAATGTAAAATGACATTTTATTGTATTTCTGTTGGGCAATAGTGCTCCAGATGGTCCATATGTATGGACGTCACACACCTCATCCCATCCATTAAATTCTTCCTTTGAAACCCAAGGTGAGAATCAAGTATGCTTTCATCATATTTATCAACATGTTTTTAAACTTACTCTGGGTTTTGGAAGCTAAAAGGGCAATAAACTAAAACACAAAATAAAATCAACTTTGACCATGCCTCTCAGCAATGGTTTCTCCTCAGGGAGAGAAACATTGACCTTGAGTACATTAGGAGAGCTAAAGAGCTGGGGCCAACCTTGGAAGACGTCCGCGTTGGCAAGAAAAAAAGAATCTTGGTTTGCCAGAAAAGATATTGCAATCTCTCCCTGGGTCACGTTTGCTAATCCTTGCGAAGGCTTATGAAACATCTCTGGTCTCAAATCTGAATAACATAAAAGAACCAGGACCCAGGAGCATGCTATAGGTGCCGCCTCCTTGAAAACAAGTATTCATGCCATGAAAGAGCATCAGCTTTCGGCCCCCCAAATCTTCTAAAAGCATTAAAACAGCCTCTAGTTTGATTATTGTAGATGCCCCTGACACAAGTGGAAGAGTTGAGAACAACAGAATATACAGAACAGAGTATTCAAAATAATAATTTAATTCAATTAGTGCCCATGCCACACTGATACAGCTAGTTGAACAATATCAATGTTCAATTTTTAAAATAGCAAAGAGGAGGGGCTGGAGGGAGGCTCAAGAAGGAGGGGAGATATATATATATGGAGAAGGCAATGGCACCCCACTCCAGTACTCTTGCCTGGAAAATCCCATGGATGGAGGAGCCTGGTAGGCTGCAATCCATGGGGTTGCGAAGAGTCGGACACGACTGAGCGACTTCACTTTCACTTTTCACTTTCATGCATTGGAGAAGGAAAAGGCAACCCACTCCAGCGTTCTTGCCTGGAGAATCCCAGGGACGGGGGAGCCTGGTGGGCTGCCGTCTATGGGGCCGCACAGAGTCGGACACGACTGAAGCGACTTAGCAGCATATGGCTGATATATATGATTATCATTTTGTTGTATGGCAGAAGCCAACACAACATTGTAAAGCAATTATCCTCCAATTAAAAAAAAAAATATTAGCAAACTGGATTTTGAAGAGATTTTTATCAAATAATCCACTTCAGAAAACCTTTTCAGATATGCAGATTTCTTTAAAGTTATTTCTTCTGGAAGAATTCTATTGGCTGAGGTGGTTTCCCTGGCATCGCAGGTCAGTTCTATCCTAGAGGTAAAAAGTAATGATTCAAACTGGTTTCCCAGCACAACTGAACAAGAGCTGTCATCAACGTATTGAATTTTTCACATTTCAACCCGTTGTTTTAGCACTGTGCAGATATAAACGTTGACGTCACTCCTCAGAGGAGCACCATCTTGCCTGATGGCCCCACAGTTTGGAAGGAAGGTAATGACAGACACTATGAGAAGTATGTGTTGGATAGATCTAATATTTAATGTGTTCCATGAGATGCTTTGTGCCTGAGCTCCACCAGCTCTTATCAGCTAACTCCCCCACCCATTCACCCACAATCATAATTCCTCTCTCTTTGATAACGTGCCAACACAGGGAGAGGCAAGGGTTTGGAACAAGAGCATCTGAAGTGGAGGAAAACACAACAGGCCTCTCACTTTCCCTCTCTAACCGCAACAATTGGAGAAGACTTTGGCCTGAAAAAATCTATCTGCTACTAAATGGTACCCAGATGGAAATCACAGCTGTTCTCTGGTACCAGCTGTACCTATGCCCATCCATCTTCAGAACACGCCTGCGGCTGAGCAGGGAGAAAAATTGGGTTGACAGAGCAGTTAAAGAGCCTCTCTTTTCTTCTGCACACTTTTCCTTTTATCTTTCCCCTTCAGTTTCAGAGTTTCTTGTTCTCACCTTCATGCTGTGGCAGTGCTGACAGAAGAAAACTGCAGTTCTGGAAAACCAGTGGTGAGTAACAGCCCCAGGCTCTGAATACCTAATGCCTATTGTATGCGTGTGTGGGAGGGGCGACAGGAGGGAGGGGGAGAATTTGGTCAAATTGCCTGGGTAGGAAGAGGACCTCGTGATGATGACCCTAGTGCATCCAGAGAGTATCTGACTTTTGATACCTGTCTGCTAATTAAATCCAAACATCTAATATGCACGGCCTCTAGGAATGCATTGTTCAAACAGATTCGATTCCTGCCCAGAATCTTTTCAAGCCACTGACCACTTTGAACCTAATTAGAAAAAGCAGAGGACACTGGAGACATTTAATAAAAGGAATCGGGTTGCTGCTTCATCTTCATGACCTGGGATTTATAAGGGAATTTCACTGGCTTTGTAGCAATGTAAAATAAATAGACATTAGATGATGACAGGGAAAACAAAATTGCTGCCAAAGCTAAAAAGAGCTTGGCAAAAGAAGAAAGAACTACTACATAGTCAGTCATTATTTACTGTACAAACCTTTTCATAAAGCATAGAAGAGAGATACATAGAAATAATGGGCCCCTGCTAAAAGATGAAAAGAGCTTTCTATAGCTACATTATCCCCTTGTCGGAGGCACAGACTCGTCCCAGTGGTTACACAATCTTATTGTTCTATTCAACCATTCAGAAAGCTGAATGAACACCCCTGCTCTGGAACTTTTAAAGACTGTAATAAATAGTCCACACGTTTCCAAGGAAAAGAATAAAACTGTAATGCATGGAAATGACTAATTAATTCATTAATCCTCACAGACTGCCATGGTCCGCTGCATATGGTCTCACCAGTTAATTAGTTTTTTTGCTTGTCATGCTAAAATGTAAATAAGTGCTGTTACTTAACCTACCAGCTCTTGACAAAGCAATCCAACTGTTCATTGTTTCATGTAAAAGGAGGAATGCTTTGCTGTTTGGTGGTGCTGTTTGGTTATCTTTGAGATGTGGGTGAAACAACGTAACCTGAAAAAAACCATCTTAAAGAAATGGTTTGATTCTATGCATTCCCCCTTCTTACCCCAGGAAACAGAAATCCTGTAGCTTCTTTACTGAAGTTGTGTCCACCCAATCCAACAATAGGGAATTAATTTTAAATGTTAATGAAGAAAATTTTCTTTTCTTTCAACTGTAGCGTGCTCATAGCTATGAAGCACTGTAACTATAAACTTGATCTAAACAAAAGATACACAATGGAAAGATCTGAAGAAGCAAGGTACATTTTTGATGAATGCTAACACAATAGTCTATCTTGCTGCTAGGTTGCATTTCGATAGCTAATATCATAGGTAGATTCATTTAGCCTTTCCGTGTGTGTGTGTGTGTGTGTGTGTGTGTGTGTGTGTTAGGGCAGGAGATTTGTTGCCTGGGGTGAAAAGTGGGAACAAATGTGTTCCTACAGCATCTGAGAAAACTGGCAGAAGAAAGTGAAAAATGTATCCAGGGAAATGCACAACAAAGGGACCATTCTTACAAAGGAAAGAACACTGACCCCATAAGCTGTACTGATAATGTTTTATGGTACCCGAAGCAGAGCAAAAAAAAAAACTTTGTTTAACTGTAGCTAGCAAAAAGTGGTGGATTCTAATTAATCTTACTTTCTAGAGCTGCTGCTGCTACTACTAAGTTGCTTCAGTCATATCCATAGATGGCAGCCCACCAGGCTCCCCTGTCCCTGGGATTCTCCAGGCAAGAACACTGGAGTGGGTTGCCACTGCCTTCTCCAATGCATGAAAGTGAAAAGTGAAAGTGAAGTCGCTCAGTCATGTCCAACTCCTAGCGACCCCATGGACTGCAGCCCACCAGGCCCCTCCATCCATGGAATTTTCCAGGCAAGAGTACTGGAGTGGGTTGCCATTGCCTTCTCTGATGGGGCCTTGCACAGACCACTAACTGAGTACCCACTCTGACTTTAAATCTTTAAGACCTCAGGGTCTTGGGCAAGACATCTGCCCTTCCTAAGCCACTACTTCCTCGACAGGAAAACAGAGAGTAACACCTCCTGCTTCGCAATATCTCAGTTTCAAAGATCAAATACCAAAATTATGGAAAGTTGTTCTGGAAGCTGTAAAGGCCTGTATGAAGATGGTATTTAATTGACTATGATAAAGAAGCATCACATATAAGCAATAAATGAATGTTTCAAAGAACATAGAAAAGGTACTCAATATTACAACAATCTTGAATACAATTTAATCTTTCTTGGAGGGTTTAAAAAGTATTTTAGGAAGCCACAATATCTCTTTCTATCAGGAAAAGGAATCAAGTACAGAAATAGCCAACAAACTTGTATGGCAAAAATTACAATTCTGATGATTTCATATATATGGTTGTTTGAAATATCAATTATCAGGAGCTACTCTAACCCATTATGGCTTTCAACTGTATCATCTAAGTTGTATAAGAGATATTACTACTAAGTCACTTCAGTCGTGTCCGACTCTGTGTGACCCCATAGACAGCAGCCCACTAGGCTCCCCCGTCCCTGGGATTCTCCAGGCAAGAACACTGGAGTGGGTTGCTATTGCCTTCTCCAATGCATGAAAGTGAAAAGTCAAAGTGAAGTCACTCAGTCGTGTCCGACTCCTAGCGACCCCATGGACTGCAGCCTACCAGGCCCCTCCATCCATGGGATTTTCCAGGCAAGAACACTGGAGTGGGTTGCCATTGCCTTCTCCAATGCATGAAAGTGAAAAGTGAAAGTGAATTCACTCAGTACTGTCTGACCTTTAGCATGGACTACAGCCCACCAGGCTCCTCTATCCATGGAATTTTCCAGGCAAGAGTACTGGAGTAGGGTGCCATTTCCTTCTCTGTGATAAGAGATATTAATCACCCATTAAAAAGAATGACAGAACTATATCAATTGACTGCAAAAATATTCATAAGATAGTACTGATTGATCAATGTAAGAGGGAGACATGAGTTTGGGGAAAACCAGAGATGCTGTCCATTGTAGAAAGATGCCCTTTACTCAAGATGCTTTATTTCCATCTGTCGGGATATTCTTATATAGCCATCTGATAGAAAATTGTTGTAATAAATAGAAAACCCTTCACTGTCTGCAATATGATTGGACTTCTATTAGCTGTGGTGCTCTTGTGCAGTGCACAACCCTCCCAACCATGTAGGGTGACCCTGAGATGTTCAGTTTTACTTTTTACACTTTCATTTTGTGTTATATTTACTGCAAAATTTATGAACTACCATTTGCAACTTGAAAAACCAATGTCACTTTCAATGTTTGAAACAAGTATTAAAAATGTATTAGTACTGGAAACCATCCAGGTATCCACAATAGGGGATTGGTTAAGTTAATTACATATGTTTATTTACTCGACTACTTAGAAACCTATTAAAATGGTGAGGCAAATGTATATAATGTTTAAGAGGGGAAATGAAGTTAAAAAACATATGCATAGTATTCTAGATAGAGAAAGATGTTGACAAAGGACGGATAGTTCGACGGCCCTGTTTATTTATGGAATAATCCTGAAATGAGGGACAGCACAGTGGTGATTCATGTATGACTGGCGCATGGGTAATTTTTGCCTTTATATTTATACATTTATATATTTGTTGGACTTTTTATAATAATCACAAATTGTTTCTGTTGGGAATTTTGTCAGTTAAGTTCTGCTGGAGAAAACGTCTGTCTCCTCCCATTTAAGCAGAAGGACCTTTGGACAACCCAGAGGATTATTTAATATTTAACTTAGCACACCAGTTAAGTCATTGGCAGAGCTTCTTAAGAGTCTGAGTCTTGCTTTCAGTAAGCATCCAGGTTGACTTCTATGTGTGTTTTCTATTAGTTTAGTTCTTAACCATTTTCCCCAGGATAATTGAAAACAAAGAAACTTGCTGGGTTCAATGAGTGGAAAGGAGTCAGAGGAAGTTAACAAAGGAATAGCAGAGCATACACGTCCTCTGTCGGTGGTGGCGCCCAGCTTAAACATGGTTCCCTGTGTTATCTCTTTATTCACACCGTACCTGTATACCCTAGCATGTTTCTGACTGTTTGCGATCATGGGGAATACAAAAATGAGCAAGATCCAATGCTGCCCTCAAGGAACTTACAATTCATTTTCTGTCTACGTAGTCCAGAAGCTTCCAAACACAGATTGACATGGACCAAGACGATTAGCAGAGGACCAACTGTTTTCAAAATAACCACTTATCGCACTGAAATCAATGAATCCTTTTCAAGGCATAATTCTATTTCATACAAGGAGACAGCCCTTAAGGCTAGGAAAAATAAGTCACCTGATTTACAGACAAAAGTTGACAGTCTTCACAAGGCATTGGAAATAAAGATCTTTATTCTGAGGTTGTAAGTGAACATGGACTATAATGTGTGTGCGGCTGCCTCTCTGCAGAGCTGGCAGTAAGCAGGCAAACCCTTAGTGTAAGGGGAGAAGGCAGAATGGAAAATACAGTGAGGAGTGGAGACGGCTAATGGAGAGAGATGAATGGGTAAGCTCTCATCTGCACATACAGAAGCCTCCACGTGGTTATGAACAAAGGATGATTGCAAGACGGTTTATTAATTGAAAGTAACTGTTCTCATCTTGGTGCAATGGCTTGATGTTGAAAAACCAAACACATGATAAAAGGACATGCACAGTCAGCAGAGAAACCTCAGCTTTCAAAAATCTGCCAGGAAGAAGAAAGTTTAGAATGGATTTGTTTTCTGGCTCCTCACAACAAATTAACCACCAAGGGACTCCCAAGGAGCTGAATAAGGAACCAGTCTTTCCCTCCCGCTCCTTCCCCACCCATTCCCCAGTCTTCCCCTCTCCATCTCCCTATCTCTTGCCCTTCTGGCTACTCATATGTGCATGGTGAGCAAGTGTCCAAAGAAGGGCGCTATTTGTATCCTCTTTTTCATGCAGCAACTAATACTTGAAAAAGCAAAACGAATTCCACACATCCCATACCCTAGAACTAGGGCTTACTATAAAACAAAACAAAAATTAGATTTCTCATTTATAAGCCATTTTTCCCATTGTTAAATAAATATGATTCGCATTCAGCAGTTGTGTCCATGAAGTGACCATGTGGGTATATTGAAGACTGGATTTCTTACATGCTTTGTTCCTGGGTTCAGCACCAGGTTGCTAATTTGCACATTACACAATATGACTGCATTGAAGCTGAAAGTGTCAGTCACTCAGTCATGTCTGACTCTCTGCGACCCCATGGACTGTAGCCCGCCAGGTTCCTCTGTCCAAGTTCTCCAGGCAGGAATACTGAAGTAGGTTTGCATTTCCTTCTACAGGGGATCTTCCAGACCCAGGAATCAAACCTAGGTCACCTGCATTGCAGGCAGATTCATTACTGTCTGAGCCACCAGTGACTGCATTGAGAGACCTAATTGGCTATACTGGCAAATTTCTTTGTGAATAAAAGAAAAAATAATAATTTGCTGCTGGAAACTACTTTTAAATGTGTGTGCTGAAGTGTTCTCCAGTGGAATACATTGCTTTAAAAATATGTATATTTATTTAGCTGTGCTGGGTCTTAGCTGTAGCATGCAGGATGTTTTTTTGGTTGTGGCATGCAAACTCTTAGTTACAGCATGTGGGATCTAGTTTCCCAACCAGGAATCAAACCCGAGCCTCCTATATTGGGAGCATGGTGTTTTAGCTACACGACCACCAGGGTAGTCCCAAGATACATTGCTTTAAGCCTCCCAGAAATGAGTCCAAAGTATCATTCCATGATGTAATAATTACGATCACAAAAATCTTATTTCACTAGGAATATTTGTCTTTGAACCAAAACAGTGCTGGACTTAGACAAAAGCCACACATACACACAACACATCCTTTGAGATCCAGCCCCTCCAAATTTTCTCTCTTCTCCTAGACACACATACTCTCTGACAGGATGTGAGTTGAAGTCAATGAGGTACCTTCTTAAGATACTAGTTGTTGGTAAATGATGTCAAAATGTGTAAGAAAAGACTTCAATCAACCTTTCTCTCTATAAATGTTCTAAGCACTAATGAAAGGCTCGGGGAAGTAGCATTGTTGAAAACCTACATCATGTTTTCCTCTCTTGAATGAACCAGTCTCCTCTGCAAAAGACAGGAGCGTCAGCCCAGAAGGAGGCAAAACTAAGCGTTCTGGAAATGCAGCCCTGCCAAGAAGTCATCTGTTCTTGGTGTTGGAAAAACTTCAACCATATTACATGTCTTTTCCAAACAAGTGTTTGAGGGCTCTGGAAAATTCTTCCTGGGCCACAATACAGAACAACTGAAGGACATAATTCGGTGTCTACCGTCCATTTGTCATTTCAATGTTAGTTTCCATCTTTTAGCTTTGGAAATCTGTAATCACATCACTGGACTTCCCATGTGAAAGACTTGGCTACAGTGAGCAAGAAGGTAGATTTTCACTTCTTTATTTGATATTACTATTTTAGTTTTGGGTTTTTTTTTTTTTTCCATTTTCTTCCCAGAGTTAACAGGAAAATAAATTCTTTTAGGGGAGTTCTAGAACTGGCTTCATGGTTTTAAAAGGATGAAAAGGACTTGTGAGAAGCGCAAGGAAAGGGAAGATGGAGCCAGGGTAGGAGGTGGAATGGAATGAATAAATGCCACCAAACCGAGCACACTGGGCAAGTCCACAGTGGAGATCAGCCCAGGCAGGCAACATGTCACAGCGAACCTGAATTTGGTCTCTGTGCATTTCATCATAGAGGTACATGTGATTGTTTTGTTTTGCTTTGCTTCAATGTGGCCACACCACATGGCATGTGAGATCTTAGTTCTCACATCCCAGGATCAAATCCACAGCCCCTGCACTGGAAGCTCAGAGTCTACACCACCAGACCACCAGGAAAGTTCCACTCATACAATTTTTAGTGCTGAAATGAAAATGAAGAAAAAGACTATTTTATAAACCTCGAGAGCAAATGATTCCCCTCACTATTTTTTTAAACCATGAATAGCATTCAGTTTTTCTATTAAATGCATTTAAAACAAAAGAGAAATTCTCTCCAAGAAGGCACAAATTCTAAATCCTCTGATACTGGAAACAAGGTTGAACAACACGAAAAATCACCCCAACAGCTGTTTCTGTACAACAGCTCTTAGGAAGGGAATCTCACGGTGTCACTTAACCAGCTGTCATATTGTGGAAAAGTGAACATACCGATTGATGTATTGTTCCTGGGAGGTGGGAAGAGTAGGGGTTTATTTGAGAAGAGAGGGAAGACGGGTCAGTGAATTACAGCTCTAACCTGTGAACAGTGGTTGAATTGTTTGGGGTGTTGATTCAAAATCCTACAAAGGCCCCATTATCCTTATTCTCCAGGTGATTGTACACCTGACAAATGGTAATGGCAACATTAGCTGACCTGCGAGAGTCCTCTAGACTCTAATGTGTGCCAGTATTAAGCCTGATAGCCTCTCTCTCTCCCCTATTTTGATAGCTGCCTGCTGTTTAAGCAAAGCACTGGGTTTCCTGACAGCTGAGGCCCAGGTGGCCTCACTATCAATCTAAACAAGCTGACGTGAAATTGATCTTCCAGGGTTGGGACTAGGGGAGCTGGTGTCAATAGAGCGTTCCACCTTCAGTAAAGGTAATTCTTTCATCATCAAGGGCGATAGGAGGAAGGACTAAGGAGAGCTGACACAGGTGTCCAAGTTACCCACTTGTATTTGCTTTTTAAACTCCAATTGTGATGACATCACCCTATCAAAGGGCTGTGTTTGTTGATGTTTGTTTATGTGGGTTGTCAGTATATAACTATGCACAATTACAGCTGGATCAGCCCTCTATATTAAAAAGATGGGAAAATTGAACCACAAAAGAAACTCTTTGGGCAAAGAAATGTTGATGGAAGCAAACAAAGAAAATGCAACCTGGATGGAAATTTCCAATAGTTTTAAAAACAATCCGGACAGTGTGGGCAGACTAGTGGTTTGAAAAAATACATATGTGTGTTAGTTGCTCTGCTGCTGCTGCTGCTAAGTCGCTTCAGTTGTGTCCAACTCTGTGCGACCCCATAGACGGCAGTCCACCAGGCTCCCCCATCCCTGGGATTCTCCAGGCAAGAACACTGGAGTGGGTTGCCATTGCCTTCTCCAATGCATGAAAGTGAAAAGTGAAAGTGAAGTCACTCAGTCCTGTCCGACCCTCAGCGACCCCATGAACTACAGCCTACCAGGCTCCTCCATCCATGGGATTATCCAGGCAACAGTACTGGAATGGGGTCCCATTGCCTTCTCCGGTTAGTTGCTCAGCCGTGTCCAACTCTTTGCGACTCCATGGGATGTAGCCCACCAGACTCCTCTGTCCATGGGATTTCCCAGGTAAGAATACTGGAGTGGGTTGCCATTTCCTTCTCCTGCAAGAGACTTGCAGCCAGACTCTTTCTCATCTGAACCACCAGGGAAGCCCTGTTAATTATCCCACCAATAAAATCCAACCAATAGATAAGTACTCCAGGAATAATTTTCTATTTAGGTTTTCAAATCAATATGTGAAAATTTTAGTAGACTTATTTTAACCAAGTTTGGTTTAGGATTGTCTTAGGTTTGGCATTTCATTCATCTTTGGGGAAGAATAAGGAATGGATGCTAAAGCTGAAACTCCAGTACTTTGGCCACCTCATTTGAAGAGTTGACTCATTGGAAAAAACTCTGATGCTGGGAGGGATTGGGGGCAGGAGGAGAAGGGGATGACA
Source organism: Tragelaphus eurycerus (assembly GCA_935064755.1). Classification (NCBI taxonomy): domain Eukaryota; kingdom Metazoa; phylum Chordata; class Mammalia; order Artiodactyla; family Bovidae; genus Tragelaphus; species Tragelaphus eurycerus. Next base: position 16,987,841 of record CAKXYN010000003.1, read on the forward strand.
GAGGATGAGATGGCTGGATGGCATCACTGACTTGATGGACATGAGTTTGAGTGAACTCCGGGAGTTGGTGATGGACAGGGAGGCCTGGCATGCTGTGATTCATGGGGTCGCAAAGAGTCGGACACGACTGAGCGACTGAACTGAACTAAACTGAAAGTACATTCAAAATAGAAGTCAGAATGACCTTTGTGTTTGACTAAACCTGGCATAATCAATTGGACTATAAAGAAAAGTGAGCACCAAAGAATTGATGGTTTTGAACTGTGGTGTTGGAGAAGACTTTTGAGAGTCCCTTGGGCTGTAAGGAGGTCCAACCAGTCCATCCTAAAGGAGATCAGTCCTGAGTGTTCATTGGAAGGACTGATGTTGAAGCTGAAACTTCAGTACTTTGGCCACCTGATTCGAAGAACTGGCTCATTTGAAAAGACCCTGATGCTGGGAAAGATTGAGGGTGGGAGAAGGGGATGACAAAGGATGAGATGATTGAATGGCATTACCAAATCAATGGACGTGAGTTTGAGTAAACTCCAGGAGTTGGTGATTGAAAGGGAGGCCTGGCATGCTGCAGTCCATGGGGTCTCAAAGAGTCGGACATGACTGAGTAACTGAACTGAACTGAACTGAACTGAACGTAGTCAATAAGGGGGAAAATAAAACCTTTGTAGAGAGAAAACGAGTTGTACTCATGAGTTTAGTTTGGTGGCATGAATGGGGCCATTTCTTTTTTGAATCTTACTGAATTGGAACTGCTAGAAATGAGGCATGGCCTTCAGCTGCAATACAGGAACAGCTAATTCCTTATCTATAAGAGTTGCCCTGAGATTAGGTTAGATCTTAGGTTAGTTGTCCTGATTAGAAAGTGAAAAACCAGAAAAGCAATGGGTTCTTTCATTTCTACAACACTAGAATGAGTTGTTGTTGGAGAAACCCAACAAGTTTTTTCCACTTAAAGTACACTCTGAAAACATCAGACTATAAAGATGAAAAAAAAATCTACAGTTAAAAACCCAATCCAGTGCACCAAAGAGCATCTTCCAGTTTGGAAAATGTGAAATTAGCATTAGCAACTGTGTAGATTTTGCAGAAGAGCTGTGCATTCGCTATGAAAGATCTAAGACACACATTATCCCAGGCTTGGTCTATGATTCTGTGTGGCCTGAAGCTGAACATGCAAATTCTTTGAGCTACAACTTAATTTTACCTCTAAAAGTCAATGGGAATATTACAACAAAGAACACTACAAATGTGGTAAGAGTCTTGCTCAAATGACTGGGGAAATTGGTGGCTGAGCACTTCCTGAAGAATAAAATGAGAACATGATTTGATTATCATGTTCCCACATATTTAAAGAGATGAAACAAACTACTAAACTCTCATTCCAGCGTAACCAGATGAACCTTTCCAGAAACATTTCCTAGATCTTGGTGAGGAAATATTTTGGGTTAGGAGAACTAAAGTCACCTCATTTCTTTACTTCAGTCAATGGTACTTCATCCTCTACACATCAAATAGCTGAGATTTTCCACCACCACCTTGAAAGCATCAGAAGCCACAGTATCTGGTGGCACCACAAGCTAAGTGAAAAACAGATAGTTTTTACAACACAATTCTTCTATGCTGTAAGAGAGATGAGGGGCATGGATTCTTAGTAATTTGCCTAATTTCATTGTGTTGTCTTAGTGGGTAACACACCCACTAAGAAAGTCCTAAAAAATGCTGTCAATATAGGAAAAATCCACATAATAGATCAAACTTGAAGCACTACTTAAAATAGTCACGACGTGGAAGTAATCTAAGTGTCTGTTGACAGAGGAACAGAGAAAGAAGCTATGGTGTGTATATATACACACACAGTTGAATATTAGTCATGAAAAAGAATGAAATAATGCCATTTTCAGCAATGCAGGTGGACCTAGAGATTGTCATATTAAGTGAAGTCAGAAAGACGCAGATAATTACAATACAATATCACTTATTTGTGAAGTATAAAAAAATGATACAAATGAACTTGCTTATAAAATAGAAATAAACTCTCAGACACAGAAAATAATCTTATGGTTAACAAAGAGGCAGCAGTGATGGGGTTCAGCAATAAATTAGGAGTTTGGGATTAACAGATACAAACTACTATATATAAAACAGATAAGCAACAAGATTCTACTGTATAGCACAAGGAACGATATTCAATATTTTGTAATAATCTATAGTGGAAAAGAATTTTTAAAAGATATATGTATATATGTTTAACTGAATCACTTTACTGTATACCTAAAACTAACACAATGCTATCAGATCAGATCTAATCAGTTGCTCAGTCGTGTCCGACTCTTTGCGACCCCATGAACTGCAGCACACCAGGCCTCCCTGTCCATCACCAGCTCCCGGAGGTCACTCAGACTCACATCCATCGAGTCAGTGATGCCATCCAGCCATCTCATCCTCTGTCGTCCCCTTCTCCTCCTGCCCCCAATCCCTCCCAGCATCAGAGTCTTCTCCAATGAGTCAACTCTTCGCATGAGGTGGCCAAAATACTGGAGTTTCAGCTTTAGCATCATTCCTTCCAAAGAAATCCCAGGGCTGATCTCCTTCACAATGGACTGGTTGGATCTCCTTGCAGTCCAAGGGACTCTCAAGAGTCTTCTCCAACACCACAGTTCAAAAGCATCAATTCTTCGGCGCTCAGCCTTCTTCACAGTCCAGCTCTCACATCCATACATGACCACAGGAAAGACCATAGCCTTGACTAGGCGAACCTTTGTTGGCAAAGTAATGTCTCTGCTTTTCAATATGCGATCTAGGTTGGTCATAACTTTCCTTCCAAGGAGTAAGCGTCTTTTAATTTCATGGCTGCAGTCACCATCTGCAGTGATTTTGGAGCCCAGAAAAAGAAAGTCTGACACTGTTTCCATTGTTTCTCCATCTATTTCCCATGTAGTGATGGGATCGGATGCCATGATCTTCATTTTCTGAATGTTGAGCTTTAAGCCAACCTTTTCACTCTCCACTTTTACTTTCATCAAGAGGCTTTTGAGTTCCTCTTCACTTTCTGCCATAAGGGTGGTGTCATCTGCATATCTGAGGTTATTGATATTTCTCCTGGCAATTTTGATTCCAACTTCTGTTTCTTCCAGTCCAACATTTCTCATGATGTACTCTGCATAAAAGTTAAATAAACAGGGTGACAATATACAGCCTTGACGTACTCCTTTTCCTATTTGGAACCAGTCTGTTGTTCCATGACCAGTTCTAACTGTTGCTTCCTGTCCTGCATACAGATTTCTCAAGAGGCAGATCAGGTGGTCTGGTATTCCCATCTCTTTCAGAATTTTCCACAGTTTATTGTGATCTACATAGTCAAAGGCTTTGGCATAGTCAATAAAGCAGAAATAGATGTTTTTCTGGAACTCTCTTTTTCCATGATCCAGCGGATGTTGGCAATTTGATCTCTAGTTCCTCTGCCTTTTTGAAAACCAGCTTGAACATCAGGAAGTTCACGGTTCACATATTGCTGAAGCCTGGCTTGGAGAATTTTGAGCATTACTTAACTAGCGTATGAGATGAGTGCAATTGTGCAGTAGTTTGAGCATTCTTTGGCATTGCCTTTCTTTGGGATTGGGAGGAAAACTGACCTTTTCCAATCTTGTGGCCACTGCTGAGTTTTCCAGATTTGCTGGCATATTGAGTGCAGCACTTTCACAGCATCATCTTTCAGGATTTGGAATAGCTGGACTGGAATTCCATCACCTCCACTAGCTTTGTTCGTAGTGATGCTTTCTAAGGCCCACTTGACTTCACATTCCAGGATGTCTGGCTCTAGGTCAGTGATCACACCATCATGATTATCTGGGTCGTGAAGCTCTTTTTTGTACAGTTCTGTGTATTCTTGCCACCTCTTCTTAATATCTTCTGCTTCTGTTAGGTCCATACCATTTCTGTCCTTTATCGAGCCCATCTTTGCATGAAATGTTCCTTTGGTATCTCTGATTTTCTTGAAGAGATCCCTAGTCTTTCCCATTCTGTTGTTTTCCTCTATTTCTTTGCATTGATCGCTGAAGAAGGCTTTCTTATCTCTTCTTGCTATTCTTTGGAACTCTGCATTCAGATGTTTATATCTTTCTTTTTCTCCTTTGCTTTTCACTTCTCTTCTTTTCACAGCTATTTGTAAGGCCTCCCCAGACAGCCATTTTGCTTTTTTGCATTTCTTTTCCATGGGGATGGTCTTGATCCCTGTCTCCTGTACAATGTCACAAACCTCATTCCATAGTTCATCAGGCACTCTATCTATCAGATCTAAGCCCTTAAATCTATTTCTCACTTCTACTGTATAATCATAAGGGATTTGATTTAGGTCATACCTGAATGGTCTAGTGGTTTTCCCTACTTTCTTCAATTTCAGTCTGAATTTGGCAATAAGTAGTTCATGGTCTGAGCCACAGTCAGCTCCTGGTCTTGTTTTTGCTGATTGTATAGAGCTTCTCCATCTTTGGCTGCAAAGAATATAACCGATCTGATTTCGGTGTTGACCATCTGGTGATGTCCATGTATAGAGTCTTCTCTTGTGTTGTTGGAAGAGGGTATTTGCTATGATCAGTGCATTTTCTTGGCAAAACTCTGTTAGTCTTTGCCCTGCTATAAATCAACTATATTTTTAAAAAATTAAAATCAAACGATGTAGCACTGATTATTTTCTTTAGATCTCTGCTTTACAGAGGACTTGAACTAGAGCTTAAGTCTTCTGGATCAGTTCTGCTCAAAAGCACTTGTCCTTTATATATATATATAATAAAATGTATTAATGTCTCTTTTTTGGACACCATAAAAGTTCAAAATATGTGATCTAAGTGAACATTTCAGATAACTTGTTTGCCACTATATTCTAGAATCAAGTTCAGTTCTTGACCAGTAGTAAATGTTCAAAGTAAATAATTCAGGCTTTGTCCTTTTAACAGCATAAGTTGTTTTGAATCTTAACCATTCTTAGCACGTACATCTTAAGGAGAGAGAGAGAGATCAGTCGCTCAGTCGTGTCCGACTCTTTGCGACCCCATGAACCGCAGCACGCCAGGCCTCCCTGTCCATCACCAGCTCCCGGAGGTCACTCAGACTCGCATCCATCGAGTCAGTGATGCCATCCAGCCATCTCATCCTCTGTCGTCCCCTTCTCCTCCTGCCCTCAATCCCTCCCAGCATCAGAGTTGTCTCCAATGAGTCAACTCTTCGCATGAGGTGGCCAAAATACTGGAGTTTCAGCTTTAGCATCATTCCTTCTAAAGAAATTCCAGGATTGATCTCCTTCAGAATGGACTGGTTGGATCTTCTTGCAGTCCAAGGGACTCTCAAGAGTCTTCTCCAATACCACAGTTCAAAAGCATCAATTCCTCGGCGTTCAGCCTTCTTCACAGTCCAGCTCTCACATCCATACATGACCACAGGAAAGACCATAGCCTTGACTAGGCGAATCTTTGTTGGTAAAGTAATGTCTCTGCTTTTGAATATGCTATCTAGGTTGGTCATAACTTTCCTTCCAAGGAGTAAGCGTCTTTTAATTTCATGGCTGGCTGCAGTCACCATCTGCAGTGATTTTGGAGCCCAGAAAAACAAAGTCTGACACTGTTTCCACTGTTTCCCCATCTATTTCCCATCTTAAGGAACATCTTAAGGAACAGGACATTTTAAATGTAATTCCATGTTTTGTCAACAAGTGAAATTTACATGGAAAGCCTCCATCGTTGAATCATGCTATTGTGGTGATGACTTTAGAGATTCTTGAGCAGTGCAAGGCCATTTTCTCCTATGCTGGATGCTCTGTTCATAACATCCTTTCATCCTTTCATAACATTGAATCCAGTAAGCCTGCCTCACTCAGGGTTCTGCCTCTCTCCACTCATCATCAATCTATTTCATAAATATTTATTGAGCACCTGCGTTGCATTTTTTTTGCTGTGTTGTTTAGTTGCTAAGTCACATTGATTCTTTGTGACCCCATGGACCATGACCTCCCAGGCTCCTCTGTCCTTGGGATTTCCCAAGCAAAATACTGGAGTATGTTGTCTTTTCCTTCTCTAGGGACCTTCCCCACCTAAGGATCAAACTCATGTCTCCTGCATTGGCGGGTGGATTCTTAACTCCTGAGCCACCAGAGAAGTCCACCCTATATTACGCCAGGTCCTAAAACTCTTATAGGTTTTATTCCTACAGCACTTGGATTTTATGATAAGAATCTTCCATGCTGCTCAGAATCTCTTCTAACTTATATACAATTTTGCGTCTATGTTCAAAATGACTGAAGTTTCTACATTTCCAAAATCTAGGTTATTGTGATGGGAGAAGGTGATGGTACCCCACTCCAGTACTCTTGCCTGAAAAATCCCATGGATGGAGGAGCCTGGTGGGCTGCAGTCCATGGGGTCGCTGAGTCTGACATGACTGAGCGACTTCACTTTCACTTTTCACTTTTATGCATTGGAGAAGGAAATGGCAACTAACTCCAGTGTTCTTGCCTGGAGAATCCCAGGGACGGGGGAGCCTGGTGAGCTGCCGTCTAAGGGGTCGTGCAGAGTCGGACACGACTGAAGTAACTTAGCAGCAGTAGCAGTAGCAGGTTATTGTGACATTCCTGGAGTTAATCTTCTTGCTTAATACTTGTCCCCTCAGCTGACACACTGCTCTCCATCACATTCCATGTCTTTGCTGCTAATGATCCATAAGTCAGGCAGCTGTGAAAGTTTCCCTTCCTCTGTAGTGACACTACCCCAGGGCCAATTCTGAAATTGTATCTGAAAAGTATTTGAGGTTGGTGGAAAGTTATAACAGAGTGGGATTTGATTTTTTTTAAAGCCTCAGGCCTCACATTCATATAACTCAAGAATACTAACCTAGATCTTTCCAGATTGTTGCTCTGATTTCAGGCTCAGTGATGTGTTCTCAAATTCATTCTCCCATCAGTACCATTTTGCTGTCATGCGTGGACCCAGTTCATGCTGAGCCCTGACAGGAGGTGCATGTGATAGCATGGCAGGGCTGGGCAAATTTGAAACAGCCCGTTGCCCATTAACTAGTTTTAGAAACAACAATGAAACAGGAAATAACAAAGCATGATCCTTGAATTAGTACTTCAGCAAAAATACTCAAGAGTTTTTCCACAGTCTGTAAATTGCTCCAGCTGTGTTTTCACGGTTTATGAAACTGAGAAAGGCAAACTCTAGAGACAAATTAAAATGTTGGATCTGGTCAGGGATGATTTTATAATAAAGGTGCTCAGTTATATGGCATAGTCTATGATACATGCAGAACTATAAGCCAAGTCTACTGAAAATACAAACAGTTTATGCATTGTCCACCCAGAGGGATAAGGACTGGCATATATCAACACACAGATCAACCCAAATAATAAGATCTGTTTTATTGCTATGTTCTACCAGGAGAGGATGGAGGTATAACATTTTATTATGAAACGACTAATAGAAGGAACAGGAACACATAGGGATGGGCTCACTTTGGAAGGAAATGAATAGTGGATGAGGAGTGCCACCTTTTGGCTATTGGATGGTTTGACAGCCTCTCTGTTTAAAGAAAAAATGATTTTTGGCTTAGTGAATCGTGAGCTTTGCAATCTAATTCAGAAATACTTCTAAAAATTCTTTTCCAGGTACCTCTGGGTCTCATCCTTTTTGGAATCAGCCTTGTTAGACTACCTCATGCTTTGCCCATTCAAATACTGCCCAAGAGGTTGATGTGAGCTATTTATTGCTCCCTATCACTTCCCAGAGTACCAAAGATGTAGCCAGAAAAACCAAGACAACATTGAAAGGCAGGGTGCATTTTTAAATTGAACTGCACTCCTGGCTGTGATGGCACAGAAGCAACAAATACAAAGTCTGATGGAGCCAACACAGTCCTTAGAGTCTCATAGCCCTGAACTTAACACAAGCTATGACATTTGGGAAGAGATTTATTGTTCCTGGTTGGATAAGCATGGAGTTTTCCAGAGAAATAAATTAAACATACACGTAACCCAAATACCACGCAGGTAGTGATGCATGCCACAGAGGCTCCCCACCTCAGGAAAATCTAAAAATAGTCACACGGGTGCCCATTAACCTTGGCAATATGAGAAGATGTTGGAGACTAAGAATTGACCAAAGTCGTGGGCCACCAAGCTGTATGTAGTGAGACGGAGCATAAAGCTTCCACCTTCACGTATGAGGCTTCTAAAGAGCTCAGTGAACAAGAGTTCTTCCTCTCACCCCAGACTAGGCAGAACTAGTGAAAAGAGCCCACACTGAAGAGTCTTCCCTCCAGAAGAATTTCCTAGGAGCCCCAGAAAGTTCCCCCACCATGAATAGATTCTTAAAAGGAAGCATCAACATTTTGAGATCCCATTGCCCCAGGAGAGTATAGACAGACTCCATAGAATCAGAGCGCTGAATTACAAGCATGGGCTGAGCATACTCCCCATGTCCTCAAGGGTTTACAAGACCCTTATAAGTGCTCTATGCTTTACCTCAGTAGAGGCTTCAGGGAAAAACATCACAACATCCTGAAAGACCTGCTCCCATATTCCTGTAGGTAAGGAGTTCGAGGTAAAGCATGAGAAAATCAAAGAAACAATCCAGGCAAGATAGAATTGAGGGCTGAGATGCCAAGGACAGGCCTGAAAGTAACAGGTTGGGAGGACCGAGTCTAGTGTTTGGTTTGTATCACACACTCAGAAAATGTTTCTTCACCATTCCTTATTCCTTTCTTAAGTTTCCCAGGTCGCTCAGTGGTAAGGAATCCGCCTGCCCATGCAAGAGACACAGGTTCAATCCCTGGGTCGGGAAGATTCTCTGGAGGAGGAAATGGAAACTGCTCCAGTATTCTTGCCTGGAAAATCCTCTGTGTGATCGCAGAGAGTCAGATATGACAGAGCACACAGGCATAGCCTGGCACCTCACAGTTGTAGGCTCTGGTCATGGGCCCTTTTTAGTTGGTAAAGAGCCAGGTTCACAATCAGACCCAGGACAACAAGCTACCCAGAGGGCACAATGAACCTGGAAATCCACTGAAGGAAATGTATTTATCCTACAAATACTTGCTGAGTTCCTATTATGTAAGTTTCCTACGAAACTATCACCTCCAATGTATTATCTCAGTTAATCCCCCAAACAATCCAGTGTTGTTTTATTGCTTTATTATCATCCCCATTTGATGAATAAGGAAGCTGGAGCTCAGAAAGGTGAAATTAAATCTAAACCCAGAAAGCAATGTCCTTACCGTGTCTGCAGAATGCAAAGAATAGGAGGGCAGGGAAATAAACAGGGAGAAGAAAATCTGAAAGGATAAGCAAGGTGGAGGTTTGAGAAAGGCCAACAGTGATTGGGAAGCGGAAATAAAAACTGGGGCATAGCAGATAGAAGTGTTCTAGATGAGTTAAACATAGCTAAAAATTCTCAAAAAGTTATATTTTTTTAATGTAAGAAAAAGTAAGGTATTCATCACCGAAAACCTTTCTACTTCAGATTATTTTGTGCCTTGTGGTTTACACAAAATGTTTGCATCCCTTACCTTATTTGTTCCTCCCATCCAAATATGGAAAGTAGGTAAGAAAGACGGCACAGTTGCCATTTTGCAAGTGAAGGAATCAAGGTTCGAAGCGGTGAAATCTCCTGACTAGGGTTATACAGTTCGAGAGTGGGGGGCGTGGGGTTCACACTGGGTGTTGCACTTGAATTCAGTATTTTTTATTTTGCAGTGTTTACACATCCTGGAAAAGCCAAGCAAGCTCAAAGCTGTCATTTACAGGTGTAGTTAAAATAGATGGTTAAAAAGAGACTCAACCTCATGCAAGCCAATATTGTTACGCATTTTTTTTCTCCCAGAGAAACAAAGTACTAAAGGGTAGGAGATCAAAGAAGAACAGTTGAGTCACAGCCACATGCTGAGAAACCAAAGCCAAAGGCTTTTTTTGGATGGGACTTTGGTCAGCATCTAAAACATAACAAACTAATTATTAATTTTTATTCAATTCTGGTTTTTCAATTGACGAATTTTGTTCCAGATGAAAATGTGCATTGTAGCAAAAACGTAAAACATCACGTCGTTGTCTTATTATTCTCTAAAAGAACAAATTTCACCTAGGGAGAGATTATAGACAATTTTTTTCAAACACGTTAGGTATAGATTGCGGATTGTATTAGAGGCAACTTGCCCTTCCAAAAGACTAAGACCACTCTCCAATTTTACAACCAGGAGAAAAAAAAAAAAAAAAAAGAATAAATTATTGATAAAATTAAAATTATTGGAGGAAAGTAAAAGCAAGTTTAAGAAATAAGATACAGAATTATTATTAATTATTGCAGTCTTTGGAAAATCAGTGTGCTGTTAAAGAGTACCTCAAGGCTACAATACCAAAAGCAAAGGAAAAAAAGATGGTGGGAGGAAAAATGACCATTTCTAAATTTAAAAGGAGTTTGGTATCAGGAGATTAATAGAGCTGTCAGTGTGATCATACTCAGAAAGCTGGCAAATTTCCAACTGGAACTGACACATTCAAGATATAATAATGGTTTTCTGGCTTCCTAACTAATTTGAACTTGGCTCTATTTTTTTAAATAGCCTTCATTTTTTTTAGAACAGTTTTAGATTTTCAGAAAAATTGAAAAGACAGCACAGAGAGTTTCCATGCTTCCCACACCCAATTTCCCCTATTACTGGTGTCATACAATATATGGTACATTTGTTGTAATTTGTGACCAATGTTAGTACAGTATTATTAACTAAGTCCATTGTTGATTCACATTTCCTTAGTTTTCCCTAAAGTCTTTTTCTGTTCCAGGATCTCATCCAGGACACCACATTACATTTAGTTGTCATATCTTCTTAGGCTCCTCTTGGCAGTGACAGTTTCTCTGACTTTCCTTATTTTTAAGGACCTTGACAGTTTCGAAGAGTACTGGTCAAGTATTTTATAGACTGTCCCTCAGTCAGTATTTGTCCAATGTTTCCTCATGATTAGGTTGTGCTCCTTGGAAGAAAAGCTATGACAAGCCTACACAGCATATTAAAAAGCAGATACATCATTTTGCTGACAAAGGTCCATATAGTCAAAGCTATGGTTTTTCCAATATTCGTGTACAGATGTGAGAGTTGGCCCATAAAGAAGGCTGAATGCCAAAGATTTGATGGTTTGGAACTATGGCGCTGGAGAAGATTCTTGAGAGTCCCTTGGGTAGCAACAGAGATCCAGCCAGTCAGTCCTAAAGGAAATCAATCCTGAATGTTCATTGGAAGGACTGAGGCTGAAGCTGAAGCTCCAATACTTTGGCCACTTGGTGCGAAGAACTGACTCAGTAGAAATGTCCCTGATGCTGGGAAAACTGAAGGCAGGAGGAGAAGGGGACGACAGAGGATGAGATGGTTGGATGGCATCACTGACTCAATGCACTTAACTTTGAGCCAGCTCTGGGAGATGGTGAAGGACAGGGAAGCCTGGCATGCTGCAGTCCATGGGGTCACAAAGAGTTGGACACAACTGAGCAACCAAACAAAAAACGAATTTGGGAAAGGAAAACTAGAGACCAGTGGCATTTTCTTCACACACAGAAAAGGGCACACACTGTCACGATGCTGTATCTCAGTTGATGTTAACCTTGAACCCCATGCAGAGGTAGTGCTTGTCAGGTTTGCAGTCAGTTTTTCCCACTATATGCTTTTTCTTTTTCTCCTTCTCTCCCCATACTGTCCTCTTTGGAAGGAATCACTATGCGAAGCCCACAGTTAAGGAGTGGAGAGCCATGTTCTTCTTCCTTGAGGGCAGAATACCTACATAAATGATTTGAGATTTTTCTGCAGGGGTTTATTTCTCCTTCCTATTTACTTATTCAATCATTACTTTTATCGATATGGACTCCTGTATATTTATTTTATCCTTTGTGTTGTAATTCAATGCTACTTTAATTTATTTTGTTGCTCTGATTGTTCCAAATGTTTTTGGTATCCCTTCAACCAAGGTAGGGGTTTTGAGGAGGTGTTTTTTTGGTTACTCTTGTTGTTGTTTTAAGTACTGCTTTACTTTCTGGCACTACAAGATACTCCAGGCTCATCTTATAAACAGTCGTCCCTAGGTATCCATGGGCTATTGGCCCAGGACTCTCCAACCCCCTGGATGCCAAAATCGGCAGATATTTAAGTCCTTTATAGAAAATGGTTAGCATAATCAGCCCTCCATATTGGAGGGTTCTGTATCTGAGTATTCAACTAATTGCAAATCTGTAGTTGATTGAATTAGCAGTGATGATATGAAGATCCAGCTTTATTTCCTACCCAGCCTGAGAATCAGCCATTTCTCCAAAAAGCCCTGGCTCTTTTTATTGGAGGATAATGTCAGGAGCCAAGCTCAGAATGCTAGGCATCCTCATTGCTACTTGGCTGACTTGGTTCTATATTTAATGTCAGTTGAAGAATTTGTAAAATATTTATTGAACATTCACTGTATGTTTAGAACTATATTGAACTCCCAGTCATGATTAAGACACTCATTAGTTTCCCTCATGAAGTTACATTTTGGTGGAGTTTAAGTGGAAAATGAAAGGGAAAATATTAGATTATTAGTTTATTAGAAGGTGATGAGTATTTCTGAAGATGAAAACCCAAAAAGGGAGTAAGGGAAGGGACATCACGATTTTAAATGAAGTGATCAAGGAGGATCCCCTCTAAGGAAGGTAAGTGGACTAAAGGAGTCACACAGACTTTTGGAGTAGAAACATTCCAGGAGGGGGAAGAGCTAGTGCAAAGGCCCTGAAGCAGGAGCATGCCTGGCATATGCACAGAATGGATATGAGGCCAGTGTTTCCGGATCAGAGAGCAGAGCAAAGCAATACAAGCTGAGGTCAAAAAGGTGATGGTGTGGTGCTGCAAGGGATTAGGGAAGGGATGCAAAGCATGCAGAGCAAGTCAGACATTGCAAAGGCCTTGGCTTTGCTCTAAGAAAGAGGAAAGGGAGATGCTGGAGGATTTACACTTCTTGGGTAAAGATAAATGTGTGCACGTGTGCTCAGCTGTATCCAAGTCTTTGAGATCCCATGGACTGTGGCCCACCAGGCTCCTCTGTCCATGGAATTTTCCAGGCAAGAATACTGGAGCTGATTGCCATCTCCTACTCCAGGGGATCTTCCTGACCCTGGGATTGAACCTGCATCTTTTGCGTCTCCTGAATTGGCAGGCAATTCTTTACCAGTGGCACCACCTAGGAAGCCCAAACATAGAAACTGCCAGTCAAAGTATAGTTTTAATTTTCAAATTGTGCAAGGGTCATGAAAAGACATGACTCCAAGCCAAACTGAAGAATGCACCGAGAAGGGGTTCCACATTTACCAACATGGCAGTAGTGGGTAGTAGTGAATTCATCCTGAGAAATTCTAGGGGTCTTTCTTTGTCCTGGGGTATTTCTGTGAGTCCCTGAAGGCAGGGTGGGGGTCTCCCTGGTGGGGAATTCCTAGGTTCTGTCTTCAAAGATTTGAAAAGGAGCAGGTATCCAAAACACACCCCCCAAACTCCTCCAGGATACTCAGGAAAGAGGTTTCACCAGCAGCCTTATCATTAGAGTGTTTGGTAAACTGATCTAAAGATTAAGAGTGGGTTTTAGTGGGTAAGGGGGAAATCCACTTGGGATGCTAAGGAACTTCAATGGGAGAGCACACAGGTGGCAGATGCTGCCAGCCAGCTTGCAGCTTGCCATATCTGTCTCATTTCTTATTCTCTCTTTCTCTCAAATTCTGCCTTCGTTTCTTTTCCTCTGTTCTTTGTAAGACTCCTCTTGTCTATTGTTACCTAATCAACAGGACTTCCCTTATAGCTCAGTTTGTAAAGAATCTGCCTGCTATGCAGGAGACCCTGGTTCTATTCCTGGGTCAGGAAGATCCACTGGAGAAGGGATAGGCTACCCACTCCAATATTCTTGGGCTTCCCTTGTGGCTCAGCTGGTAAGGAATCTGCCCACAATGCAGGAGACCTGGGTTCGATCCCTGGGTTGGGAAGATCCCCTGGAGAAGGGAAAGGCTACCCACTCCAGTATTCTGGCCTGGAGAATTCTGTGAATTGTATAGTCCATGGGGTCACAAAGAGTCAGACACTACTGAGTGACTTTCACTTTCATGCAAAAGTAACCTTGACCCTTTCCTCACACAATACATAATAATTAACTTGGAACAGATCGTAAATCTAAACAGAAGATATCAAACTACAAAAGTCTAAAAAAAAAAAAAAGCAAAAAACTTTCTGTCATTAGAATTAGCATCACTCTCCTCTTCACACCCTTCTTTTCTCTCTGCCTCTCTTAGAATACCCTAGGAAGCCCAGGGCTGAAGCACTAACAGAAGAGAAGAGATCAGACCCATTTCCCTGGAACTCTTCTGAGGCTGGTGACCTCTATTAAGTTGCTCAGCCTCTCAGCCTCAAATCTCTCAAGTGCTCAAGAAGGGGGTGCATGGAAAACATCCAGTTCAAAGGCTTACTGTGAGATTTAAATGAACTAAAGAATATAAAGTGCCCAGAACATGGCATGGTAAGTACTAAGCTTTTGCTAAATTTGACTTGCCTTTTCAAACCTTCCCCCATTTTGCTATAATATAAAGTCTGTGGATATAAAGACTCTTGTTCATTTCTGTTTCTCCCTCCAAATCTCTCCGTGACTTGCACTAGTAGAGACTCGAAAGCTGTTAGCTGAATTAGTGGATTCATGAGGCTTATAGTATCACCTCATATATGTTTAAGGGAGAACACACGCCCACACACCTACACACACGCACTCATGGGAATCAGGCTGTACCTGACTGTACGTGTTGTTGATTTACTCTGAAGCTTTCCACAGCTCCATAGCAAGTGGGACTTCAATAAATGTTGTTGATTGACTGATGGCTTGGACTCCGTGAGAGATGGACAAGTCTTAACGTCCAACAGTTACCACCTGCGACTCCCAAAACAACCGCCTAATTCCACACAAAGGGCAGCGAGGCAAAACCAGATACTCCAGTTGCCGTTGCTGTTAAGGGCACATAGATTTTAGCCAGAACTCACATGACCTGGGTTTCTGCCTCATCATGTGCTTTTCAGCTTCTTAATTAAAATGGAAATTGAATGTGCTTATTGTAAATGGAACAAAGTCAAAACGATGGATGAGCTGCCATCGAGAACCGCCACTCTGCAGCTGCTGGCCCTCTCTCTCTTAGGGCAGACTTTCCAAGGGCTGCCTGTTGGCCTATGAAATGTGGTAGAACAGAGGCTACCCAGGGCTCCTGGAAACCAGTGTCTCAGTGCTTGCACCCAGCCTGGATTTACATGTTTCCCTAGATTGACTGACTCCATATTGATTGGGGGGGAAGTAAAGCGCCCCTGACAGTTGACTTCCCTGGTGGCTCAGACAGTAAAGTGTCTGCCTACAATGTGGGAAACCCGGTTTCAATCCCTGGGTGGGGAAGATCCCCTGGAGAAGGAAATGGCACCCCACTCCAGTACTCTTGCCTGGAAAATCCCATGGACGGAGGAGCCTGGTAGGCTACAGTCCATGGGGTTGCAAAGAGTCGGACACGACTGAGCAACTTCACTTTCACTTTCACTTTCAAAGTGCCCTGACAGTTGACTTCAGAGCACAACAATAAGGTCTTCCAGAAGGGACTGCGAGACTGCAGAGAAAAGGCCTGGATGGGTCACACCAAGGCTTAGAAATGTAAGAAACATGTATTAATGATGCTGCCACCCAGCAGTACCCTTTCCTGGCAACTGCTTCCGCTTACACAGTGGCAGCTGCACTCGGGTGCTGGGGAAACATTGTCTCCTTGGCCATCTTGGGAGTGCCGTTTGAACTAAACATGCTTCATAGGTAAGTTCTCAAAATGCAACGGGTGTCTGAGTAGTGAAAGGAAGTGGAGCTTACACTGAGAAGGGTGGGACGCATATTTCCATATTTTTCCTTTTAGGCTAATTCTGATGTTAGAAGCAGAGCCAACCCAACAACCAAGGTCTGAGCCCCAGTCTCTTCCACCTCAGCCTTGCTGACATCAGGGAACAGCAAACAGGAAAACACTACAACCAGACAAAGAGACAAGAGGGAAACATGTGATGGGAGTTCATTTCCGCTGGTAGATCTCACACTGTTGCCATTATAATCCCCTGGAAACTTTGTAAGCATCTGAATGGCCACGGTCACCTCTATGACCAATTTTAAAAAGTCAGATCTCTTGGAACGGGTCCAAGCATCAGCATAGTTTCAAAACCATTCCAGGTGATTCCTGAGTGAAGTCAAGTTTGAGAACCAGAACTTTGGGCCGTCAGGGTCTACCAGAATGAAAGAGGTTGGAAGAAGGCTTTGCATGGCCTCATTGCCTCCAGGCCCCTGGAGGCCAGCTGAGGCCATCAGCACGCCTCACCCCAGAGCTGACACACATCTGTTGGCACAAAGCCCATCTGTTTCTGTGTTACCTGGGGAGGCCCAAGGTGTGGGGCACCGAATGCTCCTGGGAGCAATTTGCTAAAAGGACTGATTTCACTCTGTGCCACCAAAAGTTTAAACATGTCAGCTGAGGCTATTTGTTTTAAGACAAAGGACTTAAGTAAGAATAGACTGGAATAGGTCTCTACTCAGCTCCTAAGGACAAAAAGCAACTGTTGCACCACCATCAGCGGGAGCCTCCGATGCCAAAGGTTTGGTAAAGGCTGGGTTTAATTGTTTCTAAGGAGAACAGGAAATATTTATTTAGGATTAGTGGCAGCTGCTCCAATGGTACAGCTGGGGACGGTGGAAGATATAATTAAGGAAACTGTTTGAGGGAGGTCTGGAAAGCCACCAGAAGGCACAGGAGCCTTGAGAGAGGCTGTTTGCATCGGCTTCTTGTGTGTGGGCATTGCAGTGTCAATAGACACTTAGAAAAAGATAAATACACAGTCTAATTAGCAGCTGATTTGAGGTGGCAGGATCAAATACAGATAGAATCCCATTATAGCCTCCACCACAGGTCCTCAAAATTGTTTTGATGAGTGAAATTGCATGATAATAAGTACATGTTGGAAATTATCACTCATATCTCCCTGTCTTTTCTCACCACATTTCTCACCCAGAATGCCCTTCTCACAGAGAGGGAAGGGAGTGGCCAGGAAACCTACTATCACCAAAAATCTGCTGGAACTGTCAACAGTAAAAGAAGGGAGCTGTGTAAATTATGAACAGAAAGTTGCGGTTCCATTTGTCCTCTAGACACGTAAATGTTGAATCATTTCAGCATGAGAAAAAATAAAACACTTCCTCTGCTTTGCAAATAGGTTCATCTGTACTGTTTTTCTAGAGTCCACACATCTGCAAATTCTCCCACCAGGTTGTCTTAAAATAAGCAACTGTACATAGTCTTATCAGAGAACTCCTGTAAACTTAAATTTTTGTAGCATGTCTTTTTTTTTTTTTCCATAGTTAGCATGTTTTATTTATTTTGTAGAAAAGGAAACAGAAAACAGTGAGGTTGATGAAAATGTTCCAACAACAGGGGACGCAACTGAAGCTGAAGCAGCAGAAGGCATTGCAGGGTCCACTGAAGATACTCTGGACATCTCCAACTGGCATGTACACAGAGCATGTTGTTACTGATCCTTTGGGAATCTATAGATCCCAGAAGACCTCTCACCAGTGTATCTGTCAAAGTATAAAAGTGGATCAACAACTGAGAAAACCAGATAAGTGCATATATAAAAGGAACCATAATGATCTCAAGCAAAAGACATAAAATTCACGTCTAGAAGACTTTTAAGAATTAACTAGCAGATGCTCAGAAGTATCCTTGAGTCTTGCTGTTCAGTCCCTCAGTTGTGTCCAACTCTTTGCAACCCCATGGACTGCAGCACACCAGACCTTCCTGTCCTTCATCATCTCCTGGAGCCTGCTCAAACTCATGTCCATTGAATCAGTGATGCCATCCAACCATCTCATCCTCTGTCGCCCCCTTCTCCTCCTGCCTTCAGTCTTTGACAGCATCAAGGTCTTTTCTGAATCAGCTCTTCACATCAGGTGGCCAAAGTATTAGAGTTTCAGCTTTAGCATCAGTCCTTTCAATGAATATTCAGGATTGATTTCCTTTAGGACTGACTGGTTTGATCTTCTTGCAGTCCAAGGGACTCTCAAGAGTCTTCTCCAACACCACAGTTCAAAAGCATCCATTCTTTCGCGCTCAGCTTTCTTTATGGTTCAACTCTCACATCCATAATGACTACTTTAAAAACGATAGCTTTGACTATATGGACTTTGGCGGCAAAGTAATGTCTCTGCTTCTTAATATGCTGTCTAGGTTGGTCATAGCTTTCCTTCGAAATGTCTTTTAATTTCATAGCTGCAGTCACCATTTGCAGTGATTTTGGACCCCAAGAAAATAAAGTCTCTCACCGTTTCCATTGTTTTCCCATCTTTCCCTAGTGCTTGAATCTAGAAAACCATTATTCCTTGTCATCACCATATAGTCCATCAGACCAAGATCAGATCAGATCAGATCAGATCAGTCGCTCAGTCGTGTCCGACTCTTTGCGACCCCATGAACTGCAGCACGCCAGGCCTCCCTGTCCATCACCAGCTCCCGGAGGTCACTCAGACTCGCATCCATCGAGTCAGTGATGCCATCCAGCCATCTCATCCTCTGTCGTCCCCTTCTCCTCCTGCCCTCAATCCCTCCCAGCATCAGAGTCTTCTCCAATGAGTCAACTCTTCGCATGAGGTGGCCAAAATACTGGAGTTTCAGCTTGAGCATCATTCCTTCTAAAGAAATTCCAGGATTGATCTCCTTCAGAATGGACTGGTTGGATCTTCTTGCAGTCCAAGGGACTCTCAAGAGTCTTCTCCAACACCACAGTTCAAAAGTATCAATTCTTCGGCGTTCAGCCTTCCTCACAGTCCAGCTCTCACATCCATACATGACCACAGGAAAGACCATAGCCTTGACTAGGCGAACCTTTGTTGGTAAAGTAATGTCTCTGCTTTTGAATATGCTATCTAGGTTGGTCATAACTTTCCTTCCAAGGAGTAAGCGTCTTTTAATTTCATGGCTGCAGTCACCATCTGCAGTGATTTTGGAGCCCAGAAAAATAAAGTCTGACACTGTTTCCACTGTTTCCCCATCTATTTCCCATGCAGTGATGGGACCAGATGCCATGATCTTCGTTTTCTGAATGTTGAGCTTTAAGCCAACCTTTTCACTCTCCACTTTCACTTTCATCAAGAGGCTTTTTAGCCCCTCTTCACTTTCTGCCATAAGAGTGGTGTCATCTGCATATCTGAGGTTATTGATATTTCTCCCAGCAATCTTGATTCCAACTTGTGTTTCTTCCAGTCCAGCATTTCTCATGATGTACTCTGCATAGAAGTTAAATAAACATGGTGACAATATGCAGCCTTGACGTACTCCTTTTCCTATTTGGAACCAGTCTGTTGTTCCATGACCAGTTCTAACTGTTGCTTCCTGACCTGCATACAGATTTCTTAAGAGGCAGATCAGGTGGTCTGGTATTCCCATCTCTTTCAGAATTTTCCATAGTTTATTGTGATCTACACAGTCAAAGGCTTTGGCATAGTCAATAAAGCAGAAATAGATGTTTTTCTGGAACTCTCTTGCTTTTTCCATGATCCAGCGGATGTTGGCAATTTGATCTCTGGTTCCTCTGCCTTTTCTAAAACCAGCTTGCACATCAGGAAGTTCACGGTTCACATATTGCTGAAGCCTGGCTTGGAGAATTTTGAGCATTACTTTACTAGCGTGTGAGATGAGTGCAATTGTTCGGTAGTTTGAGCACTCCTTGGCATTGCCTTTCTTTGGGATTGGGATGAAAACTGACCTTTTCCAGTCCTGTGGCCACTGCTGAGTTTTCCAAATTTGCTGGCATATTGAGTGCAGCACTTTCACAGCATCATCATTCAGGACTTGGAATAGTTCCACTGGAATTCCATCACCTCCACTAGCTTTGTTCGTAGTGATGCTTTCTAAGGCCCATTTGACTTCACATTCCAAGATGTCTGGCTCTAGGTCAGTGATCACATCATCATGATTGTCTAGGTCTTGAAGCTCTTTTTTGTACAGTTCTTCTGTGTATTCTTGCCACCTCTTCTTAATATCTTCTGCTTCTGTTAGGTCCACACCATCTCTGTCCTTTATTGTGCCCATCTTTGCATGAAATGTTCCTTTGGTATCTCTGATTTTCTTGAAGAGATCCCTAGTCTTTCCCATTCTGTTGTTTTCCTCTATTTCTTTGCATTGATCACTGAAGAAGGCTTTCTTATCTCTTCTTGCTATTCTTTGGAACTCTGCATTTAGATGTTTATATCTTTCCTTTTCTCCTTTGCTTTTCGCAGACCAAGATAGATACTTCCTAAAGCAATTATCATCCAAGTAGCCTCCCATTCTGAAGTCTCACAGACAGGAAAAAGTTATTACTTGCAGCCAAAATTTTTCAGTTTCTCCAGTGAGCTAGGTAAGTGCTGGGTACTTTATACTTTATTGCTTTAATCCTCTCAACAACTCTTTGGAATAAGTATTCAGGTCCATATTTTACAGGTAAAGAGAATGAGCTACAGAGGAATGAAATTACTTGCTCATTTTAGGGTTGATCAACCACTCCTGTGTGCAAGAGAGGGATGGGTTTTCCAGGATGTATGACTTTCAATGCTCAAACCAGGCATGTCCTGGGCAAACTGATGGTTGGTCACCCTATCAGGTCACAAATAGTCTCAGAACAAAAATCAAACTGAAATCTTCCTAGATCCAGAATCCAAGTGTGAATACACCTCACAAAAATTCACACAGGCACACTTATACTAAAAATTTACCTTTTATGTCCCTCATCAGTTCAGTCGCTAAGTCGTATCCGACTCTTTGTGACCCCATGGTCCCTCATAGTCTTGTCCTATTTTCTTCCTCTGCTTCTCATTCTCATTGGATTCTAAAGTGTTTGGAAAATGTAGAGTGCATGTGCTTAGATTTTCTCTTTTTGTGCATTCCTAGTTTCTTCCTAACATTAATTAAGCTTTGTGATGACATTTCAGACATTAGAACAATTCCACAGGGTTTCAGGAGTTTGTTTACTGGTTTGGCACCTCCTCCAATACAATATAACATTTCTGATGTGTTCCCTTATAGGATTTAGTCCTTTAAAAGATGCTGGTAAACACATTTGACAATTCATTTTCCTCCCTGGTCTCTGCTTGCTCTTTGTGCAGGAGAGAGAGAGAGATGAGGGGCTATACTGGTGCTACTCAAAGCCTGACCGTCAGCAGCCTCTCCAAAAGCATGGCATCTGGTGCGAAAAGAAAATTTCTGAGTCCCGCCCAGATCTGAAGAATCAGAATCTCCATGAGCACAGAGCAGGGATCTGAGTTTTAATAGTCCCTCCAGGAGAGTTGTATGCACATTAAAGTTTAAGAAGCACCAGACTACATAAGGCTACATACACTCCATCAGTGTTTCTCAAATGTTACTGAACATTAGAATCACCTGGGGAACGTTTAAAACTACTCATGGCCACACTACACCCACACTAATAAAATCAGACTTCTGGGGTTGGAAACCCAGAGATAAGCATCTTTTTTTAAGACTTCCCAGATGATTCCAACACGCAGCCCAGGTTGAGCACTAAGGGAGATGGAAGCTCTGTCTTTTGTGATTTTGAGAATCACTTCCTAGCTCTGCAAAACAAGGCAAAGGTACTTGGGGTGTTTTCTAACCTATTTTATAAAGACATCACTTATGGAAAAATAACAAACAAGGAAAATGATAGCAGAATATCTTTTTTAAAAAATAAGAGTGGAAAAGAAATAGATACAGGAGCGGCTTGTAGTAAACACCCAAACACAAATTGTATGCTTGTAGTAAGTTTCAATTCTTTCAGCAAATGAATAAGCCAATACTGTCATAGGCAGAATTGTATTTTCTTCCTAAGGTCAACTCAGATGGCAAGGATAAGTTGGCAAAGCAAAGACTTGTATTCATATCTGTTTTCTATTATTCTAATTATGGAAAGTGATGAGAGTCCATTTGCTGTTAATGTTTCTACGACCCTGTGATTTGTGGCCAAATATTCAAGTTTACTTGATGGTGTGGTGATTTTAAGCACAGCCAACATGATCAGGGATCAAGGAAAAGTGTTGAAATGGGGCATTTTTGAAGCAGTGGGAGCATGGCTCTCCTTTTTGGCAGCCAGAAGCAATGGTGTAACCTTGATAGCCTGAGGCTTTGTTTATATGCCCAACCAGTTTGACAGGATTTTACTGAATTACTGACTGGTTAATTTGTACCTCCCGTATTTGCTTGAAGTTAATTTTGATGAAAACAAATTTAATCAAATCTATTCACCCAGTAGACCAGATTTTTGGTGTGTTTTTTCTCCCCACTTGAAGGATAATGTGTTTGTCATATGGGGATTCACTGGTGGCTCAGTGGTAAGAATTCGTTTGCAATGCTGGAGACACAGGAGACGCAGTTTCGATCCCTGGGTCGGGAAGATCCCCTGGAGTGGGAAATGGCAACCCACTCCAGTATTCTTGCCTGGAAAAGTCCATGGACAGAGAAGCCTGGCAGGCTGCTTGGGACTGCAGAGTAGGACACCACCGAGTGACTGAGCAAGCACACACGTGTTTCTTGTATAACCCGAGAGACAATGCAAAAGTCACCATAATTAAATTCTCTCATTGAGAAGGCGCTTACTATGGTGACACTGTAGCTTTGTGATGACCTTCAATGGGAAAGCCACTCACATCTGGCAAACAACTGGGATGATGGAACTGATTACTTCTTTAAAGACAAGAAGCAATGGGGACCATGCAAACCCCAACCTGCTTTAGCAAAGAGTTCTCCTAGTCCTAAAAGTATATATATAGTTTATCATAATAGCGGGGGTACCCCAGAAAGGAAGTTAGTCTAACCCTGAAAGCATGGTCAGTCTGTGTGCCCATGATGAGATAAAGTAGAGAAAACCCATGCGAACTAAGCAATCATGCTCAAAAAGGATAGAATACCACACTCTCTGGGTTAAAAGGCCATATGTTTCAGAGCAGCCGGAGCAGTACCATATCCTATGCCTTAAAACTTCATAAACAGGGTAAAGACCTAATAAAAATGGCCTGGAGATGTTCTAAAACATAGTGTTTCTTCTTTCACTTCTTCTTGCCAAGGAAAGCTATCGTTTTCTGAAGTGATGCGTACCTATGTCTCTTGAGGACACCTTCTACTCAGTATTTTCCCAAGTATAGAACGTATGCCGCTGCTGGGACATGAGAGAATCTTAGGGACACGCGGTAAAGAATCTGCCTGCAATGCTGGAGACCCAGGTCTGATCCCTGGGTGGGGAAGAGCCCCTGGAGAAGGGAATGGCTACCCACTCCAGTATGCTTGCCTGGAGAATTTCACGGATAGAGGAGCCTGGGGCCTACTGTCCATGGGGTTGCATAGAGACAAACATGACTGAGTGACTAACACACAAGAGTTTAAAAATATAAGCTTTGGGAAGGAATACAGAGGCCCCCAGCTCACCCTTTCTTTCTCACCCTCAATCTTGTCCTACATTGCAAGGCATCTCACATGCATGTCTATGGACCCAACAAGCCACATCTCCATGCACTAAATGTATCTTTCCTAACAGCTCCTCTTTCACCTCTCACCCCTGGGTGTATGTACATCAATACCACACTGCATTTTCAGGAGCTCAAATATGGGGTCGCATCTGGTGGCCTTGGGTGAGCAGTGATTGTCCAGAAGAGGAGGGTCTAGGAGGACTTCTTCCCTTGACTCTATGGATCACTCTTTCCATGGGTAAAACACTGTTGGGAAAGAACCAGTACAGGCCTTCTGAAGTACGGTGCCTAGGACAGGGGGCCGTCACTTCTGACCAAGGGTACACTGTTCTGCCTATCTTTAGCAAGTGTTCTTCCAACTCTGTGTTCAAAAACTTCAAAAGGCACAGTGATCATCACTCCAGGAGGTGCTTCAATATTTAGTAAGGGTCACAAGCACAAAAGAGCTGCGAGAGCCAGGAAGCAACATACATGAGTGAAGGAAGCTGATGTAGGTCCAAAGAAAGTAGTTGGGAATGCGGTGAGGGGGAAAGCACAAGCCCTTTCCAAAGGAAACAGCCTCCAGCTGGAGCAAGGGGGAGGGGGACTTTGGTCTCCATGTTGCTGAATCTTTCAAATTTTCAAAAAAAAAAAAAAGCCAAAATTTAAAATCTTGGCTCATTCCTGGATACTTAAATGTTGGCAACTAATTCCAATTTTGTTTGAAACTCTCTGTGGGTACAACAACCCACATCTGCTAGCAGTTTTTAACTTCTGGGCTACCAGTGTGCAACCTCAGAAATAAAAACCTTCTTCATTTGACTTTTCCCATGTTTCTTTGGGAATCCATGCACCAGGAGTAATCAAGAATCGCTCTCTCTCTTCCAACATGCCTTATTTTGAAGCTAGACATCATTTCCCCCAAACATCTCCCTTTTTTTAATTAAAAAAAATGTTTTATTGAAGTATAATTGATTTACAATGTTGTGTTAATTTCTACTGAATATATATATATATATATATATATATATATATATATATATATATATATATATATATATATTCTTTTTCACTGGAGAAGGAAATGGCAACCCACCCCAGTATTCTTGCCTGGAGAATCCTATGGACAGAGAAGCCTGGTGGGTTACTGTCCATGGGGTCACAAAGAATCAGACACAACTTAGTGATTGAGTACATACATTCTTTCTCATATTCTTTTCCACTGTTGTTTATCATAGAATATTGAACATAGTCCTCTGAGCTCTACAGTAGGGCCTTGTTGTCTACCTGCTCTATGTACAATAGTTTACATCTATCAATTCAAACTCCCAATCCATCCCTCTCCTGCCTTTGGCAACCAACCATAAGTCTGTTCTCTGTGTCTCTGAGCCTGTCTCTGCTTTGTAGATATGTTCATTTGTGTCATATCATAAGACATTTGTCTTTCTTTTTCTGAATTACTTTGCTCAGTATGGTAATCTATAGATCCATCCATGTTGCTGCAAGTGACATTATTTCATTCTTTTTATGGCTAAGTAGTATTCCATGAGATATATGTACCACATCTTCTTTACCCAGTCATCTGTCCACAGATATTTAGGTTGCTTCCATTCTTGGCCACTGTAAATAGCACAAATAGCTCTCTTTTTTTGAGACTCTTTAGCTGCAACATCAGCTGCAGCTTCTACAGCCTAACTTTTGTATCCCCCACTTCATAGCCACCCACCTCTGTGAGTCCCTCCTTTGATGTTTTCATGAGTGGGTAACACCATGAGTGAAATGCTTCAGCCATGATTGCTTCTCACTAGTAACTATTTTTCTTAGGTCTGCATACCCGGCTTAGAAAAAGGAAAAGATCGCTCAATCACCAGGCTTCTTATACAAGGTGGGTGATTTCAGTAAGTGGATGAAAGGCTGACGCTGCTAACAGCCTTCCTGATTAGTTGGAGAATATAAAATGAGGTGTGTATTTGATGTACTGTCGGAGTTGCAGATGGAATACAGCAACCATGACACAGTAGAGGTAGAACGTCATGGATCATCCTGAGTGCCTGGGACTGATTAGCCGTGGTACAGCTACATGCAGCTTCTAATTGATTGATTTGAGTTTGTGGTCAGAAAATGACTGTCGGCTCCAGCTTATCTATAATTATCAGTAATCAGAACCAGACTTCTCTCTCCTTAATCGGTCAGGGCTCCTCCAGTGTGCTTGACTTTTCTACTTTTCAGAGTTTCTGTAACCACTGCCTAATAGCTTTCACTGCCATAACGTGATATCTGGTGACCATTGGGAAAAAGAGTCTGGGGGCATGAACAGAGAGGTAACAGGAACACTGCTCATTCATTAGGTTAATCGTTTGACTGTTTTGAGTTGAAGAGAGTTTCAAATTAATAGGAGGGCTCTCATTCACCATTTAGCTAGTCTGCTGTAAGCAAATCTGAATAAAGAATTAAAATAGTTCCCATAACTCTGGCTAAAAATCTCATTTTTAACCTAAAAATGATCTTGATGTTAACTAGAGGCTGGAATTATTTCTAGGAGCCAGAGTGTCCTGGGTAAGGCATCACTCACTGTCCAACAGACCACCCAAATCAGAAACCTGGAAATCATTCTAGAACACTCTCCTTCAAACAGCCTCCTACTCCCTGCCACATCCAGTTAACCATGAAGGAAGCCTGAGTCCATCCTTCAAATCTACATGATCTTAGAAAACGTGACTTGAGGCCACGCAGACCTGGGTTCAAATTCTGATACCATCACTTATAAGCTGTGAGGCTCTGAGCAAGTTGAACAAGACATTGGATGTATCACATGCAGGGTTTGACATGGATGTGCTTAATGAATCTACTTGCACCCCTGTATAAAAGTCTGTCCATATGGCTGCATACTTCAGATGGCGCCTAAACATAAAGAAATTTATATTTAAGCATCTTGTCAACATTTGAATTAGAGATATTAAAACTGGAGGGTATTATCCTCTTCAAAGCCTTTCCATCTTGTCTTTTCCCATCAGTGGGATTCTCAGACAACTTCTGCTCTCAGCTTTGAAATCAATATTTATTCTAGCCAGCTTGTCTTCTTCCTCACGTCCAGGTTGACACCAAATCTTTCCAATTCTCTTTTGAAAAATAACTTAAGTATATTCTTTCCCTCCAACTACAGCCCTCTGTTAGCCTGTGGATTTCATTCTTAGACTCCTAAAACAGATTCCCGATCTGTTTTATATTTTAGCCTCTTACATGTCCAGCTCTTCCAACACAACAACAAGAATCATATTTCTTGGCCACCATGTTTAATCATGTTAATCCCTTTCTCAGAATACTGCATCTGCTAAAAATAAAATAAAACATAATAAAGTCCCAGGCTTTCATATTCTTCCCTAGTTTTAACCCTACAAAAATCCCCTTGGTCACACAGCACTATTACTGGTTGGGTGGTCCAGCAGCAGACCTGAGATGGAGCTTAAAATGTGTTAGCCACTCAGTTATGTCCAACTCTTTGAGACCCCATGGACTGCAGCCTGCCAGGCCCCTGTGTTCATGGGATTCTCTGGGAAAGAATACTGAAGTGGGTAACCATTCATTTCTCCAGGGAGTCTTCCAAGGATCAAACCTACACCTCCCGCATTGCAGGAGGATTCTTTACCTTCTGAGCCACCAGAGAAGCCCAAGATAGAGCTGAGCGTGCAGTATATACCATGTTCCCTTGGGATCAATACCAGTGGAAGGGAGTGTGGCGGGAAGTTGAGCAGGATGGAATAGAACGGTTACAGATGGTGATACAGACCCGAGGGACCTGACAGGCTTAGCCAACACCACAGGGAGCTCCAGAGCCTGTCAGAGTTAATCACTCAGGGCTAAAATGAGTGAGCTTTTATACTGCTACTTCCATCCACCACTGTTCATGGGTCGCTCGAAGGAGGGGATGACTTTAGGCAAGGCAGGTCTCTGCAATGGAGACAGTCCCTGAAGGGGCTGAGAACTATAGACTGTCTGCTGAGATTACTAGCTAGAGGCATGTCCTTCCCAGAAAGAAGTTTTGGGGTGCAAATCTCTATGTGCATTCCAATCCACTTCTTGTGCCACTTGGATCTATTCCACATACATTTGAGGAGCAGTCTTTCCATTGTTCTAATCAAGCATTGCATCCTCTGGAAAACTGAGGTGATAGTCACTGGAATGAACCACAGCCCCTGCTCCCGCACCTGGTCTTAGGGCTGCAACTGATACACATCATCCCTCTTCTCCATTATCCAGTCTAGACTCTCCTCACCTCAGGCAGCATCTCAGCTGGTTTAATGGCTTATCTAGTGGCATACTCTAGATCTTCATCTCTGAGTCATCTGGGGCCCTGGTCACCATGTCCTTATCAGGTGAGGGGTGCCACACTTGTCCATTCACTATCACAATTGAGCAGGTACATTAGACACCTAGGTCCATGCTGCTCTACCTCCAATGCTAATCAGAGCCAGTTACTCTGAAAAGAAGGTGGCTCCACTTCTTGTCCATTGGTCCCTGAAAACAAGAAAACCCAAAATGTCCAGACGAGCTATAGAATATAGTGAAATGAGACTCTTGCTGTGCCTCTGACAGAAGCGTCTCTCTCTCTCAGAGGAAAAGAACTTCCAACTCTCCTGAACCCAGAAAGCACAACTCTGCAGAATTTTCCTTCTCCACTGAAATGTTAACTTTCAGACACTGAGATACCATAATTTGCTCTCCGTTGCAATTAAAATCCGCATCTCCTTGCCTTCTGTTCAAGGTTTACCTACCTCTGATTGTTTCTATGTGATGTTTCTCCATTATGGGCTACACTTCCTCATCCTCCAATCCATTAACGTTTGTCCCTTCCAAAATAAAACTGGTTAAAATGGTGTCATGCTAGTAGTTCCTATTAGAGATGGGCATCTTCAAAAAATTCCCTTTAGAACATTCGTGCACCAATAATAGCAAACAAAAGCATGCAACATTGAAAACAGCATAGCAGCTGGCAATTTGTTATTATTCCTAGAGGACTTTTTCACAGTGACAGAGCAGATAGCAGTGGTCTATTTTTCCTACCTTATCAAAAGCAGAGACTTGTGGCTTGAGTGGTGATCTTTTCAAGGAACATTGTGGAAAAGAAAATAGAACTCCATTCTTTACATTTATTAGAATGGTATTAAATTTGAGCCAGTGCATGTACCCATTTGAGCCAATGCAACTCTTTTTATGTCTACTTTTCTCTTCTAAGTACTCTCAACTCTATTGCTTCTGGAATCTCTGATTGGCTGACTTTCAGCCCAAATGCTGCCTCTCCACTCTGTCCATTCAGCTTTTATTCGCCATCCTTCTTTTTTTCCTATATTGCATTATTGAGTAGCCCCACTTGGCCTCACTAGTTAATTCTTCTCTCTAATCTTTCTGTCACTTATTCCCCATCTCATTCTCTACAGTCTTATTAGGCATCACAGAGCTGTAGAAAATCACTTGAGAGACATGACTGTCCTCAGAGGGTAGAGAAGGAAAAAGAATTGAGGGAAATAGGGAAATTTTCACAATTCTTTACCTGCATCTTTCAGGTAAAGAATCTCACTTGAAAACCTGGATGCTTGGGGAAGGGAACAAAACAGTCTTGCTGGCAAATAAGTAAGTAAGAAGGCATTCCAACTCTCTTTGAGTGCATGAGCACATCTAGCTCAAAATATCGAGTGAAGACTCAACCAGAAACACAAGCATCTGCTCCCTTACAGCAGACCAGACAGCCATTTTAGACAGCCAGTTGTCTGTTCATATCACTTAATCAGCAATTATTTATTGAGTCTTTACTATGTGCCAGTTCAAAGAATGTTCCAAGAATACAAGAGAAATTAAAAAGTACTGTTTGGGACTTCAATAGAGAAACACAATGTAACAATGTTTTTGAAAACAAGAAATAAGGCCAAGTATCAGGACAGTAAATATAAATGTTTGCAGTTTCCCTATGAAAAGTTGAAGACTTTCAGATTCAATGAACAAGAGCATCCAGAGCATCATGATTTGAAGAACTAAAACTCTAGAAACAACAGATGGTGGTCAATTCACACTGTCAAGCAGTAAATAAATAAAGCAATAACTAACTAAACTACAGCTATAGTCAACAACATGGATAAATTTCTCAAAGTATGGAGAGAAATAAGTCAGATTTAAGATTCACACAGAATGATTTGATTTCTGTAAAGTTGGAGAAGGGGGACAATAGACTTACATGTTAAAAATGAGCATAGTAATTATTTTAGAGGAGGAAGGAGGGAGTCATGATTTGGAGAGAGCATCAGAGGATTTCTGAGTGCTGGGAATATTCTTTCCTGAATACCATTACATCTGTGCCCACTTTGTGATAATTCACTGAGTTGTACGTGTTACTATATTGCAGATATTTCTGCATATACCTTAAAATTCAATAAAATGTTAAGAAACAAAAGATAGCTCTGCAATACCTCATATGTTTACCCCATCACAGTATTGGGGGGAAGATAAAATTAGAATGTTTGGGAATTAGATAAATTCTGAATAGGAGTAAGTACACTGAACCTCAGATTCCGGACGCAATAGACGACTTGCCAGGGATCTGGGGATTTTTCAATTGAGCATGAGGCATGGGTATTAATTCCTCTCTTGGTCATAAAAAACAGATGATAATACAGATTCAGTGATCCTATTAGGTAAGATGGTAGGTAGTGAATTTCAGCAAATTCTACTATCCAGCAGTGGATAAAAATTGCTGTAGTGGTATGATTTTCCTAGAGTTTTCAGTCAATCTAATCAAATTAGCCAAATTTGCCTTTGTTTGTTTTGTTTTTTTTTTTTTTTTTTTAAAATTTTGTGTCAAAGTTACCTTTGACCAGACTTTGGAAGAATATAAATACTGATGTTTCAATAATTTTAGCTGATGCCAGACTGAAATTCTACTCTGATGAATATACCTTTAGAGATATATTCAGTGAACAAAAATCTATGTGAGTCAGCACACATCCCAGACATGACTCCATCAACACCACTGCTGTATCCCAGCCTTGGTACTGAACACACCATCTTCTTGGAGTTCAGTGAATACAATGCAAGATTTGTCTAGAGCTAGCTACAGTTCCTTTAATGTAGCCTGACTCAGAGATATCAAATTTTAGCTGCAATGAAAAAAAAAAAAAAAGAAGAGAAAGAGACGTTGAGTGCTTTTGAACCTTTTAAGAGTTACTGACTAGACGCATTACACAAATGTTTGAGGTTTTTCATCTCTTTTTATTAATTCGGTGTGTATTTATGGAGCCCCTGACTTGTGCCAGGCACTATTCTAAGTGCTAGGAATACAACAGTGACCAAAAGAGATTAAAATCCCTGATTTCATGGAGTTACTATTTTAATTAAGGGAGGGAGATATAACACAAAAATTAAACACTATACATTACAGATAATGAATGACATGTAGAAAAATTAAACCAGAGAATAAGAATAAGGTGTGTGTGTTAAATTGCTTCAGTGATGTCCAAATCTTTGTGACCCCATGGAGTGTAGCCTGCCAGGCTCCTCTGTCCATGGGATTTTCCAGGCAAGAATACTGGAGTGGGTTGCCATCTTCCTCCTCCAGGGGATTCTCCCAACTCAGGGATCCAACCAACGTCTCATACCATTTCCTGCATTGGCAGGCAGGTTCTTTACCGCTAGCGCCACCTGGGAAGCCCAAGGATAATCTCTGAGAAAGTAACATTTGAGAAAATATCTAAAGGGAGTTGGGGGAGCATGCTTTAAAAAAAAAAAAAAATCTGAAGAAAAAAAAATCCAGGCAGACAGAATAGCAAATGGAAAGGCACTAAACAGGGAATGTCCCTGGCTTGCATGAAAATCAGCATAGAGGTCAACGTGGCTGGAGTGGAGTGAGTGATGGGAAAAGCATTCTAAGATAAAGTCAGAGAAATAGAAAGGGGTACCACCTTGCGGGCCATTATAGGATGTGGTGGGAAGCTCCTATAGATATCACTATCCTTCAGATAGTTACTGCTCCCAGGGTTCCTATCATGTCTGTAGTTATCTATTGAAAGGACTACCCTGGCTGGTATTCTGTGTACAAGCTCAAGTCGGGTGATGACAGAAGCAAGAAGACCAGGAAGAAAGTTATGACACAACCAAGTGAAAGATGAGGTGGTTTGGACCAGGCAATCTGCAGCAAAGATGATGAGAGACACTCAGATTCTGGATATACATGGAAGGCAGATTCTGGATATACATGGAAGGCAGAGACCAAGAGTATTTAGTAGATAGATTATTGTTTAGATAATTTGAAGACATAATATGAGATTAAGAAGGGAGTCAGAAATAGCTTCAAGATTTTCAGCCCAAGTATCTAGGAGGAAGGATAGTGTTGCCGTTGATTGAGATATGGAAAAAGGCAGAGAGAGCAGATTGGGAGGTGAGCCCAGGAGGTCAGCTTTGGACATGTCGAGATGCCTGCAAATGTCTAGCTGTGAAGGTGAATAAGTTTAGAGTTCAGAGCAGAAATTCTGAGCTGATCCTTTAAGATTGTATTGAATCCCATCATTTTTTTTTTTTTTTTGCTCTAAAACCTCCAATTACTTCCCAGATATAAACTAGGGAGCTGCCAGCATCAGGATTCTTTTTAAAACCATGACAAAAGATGAGATCACCAAGGGGATGAGAGCACCTAAAAATAGAGATGAGGTTGAAGAATGGGGCCGTGAGTGACTCCAACATAATCTCTCACCAGCCCTACTTATAGGAAACTGAAAATATCCCCAGAGGGAGAACCAGGCCATCTGGACTTGTAGGGTTGAAAATACTCTTGTAGGAAACCTGGGGCCCCTTCAGGTTCATGTCCAAGTTGCTAGTGTCCTGCAAGGTCGTGGTAGTTTTCTACTGTCCTCCTTGGAGTTTGAGAGCTAGAGCAAAGCACAGAAAGCAGCTGTTAAATGACATGATAATGAAGCAATAATGCAAACATTGCAGTCAAAGGGTATTATTGCTCCCTCCTAGCCAGCCAGAATTTTGCTTTGAAATTGGTATAAACTATAAATGGCTACCAAGATGTTGAACTAGGGCTGCCCAGTGAAATGGACATATAAGGGTCTGTTTGGACCCCTGCCAGCCCATCTTCCTGAGAGCATTATATAACAACTGTGACTGCTGGAAAAGGAAAGGAGCCAATAACTGAAATGAACTGGGCTATTGGGGACCTAAGACACATAAGCCAAACTTGTCTAAATGTAAAACATTTACTTGCCAATTTGGACATTTTATCTGGGAATCATTCAAAGCAGCAATTCTCTAGAGCTAGGGTGCTATTCTAATTCCTAGACAAGGTTAGGGGTTGGGAAAGGAAGATCTAGGTTTTTATGGAGCCTGAAGTTTGTACAGTTTGGTTGAGGGAGTACTTTTTAAAGGAAAAGAAGACAAAACTAGGCTTCCTAGATGGCTCAGTGGTAAAGAATCTGCCTGCCAGTGCAAAAGACGCAAGAGATAGAGTTTCTATCCCTGAGTTTGGGAAGATCCCCTGGAGGAGGAAATGGCAACCCACTCCAGTATTCTTGCCTAGAAAATTTTATGGACAGAGGGGCCTGGCAGGCTACAGCCCATGGGGTCGCAAAGAGTCAGACATGACTGAGCACATGCACAAAACTAGGTATAGGGTCTTAGAAAAGACCTGTGCAAGTAAAGGTCTTAAGCTATAGTTTCACTAAACACACAGAAAGTCCACCTCTAACCCTGGAACCAAATGATAAAACCTTGGGAGCAGTAACTGATGACTTAATCCTTGGTGATCGAGTTCACAGAAAAGACGAGAGACATTCAGAGTGAGCCAGACATCATTTACAGTCCCTTAGATGAAAGGAGAGAGAGTAAACAGTCTTATTACTTGGGATTCAATAGTGTAGGAACACCCCAACAATCCTTAGTACATCCAATAATCTGAGCAATCTTACTACACTTCGCTGATTCTAGAGACACTGTGGTCTGAGTCAGAGGACCAATGATGGTGTCAGAAATGATTCCTCTGTATGTATACACATGGCTGATTGACATGGTTGTACAACAGAAACCAACACAACGTTGTAAAGCAATTATCCTCCAATTAAAAATTATTTTCAAAAATAAAAGAAATGAAGCTTCTGGCTTTTATCCTACATGTAGAGTTGCCAGATAAAATGCAGCATGCCCCTTTAAATTTGAATATCAAATAAGCAACCTATAATTTTCCACCAAAAGTATGTCCCAACATACTCATACCAGAGAAGCATTTGTTCATCAGAAATTCTGATTAAACTGGGCATTCTGCATTGCCATTTGCTACATCTGGCAAAGCTACTTACACTGATCTCTGCTTTGGGACATACAACAAGATGGGAATTTAGAGAGCAAAGCTAAGGAATGCACCACAAACATTGTATTGGTAGATGACACTGTTGCTTCCATACTGGTCCCACATGCGTAGAATGCCCCACCATGGTATTAGAATCTGTAGGAAGGGAACTAAGGACTGTGTAGAATTTGTGCATATTTGATTCCCATAGAATAAATGACTAGTAAAAGCTGCTCCCATTTAACTGATGGAAAAGATGAAATCACTGCTGTCTAATAAGCAGCATTATTGCAAATACAACATTCCACTATTCCCCTAGTCTCCCAGAGGGATAAAATATTTTGCTATTGCTGGAATTGTTACAACCAACCAAAAATGCATAAAGCATTCTAATTGCGAAGCGTTAAGTCCTGAGTATTTGTCCAACAAAGTAGAAGTCACTCACTACCTCTCAAGATAGAAATTAGAATTAAATATAAGAGCTAAGTCTCAGCTCATGGAGAGAGTTAACAGTACTGTGTCCAAACACTTTGTGTACCTTACAATGATTTTAGTTATATTATGTCTCTGAATAGTATTTTAGTACCTACAGCTTTGATTTAAAGATATGCATAGGTACTCTTATTCTTTCATCATAGTACCTAAAAGATAATATCTTATCATCACCCTCATTTAAAAGCTATTTATTTGACAGATATTTATTGGGTATTCATTATGTGCTTAGAATAGTGACCAAGACAAAGTCCATCCTGATAAAACTTACTTCTAGAATGGAAAAAATATATTTAAAACTCATGAAGTTTCAAATGGAAATATGAAGTTTCTTCATATTGTTACAAAGAAAATAAAACAGGGAGACTTCCTTGGCAGTCCAGTGGTTAAAACTTCACCTTCCAGTGGAGGGGATACAGGTCCCTGGTCGGGGATCTAAGATCCTATATGTTTCACAGCTGAAAAAAGTCAAAACACAAAACAGAAGCAATTTTGTAACAAATTCAATAAAGTCTTTTTTTCAATGGTCCACGTTAAAAAAAAAAAAATCTTAAAAAAAGAAAACAGAGCAAGAGGCGAGAGAGAGAGACAAAAGCAGCTGCTATTTAGATAAGATGGTGAAAGTCCTTTTTAATAGTGGCATTTGAGCCAGACGTGTATTTTATATCATAAGAAGATTCCAGGCATATGGAAATGGAGTAAGAACATCCCCAGGGGAAGAAATGAATTTAACAAGTTCCCGGTACTGGATGACTACAGAGGAGTGAGTAGAGTGTGGAGGGAAAAGAGTGTCAAATGTGGCTGGGGATGAGGTGGGCAGGGGCAAGATCACAAAGAGCCTCCACAGACATGGAGAAGAGTTTGTATGGTATCCCAGTGCAGTGGGAAAGAGGTGGAGGGTTTCGAGCAGGGAAGTGCTGTGACCCACTGGACACTTAAAGGATCAGTCTGGCTCATATCTGCAGTAGAGCCAATAGGGCTTGCTGGTAAATCAGAGGACAAGGATGGGGGAAAACAAAGCACAATGGATCACCCTTCAGATTTTTGCCAGGAAGGTTGGATGCTATTAACCGATATGGAAACTGAGGTTCCTTAATATTAAAATACATTCCTATATTCACATATTAACAGAACCAAGATTTAAACTCAGATTTTTCCAGTACTTCAATATTGTTGGACTGGTATATTGTTAAATCTACTAATTTGTTTACTTACTTAAAAGTTCCCCTTTTGGAAAGGGTACTACTACTACTAAGTCACTTCAGTCGTGTCCGACTCTGTGTGACCCCATAGACAGCAGCCCACCAGGCTCCCCCATCCCTGGGATTCTCCAGGCAAGAACACTGGAGTGGGTTGCCATTTCCTTCTCCAATGCATGAAAGTGAAAAGTGAAAGTGAAGTCTCTCAGTCGTGTCCGACCCTCAGCGACCCCATGGACTGCAGCCTTCCAGGCTCCTCCACCCAAGGGATTTTCCAGGCAGAAGTACTGGAGTGGGGTGCCATTGCCTTCTCCGTTGGAAGGGGTAGTTAGGGGCTTTAGGAAGGTCATGTCCAGACTACTATATTTAAAATGGATAGCCAACAAGGACCTATTGTATAACCTCTGCTCAACGTTACGTGTCAGCCTGGATGGAAGGGGGCTGGGGGAGAATGGACACATGTATATGTATGGCTGAGTCCCTTCAGTGGTCACCTGAAACGACCAGTACATTGTTAATCTGCTATAACCCAATACAAAATAAAAAGTTTAACGTTTGGGAAAGTAAATAAATAAAAGTTCCCCTTTTAAACTCTAAGCTCCTTTATCAATAACAGGGATCTGGTAATATCTGATATCTAACCACGACAGCAAAAGCACATTAATGCTTTCTGATGGTGAGAACATTTGTAAGAAGTTATGACAACTCTATGAGCCTCCGTGTTTGCCACCATCCCTGACTAATTCACCAATCTGGTCCTTTCAGAAGACCATACGTGTTTCCTATGTTGTCGGCTTTGGACTCTGCTATGGAAGTACTGATCTCATTTCAGAGGCCAGCAAGCTTTCCCTTCCTCAGAAAGAACATGGGTGCAATTACAAACATATGCTTACAGAGATAAAAACACATGCTAGTTATTGTCCTACAGGCAAAGTTGTCTTGATGGAATCAACAACAGACTTTATTTATTTGAGAAAATCCAACAGAAGAATATCTCATCAACTATCTTACAACATTCTGTATTTGATTACCCTCTGAAATACATGATACTCAGTGTTAGATTCTTATAAATTAAAAAAAAAAAACTGCAGTGTCCAACATCAGTGTGAGTCTCAGTCAACCTCAGCATGATTTTGATCTCCTTATAAACGATTAGGAGCCCCACAGTTCCATAGATTTTTCAATCATCCTTCTAAGGAATATTTAAACTCAACATATCAGAAGCTTTGATTAGCATACCCCTACTATTACATTCTTCAAAGTGTGTTCCAGTCTGGGATCTTCAATACCTTCCTCACATACTCAAAAGAAATTTTTCTACACACTTCATGTAACCCTCCTATTTGTATGTAATATTAAGACTCTAGGCCCTTCGTAAATTATCTTAAGTGGAGTGAAGTGAAATGAAGTTGCTCAGTCGTATCCAACTCTTTGCAACCCCATAGACTGTAGCCTACTAGGCTTCTCAGTCCATGGGATTTTCCAGACAAGAGTACTGGAGTGGGTTGCCATTTCCTTCTCTAGGGGATTTTCCCAACCCAGGGATCGAATCCAGGTCTCCAGCATTGTAGGAAGACGCTTTACCCTCTGAGCCACCAGGGAAGCCCCAAATTATCTTAAATCGATTTACAAAAAAAAAAAAAAAAATCATTAGTTACCAACTTGCCTCTTTAAATGAAAAAACTATAATTCAAACTTCATCATTCTATCAATTGCAGCTTTTCTGAGTACCCGTCAGAGAAAATCCGAAAGAATGGGGATGACAGAGCTAGAAGGGGAAGCACGTTCCCCTTGACTTTCATTCCTTCAACACTGAACTGTACCTGGAGCATCCACATCAGTATGAGGATCTGGCATCCCTGCCAAATTGGGGGAAATTTTTCTGAAGGGCTCATAAAAAGAGAGATCTTTCTCCTTCCAGATACTGATCAACATAAAACATCTTGGCTCAGATCTCTTTCTGATAAATACCGAAGTCTTACCATGTGATTAAGAAGCTAATTGATACAGTATTTTTTTCTCTTTCTTCTTATTTTTTAAATTATGAAAGTATGATAACACAGTTATAGGAGACTTGGAAAGTAAGGACAAAGTCATATATAGTTCTATTATATATTACAGTTATCTTTTTTACATAGATAAGATTTTTAGTTGGACTTTCAATATCAAACTCTCAAAAATTAATAGAATGAATATACAGTAAAGCAGAAGGATATAGTAGAGCTGAAAAGCACCATGAAGCAATTCAACATAATTAAGATTTATACAATTTTCACACAACAGTAGGATACAAATTCTATTTGCGTTCCCATAGACTATAAACTAGGAGACACTGGAATATATCCAGGGACATAAAACAAGATGCAAAAATTTCATTGTCTAAAGGTATTGAAATCATACCAAGTCAATATAGTATTTTTTTAAATGCCCACTGAGATATCCTAAGTGAAACTTTTTGGAGATTTCTATTATGGCACATCTGGCAAGAATGTCATTTTCTAAAGACTTTTTTTGATGTGGCCCATTTTAAAAGTTTTTATTGAATTTGTTACAATATTGCTTCTGTTTTATATTTCTGGATTTTTTGGCCACAAGGCCTGTGGGATCTTAGCTCACTGACCAGGGATTAAACCCATGCCTCCTGCACTGGAAGGTGAAGTCTCAACCACTGGATTGTCAGGGAAGTCCCACTGCTGTTGTTCAGTAGCTCAGTCATGTCAAATTTTTGGCAATCCCATGGACTGCAGTACTGCAAGCTTCCCTGTCCTTCGCTATCTCCCCGAGTTTGCTCAGACTCAAGTACAGTGAGTTGATTATGCCATCCAACCATCTCATCCTCTGTCACCTCCTTCTCCTCCTGCCCGCAATCTTTCCCAACATTAGGGTCTATTCCTATGAGTCTGCTTTTCACATCAGGTGGCCAAAGTATTGGAACTTCAGCTTCAGCATCAGTCCTTCCAAAGAATATTCGGGGTTGGTTTCCTTCAGGATGGACTGATTCTTGCCTTGAGAACTCCATGAAAAGTATGAAAAGGGAAGTCTCAAGAAAGTCATTTTCAATTTGTCAGGCAAGACATGAGCTACAAGCCTCTTTATTCAATAATCCTTCCCCACTCATTCACATACAAAGAAGAGAAATAGAGGAAGGAAGAGAGGGAGGGAGAAGGATGGGGAGAAAGATTCCAAATCACCTAGGAGAACATTAGGTCTTGTCATGTTCCTCATCATTCTGAGTTTACTCCCTAAAATAAGGGGAGAACAACTGAGTTTTTTGCCCTAACTACTAAACCCACAATAAAAAGCAGAGACATTACTTTGCTGACAAAGGTCCATGTAGTTAAAGCTATGGTTTTTCCTGCAGTCATGTATGGATATGAGAGTTGGACCACAAAGAAAACTGAGCAGTGAAGAACTGATGCTTTTGAACTGTGCTGTTGGAGAAGACTCTTGAGAGTCCCTTGGACTGCAAGGAGATCAAACCAGTCAATCCAAAGGAAATCAGTCCTAACATTCATAGGAAGGACTGATGCTGGAGTTGAAGCTCCAGTACTTTGGCCACTTGATGTAAAGAACCGACTCATTAGGAAAGACCCTGATGCTGGGAAAGATGGAAGGCAGGAGGACAAGAGATGACAGAGGATGAGATGGTTAGATGACATCACCAATTCGATGGACGTAAGTTTGAGCAAGCTCCAGGAGTTGGTGATGGACAGGGAAGCCTGGTATGCTGCAGTCCATGGGGTCACAAAGAGTCAGACATGACTGAGCAACTGAACTAAACCCATAGTCTCAGAAAAACATGTCCTACTGTTTTCAGGGAAGAGAGGTAATGATGGCAAGCAGAGGAGGAATGATGCTTGTAGTCACATTGTTCCAAGTAATTTGTGAATGTATTTGAGAAGAAATGCACTGAAGCTGCTCAAAACAACTCAGAGAAGCTAAGACTAAGAGAAGCTGAGGAAGAACATTGATTGTTCTGAATCCAGCTAAACATTTTTGGAGCAAATTTTGGGACTACCATTTCTGATTGTGATTGAATAACTGGGACCAAATTTGTCCCCTTGCTGTAAACAATAAGAAACTAGATAAAATATATGAAACAAGTTTTCAGACACTGAAAACAGAGCACAGGACTGTGAGTTCTGAAAATAAATGGTGCCAGAGAAATTGGTTATGCAGAAACAGCAACCTTGACCTAAGTCTCACATTTTACACAAAAAATGAATCATGAACTTAAAACTATGAAAGTTAAAAAAAAATCATGGAGAAAATGTTTAGGATCAAGGGCTATACAAAGAGTTCTTAGATTTAGCACCACTGTCATTCTCTATAAAAGGAAAAAATTGGTAAATTTGACTCCATCAAAATTAAGAAAAAACGTTTGCTCTGTGAAGGACCCCACTAAATAATAAAAAGACAAGGTACACAGTGAGAGGAAAGTATTTGTAAACATATATCCAACAGAGGAGAAGTATCTAGAATATAAAAAGAACTCTCAAAACACAGTAAAAAAAATCTTTTAGAAAATGGCAAAAGATTTTACTAAAGAGAATATACTTTAGTATATTCTACTGATATTCTACTCTTAGGTATTTACTCAAGAGAAACGAAAACCTGTGTCTACACAAAGACTTGTACACAAATATCAATAGCAGCTTTAATCATATTAACCTAACTGGAAGCAGTCCAAATCTCCATAAACAGATAAATGAATAAATACACCAAACTACAGCCAAGCAATGGAACAATACTCAGCAATAGAAAGTAACAACAGAACAATCACACATGCTGCTGCTAAGTCGCTTCAGTCGTGTCCGACTCTGTGCGACCCCATAGACGGCAGCCCACCAGGCTCCCCCGTCCCTAGGATTCTCCAGGCAAGAACACTGGAGTGGGTTGCCATTTCCTTCTCTAATGCATGAAAGTGAAAAGTGAAATTGAAGTCACTCAGTCGGGTCTGACTCTTAGCGACCCCATGGACAGAGGCCCACCAGGGACCTCTGTCCATGGGATTTTCCAGGCAAGAGTACTGGGGTGGGGTGCCATTGCCTTCCCCGAAGGGTAGTATGAGTGACTATTAACACAACTGCACTTTTAATTTCTGTTTGGGATTCAATTGATGACTGAGGACTTGTGTAGGATGATCATTTCATTTTTGAAAATTTCAGTCAAGACTGGCTTAAAAGTTACATCACCTTTCCTCCTGTCTCTCCCTCACCACAGACAAAATAATCCCTTTCAGGAACAATACAGAAAGATTGTTAAATATGCCATTCCTACATTCGCAGAGGAACCCTGTAAAATGATCTGATACCCAAACCCATAGCAAGAGAAGTGAGGTTGATTTCTTAGGGGGATGTTTCACGTGACTCTTTTGAAATAAGGATCAGGAAAGCAAAAACCTTGCAAAAGGCACTGCAGGAGAAGTAAGGAATTCAAAATGTTGGACAAATTACTCAAACCAGGGACACTGTCCAAAACGCATGTGCCCTGCACTATGTTGGTGTCTCTTCTTAAATGGGAGCATTCTGTATAGAAAAAATGTTTCCCAAAATAAGCATGGTAACTGGTAGAATGGAAAGCTGTAGTGTGTGGTCTTGAAAAAGTCACTTAACCTCTCCAGGTCTCAGATTCCTCATTACTAAAATGAGGGGGTAGAGCTATATAGCTAAAGCTCTTCCAGCCACTATGCCTCACAATGTAATATATCAGGCCTACTCTTCTATTAATCTGGTTTCTAGCTAACACATCCCCAAACCCCTATGCCCCCCACCCTTATCTAACACCTCCCTTCCTTCCCTCACCCCCCACCCGATACCCCTGAAAACTGATCTTAATGACATTGTCTGTGGATCTGCCACCTTAATGAAGGGCAGAGAGGTGACACAGAGCAGAGACCTGTGGCAACAGACAGCCCTTCTGTGTCCCTAGAGGCAGCCCAAAGGCACAGCTTGGGGCTATGGCCTCGTTGGTCCCTGCCCACACGTGTGCTTCCTGCTGCTCTCCAAAGGTGTTCCAAGATGAAGTCACTGGCGGTGCGAAGAGGTAGCTGAGAATAGTGCTGCAGCACCCTCTCCCCCGACTGCAGCATAGTACTTTGGGCTTCTGATGCTATTCCATTGGAGGTGATAGCCAAATTTGTCTTTTAAGACGTATGTGAACAATTTGGGAAAACAACACGAGTTATTTCAACGCAGTCACCAGAAATTCAAAGCCTTCAACCTGTCAACAGAAATGCTTCCTCATTTTGCTAATGATTAGCAGTTTGAGACTGGTGACACAGCCAGTGAATTTGTGCTGGAGAAGAAATAAAAATAAAAAAAATATGTCACACATTATATGACATAGCAACATAGGGGAAGTCTCAAACACCTGCTGAAATTAAAAAAAAAAAAAAAAAGGAGACATACACAGGAGAGTCCATATTGGATAGTTGGAATCAAGATTGCTGGGAGAAATATCAATAACCTCAGATATGCAGATGACACTACTCTTATGGCAGAAAGTGAAGAGGAACTAAAAAGCCTCTTGATGAAAGTGAGAGTGGAGAGTGAAAAAGTTGGCTTAAAGCTCAACATTCAGAAAGCTGTGGTACATATACACGATGGAGTATTACACAGCCATTAAAAAGAATGCATTTGAATCAGTTCTAATCAGGTGGATGGAACTGGAGCCTATTATACAGAGTGAAGTAAGCCAGAAAGAAAAACACAAATACAGGATACTAATGCATATATATGGAATTTAGAAAGATGGTAACAATAACCCTGTTTACAAGACAGCAAAAGAGACACTGATGTATAGAACAGACTTTTGGACTCTGGGAATGGGAGAGGGTGGGATGATTTGGGAGAATGGCATTGAAGTATGTATAATATCATATCTGAAACAAGTAGCCAGTCCACATATGATGCCTGATAACGGATGCCTGGGGCTGGTGCACTGGGACGACCCAGGGGGATGGTATGGGGAGAGAGGAGGGAGGAGGGTTCAGGATGGGGAACACATGTATACTTGTGGTGGATCCATCTTGATGTATGGCAAAAGCAATACAATATTGTAAAGTTAAGCAAAATAAAATTTAATTTAAAAGAAAACGAAGATCATGGCATCCAATCCCATCACTTCATGGGAAATAGATGGAGAAACAGTGGAAACAGTGTCAGACTTTACTTTTCTGGGCTCCAAAATCACTACAGATGGTGACTGCAGCCATGAAATTAAAAGACGCTTACTCCTTGGAAGGAAAGTTATGACCAACCTACATCACATATTCAAAAGCAGAGACATTACTTTGCCAACAAAGGTTCGCCTAGTCAAGGCTATGGTCTTTCCTGTGGTCATGTATGGATGTGAGAGCTGGACTGTGAAGAAGGCTGAGTGCCAAAGAATTGATGCTTTTGAACTGTGGTGTTGGAGAAGACTCTTGAGAGTCCCTTGGACTGCAAGGAGATCCAACCAGTCCATTCTGAAGGAGATCAGCCCTGGGATTTCTTTGGAAGGAATGATGCTAAAGCTGAAACTCCAGTACTTTGGCCACCTCATGTGAATAGTTGACTCATTAGAGAAGACTCTGATGCTGGGAGGGATTGGGGGCAAGAGGAGAAGGGGATGACAGAGGATGAGATGGCTGGATGGCATCACTGACTCGATGGCTGTGAGTCTGAGTGACCTCCGGGAGTTGGTGATGGACAGGGAGGCCTGGCATGCTGCAGTTCATGGAGTCACAAAGAGTCGGACATGACTGAGCAACTGATCTGATCTGATTGATATGAAATTGTAGACTAGGCAAAATTAATCTATATAGTGACAAAAAAGAATCACATTGCTTGAAGCTAAGGTGGGTTACAGGTGAGATATGACAACAAAGAGACGAGGGAAATTGGAGATGATTGGTGTTGGTTACACAGAAGCAGACAATTGTCAAAACTCATCCAACTGGAATACATTTTGCAAGCAAATTCAACCTCAAGAAAGTTGATGAAAAATAAGATCCAAGGCAGTCAATGAATACATATACCTACATATTTTTGTCATAGGGCCAATGAAATTCAATAGTATTCATGTATCAGAGCAACTAAAGATTAATTTTAACAGCACGGTATTGTTGACTCTTCACTATGCCATCTGACTTTTTCTGCAGAAAATAAAACCATAAACAGAAGTCTTTATATGTGACCTTGTTATTTATAAAGTTCACATTGCAGGAAGGAAGGAGGAATGCTCGCTTGCCAGAGGCTGGGGATTACCAGTTCTTTAATTTCTGAAAATTACAGGTTTGCTTTCATTCAAGAGTTCAAATTAAGACCCTTCCAAGAATTTGTGTGTGTGTGGTCAGGAGGGGAAGAGGTTCTTCCCGAGTCAGGTGTAGAGGGGAGGTTTTATGATACTCAGCAAGGGTGTGGGGAGAGCAGACGCAGTAATCCCAAGAGAAGAAACTTCAGGAAGGCAAATGAACTGATATTCAAAACAGAAATGGACCAGCAAACATAGAAAACAAACTTAGCCAAAAGGGAGGGGAAGGGATAAATTAGGAGCTTGGGGTTAATGATGTTCAAGCTGGTTTTAGAAAAGGCAGAGGAACCAGAGATCAAATTGACAACTTCTGCTGGATCATCGAAAAAGCAAGAGAGTTCCAGAAAAACATCTATTTCTGCTTTATTGACTATGCCAAAGC
Source organism: Tragelaphus eurycerus (assembly GCA_935064755.1). Taxonomy (NCBI): domain Eukaryota; kingdom Metazoa; phylum Chordata; class Mammalia; order Artiodactyla; family Bovidae; genus Tragelaphus; species Tragelaphus eurycerus. The sequence continues at coordinate 17,032,081 of CAKXYN010000003.1, forward strand.
CTTTGACTGTGTGGATCACAATAAACTGTGGAAAATTCTGAAAGAGATGGGAATACGAGACCACCTGACTTGCCTCTTGAGAAACCTATATGCAGGTCAAGAAGCAACAGTTAGAACTGGACATGGAACAACAGACTGGTTCCAAATAGGAAAAGGGGTACATCAAGGCTGTATATTGTCACACTGCTTATTTAACTTATATGCAGAGTACATCATGAGAAACGCTGGGCTGGAAGAAGCACAAGCTGGAATCAAGATTGCTGGGAGAAATATCAATAACCTCAGATATGCAGATGACACCACCCTTATGGCAGAAAGTGAAGAGGAACTCAAAAGCCTCTTGATGAAAGTGAAAGTGGAGAGTGAAAAGGTTGGCTTAAAGCTCAACATTCAGAAAATGAAGATCATGGCATCTGGTCCCATCACTTCATGGGAAATAGATGGGGAAACAGTGGAAACAGTGTCAGACTTTATTTTGGGGGCTCCAAAATCACTGCAGATGGTGACTGCAGCCATGAAATTAAAAGACGCTTACTCCTTGGAAGAAAAGTTATGACCAACCTAGATAGCATATTGGAAAACAGAGACATTACTTTGCCAACAAAGGTCTGTCTAGTCAAGGCTATGGTTTTTCCTGTGGTCATGTATGGATGTGAGAGTTGGACTATGAAAAAAGCTGAGCGCCAAAGAATTGATGCCTTTGAACTGTGATGTTGGAGAAGACTCTTGAGAGTCCCTTGGACTGCAAGGAGCTCCAACCAGTCCATTCTGAAGGAGATCAGCCCTGGGGTTTCTTTGGAGGGAATGATGCTGAAGCCGAAACTCCAGTACTTTGGCCACCTCATGTGAAGAGTTGACTCATTGGAAAAGACTCTGATGCTGGGAGGGATTGGGGGCAGGAGGAGAAGAGGACAACAGAGGATGAGATAGATGGCTGGATGGCATCACTGACTTGATGGACGTGAGTCTGGGTGAACTCCGGGAGTTGGTGATGGACAGGTAGGCCTGTCGTGCTGCAATTCGTGGGGTTGCAAAGAGTTTGACACGACTGAGCGACTGAACTGAACTGAACTGATATATTAAATAGATGACCAACAAGGACCTACTGTAAAGCACAGGAAGTTATACTCAATATTTTATAATAACCTGTAAGGGAAAAGAATCTGAAAAGAATATATATATATATATATATATGAATCATTTTGCTGTACACGTGAAATTAACACAACTTTGTAAATTAACTATATTTAAGTAAAAATTTAAAAAATTAAAATAAAAGGAGGACAGATAACACACTCTAGAGAAATTTTAGAGTTTGTCCATAAAACACAAAGAAGCATATTTTTAAAAAGCACACTGTTTGGCAAGGGATATAAGACATTGGGAACCTCTTTGTTAAGACTTTATCTTTCTTGGTAACGACAGGCATGTAGCACTATCTTATTATGGAGAGGTCAATTACCTCATTTCTTGGTGGATCTGAGGCCATCAACCCACATATTTTAGTCAAAAACATTTTCAGAAACCAATTTTTTTTTTTTAACAAAGGAAAGGCAAGAAAGAAACATTACAAAATTTTAAACCCAATTGCCTTTAAATGCCAAAATTATGGATCTATTTCCACTGACTTTCTATATTTCCAAATATTGTTGTATAAGTATTACTTTTGCAATGGAAAAAACATAGTAAACATATCATTATGGTCTGCATTTATTGGTAATGAAAAAAATTTTCAGGGACAACAAATTGTTCTGTTGTACTCTTCTAGCCTCTATAAATTTCCGTTACTTTTGCAAGAAAATTGCTGCATATTCTAGTCTTTTCTATTAATAAACAAAATGTGCCTTCCTATACCACAATTTTCTCCCTCCTGGTTCCTTTTTCCACTCCATGTGTCCACTACGTCAATGTTCCTCCTACACACCGCAAGCCACAGACCACTCGCGGGCACCTGGGGAAAGCGGCAGTCTCCTCTGATTTTGTTCACCTAGGGTGGGAATTCATGCTACTTCATCCCAGGCAAGTTTGGGAGCTAAGATGCTCTGGGGGGTAGCACACAAAGGGTCTTCACTCAGGAAGAAACACCAAATATTGTGAATAAATTTAGAAAATACAAATGAAAAAAATCACGTGACATTAAAAAAAAAAAAACCCTCTCTTCCCAGATTAGGGTTACCTTTGTAATTGGTGACAATATAAAATGGTGTTTGATTATCACACCAAGGCACCAAATACTGAAGGCATAATTTGCAGCCCTTTGTTGGCAAGGAAGTTTTTTCACGATTTCTCTACGCCTTCTTAAAGATTAATGAACTTAAATGCATGCCAGTAGCTGCCATGCCCAAACTCAAACAGATGTGTTCAGGAGTGGAAGTTAGGATTGGGGTTTGAAAATATTTTTGTCCCTCCCATCTCAGTAGATTTTAATGGAAAAATTACAGTCCAAACTGTAGCTGGATTATGGCTTTAGGCCATCATGTGGAGTGGTAATGAGCCATCTTCTTTCTTTAAAATAACTCTCAAAAAAACCCACACACACACACATATTTCACACCTTTTTTGGCAAGCCCTCTGCTTATTTGTGAGTTCCATGAAGATAAAGTAGTTAATTTGGAAACCAGAAATCAGGAATGCCCTCTGATCTGGGTAATTTTTCTGACAGTGCTGCTGCTGGTACCATTTACCAAGAGCCATTCACTAGTATTGGGTTGAACTTTTTGGCCAACCCAATACATTCTGCTCTCAACTGCATTCAAAGAGGACTATATGGGAATTGTGTGTGGGTGTCTTTTTAAAGTATATTACATGTTATCTCTGACTCTGTGCCAGATAACAAGGAAATTTACAATGGATCCTAAAATCAAATGGAGAGCAGAGTAGATGGACTATTCAAGAAGGAGAAGGAAACTGCTATTGATTGAATGAAGTGAAAAGCTCAGTTGTGTTTGACTCTGTGACCCCATGGACTATAGCCATCAGGCCCCTCTGTCTATGGGATTCTCCAGTTAAGAATACTGGAGTGGGTTGTCATGCCCTCCTCCAGGGGATCTTCTGTGGATATCTTCCCAACCCAGGGACTGAATCTGACCCAGGGACTGAACTCTTGCCTCTTATGTCTCCTGCACTAACAAGTAGGTTCTTTACCACTAGTACCACCTGGAAAGCCTGATTATCCTAATAGTAAAAGTAAGTGATAGTCAGTCGTATCTGACTCTCTGCAGCCCCATGGACTGTACCCCACCAGGCTCCTTTGTCCATAGGATTCTCCAGGCAAGAATACTGGAGTGGGTAGCCATCCGCTTCTCCAGGGGATCTTTCCGAACCTGGATCTCCTGCATTGCAGGCAGATTCATTACTATCTGAGCCACCAGGGAAGCCTTTTATTGAATGTCTACTGTCTACTGTGTACCCAATGCATGACGTGTATTAGGCCCTTGCCACTAATGGCTGGCCTTTAAACCACCAGCAGCAGTAAAGCAGCATCTGGGAGCCTATTAGCAAGTCAGAATTTCAGATGCCATTCAAACTTGCATTATAGCAAGACCCTCGGCATCAATTCACCAAAATCATGGATATAAATGGTATTAACTTTATTTTCTATTAGGAGATTAAGGGTCAGAAAGGTTAAGAAATTTATGTAAAATTCACAACATAGTAATAAACTGGATTCTGGCCCATTTTAAAGCATCGTATTTCCACTCCACTGAGCCAAGTCTTAAACCAGTCAAAAGCTGCAAGATTTGGGTTTTGATCCAGACTCCAACCATTAATATCTTTCTGGGCTCATATACACCAGTAACCTATCTGGATGTCACTTTTTTTTTTTTTTTTTGGTCCTGCTTATTTCATGGAATTGCTACAAAACAAATGAAATTAATAGATGTGAAAACACTTTAAAGTATTTTGCACTGGCCAAAATTAACCTGCTAATGGAATATTCTATGTGACTCTTTCTCACTCAGCTTTTGCCAAGGCAGCAAAACCAAAGACAAAGCAACATATGCCAAGAGCTTCCACATCACACGGTGAGCGATCAGCCTGCCTATGTTTTGAAACTGGCTAGTTCAGCCTTAGTCCCTCATCCACCTCAAGGGTATAAAAAGCTTGAAAGAAGAAACACTCTCAAAAGTGTTTTTATGGTAGGTGGGGCAGAGTAAGATCATTTGTCCTGCATCTCAATCCTATACAAAGGGGCCCTAAGGAGACCACACAGACAGCTTGTTCTTTGCACTCTGAAAGAACACAAGTTAATCTGGTAGAAGAAATCTACCATAAACTTCCCCTCACCCTAAAGGCTTTCCAAGCTAAAGCAATACTATATTTTGCTATTGCCATGTTGACTATAAAACTGGACGGCAAATTTTAGTTGTGTGTCTTGGGGCTGAAAGTGGCTAGTAGACTTTTTGTTATTTAAAAGTGCCTGAAAAGTTTTCTGGGACCTGGTCAAGATTTCAACCAAAAAGAAGGGAACACTAAACTGCAGATCTGGTTTAAAGGGACAGTAAGAAAAAATCAGAATAATATAGTTTGCTGCTTGCATCCTATGGAGAACTGCTTTTCCCATGCTCTAGTACTTATTATTATTATTAAAAACCAACACTAGCTCAATAGTAATTGTGTTTTCAAAGCCAAAATCTGACTTTACAGATAAACTCACAGGAAAGTGATGGAACAGGCAAGCAGTCTTTCCCCTGAATTACCTGTTCTTATCCTAAATCCAAAACCCAAGGACTGATGCTAAAGCCAAAGCTCCAATACTCAGTCATTCAATGCGAAGAGCCAACTCATTGGAAAAGACTCTGATGTTGGGAAACATTGAGGGAAGTAGGAGAAGGGGTAGATAGAGGATGAGATGGTTGAATGATATCATCAACTCAATGGACATGAGTTTGAGCAAACTCCGGGAGAGAGTGAAGGCCAGGGGAGCCTGGCGTGCTGCAGTCCATGGGGTCGCAGAGGCAGACATGACTGAGTGACTGAAAAACAACAACAAAAAGGAGTATTCTCATCCAGATTCTTACAGCTGCTAACCATGCAGAGATAAGTGAAGATTCTATCTGTGAAGGGAGCCTAATTCCATTTTTATGTAGGAAACCATAGAGTTTTAGAAGAGTAAGAAAGGATTCTATTCCCCCTCCCAGTCAAGCACCAACATGGCAGATGGGAGGAGATGGAAAGAAACCATCCTGCTCACCCCTCCAGGCATGCCTGTTGAGGATCAAGGTCCTAGTAAAACTAGCTAAGTTAGGGAAGCTGGGAGGAGATGCTTAAGCAGAGCTAGAAAGTTGGACAGGATCTGGGGACCTGAACAGAGGAGCAAGGTCACAGGTAGGTGGTAGGAGACAAAAAATTGCATATAGATAGCTGAAAAACCAAGAGATCAATATATGTATTGGAATAAAAGAAACTGAAAATTGACCAGCTTATTCAATTACCACGTGTGTCAAAATGACTTCAAATTGTATCTCCCTCCCAAACCTTTATACAAAGCTCAACAACCATGGACATCATCTTGGTTTATCTTCTGATTCCATCTTCCTACGTCCCCTCCCCTCGCCTAACTATCCAAATGTCAAAGAGTGAATTTGTAAAAATGGTCACATCATGACCCTCTAAAAGAGACTTCACTGCCTTCCACAGTCTTGAGACAAAGTCTAGGTTTGTAAGCTGGCACCCAACGTCTCTCAAAATCTGACTTCCACTTATTTCAAACTCATCTCTCACCAACTCCTATCCCACACCAATGCTCCACAATCCAGTCTGATGGAACTGCTCATAGTTTCCAAAAATCCCACCTTAGAGCCTTCACATGTCCCAAGCTGCAGTCTGCCAAACTTAGAGATGATGCAAATTACCCAGAATGCTTATTAAAAATGCAGATTCCAAGTCCTAGTACATACCTACCAACTCAGAATTTCCAGGGAAAGAATATGGGAACCTATAGTTTCTACAACCCTCAAGTGAAAATGATTATCCAGCAACTCTAGCGTAAGCTCACAGAGAAGAACTCAACCTGCCCTTTTCATAGTGTTACATCCAGAATCCAGAGTAAGTGCTCTTCCCTTTGCCTACAATGCTTGACCTCCATCTACTTTTACACCAGGATGAATCCTATTTTGTTCACACAAAACCAATACCATTGGAGTAACCTAATATGCTACTAATATGCATTGAATGAACAAGCAAATGAATAAGAAAAAAAAAGTAAGTGAATCAAATGAACAGAGCAGGAAATTTGTGGGGAAGGCTCAGGGTTTGCAAGTGGCAGGCAACAATTAGATGTCATGCACACTGGAGACAGCATCTGGGAGACCCAAGCATAGGGACCAATACATCCAGGCCCTGGGTATGAGCTACCAGATGCAGTTAAAGGGATTAAGGTCATCATGCCAAAATCTTGACATTTAAAAATAATGGGGATGAGTAGGCAAATTTGTTCACTAGAGAGTTGACTAGAAGATACACACTCAGCCATACTGGGATTTAGAAACAAAATAGGGACCCAATAAATTCAAAGCTATGGTTTTTCCAATAGTCATATAGGGATATGAGAGCTGGACCATAAAGAAGGCTGATCACTGAAGAACTGATGACTTTGAATTATGGTGTTGGAGAAGACTCTTGAGAGTCCATTGGACTGCAAGGAGATCAAACCAGGCAATCCTAAAGGAAATCAACCATAATATTCATTGATAGCACAGATGCTTAAGCACCTGATGTGAAGAGCTGACTCATTGGAAAAGACCTTGATGCTGAGAAAGATTGAAGGCAAAAGGAGTAGAGAGTGGCAGAGGATGAGACGGTCAGATAGCATCACTGACTCAAGGGACATGAATCTGAGCAAACTCCGGGAGATAGTGAAGGACAGGGAAGCCTGGTATGCAGCAGTCCACGGGGTCGCAAATAACTGGACATGATTTAATAACTGAATAACAACAGTAACTAGGGGATCTATTGCTAAAATTTGATTAGGACCAGACATTTTAATAATGGATTATTGAGGGCCCCTGAGAAGACAGGGTAGGTTGGTCTGGCACATAGATCCATATACAGGAGTCTTACAACTCAGCTCTGAAGATTAGGAGGAGACACAGAGTCAGAGAGCCTGCACCTAGGTCTGTCTGCTACCCACCTCTCTTCCCAGGTACAAATACGATCATTCAAGTTATCTCGCTGCTGGGCATACACACCGAGGAAACCAGAATTGAAAGAGACACGTGCACCCCAATGTTCATTGCAGCACTGTTTATAATAGCCAGGACATGGAAGCAACCTAGATGTCCATCAGCAGATGAATGGATAAGAAAGCTGTGGTACATATACACAATGGAGTATTACTCAGCCATTAAAAAGAATACGTTTGAATCACTTCTAATGAGGTGGATGAAACTGGAGCCTATTATACAGAGTGAAGTAAGCCAAAAAGAAAAACACCAATACAGTATACTAATGCATACATATGGAATTTAGAAAGATGGTAACGATAACCCTGTATGCAAGACAGCAAAAGAGATACAGATGTATAGAACAGTCTTTTGGACTCTGTGGGAGAGGATGAGGGTGGGATGATTTGGGAGAATGGCATTGAAACCTGTATATTATCATATGTTAAACAAATCGCCAGTCCAGGTTCAATGCATGATACAGGATGCTCGGGGCTGGTGCACTGGGATGACCCAGAGGGATGGGATGGGGAGGGAGGCGGGAGGGGGATTCAGGATGGGGAACACATGTACACCTGTGGCAGATTCATGCCAATGTATGGCAAAACCAATACAATATTGTAAAGTAAAAAGAAAATAAAACAAAGGGGAAAGGAGTCGGGAGACAAACTAGGAGCTTGGAGTTTATAGATACACATGTCTACATATAAAAATAGATAAATTTTTATATTATATTTATATTATAGCACAAGGAATATTATATATTCAATATCTTGTAATAACCTATAACAGAAAAGAATCTGAAAAAGTTTTATATATGTATATAAAACTGAATCACTTTATTGTACATCAGAAACTAATACAACATTGGAAATCAACTACAATTTAAAAAATGTTTCTCTTTTTAAAAAATTAAAAAATAAATTTGAATGAAAGTAAGAAAAAAAGTTAATGAGTTTCTTCTGCCTCCTTATCAACTAAGAAAGTACTTTTCTAGAGTTAAAAGTTATTCAAAGAAATAGTAGAATTGATTTAATTATCCTTGGGAGTATGTGAGGACATAGAGATTAAAAAAATATCCTGGAAAATCTGGACAAACAGAAACAAGAAAGAAATCAAGAAAACCCCAGACTGTGTTCTTTTGACATCAGACCCACCTGGTGAAACTGGGAATGTTTATTAGTTTTCCACAGCTACATTTATTTATGTCATAAACTTTCATCCATAAAGCCTTCAATGGTGGCAAGAAGAAAGCCAGGTGTGGTTGAGGTTTTGTGAAGCCCTCAGACTCTCCCTTGTCCTTCCCAGATGTGAGTGGAGAAGCTCGAAGACTCAGAAAGAGAGAAAACTATGAAACTTACAATATGTAACCATTTTTCCATTCACACTTAAACCATGTGTACTTGAGCAGAAATGTAACCCATGTGATCCTGATTCATTTACGCTATAATCATCAAAATATTGTTTTCCAGGAGCAATTTAGTGTCCACAAAGATTTTCTGAATCTTTTTCAGAAAGATTTTTAATCCATTTTCCTCATTAAAAAAGGAAGCTGTGTTTGCCAATTGGCCAAGGACTTAATCATGAAGAAAAAGTTCAGATTCCCTTCAAAGTTTCAAGGTCATGAATTTTAGTAGATTCATATAATATCCCAATAGTTTTTCTAGCCCCGCAAAGAAAAGACAATGCTTGCCCAGGCAGATGGGTTGATTTTTCACAGATGTTACTGGAAGCTGATATCAGCCAGCAGGTAGTGTTCTTGCCCATCATACATCAGCCCTGAGTTAATAATACAACTTACAAAGAAAAATTAAAGTATTGTGCTTAGGTAAAAAAATCTGTATTTAGATTATATAAATGCACAGCAAAGGGTACCATTTTAAATGTTACAGTTTAAAAAGAATCCAGAATGACCTAAATAGGAAGGAAATCTAAAAAAGAGGGGATGCATGTATACATGTCGGAGAAGGCAATGGCACCCCAGTCCAGTACTCTTACATGGAAACTCCCATGGACAGAGGAGCCTGGTAGGCTGCAGTCCATGGGGTCGCTAAGAGTCAGGCACAACTGAGCGATTTCACTTTCACTTTTCACTTTCATGCATTGGAGAAGGAAATGGCAACCCACTCTAGTGTTCTTGCCTGGAGAATCCCACGGACAAGGAAGCCTGGTGGGCTGCTGTCTATGGGGTCGCACAGAGTCAGACACGAGTGAAGTGACGCAGCAGCAGCAGCAGCAGCAGCATGTATACATGTGTCTGATTCACTTTGCTGTACAGCAGAAACTAACACAACATTGTAAAGCAACTCTACTCCAATAAAATTTTAAAAAATAAAAGGAAACTCAGCGAACTAAAATGATTTCCAGTTGAGAAAAATCTAGATGGGAAAGAATCCAAACTGCTTAATAGTATCGAAATTGGGATGATTTAGCCTGCAGATGAGAAAACTTTGAGGGGATAAGACCACTCTTGAAATAAAGTAAATGACAAGTAAACAACCACAATCATCAAAAAAGCAAAAGAGTTACAGAGAAACATCTACTTCTGCTTTGTTGACTATGCCAAAGCCTTTGACTGTGTGGATCACAACAAACTGTGGAAAATTCTTCAAGAGATGGGAATACTAGACCACCTTACCTGCCTCCTGAGAAATGTGTATGCAAGTCAAGAAGCAGAAGTTAGAACCGGACGTGGAACAACATGCTGGTTCAAAATCAGGACAATATACATCAAGGCTGTATATTGTCACCCTGCTAATTTAACTTATATGCAGAGTACATCATGAGAAACGCTGGGCTGGAGGAAGCACAAGCTGGAATCAAGATTTCCAGGAGAAATATCAATAACTTCACATATACAGATAACACCACCCTTATGGCGGAAAGTGAAGAACTAAAGAGCCTCTTGATGAAAGTGAAAGAGGAAAGTGAAAAAGTTGGCTTAAAACTCAACATTCAGAAAACTAAGATCATGGTATCTAGTCCCATAACTTCAGGGCAAATAGATGGGAAAACAGTGGAAAGAGTGACAGACTATTTATTTTTTGGAGCTCCAAAATCACTGTGGATGGTGGCTGCAGCCATGAAATTAAAAGACACTTGCTCCTTGGAAGAAAAGCTATGACAAACCTAGACAGTATATTAAAAACAGAGACATTACTTTGCCAGCAAAGGTCTATATAGTCAAAGCTCTGGTTTTTCCAGTGGTCATGTATGGATGTGAGAGTTGGACTATAAAGAAAACTGAGCACTGAAGAATTGATGCTTTTAAACTGTGGTGTTGGAGAAGATGCTTGAGAGTCCCTTGGATTGCAAGGAGATCCAACCAGTCAATCCTAAAGGAGATCAGTCCTGAGTATTCATTGCAAGAACTGATGCTGAAGCTGAAACTCCAATACTTTGGCCACCCGATGCGAAAACTGACTCATTGGAAAAGACCCTGATGCTGGGAAAGATTGAAGGCAAGAGAAGGGGATGATAGAAGATGAGATGGTTAATGTATACGACTGAGTAGACAATGTCTTTGTGGTTGTTTCAGTTCAGTCAAGTCACTTAGTTGTATCTGACTCTTTGCAGTCCTATGGACTGCAGCACGCCAGGTTTCCTTGTTCATCACCAACTCCCAGAGCTCTCTCAAACTCATGTCCATCAAGTCCATGACGCCATCTGACCATCTCCTCCTCTGTCATCCCCTTCTCCTCTTTCCTTCATCAGGGTCTCCTGATGCTCATTCCCAGCATCAGGGTCTTTTCCAGCAAGTCAGTTCTTCGAATCAGGTGGCCAAAGTATTGGAGTTTCAGCTTCAGCATCAGTCTTTCCAATGATTATTCAGACTGATTTCCTTTAGGATTGACTGGTTGGATCTCCTTGCAGTCCAACAGACTCTCAAGAGTCTTCTCCAACACCACAGTTCAAAAGAATCAATTCTTCGGCACTCAGCTTTCTTTATAGTCCAAATCTCACATCCACACATGACTACTGGAAAAACCATAACTTTGACTAGATGGACCTTTGTCAACAAAGTAACGTCTTTGCTTTTTAAAATGCTGTCTAGATTTGTCATGGAGAAGGAAATGGAAACCCACTCCAGTATTCTTGTCTGGAAAATCCCACAGATGGAAGAGCCTGGCGTGCTGCAGTCCACGGGGTCCCATGAGTCGGACATGACTGAGCGACTTCACTCAGTGCTCAGGTTTATCATAGTTTTTCTTCCAAGGAGCAAGCGTCTTTCAATTTCATGGCTGCAGTCACCATCTACCATGATTTGGGGGCCCCCAAAAATAAAGTCTCTCACTGTTTCCATTGTTTCCTCATCTATCTGCCATGAAGTGATGGGACTGGATGCCATGCATGAAGTGGTAGGAACAGATGTCATATGCATGGAATAGCCGATACCCCAAACCGTTCTAATAGATTTGCGATTGTTTTTCCCCACCAGCCCCTTTCCTTCAATACCTCAGCTGGTTTAGAAATTTATAAATACTAACAACTGGTTTGAAAAACTCCAATATAAAGTTTTCAACTTCAAAAATGGCACTGGCATTCACATCAACTTTTTTACTTGTTTCTTGTTTTCTCAGTCTTCTAAAAAGAGATGCCCAACCCTAGAGAAGTTACCTTCCATGAGACTAAACAGCCACAGGATATTCATGCCCAAACTTGACATATCTCATTATTTGTAATCAGTAGCCTTTTACATTGGCACATTCACCAAGACCTTTTTAAAATATCTAAGAATCAGTTCCTTTTCTCTTTTAGGGATTTTTTATAATTATTTAATTGAGTTGCAAGATGAGGCAGATGTGTGTGCTGATGGAAGGAAAGAACAGCCATGATTTCTTGACATTTAAGAACATAGGAAACTAAGGTAAACTCTTTCTAGGTAACTCTCCTAAAGGTTGAGTATTTTTGCCAGTTTTTTATTTCCATGCAACCATTAACAGTTGTGACCTAAAGAGTTCCAGGGTACAAGGCTGGGTCTTTGAATGACAAACTAAGACAGTGCCTGGAGGCTAGCACTGACTGTGTGCTCCATCCAAGCTATTTCATTTGGGAAAACTAAGACAAGAAAGGCAACTCACTTTACAAGAGAAAAAGAAAAAAAGCCAATTTTTCTGTTCAGTTTACCACCATGAGTATTCAAAAGACTCCACTTCCAAGAAAACTATTAATTTTTACAGTGTCAGCACACTTTTTTTTTTTTGCAAACTGTATTTTTATGATACCATGCTCAGTGTTGGGAACATTTTATACCCAAGAGGAAAGTCTGAGCTTTTACAAAGTGGAGAAATAGTATCATATTTAAATCATTTGATCTATTTTTAAGAAACACTGTACTTCAGTCTACATAATAGCATCTTTTCAAGTCTTTTAAACAGTCTTTGGTAAGACATCTCCCAAGTGTTGTAACCTGCTCCATCCATCTCTCCTTTGTCTTAGCCCCCACCATACTCGGAGTGGTCCAAGAGTGTGTGCTATCTCTGCAGTCGGATGGCTGAGTGTCACATGCAAAACCCATATATCAACAGAAACCTCCTGCCCCAGCATGAATAAGCCTTTCACATCCTGTTTTGGCAAGAGAAGAGCAATCAGCCTGATTAAAGGGATGAGAAAGAGTTCCTACAAGGGGAGGTTAAATGGACCAGAGGTGCTTTACTTAAAGAAGAGAGAGAATGACTTGAACATAGTCCTTCAGTCCATGAAGATTTTTTCCTAAAGGCAATAGATGATTAAATAAATAAACATACTCCACATCCACAGAGAACCAACACAAGGAAACATACTTAGCTTATAGCCAAAGAATTTGCCATTGTACAAAAGAAGTTCTTTTCAGTGCTTGAGTTGATAAAATCATTGATGTGTTCTCTGCTGGGAAGTTATAGAGTCTGTCTTCCTGCACATCTTCCATAAGACAAGAGCTGTGCCTTTGTCTTGGATGACTGAAACAAAGAACTGCTATAGCTAAAATGGGATCTCATGGCCCCATAATGAGATGAATCCATCCTGCTAGAAAGTCCTGTGGCAAAAAACTCCCTGAACTTTCCTTGGTAATCAATTCCAGTACTTAGGAACCTTCCCTGTTGGGGAGTTCCTCTTCCTAGTCTCAGAGCCGATGAGTTAAGTCCACAACCTTCTCCAGGCATATGAAGACACATTCTTGAGTGGCTCTTGATTTCCTTGCTGATGGGGTACCCACCCGCACTCTGGTATAGCCGTGTTCTATCTCATTTGTTCTCTCGTGCCCATCATGGGGTAAGCACTTCAAAGAGCACCCATGTAACTCTTTCCACAGCGACTAGAATAGACACATGTGCTCTTGGGTGATCTCAGAATTTACCAGCATGCATTCAACTTAACTCAATCAGGACATTTTCAGTGACCTCTCCCCACCCTCACCTGCCCAGCTCTCAGCTAAATGCTAGGAAGAATCGCAATAAAAGGATAAGTTGTATTTGCTTCAAGTCACTAAAAGATTTTAGGTCAAAATGAGGCATATTTATATTAAAGAAGTAGAATGTATAAACTAAAATTAAAAAGAATATTTTTAAAAAGAATGTATCAATATGCATGCGTGTGTGCACAGTCGCTTCAGTTGTGTCCAACTCTTTGCGACCCCTGGACTGTTGCCAGGCTCCTCTGTCCATGGACTTCTCCAGTCAAGAATACTGGAGTGGGTTGCTATGCCCTCCTCCAAGAAATCTTCATGACCCAAGGATCAAACGAATCTTCTGAATTACAGGTGGATTCTTCACCACTGAGCCACAAGGGAAGCCTAATGTATTAATATATCTGTGTATAATTGAAACATTTTGCTGTATAGCAGAAATTAGCACAACATTTAAATCAACCCTACTTCAATAGAAAAAATTAAAATAGAGCGAGATAGCCTTGGTTAGACAACAATGTGACAGAGTCAGTAAGTGCAGAAGAAATCAGAGCAGCAAGGACAACTGTGGACTAGGGTAGCTGGAAAAGGCTTCATGCAGGTGATGGGACAAAATTTGGAAATCTCAAAACATCCTTTAGCTAATTTTACATCTAAGTGACTTCCCAGGTGGACCTACACTCTCTTGTAAAGCATGCTGACCAATACCCACAGTCAGCTGATCACTTTTAGTTTGTAGGTGGCTTGTCTTGTTTTTCAGTATGAAAGTTTTATACCAGTTGAATTTGTTTTGACATCTTTTTTTAATGTGTGCCTTTTAGTGTTTTTTGATGCTGAAGCTGAAACTCCAATATTTTGGCCACCTCATGCGAAGAGTTGACTCATTGGAGAAGACTCTGGTGCTGGGAGGGATTGAGGGCAGGAGGAGAAGGGGACGACAGAGGATGAGATGGCTGGATGGCATCACTGACTCGATGGATGCGAGTCTGGGTGACCTCCGGGAGCTGGTGATGGACAGGGAGGCCTGGCGTGCTGCGGTTCATGGGGTCGCAAAGAGTCGGACACGACTGAGCGACTGATCTGATCTGATTTTAGTGTTTAGTGTTTTAGTGTTTAGTTTTAGTGTTTTTACACAGTGATCCAACTGGAAATCTTGGCTAATCTAAAGAAGACAACACGAGCTCTAATCCCTGGATTCTTGCTCAGAAAAAATAAATTATCCTTGGACATGAATGTTTTTAAGTCATTCATTATGTGTTCACTTATACGTTTTCATGATAAAATAAAATGTTAATGTTAAAATATACATACCATCACTTTTAATGATCTTCTGCTTTAAATGACTTAATTAACCTGTCAACTACTTATCCCCTAGCATTGTGTCATAGGGCTTTGCTTGCCAAAAGTGACTTAAGAAGCATTGGACCCAGAGGAGCAAAGAGGTGGATTCTAGCTTTTACTCTCCACTGGAACTTCGTCAAGACCATTCTTTCCCTGGCCCCAATTTTCAGTTCCATAAAAAGAATTGGGGTAGAGTAGGTCTCTCTATGGTTCCTTCCAGCTTTGGCATTTACAAATCAGTGATACCGGCTTCCATGAGCTCTCTGTGCACTGCAAGGACATAATAAATATTTGTTAACCAATATTAACCAATCTTTTGCACTTTTTACTGTCCAACACAGCATATCTTTAAATATTCCAGGGCTGTAGCACCACTGGAGCAGATCTTATTTTTCCATGTGACTGCTTTTCTTAGTAGAAAATGTAGTATCTTAATTTTTATCTTCACTGGGTTTGAAACAGAATGGAAAGTAAGGTATGCAAGAGGAAAGAAAAAACATACTTCTTACAAATGGAAAAATATGAGAGTTATTAGGAGGTATTGCATGCATGCATGTGTGCTAAGTCGCTTCAGCCATGTCTGACTTTTTGTGAGCCCATGGACTGTAGCCTGGCAGGCTCCTCTGTCCATGGGGTTCTCTAGGCAAAAATACTAAAGTGGGTTGTCATGCCCTCCTCCAGGTGATCTTCCCAACTCAGGGATCGAATCCATGTCTCTTACATCTCCTGCACTGGCAGACAAGTTATTTACCACTAGTGCCACCTGAGAAGCCCCATTAGAGGGCATTAATTTTGGGCAAAAAAAAAAAAAAAAAAAATCCTTGCTGCTTTAGGTATATGCCTTGAGAAGAGATATGATAAATACAGTGAATTCTTTTTATAGGGAGACAGACTGCATCTTCAACAACCAGAAAGCACTGCTTACACTCTCAACTGGGAAAAAAGACAAAAGGACCTGGAAATGTAGATAAAATGAGAAGGATAATAAATGCAACACAATATCCTGTATTTGATCCTGGAAATAGACTAGTGGAAAAACTGGTAAAATCTGAATAAATTCTGTAACTAATAGTGATGGTTAATTTTAGTTTTTGTTTCTGGGTTTTTGTTTTAAGTGTGGACCATTTTTTAAAAGTCTTTATTGAATTTGTTACAATATTGCTTCTGCTCTATGTTTTGGTGTTTTGGCTGTGAGGGATGGAGATCTTAGCTCCCTGACAAGGGATCGAAACCGTACCCCTTGCATTGGAAGGCAAAGTCTTAACCACTGGACCACCAGTGAAAGTGAATGTGCAAGTCGCTCAGTCGTGTCCGACTCTTTGCGACCCCATGGGCTATATAGTCCATGGAATTCTCTAGGCCAGAATACTGAAGTGGGCAGCCTTTCCCTTCTCCAGGGGATCTTCCCAACCCAGGGATTGAACCCAGGTCTCCCTCATTGCAGGCAGATTCTTTAGCAGCTGAGCCACAGGGGAAGCCCGGGAAGTCCCTAAATTCTCAGTTTTGACAAATGTACCATTTTGAACTATAGTGTTGAAGAAGACTCTTGAGAGTCCCTTAGACTGCAAGGAGATCCAACCAGTCCATCCTAAAGGAAATCAGTCCTGAATATTCATTGGAAGGACTGATGCTGAAGCTGAAACTCCAATACTTTGGCTACCTGATGGGAAGAATTGACTCATTTGAAAAGATCCTGATACTGGGAAAGATTGAAGGCAGGAGAAGAAGGGGATGACAGAGGATGAGATGGTTGGATGGCATCACTGACTCAATGGACATGAGTTTGAATAAACTCCAGGAGTTGGTGATGGACAGGGAGGCCTGGTGTGCTGCAGTCCATGGAGTCACAAAGAGTTGGACATGACTGAGTGACTGAATGGAAGTGAACTGAACTGAACCATGATTATGTAAAGATGTGAAAATTAGGGGAGGTGGGTTAAAGGACATTTAGAAATTCCCTACTACCTTTTCAATTTTTGTGCAAATATAAAATTATTCCACAATTAAAAGTTTATACAAAAAAGAAAGGAGACACAAAAACAACAGATACCTACAAATAAAGAGAGTTTTGTACAAAGAAGTAAAGAGAAAGAAAAGGAAACATAAATAAAGATAGAAAGAGCACAGAGAGACACTGAAGTGATAAATATATTACTAAGAATCATAGCTCAATCTTAGTTTTTACTTATTTCTTTTGTCCTCTTGTAGTCTTGTCCTTTAACATGAGAAGGAAATGATGCAAATTTTACTTTCCATGCATAAAAACAAGATTTAGTAATCAAGGATAACCCATGATGTTGCTCTTACCCAAACTTTCAACTAAGGAAATTCTTTTTCCAGCAAAATTGGAGATCTCCCTAGGTTACCCCACTCCTTAGCTCTGATGCTGAGTTTCTGAAAAATGTCTGTTTTTCCATGATCCTGTTATGCTTGTGTTTAGAGATTACCACCCTGCAGCCCAGAGGAGAGAACGGTCAGCCCTTTCTCCTACTGATAAGGACCCAGAACCCTGAAACCCTAATTTTTTGCTGCCCTTTCACAGAAATGACTGCCTTCCAGGAGGTCTAGATTACTCTTAGGCCCAAAGGGCATTCCTGTAACTCATCAGAACCAAATTTGGAAGGCAAAATATTTGCCAAAATCCTGCACAGTGGCATGGCCTTCAACTTGGGAAGCCAATGACTGAGTAACTCACACATGGGCAAATTATAGGATAGATATTTTCCACTAAAGAGCAGAGAGATGTTCACAGATGAAATTTCTATGGGTCTTCATAGAAACTTCTATGGGTCATCAGACAAGAAGTGATGAACATTCATGAGCTTTTCAGTTACCTTTTCCCTTTATATCTGAGTCTCTCCCATCGAGGATTAGTAGAGCCAAAGTAGTGAGGGTAAAAAGGGAAAAGGAAAAAAATTGTCTAAGAAAATGCAGTCTTAAGGGTCTCCAGGGGAAACATGGTTACTTTGGGAATTATGCTTCATCTTTATGTCCCTAGTTAGTGGCTCAGACAGCAAAAAAAAAAAAAAAAATCTGTCTTCCATGCGGTAAACCCAGGTTCAATCCCTGGACTGGGAAGATCCCCTGGAGAAGGAAATGGCAACCCACTCCAGTATTCTTGCCTGGAGGATTCCATGGACAGAGGAGCCTGGTTGACTGCAGTGCACGGGGTCACAAAGAGTCAGACACAACTGAGCAACTAACACTTTCACACTTTCATGTCCCAGGATTTTATAAATATTCACATCATATATTCTGTAATATTGATTGAGTTGAATCCAATGGGATTAGATAAAAATGAATTTTAGTGCTAGAGATGATCATCTCATCCTATTGTTTCATGATTTGAATGCTTCACCATAAGACTAAAATGTGAAAAATGAGTGTGTCCTAGTCAAAGTGGTTAGCAGGGGTAGAATTCCTCATGGCCGTTATTTACAAAGGAACATTAACCATAAGCTGTGGAGTCCGGTAGAATGAGTCGGAGACTGGATGGATGCTGTATAGTAAATGATGCTATGCGGACGTGTCAGTGCTCACCTGGGGTGAGGCAGCCATGGGCAAGAAAGATATACAGCACCTTCCTGTTGGAAAATCTTGAGGGAGCCACAGCCAACGATGCAGATTTGTATTCAAAAGTACTGATTAATGTAGCATCCATTCCAGAACATTCACTGCAAAGGAACTGAGAAAGCCTGTGCAGTTCAAATACCAAACTGAAATATTAATAAAGACTTTGACCACTCTTACAGTAGTGCCCAAGCTGCAAAACAAATGACATGTTGCTGCTGCACTCTTTTTTTATATATAATAGTTTCTTCATTGGAAATGAAAAAGTGATTAGTGGTGCAGAATGATCGTATGTTATCAGGCCCCTGAGACTCATGAGAGAAGATGGGGAATGAAAGAGAGAGAGAAAAAAGAAAAACCTCCCTCCTTCCAGAGCTTTCAAAACCCCGCTCTTCCCTAGGGAAAGCTGCCTTTGACTTTAAAAGAGGCTCTGTGGCAGAAGGCAATCCAAGGTAAGTGCACCTGCTCAGGAAACTCACCAGGGGTGACTTTATGAGTTCCTGATCTCCTAAAAGCATCTGGAGGCCCAGCTCCTTTGCAGGAGTTGAGGAGGGCAACAGGCAGGGTTAAGCCTATCCCTTGAGGTAAAATAAAAATAAGAGGTGATCACTCAGCTACAGACAGGGAAGTACTCTATTGCTCGTGGGTGTGGAATCCAAGCATTATGGGCTGGAAACAGACATGGAAATACAAGAGTCTATTTCTTTTTCTACTCCAAGACATTTAAAAGAAAAAATAATGTGTTTATCCCTTTGAGAAAATAGCCCTCTACATTAGGACCATTGCCGTTCAAAAAATACCCTTGAGATCCATGCCCCATAAGTAACACTACCTTATAATGAGGTCTTGTTAGCCCTTGAGGTCCTAAGTCCTCTTGAATGGTGTCCAAGAGCAGTCTGCCTCACACTGGATTCCATTCAACATGAAGACATTAGAGTGAGGTTTTGGCATTTGTTTAAAAGTCAAAGGGAAAAACAGTGAGCGACCTCTAGTAACGTTTTATAATTTCCATTATTTATAAATCAGAAAGCACTTTGACCACTTTATGATATGCAGCCACTTAAAACTGATACATTCAACTGGAATACTGAAGTTGAATACTGATATATTCAACTGGAATACTGAATAACAATTGAAACTAGTTTACATTCTAGAAAAAAAAATTTGCTCAGTCATGTCTGACTCTTTGGGCCTCCATGGACTATAACCCACCAGTCTTCTCTGTCCATGTAATTCTCCAGGCAAGAATACTGGAATGGGTAGCCATTCGCTTCTCTAGGAGACCTTCCTAATCCAGAGAGCAAACCCAGATCTCCTGGACTGCAGGCAGATTCTTTACCATCTGAGTCACCAAGGAATCCCCATCAAATCTTAGGCAATGTTTAGCTTAATTCAGAGATCAAAATCTATGACTCTTGCGGCTGACTCACTGCCTATATTTATAAAATTTTATTGGAAAATGGGCATGCTTATTCACTGACTGCATTCACAATACAAAGCAAAATTGAGTAGTTACTACAAAAATTATATAATCCACAAAGCCAAAAATACTTGTTATTATCTGGTCACTTACAGAAAAATTTTGCTTGAATAAGCCATAACTTGTTCTTCTAAATAAGATTATCTTGATTCTGGAAGTAAGAAAGATATCCTTTAACAGACAAAACAACTTTTGAATGGTCATGGATAAAATATATTTCCAGAGTTGTATGCACTATTCTGTGTAATAGAGTCAATCTTCGGATTATACACTTCCACTCTGGTAGAAGTCTGCCATTTTGCCATACTGGAGCCAGGGTAAAGTCATGAAGATACTCAGTCTTTGCATATTGTAAATAAAATTTGGCTCCACAATGACTTTTAGTTGAAGAATATTTAAAACATTGTGGCTTGTTTTCACGGGTGTATGTTTTTCTTTAGAATTTAGATTTAAAATGTCATTAAATGATTTTCATTTCTTTAGAATTC
Organism: Tragelaphus eurycerus; assembly: GCA_935064755.1. Taxonomy (NCBI): domain Eukaryota; kingdom Metazoa; phylum Chordata; class Mammalia; order Artiodactyla; family Bovidae; genus Tragelaphus; species Tragelaphus eurycerus. Next base: position 17,052,508 of record CAKXYN010000003.1, read on the forward strand.
ATCACAACAAACCAGAAAATTCTTCAAGAGATGGGACTATCAGACCACCTTACTTGCCTCCTGAGAAATCTGTATGCAGGTCACAAAACAATAGTTAGAACCAGACATGGAACAATGGACTAGTTCAAAATAGGGAAAGGAGTTCATCAAGGCTGCATATTGTCACCCTGCTTACTTATATGCAGAGTACATCATGCAAAATGCCAAGCTGGATGAAACACAAGCTGGAATTAAGATTGCCAGGAGAAATATCAATAACCTCAGATATGCAGATGACACCACCCTTAAGGCAGAAAGTGAAGAAGAACTAAAGAGCCTCTTGATGAAAGTGAAAGAGGAAAGTGAAAAAATTGGCTTAAAACTCAATATTCAGAAAACGAAGATCATGGCATCTGGTCCCATAACTTCATGGCAAATAGATGGGGAAACAAAGGAAACAGTGACAGACTTTTTATTTTCTTGGGCTACAAAATCACTGCAAATGGTGACTGCAGCCATGAAATTAAGATGCTTGCTCCTTGGAAGAAAAGCTATGAAAAACCTAGACAGCATATTAAAAACCAGAGACATTACTTTGCCAACAAAGATCCATATAGTCAAATCTATGGTTTTTCCAGTAGTCATGTATGGATGTGAGAATTGGACCATAAAGAATGCTGAGTCCTGAAGAATTGATTTTGAACTGTGGTGTTGGAGAAGACTCTTGAGAGTTGCTTGGGCAGCAAGGAGATCCAGCCAGTCGATCCTAAAGGAAATCAGTCCTGAATATTCATTGGAAGGACTAATGTGTTAATGCTGAAGCTCCAATGCTTTGGCCACCTGATGGGAAGAGCTGATTCATTAGAAAAGATGCTGATGGTGGGAAAGATTGAAGGCACGAGGACGAGACGGTTGGATGGCATCACCAATTCTATGGACATGAGTTTGAGCAAGCTCCAGGAGTTGGTGATAGACAGGAAAGCCTGGTGTATTGCAGTCCATGGGGTCACAAAGAGACAGACACGACTGAGCAACTGAACTGACCTGACAGCTCTACAAAGGCCATCGTGGTTTTCAATGCAGTCTCTTTTCACTTCTCCTTTTACTTTCAAAAGGAAAAGTAAAAAGAATTATATTCAACATAATTCCCTGAAGACTAGCTGACTCTTCTGTTTGACTCCAAACCATTTTGTCTCTCTGTATTATCTCTTCAGCTAGAAGAGACTGTTGAAAAAATGAATAAAATTAATTCTGTTCCAGTTCAATAATTTCTTTTCAGTTGTTTTTATTTTGCCTCACCAAGTCGCTTGGCTTCAGTCACCCCAGTCATGGGAACTTAAGTCCATGCTGGATACCCTTCACTCTAATTCCCAAAGCCTTATATCCTGTTTTTCACTCTTTTCTCTTGATTTTAGCAGATGTTGTCTATTAATGTGTCTGAGAGCCTCGGGTGTTTCAATTATTGACTGAAGAAACAGGCTATTTTCACTCTGTGTGTTTCTCCATAGTTACTCTTCATCTGTCACTTGCAAAGGATGTGACCATCAGGATAAACAAATCACAAGTTGAAATGTGTGGTATGATCAGGCTATGAAAATTGGGATTCTGGGCATCAGAATAATACCGTTATCCTGTTTTACTAATCACAACTTGTAAACTCTCACTTGTCTTCATTAATCCAGGCAATACTTCCTCATTTCTAAAAACCTACCATCCACCTGATTCTCTTTGCTTGAGTGTCAAAACATAATGTAAATTAAGGGCTAAGCTTCGAATGTGCACTAAGTGTATTTTTTTTTTTTAAATGACAGTCTAGTTTTGTTGAATGTAAGATCACCAGGAAGTTAGTGTAAGGCATATCTAGAAAAGGTTGGGGTGAGCTCTGACCACCTTGTTGAGAAATTTGGGGTTTTATTCTCAAGGCCACAGAGAGCCTATGAAAAAATTTAATTAGTCCAGACAACTGGGTTTTGGAAATCCATTCTTTCTCGTTAGCTGATTGATTTTAGCCATTTGACTAGCTTTTCCTCAAGTTTACTAGCAAGTAAAATTTTACTCGAAGTAAAATCTACTTTATATAACTCTGAATATGGTTCAGAAGAGTGAAAGAGATACATTTGCCAAAAGTGTATAATGAAAAGGTTTTATGATTATCATTGTATTCATCATAATGGCCCAATTTATGCCACCAATTTCAGTTTACTGAAACCAGTTCAGCAGAGTAGCCTCAAAACGCCTGAGGTTGGATCCTGGCTCCACAACTTACTGTGTAGTGACTCGACTAATCAAAGCTTCAACTTTTTTCCAAAAATACATTGTTAATAATAGTACCTACTTCCCAAGCTACTAAACAATAAATAAGATAACTCATGTGAAACACTTAAGACAAGGTTTGGGACTTCCCTGGTGGTCCAGTGGTTAAGACTTTGCCTTCTAACGCAGAGGGTGCAGGTTCCATCCTTAGTCAGGAGCTAAGATCCGACATACCTCGTGGCCAAAGAACCAAAATATAAAAACAGAAGCAATATTGTAGCAAATTCAATAAAGACTTCAAAAATGGTTCGCATCAAAAAAAAAAAAAAAAAAACTTTAGAAAAAAAGACAAGGTTTCAACCAATGGTAAGAGATAAGAGTTCGCTTCATCATCTTCATTCATAGCTCACAATGGGAATGTTAGCTGGGTGTGAGGGACAGAGCAACGACTTTACCCCATATTATCAGGGAGTGTGTGCAGAGCCACTCCAATGGAAGACTTTTACCAGTTGACAGATGCCTTTCTTAGCCTCATGAACAGTGCACATAGTAGCTGCTCAATAAACATTAGTGCCTTCATTCAGTAAGCTTTCAACAAACATGTGTTGAGGACTTGATTCACGCCACACGGTGTAGAATATAACATTGATCAAGACAATGGAGAATTTGGATTTTACAAGCCAAACAACAAACAGTGTGATAAACGGAAGCTGCAGAAGGAATGTATTGAAGAGCCACTTAATTTGATTAGAGAGGGCTTCCTAGAGGAAATAATGTCTAAGCCAAGACTTGATGCAGGAAAAGGTGTTGGCCACATAAAGCACCATGGGGAAGGAAGGGGATTTCATCAGAGGCAGAAAGCTGTGGAAAGTCTCAGAGATATAATGGATCACGGAAATCCATAGATTGAAAGAAAATTAATATGCTTGGAAAGCAGAATATCATGGGGAGATCTGATGGAGATAAGGAAAAAGGCTTACAGCAGAGGGTATTGAACACAGTCTAACGCAGTTGGACATCATCCTAAAGCAACCAAAAAAAGGTGGGGGGGGGGGGGTCTCAGCAAAGGAGTGTGATATGATTATCTTTGCATCTGAAAACAATTATTGAAGCAAATGGAATCACTCTTGCTAGAGTACAGAGTTGTCTACCTGAAAGATGATAAGCTGATGATGACTTCTTCTGGTTTTGTTTTGGGTGGTGGTTTGGGTCGCACTCTGCAGCATGCAGGATCTTAGTTCCCTACCAAGGACTGAACTCATGTCCCTCGCAATGGGAGCATGAAGTCTTAACCACTGGACCACCAGGGAACTCTCATGGTTTCTGTTTTTAAACCTTAATGTTCAGTCATTAAAGAACACTGGCAGAAGGGAAATGCCAGATGTTTGAGAAACCCAGGTAAATGGGGAATGGTGAGGGATAGAGGATTAAGCCACAGATTTCTAGGAGTGGAGGGAATCCTTGTTTTTATCTCTGAGTTTCAGTTGTGTCCAGTGATCAAGAACCATATTGTTCTAATTTATAACTACTGCATGTGACAGGGACAGTGTGTGTGTGTGTATGTGTGTGTGTATCTTCTCCACCTCCTCTACCATCACCTGCATTTCAGGAAAGATAGATTCCTGCTTTTGTGGTCAGCTTTTATAACTTCTTTTGCTGCGAAGAATGTGAGGGGGGGTGGAACAGAAAATTTGAAAGACATCTGAGAGACCGAGTTGATTTACCTAACAAGTCATTGATCCAGAAAGATGCAAGAAATATAACTACACTTGTAAAAGTTTGGGAAAGCTTGACATGGTTGTGGAAAAATATCTGGGGATGCAGAAAAGTGTAGAAGATATTCAGGATGAATAAATGAGGAAAAGCATTTAACAAGTGCTCCTGTGTTATAAATGATGCAATCACACAGCTGTGCAATAAGATTTAAATCGTTTTTCAGTTATTTTAAATGCAGAACAACCATTTCTTGGATTGCAACTGAAGTAGGACTGCAAGACTTCTAAACTGTGCAAAAGGTATATGTATGATGATGAGGCTTCCCCAAAATATAGTGATCCACTTCCAGAAAGATCTGTTTAGAATTCTTACCAAGGAGGGAAGGAAAAGAGGGAAGAAAGGTGCTTTTTTCACATCAAAATACATAGGATATAAAATAAGAATTTTGGCAAGCATTGGTTTTTCCCTTCAAATTTATGCTCACTTGATAGTATTTAACAGGAAAGGTCTTAGGAAAGATGAATGAAAAAGAAGCTCCAAGGAAAAAAATACAGACCCGGAATAACCGGAGCAGCTGCATAGACGAGGAAGGAGACATTATGGTATAATCATTATCTGCTTAGAACAGAGCTGAGTGGGGATTTGTACTCTTTTGCTGCTTAAAATAGTTCATATAAATGAATCAACTGAAGAGTGGAAGTTAAGCCAAACAATTTAACAGACTAGAGTAGGATATGGAAGACCACAGAAATGAGAGAAAAATACTGCTTAAACTAACAAAAGTTTAGGCTTGATTTACAAAGATGTATTTTTACCAAATGTATTTTTACCTTTTATTGTCAGAAAGCAATGATTCCCAGCAAACAATTGAGAACAAGAAATTCTGGGAGCCTGACACAGCCAGCAGCCCGAGGGGTACACGGCCAGGGCATTTGGGAGTGTGGGGCAAGAAGGGGACTTTTCTTTTCAAAATTATATCTTTGAATCAAAAGTTTAAGCTTGCATTTCTTGCATAAGAGGATTAGGGCTTAGGGTGATTTGTTCTTTTCATTCTAAAACAATAATAAGCTTGTCTCTGAACAAGCATTCTCTCTAGTCTCTTGCACAGAAAATAGAAAATTTGGGTGTAATTGAGAACACTGCCTATAGTGGTTATGTATGTATGTATATGAAAGTCACTCAGTCATGTCTGACTCCTTGCAACCCCACGGACTATAAAGTCCATGGAATTCTCCAGGCCAGGATACTGGAGTGGGTAGCCTTTTCCTTCTCCCCGGGATCTTCCCAACCCAGGGATCAAACCCAGGTCTCCTGTATTGTGGGTGGATTCTAATCCAGAGGGCAAAAAGCCTGTGTTTTCATTCTAGATCCAGAAAAGGGAAATTTATAGGAAAGAGGAAAGTGTATGTGAGAAAGAAATATATTTGGATACTGGGTCTTCATTCAGTATTCACATTTATGGAAAAACTGAGATATTCTATTTTTAAACCTCAACATTCATCCGTAAAGGAAAATCAATTTTGAATATGCATCATTGGAATATAGTTTCTTCAAATTGTTCCACACACTAAGCATCAATTACCAGCTCCACACTGTTTGACAGCTACCATCAGAATGCCACAGCAAGACACTTACACTATTTTACAATTATCAAAACAGTAGAGTGTGTGGTGTTACTTAATCAGCAGGGTATACCAATATATGAGCACACAAGGAATTCTTTCTTCCGCAAAGTCCCCAAAGAAGGATGGAAAAAAACAAGATCTAACCCCTGCAGACCCTAAAGACCACCTAAAGACCAAGTGAGCTGTCAGAAAGAATGCTGGAGCAATTATCAGTAACTCAATCCAGGCATCACCAAAAGAAGATGATTATTAATTTGCATGTGCTAAAGACAAACAATGAAACCTCTCCAGTCCCCTACTGCCCACAAGGGGGAATCAGAGTCACCAACAGTGTCCTATAGAGTTGTAATTTCACTCCACTTTTATTTCTAAATGATTATCTCAACTTCATAAGATAAAGGTGGCAAATACATTATCATTTTTATACATAAGCAAACTGACTAAAGTGAGGTGCCCATCCAGATTTCCTGGGCTATGAATGAGCATCCAAATGCAGAAGCCCAAACTGTCGATCCAGTATTTATCCCATTAGACTATGGAGTTTCCTGTGGTCATGTCAAAAACTAGAGCAGTTTCTCATTCTGGATATTTGGACAAGACAGTTCTTTGTTGGAGAAGGGAGGCTGTCATGTGCATCGTAGGGTGTTTAGCAGTATCTTTGGCCTCTACCCACTAGATGCACCTTTCAGCTGTGACAAACAAAAATGCTTCCAGACATTGTCAAATGCAAAATATTCCCTGCAGGGCAGACTTGCCTAGCTGAGAATCACTGGTCTACGAAATTAACTTAACTCTTAAATTATTAACAAAGTATATAAGTCCATCTTGAGAATTTATCCACACTCTTTTAAAAATACCGTACTGTTACTAACACTATCATAAACCCCTATTATGAAACTCTAATATGTACTGCAGTTTGTTGTTATTGCTGTTCAGTTACTAAGATGTGTCCAACTCTTTGGGACCCCATGGACTGTAGCCCACCAGGCTCCTCTGTGCATGGAGCTTCCCAGGCAAGAATACGCGAGTGGGTTTCCATTTCCTTCTCCAGGGGATCTTCCTAGACCGGGACTGAACCTGCCTCTCCTTCACTCGCAGGTAGATTCTTTACCTTTGAGACACTAGGAAAGCCTGCCATGCTACAGTTTAGTGGTGAGTTAAAGCATTCTTTTACTAGTCATCAAGAAATACAGAGGATCCTTCTCCTATACACAGGTATTAATTTCAAGCTCAGTAGCAACCATACACTAATAATCTAGCTGTCTGTTAGAAGCTGTGAAGATACATACCATCTCATTATTAATCACTTGGCATTACATAGACATTCTCAAAACACTGATATCCAGTCTGTCATACCATGTTATATGTGGATGAAATGGGACTTGGGAACATTTTGAAGCAATATTAAATTCTGTGGATCTCTAGATTAATAAAATATCAACCAGGAAAAGTTGGATTGTTACAAGCATACTTATAATTACCCACCAAAGCCAAATGTAAATCCCAAATCAGTGAGCCTAAACACTTTCTACAGTTCATCAGTCCTTCAGTAGTTATCTTCCTGGAATCATCGGGTTCTTAAAAAGATATCACAGATAAATTATGTAGCATACAACTCTCCACTGAGAAGATTTTGTCTGAATTGGATAGTCGTTGCAAAGATGAGGCAGGCTTATTTATCAAAGATCACTGATGTATAGTAAAAGTAATACAATATTGTAAAGTTAAGAAAAATTAAAATAATAATAATAATAATAAAATAAAATAAAATAAAATAAAAGATCACTGAAGTGGAAAGATTACTGGTCCATCCATCACTGGGATCATATTTACTTGAAGATATTAGATGAAGCCTACCAAAGTGCTCACCTCTTGTTTGGGTCTTTTTTTATAGGACATCTTCTTTATGGACATAAGAATGTAATAAATTGGGGCCAATAATCTTCCAGGAATAACATCACTGCAGGAAATCTAATGGAAGACTCCTATTGTTTCTTCAAACAGTATGATTGTGTGAAGATTGGATGCATACAAGTTGAACAATTTCAGAATTTCTCAAAACCATGACACCTTGCTTTCAAATGGAATCATTTATTTAGAACCTGAATTACTTTTCATCTTGGAATTTCAGAGATCATGGACTTAAGCCCGTCAAGTTCCTCTGTCCATGAGATTTCCCAGGCAAGAATACTGGAGTCGGTGCCATTCCCTTCTCCAGGGGATCTTCCTGACCGAGGGATTGAATTCAGGTCTCCTGCATTTCAAGCAGTTTCTTTACTGTCTGAGCCACGAGGGAAACCCTTTTCACCTAGTGACCACTCTATGTAAATGTATCTCCATCACAGGATTATACCAAAAAGAACTGTCTTCCAGCAGACATAGCCCTTGGAGGTTATCAGCAAGAAAGTTTTCAGATATCTTTCTGAAATAAAAAGAACTGTGATGACAATAGAACTGGAAAACATGGTCAGAAATGTACAAATATCATCACCATTCCTACCACAACCTGCTAAGGATTGGAGTTGAACACCAGGATTAAATAACACCAAATGATAATTTCCACAAGCCTCTCTTGCTTGCACATTGTAGAAACTATAATGGATTGTTCCAAACCTAAAATAGACAACTATTCCAGTATTAGTGAACTTAAGAATTACTGGCTTTTATAAAAGATTACAGTTTAGGTCTATTAAAATGAGAAGCTTGAGCCTGCGGGAAAGGGAAAGATAAAATGCATTTGTAACATAGGAAAGGTAGTGTTTCTGTGACATCATAAACTAGTTGCAACTTATCCTCAAATAAATGTCACTTTACTAATAAACATGTTGCAACCAGGTTGGCAATGACAGCATGAGAAATCTTCTAATCTTCCTTGATTTTGTATCTTAAAAAGTTCTTCATAGGCAAGAACAGTGGGTATAAAACCATGGGAATTCAGTTGGTGTTGGACATTTGCCCTAAGCACATTTTGCAAAGAAAAGCTGTTTGTGTATGGAAAAATAATAATCTGGTCAAGAGTGAGCTCCTATGTGTTTTGCAATCAAAGGGATAGTTGTGGAGTTCTAATTTGCTTGCCAACATTACAAGAAGTCTTTAAAAATGTTAAAACAGATTACAAAGTCCACATGTTGACTGACCTGTTTATTCCTTACCCTTCTTTTAAGAACAATGGAAATTAAAGATAAGTAGTAAAGTGGATTATAGTAGGTGGGTCATGGGTATTGGACTTAGATTTGGTTGTTTTTGAGCTTCCATTAAATGAGAACTGATGGAATCCCTAGGATAATACTGCTGCTGCTAAGTCACTTCAGTCGTATCCGACTCTGTGTGATCCCATAGACGGCAGCCCACCAGGCTCCCCCATCCCTGGGATTCTCCAGGCAAGAACAATGAAGTGGGTTGCCATTTCCTTCTCCAATGCATGAAAGTGAAAAGTGAAAGTGAAGTCGCTCAGCCATGTCCAACTCTTAGCGACCCCGTGGACCGCAGCCCACCAGGATCCTCTGCCCATGGGGTTTTCCAGGCAAGAGTACTGGAGTGGGGTACCATCGCCTTCTCCGAGGATAATACTAGAAACATCTTTTTGGCACTTCCGAACAAGAGTCATTTGACCAAGAATTGTCCCATGATGCAAGCATGGAAATAATAAGGTCCAAGCACATGAATGTGAAATATAGTAAGACCTTGAATATAAAGATAACTTACAACTGGTTACAATAGAAATGTGGACATTATCCTGAGAAATATTTTAGGATCCACTTCTTCAGAGAAATGAGGAGAAATAATTTATTTTCACAGCAAAGGGTCTGAAGGAACCATGCATTGGTTGATACAGCACAATGAAACACCTGTTCTCCAAAACTTGGCTTCGTAAGACATAGATTATTTCTTAAGAGATGCTGTGTCCATATACACAATGGAGTATTACTCAGCCATTAAAAAGAATACATTTGAATCAGTTCTAATGAGGTGGATGAAACTGGAGCCTATTATACAGAGTGAAGTAAGCCAGAAAGAAAAACACAAATATAGTATACTAATGCATATATATGGAATTTAGAAAGAGGGTAACAATAACCCTATATACGAGACAGCAAAGGAGACATCGATGTATAGAATAGTCTTTTGGACTTTGGGAGAGGGAAAGGGTGGGATGATTTGGGATAATGGCATTGAAATATGTATAATATCATATTTGAAATGAGTCGCCAGTCCAGGTTCGATGCCTGATACCGGATGCCTGGGGCTGGTGCATTGGGATGACCCAGAGGGATGGTATGGGGAGGGGGGAGGGAGGAGGGTTCAGGATGGGGAACACATATATAACTGTGGCAGATTCATTTTGATGTATGGCAAAACCAACACAATATTGTAAAGTTAAATAAAATAAAATTTTAAAAAAAGAAAGCAAGTAAGTAAAAAATAAATAAATAAATAAAATCTGATGCTTGTTTATATCAAAAAAAAAAAAAGATGCTGTGTCCATTATCTACTGCTGCATACATAACAAACTTCCCCAAAACTCAATGGATTATAAATAGTGTTTCTGAGGATTCTGTGGGTTGATGGGGCTGAGGTGGGTCGTTCCTTTCTACTTTGTGTATCTGAGGTCACTCACGTGGCTTCATTCCTCTGAGCCATCAGCTCCGGTGGAATGTCCAAATGGCTCCACGTGTTGCATAGCCTCTCTGCATGTGGTCTCTCATTCAGCAGTCTAACCCAAGACTCATGACAGCATGGTAATTAGCTTACAAGATGAAGACCTCCACAGTGACAAACCCCACTGTTCAAGCACTTTCCACATCTATGTTTGCATTTCATTTACTAATATCCCATAGAACAAAGTGATTTATATGACTAATCTCATAGTCTTTGTAGGAAGAGGTTACAGAAGGGCAAAGTTCACTGGGAACATACATATTACAGTGTATAGCAGACTTGTGGGAAATCTGCATCCCATTATATTGCACTGAATTTGTTTTATATCATATTAATATTACATTAATATCCATCCAGTATTCTTGCCTGGAGAATTTCATGGACAGGGGAACCTGGTGGGCCATAGTCTATGGGGTCATAAAGAGTTAGACATGACTGAGGAACTAACACTTTCACTTTCACTTTTTGTGGGATTAAATTGTCTAAGAAATTCAGAATCAAAATCTCAGCCACAGTAATGGGCTGAAAAAATTCTTTCCAACTACTGGGTATTTTTGGTTTGTGAAGTGAAGTGAAATGAAGTCTCTCAGTCATGTCTGACTCTTTGCGACCCCATGGACTGTAGCCTACCAGGCTCCTCCGTCCATGGGATTTTCCAGGCAAGAGTACTGGAGTGGGTTGCCATTTCCTTCTTATTTTTGGTTTACCAAATACCAATTAACCTCATTCCCCACCTCCCAACTTCCACCCTATGTAATCTCCACTTTTTACACTTTTGAAAGACAAGATTCGCTTTGAAGAAATGATACCAAACTAATAGTAGGGGTAAGACAAATGTCATCAGATAGCCAAATTATTTTGTGATGTTCATATTTTATTACTAGAAATTGATCATTAGGGTTGAAATACTTGATTCAGTTTTCCAAGACATTTGTCAAACCCAAACTCATTTGAGCCTTCTTGACTGCTTTTACAGACCCCAGGCAGTCTCCATCCTGAGCTGGGTCCCCCACCTGAGACCAGGCCAAATTGGATCCTTAGTCAGTTTTGGCATCAAAACATTATATGCCAAAATCAGATAAGATCAATCATTTCTAATCCACTTTTCATTCCTCTGATCAATGAAAAACAACTTCCCCTCCAGTTCATCCCCTACCCTTTCTCAATCTTCTCATGCCTTAGCCATCAAAGATTTTCTCACTACTTGCTTTCCCACTATAGACTTACACTGAGAGCACCTTCCACTATTTTGCTAACACCTTCTTAATGTTGAAAACATAGCTTCAAAAATCTCTTTTCTGAATTCTACACCTGTCTCCTTGATCAGCTCTACTCTCTCCAATGGCACATAGTATGTGTCAAAAGGTTTAGATTTTCTGCCTTTTCATTTCTGCTCTGAATTAATTACCCTCTGTAAGTGCTAAGTCGCTTCAGTTCAGTTCAGTTCAGTTCAGTCACTCAGTCGTGTCTGACTCTTTTCAACCCCATGAATCACAGCACGCCAGGCCTCCCTGTCCATCACCAACTCCTGGAGTTCACTCAGACCCACATCCATCGAGTCAGTGATTCCATCCAGCCATCTCATCCTCTGTCGTCCCCTTCTCCTCCTGCCCCCAATCCCTTCCAGCATCAGAGTCTTTTCCAATGAGTCAACTCTTTGTATAAGGTGGCCAAAGTACTGGAGTTTCAGCTTTAGCATCATTCCTTCCAAAGAAATCCCAGGGCTGATCTCCTCTAGAATGGACTGGTTGGATCTCCTTGCAGTTCAAAGGACTCTCAAGAGTCTTCTCCAACACCATAGTTCAAAAGCCATCAATTCTTCGGTGCTCAGCTTCCTTCACAGTCCAACTCTCACATCCATACATGACCACAGGAAAAACCATAGCCTTGACTAGACAGACCTTTGTTGGCAAAGTAATGTCTCTGCTTTTCAATATGCTATCTAGGTTGGTCATAACTTTCCTTCCAAGGAGTAAGCGTCTTTTAATTTCATGGCTGCAGTCACCATCTGTAGTGATTTTGGAGCCCCCAAAAATAAAGTCTGACACTGTTTCCACTGTTTCCCCATCTATTTCCCATGTAGTGATGGGACCGGATGCCATGATCTTCGTTTTCTGAATGTTGAGCTTTAAGCCAACTTTTTCACTCTCCACTTTCACTTTCATCAAGAGGCTTTTTAGTTCCTCATCATGTCTAACTCTTTGTGACCCTATGGACTGTAACCTGCCAGGATCCTCTATCCATGGGGATTCTCCAGGCAAGAATATTGAAGCGAGTTGACATGCCCTCCTCCAGGGGACCTTCCTCAACCAGGGATCGAACACACATCTCTTAAGTCTCCTGCATTGGCAAGCAGATTCTTTACCACTAGTGCCACCAGGGAAGCCCAATTAATCCTTCTACTCTCATGGAAAAGTTCACCTTTTTTGAAGATTTGGGCCATATGCAAAGCCACCCTCCAACCCAGCTGTGGCCATGACAACTTCAGTACTGCTGACCCCAGAGTCCATTTCTGAAGCCAAGCCCTCTTCTATCCCAGGCCTTTAGACTTACAGGTACCAGTCTTACCAGTCTACTATGAGGAATCCTCACCTGTTTAAGCTGAAGGTTAATTACTTAATCTCAGTAATTGAAAACCAGATCCGCTACCTTTCCCTTAAATTTTCCTTACTTTATGTTATCATCAATATTAGTCGGAGAAGGAAATGGCAACCCACTCCAGTGTTCTTGCCTGGAAAATCCCAGGGACGGGGGTGCCTGGTGGGCTGCTGTCTATGGGGTCGCACAGAGTCGGACATGACTGAAGTGACTTAGCAGCAGCAGCAATATTAGTATAACCCGTAATCAAGTAGGTTAAAACACTTGGAAGTCATCCTTAATGCTTTCTTCTTCACTCCTCATATTCATCACTGTTTGAGTCCTGTTGATTTTCCACTTGAAATATTGTTAGAACCCACCTTCTTCATTCCATCCACTGCCACCTATTTCAGTCCTCAGCATCTTTTACCCACACATATTCCAACTAGTTTAACTGTTTCTTCTTTTACCCCCATTAGCTTCAGGAAAAAGTCTAAGTGTTTAACACCACAAACAAGACACTGGACTGACATCTCATCCTCTTCCATCTACTTACCATCTCTCACTTCCCACCAATAACACAAAGCTGACCTCAGTTCTCCACGGTCATCATCCCACTTCTTACTTTTACCCCTTTCCCTATACTCTGCTGTCTGAGATGCCCTCTCCACTTCTTTCTCCATCTCAAACTTCCCCACCTCCAGGCAGTTGTTTCCTCTGATTGTCTGATCTACATACACACACCCAAAACACCTTGAGCTTACCTCTTATTTTTTAAAATGAGACCGACATTGGATGGTAATTCAAAAGATGCAAATTTGAAGTTTTGTAGTATTAATCAAGATTTACTTTATTTAAATAATGCATTCCATTTGAGAAAATGCACATCATCGATTTTTTAACAATCATCAAGAGTTGTTTAATTTCAACGTTAGCACTCTTTGTATTTCTACCATTAACAAATAGCAGTGCTGGGAGGGATTGGGGGCAGGAGGAGAAGGGGGTGATAGAGGATGAGATGGCTGGATGGCATCACTGACTCGATGGACATGAGTTTGAGTGAACTCAGGGAGTTGGTGATGGACAGGGAGGCCTGGTGTGCTGTGATTCATGGGGTTGCAGAGTCACACGACTGAGCGACTGACTGAACTGACTGACTGAGTCCAAATGTAATTTACCAATCAGGATTTATTTTGCCATAGGAATATTGACTAGAAATATAGAAAACATGTTTGTTTTTGAGGTTGCTAGAGGAGGTAGTTAGGAAGTTAACTTTTAGTTAATTGAAGGTCAAATACATATGCACAATAGAAAAAGGTTTTGTTACCCTTTCTTAGCTTTTTTTTTTTTAAAATTGGGGTATGTTGCTTTACAATATTGTGCTTGTTTCTGCTATACAATGAAGTGAATCAGCTAGTAAATAAGTAGCCTGGTAAGCATCCCTTCCCTTCTCCCATCCCACCCCTGCAGGTCACCGCAGAGCACTGAGCTGAACTCACTGTGCCGTGGATCAGGTTCCCCCCAGCTATCTATTTTACACATAGCAGTGTATATATGTCAATCCTAATCTTCCAGTTCATCCCACCCTCCCTTCCCCTTGGGGTCCACGTGTCTGTTCTTTATCTGTGTCTCTATTTCTGCCCTGAAAATAGGTTCATCTGTACCATTTTTATAGATTCCTATATGTGAGTTAATATACTGTAATTTTTTTTCTCTTTCTGACTTACTTCTTTCTGCAAGATGGTCTCTAGAGATGAGGATGGACCTAGAGACTGTTAACCTTTCTTAAAAACAGTTTGAGATGTAATTGGCATAAAACTAACTATAGGTTTTTTATACTATAAAATGTGGTAAGTTTTAACAAATCCATAAAACCATCACCACAATCAAGACCATGAATATATCTATCACCCCCAAATGTTTGCCTGTGCCCCATTCATGGTCTATCCTTGACCCTGATCTTTCCCCTACCGACTCCCTATCTCCAGAAAACCACTCACCTGCTTTCTGTTACGATAGATGTGTTGGTATTTTCTAAAACTTTACATGATTAAAATAATACAATATATACTTTTTTGAAGGAGGAGGATTTCATTGAGCATAATTATTTTAAAATTCCTACTTTTTTGTGTATGAATCCATAGTCCATTCCCTTTAAATGCTGAATATCATTCCATCGTAAGACTACACCGTTATTTGTTGATCCAGTCACCATTTGAGTTGCTTTCAATTTGGGGCTGTTAATTTAATTGCTGTTATTGTTTGTTTTTACAGTAGTCATTTGAAACACAATCCAAATAACATCACTACATAATTCTATAATTCCTACTGTATTTCTTAACTGGAATACTACATGTATAAAGAGAAATTTCGTCTCGTTGGTATTTTGGTTACACTACAACAATACTTTGTACTGCAAGGAAAGCATTCATTCTTGAGTGTACATGAGTTTCAGAGTAGAATAAAGAATAAATAAAGTGACCAATAAAACTCTGGAGCTGAGCTTCAATTCAGCTGGTCACCAGAGATAAGAGGAATAAGTTTCAGAATATCTCTGATTGGCTGTGTACTTGGCTCCTTGAATATTGAAGTTTGGTATTATGAAGGAAGACATCCCTCATAAGTTACGTTTATACACCTGTTTCTCCCACTAGACTGTGAGCTTTCTGAGGTCAGAGACTAAGTCTTCCAAAGCTGTATGTGTACAGCATCTAGCATGAGATCAGGTACACGTGTGTTTAGTCATTCAGTCATGTCCGACTCTTTGAGACTCCATGGACTATAGTCTGCCAGGCTCCTCTTGTCCATGGAATTTTTCAGTCAAGAATATTGGAGTGGGTTACCATTTCCCTCTTCCAGGGGATCTTCCTGATCTGGGGATCAAATTTCACTTTCTGCATTGGCAGGCAGATTTTTTACCACCGGTCCACCTGAGAAGGCCCAAGTGTTTCTTAAAAGAACAGATATATTGAATTAAATTCTATTGCAAAACTGTAGGATCTGGTGTTAAAAGAGCTGAAGCCCTGATTGTCAATAACTCATTAGCAAATGGGAGGAAGAGACTAAAATTACCTGGAAAAGAAGAAAAGTTTTGTGTCCATTCTGCCTTTGGCTCCATCCCTCATTTTGCTCCCAAGTCTATTTATTGGTAGATTATAATTTGCTTTTTGAGCTTAAGAATTTTTCTTAATCAACTATACTTTCAATTTAGTGATGAATGGTGACTGCAGCCATGAAATTAAAAGATGCTTACTCCTTGAAAGGAAAGTTATGACTAACCTAGATAGCATATTCAAAAGCAGAGACATCACTTTGCCAACAAAGGTTCGCCTAGTCAAGGCTATGGTCTTTCCTGTGGTCATGTATGGATGTGAGAGCTGGACTGTGAAGAAGGCTGAGCGCCGAAGAATTGATGCTTTTGAATTGTGGTGTTGGAGAAGACTCTTGAGAGTCCCTTAGACTGCAAGGAGATCCAACCAGTCCATTCTGAAGGAGATCAGCCCTGGGATTTCTTTGGAGGGAATGATGCTAAAGCTGAAACTCCAGTATTTTGGCCACCTCATGCGAAGAGTTGACTCATTGGAGAAGACTCTGATGCTGGGAGGGATTGGGGGCAGGGGGAGAAGGGGACGACAGAGGATGAGATGGCTGGATGGCATCACTGACTCGATGGATGTGAGTCTGAGTGACCTCTGGGAGTTAGTGATGGACAGGGAGGCCTGGCGTGCTGCAGTTCATGGGGTCGCAAAGAGTCGGACACGACTGATCTGATCTGATCTGATTGATAATTAATTGTATTTTTATACTTGATGGCAGATTAGGTAGAGAGATAGATATATACATACATATAAATATATATACACAGTACATAGGTACATACATAGGTAGACAGACAGCTGAAACATATATCCTCTCCATTCTTGTCCTCTTGACAACCATATAAACACAGCAACTCAATGCTGATCAGTTCAGTTCAGTACAGTCTCTCAGTTGTGTCTGACTCTTTGCAACCCCATGAACTGCAACACGCCAGGCCTCCTGTCCATCACCAACTCCCGGAGGTCACTCAGACTCACATCCATCGAGTCAGTGATGCCATCCAGCCATCTCATCCTCTGTCGTCCCCTTCTCCTCCTGCCCCCAATCCCTCCCAGCATCAGTCTTTTCCTATGAGTCAACTCTTTGCATGAAGTGGCCAAAGTACCGGAGTTGCTGATAAGACCCCCCAAAGTACAAGTTCATTTAACATAGAAAATTCATTGTGTCTAGAATACTTTGTTCGGGGAAGGCAATGGCACCCCACCCCAGTACTCTTGCCTGGAAAATCCCATGGACAGAGGAGCCTGGTAGGCTCCAGTCCATGGGGTCGCTAAGAGTCGGAGACGACTGAGCGACTTCACTTTCACTTTTCACTTTCATGCATTGGAGAAGGAAATGGCAACCCACTCTAGTATTCTTGCCTGGAGAATCCCAGGGACAGAGGAGCCTGGAGGGCTGCTGGCTATGGGATCGCACAGAGTCGGACACGACTAAAGCGACTTAGCAGCAGCAGCAGAATACTTTGTTAACTTCATTGTATTCAGAATAGGCAGAAGGAGAAGAGGGTGACAGAGGATGAATGGTTGGAAGGCATCACTGATTCAATGGGCATGAACTTGGGCAAACTCCAAGAGATGAGAAATAGGGAGGCCTGATGTGCTGCAGTCCATGGGGTAGCAAAGAGTCCAACATGACTTGGCAACTGAACAACAACATTCAAGTAATTGTTTAAAAAACAGAAAACAAAAGTCAACAAGTAGTTTGGAGAGAAGCAAGATAGGATATCAGTCCCACCCATTATATGCCTCTGAATACAACATAATTCGTCCACCCTTCAGCTTCTTTACCGAGTAAGAATAATAAAACTTATGTTCATGATTTTTGTGAGAATGATAAATGATATGTGAAAAATGTATAGTGTAGCGCTCAGTAAATGATAGCAACTCTCATAATAAAGCATGGAGAGCATGATCCTACACAGGACAGGCTTTGGAAGGCCAAATCCTGCTCTAGGGAAATCTAAATTTTAGAGGTTAGACAAACTGGGATTCAAATTTTAGCTTTTTTTCTTTCTTTATTCTGCCACCTTTAGTAATGTACTTAACCTCACTGAACCCCAGGTCCTTCCTCTATAAGATGATAAGATAACACATAGGTTGGTTGAGAGAAACAAATCAAATAATGCTTGCACTACACTTGGCGTATAGCAGGGATATCATAAATTGTAGTTCTCCCTTCTTCCCATTTTTAGCAGTAATATTTATTATAATGCTTTCCACCTATATCTATATATACAGGCAGACCCCTAGCTTTCTAAATATGTGTAATTGGTACCTGCTGGAAGCAACACATGAACAGTGACTCCCTCCAGGATTAGTATCTGAAGATTGAACCACAGCTACCCACTTATTCAATTCTTAAATCTATCTAGGGAACACAGCTCCTGCTCTTTGGGCCAAACCATACTTTCTTTAAGCAATGATCTCATTCAGAGCTTCCCTCTCGCATCTCTCCTACCCTTCTCCTGCAAAGCCCATCTATTTCCATTATCCTGAAAGTCTTGGCTAATATTCCATGGATCCAGCCCTACCTTGGTCATCTTCAGACCTGGAATTTGCTCTTCTACCAAAAATATTTATTTTGTAAAGAAAACCAAAGGATTCTCAAGTTCACCCAAACAGCAGGTTTCTGTTTTTGCAAGAATGCTCCTTTAAAGACATTGTTCAGGCACCAGAAATAGAAATGATGGAAAAGCTGAGTGCAGACCTGTCGACCTGTGTGTTTCCACTAGGTTTAGATTATCACTGGATACTGGACAAAGAACAGAGAACTGGATCATTCATTAACCCTTTCTACTCTTATGGTGGCTGTGAAGAAGAGATTTGCTTTAGCTCAAGAAGCCTAGGAGTTTAGAAATGTACTCCTTACTCTTTGCTGTGTGACATTTGTACACAAAATTTAGAATTCAAGCTGCAATCTCAAAATTTGAAAATAAAGAGGGGATGTTGAGGAGAAATTTTAAAAATGGAATTAAGTAATGTAAAAAAAAGCTTGCTGCTTCTTCAAATATGAAAGCGCTGTAGAGAAACAGAACCAGAAACTCAAGAAGACATAGAATAAATCATGAACAGTGTCTATCAGCTGCTTGAACTTCTGGGTTGATATTTATTTAATGCACAGAGAGCCTGGAAACAAAGGTATTCTCTAGAATGCGGAAAAATGGAACCCTCATACATTGCTAGTGGTGTAGACTGGCATAACCACTACAGAAAACAATATGAGAATCCTCATATTCTCAATATGAGAATTTTGAGAATCCTCAAAACATTAAGACCAGAACTACCATAGTGTTAGTCACTCAGTCGTCTCCAACTCTTTGTGACCCCACGGACTGTAGTCCACCGGGTTCCTCTGTCCATGGGATTCTCTAGGCAAGAATACTGGAGTGGGTGGTCATTTCCTTCTCCATGAACTACCATATTATCTAGCTATTCTGCTGTGTATTTACCTGAAAAGTGCAAAAATGCTAATTTAAAAAATATCTTCACCCCTATGTTCATTGCAACATTACTTACAATAGCCAAGATATGGAAACAGTCTAAATGTGCATCAACAAATGAATTGATAAAGAAAATGTGACATATGTATACTACCACTGTGTGTGCATATATTTACATACACGGTGTAGTGTACACACACACACACACACACACACAGTGGAATACTATTCAGTCATAACAAATAAAGAAATCTTCCATTTATGACAATATGGATGAACCTGGAAGGTATGATGCTAAGTGAAATGATGAAGAAATACAAATACCATGGCTTGGTAGTTTTTTAGCCCTGAATAATATTCCATTGTCTGCTGTGCTACAGTTTATTTATCCATTTACCTACTAAAGGGTATTTGGTTGCTTCCAAGTTTTGACAATAATGAATATAGATGCTATGAACAAACAAAAAAGTCAAGGTGGATTTGCCTAAATGTACTTCAGATATCAATACAAATTGTTGCTAAAAATTGTCCTTATAAGACATATCAGACATCTCATCTGACAGGACATAGAGGGGGTATATTAGTTGGTTCATGAAAGGTTCTCTTCACATTATCTAACACCAACAATGATGCCCTGAAATTCACCAACTTCCCTCCATTTGAGCTGGGAATTATATCTCCAACCACACAGCTAAGTGAGGTCAGCTGTCAGAGCTGAAACAGAAGTCACTATTTGAAAATAGGGAAGGACCAATGCTGAGTGCTGGGGGAAATAGGAAAGGACGGGAAAAAACATAGTTCATGAAATGAGAACTCAGTAAGAAGTTGGATGGGCTGGGGCTAGAGTCTGAGTTCAGGTCAACATAGAAGCCCATGAGCAAATCTGATAACAGAGCAGAGGTTTTAGAGGGTGGTAAGAGCAGACACAATCAGAAACATCAGGTCAGCCTGAAGACAAACCCATATAGATGGGTAACCCATACCAACTTTAAGTCTCAGTCCAGTACTAAGGAGTCACTCTTACCGAAGGCAGAAGCCAAAATTCCATAAGTAAGAGGGATCTATGAATAGCAATTATTCCTGATGAATTGAAACAGATGAAGAGACTCTATTGCCTAAAAATTCTACAAATATGACAATGTGCTCAGTCATTCAGATGTGTCCAACTCTTTGTGATCCCATGGACTGTAGCCCACCAGGCTCCACTGTCCATGGAATTTTCCAGGCAAGAATACTGAAGTGGGTTGCCATTTCCTTCTGCAGGGGATTTTCCAGACCCAAGGATCAAATCTGCATCTCTTGAGTCTCCTGCCTTGGCAGGCGGATTCTTTATTACTGCACCAGGGAAGCAAATACAACAGAGAAACACTTTATTTCACAAGGGAAAAAACAAGATTTATTATTTAGAAACTCTGCTTTCTAAGCAGACTGCCCCCAACATGAGTCTTCCTAATAAAGGATGATGGTTGAAGGTGAAAATGGGAGAAACTGAGAGAAAATACTGAAAATTCAGTTGCTTTGCATTCCACAACCCTTTGCATGGGGAGGGTTGTAGAAGCTCTGGGAGGCAAGAAAAGGTGAATCCGGTGCAGTTGGACCGGCTGCAGGTTGGGGGCATCTAAGAGTGAAAAGAAGCAGTTGATGGCTGAAGAAGCACTGGATTTGGCAAATTATTTGATTGAGATTTTTAATAAGTTTTGCTGGATGGCGTCACCATGTCTTGGCCTGGGCCATCTTCAGTAAAGTTAACATTAGTCTCTGATGCTCCATAGAACTGGATTGACTTTTGGAGATTTGACAAAGTGATAAGTCCTCTTGAAAGGGAGAGAAAGAGGCAAAGATATAAGTTAATCCTGGACCATATTTAAAATATACAATAAAGCTCTTTATTCTTTAGTCACAGTTATAGGAAAACTGATCACAGAGAGTTCTGAGCATTATGCAGTATGGGTTGTAAATGATCTGAAAAATATAGAAGTCACTACTTCACAGGTAGCCTCAAAACTGCAGAGGACCAACTTAAAAAAGGGTGATCTCACCTTCAAGTCTCGTTATTGTGAACTGAAATAATAAAGTGGTTCAAATTTAAGGCAAGAATGAAAATTATTTTTCAGAATTGAGTTAATTTTGATAATACTTCCAAGATTGTCAAGGTACCAATCCCTGTTATTAAACAGCAATTTGATCTTAAGCCAACTATATGCCAACTCTGGTCCCAAGTTTGATCGTGAGAAAGATAAGGGGAATGGGCTAGGGAGCACTCAGCCTCTCCCAGCTCTCATAACCCATAATGTCATGGATCCAACCCCATCTCACTTTGACTCCAAGACATCAGTCTCTCAGACTTTTAAGTCAGACCCAAGTCCTGGTCTCACCCATCGGAAATAGGAGCAACATTAATAAGTCACATGGTAGGTCCACAGATAGCTAGTCTACTGAATGGTCTCATTCCAAGTGGGAGTTTTAATTTATAACTGTTTTTGTACTATTATTACTGCTTTCAACACTGCTCTATTGAAGCACTTTCTAGTCCCCAAATAATGTCTTAAGAAGATGCCATAATTTTCCTTTGTTTTCATATTTCAGGATTCAGGTGAATTTCAAACTCAGAACTTCTCTTCCATTTTATTTTGGAGTGAAGAAAGCATGACCTTCTCTTTTATTTCTTCCCCACCCTTCCTCCTTAGAGTAGATGGACGTGTATCCTGGGTTCGGCCTCTCTCCTCCTTCCCCCTCCTGAAGGTTTTACTCTACTTGGCAGGTTGGAAGGGTAAATAGGTAAGAAAGAAACATCTGGATCTTACTTAACTGCAGTCTTGTCTCCATTGTGATTTTCTCTGGGTTGGGTTCTGCTCCATATATACTTGTTGTGGATCAGCACCGATGCCCTCTGAGTGATTAAACATTCAGCGTTGCTCTTTCATAAGACAAGAGAAAGTTCTTTGGAGCATCTGCAAGGCCATCCACACTGCACAGTTCTCTGAAGTGGGGCTTCTGGCTCTAGCTCTACATCCTCCAATTCTTCACAGCTCTTAGCCCTGGCAGAGCATCCCACAGCCTCTTGATGCCAGGACCACCCTCTTGAATGAGGAACTGGTAATAGACTTCAGTGCACCTTTTTCAGAGTTCATTTGGCTCATAAGAAAACCCTCTATCTTTGTTCCCTGCATCTTTGACATTCCAACCACCAGGACTGTGGACTACTCCAACTCCATCTCCTCTCTTGGCTCTGCCATTGCTCTTCAATAATTTTCTTTTCTATGGTTATACACAAAGGTTATTTCACTAAGTATTGCCTAACCCAGTGACCTGTTATGGACAGTCTTCTCTTTTTTCACTTACCCTCGATCTCTACCAGTGAATCCTCAGAGCCTTCATTCACCTGATTTTGAAAAGGTAAGGGAAGCCAATGCACCTCCAAATATGTCAATGACCCTATTGTAGAAACTGTTGATTCTCAAAGATTTCTATGTACTCCTCAACATTTCTCAGACTCCTGATGTTAGGCTAACCGTGTGACTAATTCTGACCAGCAAAACAGAAGCAGAAGTGACATATGTTACCAAGATGATCTTGGAAATAAAAGATGATAGAGCCTCAAGATGCAATTAGCAGCATCTAGAAACTCTAAAGGAAGTTTATGGTCCCAAAGGTTGATTTTTCTTTTTAGAATGTGAAATTCTTAATATTTCTTTGTCCTCAACTTTGACCTCTATTTGAAGGCAATACAAAAGCTCATTCAGTTATAAATGTTATTGCCTTTGTCTTCTCATTTCGTGATCTGAACACAAAGCTGATGATTCAGCAAGGCCATGCAATCACAAAAACATAGCTTATAAGGTTGTAATCCAATGCATACATGTTTCCTACCATGCTGCTGCTGCTGCTGCTGCTGTTTCAGTCATGTCGGACTCTGTGAAACACCAGAGATGGCAGCCCACCAGGCTCCCCCGTCCCTGGGATTCTCCAGGCAAGAACACTGGAGTGGGTTGCCATTTCCTTCTCCAATGCAGGAAAGTGAAAAGTGAAATTGAAGTTGCTAACTCATGTCCAACTCTTAGCAACCCCATGGACTGCAGCCTACCAGGCCCCTCCATCCATGGGATTTTCCAAGCAAGAGTACTGGAGTGGGATGCCATTGCCTTCTCCATGAGAGCTCTCTTCAGTTCAATGGCTCTCATCAGATCAGATCAGATCAGTCACTCAGTCATGCCCGACTCTTTGTGACCCCATGAATCACAGCATGCCAGGCCTCCCTGTCCATCACCAACTCCTGGAGGTCACTGAGACACATCCATCAAGTCAGTGATGCCATCCAGCCATTTCATCCTCTGTTGTCCCCTTCTCCTCTTACCCTCAATCCCTCCCAGCATCAGAGTCCTCTACAATGAGTCAACTCTTCGCATGAGGTGGCCAAAATACTGGAGTTTCAGCTTTAGCATCATTCCCTCCAAAGAAATCCCAGGGCTGATCTCCTTCAGAATGGACTGGTTGGATCTCCTTGCAGTCCAAGGGACTCTCAAGAGTCTTTTCCAACACCACAGTTCAAAAGCATCAATTCTTCGACACTCAGCCTTCTTCACAGTCCAACTCTCACATCCATACATGACCACAGGAAAAACCATAGCCTTGACTAGGCGAACTTTTGTTGGCAAAGTAATGTCTCTGATTTTGAATATGTGATCTAGGTTGGTCATAACTTTCCTTCCAAGGAGTAAGCATCTTTTAATTTCATGGCTGCAGTCACCATCTGCAATGATTTTGGAGCCCAGAAAAATGAAGTCTGACACTGTTTCCACTGTTTCCCCATCTATTTCCTGTGAAGTGATGGGACCAGATGCCATGATCTTCGTTTTCTGAATGTTGAGCTTTAAGCCAACTTTTTCACTCTCCACTTTCACTTTCATCAAGAGGCTTTTAGTTCCTCTTCACTTTCAACATCTCCAGTCTGGACTGCATGTCTCACAATCATATACTGAAATGCAAAGTTTAAGTTTAATGTTTAACATCTATTAACACAAAGCAAGAAACATTTGAAAATGACTACATAGTAAATTCTGAGAGGTTCTCATGTATACAAGGGTTATTTGAGTGTTGACTCCCTTTCATCTGTTCAATTCCGTATCTTCCTGGTCAAAATAAACACGTGTTTTTCACCGCACTTTATGAGGACGACATGACTTTAATACTCACTTTTATCGGAGACATGGAGCCAATCAGTTCCCATGATGTTTTTAGTTCTGTGTTCCTCCCTGTTTGCATGCTTCTTTCTGGTGTCAGAAAATAACAGAGGGAGCACCTACAGTATATGCCCTGAGGAAAGGACATTTGCTAGAGTTCCCTGTGAGTGTTTTTCTTTAACTGAGGTTTCCTAGCACAAAACCATATAAAGTACAAATGCTAACTTATAAGAATTTCACCCACAAACTATATTTAAACACAGCATAGTTACCAAATAAAATAAGACTACAGAAACAGCTTTACTGCTTAGGAAAAAAAAAAAAAAAAAAAGTAGGCTTTCTGAACAGTTAACCCACAATAGCACAGCTGACAACTTCAAATAACGGCCATGGCCACAATCCTGTGAGCCTGTAACTCAATTTTACATAGGCTGGGTGTCGTGTTTCATGTCAGGGATAGAGTTTCTTTACTGCTTTTAACGGTGGAGTTTAGAAGCCTTCTTCCTGCAATTAGTATAATGGAGGATATAAGAATGGAAATAGAAGACTTTTCCCCTGTTCACCCAGGCGATGAAAAAGTTTAAAATCATAAATAGTCCCAAGGTTAAACAGAGGTCACATAGATTATCTCCCTGACTTACAACTGTACTTGTGTTTTGAGAGAATTTCCTGCTTAAAAATTATTCTAGTTAGATCACATCTTAAGAAGATAGACCCAGTTCATTGTCCACTGACAAATACATGGCCATAGAGGAAATTCTCAGCTGGGCAGGAGATACTGTGATTGAAATGGACTGCGTAGCCTCCTCATCCCACGGGGAGGTGTTGCACTTTCTCAAGACCCTGGCAGTCAGTGCTGGCCCCTGGAAAACCTCCTTTTTGGTCATGCCCACTTGGCCTCCATGTTATCAGTGCATTTATGATTCTTTGCTATTACATCTAACCTGCAGGTAGGAGCTTCCTGCACAAAGATGGTGCCTCAAGACTTCTTGACTCTCCAGCTTCTCTGCCTATAGAAATCTCTCACTTAAAACAGTCGTGTAGATGAGGGCCTTCTAGTGCTTTGTTGCTCTGTTGTGTACAATTCTTTGTGATCCTTTGAACTGTAGCCCACCAGGCTCCTCTGTCCATAAGATTTTTAGGCAAGAGTACTGGAGTGGATTGCCATTTCCTTCTCCAGGGCTTTCCAGGATACGTCTTAAAAAACAAAAATAGCCTACGATTGAATTCCTTTCATGTTCTAAGGGGTCTTCACACATATATTCTCACTTAATTCACAAACAAGGCATGAGCTCCTGTTTTATGGATTTTAAAAAAGCAGAGATTCAGAGTGATTAAACAATAAGTGGAAACAGAGATTCTGACCACATCATATACTGGGTCACCTACTCCAATGCCATCAGCTTCGCCACCGCCATCATAGAGCAATTCTTCCCAAATACAGCACTGACCATGTGATTGTAAATCCATAGTGGTTCTGATTCAACTAAACACGGCCATACTGCTGCTGGTCCTGACTCAGCAATGCCATGAAACTGTATACTGCTCTACCCTAGCACAGAACTCATATTCGGAAGCGACCTGAATAGAAAGTAGCATTAATATTAATAGAAATCAATAACTTTTAAAACTCTGAAAGCCAGAGCTGAGGAGTAGCCAAAAGCTTGCACTAAATCTGAATTTTGGTGCTTAGCACATTCATGCTTAATAATCTAAGCAAGTCACAGTCTCTGATCCCAGTTGGTGCAACCCAGCAGCTTGGATCAAGTTGGTGGTGAGCATCCAGTCATCAGAGCTGGAAATGAACTCAGCACCTCGTAGGAGCCAAGTAATGACTTCATGCAAGGACATCTTTTTTTTTTTTTTTTTGGTTTGTTTGTTTCTGTAGCTGTAATGATGCCTTAAAGAGGAAAACGTGATTGTGAACAGTTGGTTCAACAACTGTCTTTGAGCACATCTTATTGCAAAAGCCCCCACGCAAACCAGACACTAAAGGAACAGAGAGATTTCAACATGTGCCCTCAAGGAACTTATCTAATTGTTGGCACAAATATTTAAGGGACAGTGGGCCACATTGACTTTGTGGAATAAGACTGTGGTGCATTCCACTTCCTGAGTGAAAGAACAATCTTATCCCTATTGAAATAATGTCTTGGTCTTCTCCTAAAGTGTCCTCACATTTTCTTTTTATTTGACAAAGCTGATGCCCACTGCATAGCGAGCTCCTACAAGAGGAGAGAGGTTTCCATCAGTCACTGACTGAGAGAATTATTGCTAAATCACTCCTCAGATGCTGCCTCTTAACATCTTTGCACTCTTTGCTTGGACATAACATAAGCACATGTGTAATTATAAGATTAATTTAATATCTACATTCCATATCTCTACTTTGTCAGCCCCCACCCCCAGTCACTACATCTGTCCACTTATTTCACTCAAAGTACAATCCTGCCCATTGCTGAGGCCAACTAATGAGATTCAGAGTGATGTTCCCCTTTTAATCCCAGTGGGCAACCTGGTTCTCGTTAGGGCCAATTAAATTAGAACACCCCCCAGTAAGTATATTTAAAGTTGTTTTGTGAACAAAAAAGCAAAGGCAGTATAATCTGTCAGTTTACAAGCAGTACTTTTGTTGAGTTTGCTTAATGAAGAAATTGCTGTTAACTCATAAATAAGCCATTAGCCAAAAGAAAACTGCCAATTAAGATATAATCTCCTAATCTGCTCATCTCTGTTTTGACAGCACAGTGAAAAAGGTCAATAAATCTGTTGATGGATCCACCATAGAGGTAGATAGAAAGAAGGAGGACCGATTATCAGGTCATGCAGACTCCAGAAGGAAAAGAAGAAACACTTTTTTGGTCTTGATTACCTCAAAAATTTGCACTAAAAATCTTGTTTTGGGGTTGACTTCTTTGGTTTGTTGTCTTGACTTCTCACTTCTTTTATGAACAGACATAACCTTAGTGCTCAGAGGCTGTTTAGCCCAATTCCCTCATTTTACAGATGAAGAGTAGGACTCCAAGGGAGGTTAAGAGAGGCCCGGAAGGGCACAGCTGCGCTGAGAACGAGGTGTCCTGACTTCAGCTGCTCCCAGATTTCAGCTCCCTTAGCTCACTTACTTC
This sequence comes from Tragelaphus eurycerus, assembly GCA_935064755.1. Classification (NCBI taxonomy): domain Eukaryota; kingdom Metazoa; phylum Chordata; class Mammalia; order Artiodactyla; family Bovidae; genus Tragelaphus; species Tragelaphus eurycerus. The sequence goes on from CAKXYN010000003.1 coordinate 17,080,160, forward strand.
TGCAGGAGAGAGGAAGGAGTGCTTAAGTTAGCACTACCCAGGAACATCACTGAAGTGTCGTTCCTGTAGAGAGGGATGTGAGCCAGGGATCTCCCTAAAGGTGTCCGACGGTACTACCCAAGCTGACCAAATTACAGGAGACCCAAACGAGGTGATGTGGGGGTGGTGGGGGTGGTGAGGGACGTGGCTGGAAAAGACGAGGAGACCCACGGCCAGGCAGCTGCAAAATGATTGACATCCAGAGGGCATGTGACAGCCCTCTCTTTGGAGTCCCCTGAAAAAATTGCTTTAAGTTCTTCAGCTGCATCTACTTGGTTTTCTGGAGCCCTTTGTGTTCTGACTGATGATTCTTTTTCTTCCCCAGGTTTAAAAAAGAAAGGCGTGGAGGGGTGGAAGTGGGGTACTCTTCTGACAGCCTCTGCCTTAACATTGTGCAGCCCGCTTGCCAGGCGACAGCCTGTCTTAGAGCGCCCCCTGCCGTTCCCGTCATGGCTCTTTGTCTTAACCCTTCCAGGTTTTCCACCCCAACGCCTGAAAGAAGTTACTGCTCTGTGTGTTGAGCTCTGCTAATAACAGAATGTTGCCACAGTATCTCTGCGGACACTGTCCTTCTGTATGCTCAGTAGGAAAAGCTTGGAAAGCAGCAAAATTGAGTTGATAAAAAGTGTTTCCTGCAGGAATACCTCCTAATTCAAGTGGAATGTGGCTCACCAGTGGGCTTAAATAAGCCCTTAATCTTAAACATTCACTTTATCATGGAAATGGCACTGTTTATTCCATTGGTAATATCTTGTGTCAAAATCTGAACAGTATTTCTTCTCTAATGGGAGAGAGACAGAAAGCCCTGCCAATCAAATGGAAAAGAGAGGGCTGCATCAGACAGCAGCTCTCTGTTTTCAGAAATAAAAAACCCATATTCATTCGCACAGGACCACTGCAACTTTACAAAACAATGTCAAGAGGAAAAGAAGTTAGAGTTGCAAAAGTTCTCCTGGTGCTTTTCTTTTTTCTTTGTTTCATCTCTCTTACTTTCTTCCCTTAAGGAAAAAAATAACAGCGGGCATAATTTCTTCTTTGCTTAAAGGCTAATGTCTATTTACAAAAGCATCCACACCACAGATTGCTTTGAATTTAGTAGCTCTTAGATATACAATAGGGCTACTGTGTTTCGAAGGATTTGCCCACCCATCACGACCCACTCACTATGCAATCTGTCATCCATGAATCTAAACACAGGCTCTCTCAGATAGATCCAGATGCCCAAGAACCTTTTACATTTTTGATACTATTTTTCCATTTCTGTACTGAAGAGGGAAAATGTTGCTGAGAGATATTCCACAGTGTCTTACAAAGAATGCACACACACACACAGGCTTTTTTTTCCTTTGTCAACTATCCATTTTTGTATCCGTAGTTATAGATTATTGCTAAAAAATTGATAATAAAAATGGAGCAGCCCACAGTGGGGAAAGATGCCCCATTGTGGTGAAATCTGATGGGGATTTGGTTTGACTACGTAAGGTTTTTAGAGCAGCTGCTAATCAGCAGATATCAAGTTTATTCTAATACCATAATAAATAAACAGTATCTGTAGAAAATTAGAAGCATGAGAACTTGAAAAAGAAGAAAGATGACTCCTGTATTTCTATGCCCACTAGTTTGGTTTCCAGCTATATTATTAGTTCTTTCTCCTCACTCACCAAAAACTACATCTCCAGTAAGGTTTTCTGAAAAATCCCTTCTTTTCCCACATTGGATCAGGGATTCATGGAATTCATCAGTATGGACCATAAAATTTGATTCTACCATAAAGCAATGTGGAGCCATATTTCACATGGAAACTTCTTCCTCCTTATTTCACTCATGAAATTCTCTTGATCTAACACAGCGCAAGAAGAGAATCACCTATTCTGCCTGAAAATCATCTATCTGTAACGTAAGACCACTGTCTCCTCTACTGTTCATGATTGTGTTGGGGCTCACAAAAAAGGGAAACCAAGAGCATTGGTGTTTCCCATGATCCTTTCTCATCTTATGGAGTAGAAGGAGTTTTGTGGCACTACCTAATTATTCCTCAAATATCCAAATCTAAAACATCTAAAAACCTTAAGTGGATGAAAGCCTGCCTTATTGGGAAAATATCCACAAGTGGAAGAGGGAGAGACTTCACATCCTCATTTTAAAGTGTTGCTAAGTCTAAACTTCCCCAACTACCAGAGTCTAAGCTGAATTCTTGGGAAGAGTTCTTCCTAATCAACTGAGCCCTGGTTATTGGAACAGAATTTGACATCATGATTAATTAGCCCAGTGATGACTGTTTCTGTTTATCACTACCAGGACTATCTGCAAAATTAAACTTGTAATCAATCCTTCGTCTTCATCCAAATGATATCAGAAAACATTCTGACCCACTTATTCACTGGAATTCTATAATTATGGCCAGGTGCTGTCCAGAAAGCAATGGCACTCCACTGCAGTACTCCTGCCTGGAAAATCCCATGGATGGAGGAGCCTGGTGGGCTGCAGTCCATGGGGTCACTAGAAGTCGGACACAACTGAGCGACTTCCCTCTCACTTTTAACTTTCATGCATTGCAGAAGAAAATGGCAACCCACTCCAGTGTTCTTGCCTGGAGAATCCCAGGGACAGGGGAGCCTGGTGGGCTGCCGTCTATGGGGTTGCACAGAGTCGGACAGGACTGAAGCGACTTAGCAGCAGCAGCAGCAGCAGCTGTCCAGAAATCATTCTTCTTTCTTTAATTTCATCACCTACAGTTTCCCTTCAACTGCCCAACCTTAAACCACCTCCAATGACATGGAAAAAATAATGCTCCGAATATATCACAATGATCCATAACTCTGTCTTTATACATGTTATTGTTTTCTCTGCCTGTTGAGTTCCTATGCATGCTTCAAAACCCAGAGTTCAAACCATGTGAATCAATTGCGAAGCTTCTCCTGACTCCACTCCTAAACAAAGGCTTATCCCATCTCTTCAATGTTGTTTCTGAATCCAACATACCACAGCCCCTCCAACTGTACACATTCTAGATCATACTTCCAACAGTATTTTTTAAAATTGAAGAATCCCAAGCTTCATTTCTGAGAAGGAGGCTGAGGCAGAGGATGAGAATGTCTGAGGCAGAGGCTCAGGAATCTGCATTTACTAAGCTTCCCACCCTCTCCCCAGTGATTCTGATGTAAATACAAACATTTATTTTATGGTCCACATAATTCTGAATAGCAGTTAATTTGTATTAAGCATCTATATTGTGCCAGCCACTGGTCTAAGCACTTCATGCATGAATTAACTCTTTCGTTATCACAATATTAACTAAATTATCTTTATCTCAATTACCTTTATCAGATCAGATCAGATCAGATCAGTCGCTCAGGCATGTCCGACTCTTTGCGACCCCATGAATCGCAGCACGCCAGGCCTCCCTGTCCATCACCAGCTCTTGGAGGTCACTCAGACTCACATCCATCAAGTGAGTGATGCCATCCAGCCATCTCATCCTCTGTCGTCCCCTTCTCCTCCTGCCCTCAATCCCTCCCAGCATCAGAGTCTTCTCCAATGAGTCAACTCTTCGCATGAGGTGGCCAAAATACTGGAGTTTCAGCTTGAGCATCATTCCTTCCAAAGAAATTCCAGGATTGATCTCCTTCAGAATGGACTGCTTGGATCTTCTTGCAGTCCAAGGGACTCTCAAGAGTCTTCTCCAACACCACAGTTCAAAAGCATCAATTCTTCGGTGCTCAGCCTTCTTCACAGTCCAGCTCTCACATCCATACATGACCACAGGAAAGACCATAGCCTTGACTAGGCGAACCTTTGTTGGTAAAGTAATATCTCTGCTTTTGAATATGCTATCTAGGTTGGTCATAACTTTCCTTCCAAGGAGTAAGCGTCTTTTAATTTCATGGCTGCAGTCACCATCTGCAGTGATTTTGGAGCCCAGAAAAACAAAGTCTGACACTGTTTCCACTGTTTCTCCATCTACTTCCCATGCAGTGATGGGACCAGATGCCATGATCTTCGTTTTCTGAATGTTGAGCTTTAAGCCAACCTTTTCACTCTCCACTTTCACTTTCATCAAGAGGCTTTTTAGCCCCTCTTCACTTTCTGCCATAAGAGTGGTGTCATCTGCATATCTGAGGTTATTGATATTTCTCCCGGCAATCTTGATTCCAGCTTGTGTTTCTTCCAGTCCAGCATTTCTCATGATGTACTCTGCATATAAGTTAAATAAACATGGTGACAATATGCAGCCTTGACGTACTCCTTTTCCTATTTGGAACCAGTCTGTTGTTAACGCCGAAGAAGCTGAAGTTGAACGGTTCTATGAAGAGCTACAAGACCTTTTAGAACTAACACCCAAAAAGGATGTCCTTTTCATTATAGGGGACTGGAATGCAAAAGTAGGAAGTCAAGAAACACCTGGAATAACAGGCAAATTTGGCCTTGGAACACGGAATGAAGCAGGGCAAAGACTAACAGGGTTTTGCCAAGAAAATGCACTGGTCATAGCAAATTACCTTTATAAGAAAAGACAGTTTTTATCTCTCTATTTTATTTATAATATATGTTGATTAATTTCTCTGACATAAAGTGAAATTAGGAAAACTTCCCAAGAGCTCGTAACTAGTGACTGGCAGAGAAAAGATTCAGAACTAGGCAGTCCTGACCCAGAGCCCATCACTAAATCATTGGACTTTACCATCTTGAAAATAATTGTTTGTCTGCTGTCTCCTCCACTAGACTGTGAATTCTTTCAGAGCAGGAATGACTTCCTTTCATCCTGTTAACAGCAGCACTTTTTATCATAGTGTGTGATACAATCAATAAATACTCACTGAATTGCTTAAAATGTAGAGACCAAGATACAACAATTTTACCTATGGATAATAACATCAGTGAAGTGAAAAAAAAAAAACAGATAAGTAAGTATGACAATGCTTTGGTGAAACACCAATGAGATTGTGTCTGGTTTTCATTTAGAAATCATAAGCAATATAATAAATACAGATAAATTAATTCATATCAGAAGCCAAATCCTCCTCAACCTCACCTTATGAACTTTGATATTGCAGAAAGCAGAGCTGGGAAGGTCCCCAGGAAATGAAGGGAGGTTCCCCAGGGAATGAAGTGGTCCCCAGGGAATGACCAGTGACTCCTTTAACCATATTTCCCCATCCTTTGGTCTAGGTGCAATGTCCAACCATAAAAAATGCATAAGGTTATGCAGCTGCTTCATTTTGAGGAATGAAGTATAATTGCACCCTTCCTTATCAAACACCTACAACTTTCAGTTAAATGGCCTGAATAAGTCAAGTTTTCAAAATCTTTGAAGAAGTATCCAGCTCTACAAGGGTGGTAACACTTTTCAAGTTTGGCTTCGCTCCTCAAAGGGATATCCTATGCATTCATCTCGTTCCCCGACTGGGGTATTGGCAGGTGGATCCAAGTGCATCAGAAAAGCCACAGGTGTTAATAACTACTTCCTCAGAAGAAAAGACAGAAGAGCCTGGACTCTGAACTATGAAAAACTGGTATGATTTTACATATATTAGATGAGAATTTACATGCCATTTAGCCTAAAAGCCCCCTGAAAACTGAAACAGTAAGAAATCATTCAGCCAGATAGTTTCCATTATAGAGCATTTGTTATACATAGATAACAAATGAGGTTTTCCATTTTTTTTTAATCCAGATGTTTTGCTGCTATGTACACAAACAGATGGTTTTGAACTTGGTGTTGGCGAAGACTCTTGAGAATCCCTTGGACTGCAAGGAGATCCAACCAGCCCATCCTAAAAGAGATCAGTCCTGAATGTTCATTGGAAGGACTGATGTTGAAGCTGAAACCCCAATACTTTGGCCACCTGATGCGAAGAGCTGACTCATCGGAAAAGACCCTGATGCTGGGAAAGATTGAAGGCAGAAGGAGAAGGGGATGACAGAGGATGAGATGGTTGGATGGCATCGCCGACTCAATGGACATGAGTTTGAGTAGACTCTGGGAATTGGTGATGGACAGGGAGGCCTGGCATGCTGCAGTCCATGGGGTCTCAAACAGTTGGACATGACTGAGCAACTGAACTGAACTGAACCAAACTAAACACAAGCAAATAGATACAAATGGGCATAATCCCTACATTTCTAATCTGTTGCATAACCACTCACATCTTCCAAGCTTTGGCTCTCTGCCAAGGTCACGGGTATCTAATTACAGGTGCACACTCCCCCCAGCACACAGCGATGATCCAGTTGGGATTTTACATGACTATAAGTGTGTCTCACACCTGCATCAATCTGAAAACCTCATCAAAAGAAATCTCTGGACTCCAGAAATAAAGCCCCTTCTTGCTTCCAGACTTGCTGAGGCAACATTCTCCTCTTAAAAAAAAAAAAAATGTATACACAATACCCTTCAAGAGCATAGCTAAACTGCAAGAGTCATGTAAACTGTTTCAACTGTAAAGGGTAGTTTGCTGGTGGTGACTTCAAAGTTCAGTGCAAATGCTCAGAACAATATTTAAGGACAAGTTGTTACCAGACACGTGTGCAGCAGCATAGATTACAGACTTGCTCCATTACAGACAGCTTGCTTTAGATGCTTCAACTCTGGGATGCTCCAGAATTTTGGTCCTGTGGGACTAAGACCAAATTTTAGACAGGGTAAGGAGTGACCCTGAACATGTGGAGAAGCAGAGTTGTCAGCCTCCCCATTTCTTTTAGCGGTAGAATATTGATCTCCCTTTCATTTCAAGAGGAGTTGCAAAAACGGTGATGAAAGATGTAGCTATCGTCGGCTCCTCCAGGACCAACAAGAAAAAGTCAAGATCTCACCACCAAAAGGAAGATTTTATATGATTTCTGTTTCCTTTTGCGATTTGCCTACATATTCTCCTGCCAAGGAATGCAACACTTTGCGAACAGTGACATGAGAACTGGACTTTCCCTTGGAAGTCAGAAGTGGTTTGCTTTGGACTTGCAAAGGGGGGAAGCCGTCTGTTCAGTCTGATCGGTTCGCTCAACCCTCCACTGAAGGAAGTCTTATCCCCAACTTTCGGAACCGCAAAACATGAAACCATTCATCTCTCACTTTAGAACCTTGTCTGAACCACTCAACACCCCTCGTGGCGGCATGCGTCTCCCCATCCGGGGAAGAGTGCTTCTCCGAGCCAAGTGTATTTCTATTAATGCTTCATGGGGAAAGGAACAAAACCAATAAGTCAGAAAGCTGACTTAGAAATGATTAGAAGTGTTTCCTTTCCTCCCCAATAAGTGATCTGCCTGTGCGATCGCTATGCGAGGCTCGGCTGTCTGTCAGTAGAGGACAAAGTATCTGGCCACCAGTACCCTGACTGCCTAGCGAGGAGTCCTGGTGGGCAAAACCCGGATATTTGGAAACCTGTGGTCAGGCCTCATGAAGCTTTCTCAACAAAGGAAACCAGCTATATGAGGGCCATCGCTTCAGAAGGCTGAGATCCATGCCCCACCCCCACGGTCTGAACAACAGCCATAGGAACACAGGACTTTGGACCCCCTACATGCTGTCCCAGTTAAACAGGAAATACTCAAGTCACTTGTGCCTGGGCCGAACAGCACCAAAATTTTTAGCTGAAAGAGCCATAACTAAAAATAATCTTTGCATTCATAATATGGTGCAGCATATAAAACGCTTTCCAATGCACCATGCTTTTTCAGTCCTGACAACAGTGTTGCTAGGTAGCCACTAGTCTTGCCCTTATGGGCAGATAAGAAAACATTTCTGCCCTAGAGGAGTTCATCACAGCTGTTAAGAGCTACACCTTGGCCTGGTGTCTTTCCATGCCCCCTCAACTGTGAACGTGAACTAGAAACCAGTTTTGGTGCTCTCCTTAGAAGTATCCCATGCCCCCAAGAATGTTAGTGAGCTCCATGCAGATCAGTCAGCCAGGGAGAGGGGATGGGGAGAAAGTGTTACAGGAGGCAGAAGTCTCTGCTGTTACCTGCTTATCCAGAGGCAGCGGGGCCTCCTTGCTGCACCTGCTCCAGAATGTGGCATCAGTAGATCGTGCCTAGCCCTCCTTCCGGAGAAGGCAATAGCACCCCACTCCAGTACTCTTGCCTGGAAAATCCCATGGATGGAGGAGCCTGGTAGGCTGCAGTCCATGGGGTCACTAAGAGTCGGATGCGACTGAGCGACTTCACTTTCACTTTTCACTTTCATTCATTGGAGAAGGAAATGGCAACCCACTCCAGTGTTCTTGCCTGGAGAATCCCAGGGACAGGGGAGCCTGCTGGGCTGCCGTCCATGGGGTCGCACAGAGTCGGACACGACTGAAGTGACTTAGCAGCAGCAGCAGCAGCAGCCCTCCTTCTCAGGAAAATGGGAAGGCGAAAAAAGACTTGTGTTCATGGCAGAGTATTTAGTGCATTAGCTCTGGAGTTAGGCACCAGCTTGGAATACTAGCTCTGTATTTCTATGCTGTACGACCCTCAGGAGTTTGGTTTTGTTTGTTTTTTTCTTTCATTTTGTTTTGCTTTTTAATGACATTCACTTCAATATTCTCACCTGTGAAACATAAATAACAACAGTGCTTACTTCAAAGGGTCATTGTAAGAATTAAATTATAATGAGAGCAAAGCCACATATTGCCTGGCATGTGTAAGCACTCAATAACTGCTATTAACAATATTACTGTTATTAATTGAACATTTATAAACTACTTAGAGACTAATTTTGTTCCAAAATGTATATAGTCATGTCCTGTGTGAAGACAGCCTGACAAGCATTAGTGGAGTGCCTGGTGCTGGGCTCGGCCCAGGGACAGGAAGAGGCATGGGAGACAGTCTCTTCCGTAGAGAAAGGAGCTCTACTATAGCAGAGGCTCGATCTACAGGAAGAGCTGGTGTCTGTGTGCTGTCGCAGTAGCCATATCCAGCTCTTTGTGGCCCCGTGGGCTGTGCCCACAAGGCTCCTCTGTCCATGGGACTCGGCAGGCAAGAATACTGGAGAGGGTCGCCATGCCCTCCTCCAGAGGATCTTCCCAACCCAGGGATCGAACCCTCACCTCTTATGTCTCCTGAATTGGCAGGCAGATTCTTTAACATTAGCACCACCATTAAAGCCTATGTAGACATTAATTCGAACTGAATGTTCAAAATTTAGAGAAGGAAACTTCAAGCAGGCCCATGCATGCCTGTGCTACCCACAGTGAGTACCCCTAAGCCCTGACAATTCTGGACCCTTCTCCTTTTTCTCCAAAATAACGCCTTGCTTCTGTCCCATTCTCTCAGGCTGTTGCTAAGTGACTAGTTATTTAGCTTGAAAAAAAAATTTCACACTTCCCTATTAGTCATTTCAACTGACTGCTCTCAGAAAATACAGTTTGACTGGAATATCAAAATCTCTCCCCTTTAGGAACTTCAGGTAATACTGTGCCAAAGAGTGGATATTGGGTTGGGGTGATAGAATTCACTCATTCATTTATCCAGACACTCAACCAGCCAGCCAGGCATTTGTTCAACAAATATACCAGTTTATAGGTGCTGAACGAGATGAGCATATCCCTGACTTCACCAGACTTACAGCCTGGTAAGTGGGTGATCACCTGCTCATGTCGTGTCCGACTCTTTGCGACCCCATGGACTGTACCCCATGAGGCTCCTGTGTGGATTCTCGAGGATTCTCCAAGCAAGAATACTGGGGTGGATTGCCATTTCCTCTTCCAAGGGGTCGTCCCAACCCAGGAGTTGAACCCGGATCTCCTGCACTGCAAGCAGATTCTTTACCACTGAGGCAATTTAGCAAGAGTGACAAGCATTACACGATGGATGTAACAAAGAAATAGTTACAAATAGTGGTAATGGCAAAAAAAAATGAGTATAATATTAAAAGAGGTAGAGAGCATTCATACATAGAATGATGTCAGGAAATATCTCTCTTTATTTAAATGAAGTCTATGGATGAATACTTAAATTGAGGCATAGGACTTCCCTGACAGTTCAATGTTTGGGACTTCATCTTCTAATTTGGGGGATATGGGTTCGATCTGTGACTGGGGATTTAGGATCCCATATGCCTCAAGGCCAAAAAACTGAAACATGAAACAGAAGCAATAGTATAACAAATTCAACAAAGACTTTAAAAAAATGATCCACATCAAACAAAAAAACATAACTAAATTGAGGCATAAAGTAGCCAAGTCACACATTTTGCAATGCAACTGATGCTTCCCAATTGTGGTGCTGGAGAAGACTCTTGAGAATCCCTTGGATCACAGCAAGATGATCCAACCAGTCAATCCTAAAGGAAATCAACCTTGAATATTCACTGTAAGGACTGATGCTGAAGTTGAAGTTCCAATACTTTGGCCACTTGGTGCAAAGAGCTGACTCACTGGAAAAGACTCTAATGCTGGGGAAAATTGGGGGCAGGAGGAAAAGGGGGTAACAGAGGATGAGATAGTTGAATGGCATTACTGACTCAATGGACATGAGTTTGAGCAAGTTCCAGGAGATGCTGAAGGAGAGGGAGGCCTGGCGTGCTGCAGTACATAAGGTTTCAGTCAGACACAACTTAGTGACTGAACAACAACAAATGCTGTACACCTGAAACTAATATAACGTTATGTGTTAAGTATACCTCAATTTTTTAAAATTAAAAGAAGGAAGCAGCCCTACAAAGGACAGGTGAAATGGTGTCACAAAGCCCAAGCGGGGGGTGGGGGGGAATGGTTTGGATTCTAGAACTCAAAAGAGACTCAGACCTTGAAAGCTTGGGATGGAGAGGCAGGAAGAGATCACTCATCACCCTGTGGATCCTGGAAGGAGTTTGGACTTTCCTGAAGGACTTGTCCAGGGAAGCTTTCCAGATCCCTTACATGTGTTGGATGCTTTAATATATAGTTTTTATTTCAAGAAAATGTAAATTCATTTTTCACTTAGGACAAAATCTTAGCTCTCTTGATTCTTGGCCAACACCTTCTCACTCCTCTGTAATTTCAGAATCTTGCCCCTGTTCTGCAGCCAGTTCTAGAAAGAGCACAGGGCCTCTTTGTTCTGGTCCTGGCACTGTTGCTGGTGTGACCTTAACCAAGTCCCCGCTATTGCAAGCCTTGGCTCCATCAATGAAAGGGGTTGGGTGGGATCATCGCAAAGATCCTCTTGGCCCTAAATTAATCTGATCAAACAGAGGGAAAAATTATCTTACTCTCTCAGGACTTAGTATTTACCCTCTTGCTATAGACACAGTTTGGGATGGGGGTTAAGAACCTGAATTGTGATGTTAAAAAATCCAGATTCTGGGGATTTCCCTGGTGGTCCAGTACGGCTAAGACTCCTTGCTCCCAATGCAGGAGGTCCAGGTTCAATGCCTGGTCAGAGAACAAGATCCCTCATGTCACAACTAAGTGTTTACGTGCTGCAACTAAAGAACTCACAATCCACGACTAAGACCCAGGGCAGCCAAATTAAAAAAAAATTTTTTTTAATCTAGATTCTGATTATGATTCTGTATGCTAATGCATGTATCTTGAGCAGGAGACTTTACCTCCCTAAGCCTTCTTTCCTCATCTGTAAAATACAGATAATAGCCATTTCAATTTCACAGAGTTCTTAGGAAGAACCAAAGCATTGTTATTACTATGCCATCAATATACATAGGGCTTCCCATAACAGGATGGCAGAACTTGGATTGGGGAAAAATAATGGGTATGAGACTTGAGGCATAATCCCAAACAGATCTTTGGAAGCTGCTCTCATGAATCAGCATCTCTTATGCCAAAATTAAGGGTGAACCAACATGAAGTCAGGCTGGATCTGTTTGGAGCCCAGAGGTAAAGTCTGGTCTGGAAACTTGAGGCCGTTGAAAGGTTTTTCAGCTGAAAAGGTATTTGCTCGCTTGATGTGAAACACATGGTCCATTGGGAACCTCAAAAAAACATCAGCCATCCAAAGTTCCCATCTCATGTGTATAAAGGAATGAGAGCGGGTGCTTGGACAAAGCTTTATTCTATTAGATAGAGTCACTGCCAGCAGAAAAAAAAAGGGGGGGGGGTATGAAAAAAACAATTAAACTTCTAACATGAGCTAAATCAAATAAGCCCACCAACCTCTTAGTAAAATATACAGGCATTAAGCCAGGCTGTTCTGACACGTGTTAAAAGACTACCCAACTTTCAGAGGAATTGAATAAATAGACTTCAAGTCGTGAAGCTCTTGGGAAATTTTCAAAAGAGTAAATGCCAAGGGATGGCACTGCTTTCTTCCTCCTGTTCATAAAAATCACAGAATCACAGGGTTGGAAGAGAAACAAGACGTCATCTCACCTCTCACCCCAACCGGATTTCTAACGCATTTGTGCCAAAAGCAAAACGATTCTGAGCAAAATGATCCCCAAGTTCTAATTCTGAGTCAACTGCATAATCCAACAAGAAGAAATCTGAAGTGCAAATGGAGATAAGGGAGCCAGAGAAGAGACCGAATTTGGACAACTTCTTATTTCAACAACTTATTAGTCAGCTTCACTGGTGCAATTCTGAGAATATCCTGCTTTTGTAAGAGGTTTCTTGTCAAACATATCTGTTTAAATCATCAAATATGTTTCCTAAACTTGGTTCCTTCCAGTGATTAGCCATTTGGTAAATGAAGAAGGAATGAGGATGGGAGGGAAGGACATTGGGGCCAGAGGGACTTCAAGTCCAGCTCATCCCCATGTCTATGACAGAGAAGCAGAGCGACAAATGGGCATTGACCAAAAAATTAGTGAATAGGGGATGATATAATAGGCTCCTCTTTCTTAATAAGGGTTACTGTAAATGCTCTAGACACAGTATCTATGATAAGTTGGTTACCCACTTGTATGTAGTCTCTTGTTTACATGTTGGAAAGAAGGAGGGACAGGAGGGGAGAACCAAGATGGAGGCCAACAGATAAACACATAGAAATACACTAAAAGAAAAATAAATATTGTATATTAACTCATATATGTGGGATCTAGAAAAGAAATAGTATAGATGAATTTATTTGCAAAGCAGAAATAAAGAACAAACATATGGATACCAAAGGAGGTGGGAAGGTGGGATGAATTGGGAGATTGGGGCTGATGTATATACACTATTGATCAGATCAGATCAGATCAGTCACTCAGTCGTGTCCGACTCTCTGCGACCCCATGAACTGCAGCACGCCAGGCCTCCCTGTCCATCACCAGCTCCCGGAGGTCACTCAGACTCACATCCATCGAATCAGTGATGCCATCAAGCCATCTCATCCTCTGTCGTCCCCTTCTCCTCCTGCCCCCAATCCCTCCCAGCATCAGGGTCTTCTCCAATGAGTCAACTCTTCACATGAGGTGGCCAAAATACTGGAGTTTCAGCTTTAGCATCATTCCTTCCAAAGAAATCCCAGGGCTGATCTCCTTCAGAATGGACTGGTTGGATCTCCTTGCAGTCCAAGGGACTCTCAAGAGTCTTCTCCAACACCACAGTTCAAAAGCATCAATTCTTCGGCGCTCAGCCTTCTTCACAGTCCAGCTCTCACATCCATACATGACCACAGGAAAGACCATAGCCTTGACTAGACGAACCTTTGTTGGCAAAGTGATGTCTCTGCTTTTGAATATGCTATCTAGGTTGGTCATAACTTTCCTTCCAAGGAGTAAGCGTCTTTTAATTTCATGGCTGCAGTCACCATCTGCAGTGATTTTGGAGCCCAGAAAAATAAAGTCTGACACTGTTTCCCTGTTTCTCCATCTATTTCCCATGTAGTGATGGGACCAGATGCCATGATCTTTGTTTTCTGAATGTTGAGTTTTAAGCCAACCTTTTCACTCTCCACTTTCACTTTCATCAAGAGGCTTTTTAGTTCCTCTTCACTTTCTGCCATAAGGGTGGTGTCATCTGCATATCTGAGGTTATTGATATTTCTCCCATGCATGAAATAAATAACTAATAAGAACCTACTGTGCAGCACAGGGAACTCTGCTCAATGTTCTATGGTGACCTAAATGGAAAGGAACTCCAAGGAAGAGGGGATATGTGTATAGATGTATAGCAGACGCATTTTGCGTCTAAGTAGAAACTAACAACATTTTAAAGCAACTATATACTCTGGTCACCTGATGCAAAGAACTGACTCGATGGAAAAGACCCTGATGCTGGGAAAGACTGAAGGCAGGAGGAGAAGGGGACAGCAGAGGATGAGATGGTTGGATGGCATCACCAACTCAATGGACATGAGTTTGAGTGAACTCCAGGAGTTGGCAATGGACAAGGAGGCCTGGCGTGCTGCAGTGCCTGGAGTTGCAAAGAGTTAGACACTACTGAGCAACTGAACTGAACTGAAAGCAACTATACGCCAACAACAACAACAAAAAGTAATAATAATTAAACAGCACGTGCATGTATTGAAAGCTAGACACTGTACTCTGTGCTTTAATAGCTCATATTTGTCCCCCAGAATGGTAGATTATTTTTCCCATTTTACAAACCAAAAAACTTCTATTGTTTTAATTACTTCAGAAGGTTCAAGTAGCTTTTTTTCTCTTCTGTTTTCGTAATTCAGAAAGATTGCTTGGAAAATTAAAGACAAATTTTTACTGCTTATGCTGGTGTATAGATGTAAAAGCAGTGAAAGAGGCAGCTGACCATCTAGCAGACAAGGGACTCAGAAGGAAGATAGGAAGGAAAATACAGAGTGGGCTTAGCCGTGGATGGACACACACAAAGAACTTGGAAGTTCCACAGCCCTTGCCAACCTGGCAGAAATCCCTGTCCTCACCCTATTGCCTTCTTTGCACACAGGACTGCAGCTCTCACCTCTCTGGAAAGCGTAGTTCAAATTCACGTGAAACATTCTTTCTCACTCAACCCAATCCTAGACGGACTATTTTATCTAAGTCAACTTATCTCTGCCAAGCTCTTAGGGAGAGACTTCCTTTGCAACACAAATAACATTTAAACATACACAGGTTTCCTTTTTGGAAAAAAATATATATATATAAAAATATTGTCTGATACCTTGGGATTACAATGGTGGAAGTATTTACAGCGAACAAGCTTGTAACAGCAGAGAAGCAACAGAACAATCTTCTCTAATTGGGAGGGAAGTTCCTCATTTTTCCATAACGGCATCTACATTACATGTCCAGATGGGCTGCCAGATTTTTAACTCTACACCCCAAAGCATCTGATTTTGGCAAGCTTAGATGAGGACACACAACTGAAGCCAACGCTGCAGAGGAGCCATGTGAATGAGGACCAAATCTCAATTAGCAGGTCAAGAAACAAACTAATCAATTAGCAGCCTGGCTTTCTCCTACTCACCAAATTAAGATGCCTTTAAAATCATAACTGATCTTTGTAAATGAACTTTCCCCTCTGGTCCCTCCACTGGGAGGTTAGATATTATAAGAAAATAATTGTATGAATCATCTATATTTCTGGAAAATACTGAGTGCCTCCAGGTGTGACACAGATGGTGGATAATAAAGGGGAGGGGGGAACCAATTTTTCACGAATAAGACACACACATCCATGAACTTACAGCAAATCCTACTTACTTCCCAGAAAGACTTCCCCACCTGTCCACCAAGGCCAGTTGGCAGTACAGATGTCCGCATGCCCCACACCCAGTAAAGTGTTCTAAGGGAAAGAGAACTCTAATACCAAAAAAAGTACCCTAAAGGGGATCTGGAGTCAGACTGCCTGGATTCAAATTCCAGTGCCAACACTTATGGATTGTATGATACTGGATAGGCAATTAAAGCTCTCCAAGTCACAGCTTCTTCATCTATAAGATAGGAATAATATTAGTATTTCCCTCTAAAAACTGTAGTGAAGTTGAGCTAATGCCTGAAAAGTAACTAGTATGGTTTTATAATAACTACAAGTGGCCTATAACCTTAAAACTTGTGAATCAATATATTGTACACCTGTAACTTATGTAATATTTTTCATCAACTATACTGCAATAAAGGAGAAGGAAATGGCAACCCACTCCAGTATTCTTGCCTGGGAAATCCCATGGACAGAGGAGACTGGCGGGCCATGGTCTATGAGGTCACAAAAGAGTCAGCCATGACTTAGAAACTAAACAACATGCTTCAGTAAAAATAAATAATTTTCTTTAAAAGTAGCTCGTATGGTGCCTGGGGCTTCCCTGGCTGCTCAGCTGGTAACGAATCTGTCTGCAATGCAGGAAACCCCAGTTCTATTCCTCCACTAGGAAGATCCCCTGAAGATGGTTATGCTACCCACTTCAGTATTCATGGGCTTCCCTGGTGGCTCAGATGGTAAAGAATCTGCCTGAAATGCAGGAGACCTGGGTTCGATCCCTGGGTTGGGAAGATCCCCTGGAGGAGGGCATGGCCGTATTCTTGCCTGGAGAATGCCCATGGACAGAGGAGCCTGGCAGGCTACAGTCCATGGGGTCACAAAGAGTCGGTCGGACAGGACTGAGCCACTAAGCACAGCACAGCACAGTATGGCACCTGATATTAAGCTTTGTAGTTGGAACATAATTGTTATCTTGCACTATTCCTACAAAGAAGAAGGAGAAGGAGAACAAGAAGAAAGGGGAAGGGGAGGAGACGGGGAACAGGAGGAGGAGGAAGAGGAGAGGAAGAAGAAACATGAAGGGAGACAAGAAGAGAGAAACAGGGACAATGAGAAAAGAGAAAGGAAAGGAGAAAAGGGAGAGGAGGCGAGACAACAAAAGGGGAGGTTTAGTTTATTCCTTCATCCTTCTGAGATGATGGAAGAAAAACTGGAAGAAGATCTCTCAGAGTGTGTCACAGCCAGGAAGAGAGAGATGCTCTTGAAAAGAGGGAGGCCAGCAAGAAAGCTAGGGAAGCTGTCTTTCCTGATCATTGATGATGTACCAATGATTGTATACACATCGTGTCACTTGCTAAAGAAGCACATACTCAGGAACCTCCGTGACCTATTGCGTGTCATATAGTCAGCTGAGCAGCAGAACTGAAATTCAAACACAGGTCTATTTTTCTCTCACAGTCACTTTCTTCCCATATCACTAACTTAAAAAATTCATCCACAACCAAAATGGCAAATTCTATCTGAAAATTATTCACATGGCTTGTCTTTTTCTGAGTGTGCTATCTTCCCAAACAAGGCTGATAGAGAAACACTGAAGCTGCAGTATTATTTCCAATTAGCATTGCACAATCTCTGCTTTAAACTCAATCTCCAACGGACATACGGCATAGTTGCAGATTTTGGTGGTTGTGGTGATGTGATTTTTTTAATGTCAGACTCTGATCTAAAGGAAGAATTCAGCTTCTTAGGGAACATTCTAAATAAAACTAAATTTAAAATAAAAGTTGTATTTCCAGATACCTCAAAATCCACAGGTTTCAAGTTAGTCTGGACTTCCCTCTAGGTCCAGTGGTTAAGACTCTAAGATTCCAATGCAGGGGCCACGGATTCAATCCCTGGTCAGGGAACTAGATCCCACATGCCATAACAAGGCCTGGCACATCCAAATAAAAATTTTTTTAAATTAATCTTAAGTATCAAATGGGCTGCCTGCAGAAGTCTGAAAGAGTTGGAAAACCAATTTTGTTGATCCAGTTAGGAAGGAGGTGAGTAAATCTGTGGAAGAGGTGCTAACAAGCTGGTCAGTGGATTTCTTCTTCATCTCTCTGGACCAAATTATTTTAAAAGGCTCTGTTCTGGCCTCTTAGCCTCTGCTTTTGCTCACTTCTCGTCTATCCTTCACATAGTGGTCAAAGGGCTATTAACACGCATCAAGTCACATCACATCCTTGCTCAAAATTCTTTAGTCTCTTCACACCACCCTTGGAATAAAGTTCACTGTGTTTAAGCTGGCCTTCAGGGCACTGTATGGTTGATCCCAATCTTGTCTTAGGCCATACCAGGTTATCCAGGTCTTCTAAACCAGGACCAAATTTGGTTTTCCTGACCAATGCTCACCAACTTTTTTATGCTTTGAAACCTTTTATTATTGTGCTCTTTCTATCTAGAATGGTCTTCATGATACCCTCCTATACGCCAAGCCCACCAACACACACACATACATACACACAGACACACACCCACTCACACACACACACCACACCATTCCCAATTTCACCTCCTTCTCATAATTTAGGTCCTTGGAGAAGTTTTTACAGACCTCCTGTCTAAAGTGCTGCTGGGCCCACACCTGAGTCCATCCAAGCCCTTGGTCCTTCTTCATCTCAGTCCTTTGTTTTCTTCATACTTCTCATCAGGGGTACAGTCTCCATTGACTCCTAGTACCCAGAACAGTATCTCATCCAGGGTCTCCAGTAAAATTTTACTGGGTAAATGAGAAAATAAACAAAGATATAGGTGGAATGTTATCCTCATTTTGCTTTTCTTCAAGTCTCTTATCACTCCCTAAAATAATATTATTGTTTCGTTGCTTACTTTTTTATTGTCTGGTTTCTCTACTAAAGGGTAAACTCCATGAGAATAAACATTTTTCCACATTCACCTTTCTATACATGGTGTCTAAAACTTGCCTGGGATGTAATAGGCTCACAATATTTGCTGAATGACTAAATTAATAAGTAAATGAATACTTGCATCCCTAGTATCACATGTATCCCTACATCAGAATAAGTGCTTAATAAATGACAACATACTGTGTCATTTCTTCTTATAATTTAGTAACAATTCAATTTTGATCCACCATGGTATAATTGATTTTTCATATAGTCAAAGGGCAATAACAGACTAAATTTTCTAGAGAGTCACCTTCAAAGACAGGAAAGTATCTTTTGCATCACCAAATCTTTACAATGGTCCTCTGCTTCAGGTCCTGAACTGGAACATCTCCTCCGGGTATGAGACTTTGGACCACCTTTGCCTTAAGCTTCCTCCATTAGCCTCCCTCAGGACCAATGAAGATCAACTTTGGGACATGTTTTTAGAAAAATAAAAGTCGTGTGCCCTTCAAACAGCTGTTTTCATGACCAAATTCCACTTCAGTTCTTTCAAGTATTGCCTATAACACTCACAAAAGAAAACAAATCTCTCCTGACACAACATTTTGACCAAGTTCAATCTGATTATTCATGTTATTCCCAACTTTTTTTGGTTAGAAAAGATAAACACGGTCTCTGGAAAAAATAAAAAAATAACACAATCAAAAAAGAACCACCCAGGCCCTTCCAAGGCCCAGCCCTGGTTTCCAGATGCTCTCCTTTTTCAGCTTGGTTTAATTAAAGCTCCATATGTCAGCAACCCATCAACCTCAGGTGTGATTCAGATTGCCCCGGAGCATCAGAAAGCCTGCCAAACTACCCAAGCATGAGAGCACAGTTGAGAAATGTACTCCCTAGAACAAAACCCATCATTACAAGGGGAAGACTTGTTGGGAGGAGAAGGAAAGTGGTTATCTCCCTCCCTGCTTTGGATTTAGAAACATAACAAAGAGAAATTGGTTCAAATTTAGTGTCTTAGATCTGTGACCATGTTCTTGAGGGAAGCACAGGACTTCTGAAGTCTAACTCTTGGTTGCACTTGGCAAACTCTGGTCTTGGAATGCAAAAGATGCTGAAAACTTGTGTGCCTGTATCCTCACACAGTAGAAAACTCACAGCATGCTTGTTTATTCTTCTTCTTTTCCCCCTTGCTGTGTCAGATCTAAACTTTTTATAGTGCCTCTGGGTCTGCAGTCAAACAAAAAAAAAAATGCAATTAGCTAACAGAGTTTGCTCACTGCGGTAGCCAGAACTTGAAAGATAACTCCCAACATGATCCAGTCTTAGATGAAAACCAAACTCCTGTGGGAGAGTGGGAGAGAATTCTCTTTGAATAAACAGGGCCCTTGCTCAAGACCTCAAGTCCAGAGTGCACAAGCCCTCCAAAGACAGTGAGAAAGAATGGAAATACTCTCCCCAGTTCCACAGTATGGAATATCAGGCCCTCAGTAACATGTTGTGCAAACTGGAAGATAGTCAAGTACAAGGAAGCCTGGTGTGCTACAGTCTATGGGGTTGCAAAGAGTCAGACATGACTTAGCAACTGAACAACAATAGCAAGTGACATGAATGGGTATCCTGGCCAATCTGGAATTTTACTTCATGCAACTAAAATAAAAGTAGTACCTACACAAAACCAGTTAATTCATAGAATTCTGAATATCACTAAGTATCTTTCCTCCACCACATTTCCAAGAGCTCTTACCAGAAGCTTTAGGTATTATGTGAATGCAAGAGTAGTTCACTAACACTTATTTGACCTGTGAGTTTCCAGAACAGAAGATTAGAATTGGCTCATATCCTGGACTGAGTGAACTGACTGGTTGTCTTCAGACCATGAAGAGAAAAGCTGAGCATCTTACAGCTGGCAGTGATGCAGGTGAGTTAAGCAGGATCTCCTGGAAGCAGTTTTTATGGTATAATTTGCTTCTTGAAACATGTAGAGAAGCATGTAAAACAACAAAACACTGAAGCTTTTAGAGTGACCTTTATGTACAAAATACAGAGCACTGTGCAACCAAACAGGATGGTTCATCACTGGGATGTGGGATGTGGTTCCTTAATTACTCAGCCATAAAAAAGAATGCATTTGACTCAGTTCTAATGAGGTGGGTGAACCTCGAGCCTATTATACAGAGTGAAGAAAGTCAGAAAGAGAAAAACAAATATCATCTATTAACGCATATAGACTGCAGCCATGAAATTAAAAGACGCTTACTCCTTGGAAGGAAAGTTATGACCAACCTAGATAGCATATTCAAAAGCAGAGACATCACTTTGCCAACAAAGGTTCGCCTAGTCAAGGCTATGGTCTTTCCTGTGGTCATGTATGGATGTGAGAGCTGGACTGTGAAGAAGGCTGAGCACCGAAGAATTGATGCTTTTGAACTGTGGTGTTGGAGAAGACTCTTGAGAGTCCCTCGGACTGCAAGGAGATCCAACCAGTCCATTGTGAAGGAGATCAGCCCTGGGATTTCTTTGGAAGGAATGATGCTAGAGCTGAAACTCCAGTACTTTGGCCACCTCATGCGAAGAGTTGACTCATTGGAGAAGACCCTGATGCTGGGAGGGATTGGGGGCAGGAGGAGAAGGGGACGACAGAGGATGAGATGGCTGGATGGCATCACTGACTCGATGGATGTGAGTCTGAGTGACCTCCGAGAGCTAGTGATGGACAGGGAGGCCTGGCGTGCTGCAGTTCATGGGGTCGCAAAGAGTCGAACACTACTGAGCGACTGGTCTGATCTGATCTGATGGAATCTAGAAAGATGGTACTGATGAACCTATCTTCAGGGCACCAAAGGGGGCACAGACATGGAGAACAGACTTCTGGACACAGTGGGGAAGGAGAAGGTGGGGCAAATTGAGAGAGTAACACTGAAACACATACATTACCATATGTAAAATTAGATAGCCAATGGAAATTTGCTGTTTGATGCAGGGAGCTCAAATCTGGTGATCTGTGACAACCTAGGGGGTGGGATGGAGTGGGAGGTGGGAGGGAGGTTCAACAGGGAGGAGATATATGTACACCTATGGCTCATTCATGCTGATGTATAGGAGAAACCAATACAATATTGTAAAGCAATTATCCTCCAATTAAAAATGAATAAATTTAAAAAAAAAAGAAAGTTCTCCTAATTCTAATCCAACTAGCTAGATGACCCTGGGAAAGTCACTTTAATCTGTTTCAATTTCCATATCTGAAAAATGAGAAGAATAATATCTGACCAGTATACCATAGAGAAGTGAAATAAGGTGATATATGAAAAGAAGATCCCTGGAGAAGGAAATGGCAACCCACTCCAGCACTCTTGGCTGGGAAAGCCCATGGACGAAGGAGCTTGGAGTGTCGCAGTTCATGTGGTCGAAAAGAGTTGGACGTGACTTAGTGACTGAATAACAACAACCACAATTTATTTATTTATTTATTTACTTATGGCTATACTGGGTCCTCGGTGCTATGCTGGCTTATCTCTGGTTGTGGCAAGCAGGGGCACTGTTGGCTATGGTGCTATGGTGCTCAGACTTCTCACTGTGGTGGCTCCTCATGTCGAGGAGCACAGAACAAGGCTCTAGGCATGCAAGTTTCAGCAGTTCCAGCACCTGGGCTCAGTAGCTGTGGCACACGGTCTTAGTTGCTCAGCAGCATGTGGGATCTTCCCAGACCAGGGATGGATTCTTCACCACTGGACAACCAGGGATATTCCTGTACATACTATTTCAGATAGCCCAGATAATGATGCCTTCAAGTTAAGCTGTTCAAGCTTTGATTGAAGGAACAAGTTAAGCTGTTCCTTCAAGTCAAGCAAGCTTTGATTGTATCTGTTATTGGGGGAAGGAAGATAAAGGATTAGTTGTGTCCAACTCTTTGAGACCCCAATGAGCCAAAGCTTCTTTTTTATTAAATTAATGAATGTATTTATTTTGGCTATGCTAGTTCTTCCTTGCTCACGGCTTCTCTCTAGTTCCAGCAAGCAGGGGCCACTCTCTAGTTGCAGTGCAGAGGCTTCTCTTTGCGGCGGCCTCTCTTGTTGTGGAGCAGGGGAGCCAGGATGGGTGGGCTCAGCAGTTGTAGCTCCAGGGCTCTAGAGCACAGGATCAATGGTTGTGGCACACGGGCTTAGTTGTGGGATCCTCCCAGGTCAGAGACCAAACCCATGTCTCCATTGGCAGGGGCATTCTCCACCACGGAGCCGCCCAGAGAGCCTGAGGCAAAGCTTCTTACCTCTCACATTTTCTTCTGTAGTCTAAGAACTCCAAGAACAATACACCCTTAATCAGAGCTTAGCAGAGTGTTCCACCCATGACTGATAAGGTATAAATCAATACTATAAATTATTGAAATACTATACAAAAAAAATGGAAACCTTAGAGAAGAATATTTCATGACATCTATTATAATTTGAAATTTATAACAGATCAAGTTCCATGCCATCCCACACAGAAAACACAAAAGAAGATACATAGGCATCAAAAGGATCTCTGTCTTTGAAAAGAAACCAGAAGGGTAATATTAGATGAGGATAAGTTAGTCTAAATTATAACGTACGTTTTCTTTGAAACAAAGAAAATTTTAATGTATGCCTCATTGTAAGGCTAAATAAACACTAGTTTAAAACGTAAAAATATGGAGTCTTATTTCTAATTATGGGCCTTGCCGAGTTAATGGAGAAGAGAAAATATTTAACCAAAATATCATACCTCAGGGGATTCCTACTCGGTACATCCTAGACAGTTATGCAAAATGTCATCATTTTTCTCTGGACATGCTGGGGATGAAAAAAAAAAAGAGGTATTATGGTTCAGTTCAGTTCAGTTGCTCAGTTGTGTCTCATTTTTTGAGACCCCATGGACTGCAGCAAGCCAGGTTTTGCTGTCCATCACCAACTCCTGGAGCTTGCTCAAACTCATGTTCATTAAGTTGGTGATGCCATGCAACCATCTCATCCTCTGTCGTCCCCTTCTCCTCCCACCTTCAATCTTTCCCAGCATCAGAGTCTTTTCCAATGAGTCAGTTCTTCACATCAGGCAGTCAAAATATGGGAGTTTCAGCTTCAGCATCAGTCTTTCCAATGAATATTCAGGAATGATTTCCTTTAGGATTGACTGGTTTGATCTCCTTGCCGTCCAAGGGATTCTTAAGAGTCTTCTCCAACACCACAGTTCAAAATGGTTACCAATGGGCAACTCTCTAACTTAAGTTGGCAAGCTGTTATTAAAATATGTTAAAGGACACATTTCAGCATTTCTTAACAACAAGGCACAACTCATTCTATAAGTAAATATCTTTTAAATCAAGATCAGAAAATAGAAAATTGTACTGATTGGATACCCCTAAATCAAACATACCCCCTCTGCAAACCCTCTAGAGTTAAGGTCAACTTGTAACCACAGCATGAAGTCTTGATTAGGGAAAGAATGTGATATTCTCTATCACAGGTTATCCCATACAAGCATAGGTGTGTAGTGAGGTGAGTGAGGAGTGGAATTCTGGCTCTGAAATTTCTTGGTCCTCTTCCTTTACTGTGTCTATTTCCACAGGACTGACTCGAGAAGCTTCTTCTGATTCTGGTGGTCTCCGCTGGTGTGGAAACCTCCTTATAGCTGACGCATATGATTTCCTTCTCCAAGCCAGGCTTCAGCAATATGTGAACCGTGAACTTCCTGATGTTCAAGCTGGTTTTAGAAAAGGCAGAGGAACCAGAGATCAAATTGCCAACATCCGCTGGATCATGGAAAAAGCAAGAGAGTTCCAGAAAAACATCTATTTCTGCTTTATTGACAATGCCAAAGCCTTTGACTGTGTAGATCACAATAAACTATGGAAAATTCTGAAAGAGATGGAAATACCAGACCATCTGATCTGCCTCTTGAGAAATCTGTATGCAGGTCAGGAAGCAACAGTTAGAACTGGACATGGAACAACAGACTGGTTCCAAATAGGAAAAGGAGTACGTCAAGGCTGCATATTGTCACCATGTTTATTTAACTTATATGCAGAGTACATCATGAGAAACGCTGGACTGGAAGAAACACAAGTTGGAATCAAGATTGCTGGGAGAAATATCAATAACCTCAGATATGCAGATGACACGACTCTTATGGCAGAAAGTGAAGAGGGGCTAAAAAGCCTCTTGATGAAAGTGAAAGTGGAGAGTGAAAAGGTTGGCTTAAAGCTCAACATTCAGAAAACGAAGATCAAGGCATCTGGTCCCATCACTACATGGGAAATAGATGGAGAAACAGTGGAAACAGTGTCAGACTTTGTTTTTCTGGGCTCCAAAATCACTGCAGATGATGACTGCAGCCATGAAATTAAAAGACGCTTGCTCCTTGGAAGGAAAGTTATGACCAACCTAGATAGCATATTCAAAAGCAGAGACATTACTTTACCAACAAAGGTTCACCTAGTCAAGGCTATGGTCTTTCCTGTGGTCATGTATGGATGTGAGAGTTGGACTGTGAAGAAGGCTGAGCGCCGAAGAATTGATGCTTTTGAACTGTGGTGTTGGAGAAGACTCTTGAGAGTCCCTTGGACTGCAAGAAGATCCAACCAGTCCATTCTGAAGGAGATCAGCCCTGGGATTTCTTTAGAAGGAATGATGCTAAAGCTGAAACTCCAGTATTTTGGCCACCTCATGCGAAGAGTTGACTCATTGGAGAAGACTCTGATGCTGGGAGGGATTGAGGGCAGGAGGAGAAGGGGACGACAGAGGATGAGATGGCTGGATGGCATCACTGACTTGATGGGTGTGAGTCTGGGTGACCTCCGGGAGCTGGTGATGGACAGGGAGGCCTGGCGTGCTGCGGTTCATGGAGTCGCAAAGAGTCGGACACGACTGAGCGACTGATCTGATCTGACTGATCTGATGATTTCCTTGGAGTGTTTGACCCTCATTGCTCTGCAGCCGTATCTCCTCTGGATCCAAAAAATCCCACTCCCAATCCCTCTTTTACTTGTGACATATTCTTGCGTGGGAAAGACTGAAGGCAGAAGGAGAAGAGGGCGACAGAGAATGAGATGGTTGGATGGCATCACCCTTGCACTGGACATGAACTTGGGCAAACTCTGGGAGATGGTGAGGGGCAAGGAAGCCAGGCATGCTGCAGTCCATGGGGTTGTGAAGAGTCAGATATGACTGAGGGACTGAACAACAAATTCTTGCATGCCATTGACCTCCTTAAACTTCCTGACCCATCTGTGTGAATTTTTTGAATCACTGAGATCATCCAAAATCTTTGGGAGATTGTGAAGAATCATGTTTTCTTCCCAAACACAGCTCCATGATCCCTTCCCATCCAATGGGCTTAGGTTATTTTAGCAATGTATGTGCATGCTCAGTTGCTCAGTCATGTCTGACTCTTTGCAACCCCATGGACTGTAGCCCACCAGGCTCCTCTGTCCATGAGATTTCCCAGAAAAGAATACTGGAGCAGCTTGCCATTTCCTACTCCAGGGGATTTTCCCGATCCAGGGATCGATCCTACATCTCTTGTGTCTCCGCATTGGTAGGCAGATTTTTTATCACTGTGCCACCTGGGAAGCCCCTTTTTAGCAAAGCCCCCATGTATAGTAATCTCCAGGTAAAATGTAGGTACCTGACTCTAAGTTCATGACCCAAGTCAAGTTGACCTCAGCCCTAAACTCAGTCCCACATACCCCCAAGGCTGTTGGTCCAGGGTGGACCTATGGTATGGGCTCTACATCAAAAGAAGGATCCAGCAAATAAACAAAAAGATAAATCTTTCCCTCCTACACTCCCATCTCAATGAGAGCTTGTCCACCAATGGGGAATGGAATAAGAAAGTACATTCCCAATTCCTCTCTCTCATTTCTCCTGCATATTTTTGGTACGTAGGAAGGAGGAAGAACAGCCATTCATAGGTGGGAAAAGCCACTTGATTCAGCCTCTCCTTTCATGGTTCCATGGTCAGGTTATCGACTGGGTCCAACTATAAAGAATGTTAATCCAGAAAGTGAAGGGTTTAATTGTTGTTCTCAGTTATGAGACATTAGCATCAAATTCAGAGCAATTGAAAAATATCTCACACACATCTTATACATATCCTTTCTTGTTTTCAATAAAATCAATAGTAACATGATGTTAGTTTTAGATTAGATCTAAATAACTCTATTTACAGTAGATTTTAGATTTGTTAATTTATTATTGAAAGTAAAAGCAAAGCATTATCAAACTTCTGGTGATTATTATCACTCTTCTATAAATGTATGCATAGGACTTCCCTGGTGGTCCAATGGTTAAGAATCCACCAGCCAATGCGGGTACACGGGTTTGATCTCTGGTCCAGGAAGATTCCACAAACCAGGGAGCAACTAAACCCACGTGCGCAACTACTGAAGCTCAAGTGCCCCAGAGCCTGTGCTCTGCAACAAGAGAAGCCCCACAATGAGAAGCCTGTGCACTGCAACTAAAGTGCATCCCCTGCTCGCTGCAACTAGAGAAAGCCTGTGCATAGAAACAAAGACCCAGCACAGCAAAAAAAAAGGTAAGTATATATATGTATGATATGTATGCATGAATAAGCATATATATTGAATATTTTCAATGTAAAAAACATTATGCAAGATATTTTTATTTGTCAAATTAGTTTCCAGATAACTATATATTTAGATTTAACATGTTCTCTACAAACTGAATTCCCTGAAAATTAAACTCTAAAGCAAAAGAACACATATAATATATATGTGTGTGTGTATATATATATATATGTATGTATTGATATTGGCTGTTAAATGATTAAATATTAAATTTTCAGCCGACCCAAACAGAAGTAATATTTGAAAGCATGATCGTGGCAACAATAACTAAGATAAAATAGGTAATTTCTAAATATTTGGGGGGAAAGTTTTCAAACACTACACAACTAAAATTATTATCTCCACCTCAAAATCTAAAGTCTATATAATTACTTCCCTGGTTGCTATATGGGACAGAAAGAAAAACACATTCAGGAAGACAAACAAAAAGACATTTCTGCATACAGGCAGCAGACAAATTAGCAGAATGATTATTGCAGTAAAGTGAACTCTCTAAAATGTAATTAATGCATGGACCTACCTCCACAAATTAGGAACCATTTGGATTAAAAATTTGGAGAGTTATACTGGAAACAATTGTTCATGGGTCTCTTGCGTTACTTCACATCTTACAAGGAAAGCTACCCTTTGCTCATACAAATCTACCTTTTCATAGATTTGTATAGCAAATATCCTTGGAATGTAGATCATATCTCCCACTGGAGTAAAAGTCGGGTTTGTTTATAGTCTTGGATACAGAGCATTTTTCTCTGAAGCAAAGAGCAAACATGCTTACTGTTCAGTGTAATAAAGTTCGTGTTCTCCTTCAGGACAAAGAGCATCCTGCCTACTACCTAATATAAGAGATTCAAGTTCCCTAAACTCATGATTTCTTTCTTGTAAACCCAACCCAGCAAGTATGAAAGTGTCATCTCACCTCTCTGAATTATAGGAACTGGGGTTTAGGGAGCTGATGCCAAAATGCTGATACTCCAGACGCTGCTAGTGATGCAAGTAATAAATTTTCTTTGGTCTCTGTCCCAGGAGTATGGTGTCTGCTACCAGCTCCATGATATTGTGATATGCTAACTTGTTAATCTACAAATAGGGTAAAAATCTCCGATTCCTCACAATTTTTAAGAAGTTGATTTAGAAGTTGTGTTTAAAGTTGGAACTCACAGAAAATTCACAGCAAGAAACTGAGAATTCCCTGCCATGTTACAAGGAAGGAACCTTTCAAATACACATTGGTGTGTGATATTAAAAAAAAAAAAAAAAAGTGGCGTGGTGGTGAAGAATCCACCTGCCAACGCAGGAGATACAAGAGATGTGGATTAGATCCCTGGGTCCCATCCCTGGATCAAAAAGATGGCCTGGAGAAGGAAATGGCAACCCTCTCCAGGATTCTTGTCTGGAAAATCCCATGGACAGAGGAGCCTGGCAGGACACGACTGAGCACACACGTACACCATAGAAGAAAATAGGGACAAACGGAAAGTCAGCACAATGAACTAAGACAAGATGTGAGACTGATGGAACAGTTATTGTTTACATCATCCAAATTTATCTAATTTACCAAACAATGACTAGTACTGATGCTAGAAACATATCATGTTCTCTGAGGGTATTTTTCAATATGTATGCATTTGCTTAACTTAGCTGTTAGGCAAATCCAACCCCATATATCATAATACAGGCTCAAAAAAGCTTTTCAACCTTTTTGAGGTATAATTTATTTACAATAAAATGCAAAGATTTTAAGGATACAATTTGATGAATTTTGATAAGTATACCCAACTGTGTAGTCATCACAATAATCAAAATATGTAGCATTTTCATCTTCCCAAAAGTTAATTCCATCCAACCTCCAGCCACAAACAATAATGGATGTGCTTTCTACCAGTTTGGTTTTTGCTTTAACTACTTTGTCTTTTTTTTTTTTTTTTGATGAACTGTTTTGAGATGTATTTATTTATTTAGGCCCCTCTGCATGGCACATGGGATCTTCGTTGCTTGACCAGGGATCAAACTCCGGCCCCCGACATTGAAAGTGAGGAGTCTTAACCACTGGACCACCAGGGAATTCCCTCTCAGTTTGTTTTCAAAGCCATGTTTGTGACATATAATTTACATACAATAAAATTGAACTTTGACATATAGTCATGCAATCACCACCTCAATCAAGATATAAAATATCTTCATCACACCAAAAACACTTTTGCCCTTTTGCAGTCATTTGTTTTGCTCCTCCCCTAGTCCCAGGAAACCACTGATCTATTTTTCTCTTCTAGTCTTGTCTTTTCCGGAGTATCATATGAATGGACTCGTATTTAGCGTAACGCTTTGGAAATTTATTTGTGTTGTATTGCATATCAGGAGTTTGTTTTTATTAGGTTTTTGTTGTTGCTGTTGTTACAATGCTGTGTGGGATTGTATTCGACAGCTATATCACAGTGTGTTTACTCATTCATCAGATAATGGATATTTGGGTTGTTTACAGTTTGGGACAACTTTGAAAAACAAAAAGTGAAGTCGCTCAGTCATGTCCAACTCTTTGCGACCCCCACGGACAGTAGCTTGCACCAGGCTCCTCCATCAATGGGATTTTCTATGCAAGAGTACTGGAGTGAGTTGCCGTTTCCTTCTCCAGGGAATCTTCCCAACCCAGGGAACGAACCCAGGTCTCCCGCATTGTACACAGATGTTTTCAAATACAGACTTTTTTGGTATACATTCCTCTAGATTCTGCTCTGTGTCCTTGATCCATGTAAACACATGTACCCTTTCACCAGTGCTACACAGACTAAATTACTGTATATTTGTATTGTCTATTTCTTATATTATAAGAAAAGCAATGGTTTGGATATGAAACCCTTTAAAGAGCTCTTATTTGTAATATGGAGTTTTATCTCAAAGTTATTCATTTTATCTCATTTAACCAAAATTTGGGCCTTCCCTCTGGCCTTGGAAAATTCAAAATATTTTGAGTTGTGTTAGTTTTATTGCCTAGATACTGAAAATTAACTTATGGTTACTAAAAGGGAAAAGTGGCAGGGAGGGATAAATTTGAGATTGACATATGCTCACTGCTATATATAAAATAGATAGCCAACCAGCACCTAATGTACAGCACAGGGAACTCTACTCAATATTCTATAAAGTAAATAGAAGAATTTGAAAAAGAATAGATACATGTGTGTATGTGTATATATATAATCAAAGCACTCTGTGCTATTAAAAAAAAAGTTAAATCTTGGCCATTCTTATATCAATGAAGACAGATTGCCATCTTCCCTAATTCACAAATTATTCCCAACAAAGATCACTGAGATAATGTGTTGTGCTGGTCCCAGCCTATTGATTGATGGTGATGGTCTCAGCTAGGAATGCTGGGGGTACTTGCCAAGGCTGTAATACTCTTAGCAAGGCCCATAGACATTTTTCCTATCTGAGGCCAGTGCTGTGTCTAGGCTGACCCTTGTGGTTCTTATTACGATTGCAGGATGCTCTTCAGCAAAAACCATTAGAGAACTTGGAAGAACAAGATGCGTTGCTCACAGGTCCTGGAGGGCATGTCCCAGAGCCTCACAGTGAGGCAGAGGAAGAGAGAGACCATGGACCTGCAGTTCTACATTTATCAGGTGTCTAGTGTTTTGCGGGGTCATTCATCCTCGACTAATTTGAAGTATCAGAGAAGGAATTGGGTGAAGGCAGGGTCTACTAGGTTACCCAAGGTTTCCTGAAAGAAAAAATTCCTGGGTGTGGGTAGCCTAGTTTCTTACCTGGTTGTTTTGCTAGTAACTGTGTCATACACCTGGCAATATGTTTGTTCAAGAGAGATGTCTTTTGAAATGAATGCCTTGGTAGTTAAAAGCTTAATGTCAGGTACTTACACATAATCCGAAAGGAAAAATTAATTAATCTAGAAACACAACTTCCTAGGTTTTAAAGCCATTCACATTCATACAAATCAGCAACTGTAGCTATGTCTCTTTCGTTTGCTAAGACTTACTAGGTTCCAGGGCTTCCCTGGTGGCTCAGATGGTAAAGAATCTGCCTGCCAAGCAGGAGACCCAGGTTCAGTCCCTGGCTCAGGAAGATCTCCTGGAGAAGGGAATGGCTACACACTCCAATATTCTTGTTTGGAGAACCCTTTGGACAGAGGAGCCTGGTGGGCTACAGTCCATGGGGTCGCAAAGAGTTGAACATGACTGAGTGACTAACACTTTCATTAGGTACCAGGAACTGGGTAGGCAGTGATGTTGCAAGAGTAAGCAGGATACTTGTTTTTTTTTTTTTGGAGATTCTGCTGTCTGGTCAGAGAGTCCTGGAAGTAAAGGCAATCACAATCCAGTGTGAGAAGTACCATGAGAAAAGGAAGAAAACAAGGAAAGGGAAGTAAACAATAGTCTTATAGGAGATGCTATGTAATTTTACATGGCATAAAAATGGCAACAGGATAGCAACAGGAATTCATGGCAAAGTTTCAGGCAAAAAGGACATTCTATTATGACAGGTTTCAAACATACAGAATGGTTGAAAGAATTTTCAGTGAACACCCATATACTCTCCACCAAGATTCTAAGACTAAAAATTGACGTAGTTTATCACATTTCTATTATCTATCCATTCCTCTATTCATCAATCCATTTTGTTCCTACATTTCAAAGTTAGTTACAGATATCAGTACACTTCCTCCCAAACGCTTCAGCGTGTATATCATTAGAGTTTAATATTTGTTTCCTTTGAGATAAAATCTGTCTCAATTTGATACAGTCAAATCCCTGGCAAGATATTACATTAAGCCAAGAAAGATACTTCATCTACCTTCCCAGTAAATCCCTGCCGCCACCCCCAGATGAAACCATCATTGTTGCTTTTCCACAACAGGTTGATTTTGCCTATTCTAGACCTTTATTCAGCCTAAAATTTTCCAGATTCATGCATGCTATTGCACATACCAGCAGTTATTCCCTTTTATTGATAGTATTCTACTCTATGGATATACTACAGCTATTAATGGATTTCTGGAGCATTGCTGCTGCTGCTGCTGCTAAGTCGCTTCAGTCGTGTCCGACTCTGTGCGACCCCATAGATGGCAGCCCACCAGGCTCCCCAGTCCCTGGGATTCTCCAGGCAAGAACACTGGAGTGGGTTGCCATTTCCTTCTCCAATGCATAAAAGTGAAAAGTGAAAGTGAAGTCGCTGAGTCTTGTCCGACTCTTAGCGACACCATGGACTGCGGCCCACCAGGGTCCTCTGTTCATGGGATTTTCCAGGCAAGAGTACTGGGGTGGGGTGCCATTGCCTTCCCCGGGAGCATTTCTACTTTGGGCAATTATGAAGAAAGTTCTTATGAACATTATTTCACAAGTCTTTTTGTGGACATACACTTTTATTTATATCGGGGACTGTACATCTAGTTGGTGAAGGCAATGGCACCCCACTCCAGTACTCTTGCCTGGAAACTCCCATGGACGGAGGAGCCTGGTAGGCTGCAGTCCATGGGGTCACAAAGAGTTGAACACGACTGAGCAATCACAATCCAGTGTGAGACTTCACTTTCACTTTTCACTTTCATGCATTGGAGAAGGAAATGGCAACCCACTCCAGTGTTCTTGCCTGGAGAATCCCAGGGACGGGGGAGCCCGGTGGGCTGTCATCTATGGGGTCACACAGAGTTGGACATGACTGAAGCAACTTAGCAGCAGCAGCGGTATACCTAGCAGTGGAATTGCTGGTAGACCTCCAACTGTTCTGCGTCCTGACCAACACTTGGTATTATCAGACTTTTTAAATTTAGCCATTTTGGTCCATATATAACAATAACTCGTCATTTTATTGATTTCCCTGATGATTTAATAATGTTAAACATTTTTTCATGTGTTCATTTGTTATTTGTATCCCTTTATTTATGAACTGTCTATTCAAATACATTGCCTATTTTTAATTGGGTAATTTGTTGTTTTTAGTTGAGTTTTTAGGTATTTTGGATACCAGTCCTTTGTGAAACAGATGTTTTACAAATATTTTCTTCCAATGCCTAGCAAGACTGTTCATCTCCTTAACGATGTCTTCTGATGAGCAGAAGTTATCACTTTTATTAAATCTAGTTATTAATTTGTACATAGTTATTGCTTTCTGTGTCTTGTCTATGGAAGTTTTGACTATCCTAAATTGTGCCTATTTCAAACTGCAAAGATATTTTCCTACATTTCTTTCTAAAAGCTTTATACTTTTAGAAAAGTACTTTACATTTAGAAAAGTAAAGTACTTTACTTTTCAAAAACTTTTACATTTAGCTCCAGGATGGATCTTGAATTAATTTTTGTATATGGTGTGAAGAAAGTCAAGGTTCATTTTTTTCCACATGAATTTCCAGTGGTTTTAAGAACCATTTGTTGGAAAGATACTTTCCCCCATTGAATTGCTCTGCCTTTATTAAAAATCAAACCACATAAAATGGAGTTATACCTAGTCCACATCTTGGTCTATTCTGTTCAATTAACCAATTTATCATCCTCATGCCAGTACCAATGTCAGTTAGAGCAGCTTTGTGGTTTATTTTAAAACTTAAAATTTTATACAACCAGGTCATTCTAAGCTTTCACTTTTAGTGTCATTTTATATTCAAGCTTTATAAGACATTATCAGGATTTGGATACGATTCTAGAAGACATTTTCAACATAAATATTGGGACCAAAGGCACTTGTGTTTATTGACTTCTTCAACAGACCCTTTTTAAATACTATTTTTTTTTAATTTATTTAGGCTAAGAGCACTTAATAAGAGGTCTCCCTCTTAACAAACATTAAAGTGTGTAATAAATTGTTATTGATTATAGTTACAATATTACACAGCCAATCTCTAGCATTTATTCACCTGGCTTAATTGAAACTTTATGCCTTCTGATTGTTTTTATTTAGTCGCTAAGTCTTGTCCAGCTCTTTTGGGATCCCCCCTACCAGCCTCCTCTGGGATTTCCCAGGCAAGAACACTGGAGTGGGTTGCCATTTCCTTCTCCAGGGGTTATTCTCAACCTGGGGATCAAACCCGAGTCTCCTGCATTGGCAGGAAGTCCTTACCACTGAGCCACCAGAGAAACTTGCCCTTTGGTTAGTAACTTCCTATTTCCCCCTTCCTCAGCCACCACAACCCTCAAACCACTCTTTGATTACTTGAATTTGATCATTTTAAATACCTCATATGTTAAACAGAATCATACAGTATTTTCTATCTGTGACTGGGTTATTTCACTTAGCATAATGTCCTCAGGTTGCATCCATGTTGTCACATATAACTCCAGGACATTAGGGTTAGTTTCTGGAGATTTCTTTCTTTTGAACACTTTTGTCTGATTCTTTATTTTCCTTGACTCTCTGTGTTGGTGTCTGCTCATGAGACAAAGCAGACACCTTTTCCGTTTTCATGAACTAGCCTCATACAGGAGAAGACTCCCACCAATTAGTCCAGCCAGGGATTCTGGGGGCTTCTACCAACTCTTTCCCTCCCCAGGGAAAAGCAGGCAGCTGTTGTTTTTAAGTGTTTGTACTATGCTGAGCCAGGGCTTCCCAGGTGGTGCAGTGGTAAAGAATTTACCTCCCAATGAAGGAGACAAAAGAGACGCAGGTTTAATCCCTGGGTCAGGAAGATCCCCTGGAGGAGGAAATAGCAACCCACTCCAGTATTCTTGCCTGGAAAATCCCATGGACAGAGGAGCCTGGCGGGCTACAGTCCATGGGAACGTGAAGAGTCAGACACGACTGAGCATGCATTCACACTGTGGTGAACCAGGGGTAAACCTATCAGATCAGATCAGTCGCTCAGTCATGTCCGACTCTTTGTGACCCCATGAACCACAGCACGCCAGGCCTCCCTGTCCATCACCAGCTCCCGGAGGTCACCCAGACTCACACCCATCGAGTCAGTGATGCCATCCAGCCATCTCATCCTCTGTCGTCCCCTTCTCCTCCTGCCCCCAATCCCTCCCAGCATCAGAGTCTTCTCCAATGAGTCAACTCTTCGCATGAGGTGGCCAAAATACTGGAGTTTCAGCTTGAGCATCATTCCTTCTAAAGAAATTCCAGGATTGATCTCCTTCAGAATGGACTGGTTGGATCTCCTTGCAGTCCAAGGGACTCTCAAGAGTCTTCTCCAACACCACAGTTCAAAAGCATCAATTCTTCGGCGCTCAGCCTTCTTCACAGTCCAGCTCTCACATCCATACATGACCACAGGAAAGACCATAGCCTTGACTAGGCGAACCTTTGTTGGTAAAGTAATGTCTCTGCTTTTGAATATGCTATCTAGGTTGGTCATAACCTTCCTTCCAAGGAGTAAGTGTCTTTTAATTTCATGGCTGCAGTCACCATCTGCAGTGATTTTGGAGCCCAGAAAAATAAAGTCTGACACTGTTTCCACTGTTTCCCCATCTATTTCCCATGTAGTGATGGGACCAGATGCCATGATCTTCGTTTTCTGAATGTTGAGCTTTAAGCCAACCTTTTCACTCTCCACTTTCACTTTCATCAAGAGGCTTTTTAGCCCCTCTTCACTTTCTGCCATAAGAGTGGTGTCATCTGCATATCTGAGGTTATTGATATTTCTCCCGGCAATCTTGATTCCAACTTGTGTTTCTTCCAGTCCAGCATTTCTCATGATGTACTCTGCATATAAGTTAAATAAACATGGTGACAATATACAGCCTTGACGTACTCCTTTTCCTATTTGGAACCAGTCTGTTGTTCCATGTCCAGTTCTAACTGTTGCTTCCTGACCTGCATACAGATTTCTTAAGAGGCAGATCAGGTGGTCTGGTATTCCCATCTGTCTCAGAATTTTCCATAGTTTATTGTGATCTACACAGTCAAAGGCTTTGGCATAGTCAATAAAGCAGAAATAGATGTTTCTCTGGAACTCTCTTGCTTTTTCCATGATCCAGCAGATGTTGGCAATTTGATCTCTGGTTCCTCTGCCTTTTCTAAAACCAGCTTGAACATCAGGAAGTTCACGGTTCACATATTGCTGAAGCCTGGCTTGGAGAATTTTGAGCATTACTTTACTAGCGTGTGAGATGAGTGCAATTGTGTGGTAGTTTGAGCATTCTTTGGCATTGCCTTTCTTTGGGATTGGGATGAAAACTGACCTTTTCCAATCTTGTGGCCACTGCTGAGTTTTCCAAATTTGCTGGCATATTGAGTGCAGCACTTTCACAGCATCATCTTTCAGGACTTGGAATAGTTCCACTGGAATTCCATCACCTCCACTAGCTTTGTTCGTAGTGATGCTTTCTAAGGCCCATTTGACTTCACATTCCAGGATGTCTGGCTCTAGGTCAGTGATCACGTCATCATGATTATCTGGGTCATGAAGCTCTTTTTTGTACAGTTCTTCTGTGTATTCCTGCCACTTCTTCTTAATATCTTCTGCTTCTGTTAGGTCCACACCATCTCTGTCCTTTATCGTGCCCATCTTTGCATGAAATGTTCCTTTGGTATCTCTGATTTTCTTGAAGAGATCCCTAGTCTTTCCCATTCTGTTGTTTTCCTCTATTTCTTTGCATTGATCACTGAAGAAGGCCTTCTAATCTCTTCTTGCTATTCTTTGGAACTCTGCATTTAGATGTTTATATCTTTCCTTTTCTCCTTTGCTTTTCGCTTCTCTTCTTTTCACAGCTATTTGTAAGGCCTCCCCAGACAGCCATTTTGCTTTTTTGCATTTCTTTTCCATGGGGATGGTCTTGATCCCTGTCTCCTGTAGCAATACTGCATAGGAACCTGGAATGTCAGGTCCATGAATCAAGGCAAATTGGAAGTGGTCAAACAAGAGATGGCAAGAGTGAATGTTGACATTCTAGGAATTAGCGAACTAAAATGGACTGGAATGGGTGAATTTAACTCAGATGACCATTATATCTACTACTGTGGGCAGGAATTCCTCAGAAGAAATGGAGTGGCCATCATGGTCAACAAAAGAGTCCGAAATGCAGTACTTGGATGCAATCTCAAAAATGACAGAATGATCTCTGTTCGTTTCCAAGGCAAACCATTCAGTGTCACAGTGATCCAAATCTATGCCCCAACCAGTAATGCCGAAGAAGCTGAAGTTGAATGGTTCTATGAAGATCTACAAGACCTTTTAGAACTAACACCCAAAAAAGATGTCCTTTTCATTATAGGGGACTGGAATGCAAAAGTAGGAAGTCAAGAAACACCTGGAGTAACAGGCAAATTTGGCCTTGGAATACGGAATGAAGCAGGGCAAAGACTAACAGAGTTTTGCCAAGAAAATGCACTGGTCATAGCAAATACCCTCTTCCAACAACACAAGAGAAGACTCTATACATGGACATCACCAGATGGTCAACACCGAAATCAGATCGATTATATTCTTTGCAGCCAAAGATGGAGAAGCTCTATACAATCAGCAAAAACAAGACCAGGAGCTGACTGTGGCTCAGACCATGAACTCCTTATTGCCAAATTCAGACTGAAATTGAAGAAAGTAGGGGAAACTACTAGACCATTCAGGTAAACCTATAGCACCTACTAATCCAAGATGCTGTCCTGATTCTCCACTATGGGTCTAGACTGTGCTAGACTGATTTGAGCTCCAGTACTGACAAACCATAGGCCAGGTTGTTGGACAGTCCCAGAGAAGCAGGGTGCTAGATACAGATATCAACTTTTTTCATCCCCAGGAAATAGATCAAAGTTGATATTTTTTCATCCACTTACCCTGTGCTGAGCAGGGGGAGGTCTGTGGCATCTAACCAGCCAAAACTTCTATCTCCATTCACTCTCAGGAGGCTCAATTGTGCCAGACCCACTAGAGCTCCAAAACTGACAAAATACAAACCAGTCCCCTGGGAATACCCCCTTGCAAAATTTAGGACACCAGACACACAAACCCATACTTTCTCTTCCCTAGGAGAAGATGGAAACTTGGAGTTCCCCCTTCCAAACACATGGCATGGTGCCATGGGCAGACTCTAGTGAGCAGGTGTCACAAATCTCCCTACTGGCATAGGTGAGTCTGGTTTTGTGTTTACCTGTGGTGCTGTGCCTTTGGTTAGAGAATTTGTGAATTGTTATTGAGTCTGTGTTTGGGAAGGGAAGTCAGGGCTTCCTACTCTGCTATCTTGCTGACATCATCCCTCCAGAATTTTGGGGTTTTTTTAAAAATATTTATTTATTAATAGGCTGGACCAGGACTTAGTTGAAGCAGTCAGCCTCTTCCATCTTCATTGCAGCATGCAGAATCTTTAGTTACAGCATGCAAACGCTTAGATGCAGCATATTAGATCTAGTTCTTTGACCAGGGATTGAACCCAGGCCCTTTCAATTGGAAGCACAGTCTTAGCCACTGGACCACCAGGTAGGTCCCTGAACTTGATTCTTAGTTACCTTCCTATTGGTTGGCTCCATCCCTGCCCTTAAGCCTCCAGTAGCTTTCCCTTCAAACTGGTAAGTATGCCAACTTTGTTCTTATTTTTCAAGATTTCTTTGGTTATTCTACATCCTTTGCATTTCCAAATAAATTTAGAATTGGATTCAAATTTTACCTCCCCCCCTCAAAAAAAAAAAAAAATATATATATATAGTGGGATTTTATTGGGGTTGTGTTGAGTCTGCAGATCAGTTTTGGAGGTAGTGAAAGAATTTCAAACAAGTGAGGCAACATCAATAGATTTACATTTTAGTACTTATTCTAATGTGGAAAATAATTTGGAAGAAAAGGTAGGAAAATATTTGGGAGACTGCTGCAACGAGGCAAGTAAGAGAGGATAGCCTGAACTAAGGCAGTGATGATGTTGATAAAGAAAATAGATGAAGTTGTAAAGGTACGAAAGAGGTCAAATAAAAAGTTGCATTTGAAGAAAGTGTTCCACAGCTTTACCAAAAAAAAAAAAAAAAAAACAATTCAAAAACAATAATTTGAGTATAATTTTCTTACTTCACAAAATAAGGAAATGGATCTCCAGGGAGCAAAAGTAATTTTATTCATTGCCATTAAATATAAATTGATTTATATAGACAATATATAGATAGAAATAGATTTAGAAAACAAGGATCACTGAGGAACAGACACTTGAATAGAAAAGAGTAATAACTGTGATGACAGTTATTATCTGGGAATCACTGTAGCGCTGAGCTTCCCAAAGTTAATGTAAACCCCACTACAGTTCATTTTTCTTATAATCAGTTTACCAATGAGGAAACTGAGGCGACTTTTTTCATGGTTACACTGTAGACTGTCAAGAGAAAAAAATGGACTTCTAACATCTGGTGCTACACTTTGCCACCACTTCAATTTTTTTTTTTTTTTTGGATAAAAGCCAAAATTAGCTCATTCTAAAGAAGTAACCGCACTCTGACTTTTTGTGCAAATAAACACTATGCTTGCCATTTAAAAAGCCATCTCTCCAAGATCATTTTTCAGAGTTCAACCCAAAAAGGACCACTCTCTTAAGCCATACGGTTTTATGCCCAACAAACGACTAAAGGACAAGTGGTCTCATGCTTGACATTAAAGTAGGGCCATGTGAGTCACACACTATCAGCTAGGAGAGGACAATAAAGTATGAGGATCGACTGAGTTGCAAGCTCCGGAGACCCCCCTCCTGTTCTTCTCTACTGAAAGCAACAGAAATGGCAAATTTAACCTGATTTGAAAATGATTTGAGTCCTCATTGATCTGTGGAATTTCATTCAGCAAATCTCCCCTAATCTATGAAAACAGATTTGCATAAACAAGAATAAAAGATTCCTATCATGAAAGTTTCGGTGTTGATTTCTTGACCTGGGGGCTAAGTTTCAAATAACCCATCTATTAAGGAAGGAAAAATACTCTGAAGTTGCTTGTTTTGCATCATTGAGCCAGAACAACCAGCTGATTGTTCGATGATTTTGCTTGTCCATTAGTCCTTTTGGTACTTGGAAATAATGAATCAGTACAGATTCTGAGGGGCGCAGTACATCTGTCATCACAGGAAAGAGGGGCGTGCGTGCATGCTCAGTTGTGTTGACTCTTTGTGACCCCAAGGACTGTAGCCCTCTGTGACCCCATGGACTGTAGGCTCCTCTGTCCATGGGATTTCCCAGGCAAGAATACTGGAACGGGTTGCCATTTCCTCCTCCAGAAGAGATTGGCAAAACTATGTAAAATCCTGTGGAGCTATTCACAGGACCATGTCAGTGTGTAAGAAAGAAAAAAGTAGTGGGAAGACTGTACAAGTCAAAACATAATATCTTCAGAGAGTGCTGTTATCTAAAATGAGATGTATTATTACATTAAAGTACTAGTTTTTCCCTAAGAAATGGAACTACAACTAACTTTTAATTTCTTCTTATACTTTTCCATATTTCCAAAGTACCTGAAAATGTACGGTGAATTGCTTTTATAATAAAATCTCTTCTTTAAAAAAAAAAACTAACTTTTTAATTTTATTTAGAGAAATGACCTTCAGATTTAAAATCAATAAATTTAAAAAATAAATAAAAATTGCCTATATAATTTGGAATACTGGGTGGAAAGCAAAAGTGAAATCTGACAAGTGTAAAATTCTGTGTTATATTTCTGAAAACTCCATGGCAAAATAGGTAAGCAAGGCCTAACTGAACAAGTTTGTATTAAAGAGGGTGGGGGTTGGGAGGAGATAAAGAATTAATCGAAAAAACCTTTTAATATTAGTTTACTGTGATTTCAAAATGAGCTTACCAGATTGACAAGGTTGTTAAGACAGTTCATGGAACATAAAATTCCATGAGCAGATCAAAAGAATGAAGAGTTCCCATACCCTCTGTACTGTTCAGCCACATCTGTAGCGCCACATTTTAAGAACATTGTCAAAATGGATTGTATTCAGAAGAAAGCAGCCTGGATGATGAAAAA
Source organism: Tragelaphus eurycerus (assembly GCA_935064755.1). Taxonomy (NCBI): domain Eukaryota; kingdom Metazoa; phylum Chordata; class Mammalia; order Artiodactyla; family Bovidae; genus Tragelaphus; species Tragelaphus eurycerus. The sequence continues at coordinate 17,121,077 of CAKXYN010000003.1, forward strand.
GTTCTGGAAAATGTTTTTACAAAAGGATAGTTAAAGGAATTCAGCAAATAGCACCTGAAAATAGTAAATATTGCAGCAGCTCTCAGATGTGATCTATACAGACACACAAGAAAGGATCAGCCGAAAGTGGAGAGTGAAAAGGTTGGCTTAAAGCTCAACATTCAGAAAACGAAGATCATGGCATCTGGTCCCATCACTTCATGGGAAATAGATGGAGAAACAGTGGAAACAGTGTCAGACTTTGTTTTTCTGGGCTCCAAAATCACTGCAGATGGTGACTGCAGCCATGAAATTAAAAGACGCTTACTCCTTGGAAGGAAGGTTATGGCCAACCTAGATAGCATATTCAAAAGCAGAGACATCACTTTGCCAACAAAGGTTCGCCTAGTCAAGGCTATGGTCTTTCCTGTGGTCATGTATGGATGTGAGAGCTGGACTGTGAAGAAGGCTGAGCGCTGAAGAATTGATGCTTTTGAACTGTGGTGTTGGAGAAGACTCTTGAGAGTCCCTTGGACTGCAAGGAGATCCAACCGGTCCATTCTGAAGGAGATCAGACCTGGGATTTCTTTGGAAGGAATGATGCTCAAGCTGAAACTCCAGTATTTTGGCCACCTCATGCGAAGAGTTGACTCATTGGAGAAGACTCTGATGCTGGGAGGGATTGAGGGCAGGAGGAGAAGGGGACGACAGAGGATGAGATGGCTGGATGGCATCACTGACTCGATGAATGTGAGTCTGGGTGACCTCCGAGAGCTGGTGATGGATAGGGAGGCCTGGCGTGCTGCGGTTCATGGGGTCGCGAAGAGTCGGACACGACTGAGCGACTGATCTGATCTGATCTGAGACTGATTTTTCCTTAGAAAGTGAGTTTATCTCTCCTAGGACTATGAAAGATAAGGCAGAGAAAGACATTCTGTCTGTTCCTGGAGTTCAGTACCCATGTTCATAGCAGGACAATTTACAATAGCCAGTACATGAAAGCAACCAAAATGTCCATTAACTGAGGAGTGGATAAAGAAGTGTGGTACATACATACAATTGGAGAAGGAAATGGCAACCCACTCCAGTATTCTTGCCTGGAGAATTCCATGGACAGAGGAGCCTGGTGGGCTCCAGTCCATGGGGTAGCAAAGAGTCAGACACGACTGAGCAACTCTCACTCACTCACTGACATATATACAATAGACTAGTACTCAGCCATCAGACCCTGACGCTGGGAAAGACTGAAGGCGGGCAGAGAAGGAGATGACAGAGGATGAGATGGTTGGATGCCATCACTGACTTGTTCGACACAAGTTTGAGCAAGCTCCAGGAGTTGGTAATGGACAGGGAAGCCTGGTGTGCTACAGTCCACGGGGTCGCAGAGTCAGACACAACTGAGTGACTGAACAGCCATAAGAAGGGACAAAATAGTACAATTTGCAGAGATGTGGATATTAGAGACTGACAAACAGAATGAAGGAAGTCAGAAAGAAAGAAACAAATATGTATTAATGCATATATGTGGAATCTGAAAAAAAATGGTACAGATAATCTTATTTGCAAAGCAGAAATAGAGACACAGACATAGAGAACAAATATATGGATACCAAAGGGGAAGGGGAGGTGGAAGGAATCGGGAGATTGGAATTGACACATATACCCCACCCCAGTACTTTTGCCTGGAAAATCCCATGGATGGAGGAGCCTGGTAGGCTCCGGTCCGTGGGGTCGCTGAGAGTCAGACACGACTGAGCAACTTCACTTTCACTTTTCACTTTCATGCATTGGAGAAGGAAATGGCAACCCACTCCAGTGTTCTTGCCTGGAGAATCCCAGGGACGGGGGAGCCTGGTGAGCTTCCGTATTCCGTCTATGGGGTCGCACAGAGTCGGACACGACTGAAGCGACTTAGCAGCAGTAGCAGCAGCACACTATTGATACATACATTAGTATGTATAAAACAGATAACTAATGAGAACCTACTGTATAGCACGGGGAACTCGGACTCATGCACTGTGGTGACCTGAATGGGAAGAAAGTCCAAAAGGGAGGGTACAAACATATGTGTGACTGATTCACTTTGCTGTACAGCAGAAATTGACACAACATTGTAAAGCAACTATACGCCAATAAAAATTAGTTGTTTGGTTTTTTTTTTTAAGTAGTTCTCTAAAAAGAATGTTCACACATCCTCTGCTAAGGCCAAGAGTGGCCAAGGTCCTTTCCTTGATTCTAGCTGTTCAGTGTTCACCAGCTTCTTGAGATTATATCATTACCATTTTATTATATATATATATTATTTATTTTATTATATGTATTATTATAATGATATTATCATTATCATATATCATTCTTATGAGTATCCCTTTTTGCTTTAACTATCCAGAGTCATTTTCTGTTGCTTCCAAAAACATAAATAAAAGATGTCCATTTAGGACTTGTTTCTTCGGCCGTTTCCTTCTTTCAGTCTTTGGTAGATAAGTTTTATTAAGTGAGAAATCATCAACATGTGTTAACAAAACTCACGTCCTTTAAGGTAGTACCCAGGATATTCGTTATTATGTGATGATAAGTGACAAATAATGAATAATAATCACTAACAGGAAACTGTTTTTTTCTGTACACAGTTGCTTTCTCAGACTGTCCACAGAAAATATGTAACATAAATCTTAAAAAAAAAAAAATCTATCTAGGCCTTGACCTTGCCAATTATATGCCAATTATACAACCTGTAAGTCTTCATCAGCAGTAAGTCAGTCTGTCATTCCAATTGCCTAATATGCCCCTTAATTCTCTATTAAAGCAAAGATTTCTAATTCCCTGTATCTGAGATTTATGTAGACAGTTTAGTGGATCTTGTTCATTGGCCTACCACTAAATAAAAGCTTATTGTTTAAAATAATTAAACATTTTTGACAAACTAAAGGAGAGAAAGGAGATGAGTACAATAGACTCCCTTTTGAAAGGAAGTCTATTGTATTCAGTGGGGATCTTTTATAAAAAGAACCCTATGGCAAAGTCCTGCTCTGTTTTTAGAGAAGCCCCTTTAGAATTCTAACTGAGGCCAAATGATGTGTTTGTCCTATTACAACAGAATGTTTGAAAGATAAATTCAGAAAACGTGTCTTGGAAACTAAGCAAATAAATATCAAATCAAACTTATAAAGCAGTATGAATATTTCACAGAAACAGTTGGACCACTCAACGTGGACTAAGATGCAACAGACTTAGGGAGAGGTTTTTATAGTGTTCATATCTATATTAAATGGCTACTTTCATCTAAAGAACTGAAAACAGCCAATAAAAATAATCCATTGAATCACAATGTACCAGATAAGTCACAGGTCATACTCTTGTCATCCATCTTTCTAATTAGCTTTTTCCACTGACTCTCACTCCTTGTCAAGAACCATTGGCTTGTTTTCTCCATTTTTTTTAACTCTGCCTAGCACTAATGGAGTACTATCTGAAGACACACTTGTCCTCCTCCACCAAAAACAGCATCCAAATTTGTCAGTAAACAGTGGCAGAAAAGGGACTTCACTTTGGAATATGTAATTAAAGATTAAAGAATATAAGTTCATCAATTTGACTTATTTTAGATTATAAATTCACTTACATGCTATTAGTTAAACCAAAGAACAAGCCAAACACTGACTTTGGCAAGATAATCATTCCTTCAGCATGGAATGACACCAAGCTAGGACAGTTTAGCTACTCATTTGACTTTCACTACAAAATTAAAGTGGGGGTCGTTTTTATAAATATATTTGAAAGCCTCTTTAGGGGCTTCCCAGGTGGTGCTAGTGGTAAAGCATCTGCTTGCCAATGCAGCAGAAATAAGAACTGTGGGTTTGATCCCTGGGTCAGGAAGATCCCCTGGAGCAGAAAGTCCCAACCCACTCCAGTATTCTTGCCTGGGAAATCCCATGGACAAAGGAGCCTGGTGGGCTACAGGTCATGGGGCCTCAAAGAGTTGGACACGACTGAAGGATTGACTTACTTAAGTCTCCCTAGGACAGCTCTTAATTATTTGGTATTCAAACCATTTTCATTGCAAGCATGTTGCCATTTGCCTTGCTGGCTTTCTCTTGTTCATTTGTTCATTGTTTGAACTCTATCCGATCCTCATTTGTCAATGGCTTTGCAGGTGATTCAGGCAGTGATTCAATGTCATTTTCACTGGCTTTAAGCCTTCCATCTTTTCCAAGATTTTTCACTCACATTTGCAGTTGATTTTCACTTTATAATAAATAAGTTCTAATAAGCAAGAGATTAACTGACAAACAAGTTGGCTCTAAGGGTCGGGCTAGACGCTGGCACTTAAGGGAAAGATGTTCAAATGGGACTAATTTGCTGTGTTTAGTTTGTGTACCAGTTAAAGTACTGACAAACTGCTGTAACAGGAAAAAAACATTTGGATATTTCATTGACTTCCAAGGTTATTTTGGGCAATGCCACCAAACAACAGATTAAAAAAGAATAAGATTTGTACATGGGCAGTTTTCATGAGCCGCATCTGGAAATGGGTGCACACCAGACCCACTCACTTCTATCTGCCAGAATTCAGTCATTCTAAAGCGCAAATCTCCCTAGAGAGAATTCCCTGGTTCTTGCTGCCCCTGGTTCTGCTCTCAGAGACAGACCTTCCTAAATATTATCCTCCAAGTGAGTGAGTGAGTGAAGTTGCTCAATCGTGTCCGACTCTTTGCGACCCCGTGAACTGTAGCCCCCCAGGCTCCTCCATCCATGGGATTCTCCAGGCAAGAATACTGGAGGGGGTTGTGATATTATCCTTCAAAGACTCACACAAAGTGAGAGAGGATGGTCCCTGTAGGAATGCACAATTTTCACAGTTCACTTCCCACTCATTCTCAGTGGTGACCTAAGAGTTAGTTCTAAGACTTACACTGACAAGGCATTATAGTCCAAACTCATGGTTTCTTTGGCAGGAGAATGCCCTTGAAAGTTTATAGGTTTCATATCTATTTGCTTCCAGTCAATGTCATGTGCCAGTAAATACACCCAAATTTTTTACTAGATATAATTCTCAAGCCTGTTTTATCTCTTTGATCTGTTGCCATCTTCCCTGTCCCCACAATCCTTTTTCCTCTCAACTTAATGCCAATTCTGCTGAGCCCATCAGATTTGGGTGGAAAAGCCCCCTACCTTCACTAGACCTTTATCACAGAACTGTGGTTTTGATAGGTCTTTCTCACTCTAGCTGTTTCAATCATTCTGTGGTGAGCAGAGTCTAGAATTAGCTTTTACAATGTGTCAAGGCTCCCCACTTCTGTTCTGTATGCTTTTCCAGTTCTGCTTGCAAATCAGCCAATTCTTGCTTAAACTCATCTCTTTCTTTGAAAAACCAGCTAAATGAAGCCAGTACTAATCAACATACTCTACTAACATTCTATTTTCAACCCCAAAGCTGTATACTTTGTCTTCCCTTTGTCTGCTTTCCAAATTCTCATAGGGTAATGACTTTACCAAATGCCACTGAATAGCATAGGTCTTTATCTTTCCATATTTCAATATCAATTTTCCCTCTGCCCGTTGTCAGGAAATGCTATCAGTGCCACAAATTTTATTTTTATGAACAAGACCTGATATGGTACACATCATTTCTACCTAAATTCTATTGGCCAAAACGCTATATGCTCCCTCTTAACTGCAAGCAATGCCGGTAAATGTAGTTCTAGTTGTGTGTTTAGAAAGAATAAGATGAATTTTTGATAAACATTTGTCAAGGTTTGTTTATGAATATTTTATGTTGCGGAAAATTTGTTTACAAGTAAAGCTGTGCTGTAGATAAACTTTTTCTTATTCACGTTGTCAGCAAACAATTATTGACCCCTTGCCTTGTTACCCGAGTGGTAAGCCATCTACCATGTCTGTCTTTGTCCTTAAGATAAACCAAGAATAGATTCCTACGCATCCCATCTTCTTCCTTTCCCCTTTTCCCAGCTATTATCATGTCTTTTCTATTTGTCAAAACTAGTTTCCAGGAAAAGATATTTAAGGTTTACAAATTGATTCACATTGTGGTATAAATCACTGACATGGCTCAACATGTAAATCATGTAACCAGTATTTACATTTCAGGCAATACCAGAATGGTTTGCCTTTCCTTGGAATTTTAGGAGACCACAGTTTCACTGTCTGAGAGAGCTATTCTAACCCTGAAATCATACTTTGTAAGCTAATTCTGCCACTTTAAATATGAATTACACTTGAAGGTTTCAGAGTGTTACCAAACTTAGGTTTGGCTGTTTATCTCTCAGGAACCCAACACAGAGAGACAGTGGTGGGTAAAAGGAAAGATTGCCTTATTGAGGAAGCCAGAAATCCTGGGGAGAAAAGACTCATGCCCCCAGAAGACAAACTCCCCATTACTGATCAGGGGGCTAGAGCTTCAGGGATGCACAGACAAGTGGAACTACATGCAGAATAGCACAGTCAGCAGCCAGAAATGAAGGGAAAGAGACTTAGCCATACACGAAACAATGCTATTTCACCCAACAAAGGATAACACATGAAAATACAGTTATGTACACTTCGGGAACTCTATGCATTCTGTACGCAGATGACCCACAAGCATTTTTGGACACCTCTTACATACTAGACATCAAACTAAATGGTAATACATATGTTAACTCATTTCATTTTTTTTCAATACACAATATCAGCCTAATTTTTATAAATACAAACACTGAGAAGTTAGATGATTTCCTAAGATCATACCTAAGTAAGGGCAGTAAGAGAAGCACCATTTCAGCCCTGGCTGATTTAATCTTAGAATTTGCTATTCCCTCTCTACTGTGAGTTTCATTATTCAACCTTCTTACATACTTGGTACTCTCATAAGCCAGTATCTTATTTCCCCTTCTGTCACCTATCCTTACCATGTAACTTCCAAGAACATAAAAGGCAAAAGCAAGAGTTTTCCCAAAGGATCTTTTGCTTCTTGTAAAAAAAAAAAAAAAAGTCGAAAAGTCAGCGTCTAATTTTCCCATAACAAATAGGACAAAGCAAAACCAGCATGCAGTGAGAAAGGGAAGAAAGAGGGTGCTAAGATATCAAAAGGATACCTTTTTGGTATCATCTTTATATATAATTCAAGGAAGGAGAAGCTACCCAGATACTTTCAAAAACTGTCTCTTACTTGAGGAGTTGGAGTAAAAGAGAGGAGAAATGGTGAACAGCTCAACATCTGATAGTGTATCTTGTGCCTTTCTATATGCAATCAAAATTGTTGTAAAAGAAGAATAATCTCCCTCTTTATTGTAGAAGACACAAATAGGCATGCAAGCTAAGGGCAATAATACTTTATATATTTCACTGAAAGCATTACAGTCAAGATACTCCAAATGGGTCCATCTCTTGCAACTTACACCCAATAAAAAGTAAATAGGAGTCATTTACATCACCAGAAATATGCACTGCTGTTTGAAAATCCAACATAAAGTTTCATCTGTGCAAGACAAATAAGCTCTAGACATCTGCTCTATTTCACTGTGTCCATAGTTAACAATACTGCATTGTACACATAAAATTTTGTTAAGAAGGTTGATCTCACATGAAATGTTTGACACCATTTTTAAGACAAGTCTAACACTGGACGACATTAAGAAGGGAAATTGTCAAAAAGTGGTCAGGACATTCTTGCCTGGAAATTTGAGAGGTCTTAAAATGGCATTTTAGGGGACCAATAAGGGCAGACTGCCTAGCTGGAAATCTTCCTCTTTATGTGATGATGAGAGGTTATTTTTAAAGAAGCTGGAACTACATACTAAAGGAATCTTTTAACATCTTTTGTCAAAGCAGAAGAATTTCTAAGAGGTGAGTGCCAATCAATTCCTTTTCATGTCTCTAGAGATAAAACAAAAGGAAAAGGTTTAAATTACAGTTGGAAAGCTTTCATATCAACCTACAAGAGGGCCTTCTTGAGAATGATAAAGCACTTGTTTAGAATACGGAGAAATGTGGTCAAACCTCCATGCTCAGACATCTTCAAGATCAAATATCTGCCCCATACAAGCAACCCTTGCAAAAGTCAGGGAGAAAGCAAATTGTTTTCTCAAGGTTCCACCCAGCTCTGACTCCTTAAAATAAGTATCTTTTAAAAGTTTGTGAAAGGAACTGATTTTTTTAAATTTTATCTATAAAGACTGAAACATAAGGCTAAAACAAAATGATTCCAATGTCTATTTTGATTATACTTTAAAAAGACAAAATTGTCCTTCTCTAGTAACCACTATTTTGAAAATAAAATTTAAAACATCAGTATGCTCCAATACTTTGGCCACCTGATGCAAAGAACTGACTCATTGGAAAAGACTCTGATGCTGGGAAAGATTGAAGGCAGGAGGAGAAGGGGATGACAAAGGATAAAATGGTTGGATGGCATCACCAACTCAATGGACATGAGTTTGAGCAAGCTCCAGGGGTTGGAGATGGACAGGGAAGCCTGGCGTGCTGCAGTCCATGGGGTCACAAAGAGTCGAACATGACTGAGCGACTGAACTGAACTGATGCTCATACTTGCCACAGAAAACAATGTTCATTCACATTTCCCCTCAAAGGTGTGCTGGAGCCAGCTCGTAAAGGGTCATAAAAAGTCAATCATGCACATCTTCCTAACTCCACAGTCAGTGACTTAACAATGGTAGTTTGGAAACAACCATGGCATAAATAGTTACACCATGAAAATTAGCAAACACTACACATCATGGATATGTTTGTTTTTGTTTTTGTTGTTTTCAAAAATCTAGTGTTAAACTCATTCATCACTGTTTCCCACTGGGTGTAGAAAGAATACATCAGCTTTCTGCCCAGCAGAAAGTATAGCTGTGTAACATTTGACAAATTACTCCATCCAAGTCTCTTAGCTTCCTCATCTTTGAAATGAAAATGACCATTCTTGCTCCATAGGGTTGCTGCAAATGTCCATTGGGATAACTCATGTGAAGTATCTAACACAGTGCCTGCACAAAAGAACACTTGGTTGGCAATGTTGGCAGTGGCACCCAGAGTGATGTGCTAGGAACAGCATTGGTATGTCAGCATATCCTCCTTGACAGTCTGGCTTTTTTAAAATTAATTTGGGAACTGAATTTTTAAAATTGTTACTATAAACCTGGGGACCAGTTCTACAAACTATGAAATCAAACTATGATCTACAAACTATCAGATCTACCATCTGATTTGGATGGTTTAAGTAAATGTCTACAATATCACGAAATCATGAATTTTATGGAAAGTAGTGTAGAAATTTTATTCTTATCTCACTCCTTTTAAAAAAATTTTATTGAAGTATAGTAGATTTACAATGTTGTGTTAATTTCTGTGACTCAATTCAGATCAGATCAGTTCAGTCGCTCAGTCGTGTCTAACCCTTTGCGACCCCATGAATCGCAGCACACCAGGCCTCCCTGTCCATCACCAACTCCCAGAGTTCACCCAGACTCACATCCATAGAGTCAGTGATGCCATCCAGCCATCTCATCCTCTGTCATCCTCTTCTCCTCTTGCCCTCAATCCCTCCCAGCATCAGAGTCTTCTCCAATGAGTCAACTCGTCGCATGAGGTGGCCAAAGTACTGGAGTTTCAGCTTGAGCATCATTCCTTCCAAAGAAATCCCAGGGCTGATCTCCTTCAGAATGGACTGATTGGATCTCCTTGCAGTCCAAGGGACTCTCAAGAGTCTTCTCCAACACCACAGTTCAAAAGCATCAATTCTTCGGCGCTCAGCCTTCTTCACAGTCCAGCTCTCACATCCATACATGACCACAGGAAAGACCATAGCCTTGACTAGGCGAACCTTTGTTGGCAAAGTGATGTCTCTGCTTTTGAATATGCTATCTAGATTGGTCATAACCTTCCTTCCAAGGAGCAAGCGTCTTTTAATTTCATGCCTGCAGTCACCATCTGCAGTGATTTTGGAGCCCCCAAAATCAAGTCTGACACTGTTTCCACTGTTTCCCCATCTATTTCCCATGAAGTGATGGGACCGGATGCCATGATCTTCGTTTTCTGAATGTTGAGCTTTAAGTCAACTTTTTCACTCTCCACCTTCACTTTCATCAAGAGGCTTTTTAGTTCCTCATCACTTTCTGCCATAAGGGTGGTGTCATCTGCATATTTGAGGTTATTGATATTTCTCCCAGCAATCTTGATTCCAACTTGTGTTTCTTCCAGTCCAGCATTTCTCATGATGTACACTGCATATAAGTTAAATAAACAAGGCAACAATATACAGCTTTGACGTACTCCTTTTCCTATTTGGAACCAGTCTGTTGTTCCATGTCCAGTTCTAACTGTTGCTTCCTGACCTGCATACAGATTTCTCAAGAGGCAGATCAGGTGGTCTGGTATTCCCATCTCTTTCAGAATTGTCCACAGTTTATTGTGATCTACACAGTCAAAGGCTTTGGCATACTCAATAAAGCAGAAATAGATGTTTTTCTGGAACTCTCTTGCTTTTTCCATGATCCAGCGGATGTTGGCAATTTGATCTCTGGTTCCTCTGCCTTTTCTAAAACCAGCTTGAACATCAGGAAGTTCACGGTTCTCATATTGCTGAAGCCTGGCTTGGAGAATTTTGAGTATTACTTTACTAGCATGAGATGAGTGCAATTGTGCGGTAGTTTGAGCATTCTTTGGCATTGCCTTTCTTTGGGATTGGGATGAAAACTGACCTTTTCCAATCTTGTGGCCACTGCTAAGTTTTCCAGATTTGCTGGCATATTGAGTGCTGCACTTTCACAGCATCATCTTTCAGGATTTGGAATAGCTCCACTGGAATTCCATCACCTCCACTAGCTTTGTTCGTAGTGATGCTTTCTAAGGCCCACTTGACTTCACATTCCAGGATGTCTGGCTCTAGGTCAGTGATCACACCATCGTGATTATCTGGGTCGTGAAGCTTTTTTTTGTACAGTTCTTCTGTGTATTCTTGCCATCTCTTCTTAATATCCTCTGCTTCTGTTAGGTCCATACCATTTCCGTCCTTTATCGAGCCCATCTTTGCATGAAATATTCCTTTGGTATCTCTGATTTTCTTGAAGAGATCCCTAGTCTTTCCCATTAGTTGTTTTCCTCTATTTCTTTGCATTGATTGGTGAAGAAGGCTTTCTTCTCTCTTCTTGCTATTTTTTGGAACTCTGCATTCAGATATTTATATCTTTCCTTTTCTCCTTTGTTTTTTGCTTCTCTTCTTTTCACAGCTATTTGTAAGGCCTCCCCAGACAGCCATTTGGCTTTTTTGCATTTCTTTTCCATGGGGATGGTCTTGATCCCTGTCTCCTGTACAATGTCACGAACCTCATTCCATAGTTCCTCAGGCATTCTATCTATCAGATCTAGGCCCTTAAATCTATTTCTCATTTCCACTGTATAATCATAAGGGATTTGATTTAGGTCATACCTGAATGATCTAGTGGTTTTCCCTACTTTCTTCAATTTAAGTCTGAATTTGACAATAAGGAGTTCATGGTCTGAGCCACAGTCAGCTCCTGGTCTTGTTTTGCTGACTGTATAGAGCTTCTCCATCTTTGGCTGCAAAGAATGTAATCAATCTGATTTCGGTGTTGACCATCTGGTGATGACCATGTGTAGAGTCTTCTCTTGTGTTGTTGGAAGAGGGTGTTTGTTATGACTCATTTTCTTGGCAAAACTCTGTTAGTCTTTGCCCTGCTTCATTCCGTATTCCAAGGCCAAATTTGCCTGTTACTCCAGGTGTGTCTTGACTTCCTACTTTTGCATTCCAGTCCCCTATAATGAAAAGGACATCTTTTTTGGGTTTTAGTTCTAAAAGGTCTTGTAGATTTTCATAGAACCATTCAACTTCAGCTTCTTCAGCATTACTGGTTGGGGCATAGACTTGGATTACTGTGATATTGAATGGTTTGCCTTGGAAACGAACAGAGATCATTCTGTCGTTTTTGAGATTGCATCCAAGTACTGCATTTCGGACTCTTTTGTTGACCATGATGGCCACTCCATTTCTTCTGAGAGATTCCTGCCCGCAGTAGTAGATATAATGGTCATCTGAGTTAAATTCACCCATTCCAATCAATTTCAGTTCGCTGATTCCTAGAATGTCGACATTCACTCTGGCCTTCTTTTGTTTGACCACTTCCAATTTGCCTTGATTCATGGACCTGACATTCCAAGTTCCTATGCAATATTGCTCTTTACAGCATCAGACCTTGCTTCTATCACCAGTCACATCCACAGCTGGGTATTCTTTTTGCTTTGGCTCCATCCCTTCATTCTTTCTGGAGTTATTTCTCCACTGATCTCCAGTAGCATATTGGGCCCCTACTGACCTGGGGAGTTTCTCTTTCAGTATCCTATCATATTTCCTTTTCATACTGTTCATGGGGTTGTCAAGGCAAGAATACTGAAGTGGTTTGCCATTCCCTTCTCCAGTGGACCACATCCTGTCAGATCTCTCCACCATGACTCATCAACCCATCCTGGGTTGCCCCCCAGGCATGGCTTAGTTTCATTGAGTTAGACAAGGCTGTGGTCCTAATGTGATTAGATTGACTAGTTTTCTGTGAGTATGTTTTCAGTGTGTTTGCCCTCTGATGCCCTCTTGCAACACCTACCGTCTTACTTGGGTTTCTCTTACCTTGGGCCTGGGGTATCTCTCCACGGCTGCTCCAGCAAAGCACAGCCATTGCTCCTTACCTTGGACGAGGGGTCTCTCCTCACTGCCGCCCTTCCTGACCTTCAACGTGGGATAGCTCTTCTAGGCCCTCCTGCATCCGCACAGCCACGGCTCCTTGGACGTGGGGTTGGTCCTCCCGGCCACCGCCCCTGGCCTCCGGCGTGGGGTTGCTCCTCCCGCCTGCTGCCTCTAGCCTCGGGCTTGGGGCCTGGGGTATCTCCTCCGGGCCGTCGCCTCTGACCTCGGACGTGGGGTAACTCCTATCGTCGCCGCCCCTGACCTCGGACGCAGGTAACTCCTCTCGGCAGTTCCTGCGCCGTTGCAGTCTGGTACTCTCGGCCCCTGCCCCTGACCTTGGATGTGGGGTGGCTCCTCTCAGCCCCGCTTTAGCGCCCGCCGCAGCCACCTGCGCTTTATACATACACATATTCTTTCTCATTTTCTTTTTCATTATTTCAATATCATAGGGTATTGAACATTGTTCCCTGTGCTATACAGAAGGACCTTGTTGTATATCCATCGTTTATATGCTAGTTTGCATCTTCTAATCTCAAACTCCCAGTGCTTCCCTCCCCCACGTCCCCTCCCTCTTGGCAACCACAAGTCTACGTCAGTGAGACTGTTTCTGTTTTGTAAATATGTTCATTTGTGTCACATTTTAGTGATCAGATCACTAAAGTGATCAGATCAGATCAGGTCAGATCAGTCGCTCAGTCCTGTGATATCATATGGTATTTGTTTTTCTCTTTCTGACTTACTTGGCTTAGTATGATAATCTCTAAGTCCATCAGCATTGCTGAAAATGACATTATTTCATTCTTTTTATGACTGAGTAATGGCCTTCCCTGGTCACTAAGATGGTAAAGAATCCGCCTGCAAGGCAGGAGACCTGTGTTAGATCCCTGGGTTGGGAAGATCCCCTGGAGAAGGGAACAGCTACCCACTCCAGTATTCTTGCCTGAAGAATATTCCATTTTACTGCATATATTATATATATATATATATATGTATGTGTATATATATATATATATACCTTCATATATATATTATAAATGCTATGCTATGGTATGCTAAATCACTTCAGTCGTGTCTGACTCTGTGTGACCCCATAGATGGCAGTCCACCAGGCTCCCCCGTCCCTGGGATTCTCCAGGCAAGAACACTGGAGTGGGTTGCCATTTCCTTCTCCAATGCATGAAAGTGAAAAGTAAAGTGAAGTCACTCAGTTGTGTCCGACTCTTAGCGACCCCATGGACTGCAGCCTACCAGGCCCCTCTGTCCATGGGATTCTCCAGGCAAGAGTACTGGAGTGGGGTGCCATTGCCTTCTCCATATTATACATTATACATAGTATATGTGCAGTGAAATATACCTGCATTGTCTTTATCCACTCATCTGTCAATAGACATTTAGATTGTTTCCATGTCTTGGCTATTATAAATAGTGTTGCTATAAACATAGAGGGTGTATGTATCTTTTCAAATTTAGTTTTGTCTGGATATATGCCCAGGAGTGTTATCCCACTTCTTTTCAATCTATCTGAGTGGTTTTCAAACTTCTCTGAGCATCAGAATCTTTAGGGAGCTTATTAAAAGGTACCTTGTTGGGCCCTACCTATAAAGTTTCTTATTCAGTAAGTACAAGGTGTGGTTTAAGAACTTGCGTTTCCAAGTTCCTGGATGTTGTTGATTCTGCTGGCTCTGCAAACTTCCTTTGAGAATCATTCCTCTATCTAATTCTCTACTGTGAAATGAGCCATTATCCTTGAACCAAACTAACCACATGTTAGTGCCCCCATCTTTAGAATATTTGGTTTCCCAGGAGACATCTTAGTCTCTGTATCACTTATGTACTATTGCATAACAGACCATCCTAAAATTTAGCACCTTAAAAAATCAAAGTTAATTTTTCTTATTGAGTCTGTCACTCAACTAGATGTCTCTGTGGATTTGGGCTGACTCAGTTCATCTCCAGCTGGTCTTAATCATGCCGCTGGGGTCAACAGGCTGGAGATTGACTAGTCTAGGATTGTCTCACATGTCTGGTTGACTGACTGTCAGCTGTGATGACAAGGACAACTGGCCCATGTGTTGTTCATCATCCAGTAGGCTAGCCTAGACTGGTTTGCATAGTGGTGACAAGTTTCTAAGTGAGAGAACAAAAGCACTCACAACCTCTCAACAGCTAGATTTAGAACCAACATAATTTCATTTATCTACATTCTGCTTCCCATAAGCAAGTCCTAGGGACAACCCAGGTTCCAGGGGTAGGGAACAAGAATCTATCCCTTAATGGAAGGAGCTACAGACTTCCATTAGGAATGGAATGGATTGAAAACTAGGACCACTTTTGTAGTGAATCTCACACAATCCCTTCTGCACATAAAACACTGGGTTAGCCCACTTGATATTCTAAGAAATGTCCAGACATATCTAAACACTAGGTTAAAAACAGCTTGGGTTCTCCAGCTGACTTTCTTACTACATAGATTATAACTTGAGTGTGCATTCAGATCAGATCAGTCGCTCAGTTGTGTCCGACTCTTCGCGACCCCATGAACCGCAGCACACCAGGCCTCCCTGTCCATCACCAGCTCCCGGAGGTCACTCAGACTCACACCCATCAAGTCAGTGATGCCATCCAGCCATCTCATCCTCTGTCGTCCCCTTCTCCTCCTGCCCTCAATCCCTCCCAGCATCAGAGTCTTCTCCAATGAGTCAACTCTTCGCATGAGGTCGCCAAAATACTGGAGTTTCAGCTTTAGCATCATTCCTTCCAAAGAAATTCCAGGGCTGATCTCCTTCAGAATGGACTGGTTGGATCTCCTTGCAGTCCAAGGGACTCTCAAGAGTCTTCTCCAACACCACAGTTCAAAAGCATCAATTCTTCGGCGCTCAGCCTTCTTCACAGTCCAGCTCTCACATCCATACATGACCACAGGAAAGACCATAGCCTTGACTAGGCGAACCTTTGTTGGTAAAGTAATGTCTCTGCTTTTGAATATGCTATCTAGGTTGGTCATAACTTTCCTTCCAAGGAGTAAGCGTCTTTTAATTTCATGGCTGCAGTCACCATCTGCATTACCCCTTCCTAAATCCAAGCATGAGAAAAACACTCCCCACAATATAGATACCCATAACCGCATATTACAGAGCCAAACTCCTGCTTCCCAGGTGTAGCTGAATCCTGTCCTCTCCTACATGTGCGCATTAACCACCTACCACTTGTTTGGTCTTGGAAGAGGGCTGTTACATAATAGGCTTACCACATAATTAAGAAATATTTTTCTTGGATCTCTTTATCTCTCTCCTCTCCTTTGCCCTTAAATGTATTTTATATTTTAATAACATTTGCCCAAGACATTGCGCTCAAAGAAATGGAGAGAAGTGTTTTTAAAGAACACTTTGATCTAACTGCCCTTATGAAATCTTCCCAAATCCCTTTAAGTCTAATTTACTAGTATGAAAATGCCGTGTGTTGTTTCTTTAGTAGAAATGCTGCCAACTCTACCACAGAAAAAGGTCAAAGATGAGAAGACTCAGAGATTCACGTCATATTTATGTTTTGCATGTGGATATTTTTTCTTCTTTATCCTTTCACTATTGATATTACCCTTTAAAGATACTTGAAGGGATTTAAAACTATAGCTCACTGTTGAGATTTATTAGACTCTCTATGGAAGTGAGAACCCATTTCTAATGCCTGGTGCTCTTCTAGGAAAATCATCCCTAGGCTTAGGCTGAAAATGTTAATATTGCGGAAATTAAAATTACAGAAAAATTTATTCCATAAATAAACGTTTTCTATTTATGGCAACCCTGGAAATCTGCTTATAACAAGCCTAGAAGGTGTACACCTGAAATAAATAAATCTATAGACTCTCTCCTCTTTCTTCCTTCCACTTCTCCCTCTCTATTTCCCTCTTTTCATCCGAACAAATATCAACGTTCATCTTTAGGGGGCAAAAAAAAAAAAGAAGTCACAAAGACCAGCACATCACCTAACACAGGAATCTGTGTGAGTAAGGTGAACCAGTCTCCCCTGTTTTGTTTTGGTGACACTTGGGAGGCTATATTTGAGACTACTGTATGTGTAGCTTCTTTGTTGCAACAACATTTCAAAACTAAAGCTCTGTTTTCTGTTACTGATCTTAAATTCAGATCCTCCATTTCAGCTCAGCAAAAGAAAGCCTAATCTAGACCTAAGTTTGATCTAAGTCAAACTCAATTTAAATCCCATTATGTTTTCAACTGTTTCTATGCTCTTACTCACATCACCCTCTACTGAAAACATGGAGAATTTAGACAGTCGGGTACTAGTAATGGTCTGGTGGGAGAATCAGGGAGAAGGGTAGTGCCTTTCCATTCTTGATATGGTTTTGGTCTCATCTTCCCTGATTCATGGGCATTTGGCTCTATAAGAAGAGTAAGTATCTGACACAGACTCAGTCTGGTAGCATTTTAGATGGCCTATGGCCACACTATTGGATCCCTGTGCAGCTTTCTGGCCTGAATTATCTCTTGGAGGCAGCCCCCACCTTCGATAGCATTCTCCTCCATAGACTTCATCAAATATGCTGAATTGGCCAGGAAACTTCTAAGATCATGGTCATAGCAACCATCTTTTATGTTCTGGGTCCAAAGGAAACTCATGGATCTTTAGCAACCATGTGAGGACCTTAGGATATCCATTGGTCCAGTCTCTGACCAACTGATACAACCATCTTTGTCAAGCTCTCCAAGTTTGTGGGGATCTATGTTCAGCCTCATTCCAACCCCCCATGAAATAACTGGTTTGTGTGTGACTGTGTGCCTGTGTGCTCAGCCGTGTCTGAGTCTTTGTGGCACCATGGACTGTAGCGCGCCAAGCTCCTCTGCCCATGGAATTTTCCAGCAAGAATACCAGAGTGAGTTGCCATTTTCTATTCCAAAGGATCTTCCTGATCCAGGGATTGAACCCACATCTCTAGCATTTCCTGCAGGCAGATTCTTTACCACTAGAGCCACCTGAAGATTTTAAATTTTTTTATTTTAAATTAATTTTGAAGCCACATTTTTATATGTATACAGTCCAAGAATGGGCTTCCCTGATGGCTCAGATGGTAAAGAATCAGCCTGCAATGCGGAAACCCGGGTTCTATCCCTGGGTCAGGAAGATCCCCTGGAGAACGGAATGGCTATCCACTCCAGTATTCTTGCCTGGAGAATCCCATGGACAGAGGTGCCTTGTGGGCTACAGTCCATGAGGTCACAAAGAGTTGGCACAACTGAGTGACTAACGCTTTCACTTTTCACAGTCCAAGAGAAGTTAAATCCAGAGGGAAAAGTATTTCTCTGTTTATTGACTCAAGCACCCAAAAAAAAAAAAATGGGTAAACCTCAAAAAATTAGAGTTCACTCTACATATTAATTATGAAAAATGGACCCCAAATTAACCAAACCAATTTTTACAACTGAACAAGATGTCTTAATTTTGCTTTAAGAGATTCACATATCGTTATAACATCAGAGAATTCCTTGTGTATACAAATTGATTATAGTAGGCAAATGAGTAATTGAGAGTTTAGTAAAAAGATCATCTCACCAATAGGCTTGAAAAAAATGATTGTTTTTGCTGATTAAACCTAGGGACTTTGCTTTGCTATGAATTCCAAACCCAAAGGTTCATAGATTGATTTTTTTACTCCAATTGTCTAGTGAGTATTCATGATTTCTCTGTAGCAAGACTGTAAGTTCCAAAGAGACAGTACAATGTCTCATCTTTCATATGCCCCAGCAACAAATGTAAAACTGTGTTTTAATGCATTAATAAACACTGAAAATTGCTTGATTAATTGAAAATCTCAAATTCAGAAAACCTCTGAAAAAAAAAAAAAAAAGACATCTTTTTGTCAGGATGGTCTTATAGCTAGGTCATATCCTCCTTTCTCAGTAGATCAGATCAGATCAGATCAGTCACTCAGTCGTGTCCGACTCTCTGCGACCCCATGAACCGCAGCACGCCAGGCCTCCCTGTCCATCACCAGCTCCCGGAGGTCACTCAGACTCACACCCATCGAGTCAGTGATGCCATCCAGCCATCTCATCCTCTGTCGTCCCCTTCTCCTCCTGCCCTCAATCCCTCCCAGCATCAGAGTCTTCTCCAATGAGTCAACTCTTCGCATGAGGTGGCCAAAATACTGGAGTTTCAGCTTTAGCATCATTCCTTCTAAAGAAATTCCAGGATTGATCTCCTTCAGAATGGACTGGTTGGATCTTCTTGCAGTCCAAGGGACTCTCAAGAGTCTTCTCCAACACCGCAGTTCAAAAGCATCAATTCTTCGGCGCTCAGCCTTCTTCACAGTCCAGCTCTCACATCCATACATGACCACAGGAAAGACCATAGCCTTGACTAGGCGAACCTTTGTTGGTAAAGTAATGTCTCTGCTTTTGAATATGCTATCTAGGTTGCTCATAACTTTCCTTCCAAGGAGCAAGCGTCTTTTAATTTCATGGCTGCAGTCACCATCTGCAGTGATTTTGGAGCCCAGAAAAACAAAGTCTGACACTGTTTCCACTGTTTCCCCATCTATTTCCCATGCAGTGATGGGACCAGATGCCATGATCTTCGTTTTCTGAATGTTGAGCTTTAAGCCAACCTTTTCACTCTCCACTTTCACTTTCATCAAGAGGCTTTTTAGCCCCTCTTCACTTTCTGCCATAAGAGTGGTGTCATCTGCATATCTGAGGTTATTGATATTTCTCCCGGCAATCTTGATTCCAGTAGATGCTTCTCTCTAAATCTATGAAAAAGGATCTTTCCACATTTGTGGAACTGGATTAAGATAAGAGAAAATAGTTGATGAGTACAACATTTTTAAGGGAATTAGAGTAATCATACAGATGTGGAAATCCCTATCATGACCAGGGGTTGATTAGACCAGATCAATGAGCTATCTGGCAAGCAACAGCAATAAGTTATAATAATAATAAATAAAGCCTCTTTCAACAAAATAGAGAACTGCAAATATATAACAATGTATAGTTTATTTCCATTCATGTCCTAGAAGCTTGTAAAATAAAATGGCATAATTTTTGTACATGGATAAAGCTTAAAACTTAGAAGCAAAATGCTTCACAGCAATCATTAAAATTTTTAGCATACCCTGGAATAGTATTTCCCAAGTTTCATTGGAAATAGTCATTATGTGTCAAAAAAAAAAAAAAGGACTTCATCACCAAATAGATTGGGAAATACCGGATTAAAAAAGTAAACAGATTTCTTAACTATGGAACTTTTCAAAGACGTAAATATGCTAGTGAACGTGATGAGGCTCAGAGAGGGTATCACAGTGTGTTAATTTCCCAGATTTACTAAGAAATGCTTCTCCTCAGAGAGGAAAGGCCTGTATATTTGTGAAGAAAAAGAACCTTATTTGTGGAACCTCGACATTAAATATAATGTACATGGTTCACTCGCACATCAAAGAATCTGTTTTAATGCTTTTAGGTATTAAGCCCATCCAAATGGTTTGAATACATCTGTCAAGTAGCTGGATCTACACTATACTAAACATTTAACATCTCTAAATATCTGGGTATCTTTTATTGCTTAAATAAAAAAGCATAGATGGCAAGCTGAATTTTTTTACTTCAGTTACATGTACAATCTAGACAGCATGTGCCACTTAGAAAGAGAGAGAAAAAAAGGGAGAAAGGAAGGAAGAAAGAAAGAGGAGGAAGGAAGGAGGAAAGGGAGGATAGAGGATGTATTTAAGCCTTTTTTTTTTCATCTAAAATTTAAGGTTACAATAGTTTCTACTGCACAAGATATATTCATTCATTCATTCATCTAACAAGTATTTATTGAGCACTTACAATGTACCGGGCATTGTTTCAGGACAGAGGCTAAAGAAATGAGTGGGGAGGGACCAAGGAAAGAGAAAAATAATGCAGAAGGAAACAAGATAATTTCAGATAGTAGAATAAGACAATGAAACAGGTGTGTAGAGAGGGAGGAACTGGATGGATGCTTTAGTTTGAATGATCAGAGTCTCACTGAGGAAGTCATTATTGACATGAATCTGAGTGACTCAAATGAGCCAAACAGCAAAGATCTGGTAGATGAAATAAATGTCAGGGCCCTAAGAGAGAAACATGTTTGACCTTTTCAAAGATTAAAGAACTCAGCCTGTGTGGCTGGGCCTGAATATACTTGGCAGAGACAGATCAGATCAGATCAGTCGCTCAGTCGTGTCTGACTCTTTGCGACCCCATGAACTGCAGCACGCCAGGCCTCCCTATCCATCACCAGCTCTCGGAGGTCACTCAGACTCACATTCATCGAGTCAGTGATGCCATCCAGCCATCTCATCCTCTGTCATCCCCTTCTCCTCCTGCCCTCAATCCCTCCCAGCATCAGAGTCTTCTCCAATGAGTCAGCTCTTCGCATGGGGTGGCCAAAATACTGGAGTTTCAGCTTTAGCATCATGCCTTCCAAAGAAATCCCAGGGCTGATCTCCTTCAGAATGGACTGGTTGGCTCTCCTTGCAGTCCAAGGGACTCTCAAGAGTCTTCTCCAACACCACAGTTCAAAAGCATCAATTCTTCAGCGCTCAGCCTTCTTCACAGTCCAGCTCTCACATCCATACATGACCACAGGAAAGACCATAGCCTTGACTAGGCGAACCTTTGTTGGCAAAGTGATGTCTCTGCTTTTGAATATGCTATCTAGGTTGGTCATAACTTTCCTTCCAAGGAGTAAGCGTCTTTTAATTTCATGGCTGCAGTCACCATCTGCAGTGATTTGGGAGCCCAGAAAAATAAAGTCTGACACTGTTTCCACTGTTTCTCCATCTATTTCCCATGCAGAGACAGATGGAGAGTCCTAATTTAACAAGCTGTGTGTAGGAGCCTTAGACTACTACCTGACCTGCAGTAAGTGCTTAGTATGTGTACGTTCAGGTGATGATCATTGTTGATGACAATGGTGTCTTAGGAATACAAATAAGCTAGAATAAACTTCCACACGTCAGAATCAGAAAGTACAATTTTAGAGTAAACTTACAGTTTAAAATATACACCAGCAGTTCTTGGCCGTTCTGTAATAACATAGAAGATATAAGTACTACCCAAGGTAAACAATCTTGAATCTCAAGGAGTTGACAAAATAATAGTTCATTTCTCACTCACATCACAATCTGCTTTGAGTTCTCAGCTTTACCCCCCAGGGGTCCCCCAGAGATACAGGCTTTGTCCATCATGCTTCTGCCGTCTTGGAGTCCTTCAGTTCCTGTATCAAGCAGCTAGGAAGGGGAATTGACAGTAAGGAAGATACACTAGATGCTTCTTCATCTCCCAGAAGTGATACACGTGACTTCGGCTCATGTTTCATTGGCCTGCATCAGTCACATGATCCTAATCGGGCCCAAGGAGCCTGGGACATGTGGAACTGCTGTGTACCCAGGAGGAAAATGGAAGAATAAGTGAATAGTGATGAGTGCCATCACATGGTCTCTGTGCAGTGTGCTTAATCTCATGAGTACCGCCAGATTTTGAGAAAAACCCCCTGTCAAACTGTCAGAGAAGGAAAACAGTACAGCAAACTTGGAGAAATTAAAAAATCTCTCACTTCAGACTGTGAAATTAGGCTGATTCTGGGTTCTCCTACCCTTTTCCTCTTTTTTCTCCCATTCAGGAAAGTTCATATAATTTTCTATTGTCATTTAGTTCATCTGTATTTCTACTTTCTATTTATCTAATTGTCAGTGGTTCCCTTGCCTTACGCTATAAATGCTATCTTTTAGTAAACCATTTAAAAAGCTTTGTTTCAAGAAATTATTGAACAAGTCTCATGACAGATTGCTGCATAATGTTGCATCAACACATCACAGTTAGGAACTGCTAAATGTACCGTATCATAGTGCAATATACACAAAAAACATATAGACTGGACTGATCACTGTTCAGCTCATCTGTCCACAGTGTCAGATTATTCACTGAGCATGCCTTGTGGACCTTCAGCAGCCTCTTCAGGACCTTCACATCTCAAGAATACTTCTCTCATCCTCATTCTGCAGGTCCAACTGGAGTCCTCTCCCTTACCTGTGGCTTCCATGATGAGGCTTTGAGGATAGGGAATAATGGGAAGGGAGTGGGTGATAAGTAGATGGAAGACTGCAGGTATGAGGTGATCCTAGAATTCCAAATAAAGAGATTTGAACACTTTTGTAAGAGATGATAGAGGACGGTGTTTGGGAGCACAAGTCTTTTCGAAGGAGTGGGACATTACGCCAGTTAATTGTCCCTCAGCCTCAGCTTCCTTCCCCATAAAACAGATGACGAGGTTATGGTAAGATGAAATGAGAAAATGCACACAAAACACTTAGCTAAGTATCTTTTTTTTTTTAATAGTGGTAAATGTCTGTACATAGCATGGTAAATGGAGGCTATATATACATATCCATGAAATGTGGTCTGTGGGATTAGCTGAGGTAACTGATGAACAGCATCCAAGAACAAACTGAGGGAAGGATGACTAACATGATGAAGTGAACAAATTGCAAGAAACCACAGGGAGATAACTTGGTGAATGTTCTGCCTGGGATAAGGGCAGCGGAGGAGGGTGGGGAGAGGCATCAGCAGGGCCGCCCTGCAGGAGAGCTCAGGGTGTGAGCTGGGTGCACTCCATCCCTACCGTGCTGTTGAAAGGAACCTTCTCTGAGCTCAGGCCACCCACTCCCTAATAGGGTCCAGTCCTGCCAGGATTTCTGATACCACGGTCCAGCTACACCACCCACGTTTTGTGGTTAGAACACCCTTGAAAGAAGAGGAAGGGACTGACCTATCAAAAAAAGAGAGGAAGTCAGGGAAGAAAAGTGAGTACAGGGAAAAACAGCATGTGCTGATCTTAGCTCTATTATTAGATATTCATGTTTAGAAGGGATAGGAAGCCAAGTCTAGACAGTCTTCCATTAAACCAAACTCAACTAATGTAATTAAATACAAATCAATGCATAATTG
Organism: Tragelaphus eurycerus; assembly: GCA_935064755.1. Classification (NCBI taxonomy): domain Eukaryota; kingdom Metazoa; phylum Chordata; class Mammalia; order Artiodactyla; family Bovidae; genus Tragelaphus; species Tragelaphus eurycerus. The sequence continues at coordinate 17,144,738 of CAKXYN010000003.1, forward strand.
ATGGATATTAAATCAATGACAGCACCATGCCAAGCCTATGGTGATTTCCTGACCTGATGGAGTCATGATTAGCAACTCAAGTGATCAACAAGAACAAAATTCTAACAAATGAGACAGACAGACTGTCCCTAAAAGTTAAGTCAGTATTAATGCAACACTTGGAATCTTGACTCACCAAATGTATTTCAAAAGCCATTCACTCATTTTTGAGACTCTGAGAATTTTTTCTAGTATCTCCCCCAAAAGTCCCAGGGCAGAGCAACATATGAAAACATTCACAGTTGGGGTTTTGCTATTGTTTTACGGGATTCTTTTAGGCCGCACTGTGCAGCTTGCAGGGATCTTAGTTCCCCTACCAGGGATCGAACCCCAATCCTGTGCAGTGGAAGAGTAGAGTTCTAACCGCTGGATCGCTAGGGAATTCCCCAAACATTCTCTGCTGTCAAAAAAGTAAATACAAGCGATTATATGAAACAACTAGAACTCACCTTAGAAAACAGGGGATAGAACCCTAAGCCAATGTGCAGGAAGAATGGCTACAAAGGAAGATTGTAATTAGTTCAGAAGGCGGGGTCGGAGTGGGGGGAGGTGAGGGGGGAGGGTGGGGATTCGATAAAGAGCGCGCAGGGAAGACAGACAGTGTACAGACAAGGAGAAAAAGGTCCCAAAGGCAACTTCTCCTCTGTAACTCTGTAGGAGCCAAGCCAGTACAAGATGGATGAATGCACACAGCCTGTGAAAGCGGAGTTCAGATCCCATTGCAAGAACGGGCTTAGACAACACGGGAGATATATGACCCCACACGTAGGTGTAAGAATGCTCTATTCCATCGGGAAGGTCAATATTTTGATTCAATTATATCACAAAGCTTTGGGTCCTAGTTCATAAATATGTAGAATTCTCCTGAGTGTTATAAAGCTTTGCTATCTTTATCGGAAGGTTTCCAGGCTGGTGAACATTTTGGTGAGTCCAGATCCTTCTAAAATCTTTCTGCAAGTCTGATTAAATCCATATGGCTCTGATTAATTTACAATTAACCTGCCAAGTACTGTCTCGGAAGAACGGCAGAATCCAAGCCTCTCTGAGCCATCATCTTGCTAAAACTAGATATTAGAAGAGCATGTGAAACCCAACAAGAGTTCAAAGGAGGGTGATATCACCGGGGGCTGGAGGCATCATGAGGTTCCATGAAGGAAAACGAACATGGGCCAAGCTGGAAGGAAGCAAGAACTTCTATTCCTTTGTAGCTACCCCAGGGTTTAACAGTGTCTTACAAATGATAGATACGTAATAACTATGTGTTGATTGAAAAGGGAGCCAAAATAAGGACTAATTTACTTCTCCATAAATCATCAGCAGCAATATCTCTGAGATTTCAGTTAGTTAAAACATCATCCCAAGGTTTCACGACCCCAATGAGAAAATGTGCCTTCCTAAGCTTCTAGCACCGGGAAGGCAATGGCACCCCACCCCAGTACTTTTGCCTGGAAAATCCCATGGATGGAGGATCCTGGTAGGCTCCAGTCCATGGGGTCGCTGAAGTCGGACACAACTGAGCGACTTCACTTTCACTTTTCACTTTCATGCATTGGAGAAGGAAATGGCAATCCACTCCAGTGTTCTTGCCTGGAGAATCCCGGGGACCGGGGAGCCTGGTGAGCTTCCATCTATGGGGTCGCACAGAGTCGGACACGACTGAAGCGACTTAGCAGCAGCAGCAGCAAGCTTCTAGCAACTTGCTGAGGAATCACATGGGGGTATGATAATCCTCATCACGTCTGACCACGACTTTTGTCAAACTTCAATTAGTCCATACGTGGAGAGTCAAAAATCCTTTCTTTATAAGATGATGGGGCAAAAAGAAGAAGATGTAAGAATTGGCTATTCAATTAATCAGGGTTGTTGCTGGGTTCTTGTTTCTTTCTTTCTTCTAATTGTAGTCCAATCTATTGGGTTGGCCAAAAAGGTCATTCAAGTTTTTCGTTAAAATGTTATGGGAAAAGCCAAACAACCTTTACGGCCAACCCAATATTTCTGGGTTTCTTTAAAAAAAAAATTAGCCTCTGTATTCAATGTCACAAGATTAAGGGAAAGGAAGGAAAGTGGGACAAATTCTTGCTTGTCAGGGACAAACCTGAGTCTGGCTGGATGTCTAATGTCATTCAAACATCATCTTGCTCACTTTTGAATGAGTCATTTTGCTACTTCATAGAACCAGTCTTTGGTTTTGTAAAGAGAGAGAAAGAAGTGATCTCTGAAGACTCGATACTTGGTTCTCTCATTTCTGCTGGAGGCTGACAAATATGTTTCCTTCGACATCCTCAGGGGCCCTGACAGAGGAGCATCCTCTTTCCCAGCCTCTGAGGATGGGTCCTCTTAGCTGGCCCTTCCCACCTGCAGGTACTGCCCAGGCATCTGCTTCGATCTTCTTCTCTTCCTCCATGTGATCTTCCTTGCTTGTCAGATACATTCCACTCTTACATTTTAACCATTACTTAGAGGCTGCATGTGTGCTAAGTCACTTTAGTCATGTCTGACTCTTCTGTAGCCCTATGGACAGTAGCCCACCAGGGTCCTCTGTCCACAGGATTCTCCAGGCAAGAATACTGGAGTGGGTTGCCATTTCCTTCTCTCCAGAGGATCTTCCAGACCCAGGGATTAAACAGGAGTCTCTTGCGTCTTTGCGTTGGCAGGCAGTTTCTTTACCACTAGCACCACCTGGGAACAAATACTTGAGGCTGAGGACTTCCAAATTATAGCTTCACCTAGATTTACTCTTAGAATTCTAAGGGTTCACTGGATATGTCCACCACAGGCATGTCTACAACGTGAAGCTACTAATATTCCTCCCTTATTCCAACCTTTCCCCAGGTTTCAAGTTTCGGAAAATATGGAAGAATTACCTACCCTACACCCAAACCGGAGAGCTATGAGTACACTCTTCATCTCACTTCCTTTTCCCAAGATATCACCAAGTCTGTTGACACCAACAGGTCAGTATCTCTCAGAGCCACCCACATCTGTCTTTCATGTTGTCACCCTAGTTCTAGCTGCCTCTCAGCCTCACCCTGACTATTGCAATAAGTTTGACTGGTCTCCTCAGGTCTCCACACTTGTTGCTCTTCAATCCATCCCCCCACTACTCCAACCAATGTGATCTTTATCGATACGGTAAAATTCAATTTGAACTTCCTTGGTGGCTTAGCAGTAAAGAATCCTCCTGCCAGTGCAGAAGATACAGGTTAGATCCTTGGGTTGGGAAGATCCCCTGGAAAAGGAAATGGCAACCCACCCAGTATTCTTGCCTGGAGAATTCCATGAACAGAGGAGCCTGGCAGACTACAGTCCATGGGGTTGCAAAGAGGTGGACATGGACAACAGCCTTATTTATGGCCCAAATCCCACATCCATACATGACTACTGGAAAAACCATAGCTTTGACTATATGGAACTTTGTCAACAAAGTAATGTCTCTGCTTTTTAATATGCTGTCTAGGTTTGTCATAGCTTTTCTTTCAAGGAACAAGTGTCTTTTAAATTCATCGCTGCAGTCACCATCCACAGTGATTTTGGAGTCCAAGAAAATAAAGTCTGTCACTGCTTCCATTTTTTTCCCATCTATCTGCCCCATCTATTGCCCTAGCATCTGGCCAATTTCTATCTAAACTTCAGATCCCTATCCAAACCTCTCTTCCTCAGGACAACCTACTATGAATTGTAGACTCAGTCCAGCTCTCTGTTACACATACACAATGCATGTCATTCTGCTCCTGTATTTCAGACTACTAATAATTTGATATTTATTTGTGATTATTTGATCACTAAGTCCCCTACCTAAACACAATATCCATGAGTTAAGGACTGTATCTGTTTTACTCACCATTATTTCTCTAGTGCCTAATATAATGTCTAGTATGTTGTAAGTGGTCAACACATGTGATGAATAAATAATTTCATGAATAAATGCAAGAATTACCTATTCTGCCTCCAAACAATCAGATCAGATCAGATCTGCAAAGAAATAAAGGAAAACAACAGAATGGGAAAGACTAGGAATCTCTTCAAGAAAATCAGAGATACCAAAGGAACATTTCATGCAAAGAGGGGCACGATAAAGGACAGAAATGGTATGGACCTAACAGAAGCATATTAAGATATTATAAAACAGAAGATATTAAGAAGAGGTGGCAAGAATACACAGAAGAACTGTACAAAAAAGAGCTTCACGACCCAGATAATCATGATGGTGTGATCACTGACCTAGAGCCAGACATCTTGGAATGTGAAGTCAAGTGGGCCTTAGAGAGCATCACTACGAACAAAGCTAGTGGAGGTGATGGAATTCCAGTGGAGCTATTCCAAATCCTGAAAGATGATGCTGTGAAAGTGCAGCACTCAATATGCCAGCAAATTTGGAAAACTCAGCAGTGGCCACAAGATTGGAAAAGGTCAGTTTTCATCCCAATCCCAAAGAAAGGCAATGCCAAAGAATGCTCAAACTACCGAACAATTGCACTCATCTCCAAACAATAGGTAACCAATATTTTTAAATTCTTTTCTTTAACACCCCTCATCTTTACCTCTGCCTCTCCATCCCCAATGCTATTCGTTCAGAGCTTAACCTTTCATTGACTCTATTACAGAGATTCGCTAAAGATCTTCATTCTTCTAGTCTTAGATCATTCCAATCCAACTGACATACTTGGAGAAGAGTGAACTTCCTAAGATACAGATCTGAACACGGCTGTCTCCTTTAGTTCTTTCTAAAAACCGTGCTGATTCCCACCTCTGTCTCTCTGCTTCAGCACCTCCCTCTGACCTTCCCTCTTACCACGTGTCAGCTTAGCAGGGATTTTCCACATTTTTCATACCATGGCACACATTTTAAAATGGCAACTTTTCACAACATGTTGGAAACTATGGAGGAGGTTCCAAGAGCCCACTGGCTAAGGAATTTAACAATTTAAAACAATTATAATCCATGTTGGGGCTTCCCAGATGGCACTAATGGTAAAGAATCCACCTGCAGGAGGCACAAGAGACATTGGTTTGATCCCTGGGTCAGAAAGATCTCCTGAAGTAGGAAATAGCAACCCACTCCAGTATTCTTGCTTGGAAATTTCCATGGGCAGAGGAACCTGGCAGACTACAGTCCATGTGGCTGCAAAGAGTTGAATACAACTGAACAACTGAGCACATAATCCACATATCATCTGCTAGTCTCGTAATCTCTGATTTAGGAAATACCAGTTCAACATTCATGTCTTACTGAATAATGGAAATAAAACCTATGAAATCTTTCTCTCATTTTTATGACTCTACTACTGTCTAACAGATTTTTTAAAGTATTCTGAATACTTATTTTGTTTACATCCCTGCCTTTTTCTATGAAACTGAAAAAGCCTTTGAAACAAAGAGCATATCTTACCCTTAAGATATGCTTAATTCATATCTATGAATTATCAGAATGCTTCTAATAATATGAATAATAATGCATATTATTAAGATATGCTTAATTCATACCTATGAATTATCATAATGCAATGATGATGCTCACATGAATAGATAAGGGACAGAAAAGGGACTAGAAAGATCTGAGTTCTTGATCCAAAAATCCTGGATGCCTATTAATTTCCCACAGTTATCACTTACAGATAGATCGATAGATACTGAGATAGGTACTTAGAAAAATAAATCATACATATATACATACACGGGCTTCCATGGTGGCTCAGAGAGTGAAGCTTCTGACTGCAATGAGGGAGACCTGGGTTCGATCCCTGGGTCAGGAAGATCCCCTGGAGAAGGAAATGGCAACCCACTCCAGTATTCTTGCCTGGAGAATCCCATGGATGGAGGAGCTTGGTAGGCTACAGTCCACAGGGTCGCAAGTCGGACATGACTGAGTGACTTCACTTTCAATGTTTCACCTACCTACATACATACCTAGACAGGTACTTAGAAAGATAGATAGAAACATAGATTGACTGATAGATAGATTTTTTTTTTCTTAAAGTGATATTTTTCCCCTTTTCCCAAGACTTTCTTCCTAGAGGTAAGCTTCCAAACTACAACTCTGACTAAGAAATGTGCTGGCATTTCAAATGATAAATGTCCCAAAAAGCAAAATATGGCTATTCTGTGAAACTGAGTCCCAAGTACCCAATAGGTAATGATACTTTTTGCTGCCAGAACATTTTCTGTCAATTGATGTTTCTCAGCCCTAAGAAGAGAGAGATTCCAGGAGGTGAAGATTTTATAAATGCATTGAAAATGGTCAGCAGTTTCAGTTCAAGTTGTGATTGAAATGAGTATAACCTCATATTTTAAAATGCTAGGAATGCTCTTGAAGTGGTAAAAAAGCAAAGGGAGCACTGAGGCTGCCAGAAGAATTTTTTGATTTCTCAGATGGATTTGTCAACAGAATGAGCATGGCCAAGAGTCCCCATTCACCTGGAAAGCTCTCATGTATTTGTTAAGAAAACATCATCAAGCTAATATGGCCAGTTCCAAAGGCAGCCCATCCAAAAAAGGATGGCTCTAAGCAACATGCCCAAACTCAACAATTTCCTTCAGATTTCACTTGTGACAATTTATTGCTACTGACCCAAGAGCCAAGGAATTACTTCTTTGTGATAGTATCGTCCCTGCTTCTTTTCCAACCTCAGATTCCCTGGTGACTAAATACCCTAGTGCCTTCAACTGTAAAATGTAGATGATGTACACTTACCTCTCAGGGTTGCTGGGAGAAATAAGTAAGAAAACAACTAAATAAGCTCCTGGATCTACACATTTTAGATTACAGTACAGCTGAATCCCAAACCAACGTCACCCTCTCATCTAGGACCACAGAAGAATTCTGAGAAATATGGGAGATTAAGGCAGCTCTGAGGAGTCCTTTGACTATGTAGGTGAAAGAAGGACCCCATGAAGATGTGTTTGGTAACAGGCCTTGTAGCAGCACTCCCCAAAAGCCTGCGCAACAATTGCTCACCGTTATTTTTCCCTCCAGCAGTCATAGGTGAGAGTATTGGCTAGGAGTAGAAGAAAAAAACTGCACATGAACACAAAAAAGACAATTCAGGGCTTCCAAAGTCTCCACATTTGCGGAGAAAATATCTTACTTTAATAGGACTCCATGGATGCCCACAGCCTGGAAGATATTTGTGTTCTAATTCATAGATGGAGTGGGCCGGATGAGAAAAACACGTACCAAAGTTCATCCAACAAATAAAAATAATTAAGAGTTCAAACTAACTTTTCTTTACCTAATATTTACACTTAACAAATATTTTTAAATAAACTTATTTCAAGATATGCTTGCCAAACAGTGCATTTCTTTGCCACTTGACCATAAACTCACTCACAATCCATTGTTCAAAGGATAGTGTCAGTGGACAAAGAAGCTGAGCCCATTTTCCAAAGCAGAAAATATAATTTTGTTGATGATTCCTCCTCAGTGTTTCTTACAAAAATAATGAATTTCACACCATTCTGTTTATAGAAGAGAAAATCACACAGGGAATACATTTTTGAATGCCATCTGTGCCATTAGCAAGTCATATTATATCAGCCTTTTGCAGTGTGAGGCAGTGTCCCAGGGTACGACATTTGGTCTGTGTCAGATAGAAATGCATGAAATTTTAAGCTTAATTACCCCTCACCTACACAACCGAGGGCACTGCTCAGATGCCATTAAAGGGATCATCGAAGTTCAGCACTGCATCTCACATTTCTAGCACAGTGTGAACTGTGAACTCCTTCCACTCCCCAAACTCTCTTATAACTTTTTTTTTCAGCTGTTAAGTGGTACACAAAAAAAGAAATGATTTTTTTCCTATTGAAGTATAGTTGATTTACAATGTTGTGCTAATTTCTGCTGTACAGAAAAGTGACTCAATTACACACATATATACTTTCTTTTTAATATTATTTTATTTTTTATTTTTGTGGGATAAATTATATTTTAAAATATATTATTTTAAAATAAAATATATTAGTTTAAAATATAATTTTTAAAATATATTATTTTAAAATATATTATTTTAAAATATAATTTATCCCAGGAAACTGGATGTGGTTCCCTGTGCTGTACAGTAGGACCTTGTCTCTCCATTCTCAGTATAATAGTTTGTGTCTACTAACCCCAAACTCCTGGCCCATCCCTCTCCCTCCTCCTCCCCTCTTGGCAACCTCTGTACTAAAAGTCTGTGAATCTGTTTCTGTTTTGTAGTTATGTTCATTTGCATCACATCTTAGATTCTATATATAAGTGGTATCATATGCTGTTTGTTTTTCTCTTTCTGACCTACTTTACTTAGTATTAATCTCTAGGTCCATTCACATTGCTACAAACGGCGTTATTTCATTCATTTTAATGACTGAGTGGTATTCCATTGTGTGTGTGTATATATATATATGTATGTATGTATGTATGTATTTCATCTTCTTTATCCATTCATCTGTCGACGGACATTAAGGTTGTTCCCATGTCTTGGCCATTGTGAATAGTGCTGTTGTGAACATAGAGGGTGCATGTATTGAAAAGAAGTCATTTAAAATAAAGACTTGCTTTTATTTTAGATTGGAATAATACTGACTACATTATAAAAGTCCTACTAACATTATCATTAATAACAATCATAATGTCTGAAGACTCATTTTGACTTAAGTTCCATTAAGTTAATTTGTGACATAAAGCATTTTACCAAAAAAAGTAAAATGTGGCTTATGTCATATTTGGTTTGGAGAGCATAAACTTTATATATTATATAAATGCATATACATAAATACACATGTAGATATAAAATATATATTAAAATGTAGACTAAAATTAACCAAATTTTGACAACAAATTAGACTTTTTCACAACTTTTTATTTTCATTCTAAATTAACTCAGAAAGAAAGTTTTATATTTTTACTTGTAAACCCTCTCCACATATAATATATTGCTGGCATATAGTTTTTATTCCCAATAAATTGGATATAATCACTATTATAGTTGCTATGTAAGTATTAGTTTCTTTAAAAGTTCTAGAAACAGCTCAATGTATTATATAAATCTTTCCATCAGATAAATTAAACTTATAACGAAGAGCATCTGGAGATTACCTTACAGAATTATACCCACGTTTCAGCATCAGTATTCTTTATGATCCAATATCTAACTAACAGTCTACTGTGGGTATGAAATTTAAGATATATAAGAATAAAAGTCATTTTTAATTACATTATCACAAGAGAAGAATACGTTCAGCCAAGAAATAAATTAGCTGAAGGACAGAATCTTTAGCCGCCTCCCTAAAGGATCATATGTTTGCTAGATTCTTACTCAGAGCCCTTCACACTGATTTGTTTCGAAAGGAAAAGTATTAATGACATATTTATTAATTAAAAAACAGATGGAATTCCTGTCTTTAGTTATGTGATCCACAAAAGACAAGCCCCAACATTAATAGGCATGGCTGGAGAAATGTTATAATACTGAATCATTTTCTAAGTGGCTCTGCTGTAACTGAGTTTACGAAAACTATAAATCTTAATTATGCAGAATTGTCTCATAGTGCTTTTCAGGTCTACTATATCCTTCTACTTTTTGGTCTATTCATTCTATTAATTTTTGAGAGTTTGATAATTGAAACTCCAACTAAAAACCTTAATGTATCTACTTAAAAAATAATTGTAATATATGGTAGAACTAAATATAACTTTGTTCTGTATTTTCCAAGTCTCCTGTTAATGTGTCATAATACTTTCACAATTTAAAAAATAAAAGGAGGGGAGGGAAAAAAATCACCAGAACTTGGGGAGAGAGAGAGACATTCCTTTCCCACTGTAATTCTGGGATGGCCACAGTGCAAGACACACATATCATGTGAACACCTAAACACATGCTGTGTTACCAACAACAGGGTTTGCCTCCTATGAGGGAATTTTTCTCACAAGTAACTTCTCTCTGACTCTGCTTTTCAGGATTGTGTTTGTTTGGCCTTTACAATTTCTTTGCTTACTTCTTCATCCTTTCACACTTTTGAATTACCTGTGGAGCTTGACTTTGGACTTGATTCTCAAACTTTTGCTTGACCTTGTTAACTCGCTTCCAGTTCAGAATCCTTTCTGAATAAACTTCTGTCTCTAATTCAGCACTCTAAAAAAAAAAAAAGCAGTTATTTTCTCCTTTTCCAGTAATACTTTTCGTGTCTAGGAGAACACCTCTGAAACTAGACCTCAGAGTTTTAAGAAAGGGTGTTATGGACTGCAGACCACCAGACTCTTCTGTCCATGGGATTTTCCAAGCAAGAATACTGGAGTGGGTTGCAGTTTCCCTCTCCAGGGGGTCTTAGTGAGACAGAGGTTGAACCTGCATCTCCTGTGACTCCTGCATTGCAGGCAGAGTCTTTACTGCTGAGCCACAGGGGAAAACTTTCAGTTCTAAAACAACAGGACAATATCCATGGGGGATAGGCAAGGGAAAACTCATCAAACTGCTTTCTAGACAGCTGACATCTTTCCTTTCAAATGAAAGGAAAAAAAGATAGAATTTATGGATTCTCACAATTAGGTCTGTTTTTTCCATCACTTCTAAGTTGTGTTCCTTTTCAAGATCAAAAAGAATCAAAGAAATCTCCTGAGGCTGTTTTCTTGTCATTGATGTATGAAAAACAGCTAAACACCTTCACTAAATTACCATAATTTCAACACAGCATAAAGGGAAAAGCTGTATAGTACTTGTTTTCTTTGTCAGGAAAAAAATGTTCCTAGTCCTCACCATATCACTCCTAAATGCTATCTTCTTTTCCCATACACTCTTATTAATCTTCTTTGCCTATCACAGTGGGGTCAGACCGACAATTTTGCTATTAGAATGGAAATATCTGTACTCACAAAGCAAATTTATGATAGAATACTGCCATATCACTCACAGATGTGATCAGTAACAATAGGAGAAGGGGGTTGTCTTGTGTTAAAAGAAAAGCAAAATGGAGTTTATATCCCCATGTGAGCTCTATGAAATGAAGCCAGGAGACCACTGAGGAAGTGTGACTTAGGCATGTCCCAGCCCAGGTGGAATCTGACCGTCGACCACTTATTGTCCTAATGAAGGCATCCAAAACATTTGCCAGAAGCTCAATATATTTATCAGCTTCTTACTCTAAAATAACTTATAACAGTCTGTCTACATATCAAACCACCACGTAAGGACAAATATTTCCAGGCTTGCATCAGAGTCAGTCACAATTCTCATTTGGCAACTTTAACAAACCTGTGCCTTTTAAGCCTTTGATGCTTCTCCTCCCTGGAACAGTCTTTTGGTTTCACCCTAATCTATGTCTCCCAAATTGCAATTCTTAAGACCACAAATCAAGATCTTTGTTCTTTGCAGTCTTGATGCTGATTATTGTTCAATACTTGCAACTGCAATTAAAAGATGCTTGCCCCTTGAAAGAAAAGCTATGAGAATCTAGACAGCATATTAAAAAGCAGAGACATTACTTTGCCAACAAAGTCTGTCTAGTCAAATCTATGGTTTTTCCAGTAGTCATGTTTGAATGTGAGAGTTGGACCATAAAGAAGGCTGAGCACTGAAGAATGGATGCTTTTGAACTCTGGTGCTGGAGAAGACTCTTCAGAGTCCCTTGGACAGCAAGGAGATCAAACCAGTCAGTCCTAAAGGAAATCAACCCTGAATATTCATTGGAAGGACTGATGCTGAAACTGAAACTCCAATACTTTGGCCACCTGACGCAAAGAACCGACTCATTGGAAAAGACCCTGATGCTGGAAAAGATTGAAGGCAGGAGGAGAAGGAGGCAACAAGGGATGAGATGATTGGATGGCATTATCAATGCAATGGACATGAGTTCAAGCGAACTCTAGGAGATGGTGAAGAATAGGGAAGCCTGGTGTGCTGCGGTTCATGGGGTCACAAAGAGTCAGACGCGACTGAACGACAACAACAAACTTGCAACTGCTCCAGAGAGTCTACCCCTTTAAGAAGGCATTAAGAGGCAAAGAATGCTAATAACAGATTGGTCTCCTTCTCTTAGAAAGTGATTTCAAGCTAACTTTATGACAGAAGAGAGCAGTCCAGCTCAGGACAAGTATGTTTGATAGGAAAGACTCAAAAAACTTAATTAAACGTTTCCCATGGAATAGGCAGCCTCTGCCTTGGCATTTCAGGGTATCAAAAGGAACACCCCATTGCCTAAAGAAAACCAAAGAAACATACTGCTGCCCTTTCAAAAGGTTCAAGTGCGCAGGTTCCAACAGGCCTTCATCACTGCAATCAGGGATAGGAACAATAAGAAGGCTTTTGTTCCCAGGGAAAGTTCTCTTCTCTGACACCATCATCATCTCTCACCACTGAAGTGACCATTACAAAGTTCATTATTTCAGGAAAAGACACTCACAAAGAATAAAAGATGTAAAGAGTAAGGAGCATGAAGGATAAGAAACTGCATGCACCCAATGCCAGACTTATTCAGAGGCTATAAGGGAAGGAGTAAGTAAACATTAATAGTAGAAAATCTAAAATCTCTTTTATTCTTCAGAATTTAGCTTTAGAAAATTGAAACCCCCTTATAAGCCAGAATTACCCACAATGAACTATAGAGAAGGAAAAACTTTTCCTCTATCTTCTTAGGTTCGATAACATGGGCCTCAAAATTAAACTGCAAAATACAGATAATGAGGAAAAAAGCATATAAATATTATTAATATTTTTTTAATTTTACCTGCACAAGGACTTAACAGAAAAAAAAAAAAAAAAAGAAAGACCCAAAGAAGCAGTTAGACCCAGAAGCTTATATACTATTTTAACAAAGGGCTACAAATTGTGGGTATGCAGCTGGACAAAAGAAAGGGGATTTGGGCTTCTATATATAGCGGGGAGCTCATGGTTGATAAGGATCATTCCGTAAGCTCTGTTTATGCAGGCTGAAATCAGTGCCATCTCTGACTCCAGTGATAGACTGTTCTCTTCCCGGTATGGGAGCTTAGAGACACTGTCATAAATTTATGCCGTGCTGCTAGGTAATGAGGGGAGAGTAGAGAGCTCTTCCTGTACCTGCTTTTCTCAATTACTTTCATCTCAAAATAATCTGTATGACAAAGTAACATAGTTTGTCATGACATATTCTGATCTCCTTCAACTCTTTCTCTGACAGTAATGTAAAGAGTGGTATGAGGCAGCTGGCTCACACAGGCTCACAAAGAGTGCCTTGTTAAAGTTTCAAGGATTTTGGGAACCAGTGTTAAACGTAGCCATTATTAGAAATTAAAATTAAGTGAATTACACTGAAACAGAAAAGCTTAAAAAATACTCAAAATTCTCACTTCCTAATTACCTTATGGCATTTTACAAAAATTTATACTCCTGTATGTACATCTATTGTATTTATGTGAAAATACAGTTGGCCTTTCATATCCTCTAGTTCCACACCAAAGATTAAATTAATTATTCAAAAATATTTGGAAAAAAATTATAGAAAGTTCTAAAAAGCAAAACTTGAATTTTCCATGTGCTGGTAACTATATGCATAGCATTTACAGCATATTTATAACTATTTACATATCATTTACATCGGATTAGGTATTATAAGTAATCTAGAGGTGATTTAAAGTACACAAGAGGATATATGTAGGTTATATGCAAATACTGTACTATTTTATTTAAGGAACTTGAGCATATATGGATTTTGGTACCCATTCCCATGGTTACAGAGGGATGATTGTTCTATAAATGGTGGGTTACTGATCATCTCTTGCCAATTCCTCTTTCAGGAGCCTAATGTTGATAACTAGGAATCAGCCATCTTGGGAATATCAGCACCATGGAAATCAGCAAAAGCTAAAAAATCTAGGTTTAATTCATTGTTTTATTGACTGTCTAAGTTTTAAGAAAGAGATGAAGAAAATAGTTAACATGGCAGATGAAACATTTTTTAAAAGTGTATTGTATCTGTGTAAGGCACACAAAATATGGAGGCATTACTGTTCCAGTATTTGATGCAGCAAAGAAGTCACTCATATCATTGGTAAGTGAGTGAAATTCTGACATGCATAGTACTGATGCTAAAGGAGATTTCTGTTAATTGATGTGATTTGTATAAGAATGAGAAACAATTTAATCATAGATCATGTAACAGATGTGATGGAAATAAATTCTACTAGGAAAGTTCAGATAAAGGTGAAACTCCATTTTTCAGGTCGTGGTTGAATCTCAACCGCAGTTTGTCTATGTGCTATATTTTTTATCATATATTAGCTGATTAAGGGTTTATCTACTTTCCATGAACAAATCTTAATATTTTCTAGCCACTTCCCAACCAGAATTACTTGATATTGAAGGCCTTTTGGCAGTAGGCACTTCTAGTTAAATTACTAAGATGATATATCTCCCTTGTACTCATAGAAAGGAATTCTGAGAACTATTTGGGGGTAAAACAATTCTAATGACAACATATTTTTCATCAAGGCCAGAAGAGAGTGATGAAATATTGTTTGTGTTGAAAGAAATAACTCTGTCAACCTAGAATTTTATATCTAGTAAAAAATATTCTTCAGGAATGAAGAAGAGAACATTCTCAGTTCTCATTCTCAACAGAAGGAAACTGTTGCCAGTAGAGACATCCAAAAATGGCCAAAGGAAGTTCTCTAAGTAGAAAACAAACAATAAAACAAAGAACCTTCAAAGGAAGAATAAATAAACCCAATAAGCTTTCCTTCTCCTCCTGACCTCTCTAAATTATGCATGATAATTGATGCAAAGATTATAACACTGTTTGATGTAGTATCTGTAAAAGAAAATTTTAATGAAATTAAAATAGAAAGAGGGGAGGAAATTGGAATATAAAGGGAAATAAGGTCTCCATACTTCACTTGAAATAGTAAATTAACATAACTGTTAAATTCTGATGTTATGTATAATATAATGTAATACCAAGAACAACCATTTAAAAAGCTATACAAAGAGACACTCAAAAACGCTATAGACAGATTAAATGGAATTTAATAATTTAGAATTTATTTTAAATTTAGAAAAAGATAACAGAAACAAAAAATGAAGTGAACAAAATGAAAACAAAACAAAATTGCAGAATTTAACCCTAATACAGTTGACTCTTGAAAAACACAGATTGAACGGAGCAAGTACAATTACATGTGGAAAGGTGGAATCTGTAGAAATGCAGATCTGTAGATGTAGAAGATACAGAGGGCTGACTATAAAGTTATACACAGATTTTCTACTCTGTAGACAGTTAGTGCCCCAACCCCCACATTGTTCAAGAGTATATCAATATTTTGTATTGTAGTTCAATAATTGCATCAAATGTAAATTATCTAAAAACATGTGCTTGGTCGCTTCAATCATATCTGCTCTTTGTGACCTCCATGAACCATAGAGGGCCAGGCTCCCCTGTCCATGGGATTCTCTGGGCAAGAATACTGGAGTGGGTTACCATGCCCTCCCCAGGGGATCTTCCCTGGAGGATAGAAACTGTGTCTCCTGCATCTCCTGCACTGCAGGCGAACTCTTTACCACTGAGCCAATGGGAAAGCCAAAAAAATCACCTACTAAAAGACACAAATTGTCAGCATAGATTAAAGAACTTTACCCAGCTATATTCTGGCTACTACAAGAAACTCACTTCAAATATACAAATAGGTAGATTAAAAGTAAAAGGATAGAAAAAAGATAAACCATTCAAACATTAGAGATAATTGTCATTGACCGAAAGAAAGAAGAGTGACTATATTATTATCATATAAAGTAAGAAAATTACTAGAGGCAGTGAGGGACCTTAAATTTGATAAAAGAGTGAACACGCAAAGAAGGCATAGCAATCCTAAATGTGTCTGCACCGAAAACACAGCCTCAAAACATGTGAGGTAAAAATGGATAGAACTAAAAGGAGAAAGAGGCAAATTGACAATTATAGTTGGATATGTCAACACTCACTTCTCAACAATTGATAGAACAACTAGACAGAAAATCAGCAAGACAATATAAGAACTCAACAATACCATCAGTTATGGCCTGAATTGTGTTCTCTGCAAATTCATATGTTGAAGCTCTAACCCACAGTACTTTGGTTGGGGCCATATTTGAAGATAGAACCTTTACATAAATTATGTTTAAATGAGGCCATTAGGGTAGGATGTACTCCAATTTGATTAGTATCCTTATAAGAAGGATATATTTGGACATTCAGAGAAAGAGACACCAGGGATGTGTGCTCATACAGAAAAGACTTTGTGAAAACACAGTGAGAAAGCAGCCATCTGCAAGCCAAGGAGAGAGGTGTCAGGAGAAACCAAATCTGCCAACACCTTGAACTTGGACTTCCATGCTCCAGAACTGAGGAGAAAATAAATGTTTATTGTTTAAGCCACCTAGCCTGTAGTGTTTTGTTGTGGCAGCTGTAGCAGACTAATATACCATCAACCAACAGGATCTGACATTTATAGAATATTCCATCCAAAAACATCAAAATTTGCATACTTTTGAGCACCCAGGAAACCAAAATAGACCATATCTTGGGCCACAAAACAAGCCTCAACAACTCTAAAAGAACTGAAGTACAATGTGTCCTCCAACCACAATAGAATCAACCTAGAAATCAATGAAAAAAAGGTAAGAAAATATCCAAACAATTCAAAACCAAACAGCACTCTTCCAAACAATCTATGGGTCAGAGAGGAAGTCTCAAAGCAAATTTTAAAATATGTACAATTATCCAAATGAAAATGAAAATAGAGCATATCAAAATGTTTTGGACACAGCTAAAGCAGTGCTGTGCAAATTTATATCATTAAATGCACACGTTTAAAACAAGAGAAAGTTTCAAATCAATAATCTTAGCTCCTATCTCAAGAAGCCAGAAAAAGGAGAGCAAAGTCAACCCAAAGCAAGCAGAAGAAATGAAATGATAAAAACTGGAGCAGAAATCAATTAAGCTGAAACCATAAAAACAAAAGAAAAAAAAATTGAAACAAAGAGCTGGTTCTTTGAAAATGTCAATAAAATTGACAAATGTCTAGCAAGATAGAAGAGAAAACACAAATTACCAAACTCAGGAATGAAGCAGAACATATCACTATAAATCTTGAAAAAAACTGAAGAATAATAGGAGAATACTATTGATGCTTTTGAACTGTGGTATTGGAGAAGACTCTTGAGAGTCCCTTGGACTGCAAGGAGATCCAACCAGTCCATTCTGAAGGAGATCAATCCTGGGATTTCTTTGGAAGGAATGATGCTAAAGCTGAAACTCCAGTATTTTGGCCACCTCATGCGAAGAGTTGACTCATTGGAGAAGACTCTGATGCTGGGAGGGATTGGGGGCAAGAGGAGAAGGGGACGACAGAGGATGAGATGGCTGGATGGCATCACTGACTCGATGGATGTGAGTCTGAGTGACCTCCGGGAGTTGGTGATGGACAGGGAGGCCTGGCGTGCTGCGGTTCATGGGGTCACAAAGAGTTGGACACGACTGAGCGACTGATCTGATCTGATCTGATCTGATGAACAACTCTGGGGCTTCCCAGGTGGCGCTAGTGGTAAAAAACCCTCCTGCCAATGTAGGAGACATAAGAGACACAGGTTTGATCCCTGGGTTGGGAAGATCCCCTGGAGAAGGAAATGGTAACCCACTGCAGTATTCTCGCCTGGAAAATTTCATAGACAGAGGAGCCTGGCGGGCTATAGTCCATAGGGTTGCAAAGAGTCAGATATGACTGAAGCAACCTAACATGAACAACTATACACACATAAATTTGTCAAAATTGACCAATTTCCAAAAAATGCAAACTATCACAACTCAGCCTGTATAATATAGATTACATGAACAACTCTCAAACTAAGAAGAAAATTGAATGTCTAACTTAAAATCTTCCAAAAATGAAATTTCCTGGCTCAGATGGTCTCATTTGAGAATTTCATCAAACATTTTAAATGAGAACAATCACTAATTCTAGTGTTCCTCTTCCTCTAAAAGACTCAAGTTGGCATGATAATATCAGCAAATATCTTCCTCTTCATAGTGAAGCAGTACTAGAGAGCCAAATGGTAAAACGGAGACAATATAGAATTTAGATTAAGAGGATACAGTGACAGTTCAACCATTACAGCAGTGCTTCTCTAACGTGAGCATGCATCAAAATCACCTGGAGCAGTTCTTAACATTTTCTGGACCCCACCTGAAGAGTTTCAGATTCAGTATGTCTGAGGCAGAGCCTGAGAATTTACATTTCTTACGAGTTCCCACGTGACACTGTTGCTGTTAGCCCAGGAAGCACACTTTACTTCTTAGTGGCTTTGTGACCATAAGAATGTCACTTACCTCTTTAAGTTTCGGTGACCTCATCTGTAAAATTCAGAAAGCAGTAATATTTACCCAAAAACTATCTAAAAGAGTATGTTATGAACATCAACATTTAGAAAATGCTTATGAAAACATTTTACAACTTAGAAAGGACGATATAAATTCATTCCTTCATTCAAAAAATAGTTTTGTAGCACATTATGGGCTGGTACTACTAGGAACTGACACCAAATCAATTATTAGAGCCAATAATCTGGTATGGAAGAAAAACAAACATTAAATAATTAATTATGAGTGTACATAATTATTGTGATTAATAAAATATTCAGCCAAGTTTTAAAATTTTGCAGTAGGAAAGCAATATAGTAGAAGTACACAACTAAAAACAAATCAATCAAGTACTGAGGCCATCAGTTCAGTTCAGTCGCTCAGTCGTGTCCGTCTCTTTGCAACCCATGGACTGCTGCACACCAGGCTTCCCTGTCCATCACCAACTCCCGGAGCTTACTTAAACTCATGTCCATCGAGTCAGTGATGCCATCCAACCATCTCATCCTCTCTCGTCCCCTTCTCCTCCCACCTTCAATCTTTCCCAGCATCAGGGTCTTTTCAAATGAGTCAGTTCTTCCCATCAGGTGGCCAAAGTACTGGAGTTTCAGCTTCAGCATCAGTCCTTCCAATGAATATTCAGGACTGATTTCCATTAGGATTAACTGGTTGAGTCTCCTTGCAGTCCAAGGGACTCTCAAGAGTCTTCTCTAACACCACAGTTCAAAAGCATCAATTCTTCAGCATTCAGCTTTCTTTATAAAGAAAGAAAACTTTCTTATAAAGAAAACTGAGTCCATAAAATGGTTAAAGTCATATCAACCCATAAGCTATACTTGAGATGACTGCATTCCTTCCATTGAAAAATCAGTTAAGGAAAAAAAAAAAATCTCAAGCCCTCCTAAGTTGCTGTCAAGCAAGTCAAGCAAGTTTTGTAGTATTTTGAGTATGTAGCATATTTTGAGTATGTAGAATATAGCACAGGGAAGGCAATGGCACCCCACCCCAGTCCTTTTGCCTGGAAAATCCCATGGACGGAGGATCCTGGTAGGCTCCAGTCCATGGGGTCGCTAAGAGTTGGACACGACTGAGCGATTTCACTTTCACTTTTTACTTTCATGCATTGGAGAAGGAAATGGCAACCCACTCCAGTGTTCTTGCCTGGAGAATCCCAGGGATGGGGGAGCCTGGTGGGCTTCCGTCTATGGGGTCGCACAGAGTCGGACACGACTGAAGCGACTTAGCAGCAGCAGCAGCAGAATATAGCAATCAGATGCAGTCAAAAAGGGCGACTGAAGAAGGGAAAGACACTAAACGTTCCCTCCCAGCACCTGCAGGAAGCAGTCTTCACCATGCACTTGTAGATTTCAACAACAATTTGTGCTTTGCAAGCTTTTAATCAGAGCCACAGCATACTGCCGTTTATTAAATCTGACTGGAAATTAAACTAGGTGCTTTTCTTAATCAAGCCCACACTGCAGCTTAAATTGCTTTTAGGCCAAACTTCATTCTCCTGTGTGGGAGGCAATCTCATCAGAACAGTCTCTAGGAGAATTTTATCTTTGGGCAAGGACTTCAAAGCTTTCTCAAACAGGCAGTGAATTAGGGACTCTGTCTGCCCTCCAAGAATATCCAGCAGGCTGAAAGAACCCTATGTCACCAACTGCTTTTGGTGACAAATTAGTGGTTTGCTCATAAACTTGATAATCCAACCGAACTGAGTTAGGGTTGGATTGGAGGCCCCTTTTATGATTTATTCTGAGTCCTTTTACAATGAAAAATTGCACTTTTTTTCTGCTTAATACTTTAAAAGGGCAAAGTATACTATTTTCTCCAAGAGGTCTCCATAAGCTATTTATGGAAGAGAGAACTTTGTTTTCTAGTATGCATTCTCCAGGAAGAAACCAAATTTTTAGTTTGAAAATGAAATTTACCCTTACTTCTCCTGTGTCTCATTCACAGCCAAGGGCAGTTCTGCAAATCTGGATTGGACACCTCAGAAGGTGATAGGTCTGTACACAATCAACTTTACTTAGTTAAATAGCTTGAATCCATCTTTATAGTTTATCCTTCAAAAATATCTCCACTGTCTCTTTCTATTTTCCTTTATCTTTCTCATCCCTTTTCCCTTTCTTCTTTCCACACCAATCATATGTCTCTAGATTTGAGAAAGCCTAAGAGGCAAATTGGAAGTGGTCAAACAAGAGATGGCAAGAGTGAATGTTGACATTCTAGGAATTAACGAACTAAATGGACTGGAATGGGTGAATTTAACTCAGATGACCATTATATCTATTACTGCAGGCAGGAATCCCTAAGAAGAAATGGAGTGGCCATCATGGTCAACAAAAGAGTCCGAAATACAGTACTTGGATGCAATCTCAAAAATGAGAGAACGATCTCTGTTCGTTTCCAAGGCAAACCATTCAATGTCACAGTAATCCAAGTCTATGCCCCAACCAGTAACGCTGAAGAAGCTGAAGTTGAATGGTTCTATGAAGACCTACAAGACCTTTTAGAACTAACACCCAAAAAAGATGTCCTTTTCATTATAGGGGACTGGAATGCAAAAGTAGGAAGTCAAGAAACACCTGGAGTAACAGGCAAATTTGGCCTTGGAATACGGAATGAAGCAGGGCAAAGACTAACAGAGTTTTGCCAAGAAAATGCATTGGTCATAGCAAATACCCTCTTCCAACAACACAAGAGAAGACACTATACATGGACATCGCCAGATGGTCAACACCGAAATCAGATTGATTATATTCTTTGCAGCCAAAGATGGAGAAGCTCTATACAATCAGCAAAAACAAGACCAGGAGCTGACTGTGGCTCAGACCATGAACTCCTTATGGCCAAATTCAGACTTAAATTGAAGAAAGTAGGGAAAACCACTAGACCATTCAGGTATGACCTAAATCAAATCCCTTATGATTATAAAGTGGAAGTGAGAAATAGATTTAAGAGCCTAGATCTGATAGATAGAGTGCCTGATGAACTATGGAATGAGGTTCGTGACATTGTACAGGAGACAGGGATCAAGACCATCCCCATGGAAAAGAAATGCAAAAAAGCAAAATGGCTGTCTGGGGAGGCCTTACAAATAGCTGTGAAAAGAAGAGAAGCAAAAAGCAAAGGAGAAAAGGAAAGATATAAACATCTGAATGCAGAGTTCCAAAGAATAGCAAGGAGAGATAAGAAAGCCTTCTTCAGTGATCAATGCAAAGAAATAGAGGAAAACAACAGAATGGGAAAGACTAGGGATCTCTTCAAGAAAATCAGAGATACCAAAGGAATATTTCATGCAAAGATGGGCTCGATAAAGGACAGAAATGGTATGGACCTAACAGAAGCAGAAGATATTAAGAAGAGATGGCAAGAATACACAGAAGAACTGTACAAAAAACAGCTTCATGACCCAGATAATCATGATGGTGTGATCACTGACCTAGAGCCAGACATCTTGGAATGTGAAGTCAAGTGGGCCTTAGAAAGCATCACTACGAACAAAGCTAATGGAGGTGATGGAATTCCAGTGGAGCTATTCCAGATCCTGAAAGATGATGCTGTGAAAGTGCAGCACTCAATATGCCAGCAAATTTGGAAAACTCAGCAGTGGCCACAAGATTGGAAAAGGTCAGTTTTCATCCCAATCCCAAAGAAAGGCAATGCCAAAGAGTGCTCAAACTACCGAACAATTGCACTCATCTCACACGCTAGTAAAGTAATGCTCAAAATTCTCCAAGCCAGGCTTCAGCAATATGTGAACCATGAACTTCCTGATGTTCAAGCTGGTTTTAGAAAAGGCAGAGGAACCAGAGATCAAATTGCCAACATCCGCTGGATCATGGAAAAAGCAAGAGAGTTCCAGAAAAACATCTATTTCTGCTTTATTGACTATGCCAAAGCCTTTGACTGTGTAGATCACAATAAACTGTGGACAATTCTGAAAGAGATGGGAATACCAGACCACCTGATCTGCCTCTTGAGAAATCTGTATGCAGGTCAGGAAGCAACAGTTAGAACTGGACATGGAACAACAGACTGGTTCCAAATAGGAAAAGGAGTACGTCAAAGCTGTATATTGTCACCATGTTTATTTAACTTATATGCAGAGTACATCATGAGAAATGCTGGACTGGAAGAAACACAAGTTGGAATCAAGATTGCTGGGAGAAATATCAATAACCTCAGATATGCGGATCACACCACCCTTATGGCAGAAAGTGAAGAGGAACTCAAAAGCCTCTTGATGAAAGTGAAAGTGGAGAGTGAAAAGGTTGGCTTAAAGCTCAACATTCAGAAAACGAAGATCATGGCATCTGGTCCCATCACTGCATGGGAAATAGATGGAGAAACAGTGGAAACAGTGTCAGACTTTATTTTTCTGGGCTCCAAAATCACTGCAGATGGTGACTGCAGCCATGAAATTAAAAGACGCTTACTCCTTGGAAGGAAAGTTATGACCAACCTAGATAGCATATTCAAAAGCAGAGACATCACTTTGCCAACAAAGGTTCGCCTAGTCAAGGCTATGGTCTTTCCTGTGGTCATGTATGGATGTGAGAGCTGGACTGTGAAGAAAGCTGAGTGCCGAAGAATTGAAGCTTTTGAACTGTGGTGTTGGAGAAGACTCTTGAGAGTCCCTTGGACTGCAAGGAGATCCAACCAGTCCATTCTGAAGGAGATCAGCCCTGGGATTTCTTTGGAAGGAATGATGCTAAAGCTGAAACTCCAGTACTTTGGCCACCTCATGCAAAGAGTTGACTCATCGGAAAAGACTCTGATGCTGGGAGGGATTGGGGGCAGGAGGAGAAGGGGACGACAGAGGATGAGATGGCTGGATGGCATCACTGACTTGATGAATATGAGTCTCAGTGACCTCCGGGAGTTGGTAATGGACAGGGAGACCTGGCGTGCTGCAGTTCATGGGGTCGCAAAGAGTCGGACACGACTGAGCGACTGATCTGATCTGAAGAGGCCCACCTCGCCCAGCCCTCCACATATCTCATGCCCAGAATCACCACCATTAGTTAACAATCACACTTGTATCTATCGCTCCTTCATTTATGTTAAAACTGCTTTCAGAGCAAGGTCCCTCAGGTCTGTTTGCATATGTGAGCAATGGGACAAGATGGAGACCTATAAAGGGGACAGTTGTGGGGAAAGGGGGACAGATAGAATACTGTCACAGGCTGGACTCCCTGGGAATCAGACTCTGACTCAGAGATTTGTGTGCAGCAGGCTAACCAGTCAGAATGCTCAGAATGAACTCCTGTCGAAGAGAAAAGGAAGCAGACTGGGCAGAGGGAGAACGCGACCTGTGATATAGTTACAACAAAGGCCTCGGTCAATCTATAGAGAGCTCTGGAGCTGGAAGGGCCATAAAAAGACATTCCAAATTGGGTAAGAGTTATGTCTTTTTACTCTACATTGTATCAGACCAATCACTGGGTCCAGGCTGACTCCAGGAACGGAGTATAATATTGATGGTGGAAGCTCTCTTCAGCAGAGGACAGTCACCAGAAGGGAACTCATCCACCAACAGCCTTGACAGCTGGAGGAATGAGTACATAAGTCTTGAGCGAGGACATCTGGGCAACACACCAGGCATCTACTATCTACTATCCTAGAAATGGCCTGATTTTGCCTTGATCACCAAGCTCTAAGGAGATCAGACTCATTGTTACTATGGGGAATAGTGAGGATCAGTCAGGAAACAGATGATGCACTTGAGATGGGGCAGTGTAAAGAAGGCTGAATTATTGGCCTGGCCCAAAAGTTTGGTCAGGTTTTCTGTAACATCTTATGGAAAAACCCAAACAAACTTTTTGGCCAATCAGATCAGATCAGTCGCTCAGTTGTGTCCGACTCTTTGCGACCCCATGAACCGCAGCACGCCAGGCCTCCCTGTCCATCACCAGCTCCCGGAGGTCACCCAGACCCACATGCATCGAGTCAGTGATGCCATCCAGCCATCTCATCCTCTGTCGTCCCCTTCTCCTCCTGCCCTCAATCCCTCCCAGCAGCAGAGTCTTCTCCAAGGAGTCAACTCTTCGCATGAGGTGGCCAAAATACTGGAGTTTCAGCTTTAGCATCATTCCTTCCAAAGAAATTCCAGGATTGATCTCCCCCAGAATGGACTGGTTGGATCTTCTTGCAGACCAAGGGACTCTCAAGAGTCTTCTTCAACACCACAGTTCAAAAGCATCAATTCTTCGGCACTCAGCCTTCTTCACAGTCCAGCTCTCACATCCATACATGACCACAGGAAAGACCATAGCCTTGACTAGGCGAACCTTTGTTGGCAAAGTAATGTCTCTGCTTTTGAATATGCTATCTAGGTTGCTCATAACTTTCCTTCCAAGGAGCAAGCGTCTTTTAATCTCATGGCTGCAGTCACCATCTGCAGTGATTTTGGAGCCCAGAAAAACAAAGTCTGACACTGTTTCCACTGTTTCCCCATCTATTTCCCATGCAGTGATGGGACCAGATGCCATGATCTTCGTTTTCTGAATGTTGAGCTTTAAGCCAACCTTTTCACTCTCCACTTTCACTTTCATCAAGAGGCTTTTTAGCCCCTCTTCACTTTCTGCCATAAGAGTGGTGTCATCTGCATATCTGAGGTTATTGATATTTCTCCCGGCAATCTTGATTCCAACTTGTGTTTCTTCCAGTCCAGCATTTCTCATGATGTACTCTGCATATAAGTTAAATAAACATGGTGACAATATACAGCCTTGACGTACTCCTTTTCCTATTTGGAACCAGTCTGTTGTTCCATGACCAGTTCTAACTGTTGCTTCCTGACCTGCATACAGATTTCTTAAGAGGCAGATCAGGTGGTCTGGTATTCCCATCTCTTTCAGAATTTTCCATAGTTTATTGTGACCAATACAATGGTGCTATTTGCAAAGATAACGGTGAGGTACAGGGAAGAACAAGGTTGCCATGTAACCATCACAATTCCTAGGCTAGAGGAAAGAAAGGAAGAAGAGGATATTGGAACCTGGAGAGCAAATACTATGCAAAGAAAGCCATGTAAAAAGGAGCAGAGACTTTCACTGAGGTCACAGGCAGTCAATTCCAAGTTCTCACAAAGAGGAATCCAGGGTAATGAATACATCAAACGCATTCTCTGATCATGGCTTCCACTGGCCCAACCCAATTAAGCAGGGAAGCCTATTGCTGTAGTCCACTTAGGTCAGCCTCCTGGGACAGAGAAGAGGAAGGAAGAGGAGTGAAAGGACATAGAGCCACAGGTAGAAACTAACTGACGCAGCTTTAAAGGGAACTTCATTGCACAAAACAATCCGATTTCACGCTAGCTCCAATTTTTAGCAACAACATAGCAAAAGTCTGCGTCCACAGCTGAGCCCACATCTTGGAGAACAAGTAAGCATAGTAGCTGTGGGGAAGGCAATGGCACCCCACCCCAGTACTTTTGCCTGGAAAATCCCATGGACGGAGGAGCCTGGTAGGCTCTAGTCCATGGGGTCGCTAAGAGTCGGACACGACTGAGCGACTTCACTTTCACTTTTCACTTTCATGCATTGGAGAAGGAAATGGCAACCCACTCCAGTATTCTTGCCTGGAGAATCCCAGGGACAGGGGAGCCTGTTGAGCTTCCGTCTGTGGGGTCGCACAGAGTCGGACACGACTGACTTTAGCAGCAGCAGCAGCAGCAGCTGTGGGAAGTCAATGTATGTTCATAGATCAGGAAGGTCTCTTTTTAAAAAAAATGTTAAGACTTTGGAATATACTGATAATGAAAGTCAATGATCAGGGAGTTGGGGGATAAGAAAGACAAAAAAAAAGAATAGAAATAATGAGATGCTTACACCCTGGGAATATACCAGTCATCTAAGAGCCTGCAAAGAAAAACTTTAAACTCTATAGGCACTGAGTTAAAATCAATACAACAGTGATATCTTTAAAGTTCCACAGGTGATCCTGATGCATAATTTTAAATAAAGTGTGAAACAATTTACAAGGATATAATGTACAACATAGAGAATATAGTCAATATTTTATAATAATTTGTATTGAGTATAATCTATAAAAATATTGAATAGCCATGTTGTATACCTGAAATGATTATACTAATAATATTGTAAATCAACTATACTAAAACTTAAAAAAAAAAAAAACATTTTCATAGTCTCTGCAGGAATAGGCTCAGAGTAGAAGTACTTGGGATTCCTACAAAACATAGGAAAAAGAGAAAAAAATTCCCAAGTCAAAGAAGAACATTTTGTCACTGCCCCTTAGCTTTTGGTAAAAGACTGATATAAAGATTATGGTATAAAGACTATGGAGGCATAAAGTAGCTAGAGAACATTTTCTAAAAGCTAATGCCAAACAGCTTGAGCACAAAAACAAACCACTTGCTCTTTCTCATTTGATTAATGTTCATTATTCTTATGTGGCTATTTACAGATACATGCTTTTTGCAAACATGAGCCAAAGCACATAGAGGAGTGAAAATTACTGAAAGTTTTCTCAAAATGCAACCCTATTGTGTGGTAAACTTAACTAAGCCCCATATATGTCACAACTGAGGGGAAATTTGTCATTACAAAAATTAGTGACATATAAATACCATTGGCAGGAATGTGAGTTGGTACAGCTCCTATGGAAAACAGTATGGAGGTTCCTTAAAAAAAAACTAAAAATAACATACATACTACCATATATAAAATAGATAACTAAAAAGGACCTACTTTGGGGCTTCCCTGGTGGTTTACTGGTAAAGAATCCACCTGCTAATGCAGGAGACCTGGGTTGGGAAGATCCCCTCAAGGAGGGCATGACAACCCACTCCAGTATTCTTGCCTAGGAGAATCCCATGGAGAGAGGAGCCTGGCAGGCTACAGTCCATGGGGTCACAAAAGAGTCAGGCACGACTTAGTGACTAAAAACTAACCAAGACCTACTCTATAGCACAGGGAACTCTTCTCAATCCTCTGTCATGACTTACATAGGAAAATAAACAAGAGTGGATGTAAGAATAACTGATTCACTTTGCTCTACAGTAGAAATTAACACAACGTTTTAAATCTATACTCCAATAAAAATTTTTTAAAAACTAAAAATAGAGCTCCCCTGTGATTCTGCAATCTCACTGCTGGACATACGTCTGGAGAAAACCATAATTCAAAAAGATACATGCACCCCAGTGTTCATAGCAGCACTAATTTACAATAGCCAAGAATGGAAGTAACCTAAGTGTCCATCAACAGGGGAATGGACAAAGATATGGTATACGTATACAAAGACATATTACTCAACCTTAAAAAAATAATGAAATAATGCCATTTGCTACAACATGG
The DNA here is from genome assembly GCA_935064755.1 of Tragelaphus eurycerus. NCBI lineage: Eukaryota > Metazoa > Chordata > Mammalia > Artiodactyla > Bovidae > Tragelaphus > Tragelaphus eurycerus. Next base: position 17,172,445 of record CAKXYN010000003.1, read on the forward strand.
ATGGACCCAGAGATTATCATACTGAGTGGAGTAAGTTAGACAAAGACAAATATCATATAATATTGCTTCTATGTGAAATCTAAAAAAAAAAATACAAATGAACTTATTTACAAAAGAGAAATAGACTTACAGACATAGAAAACAAACTTATAGTTACCAAAGGAGAAAGGGGGAGGGATAAATTAGGAGTTTCAGATTAAAATATACACACTGCTATATAATAATCGGAGAAGGCAATGGCACCCCACTCCAGTACTCTTGCCTGGAAAATCCCATGGATGGAGGAGCCTGGTGGGCTGCAGTCCATGAGGTCGCTAAGAGTCGGACATGACTGTGCGACTTCACTTTCACTTTTCACTTTCATGCATTGGAGAAGGAAATAGCAACCCACTCCAGTGTTCTTGCCTGGAGAATCCCAGGGACGGGGGAGCCTGGTGGGCTGCTGTCTATGGGGTTGCACAGAGTCGGACAAGACTGAAACGACTTAGCAGCAGTAGCAGCAGCATATATAAAATAGATAACCTGCAAGGACCTACTTGCTGTATAGCACAGGGAACTATACTCAATATCTTGAAATAACATACTATATAAGAGAATGTTTTTAAAAATATTTTAAAAGATTATATATATATAGATTACTGAACCATTTTGCTGTATATCTGAAACTATCAATGCTGTAAATCAACTATATTTCAATAAAAATTTGAAAAATAAAATTTTTAAAAATTGGTGACAGAGTCATGGAAAAGAAGTTAGAAAAATGGCAACTTCAAATCATCTCCCAATCTCTCCATTCCCAACTACACTATATATGTATATCTATATCTTTAGACAAAGGCCATGGGATCCCTGATCACCTAGGTACAGGTGAAACCTTGAGCTCTGCATAAAATTAAACAGAGAGAACTGAGACCAGCATTTCTCTCTGAGAGTTGGCATTAAAAAAAGCTAGGAGGGGAGGTGGGAAGGGGGTTCAAGATGGGGAACATGTGTACACCTGTGGCGGATTCATATTGATGTATGACAAAATCAATACAATATTGTAAAGTAATTAGCCTCCAATTAAAATAAATAAATTTAAAAAATTAAAAAAAAAATGCTATGAGGGACCTAAGGGGATGAACTGAGTATTTGTTTTCCCCAAAGTCAGAAAAATGCAAGGAGATCAGGGAGAAATGATGCTTCAATAGCTTCCTTGCTACTGGCAGAACCGCAGCCATTGTGACAAACTTTATTTTCTTGGGCTCCAAAATCACTGTGGACAGTGACTGCAACCATGAAATTAAAGGACACTTGCTCCTTGGAAGAAAAGCTATGACACACCTAGACAGCAATTAAAAAGCAGAGACATTACTTTGCCCACAAAGGTCTATATACTCAGAGCTATGGTTTTTCCAGTAGTCATGTACAGATGTGAGAGTTGAACCATAAAGAAGGCTGAGCACTAAAGAATTGATGTTTTTGAACTTTGGTGCTGGAGAAGACTCTTGAGAGTCACTTGGACAATAAGGAGATCAAACCAGTCAGTCCTAAAGGAAATCAACCTTGAATATTCATTGGAAGGACTGATGCTGAAGCTCTGATATTTTAGCCACCTGATGTGAAGAGCCAACTCACTGAAAAAGACCCTGATGCTGGGAAAGATTGAGGGCAGGAGGAGAAGTGGGCAACAGAGGATGAGATGGTTGGACAGCATCATTGACTCAATGGACATGAATTTGAGCAAACTCCAGGAGATAATAAAGGACAGGAAGTCTGGTGTGCTGTAGTCCATGGGATAGCGAAGAGTCAGACACAACTGAGCTACTGAACAACAAAAATACCTAAAACCAGACCTGAGCCTCCATGAGCTCGCAGAGTAGAATAGCATCTAAGGGTGTTCAGCATCCAGAAGTGAGAAAATATATGAGAACAAAGCAGGTATATGTATCTACAATCAGCAGAAAATGGTTAAATCCTCCCATTTAAAAAAGACTGACAGATTAACCTAAACAACAATAAAGCTATATTCCATTTTCAAGAAACGCACTTTTAAAAAGATAATGAATGTTTGACAATAAAGCAAAGCATAAGAAAATGCCAATCAAATGTCAAGGACATGATGGAACCAAATGTGGGACATTATATGAATAAAAGGTACAACTTATGAAGAAGATAAAGTAGTGATAAACTTAAATGCATCATATAACATAGCAGTTAAATATAGAAAACACATAAAGCTAAAAATACAAAAAAAAATTACTAAAATACAATTATTGAAAGAGATTTTAATATATTTCTTATAAAAATTGAACATATTCAGTAATGAAGGTATAAATAACTTAAGCAAATTAAGTAATACTTGGTTTAGGTGCAGTAGAATCTTAAACCCCTTGAACAAAGATCATATATTCATTCCATGTATTCGTGGGACATTTGCAAAATAAAATTATGTATTTGACCAGAAAAGAAAGGTGTAAAAAATTGAATATAATAGAAATTTTACAGACCACATTTTCTGATAGTAATACAATAAAATTACAAATAATAAAAGTTGATGCCAAGGACTTACCCAGTTGTCCAGCAGTTGAGACTCTGAGCTTCCACTGCAGGAGGCATGTGTTCAATCCCTGGGGAACTAAGACCGTAAATGCTGCGCAGCATGGCAAAAAAAAAAAAAAAAATCAATTAATTAATTATATAGAAGTGTATTTACAAATACCTAGATAATCATTTGTTCAAAGGGGAAATCTAATTCACAAACTATCTGAAGAGTAATGAAAAGGAGTACTGCTGCTGCTGCTGCTAAGTCGCTTCAGTCGTGTCCAACTCTATGTGATCCCATAGACGGCAGCCCACCAGGCTTCCCCATCCCTGGGATTCTCCAGGCAAGAACACTGGAGTGGGTTGCCATTTCCTTCTCCAATGCACGAAAGTAAAAAGTGAAAGTGAAGTCGCTCATTCATGTCCGACTCTTAGTGACCTCATGGACTGCAGCCTACCAGGCTCCTCCATCCATGGATTCTCCAGGCAAGAGTACTGGAGTGGGGTGCCATTGCCTTCTTGAAAAGGAGTACACTTCAAATTAAATCCTATGATAATTGTTGTTGTTGTTCAGTCTCTCAGTCATGTCCAACTCTTTGTGAACCCACAGACTGCAACACACCAGGCCTCCCTGTCCTTCATCATCTCCCAGAGCTTCCTCAAACTCATGTCCATTGAGTTGGTAATGCCATCCAACCATCTCATCCTCTGTCATCCACTTCTCCTGCCTTCAATCTTTCCTAGCATCAGAGTCTTTTCTAGTGAGTCAGCTCTTAACAAAAGCTTGCTGCTACTGCTGCTAAGTCGCTTCAGTCATGTCCAACTCTGTGCAACCCCAGAGACAGCAGCCCACCAGGCTCCGCCGCCCCTGGGATTGTCCAGGCAAGAACACTGGAGTGGGTTGCCATTGCCTTCTCCGATGCATGAAAGTGAAAAGTGAAAGTGAAGTCGCTCAGTTGTGCCTGACTCTTAGCGACCCCATGGACTACAGCCTACCAGGCTCCTCCATCCATGGGATTTGCCAGGCAAGAGTACAGGAGTGGGTTGCCATTGCCCTCTCCAAACAAAAGCTTAATCATAGCTTTAAATGCCTTCAAAATTTAAAAACAGATTTAAAACAAAAGAACTAAGTTCACAGTTCACATATTACCAAATTAAAAATAGACCATTAAAATCAATTAAAAACACATAGGAGAGTGAGTTAATAAATCTAAAATATGTTATTAGTGAATGAGAAAATAAAATTGATAGACATGATATATAACAGTTTATTTTTGGAAAACAAGATAAAATAAGGAATATCATTATATAGTTGATTATAGCATTAATAGACAAGATTAGGATTGAGAAAAGGGATAAAAATAACAATATATTGTATAGCACAGGTAATATAGCCAATATTTTATAGTAACTTTAAATGGAGTACAGTCTATAAAAATATTGGATCATTGGGTTGTACACCTGCTGCTGCTAAGTCACTTCAGTTGTGTCCGACTCTGTGCGACCCCATAGACGGAAACCCACCAGGCTCCCCTGTCCCTGGGATTCTCCAGGCAAGAACACTGGTGTGGGTTGCCATTTCCTTCTCCAATGCATGAAAGTGAAAAGTGAAAGTGAAGTTGCTCAGTCATGTCCAACTCTAGCGACCCCATGGACTGCAGCCCACCAGGCTCCTCCGTCCATGGGTTGTACACCTGAAACTAATGAAATACTGTAAATCAACTATATTTCATTTAAAAAAAAGAGAGAGAGAGAAGGATTAAAAGTCACAAATTCAGGAGCGATCAAAAGAATTATAAGACAACATTTCATACAAAATTGTGCCAACAAATGTTCAAATCCTTAAGACAGAAATGATTTGCTTGTAATATAAAAATATTTTTTTAAAAGTGAGGAAAACTTGAATAGAATAATAGCCTAGAATGAATGGTAAAGTTAATTTAAATCTACTATGGACAAGGGCACAGGATGGATGGGGCAACAGCTAAGCTTTAACTGATCTTTACAGTACAGGTAACTTTGATGCTATTTATACTGCTCTAGCCATAGAAATTATACTTCGCAATTCACTTTATGAAATCAGTATATCTCTAAGACCAGAACATATCAAGTGAATAAAAATAATCTCACTTCTAAATATAAAAGCAAACTATCTGAATAAAATAGAAATACAGCAATCTTCAAATGAATAATATACTATGAATAAGGAAGGTTTATCCCAGAAATGTAAGAGTGATTCAATATTGGCAATACCTATAAACTGTCCATAAATTCCTTGTCATACTTCCCACTCTCTGACCACCACCTCTGATCTTTCTAGCTCATTCTCTTTGGTCCTAACATTATGTCCCTGAACAGGATCACTAATCCATTGATCATACAATTTTTTCATTGGCCTTCACCCATTTCCCAGCTTTAGTCCAAGATCAATCATTTTAATCATGTCCTTGCACACACCTTCATCAATCTTGCCCTCTGATTTTGCAAATACTTTCTTAGAATACAACCCTGACTATATCCAACACTCCAACTCTTATGCTCTTACCCATATCCAGCGTCTGAGCATGACTAATGAAACACACTCTGCAAACTAGCTACTCTGACTTGGTCACTAGCTTGCTTGTCACTGTAATTCAAAGAGCCCCTCAGTGTTGCTTGGTAATCATACTAGATTTCCCTGGTGCTCTCACTTCCGCATATTTCCCCTTCTCTCTCCTTTAGCCTCTAATACTTCCTCACACAGCCTTATACTCAGCTGAAAATCTTATTTCCCACTTCAGTGAGAAAACTGAAAAATCAGAAAATATTTCAACAGACTCACACTACCATCTCTACCAACACCTGCAGACATCTGGACCAACACACTCTGCTTTCCTGCCTTTTATTAACCATGTGCTCCAGCTAAGCAGCACATCTTTTGTGCTTTTGATCCCTTATTTGTGCACACGGTACCCCCAAAATGTGTGCACAATCTCTAATTCCTCTTCTTCTATACTCAACGCTTCTCTTTCCAACATTTAGAAAAATGTCAAGCCTACTGAAAAATTACAACAGTAGGGTGAATTTCATACACTCTCCAGAGAAGAACAATTTCAAAAAGCCATCAAATGTGTGGAAGTAGGTACAAACTCATTAGCAAGGACAGGAAACTAACATTTGAGATTGATCAGGCTGAGAAAAACTAAAACAACAATAATACCTATTACTGGTAAAGCTGAGGAGAACACAGACAACGGTAGAAATGGGAAATCTTATAGCCTTAATCTATGTGGGGACAAACTGGATGCTGTAAAATATCTCTTTACTAAAACTGGTATATTAACATTTTGAAAAGGCTGCATCAAAAAAGTAGCCCTGAATGGAAGTTCATACCTTCTAAGTAGGTTCCTTGACCCAGAAAAATACCTAAGATCCCGGGACAGGAAACAGAAGGAAGTGGAGATGGAGAAAGAAAGGGAAAGGCTGACTGGCCTGAAGCCCCGTAGCCCTAACCCTAACCCTGACCCTGAGATTCCTTGCCAGTCATATTGCCAGAGCACTAGAAATTTTCTAAAGGATTTGCTTAATTTCACCAGGAGTAATGAGTACTGACTTCCAACACAATTAAAATTCTTTCCCCCAGTATTGAAAATCCCCAGCACACAAGTAAGTTGCATTCCAGTTGTCCATAGCCTGGAATTCATTTTCCAAAAAAAAAAAAAAAAGTATGATAAACTTCCTAAAGCAGCTCACTAAACTTAAATCACTCAAACCAATGATAGAAGAGAAAATATAAAATATTGTTGCTAAAGTACATTATTTCAACACATTTGGGGTTCCCCTTTGAACCTAAACTCCATCTCCAACAGTCAAGTGCATTGGTCACTGGGAAGATGATTCTCTATGAGAAGAGAATACAAAGGCAACAAGAGACCAGTTTCTTGGTCATTTCCTATCGCACTATATGCCCATATCCCTTCCACTGACTCTCCAGTTGGGGAATAATGATAACAACATCCCCCACTTGACCCTGGTTAAGTTCAGTTCAGGATACTTTTCACATGCTTGATTTAATTCAATCCTTACACAATGTTGTGGTGTAGATATTATTATCTCCATCTTACTTATGTAAGGCAATAGATTTACTTAAGTTGTCCTCTGCCGTGTAAATAGTAGGTGACCGAGGGAAGCTTATCTGATTCTAAAGTCATGTTCTTAGCTACTGAAAGTGTTAATCACTCAGTAGATCACAATAAACTGTGGAAAATTCTGAAAGAGATGGGAATACCAGACCACCTGATCCGCCTCTTGAGAAATCTGTATGCAGGTCAGGAAGCAACAGTTAGAACTGGTCATGGAACAATAGACTGGTTCCAAATAGGAAAAGGAGTACGTCACGGCTGTATATTGTCACCATGTTTATTTAACTTATATGCAGAGTACATCATGAGAAATGCTGGCCTGGAAGAAACACAAGTTGGAATCAAGATTGCTGGGAGAAATATCAATAACCTCAGATATGCAGATGACACCACCCTTATGGCAGAAAGTGAAGAGGAACTCAAAAGCCTCTTGATGAAAGTGAAAGTGGAGAGTGAAAAGGTTGGCTTAAAGCTCAACATTCAGAAAACGAAGATCATGGCATCTGGTCCCATCACTTCATGGGAAATAAATGGGAAAACAGTAGAAACAGTGTTAGACTTTATTTTTCTGGGCTCCAAAATCACTGCAGATGGTGACTGCAGCCATGAAATTAAAAGATGCTTACTCCTTGGAAGGAAAGTTATGACCAACCTAGATAGCATATTCAAAAGCAGAGACATCACTTTGCCAACAAAGTTCGCCTAGTCAAGGCTATGGTCTTTCCTGTGGTTGTGTATGGATGTGAGAGCTGGACTGTGAAGAAGGCTGAGCGCCGAAGAATTGATGCTTTTGAACTGTGGTGTTGGAGAAGACTCTTGAGAGTCCCTTGGACTGTAAGGAGATCCAACCAGGCAATTGTGAAGGAGATCAGCCCTGGGATTTCTTTGGAAGGAATGATGCTAAAGCTGAAACTCCAGTACTTTGGCCACCTCATGCGAAGAGTTGATTCATTGAAGAAGACTCTGATGCTGGGAGGGATTGGGGGCAGGAGGAGAAGGGGACGACAGAGGATGAGATGGCTGGATGGCATCACTGACTCGATGAATGTGAGTCTGAGTGACCTCCGGGAGTTGGTGATGGACAGGGAGGCCTGGCGTGCTGCAGTTCATGGGGTCGCAAAGAGTTGGACACAACTGAGCGACTGATCTGATCTGATCTGATCTGATCATGTCCAACTCTTTGTGACCCTATGGACTGTAGCCCACCAGGCGCCTCTGTCCGTGGAATTCTCCTAGCAAGAATACTGGAGTGGGTAGCCATTCCCTTCTCCAGGGGATCTTTCCAACCCAGGAATCAAATCCAGATCTCCTACACTGCAGGAATATTCTTTACCATCTGAGTCACAAGGGAAGTCCTGTTATCTCCTAAACTCCATCAAATTCCTGATCTCTGCCCCTAGAATCCTGCCTGAGTCACCCAGTCCTGGTGCTGGGTTCCTAGACCATGTGCTTAAATCCAAATTCCACACATATATCCTGCACAGCTACGCACCCAGAAAAGAACATGTGAGCATTTAAATAACACAAATCTGCTTCTAAGAACATGACTTAGAATATATGGATCTGCCACTCAAATGTATGGAATCATTTTCAGATCCACTGGAACACTCCTGTCTAGTATTTGGTTATGTCTCTAGCGTCTTTAGAGTTAAGGATTTTATTCTAATTGCAGAAGAAATTTAATCAGAGTCTAACTGGCTGTAGCCACTCCACATTCGGGAACATTTTGACTCGTGAGTGTCCATGACCTTGTATGCTAGCCCCACCTGAATCCGGCACACAAGGTTCTTGTTTAATAGGTGACCTTCTCAACATAGCTGCAGACATTAGCTCTCCCTGCAAGGTCTCTCTGGGGAAGCGTAAGAGACAGATTTGCCTTTCAGCTTTCCAAATCCTTTGTTTGGGGTTTCAGAAAATAACCCACAATCACAGCACTCCCTGTAGCTATCATCACTTTACTTTTTAGAAAGTTGAATCACTTTGGAGTTTTGTGCTGTATTCATTTTGCTCTGATCTCATTTTTTCCCCTCTCTTCATATTTTCCACTTAAGGGGCCACTTTCGCACATTTTGACTAAGGTTCTTTTCCAGGAGAGGTGATAATAGCTAAGTTAAGTGATGAAAACTTCTGAGATATTTCCCGTGGATCACTTGGGGCTGCCGCATTTCTTCTTCCTCTTAACACTAAAGACAAAGGGAATGGTGGGACAGGATAGCATTGAGATACTGAGAGACTATAACAAGTAGACAGCTTTAACCAAGATGAGCTCATTTCCCATTTTGGAGGAGACGGAATTTTTAAGAACTGATTTCTCAGATGATATCATCATCCTGTAAGGAAAAAAGTATATGAGACAAAGGACTCCAAGAGAGCAGGATACTCTTCAAACAAAGAGCCCCATAAACAGAAGCAGACCAGCCCATATGAAAAGGCAAAGGAAGCCAGAGATCAGGTTGGCCACACCTGAACTCTACAGGCTTCTAAAATGGGGAACTGAGCTATAGCATTGTCAATGAGAAAACCATATTCATTCATTCTTTTTTTCTTAATTTTTTTAAAATTTATTTTTTAATTGGAGTATAATTACCTTATAATGTGTTAGTTTCTGCTGATCAACAAGGTGAATCAGCTATACTTGTATATGTCCCCTCTTTCTTGAACCTTGCTCTATCCCCCCACATCCCACACCTGTAAGTCATCACAGAGCACCCAGCTGAGCTCCCTATGCTATACAGTGGCTTCCCACTAGCTATCTGTTTTATATTCCAGTTCAGTTCAGTTGCTCAGTTGTGTCCAACTCTGTGTTACCCCATGGACCGCAGCACTTCAGGCCTCCCTGTCCACCACCAACCCCCAGAGTTTACTCAAACTCATGTTCATTGAGTCAGTGATGCCATCCAGCCATCTCATCGTCTGTCGTCCCCTTCTCCTCCCACCTTCAATCTTTCCCAGCATCAGGGTCTTTTCAAATGAGTCAGCTCTTCACATCAGGTGGCCAAAGTATTAGAGTTTCAGCTTTAGCATCAGTCCTTCGAATGAACGTTACTCAGGATTGATCTCCTTTAGGATGGACTGGTTGGATCTCCTTGAAGTCCAAGGGACTCTCAAGAGTCTTCTCCAACACCACAGTTCAAAAGCATCAATTCTTCGGTGCTCAGCTTTCTTTATAATCCAATTCTCACATCCATACATGACCACTGGAAAAACCATAGCCTTGACTAGACAGGCCTTTGTTGGCAAAGTAATGTTTCTGCTTTTTAATATGCAGTCTAGACTGGTCGTAGCTTTCCTTCCAAGGAGTAAGCATCTACTTAGTAGTGTGTATATGTCAATGCTACTCTTTCAATTTATCCCACCCTCTCCTTCCTGCCCCCTCCCAGTGTCCACAAGCCCATTCTCTACATCTGCAGCTCTATTCCTGCCCTGCAAATCATTCACTCTTTAATTCATGCTAGTTACTGAATATTTATTAAGTTCCTAATACATTATGCTAGGCTCTAGGACATAAAGGTAACTAAGCCTCAATTCTTGGTGGAAACAGTGTCACACTTTATTTTAGGGGGCTCCAAAATCACTGCAGATGGCGACCGCAGCCATGAAATTAAAAGATGCTTACTCCTTGGAAGGAAAGTTATGACCAACCTAGATAGCATATTCAAAAGCAGAGACATTACTTTGCCAACAAAGGTCCGTCTAGTCAAGGCTATGGTTTTTCCAGTGATCATGTATGGATGTGAGAGTTGGACTGTGAAGAAAGCTGAGCACTGAAGAATTGATGCTTTTGAACTGTGGTGTTGGAGAAGACTCTTGAGAGTCCCTTGGACTGCAAGGAGATCCAACCAGTCCATTCTGAAGGAGATCAGTCCTGGGTGTTCATTGGAAGGACTTATGCTGAAGCTGAAACTCCAGTACTTTGGCCACCTCATGTGACAAGTTGACTCATTGTAAAAGACCCTAATGCTGGGAGGGATTGGGGGCAGGAGGAGAAGGGGACGACAGAGGATGACATGGCTGGATGGCATCACTGACTTAATGGACGTGAGTCTGGGTGAACTCCGGGAGCTGGTGATGGACAGGGAGGCCTGGCATGCTGCAATTCAAGGGGTCACAAAGAGTCAGACATGACTGAGCAACTGAACTGAACTGAACTGAACTGAAGCCTCAATTCTTAACCAAAAAAGACTCCTCACTCAAGCTCAATGGCTTGTATCAATAACATTTTTCATCATGGGGCTTCAATTTTAACATCAAAAACTTTGGTGAGAGCAATTATAGGAAACCCACTCTTAAAGTTCATTGGCTAGAAAAATACCTATGTATATCAACTTACAGATTCCTTACAGTAAGTCTGGGCAGTTCCCAGGTGCAGAGAAGCACTGCACTAGTGAGATGAAGAATGGACACAGCTTGGTGAAAGGTGAAGCTTGCTCAGCTCTGCATGAGACGGGACTCAACTGTGAAAGCTACTGACATCCAGGCCCACTGCCCTCACACAAACAGCCCCTAATCCATCACCTGATGCCCCAGATTCCATATTAGTAAAAAGACTTCTTTAGCTATATAACATTACAAAGCACTGTAAGCAGCAGCATCTCATGTGCCTGTGAAATAAGGATGATTAACAGGGACTATGAATCAACAGGCTGCCCAGGTGGTGCTAGTGCTAAAGAACCTGCCTGGCAATGCAGGAGACATAGGAGAGTCAGGCTCGACCCCTGGGTCAGGAAGCTCCCCTGGAGGAAAGCACGGCAACCCACTACAATATTCTTGCCTGGAGAATCCCATGGACAGTGGAACCTGGTGGGTTACAGTCTATAGTGTTGCAAAGAGTCGGAAATGACTGAAGCGACTTGGCACATGTGAAACAGACAGGCAGTGGCCTGCACAAGGTCGTGGGGCTAGAATGCCAGAGGCAGGATGTCTCCACCTCAACCACATCCCTTCCAGATCTAAGTCCAAAGTGTTTTTTACTATATCAAGCTGATCCTGCTAATAAATGTTATGCATAACTCCAAAAATACATTGAGCATGTACAGTATTACGTGGAGAAAGGAATGGCAATCCACTCTAGCATCCTTGCCTGGAGAATCCCATGGACAGAGGAGCCTTGTGGGCTACAGTCCATGAGGTTGCAAAGAGTCGGACACAACTGAGCGACTCACACACACACACACACACACAGTATTACAAATGGGAGGAAAGCAGGAGGGAGGGAGGAAGGAGGAAAAAGACAGGCATTTCATTAGCAAAGAGTTCCTTATCATTTTATCATCTTCCTCATACCCTGCTTATGAGGTTGTAATTACTTTACAGAAAATTTTACAGATGAGGAAACTAAAGTTCAGAGAGATTGAATTACTTGCTCAAGGTCATACAGCCTTAAAGAAATGGAGCACAATTCAATCCTCAGTCCACCCAACTCCAAAGCTTACATGCCTACTCCTTACCTCCCTGTCTAGTGTGGTAAGCATGTGTGACTTTGAGGAACTCACACATTATCTGAGTATCTTTTTTCTCTTCTGTCAAGTGGGCCCTTCACAGGAGCTACCATTTGTTGAGAATGCTTTACCAAGTTCCTTTCAGATCTCACAAAAATGCCACAAGATATGCATTACATTAGACCCATTTTACTGAAAAAGAGATTGAATCTGAAAAAAGCATATAAGACATAGGAAGCAAATTTATGGTTACCAAAGAGGAAAGAGGGTGGAGGAAGGATAAGTTAAGGGTTTGGAATTAGCAGATATAAGCTAATACATTTTATATATATATACATATGTGTGTGTGTATATATATACACACACACACACATACATAAAATAAACAGTAAGTTTCTAGCATATACCATGGGGAAATTTATTCAGTATCCTGTAATAAACCATAATGGAAAAGAATATGAAAAATATTTATATATAAAACTGAATCAATTTGCTGTACATTAGAAACTAATACAATATTGTAAATCAAATGCACCTTAATTAAAAAAAAAAAAAAACAGATTGAAGGCAGAATCAGGATTTGAACTCAGAACACTGTCATATCACAATTGTCAACGACAAATTGGCACTAACCAAGGGCATTGCCAACAAGTGACCACCAAAGACATTTGCCGTCTGCCTCTACAGACATTGAACCCCATGCTGCCAAAGCTGTTGACCTTCAACAACCCTGAGGGAACTCAGAGTGGAGTGAGGCTCTCTGTGCTCCAGGGAATCTGATGGGGCAAGGTCTTTAGATGGATATTTTTAGGAACAGATTTTAGCATCTCAATCCTTGCATCTCCTCACATCTAGAGAAGGACTAAATCCCTTCATGGTGATACCAGATCCTCATGACTAACCAAAAACCTTTTGTAAAATGAGTGCTTCATGGTACTGAACTCCCCCTTCACCAAAACCTTGTATATTGACATTCCCACACTAAGTCTTTGGAGCGTCCTCTCAGAGCTATCTGAGATGCTGCCTCCTGGGCTGCAGTTCTCACTTTGCCCCAAATAAAACTTAACTCGTGACTCTCAAGTTGTACATCTTTTTTAGTCGACACAATTCAAGTATTTTCCACTGTTTAGTGCCATCTCCCCAACTACTGCACAGGCATGTGGTGGGAAATAAATGAGATAATAACTATGAAAGACTTTAATAAAGTATTAACTGCTACCACACGAATGTAAGAGCCTGGCAGGCTACAGTAGATGGGGTCACAAAGAGTTGGACATAACTCAGTGACTAACACTTTCACTTCACTTTTTTTGTTATTATTATTATTCAGCTAAGATATTAGACACAGAGCTTAGAGATTAAATAACTTGTCCAAGCTTACATTACAAAGAAATGAGAGATTCATATTCCAAGTTCAGTGTCTGTTCCACTTGCTGTGACTCCGTTAATTTATTGCTGCCTCAGCTTCCTTAGGAGCCATGATATCTAACTGGCAATTGTTAGGATGAAACGCGATCATATGTGCACCGTTTGTTGCTCACGTGTTCAGGCGCTCAGTCATGTCTGACTCTTTGCAACTCCATGGAGTGTAGACCGCCAGGCTCCCATCCATGGAATTTTCTAGGCAAGAATACTGGAGTGGGTTGCCATTTCCCACTCCAGGGGATCTTTCTGACCCAGGGCTTGAACCCACAACTCTTGCATCTCCTGCATTGGCAGACAGATTCTTTACCACTAGCGCCACCCGGAAAGCCTGTGCACTGTTTGGAACCCAGTACAATAGCTTCCCTCTTGTCTGCCCAGTGCTCTGATCACAGGGCTGTGCCTTGCCTCCCACATTTCAAATGAGTTGCCACATTATTACAACCACAAAAATAAAGCAGCATGTTGAAAGGTCATCTCCATAATCCATGGCTACTTGTGGAAACACTGACTGCAGAACAATCTGTAAAAAACATCTTCTCTCTTGTGCAAGCCACTTGGAGGTAATACTGTGGTGATCTTAGCAGATTTGAGGAGAAATGGTGTTTCTTTCATGTCATCATCCTTTCAACAAATGTCCCAACCACTCCTTTCACAAGGAAGAACTGTAATGACCTAATGCACCGGAACTTTAGTGCTAATTACACCATCTTCATAATCAATTCATGCTGTCAAGATGCTTCCAGGAATTGTACCATTCAGTAATTGAGGTTTGAAAGGCAAATAAAAAGACCAAGTTCTCAAGGGGAGGAATTTCCCATGGGAGCACTGAATTCAGCGGATGTTTAGTTTAGAGGCAGATTTATCAGGGTACTTCCAACTCTGCATCTGATAAGAAGTTATCTGGAGAATGGAAACCTTCTCTTTCTCCCCCTGGGCTCAAAGAACCAAAACCTCACCACTCCCAGACACCGCAGAATTAGCATCAGCCTCTGCTACTTACAAGAAGGTCACCCAGATAAGCTTGTGCATGGTTTACAAATATATTTGAAACATGAAATACCATCAGCAACTGTAGTTCTACCATCTATTTTTTTTTTCAGGCAATTTCTTCACAGCCATCTATCTATGACATGCTTATTTGGATTATAGAGTGATCACTGAGATAATGAAATCATTTATGTTCAGACTGGCTTCACGCTGATGCACTCCATGCAGTTCACTCAGGTCGAGATCAAGCAGGCAGGGCAAATTCTAATGAAGCTCAAATCACAGACAGTTTTCAGGAATAGCTCAGCTTTCTGTCTACCCTTTTGCCTGGAAAAGCCACACCACACACATTCTCACGGTGTGTGAGAAATGAGTTGCTCTCCCCTCTGTACTCTCCTAATTTGTGTATATTTGTGGTTTATCTGTTTGCATATCTGCTGTCCCCATAGCCTGTGAGTTTTCTCAAGATCAGACCAAAAGACATGGTGAATTGATTTCTTATATTCTCATTATCAAGCACAATGCCAGGGGTCTCAGATCAGATCAGATCAGATCAGTCGCTCAGTCGTGTCCGACTCTTTGCGACCCCATGAACCGCAGCACGCCAGGCCTCCCTGTCCATCACCAGCTCCCGGAGGTCACTCAGACTCGCATCCATCGAGTCAGTGATGCCATCCAGCCATCTCGTCCTCTGTCGTCCCCTTCTCCTCCTGCCCTCAATCCCTCCCAGCATCAGAGTCTTCTCCAATGAGTCAACTCTTCGCATGAGGTGGCCAAAATACTGGAGTTTCAGCTTTAGCATCATTCCTTCCAAAGAAATTTCAGAATGGACTGGTTGGATCTCCTTGCAGTCCAAGGGACTCTCAAGAGTCTTCTCCAACACCACAGTTCAAAAGCATCAATTCTTCGGCGTTCAGCCTTCCTCACAGTCCAGCTCTCACATCCATACATGACCACAGGAAAGACCATAGCCTTGACTAGGTGAACCTTTGTTGGCAAAGTAATGTCTCTGCTTTTGAATATGCTATCTAGGTTGCTCATAACTTTCCTTCCAAGGAGTAAGCGTCTTTTAACTTCATGGCTGCAGTCACCATCTGCAGTGATTTTGGAGCCCAGAAAAATAAAGTCTGACACTGTTTCCACTGTTTCCCCATCTATTTCCCATGCAGTGATGGGGCCAGATGCCATGATCTTCGTTTTCTGAATGTTGAGCTTTAAGCCAACCTTTTCACTCTCCACTTTCACTTTCATCAAGAGGCTTTTTAGCCCCTCTTCACTTTCTGCCATAAGAGTGGTGTCATCTGCATACCTGAGGTTATTGATATTTCTCCCAGCAATCTTGATTCCAACTTGTGTTTCTTCCAGTCCAGCATTTCTCATGATGTACTCTGCATATAAGTTAAATAAACATGGTGACAATATACAGCCTTGACGTACTCCTTTTCCTATTTGGAACCAGTCTGTTGTTCCATGACCAGTTCTAACTGTTGCTTCCTGACCTGCATACAGATTTCTTAAGAGGCAGATCAGGTGGTCTGGTATTCCCATTTCTTTAAGAATTTTCCATAGTTTATTGTGATCCACACAGTCAAAGGCTTTGGCATAGTCAATAAAGCAGAAATAGATGTTTTTCTGGAACTCTCTTGCTTTTTCCATGATCCAGCGGATGTTGGCAATTTGATCTCTGGTTCCTCTGCCTTTTCTAAAACCAGCTTGAACATCAGGAAGTTTACGGTTCAC
The DNA here is from genome assembly GCA_935064755.1 of Tragelaphus eurycerus. NCBI lineage: Eukaryota > Metazoa > Chordata > Mammalia > Artiodactyla > Bovidae > Tragelaphus > Tragelaphus eurycerus. Next base: position 17,188,679 of record CAKXYN010000003.1, read on the forward strand.
ATATTGCTGAAGCCTGGCTTGGAGAATTTTGAGCATTACTTTACTAGCGTGTGAGATGAGTGCAATTGTTCGGTAGTTTGAGCACTCCTTGGCATTGCCTTTCTTTGGGATTGGGATGAAAACTGACCTTTTCCAGTCCTGTGGCCACTGCTGAGTTTCCCAAATTTGCTGGCATATTGAGTGCAGCACTTTCACAGCATCATCTTTCAGGATTTGGAATAGTTCCACTGGAATTCCATCACCTCCACTAGCTTTGTTCGTAGTGATGCTTTCTAAGGCCCATTTGACTTCACATTCCAAGATGTCTGGCTCTAGGTCAGTGATCACATCATCATGATTATCTAGGTCTTGAAGCTCTTTTTTGTACAGTTCTTCTGTGTATTCTTGCCACCTCTTCTTAATATCTTCTGCTTCTGTTAGGTCCACACCATCTCTGTCCTTTATTGTGCCCATCTTTGCATGAAATGTTCCTTTGGTATCTCTGATTTTCTTGAAGAGATCCCTAGTCTTTCCCATTCTGTTGTTTTCCTCTATTTCTTTGCATTGATCACTGAAGAAGGCTTTCTTATCTCTTCTTGCTATTCTTTGGAACTCTGCATTTAGATGTTTATATCTTTCCTTTTCTCCTTTGCTTTTCGCTTCTCTTCTTTTCACAGCTATTTGTAAGGCCTCCCCAGACAGCCATTTTGCTTTTTTGCATTTCTTTTCCATGGGGATGGTCTTGATCCCTGTCTCCTGTACAGTGTCACGAACCTCATTCCATAGTTCATCAGGCACTCTATCTATCAGATCTAGGCCCTTAAATCTATTTCTCACTTCCACTGTATAATCATAATGGATTTGATTTAGGTCATACCTGAATGGTCTAGTAGTTTTCCCTACTTTCTTCAATTTCAGTCTGAATTTGGCAATAAGGAGTTCATGGTCCGAGCCACAGTCAGCTCCTGGTCTTGTTTTTGCTGATTGTAAAAACAGCAATGGCAAGAGTGAATGTCGACATTCTAGGAATTAGCGAACTAAAATGGACTAGAATGGGTGAATTTAACTCGGATGACCATTATATCTACTACTGTGGACAGGAATCCCTCAGAAGAAATGGAGTGGCCATTATGGTCAACAAAAGAGTCCGAAATGCAGTACTTGGATGCAATCTCAAAAATGACAGAATGATCTCTGTTCGTATCCAAGGCAAACCATTCAATGTCACAGTAATCCAAGTGTATGCCCCAACCAGTAACGCTGAAGAAGCTGAAGTTGAAAGGTTCTATGAAGACCTACAAGATCTTTTAGAACTAACACCCAAAAAAGATGTCCTTTTCATTATAGGGGACTGGAATGCAAAAGTAGGAAGTCAAGAAACACCTGGAGTAACAGGCAAATTTGGCCTTGGAATACGGAATGAAGCAGGGCAAAGACTAATAGAGTTTTGCCAAGAAAATGCACTGGTCATAGCAAATACCCTCTTCCAACAACACAAGAGAAGACTCTATACATGGACATCACCAGATGGTCAACACCGAAATCAGATCGATTATATTCTTTGCAGCCAAAGATGGAGAAGCCAGGGGTCTAGAGAATGTCAAAAGAATAAACTGCTATTAAACTGATTAATTAATAGAAGCCTGAGAATGCATTCTTGTTGGTTTTCCATGGACAGGACATATGAAGTGAAAATCTAAAGATGGACTATATACGTTAGGCCAAGAGTTCTTGTGATTGGTGTTCTGATTTCTGTCATTATGTTGTAGCCACGCGTTCCAGGAAACAAACTCACTCAGAAGGACAATGCAGATAGTGGAGTGCAGTTTGTTACACCGGCAGGCCCAAGGCAGAGTCTCCTCTTAGCCAAGGACCCCAACCGACATTTGTGAAAACCTTATAAACCTTAAGTGTACTGCTCAGTCCCACATCCCCAAATTCCTTAAACCTAGCCTGGAAAGTGTTAAAGGGAGATACAGTCAGGTTACAGCCATGATTCATAATCAGAAGGGTCAGCTGGTTATACACTGTAGCCTGCACCCGTGGGTGCCATAAAGATTACAAAGGTGATTGACCACATAGGGGATTGTTACATTCTTTTTGGCGACAGGAAAGCTTGGTATGGAATCTGGTGTTTATCAGTCTGGGAGGCCAGTTCAGCCATAGGTATGTTATCCCCAGGGCTACCAGGCACATAGTCCAAAGCTCACTGAAAGTGCAAGATGGAGTTTCCTCCTTTTTCAAGATGGAGTCAGTTTAGCCTGTTCCTTTTCTCCCTCAATTAAAAAAGTGACTAGATCCTATAAGGAATGGACAGAACTGTGGTTCTGAAAAAAAGAAAAAAAAAAAAAACTGTCAACAATGCCAACCACTCCAACTGCTCTGGAGTCAATGGTAAATTTCCTCAGCCTCAGCTCTGAGCTGCGCTCTCAGACAAAACCCTTGAGCTCTGAAGCAAATGTCATCCCCTGTGTTTCTCCTTCAGCTGAGCGTAGTATCCTTTTGTCAGCAGCTCACTGCCAAACTTTCTTTCCATCAAAATCCCAGAAAATGTAATCTGTCTCTCGGGACTGACACGTCCCTGTCCTTGACTAACTTTCCTCCTTCCAACGACTGGTGTTGACTCATTCCCCACTGGTGTCACATGAAGATGATCGATGCAATAAGAAAAGCAACTTGGCAAGCGGACAAACCCTCCCTTCCAACCCCCAGTCACAAGTCTACTTGGCTGTCCATCTTCACTTCTGACTTTTATTTACTCATCACCTCCTGCCTATTCTCTCTTCTCTGTGACCCTATGCATAGATCTAGAGTCATAACCAGGGGAAATGAACAAAAGAGCCCACGTTGGCAATTTATAATCACTCAAAAGCTGACAACATTGGCCTCTAACCATGTTCCATAATGAAATCTTGTCATTTGGTGAAGAATGACAATGAAGAAAAAGGATTTTTAAGTAATATAAAAATTCAGATTAAAAAAAAAAAAACAAATCAAAACAGATCCATTTTGTAGAAATGCACTAAAAATGTGAGAGATATCAAATTAAAAAGATTCATTTTTATGGAGTGAAGATAAAGAAGGGTGCTCCGAACTATAAGAATGATTTAACGATGTCTCCACTGATTCTGACACATATGTGAATCCGTATGAAAGAAACTTTTAGAGGCAGAATAGCAGAAACAAGACACTGTTGCATTGATATCATTTTCTATTCCACAAACTGGAAGAACACATTGCTGGGGATAGAAAAAGAACAGAGTAAAAACCAAAAAGCAAACAAAAAAACCTATTTTCCATACCCAAGTTCAGAATCAATTGAGAGGCACAAATAAATAGAATTTAAATTGATTTTAGGTGGAGATCAAAAATATCACCTTCATTTTTTATCGGTCTCCTATTGGAGAACATGGCTTACATATGCATAACAATAAACCCTTTGTTACTGAGTCTCAGAAGCCATCACGCATAAGGTTGAAAAAACACAGGCCTCCTCATTTGGGAAGTTGTCCCTGTAAAACTTACAGCATGAAAGAGCAGGTCAAAGTGGACTCAGCAGCTGAAGCTCCTCTCTATCCCCCATCTTTCCCCACTATCCCAGACAGACCAGGCCAAAAAAAAAAAAAAAAAAAAAAACTTGACCTACTGCCTCATCCTCTTCCTCCTCCAAATTTCTTCACTTCTTTATCCCAAATTTATTCTCCAAGAAGGCACTCCTTCCCAAGGAAGATGTGAGACCAGAGTGTTCTACTAATAGAAGTTCCTCAACACAAAAAGAAACACCAATACTGAAGAAGTTCAATTCAGTTCAGTCACTCAGTCATATCCAACTCTTTGCGACCCCATGAATCACAGCACGCCAGGCCTCCCTGTCCATCACCAACTCCCGGAGTTCACCCAGACTCACGTCCATCGAGTCAGTGATGCCATCCAGCCATCTCATCCTCCGTCGTCCCCTTCTCCTCCTGCCCCCAATCCCTCCCAGCATCAGAGTCTTTTCCAATGAGTCAACTCTTCGCATGAGGTGGCCAAAATACTGGAGTTTCAGCTTTAGCATCATTCCTTCCAAAGAAATCCCAGGGCTGATCTCCTTCACAATGGACTGATTGGATCTCCTTGCAGTCCAAGGGACTCTCAAGAGTCTTCTCCAACACCACAGTTCAAAAGCATCAATTCTTCGGTGCTCAGCCTTCTTCACAGTCCAACTCTCACATCCATATGTGACCACAGGGAAAACCACAGCCTTGACTAGATGGACCTTTGTTGGCAAAGTAATGTCTCTGTTTTTCAATATGCTATCTATGTTGGTCATAACTTTCCTTCCAAGGAGTAAGCGTCTTTTAATTTCATGGCTGCAGTCACCATCTGCAGTGATTTTGGAGCCCCAAAAAATAAAGTCTGACACTGTTTCCACTGTTTCCCCATCTATTTGCCATGTAGTGATGGGACCAGATGCCATGATCTTAGTTTTCTGAATGTTGAGCTTTAAGCCAACTTTTTCACTCTCCTCTTTCACTTTCATCAAGGGCTTTTTAGTTCCTCTTCACTTTCTGCCATAAGGGTGGTGTCATATGCATATCTGAGGCTATTGATATTTCTCTCAGCAATCTTGATTCCAGCCTGTGCTTCTTCCAGTCCAGCATTTCTCATGATGTACTCTGCATATAAGTTAAATAAACAGGGTGACAATATACAGCCTTGACGTACTCCTTTTCCTATTTGGAACCAGTCTGTTGTTCCATGTCCAGTTCTAACTGTTGCTTCCTGACCTGCATACAGGTTTCTCAAGAGGCAGATCAGGTGGTCTGGTATTCCCATCTCTTTCAGATCTATAGGAACATTATAATCATTAACTGCACAAGAATCAGCTGAATGCTTCTTTGGCAACAAACTTTGTCTTGGGCATGAAGGAGAACAGCAAAGGAAGATGAGGAAGTGACATTTGCTGAGCACTTATAAATGTCAGGCATCATGCTAAGGGTTCTTATATACATCATGCATCATTTCATTTCATCCACAAAATTCTGAAAAATAAGTATTAGTATCCTCTTTTTTTCTTTTTATAAATGAGAAAACAAAAGCTCAGAAAGGTTGTAGAAAAGACATACAAGAGTTTACAGTCAGTGTACAATGCAAGATAAACACAAATGAAATAATTACAAGACCACAGAAGAACCCATTGTCCATACTGATTTCAAAGTGAAGGAAACACCAACACTATAATGTATAGATGGAGAACGTGACGTATGGATCAACCACCCACAAAGCCGGAGAACAGAGAATGATGCAATGGGATTACTACTAAAAGTAGGGGCTAGAGATGGGCGTGGGTAACAGGGAGCAGAGTCCCAAAGATAAGAGAGGAAGTCAGAAATCCTTGAACTGGCGGTTGGATGATACAGCTCTGATCCACAGCAGGCATTCCCACTAAAATGCACGCCCATATTTAGACCGTTATCAGCACTTATGCTCTAGAGAGGTTGAAGAAGGAAGCTGAGTCTGAGAAAAGGACTGGGTGGAGAAAGAGGGAAATGAGTGTAGAAAAGCTTCCCTTTTTTGTTTCTACTGCCCTGTAAACCATGTGTATTTATATTCTATTATCCTCCATTGCACAGGGCAACAATCTGCAATGGGATAAGCATGCACTGTTGCCGTGATGCCAGTGTTAATACTGAACAGTCATTCATCTGAGACTTAAAAGACTTTTTCATCAACCATCAGAAAAGGAAGGGTTTGGTCAACTAAATATTTGGCTATTGTTTGATACCATAATAGCTTTAAAAAAAAAAAAAAAGCACACTTGTTCATTCTAGGAAAAAGTAAACTGGTCCTTAATTACAAAGCTGCCTCACAAGTAAAATCAATTTTATTCTCATTTTAGAGGTGAGGAACCTGAAGCTTGGAGAATGTGAGTAACTTATCTGTTCTCACTCACCTGAAAGATAGTATGTTAGGATCTAAGTCATGTTCTCTGACTTCAAAAAACACTGCAAATATTTTATCATGTTATCCAAAGAAATATGACACAAAGATATCTAGAACATTCTGAAATGGCTCATAATATTTTGACTAAAGTAACTTTTTCGGTGTGTGTGAGTGAAATTAAGCCACTAACCAAATAACCAAAAATTTGGGTTGCTTTTTAATTTTGTCCGTTATGGAACCATAGAAAACTATTTTTTTTCCTTCTATTAAAAGTGTAAAAACCACTAGGACAGGTGTTGTACTGGTAAATGTTTAGCACTCAGGTCTTCAGGGGGAAAGCCTAGATTTACACAAAGTGACGATTTCTGTGGTGTAAATACCCCCACCATGGTCAGTTTCAAGCTACCCATGTGACATCACTGAATGAAGCATTGCAAAGAGACTTAACACGGTCAGCTCTCGGGAGCCAGTACAAGCTGGATCCAGGACAGTGATGCCAACCGCTATCCAGACTGAATCAACTAAACAGCCCTCCTGCTGATGTACTTTATGAAGAGATGCATCAATGAAAGAGAACCGCATACAAACAATAATCTTTGGGTGTGGCTTTCATTGGGCTAAGTACTGGAGATGGAATTGATCTGACTTTCAACTGAAGATGGGAGAACTTATAAAGGAATCTCAGCTTTCCTAATAGAACTAAAACCGGAACTGCCCACTTCAGATTTTTAGCTTGGGAAGACAAATCTCCAGGTGTGATGAGAGATGTGAAAGAGCCTTAGCCTTGATTTGTTCCCTTAGCTTTGACCGTTCCCTTCAAATTCTCTGATTTGAATGGTCACAACTATCACTTCAATGGCCCTATGGTGAGTTGTTTCCCTTACAACATGATTGGGTCCCCCTGCTGCTGCTGCTGCTGCTGCTAAGTTGCTTCAGTCGTGTCCAACTACGTGCGACCCCATAGATGGCAGCCCACCAGGCTCCCCCGTCCCTGGGATTCTCCAGGCAAGAACACTGGAGTGGGTTGCCATTTCCTTCTCCAATGCATGAAAATGAAAAGTGAAAGTGAAGTTGCTCAGTCGTGTCCGACTCTTAGCGACCCCATGGACTGCAGCCTACCAGGCTCCTCCATCCATGGGATTTTCCAGGCAAAAGTATTTGAGTGGGATGCCATTGCCTTCTCCATTGGTCCCCCTTAGCATAATTCAAACTTCCAAAATCCTTTCATTTAAAATGAAGAAAGTTCAAAGAAAGCAAGAAACAAAGAATCTGGATTCTGATCCTACTTGAGTATGCTGGGTCCCAGGGCTCAGATACTGTCCCACCAACTGAGACAACTATACCCAAGTCTCAAAGGGAGTACCCCCTTGGCAGCCCCATCACGCCTGTTTCTGCTACTCACTTCTAACTTCTGACGTCTTTCCACAAAGAAACTACCATAGTAGGTCCTGACACTGCTAGTCCCCTTTGAAACATCCTGATACCTTCATCTATGTTTCAGACCAAGCACTAGATGAATAGAATTAATTCACACTTGAAATCATTTCATTCTTTCCCTTGTTTTATCATTTTCTGACTTGAACCGTGACTCTTCCTCATGCCAGAAACACCCTCATCCCCTCTGAGGGTTCAACCACACCTCCTTACAGACTCACATAATTTTTGTTAAAATAGATAATGGCCATGGTTTTCTAATCATGAAAAGTGTATGCAGGCAGCAACAGAGGTATAGCTCCTTCCAGGTGACCCAAGGTCCAAGCAGTTTAATACCTTCTCCACCAACTCCACATTTTAGGAAGCCAGAGCACTTGGAGAAGAGATGGCCTTCCCTCTGATGTTTCAATTCTTTTCATTAAAAATTAAAAATAAGCCATCTCTTTTTTGATGATCAAGTTAAGCTCCATAGCTCATTCACCAAATCAGTACTCCCCTTAAGGCAACCCTCTAGGCAGCTACATACACACCCTAAAAGCCCTGCTGATGCTAAAACCACTTTTGCAACTTCACTTTGAGAACTGCCTTCAGATCAAAGTTATGGCTCACCCAAGGTTGTCAATTTCATTGTATTTTGTTTTTCCACTTGTCATACACATGCAGTTGGATCTTGAAAAGAGGCCAAACATTTTGTCATAATTTGAGCATATCCAGAACAGCTGTCAGGCAACAACATCTCCTCCACACACATGCACCCCACACCACCCAATCTCACACAGCCCAAACAGCCTTATAAGGACACGCCAATTTATTCTCACAGCTGAAGCTTCTATCATTGTTCACTCTTACTCAACTGCTTTTTTTTTAACTTTTTATTTTGTGTTGGAGTATAGCCAATTAACAATGTTGTGAGTTTCAGGTGAACAACAGAGAGACTTAGCCATACGTATATACATGTATCCATTCTCCCCCAAACTCCCCTCCCTTCCAGGCCTGAATTGTTTTTTAATAAAATAGCTGGAGATTGGAGGATAATATGTAGTATGACCAAAGCACAGGCTGGTATTCCCTTAGGAGAAGCTCAAAAGCTCTGATCCTTATGACTAAGAGGTAACCTTAGAAAGACATTTAATCCATCCTCCAGTGTCAAGCTGGGTTTCTTTCCACATTCAGGGCTATCAGAGACCAAGATACACTGGACCAGTTTTCAGTAATGGAGTGCTAACCACTTGCTATTCCTCACACATGCCAGGCATGGTCTCACTTTACACCATTCATATCTGCTGAATGGCTCTTGTGCACAGCTAACTCACCTCCTTCAAGCTTCTGATTAAATATTTTATGTACTATATTCATATTTAAAATTGTAATCATTCCCTACTCCTCTCTGAATTCCTGTCAACACTATTCTGTTGCTTTTATCCACATGTGTCAACTTCTCATATACTGTGTAATTTATTAATTAATTACACTTCTATTTCTTTTTCATCTCCCCTCCAAAATCACTGCAGACAGTGACTGCAGCCATGAAATTAAAAGACACTTGCTCCTTGGAAGAAAAGCAATGACAAACCTAGACAGCGTATTAAAAAGCAAAGACATCACTTTGCCAAGACAGCATATTAAAAAGCAGAGATATCACTTTGCCGACAAAGGTCCATATAGTCAAAGCTATGGTTTTTCAGTAGTCATGCACAGATGTGAAACTTGGACCATAAAGAAGGCTGAGTGCCGAAGAATTGATGTTTTCAAATTGTGGAGCTGGAGAAGACCCTTGAGAGTCCCTTGGACAGCAAGGAGATCAAACCAGTAAATCCTAAAAGAAATCAGTCCTGAATATTCATTGGAAGGACTGATGCATAAGCTGACACCCCAATACTTTGGATACCTCATGTGAAGAACCAACCCACTGGAAAAGACCCTGATGCTGGGAAAGATTGAGGGCAGGAGGAGAAGGGGATGACAGGGGATGAGACGGTTGGATGGCATCATCAACTCAATGGCCATGACTTGGAACAAACTCTGGGAGATAGTGAAGGACAGGAAAGCCTGGCATGCTGCAGTTCACAGAGTCACAAAGGGTCGGACACAACTTAGCAACTGAACAACAACAGAAGGCAGGAATTTTTTCCCTCTTATTGATTGAATTTCCAAAGTGCTTAGAATTGAAGGTAACACCTAGTTGACACTCAAAAATTTGTGTTGAACAGATAAATGCTAGCAAAGATCTTCTTATCCTAACCACTACCCATTCCTTCAATAATATGCTTAGTGGACAATCATGAGGTCTTTCCTTGGCCATTCAGTATCTTCTGTCATGTTTCTGTTATCTGGATATGGTAAGCACTGAAGCTAAGGTGGTTTCATGAACATGTGTACATGTAGGATTTTTCTAATCTTGCCTTTTCTTGCAGAATCACAAGCATGAAGAATACCTATGGTCCACAGCACCATCAAGTACATTGAGATACACTGAGCCAGGAAAGATGGGGTAGGTTGTGGAGTGAGGAACATGGAGTTCATAAAAGTCAGGGAGATTCTGCAGGTAACACAAGACTGTGCATATGTATAAGCATGAGAAAATGATGTTAGGGAGTTCATGGTTAATAACCCTGTACCTACACCATCTGGGAGGTGCATGATCCTACCTGTCAATCACCATGCCTCCCTGACCCAGCAAAAATAAACACATCAAAAGCTCAGTCTTCATATGAGTTTTCACCATGTGGTTTATTTAGCTCCCTCTACAACTTTCCCAACCAAACAAAAAAAGAAAGCAAATTTTAATTTTATTTTAAGCCTTTAGGACTATAAAGAAAGAATAAAGATGAGAAAATACTATTGTTGAAGTTGTTGCTTTCATTCTCTCTCCCCTTTTAGAAAACAGTTTAAAATGTTTAAAAGGTCATAACTCACTATCAATTAATTGAAAGCCACCATTTGAAATGTGTGCTAGCATATACCCATTCATACGGGGTTTTCTTGTGTGGTTTTTAAAGTTATTCTAAGTGCATATGCAGTATAACTATAAAATGAAATTTACAGTCCAGCACCAGATTTGGCTAGAGAAATTGAGTGAGACCATTCACCGTTGTGCAAATTAAAGACATAGGGTCCATGTGTCTACCAAGGAGACTTCTATTATACTCATCACCTTCTGGTGCCCTTCAGAAACATCATCAGAAGTAAACTGTCAAAGCATTCACCTTTCTCCCTGAGCAGTTTTAATTAAGCTCACATATGTAGGTACCAAAAATGCTACTTTTAAAACTGCACTAGTCTTTTTAATCTTGAAGAGTAGTCTAACAGCATCATAGTCTGTGTAGAAAATCCAACGGAATCTGCAAGAAAAAGATGAAAGATAGTGAGTTTATTGAAGTCTCAGGATACAAGATCAATGTACAAAAATCAACTGCATTTTTATATACTAGAAAAAAACTAATGGAAACTGAATTTTTGAAAATACTACTTAACAATAGCAACAAAATATTTGAAATACTTAGGAGTAAATATCACAAGATATGTGCAAGACCTAAAATCAACAAAACATTGCAGAGAGAAATTAAATCAAATTTACATAAATGGTAAGATTATAATATGTTTATTGGCTGGAAGGCTCAGTTGTTAAAATGTCAATTGTTCCTGCTGCTGCTGCTGCTGCTGCTAAGTTGCTTCAGTCGTGTCCAACTCTGTGCAACCCCAGAGATGGCAGCCCATCAGGCTTCCCCGTCCCTGGGATTGTCCAGGCAGGAACACTAGAGTGGGTTGCCATTTCCTTCTCTAATGGGTGAAAGTGAAGTCGCTCAGTCATGTCCAACTCCTATTGATCTATTTTGTTGTTGTTCAGACACCAAGTCATGTCCAACTCTGTGACTCTGTGAACCGCATCACACCAGGCTTCCCTGTCCTTCACTATCTCCCAGAGTTTGCTCAAACTCATCTCCACTGAGTCAGTAATGCCATCCAACAGTCTTGTCCCCTTCTCCTATCTTAAGTCTTTCCCAGCACCAGGATCTTTCCTAATAGGTCAGCTCTTCACATCAAGTGGCCAAAGTATTGTGGCTTCAGCTTCAGCATCAGTCCTTCCAATGAATATATAGGGCTGATTTCTTTCAAAATTAACTGGTTTGATCTCCTTGCTGTCCGAGGGACTCTTGAGAAAGAGTCTTCTCCAGCACCGTAGTTCGAAATCATCAATTCTTCGGCGCTCAGCCTTCTTTATGGTCCAACCTTCAGTACTTGACTACTGGAAATAGACTCAATAAAATTCCAAACAAAATCCCAGTAGGCATTTTTGGTAGAACCTAGCAATTTTATTCTAAAATTTGTCTTGAAATGAAAAGGACCTTAAAAAAACAAAACAATTTTGAAAAAGAAGACCAAAGTTGTAAAACACTACACAGTAATCAATACAATGTGATACTGTCATCAACAGAGACACAGTCAATGTAAAAGATGTATGTTCCATATTTGCCTCAATATATGGACAACTAAATTTTTCTTTAGTAATTGACATACAACATTATATTAGTTTCAGATGTACAACATAATGATTTGATATTTGTATACATTACATATTATGAAATGTTCACCACAAGAAGTCTATTTAACATCCATCACCATACATAGTTACAACACTTTTTCTTGTGATGAAAACTTACAAGATCTACTCTCTTACAACTTTCTAATATATGACACTATATTATTAACTATCGTAACCATATCGTAGTTTACATTCCCATGACGTTTTTTTTTTTTCTGTAGCTGTTAATTTGTACATTTTAACCCCCTTCATTTGCACCCACTCTCCTCAACCCTGTCTCTGGCAACCACCAATCTGTTCTATGTATCCATGAGCTCAGGGTGGGGTTTATTGGGGGTTTTGTTGTTTGTTTTCTATTGTGTTGCTTTTTAGAGTTTACATATGTGAGATCATATACTTATTCCACATAGCATAATGCCCTCGAGGTCCATCCATACTGTCAAAAATGGCAAGATTTCCTTTTTTTATGGCAGAATAAATATTACTATATATAAGTATATATAAGCTTACTTAACTTATATGCAGAGTTCAGTTCAGTCAATCAGTCATGTCCTACTCTTGGCGACCCCAAAATCGCAGCACGCCAGGCCTCCCTGTCCATCACTAACTCCCGGAGTCCACCCAAACTCATGTCCAGCGAGTCGGTGATGCCATCCAGCCATCTCATCCTCTGTCATCCCCTCCTCCTCCTGTCTGCAATCCCTCCCAGCATCAGGGACTTTTCAAATGAGTCAATGCGTCGCATGAGGTGGCCAAAGTACTGGAGTTTCAGCTTCAGCATGAGTCTTTCCAATGAACACCCAGGACTGATCTCCTTTAGGATGGACTGATTGGATCTCCTTACAGTCCAAGGGACTTTCAAGAGTCTTCTCCAACACCACAGTTCAAAAGCATCTATTCTTCTGCGCTCACCTTTCTTTATAGTCCAACTCTCACATCCATACATGACCACTGGAAAAACCATAGCCTTGACTAGATGGACCTTTGTTGGCAAAGTAATATCTCTGCTTAAATGCTATCTAGATTGGTCATAACTTTCCTTCCAAGGAGTAAGCGTCTTTTATTTAATGGCTGCAATCACCATATGCAGTGATTTTGGAGTCCAAAAAAATAAAGTCTGACACTGTTTCCACTGTTTCCCCATCTATTTCCCGTGAAGTGATGGGACCAGATGCCATGATCTTCGTTTTCTGAATGATGAGCTTTAAGCCAACTTTTTCACTCTCCTGTTTCACTTTCATCAAGAGGTTTTTTAGTTCCTCTTCACTTTCTGCCATAAGGGTGGTGTCATCTGCATATCTGAGGTTATTGCTATTTCTTGCAGCAATCTTAATTACAGCTTGTCCTTCTTCCAGCCCAGCATTTCTCATGATGTACTCTGCATATAAGTTAAATAAGCCGAGTGATAATATACAGCCTTGACGTACTCCTTTTCCTATTTGGAAACAGTTTGTTGTTCCATGTCCACTTTTAACTGTTGCTTCCTGACTTACATATAGGTCAAGAGGCAGATCAGGTGGTCTGGTATTCCCATCTCTTTCAGAATTTTCCACAGTTTATTGTGATCCACACAGTCAAAGGCTTTGGCATAGTCAATAAAGCAGAAATAGATGTTTTTCTGGAACTCTCTTGCTTTTTCCATGATCCAGCAGATGTTGGCAATTTGATCTCAGGTTCCTCTGCCTTTTCTAAAACCAGCTTGAACATTTGGAAGTTCACAGTTCATGTATTGCTAAAGCCTGGCTTGGAGGATTTTGAGCATGACTTTACTAGTGTGTGAGATGAGTGCAATTGTGCAGTAGTTTGAGCACTCTTTGGCATTGCCTTTCTTTGGGATTGGAATGAAAACTGACCTTTTCCAGTCCTGTGGCCACTGCTGAGTTTTCCAAATTTGCTGGTATATTGAGTGCAGCACTTTCACAGCGTCATCTTTCAGGATTTGGAATAGCTCTACTGGAATTCCGTCACCTCCACTAGCTTTGTTCATAGTAATGCTTTCTAAGGCATACTTGACTTCACATTCCAGGATGTCTGGCTCTAGGTCAGTGATCACACCATTGTGAATATCCGGGTCATGAAGATCTTTTTTGTACAGTTCTTCTGTGTATTCTTGCCATCTCTTCTTAATATTCTCTGCTTCTGTTAGGTCCATACCATTTCTGTCCTTTATCGAGCCCATCTTTGCATGAAATGTTCCTTTGGTATCTCTGATTTTCTTGAAGAGATCCCTAGTCTTTCCCATTCTGTTGTTTTCCTCTATTGCTTTGCATTGATCGCTGAGTAAGGCTTTCTTATCTCTCCTTGCTATTCTTTGGAACTCTGCATTCAGATGCTTATATCTTTCCTTTTCTCCTTTGCTTTTCACTTCTCTTCTTTTACAGCTATTTGTAAGGCCTCCCCCAACAGCCATTTTGCTTTTTTGCATTTCTTTTCCATGGGGATGGTCTTGATCCCTGTCTCCTGTACAATGTCACGAACCTCATAGTTCATTAGACATAGTTCATTAGGCACTCTGTCTATCAGATCTAGTCCCTTAAATCTATTTCTCACTTACACTGTATCAGAAGGGATTTGATTTAGGTCATCCCTGAATGGTCTAGTGGTTTTCCCTACTTTCTTCAATTTAAGTCTGAATTTGGCAATAAGGAGTTCATGGTCTGAGCCACAGTCAGGTCCCGGTATTGTTTTGCTGACTGTATAGACCTTCTCCATCTTTGGCTGCAAAGAATATAATCAATCTGATTTCGGTGTTGATCATCTGGTGATGTCCATGTGTAGAATCTTCTCCTGTGTTCTTGGAATAGGGTGTTTGCTATGACCAGTGCGTTCTCTTGGCAAAACTCTATTAGCCTTTGCCCTGCTTCATTCCGTACTCCAATGCCAAATTTGCCTGTTACATATGATGTATATGCAGAGCACATCATGTGAAATGCTGGGATGGATAAAGCACAATCTAGAATCAAGATTGCCAGGAGAAATATCAATCATCTTAGATATGTCGATGACACCACCCTTATGGCAGAAAGTGAAGAGGGACTAAAGAGCCTCTTGATGAAAGTGAAAGAGGAGAGTAAAATGCTGGCTTCAAACTCAATATTCAAAAAACTAAGATCAAGGCATCCAGTCCCATCACTTCTTGGCAAATAGATGTGGAAACAATGGAACAGGGACAGACTTGGGTTTCAAAATCACTGCAGATAGTGACTGCAGCCATGAATTAAAAGATGCTTTCTCCTTACATCCTGGAGAAAAGGATGCTTTCTCCTGGAAGAAAAGCTATAACACACCTAAACAGTATATTAAAAAGCAAAGACATTACTTTGCCAACAAAGGTCCATCTAGTCAAAGTTATGGTTTTTCCAGTAGTCATGTATGGATGTGAGAGTTGGACTGTGAAGAAGACTGAGCGCCGAAGAATTGATGCTTTTGAACTGTGGTGTTGGAGAAGACTCTTGAGAGTCCCTTGGACTGCAAGGAGATCCAACCAGTCCATTCTATAGGAGATCAGCCCTGAGATTTCTTTGGAAGGACTGATGCTAAAGCTGAAACTACAGTACTTTGGCCACCTCATGTGAAGAGTTGACTCACTGGAAAAGACCCTGATGCTGGGAGGGATTGGGGGCAGGAGGAGAAGGGGACGACAGAGGATGAGATGGCTGGATGGCATCACTGACTCAATGGACGTGAGTCTGAGTGAACTCCAGGAGTTGGTGATAGACAGGGAGGCCTGGCATGCTGTGATTCATGGGGTTGCAAAGAGTCGGACACGACTGAGTACTGAACTGAACTGAGACTGTAGTCCTCCAGGCTTCTCTGTCCATGGGATTTCCCAGGCAAGAATTCTGTAATGGGTTGCTGTTTCCCTCTTTAGGGCATCTTCTGGGGTCAGGAATCAAATATGCATCTCCTACATTGGCAGGCTGATTCTTTACCGCTGAGCCACCAGGGAAGCCTTCATTAGTCATTCAGTTCAGTTCAGTTCATTTGCTTAGTCGTGCCTGACTCTTTGCAATCCCATGAATCACAGCACGCCAGGCCTCCCTGTCTATCACCAACTCCCGGAGGTCACTCAGACTCACGTCCACTGAGTCATTGATGCCATCCAGCCATCTCATCCTCTATCACCCCCTTCTCCTCCTGCCCCCAATCCCTCCCAGCATCGGGTCTTTTCCAATGAGTCAACTCTTCACATGAGGTGGCCAAAGTACTGGAGTTTCAGCTTCAACATCAGTCCTTCCAATGAACACCCAGGTCTGGTCTCCTTTAGGATGGACTGATTGGATGTCCTGGCAGTCCAAGGAACTCTCAAGAGTCTTCTCCAACACCACTATTCAAAAGCATCAATTCTTCGGTGCTCAGCTTTCTTCACAGTCCAGCTCTCACATCCGTGCATGACCACTGGAAAAACCATAGCCTTGACTACACAGACCTTTGTTGGCAAAGTAATATCTCTGCTTTTGAATATGCTATCTAGGTTGGTCATAACTTTTCTTCCAAGGAGTAAGTATCTTTTAATTTCATGGCTGCAGTCACCATGTGCAGTGATTTTGGAGCCCAAAAAAAAATAAAGTCTGACACTGTTTCCACTCTTTCTCCATCTATTTCCCATAAAGTGATGGGGCCATATGCCATGATCTTAGTTTTCTGAGTGTTGAGCTTTAAGCCAACTTTTTCACTTTCCTCTTTCACTTTCATCAAGAGGCTTTTTAGTTCTTCATCACTTTCTGCCATAAGGGTGGTGTCATCTGCATATCTGAGGTTATTGATATTTCTCCCAGCAATCTTGATTCCAGCTTGTATTTCTTCCAGTCCAGCGTTTCTCATGATGTACTCTGCATAGAAGTTAAAAAAGCAGGGTGACAATATACAGCCTTGATATATTCCTTTTCCTATTTGGAACCAGTCTGTTGTTCCATGTCCAGTTCTAACTGTTGCTTCCTGACCTGCATATAGGTTTCTCAAGAAACCTTTGCAACCAAAGATGGAGAAGCTCTATGTAGTCAGCAAAAACAAGACCGGGAGCTGACTGTGGCTCAGATCATGAACTCCTTATTGCCAAATTCAGACTGAAATTGAAGAAAGTAGGGAAAACCACTAGACCATTCAGGTATGACCTAAATCAAATCCCTTATGATTATACAGTGGAAGTGATAAATAGACTTAAGGGCCTAGATCTGATAGATAGAGTGCCTGATGAACTATGTAATGAGGTTCGTGACATTGTACAGGAGACAGGGATCAAGACCACCCCCATGGAAAAGAAATGCAAAAAAGCAAAATGGCTCTCTGAAGAGACCTTACAGATAGCTGTGAAAAGAAGAGAAGTGAAAAGCAAAGGAGAAAATGAAAGATATAAACATCTGAATGCAGAGTTCCAAAGAATAGCAAGGAGAGATAAGAAAGCCTTCCTCAGCAATCAGTGCAAAGAAATAGAGGAAAACAACAGAATGGGAAAGACTAGAGATCTCTTCAAAAAAATTAGAGATACCAAGGGAATATTTCATGCAAAGATGGGCTCAATAAAGGACAGAAATTGTATGGACCTAACAGAAGCAAGGGGAAGGCAATGGCACCCCACCCCAGTACTTTTGCCTGGAAAATCCCATGGACAGAGGAGCTTGGTAGGCTCCAGTCCATGGGGTCGCTGAGAGTCGGATACGACTGAGCGACTTCACTTTCACTTTTCACTTTCATCCATTCGAGAAGGAAATGGCAACCCACTCCAGTGTTCTTGCCTGGAGAATCCCAGGGATAGGGGACCCTGGTGAGCTTCCGTCTATGGGGTCGCACAGAGTCGGACACGACTGAAGCGACTTAGCAGCAGTAGCAGCAACAGAAGCAAAGATATTAAGAAGAGATGGCAAGAAGACATAGAAGAACTGTACAAAAAAGAAGACCAAGATAATCACGATGGTGTGATCACTCACCTAGAGCCAGACATCCTGGAATGTGAAGTCAAGTATGCCTTAGAAAGCATCACTACGAACAAAGCTAGTGGAGGTGATGGAATTCCAGTTGAGCTATTCCAAATCCTGAAAGATGATGCTGTGAAAGTGCTGCACTCAATATGCCAGCAAATTTGGAAAACTCAGCAGTGGCCACAGGACTGGAAAAGGTCAATTTTCATTCCAATCCCTAAGAAAGGCAATGCCAAAGAATGCTCAAACTACTGCACAATTGCACTCATCTCACACGCTAGTAAAATAATGCTTAAAATTCTCCAAGCCGGGCTTCAGCAATATGTGAACCATGAACTTCCAGATGTCCAAGCTGGTTTTAGGAATGGCAGAGGAACCAGAGATCAAATTGCCAACATTAGTCATTAGATAAATACAAATGAAAGCCACGAAGAAACCACATGCATCTTAAAATAGCTAAAATTAAAAGACTGACTATACCAAGTTTTGGTGAGAATGTAGAAGAATTGTTAGGTCTATAAAATGACTCAGTCACTTCAGAAAAAATACTTTGCCAGTTTCTTTAAATGCTAGGAACTCAGTCTCTTTAAAAGTTAAGCATTCTTCTATGATCTAGCCATTCCACTCCTAGGTATTGACCTAAGAGAAGTAAAACCATGTGTCCATATAAAAATTTAGACAGGAATGTTCATAACAGCTCCTATGTTCATAGCAGACTATAGTAATCAAAAGCTGGTACACAACCCAAAGCAACAGGTAAATGGATAAACACATCATGGTATATTGATATATAAAGTATTAATACATGTATAACATGAATGAATCTCAAAATAATTATTTTGTGTGAAAGAAACCAGACTTAAAAAGAGTTGCATTCGTGCAACATTGTAGATCATGCAAACTAATCTATAGTGGCAGAAAGAAGATTGGTAGTTATACAATGATGTTTCAGAGAGGATTGAGAGGAAAAGTGTAGAAAGTGGGAGAGGAAATTTGAAGGGATAATGGTCATGCTCATTATTTATATTGTGGCGATGGTTTCACAGATCTGATATATACATCTATCAAAACTTATCAAATTGGTCACTTTAAATACATATCAGATCAGATCAGTCGCTCAGTCATGTCCGACTCTTTGCGACCCCATGAACTGCAGCACGCCAGGCCTCCCTATCCATCACCAGCTCTCTGAGGTCACTCACACTCACATCCATCGAGTCAGTGATGCCATCCAGCCATCTGATCCTCTGTCGTCCCCTTCTCCTCCTGCCCCCAATCCCTCCCAGCATCAGAGTCTTCTCCAATGAGTCAACTCTTCGCATGAGGTGGCCAAAATACTGGAGTTTCAGCTTTAGCATCATTCCTTCCAAAGAAATCCCAGGGCTGATCTCCTTCAGAATGGACCGGTTGGATCTCCTTGCAGTCCAAGGGACTCTCAAGAGTCTTCTCCAACACCACAGTTCAAAAGCATCAATTCTTCGGCACTCAGCCTTCTTCACAGTCCAGCTCTCACATAACTTGCTGTATATAAGAAGTGAAGTGAAGTCGCTCAGTCGTGTCCGACTCTTTGCGACCCCATGGACTATAGCCTATCAGGCTCCTCCGTCCATGGGATTTTCCAGGCAAGGGTACCGGAGTGGGTTGCCATTGCCTTCTCCAGGGGATCTTCCCTACCCAGGGATTGAACCCGGGTCTCCCACATTGTGGGCAGACACTTTATCCTCTAAGCCCAAGTTATACCTTAATAAAGCTAGTTTTTTAAACTTCAAACAAGCAAAATTTTTTTAAAAGTATTCTAAAAAGATGCAGTTATCCCTGACAGAGAGATCACATAGTAAGCCTCATTAGCTACTATCTTACTGGAGAAAGAGAATGAAAAGTTATTATTAAGGACAAACTTCCTAATTTTTCAAATAACATGCCATAATGACACACTTACTAGACAACCCAAAACTCTGACCATTTTTACAAAGTCATGTGATACTTAATCCCCTCAGAGACATTTCCTTTGCACACCAAGTTCCCACTTCAGCCCTTATAGAATTAAAGGGTGGGTACTATCTGGCCTGGAGCAATTTTGCTCACTATTTATGCCCATTTTATTTCTCTCCTCTTTCTACCCAAGCCCCAAACACAAGAGTCCACCAATCTCAGAAGAGAGAGAGGGAAAAAAAGGACATTCCCTGGATGCCAGTTAGTCACCTTAACCTCTTGGGTGATATTTCCTCAAGGACAGGAAAGGGAATCAGAATGCCCTGCCATCCTTGGAAATAGCATTGTGCCTGCTCCTTAGTCAGGACCCTGGTCTGCTGTGTAGATGTGGTCTCCCCCTTTATACCTACCTCAGCTCATTGAGCTACAAAGATAACAAGTAGACCCTAACGAAGGAGCTCTTGGGCTGAAGGAGATCAATTCCACAGTTCATGTCTAATGGAGCAGGCACTACTGCTCAGAAATGATGAGAAAGCTCAAGAGACTGGGGAAACAGAAATGTATGACATCCTCATAGGTTCAAAAGGGCCTTCACAAGATTCCTCACCCCGTAGGCTGACTAATATATGATACTCAGCACCGCAAGGGTATCCAGTGCTGGCAAGCAACCCAACCGACTCAACTGACAGGAGTTGAGTGGAAGAAGGAAAGGACCCTGACTTTCTCTGTGCTCTTTTCATTAAAAAGGTGAGGGGTTTCTGGCAGAATCACACTTCTAGAGAGGCGTCATCCATCAGCCAGTAGAGACCATTTCAAACCCTGCTTCCTGTCAGATAGCATCCTAGCTCTTCGTGACATTGAAGGCAAACTCTAATGCGCATAGCGTTGGCAACTTGGCCGGCCACTGGAGTGTGAGCCGCCCTCAGCAACTTTGACCTCCTCACACTGCAATGAGAGGAAACTGTGATCCGGAGCTGACATTTCCTCAGAGCATCGCCCAACTTTCCCAACACAGGACCACAACTCACTGATAATGGTGCTTTGAAGTGTCTGGCCCAGGGCCAGGAAACATTGGAAGTGTCCTTTGGAGAATATCTGTTTTAGATTACTTCCAATTTATAGGAAGCCACACATGCTAACTTTAGCCTTTCTCCTGCCTTCAGAACGTGGAGTCTGCAGGCTGATTGATCTCTAGCCTTCTCTTTTGGCTCAGATCTAAATGGCAAGCCCACGGGGTCTGGATGTTTCTGTTCAGCTTTTTTTCCCTTCTGTACTGCATTCCAGCCCTACATACATTTCTGTTCTTTGGGCCTTCCCTCCAACTGCTTTGGTCATAATTCTCATATCCACGGGACATTCCACTTCTCCCTGTGGGACATTTATTCAGAAGGCATTTTTGCCGTGGAAACCTAAATCCACCTAACAATTAAATACCATTCTAAAGTGTCTCATTATAATACCACTTTGGTTGTACGATGACTCCAATGATATGCCCCAAAATATGAAACATATCTCCCATTGTAGCTTAAATATCCAAACCCACTTTATCATGGCCTTCTACTACCAGGTCAAAACAATGATAAAAAATGGTCCTGTGGAAATGTATGTTGTTAGTTCCACTAACACATTCAGTTCCCTAAACTGGACTTGATTACTTCTCTCTGTAGCAATCTGCTTGGCAGATAAATATAAATGACAATCTAAATGCTTCCCACTCAACCAAGGTCTTTGGGCCAGCAGCATTGCCATCACCTGGGAGGTTATTAGAAACACAGACTATCCAGCTGTCACCCCAAATCAAGGGAAAAAGAAAGTGCATTTTAACAAGGTCTTCAGTGTATGTGTACACTCACATTTGAGAAACACTCCTTTAAATAAAATAGCCCCTTGTCCCTTAAAGGAATTGGGGGGAAAAAAATCAAGGAAGAAAGTCTTCCACACTCCAGGTGGAAGGGGCCTCGGACTGCAGTGCTGCTGTAAGAAAGTCTTGGCCAGACTTAGGAGAGGATCTGGAGGTAAGATGGCCCGTTAGAGGAGTCCAGAGGTGAGCAGGTTTTAGCATCTCTGTTCATTGTTTAGGATTCGCCTAAGGGAGTAAGTCAGAGTGCAAACATAAGAAAGGACTGGAAGATACAACAGGTGGAAGACTTCAGCTACCTGTGCTCCTCATGGCTAGTTCTTTTAAGGAAAGATTAGATTGAAGTAATACTCAGACATTAAAAAGAATTCAATAATACCATTGGCAATAATACGGATAGACCTAGAGATTATCATACTCAGGTCAGAAAGACAAAGACAAATGATATCACTGATATGTGGAATCTAAAACACAATACAAAGAAATACATGTACGAAATAGAAACAAACTCATAACATAGAGAACAGACTTGTAGTTGCCTAAGGACTTGGAGAAGGGAAGAACTGGGAGCTTGGGGTTCACAGACGCAAATTACCATATATAAGATGAATAAACAATAAGGTCCTATTGTATAGCACAGGGAACTGGATTCAATGCCCTGTGATATATCATAATAGAAAAGAATATGAAAAAGAATATATATATATATATATGTCTATCACTAGGACCACAGCCTTGTCTAAATCAATGAAACTAAGCCATGCCCGTGGGGCAACCCAAGATGGGTGGGTCATGGTAGAGAGATCTGACAGGATGTGGTCCACTGGAGAAGGGAATGGCAAACCACTTCAGTATTCTTGCCTTGAGAACCCCATGAACAGTATGAAAAGGCAAAATGATAGGATACTAAAAGAGAAATTCCCCAGGTCAGCGGTGCCCAATATGCTATTGGAGATCAGTGGAGAAATAACTCCAGAAAGAATGAAGGGATGGAGCCAAAGCAAAAAGAATACCCAGCTGTGGATGTGACTGGTGATAGAAGCAAAGTCCGATGCTGTAAAGAGCAATATTGCATAGGAACCTGGAATGTCAGGTCCATGAATCAAAGCAAATTAGAAGTGGTCAAACAAGAAATGACAAGAGTAAATGTCGACATTCTAGGAATCAGCGAACTGAATTGGACTGGAATGGGTGAATTTAACTCAGATGACCATTATATCTACTACTGCAGGCAGGAATTCCTCAGAAGAAATGGAGTGGCCATCATGGTCAACAAAAGAGTCCAAAATGCAGTACTTGGATGCAGTCTCAAAAACGACAGAATGATCTCTGTTCATTTCCAAGGCAAACCATTCAATGTCACAGTAATCCAAGTCTATGCCCCAACCAGTAACGCTGAAGAAGCTGAAGTTGAATGGTTCTATGAAGACCCACAAGACCTTTTAGACCTAACACCCAAAAAAGATGTCCTTTTCATTATAGGGGACTGGAATGCAAAAGTAGGAAGTCAAGAAACACCTGGAGTAACAGGCAAATTTGGCCTTGGAATACGGAATGAAGCAGGGCAAAGACTTAAAGAGTTTTGCCAAGAAAATTCACTGGTCATAACAAACACTCTCTTCCAACAACACAAGAGAAGACTCTACACATGGACATCACCAGATGGTCAACACCGAAATCAGATTGATTATATTCTTTGCAGCCAAAGATGGAGAAGCTCTATACAGTCAGCAAAAACAAGACCAGGAGCTGACTGTGGCTCGGACCATGAACTCCTTATTGCCAAATTCAGACTGAAATTGAAGAAAGTAGGGAAAACCACTAGACCATTCAGGTAAGACCTAAGTCAAATCCTTTATGATTATACAGTAGAAGTGATAAATAGATTTAAGGGCCTAGATCTGATAGATAGAGTGCCTGATGAACTATGTAATGAGGTTCCTGACATTGTACAGGAGACAGGGACCAAGACCATCCCCATGGAAAAGAAATGCAAAAAAGCAAAATGGCTGTCTGAGGAGGCATTGCAGATAGCTGTGAAAAGAAGAGAAGCAAAAAACAAAGGAGAAAAGGAAAGATATAAACATCTGAATGCAGAGTTCCAAAGAATAGCAAGGAGAGATAAGAAAGCCTTCCTCAGCAATCAATGCAAAGAAATAGAGGAAAACAACAGAATGGGAAAGACTAGGGATCTCTTCAAGAAAATCAGAGATACCAAAGGAACATTTCATGCAAAGATGGGCTCGATAAAGGACAGAAATGGTATGGACCTAACAGAAGCAGAAGATATTAAGAAGAGGTGGCAAGAATACACAGAAGAACTGTACAGAAAAGAGCTTCACGACCCAGATAATCACTATGTTGTGATCACTGACCTAGAGCCAGACATGCTGGAATGTGAAGTCAAGTGGGCCTTATAAAGCATCACTACGAACAAAGCTAGTGGAGGTGATGGAATTCCAGTTGAGCTATTCCAAATCCTGAAAGATGACACTGTGAAAGTGCTGCACTCAATATGCCAGCAAATTTGGAAAACTCAGCAGTGGCCACAGGACTGGAAAAGGTCAGTTTTCATTCCAATCCCAAAGAAAGGCAATGCCAAAGAATGCTCAAACTACTGCACAATTGCCCTCATCTCACACGCTAGTAAAGTCATGCTCAAAATTCTCCAAGCCAGGCTTCAGCAATATGTGAACCGTGAACTTCCTGATGTTCAAGCTGGTTTTAGAAAAGACAGAGGAACCAGAGATCAAATTGCCAACATCTGCTGGATCATCAAAAAAGCAAGAGCATTCCAGAAAAGCATCTATTTCTGCTTTATTGACTATACCAAAGCCTTTGACTGTGTGGATCACAATAAACTGTGGAAAATTCTGAAAGAGATGGGAATACTAGACCACCTGATCTGCCTCTTGAGAAATCTGTATGCAGGTCAGGAAGCAACAGTTAGAACTGGACATGGAACAATGCACTGGTTCCAAATAGGAAAAGGAGTACGTCAAGGCTGTATATTGTCACCATGTTTATTTAACTTATATGCAGAGTACATCATGAGAAACTCTGGGCTGGAAGAAACACAAGCTGGAATCAAGATTGCTGGGAGAAATATCAGTAACCTCAGATATGCAGATGACACCACCCTTTATGGCAGAAAGTGAAGAGGAACTAAAAAGCCTCTTGATGAAAGTGAAAGTGGAGAGTGAAAAAAGTTGGCTTAAAGCTCAACATTCAGAAAATGAAGATCATAACAACCGGTCCCATCACTTCATGGGAAATAGATGGGGAAACAGTGGAAACAGTGTCAGACTTTATTTTTCTGGGCTCCAAAATCACTACAGATGGTGACTTTAGCCATGAAATTAAAAGACGCTTACTCCTTGGAAGGAAGGTTATGACCAACCTAGATAGCACATTCAAAAGCAGAGACATGACTTTGCCAACAAAGGTTCATCTAGTCAAGGCTATGGTTTTTCCAGTGGTCATGTATGGATGTGAAAGATGGACTGTGAAGAAAGCTGAGTGCCGAAGAACTGATGCTTTTGAACTGTGGTGTTGGAGAAGACCCTTGAGAGTCCCTTGGACTGCAAGGAGATCCAACCAGTCCATTCTGAAGGAGATCAGCCCTGGGATTTCTTTGGAAGGAATGATGCTAAAGCTGAAACTCTAGTACTTTGGCCACCTCATGCGAAGAGTTGATTCATTGGAAAAGACTCTGATGCTCGGAGGGATTGGGGGCAGGAGGAGAAGCGGACGACAGAGGATGAGATGGCTGGATGGCATCACTGACTCGATGGACGTGAATCTGAGTGAACTCTGGGAGTTGGTGATGGACAGGGAGGCCTGGCCTGCTGCGATTCAGGGGATCGCAAAGAGTTGGACACGACTGATCGACTGATCTGATCTGATGTATGTATAACTGAATCACTTGGCTATACAGAAGAAATTAACATTGTAAATCAATTCTACTTCAGTAAAATTAAAAATAAAAGCTGATACTTTCGAAAAAGTAATAAAAGAGACAAAATTTTAGCAGAATAAGTCAAGAAAACAGGCATTTGCAGCAACATGGATGGACCTAGAGATTATCACACTAAATGAAATAAATCAGACAAAGAAAAATAAATATCATATGAAGTCACTTAAATTAGAATTTAAAAAATAGTACAAATGGACTTATTTATGAAATAGACGCACACATATAGAAAACAGAATTACTGTTACCATTGGGAAGTGTAGTATGTGCGTGCTCAGTCAGGTCCGAATCTCTGCAGCACTACGGACTATAGCCAACCAGGCTCCTCTAAACATGGGATTTTCTAGGCAAGAATATTGGAGTGGGTTGCGATTTCCTTCTCCAATACCAAAGGGGACTATATTCAATAACTTGTGATCAACTATAACAGAAAAGAATCAAAAAAAGACAATATAGATGGATACATACATATATATGTATCCTACCAGGTTCCTCTCTCCATGGGATTCTCCAGGCAAGAATACTGGAGTGGGTTGCCATTTCCTTCTCCAGGGGATCTTCCCCACCCAGGGATCGAACCCAGGTCTCCTGCATTACAGGCAGACGCTTTAATCTCTGAGCCACTAGGGAAGCCACATACATATATATGTATAACTAAATAGTTTTGCTGTAAACATGAAAGTAACACAATATTGTAAATCAACTATATGCCAATTTCAGAAAAAGAAAATAAGGAAAAAGGGTATATTTAAAGAATATTAGGTGAGAAGGACAAATCTAGAGATATGGCAGAGCTTTCAAAAATTAAAAGAGGTATGAGTATTTTTAAGTTAATACATTTTAAACTTTAGCTTAAAGAAATAGAAAACCTAAATAAACAAACAAAAAAAAATCATTAAAGAAATTTAATTGGTCATCCAAAGTACTTCCCTTCAATGGACACCAGGTCCAAAGAGTTCTAGTAGGATAATGCTACAGAAACTGAAAGAAAGAGAAATTTTAAAATGTTCAGTTCAGTTCAGTTCAATCGCTCAGTCATGTCCAGCTCTTTGTGACCCCATAAACTTCAATATGCCAGGCCTCCCTGTCCATCACCAACTCCCGGAGTCCACCCAAACCCACGTCCGTTGAATCAGTGATGCCATCCAACCATCTCAACCTTGATCATCCCCTTCTCCTTCTGCCCTCAATCTTTCCCAGCATCAGGGTCTTTTCAAATGAATTAGCTCTTCACGTCAGGTGGTCGAAGTATTGGAGTTTCAGCTTCAACATCAGTCCTTCCAATGAACATCCAGGACTGATCTCCTTTAGGTTGGATCTCCTTGCAGTCCAAGGGACTCTTAAGCATCTTCTCCAACACCACAGTTCAAAAGCATCAATTCTTCAGCACTCAGCCTTCTTTATAGTCCAACTCTTACATCCATACATGACCACTGGCAAAACCATAGCCTTGACTAGACAGACCTTTGTTAACAAAGTAATGTCTCTGCTTTTTAATATGCTATCTAGGTTGGTCATGACTTTCCTTCCAAGAAGCAAGCATCTTTTAATTTCATGGCTGCAATCACCATCTGAAGTGATTTTGGAGCCCAAAAAAATAAAGTCAGCAATGTTAGGTTTTATCAAATAAATGGAGATTCAAAAGATCACCCTCAGTTCTCATGAAGTTGACTGGTACCTCTGATTTGTATCTACAACAGTTTCCTGAAGCTAAGCTCCCACATTTAATCCTGCTCACTAATCACAAACAGAGCTATACAGTTTCAGAGAGTTCAAAACTCATTCAATAAGCAACAGGAAGCTGTTTGAGAGGTTTCAGCATATAGGTGTCATGACGTATGAGAAAAATAAGTTTCCACAGATGTGTAGGACAGGTTAGAAGTAGTAAATACCAAGGATAAATTAGAAGAGAGAAGGGCAAGTGCTAGATAAGAGCAATAAAAACTCAGGACAGATGCAAGAAACACTGCACCAGAAGAAGTATCAAAATTTAGTAATTGATACAGTAACTTTCCATTTTACTGAAGTAGAGTTGATTTACAATATTGTGTTAGTTTCAGTTGTACAGCAAAGTGATTTATATACATATATTCATTTTTAAGATTCTTTTCTCATATAGATTATCTTATATATATATCATATATATGATATATCTATACTCATATAGAATATAGAGTAGAGTTCCCTATGCTATACAGTAGTTCCTTGTTGGTTTTCTATGTTATTTATCAGTATTGAAACAAACAAAAAGAGAAAGGAGAGCAGAAAGGAGATTTCACTTATAAGGCAACAGTTATCAATTGTGAGGATTTTTTTCCCCCCACAGAACATTTTTTAGCATCTGAAAATATTTTTGATTGTCACGTGGGCTTGTGGGGGTTCTACCATTATCAAGGTCACTGCTCAGCATCATGCAATGCACAGCAAAGCCCCCTTCAACAAAGAAGTGTCCAGGTTGAGAAACACTGCTCTAGAGTGATATGAAGAAAAGTAGTACCTTTGACCAAATCAGGAAAATTAGGAGAAGTCTTTAAAAGAAGATGATAGGCTCTGTTTTACACATGTTGGTTTCAGGTACTTAGAATATATACAGGTTAGACTGTTCATCAACCAGTAACACAAACATTATGTAAACATAAGCTTATTACGTGGTGGGGATAGCCTAAAGACCTTGGATTTGAAGCCTCACACAAACACAAAACTTCTCTGAAAACTTGATTTCTTCACTTATTCCCAAGGTATATTCAGCAAACATTCAGATCCTTTGATCCTTGGCTCCCTCAGCAAATTAAAAGTATTCTCAAATAGCTACGTTGTCTGCTCAGTTGTGTCCAGCTCTTTGTGGCCCTATGGACTTCAGCCTGCCAGGGTCCTCTGTCCACGGAATTCTCCAGGCAGGAATATTGGAGTGAGTAGCCATTCCCTTTTCCAGGGGATCTTCCTGACCCAGGAATCAAACCCGGGTCTCCTGCATTGCAGGCAGATTCTTTACCATCTGAGCCACCAGGGAAGCTATAGTGAGGAATAAATGTAACACATGTGAAAGCTTCAACACAACCTCTGGAACACATGAGATGCTCAATAAACAATATTCCCACAATAAGAATTAAGTCAAATCAGGTCAGTACTTCATTGCGTGGGCAAAGAAACAGGAGGAGTTGAGGATGCTCCCAAAGTATCTGACCTGGACCACTGGACACCTCTAGGAAGCATAAGAAAGAGAAGGCAAAAATAGGTGTGACTTTAAAAGAAAAAACAAAACAAAAAAATAGATGTAGTGGGTAGGAGTAGAGATATGGAAGAGGCAACATAATTCCTTCAATTAAACATCTATAAGTAAATTAACCATACATACAATATTTCTAAAATTCTCTTCCACAGAAACTACAGTTCAGATCATTGCAAACTCAAGTTCAAGTTCTTTGCAAGAAAAGAAAAAGGCATGTCATGGATACCTCTTAATCTTTGCTTCCTCCATTTGAACATCAATTTTTCAGTCTCTTCTCTAAATTTGGAGATATGTTTAGTGTTCTGGTCTCACCAGAATGAGATACTGGCATATTAAGATGATTCTGAATTTGTGTACTATCCCCAGAAATGTTTGCCTTTATAATGTTTGTCATAATGTTTGCCTTTATATTTTATGATTGGGAGCAGAGAAAGGCAGTTTAAAAAAAAAAAAAAAAAAAGAAATGTTTAATCCAAAGTCACAAGTGAGCAAATGCTATTAATGAAAGTCCGCAGTGGGTGCATTGGGTAGACAAGAGGAGAAGTGAAGTAGTGGATTTCTTGGCCAGTCTTGGATCCCAAACAGCAGAGTGTGAGCTGCACTTTGAACCAGACCCATCCAATGGTCTGTCTTCAAACATGTTACCCACCTGATCTGGTGGTTTTAGGGTTCCTAAAAGCTGGAAGTTTCCAGTACCTTTCAAGACCAGCACTAAATCACAGACCTGACATAAGTGAAGGTCTTCGTCTTACAGTTCTATATTGATTTGTTGCTTTTCCATTTTTTCCTTTTGCACATTTCTTTGTAGGTGTCTTGGTTAAAAATACTTTTTGGTGCTTGTTCACACCTGCTAGAAAGGTTAGAGGCTAAGTTGGGTCAGTACTTCATTGCTTTGAGTCAAGTGATCCAAAAAGACCAGAACAAGGTCTAGGAAGAAGGCAATTGTCAGAGAAGATCATAGAATTAAATCAGAACCATTTATGCGTACATATTCCTGAGTTCAAATTGAGCACATCTTTACGTGGATTTAACTTTGGGGGTTTAAAATCACTTGAACTGGTCACAGCAGAAGAGAGATGCTAGTAGTTGTGCATCTGTCTCTCAGTCCAATCTTTTCTGGCCTGCTTTCTTCAATTAATTTCCAAGAACCTTCTGATGTGTTTTTATAAATGTGGAGCACCCATTCCAATGAAGAGCCTGATGATATCTGCTTCCCATCAATACAATGGGAAATGGATGACCAGAACTTTGTCGAAGACAGTGCTGGACTCTGTTCAGTTGGGGGTCCCATCAATCTGGATGGCCATGACAGTCAGACCTGCTTATTTCTCCAGCCTCAGCTCACACAGCTTGCCCACACATCCTTTTTCTTCCAGCCACACTGCACTGCTTTCAGCTCCATTAATCTGCTGCTCCATCATATCCCTGGACCATTGTATCTGTACCACTGTCCAAAATGCTTCTCTGCCAGGTTAAGACCTATCTGTCTTCCAGCTGGAATAATAAAGATAATATTAGCACATACTCCAGAGGGTTGTAAGATTAAAAGAGGTCATCCATGTTATGTCCTCAGAATAGTATATGACCTCTTGTAAGCCCTTGATGGGCTTCCCTTGTGGCTCAGATGATAAAGAATCTGCCTGCAATGTGAGAGACCTGGGTTCCATCCCTGGGTTGGGAAGATCCCCTGGAGAAGGGAATGGCTATCCACTCTAGTATTCTTGCCTGGAGAATCCCATTGACAGAGGAGCCTGGAAGACTACAGTCCACAGGGTCTCAAAGAGTTGGACATGACTGAGCAACTAACACACAAGCCCTGGATACATTTTAGCTGTGATCCTTACTCTTCTTTCTAGATTAAGTTATCACCACTTACAGGAAACCTTCAATGAATCCTTTTCTCCCCATTGGGTGTCAGTTCTGTATGCACTTATTGTCCCTAAAGGTATCTCTCTCACAATAATAACAATAATGAAAACAAGCGATTATTGACTCTGTGTGTGTAGACACTGCCCTACATTCTTACAATACTTAATCCTCGCTGTAACACTATATGGTAGCTCTACTATTATTCCCATTTTAGAAAAGAACAAACACATGGGCTAAGCTATTTTCCAAGGTTAAACTGCTAAGATAGTAGGTGGCTGAATTAAAACCCAGAGTTCTCTGGTATAAGAATCAATGTCCATAGGGAACAGATTTGTAGTTGCCAAGGAGTCGGGGGAAGATTGGGAGTTTGGGATTGGCAGATGCAAACTATTACCTACGGGATGGATAAACAACAAGGTCCTACTATATAAAACAGGGAGTTATATTCAACATCCTTTAGTAAACTATAGTGGAAAAGAATATTAAAAAAATGTGTGCGTATATATATATATGTATGTATGTACACATATATAACTGAATCATTTTGCTGTACAGCAGAAATTAACACAACACTGTAAATCAACTATACTTTAATTACTAATTATAATAAAAAGTCAATTCTTAAAGTTTATCACATCAAATTTTATTTGCTGTTTTTGTTGCGATATTATATCTCCCCATTAGATTACAAGTTCTTCAACGACAGAAATCTATTTGTTGTTGCTGTCATTGTTTCTCCCAGACCCTGGCCTTGTACCTGATACTGAGCACTTGCTCTATGAACGTGCGATAAATGAATATACATACAAATTTCCACCAAAGAAGGAAAAGAAGGCTAGAAAATCTTGTCAAAATAAGTTGATCCAGGGACTTGTACTTTCCATTTTCTGCCTGTATGTTATGGTTAAGACCAGGCTCTAAACCCTGAGAGGTTCTGCTTGACTAAAATTCAGCTGCAAACATGGCCTCATAATCCCATAAACAGCGTGGTGTGGTCTACTGCTGCGCAAATCCATCAGAAGAAAGTGGTTGGACAGGACATGGCTCTTCCCCATGAAAAATCTATTTAACAAGGAAACCAACCAGAGACTGACTCATGCCTGGATCGCTTTACCTCTTCTTCCTGCCAAACAGCGTCCATCACTTCCCTGGACGCCAAATGCCCCACCTCCCCCTGCCCCATGGAGCCCCCCGACTCTCCACACCCACGTGAGAACACCACGCATCCGGTCTCCACATGCCTGCAATTCTCAGGCGAATTGCTAAAACCACATTAGCGTGTCCTGCATAATCCCAATTTGTCCTCCGTGTGTCACGGTTATAGCTTGTCTCTCGGATTAGATTGAAAACGACAAATGTTCATTTGGCCAGCTTGACCCACGATAGACCTTCTATTAACACTAAATAAAAGGATCGGTGGGTGAGTGGGTGATTGGAGGAATACAAAAATGTAGAACTAATTCAATAAAACTCCCTCTTCTGGTACCCATCCCACCTCATCTTCAGCCTTCTGACACGTCCTGAGACATCCATTCATCAAACCGAGCGTCACTCTCTACTGTAACTGAGCTGTACAGCATCCTGTAATGGATGTGTAATTGTATCTTAGTCCTGGTTTTGTGCCAAAAACAGCTAACATAGAGCAGCATACATACCAGATACTGAATCAAGGTTCAGTCAACAAATATTTCATTCAAATGAATGAAAAATCATTCATTCAACAAATATTTATTATTACCAGCTTTGTGCTATGTGAGTATATTGTAAGACCTAAAACGTCAAGTATCATCCTGATATCTTTGAGGGCCACAGGGCCCCACAGGTCTAACCATGAGTTTTCCTTCTTTTGCCAGATATGCGCCCCTACTACACAGCAAGGAAGAACCCCCATCATCCTTGTTCCCTTAGCACCCCAACCAGTTGCACCCTACTCGGTCCTCAACCTAATGATTTCACCTTCCTGTTGGACCATGAATTATTCAAAGAAGCCAATGACAACCTCCTGTGAGAACCGAGGCTCACCTTGACCTCTTGTCACCACAAAGCCTACCTCCCACCGCCCCTGGTGGTTCACAGTTCCTGAGTGCAACCCCTCATGGCACTATCCGACACCCCCAGAATGTGAGTATGTACGACTAAGAAACTGCCAGTTGTATCTGTCCAGTGTCAGGTGTTGTATGCATGACTAATTTATCCTGTTTATGTCAGGAAGTTACTCCTTTACTCCAGGGCTGAATTGGATGTGATTAGAACAGTTAGATGCTGGAGATACAGCTGTGATCAAGATAAACTAAGCCCCTCTTCACTGAAAACGGGGATTCTTATTTCAACCAGACACCATGTTTCCTGGCTCTCTCTCCTGAAATGAACCCTGAATTCCTAAGAATAGAGCTGTCAGTATGAGAGAAGAAGGTGAATAAGCTTCTGGGAAAAGAGGGCTCTGGAAATGAAGTAATGTCTGCCCTGGGGTAGCACTAGCCTGGGCAGGAGGCAGTCAGACAGTGGTCTAGACCCTGGGGATTAAGCTCCTGCCCTCAAGATGACCATGTTCAAACAGGTTAATGCAAAGCACAAAAAGAAAGAAACAAATAAAGATAATTGTCAGCTCTATGAAGATAACACAGACATAGACAACGGATTTGTGATTGCCAAAGGGTAGGGGAGGAAGGGAGATGACTGGGCTGGGAGTTTGGGGTTGGTAGATGCAAACTATCACATTTAGAATAGATAAACAACATGGTCCTCCTCCTGTGTAGCACAGGGAACTACATTCAGTCTTTTGGGATAAACCATAATGGAAAAAAAAAATGAAAAAAAAACAGTGTATATATGTATATAGTTGAGTAACTGCTGTACAGCAGACATCAGCACAATATAAATCAACTATACTTCAATTTTTTTATGTTTAATAAAAATTTTAGAAAGAGGGTAATATACTAGGACAGGAGTGAGCAAACTACAGCCTTGAGGCCAAATCCAACCCATCATAGTCATGTAACCTGATTTCCATGTTTAAAAGACAACTTTGGAAACTGGTGAGTGAGATGTGGAAGGGCAAGAGTGGAGGGAGGGAGGTCAGAGATGAGTCTGGCTAGAGTTGTGAAGAAATGGTACCATGAACTGGAGTAGAACATGGTGGCAGTGGGGAGTAGTGGTTAGACTGTGGATAAGAGCTCAAGGGAGAACCAATAGAACTTGCTGAGAGATTTGGTATTCATCTTCCATTACTGCATAACAATTTCCACAAACCTAACAACTTAAAAGCAACATGTATTTGTACTATCTCATATTTCTTTGGGTCAGAATTCCCTGAGACCTGTGCTTAAGCTCTCCTTTGCTCTATTCCACTGGC
Source organism: Tragelaphus eurycerus (assembly GCA_935064755.1). Taxonomy (NCBI): domain Eukaryota; kingdom Metazoa; phylum Chordata; class Mammalia; order Artiodactyla; family Bovidae; genus Tragelaphus; species Tragelaphus eurycerus. The sequence goes on from CAKXYN010000003.1 coordinate 17,222,691, forward strand.
TAGAAGCAAAGTATAGGTTTCTCCAATACTCAAGAAGGGAAGTTTAAATAAGGGTGTGCCTTCCTGGCACCATTTTAGAATTGTTCCTACCATAGATTGGTTCTGAGGTACAAGATAAAGAGAAAGTCAAAAAAATAAGACAGGGAGCTGACTGTGGCTCATATCATGAACTCCTTATTGCAAAATTCAGACTTAAATTGAAGAAAATAGGGAAAACCACTAGACCATTCAGGTATGACTTAAATCAAATCCCTTATGATTATACAGTGAAAGTGACAAATAGATTCAAGGGATCAGATCTGATAGACAGAGTGCCTGATGAACTATGGACAGAGGTTCATGACACTGTACAGGAGGTGGTGATCAAGACCATCCCCAAGAAAAAGAAATGCAAAAAGCAGAATGGTTGTCTGAGGAGGCTTTACAAATAGTTGGGGAAAGAAGAGAAGCTAAAGACAAAAGAGAAAAGGAAAGATATACCCATCTGAATGCAGAGTTCCAAAGAATAGCAAGGAGAGATAAGAAAGCTTTCCTAAGTGATCAATGCAAAGAAATAGAGGAAAACAATAGAATGGGAAAGACTAGAGATCTCTTCAAGAAAATTAGAAATACCAAGGGAACATTTCATGCACAGATAGGCACAATAAAGGACAGAAGTGGTATAGACCAAACAGAAGCAGAAAATAGTAAGAAGAGGTGGCAAGAATACACAGAAGAACTGTACAAAAAAGATCTACATGATCGAGATAACCATAATGACGTGATCTTTCACCTAGAACCAGACATCCTGGAATGTGAAGTCAAGTGGGCCTTAGAAAGCATCACTACGAACAAAGCTAGTGGAAGTAATGGAATTCCAGTTGAGCTATTTCAAATCCTAAAAGATGATGCTGTGAAAGTGCTACACTCAATATACTAGAAAAATTGGAAAACTCAGCAGTGGCCACAGGACTGAAAAAGGTCAGTTTTCATTCCAGTCCCTAAGAAAGGCAATGCCAAAGAATGCTCAACTTCCATACAATTGTACTTGTCTCACATGCTAGCAAAGCAATGCTCAGAATTCTCCAAGCCAGGCTTCAACAGTACATGAACTGAGAACTCCCAGATATTCAAGCTGAATTTTGAAAAGGCAGAGGAACCAGAGGTCAAATTACCAATATCTGTTGGATCATCAAAAAAGCAAGAGAGTTCCAGAAAAACATAAACTTCTGCTTTATTGACTATGCCAAAGCCTTTGACTGTATGGATCACAACAAACTGTGGAAAATTCTGAAAAAGATTTCAATACCAGACCACCTGACCTGCCTCTTGGGAAATCTGTTTGCAGGTCAGGAAGCAACTGGACATGGAACAACAGTTCAGTTCAGTCACTCAGTTGTGTCCGACTCTTTGCAACCCCATGAATTGTAGCACGCCAGGCCTCCCTGTCTATCACCAACTCCCAGAGTCCACCCAAATCCATGTCCATTGAGTCTGTGATGCCATCCAACCATCTCATCCTCTGTTATCCCCTTCTCCTTCTGCCCTCAATAATTCCCAGCATCAGGGTCTTTTCAAATGAGTCAACTTTTTGTATCAGGTGGCCAAAGTATTGGAGTTTTGGCTTCAACATCAGTCCTTCCAATGAGCACCCAGGACTGATTTCCTTAAGGATGGACTGGTTGGATTTCCTTGCAGTCCAAGGACTCTCAAGCATCTTCTCCAACACCACGGTTCAAAAGCATCAATTCTTCAGCACCCAGCCTTCTTTATAGTCCAACTCTTACATCCATACCATGACTACCGGAAAAACCATAGCCTTGACTCAACGGACCTTTGTTGACAAAGTAATGTCTCTGCTTTTTAATATGCTATCTAGGTTGGTTATAACTTTCCTTCCAAGAAGTAAGCGTCTTTTAGATTCATGGCTGCCATTACCATCTGCAGTGATTTTGGAGCCCAGAAAAATAAAGTCAGCCACTGTTTCCACTGTTTCGCCATCTGTTTCCCATGAAGTGATGGGACTGGATGCTATGATCTTCATTTTCTGAATGTTGAGCTTTAAGCCAACTTTTTTCACTCTCCACTTTCACTTTAATCAAGAGGTTTTTTAGTTCCTCTTCACTTTCTGCCATAAAGGGTGGTGTCATCTGCATATCTGAGGTTATTGATATCTCTCCCAGCAATCTTGATTCCAGCTTGTGCTTCTTCCTGCCCAGCATTTCTCATAATGTACTCTGCATATAAGTTAAATGAGCAGGGTGACAATATCCAGCCTTGACGTACTCCTTCTCCTATTTGGAACCAGTCTGTTGTTCCATGTCCAATTCTAACTGTTGCTTCCTGACCAGCATACAAGTTTCTCAAGAGGCAGGTCAGGTGGTCTGGTATTCCTATCTCTTTCAGAATTTTCTACACTTTATTGTGATCCACACAGTCAAAAGCTTTGGCATAGTCAATAAAGCAGAAGTTTATGTTTTTCTGGAATTCTCTTGCTTTTTCAATGATCCAATGGATGTTGGCAATTTGGTCTCTGGTTCCTCTGCCTTTTCTAAAACCAGCTTGAACATCTGGAAGTTCACGGTTCATGTATTATTGAAGCCTGGCTTGGAGAATTTTAAGCATCATTTTACTAACATGCGAGATGAATGCAATTGTGTGGTAGTTTGAGCATTCTTTGGCATTGCCTTTCTTTGGGATTGGACAGACTGACTCCAAATCAGGAAAGGAGTACGTCAAGGCTGGATATTGTCACCCTGCTTATTTAACTTATATGCAGAGTACATCAAATGAAATGCCATGCTGGATGAGACACAAGCTGGAATCAAGATTGCTGGGAGAAACATCAATAACCTCAGATATGCAGATGACACCACCCTTATGGCAGAAAGTGAAGAAGAACTAAAGAGCCTCTTGATGAAAGTGAAAGAAGAGAGTGAAAAAGTTGACTTAAAACTCAACATTCATAAAACTAAAATCATGGCATCCAGTCCCATCACTTCATGGCAAATAGATGGGGAAACAATGTAAACAGGGACAGACTATTTTGGGGGCTCCAAAATCACTGCAGATGGTGACTGCAGCCATGAAATAAAAGACATTTGCTCCTTGGAAGGAAAGTTATGGCAAATCTAGACAGCATATTAAAAAGCAGGGACATTACTTTGTCAACAAAGGTCCATCTAGTCAAAGCTATGGTTTTTCCAGTGGTCATGTATGGATGTGAGAGTTGGACTATAAAGAAAGCTGAGCACCAAAGAATTGATGCTTTTTAATAACAGTGCTGGAGAAGACTCTTGAGAGTCCCTTGGACTGCAAGGAGATCAAACCAGTCAATCCTAAAGGAAATCAGTCCTGAGTATTCATTGGAAGGACTGATCCTGAAGCTGAAGGTCTAATACTCTGGCCACCTGATGCAAAGAACTGACTCACTGGAAAAGACCCTGATGCTGGGAAAGATTGAAGGTAGGAGAAGAGGATGATAGAGGATTAGATGGTTGGATGGCATCACCGACTCGATGGACATGAATTTGAGCAAGCTCTGGGAGTTGGTGATGGACAGAGAAGCCTGGCATGCTGCTGTCCATGGGGTCACAAAGAATCAGCAGTCCTTAGAAGACCAGGAAAGAAGGTGTTTTCATGACAAGTAAACAACCACAATGTGTGCTAATGATAAATATTATAAGGTACAAACAGGTGATCAACTACTATATTTATACAGATCAGAGTCACTTGTGTCTTTGACAAGTATCATGCATGGTGGGAAATAGAGTCTGTTTAGAATGGGTTCGGGGGGAATAGACAAATGCAGGTGTAGACTAGTAAAAAAGGTGCAGATAGCAAATATGCACAATGATATCAAGAGACGCTCTTAAGAGTAGTTAGAAAAGAGTGTCAGGAATTAGGAGGGGTTTTAAAAGACAGATCTTACTAAAGACTAGCTTATGAAATGATTGGAATGATGTGAAAGAGAAGGACAACTGGTGCTGGAGACAAGAAGTGAGTGAGGAACCAAGTCCTTTCAAAGGAATGAGATCCAGGGTAGATGGAAGAACTATGACCTGTAGTAAGAGACCTATTGTTAGACAATCTAGGTCACCATGCAGGTGCAGAGGCATGTACATGGGTAGAATTGGAGTAATTCTCATCCAGTTCCCTCTATATTTCTCTGTGAAGTAGATGAGTTAACCAGGAGGATGAGAACAGAAAAGCAAACTTACTAGGGATGTCCGGTAGGATGACAAGGCAGAAAGGCATATCTTTTTGAGCTCTGTCATCAGATGTATGTGATTATTTCCAGTATCTACCTTCATGGAGTTTTTAAAGAGCTTGAGAAAGCAAAATTAACAAAGCAACTAGAAGCAAACCCAGTGATGTGCATAATAGGCAGTATAGTATCATTCAAGATTCTTCACTCATGATGATTATCTTCATTAGTCACCTAAAGGCTTCTCAGGTGCTTCAGTGGTAAAGAGTCCTGCCATGCAGGAGATGCTTACCAAGCAGGAGATGCAGGTTCAATCGCTGGGTCGGAAAGATCTCTGGAGAAGGAAACGGCAACCCACTCTGGTATCCTTGCCTAGGAAATCTCATGTACAAAGGGGTCTGATGGCCTACTGTCCATGGGATTGCAAAAGAGTTGGATGCAACTGAGCAGCTAAACAGCAGCAACAGTATGGAAATACTGGAGCAGACTATTAACAAGAGGACAGAATCCAAACATTTTATATTTGACTTTATCTTTTATACTTTTCATCTTCTCTCAATAATTTTTGTTAATGAAATTAAGTTAGAATCCAATCAAAGACCAATGAGGAGGCAGGCCAGAAGTATGATGGGTAGAAAGTTAAAAAGGAGCTTTGACTTTAAATTTCATAGCAGGTAATCTTTAAAATGAACAGACAGTATGCATTATCTTCTAGATTAGAGGTCCACAAACTTTTTCTATAAGGTGCCAGACAGTAAATATTTTAGACTTTGCAGGTCATAGAATCTCTGTCACAACTACTCAACTTTGCCATTAACGTGAAAGCACTCTTAGATGGTATATAAATCAATGAGCCTGACTCCATGCTGATAAGACTTTACTGATGAACACTGAAATTTTAATTTCATATAAATTTTGCATGTCCTAAAATATTAGTCTTCTTTTGATTTTTATTCAACAAATTAAAAAGGTGAAAGCTATTCTTAGCCTGCGGGCCATAAAAAGGCTGGTGGCCAGCTGGATTTGGTCCGAGGGCCCTAATTTACCTGTCCTAGACCACAGTTAGATACTCAGAGCTAGAGGGAAATTTTGTAGCCAAATGAGAACAAGCATGTTCAATTCAAATCATCCCAATAATTACTGTACATCTGATAATGTACACAGGCACTGTGCCCAAGGATTCTAAGTTATTTGGAGCTCATGTGAATTTTGCAAGTAAAACTTGAAAAGACAACTCAACTAGATTCCCACGTGGCTTATAAAATGATCTCACGTACGCATCAGTTAAGTACATGTTATTAAACTCCCCACCCATGGAAGTTATCGGCTTCACAGTATAGAGTATGTTTTAAAGGCAAAGGAACATAACCCACAGTGTCCGTTTGGTGCAGTATATTTAAACATCCATAATTTTGTTATTTTAAAACTAAATTTCTTCAAACAAGGCAAAGCACACATTCCTTACTCAGGGTTATGTACCAGAGATGCCAAGTTTGAAATTTCCAAACCAAGCTGCTTTTGAGTAATCTGAAGACAAAAAAAGCATTTGAAAAATCTCTGACATGCTGAAAAAAATAGCATTTTTTTTCACCTTTAGGTAATTCTGAATTGAGTAAATGGACTTTACTTTCCAAAATAAATCCATTTGGGAATGAAACTGAGAAAGAGAAGCCAGATAAATCTTCCATGGATTCCATTCAGTGCTGTTGATGCCATGGGTTTTGGAGGAAAAAAAAGAGAATAAGGAATCAGAAGACTCTTAGTTGGCTGCAATTCCTTTTCATTATCACATATGCCCTGTAAAAATGGCCCCAAAAAGATTCCCGATAGGATATAGGATATGACCTTGCAAAGGTTTTTGATAATGCAGTGGCCCCAGTAACCTGCTTGAAGGTGAGGAAGGAGGCTTGAAATGAAGTACTGGGAGCCAAGGAGAGTGGGAAGGGCATCCATGTAGGGGAGAGGGTGGGAAAGGGAGCAGGTTAGACTGATGAAATAAGTAAGCATAAATAGCCAATTCTCTCAATGCAGGAGAATGGATTTATAAATACAGAAAGAGAGAAAATCAGAATATACTTTGTGGTGTTGAACTGAAATTGGAGACATAAAGTAAACTCATGGTTTTCATTATACATAATAGATAGACAAAGACTCAAGTATAGACGTAAATGTGCATGTGAATGCATGAATGTATGTCTCTGTATATGTGTATATGACTGTGCGCTCAGTCATGTCCGACTCTTTGAAACTCCATGGACTGTAGTCTACCAAGCTCCTCTGTCCATGGGATTTCCCAGCAAGAATACTGGAGTGAGTTGCCATTTCCTTCTCCAGGGGATCTTCCCAACCCAGGGACTGAACTGCATCTCCTACATCTCCTGCATTGGCAGGCTGATTCTTTACCACTGGGAAGCCCCAATGTGACCATGCCCACTGATATGCTGTAGCTCTGTCCACAAAGAGCGTGTGGGAGCAGCAATACTCTTAAAGCAAAAAGCACTCCAAACACTCCGATCATCTAAGTGCCATTCTCCACCAAAAACATTCAGAGCTTCTTTGTAAAAGTGGCTGATTTCAAGGCTACAGCTGGAGGAAGGAAAGTGTAAAATGAGTCTGGCTAAAGCCAGTGACCAGGAAATACTCAAAGAATTCTGGGAATGTGACAAACGGACACAGAAGCCAGACTAAAGGGATTCCCACTGGCCAAATCTAGGACAATTTGAGAGTCAAGATAAGTAATGGTAGCAACAAATGATAACCCAATGAATCTATGGGAAACCATGGGTCCATCCAGATATAAATAAGGAAATGAATGAATAAATGAAGAGTTTAGTGAAGAATGGGATGTTCATATAGCTTCGAAGTAACTTCTTACTGTATACACATTAATTGCAGGGGGAAAATATTAATAGTGAAGGAGTCTGGCAGACACGACTTTAGTCAAGGTATCAAAATGACTGTGCACAAAATTGATATTGTGTACCACGTGATAGGATGTAATAAACGACGAAACAGCCATCTTCCTTCCCAGTGCACAATATTATTGTACCTCCTCACGTTCTTAGGCATAACTCTATGACTTGGCCAACAAAATGTGAACAGAAGTGGCATGAATCATTTCCAGATAGGAGATGTAAGAGCCAGAGTCACTATTTCTCTTTCTCTTTTTTTTTTTTTTTTTTTTTTGCCCTGTCTTAGCCTGGAAAATCCCATGGATGGAGGAGCCTGGTGGGCTGCAGTCCATAGGGTCGCTAAGAGTCGGACACGACTGAGCGACTTCACTTTCACTTTTCGCTTTCATGCATTGGAGAAGGAAATGGCAACCCACTCCAGTTTTATTGCCTGGAGAATCCCAGGGACAGGAGAACCTGGTGGGCTGACGTCTATGGGGTCACGCAGAGTCGGACACGACTGAAGTGACTTAGCAGCAGCAGTGGATAGAAGCTTGTTTCTAGATGAGACGTTATGTTGGCCTTAGTCTACTAACTACAATGGGAAGAGCTATCCACTACCCACACTCCACCCCATCCTGTCTCCTTTGGTATGTAGCTTGACAGAAAAATAAATTTTTGCTGAATTAAGCCACTATTCTGGTGATGGTTTATTAGCACAGCTTAATTTAGCTTATCGTAAGTGGTACATTGGCTGATGAATTGGTTTTATTTGCATGCCTATCTCCTCAATAAAGTAGAAATTTTAAGGGCAAGAATGATACCATTTAATTTTTCAACCAAAAATATATACTTTCTCTTATCTTCCCCTCAAAATAAATGGCAACAAGATCCACTAAATTCTTTTTTTATATTCAAGTATAGTTGATTTACAATATTATGTTAGTTTCAAGTGTACAGAAAAGTGATTTGGTTATTTTTTTAGGTTGTTCTGTTCAGTTCAGTTCAGTCGCTCAGTCATGTCTGACTCTTTGTGACCCCATGAATTGCAGCACGCCAGGCCTCCCTGTCCATGACCAACTCCCAAAATTCACTCAAACTCAAGAGAATGCACTGGTCATAGCAAACACCCTCTTCCAACAACACAAGAGAAGACTCCACACATGGACATCACCAGATGGTCAACACTGAAATCAGATTGATTATATTCTTTGCAGCCAAAGATGGAGAAGCTCTATATAGTCAGCAAAAACAAGACCGGGAGCTGACTGTGGCTCAGATCATGAGCTCCTTATTGCCAAATTCAGACTTAAATTGAAGAAAGTAGGGAAAACCACTAGACCATTCAGGGATGACCTAAATCAAATCCCTTATTATTATACAGTGGAAGGGATAAATAGATTTAAGGGACTAGATCTGATAGATAGAGTGCCTGATGAACTATGGAATGAGGTCCATGACATTGCACAGGAGACAGGGATGAAGACCATCCCCATGGAAAAGAAATGCAGAAAAGCAAAATGGCTGTCTGGGGAGGCCTTACAAATAGCTGTGAAAAAAAGAGAAGTGAAAAGCAATGGAGAAAAGAAAAGATATAAGTATCTGAATGCAGAGTTCCAAAGAATAGCAAGAAGAGATAAGAAAGCCTTCCTCAGCGATCAATGCAAAGAAATAGAGGAAAACAACAGAATGGGAAAGACTACAGCTCTCTTCAAGAAAATTAGAGATTATAGGTTGTTACAAGATATTATAATATTCCTGATCTCTATAGTAATTCTTATTGTTAATCTATTTTATATATAGTAATCAGATCAGATCAGTCGCTCAGTCGTGTCCAACTCTTTGCAACCCCATGAATCACAGCACGCCAGGCCTCCCTGTCCATCACCAACTCCCGGAGGTCACTCAGACTCACATCCATCGAGTCAGTGATGCCATCCAGCCATCTCATTCTCTGTCGTCCCCTTCTCCTCTTGCCCTCAATCCCGCCCAGCATCAGAGTCTTCTCCAATGCCTCCTCGCCGGGGGGGGCCCGGGTTGTGGGTTTCCCTCTTTCCCCACAAAACCCCCCCGCTCTCTCCCTCGGGTGGGGGGGTTCCCTCCGGGCCCGGCGGGCCACCCCCTCCCCCCCCCCCCCCCCCTTCTCCCCCTCTCCCCTCTCCCCCCACCCAACCCCACCGCACCACCCCTGTAAGTGATTTTGGAGCCCAGAAAAATAAAGTCTGACACTGTTTCCACTGTTTCCCCATCTATTTCCCATGTAGTGATGGGACCATATGCCATGATCTTAGTTTTCTGAATGTTGAGCTTTAAGCCAACTTTTCACTCTCCACTTTCACTTCCATCAAAAGGCTTTTTAGTTCCTCTTCACTTTCTGCCATAAGGGTGGTGTCATCTGCATATCTGAGGTTATTGATATTTCTCCCAGCAATCTTGATTCCAACTTGTGTTTCTTCCAGTCCAGCGTTTCTCATGATGTACTCTGCATATAAGTTAAATAAACAGGGTGACAATATACAGCCTTGACATACTCCTTTTCCTATTTGGAACCAGTCTGTTGTTCCATGTCCAGTTCTAACTGTTGCTTCCTGACCTGCATACAAATTTCTCAAGAGGCAGGTCAGGTGATCTGCTATTCCCATCTCTTTCAGACTTTTCCACAGTTTATTGTGATCCACCCAGTCAAAGGCTTTGGCATAGTCAATAAAGCAGAAATAGATGTTTATGTGGAACTCTCTTGCTTTTTCCATGATCCAGCGGATGTTGGCAATTTGATCTCTGGTTCCTCTGTCTTTCCTAAAACCAGCTTGAATATCAGGAAGTTCATGGTTCACATATTGCTGAAGCCTGGCTTGGAGAATTTTGATATATAGTAATGTATATCCCAAAGAAAGGCAATGCCAAAGAGCGCTCAAACTACCGCACAATTGCACTCATCTCACACGCTAGTAAAGTGATGCTCAAAATTCTCCAAGCCAGGCTTTAGCAATATGTGAACCGTGAACTTCCTGATGTTCAAGCTGGTTTTAGAAAAGGCAGAGGAACCAGAGATCAAATTGCCAACATCCGCTGGATCATGGAAAAAGCAACAGAGTTCCAGAAAAACATCTATTTCTGCTTTATTGACTATGCCAAAGCCTTTGACTGTGTAGACCACAATAAACTGTGGAAAAATCTGAAAGAGATGGGAATACCAGACCACCTGATCTGCCTCTTGAGAAATCTGTATGCAGGTCAGGAAGCAACAGTTAGAACTGGTCATGGAACAACAGACTGGTTCCAAATAGGAAAAGGAGTACGTCAAGGCTGTATATTATCACCATGTTTATTTAACTTATATGCAGAGTACATCATGAAAAATGCTGGACTAGAAGAAACACAAGCTGGAATCAAGATTGCCGGGAGAAATATCAATAACCTCAGATATGCAGATGATACCACCCTTATGGCAGAAAGTGAAGAGGAACTAAAAAGCCTCTTGATGAAAGTGAAAGTGGAGAGTGAAAAGTTTGGCTTAAAGCTCAACATTCAGAAAACGAAGATCATGGCATCTGGTCCCATCACTACATGGGAAATAGATGGAGAAACAGTGGAAACAGTGTCAGACTTTATTTTTCTGGGCTCCAAAATCACTGCAGATGGTGACTGCAGCCATGAAATTAAAAGACGCTTACTCCTTGGAAGGAAAGTTATGACCAACCTAGAGAGCATATTCAAAAGCAGAGACATCAGTTGCCAACAAAGGTTCGCCTAGTCAAGGCTATGGTCTTTCCTATGGTCATGTATGGATGTGAGAGCTGGACTGTGAAGAAGGCTGAGCGCCAAAGAATTGATGCTTTTAAACTGTGGTGTTGGAGAAGACTCTTGCGAGTCCCTTGGACTGCAAGGAGATCCAACCAGTCCATTCTGAAGGAGATCAGCCCTGGGATTTCTTTAGAAGGAATGATGCTAAAGCTGAAACTCCAGTATTTTGGCCACCTCATGCGAAGAGTTGACTCATTGGAGAAGACTCTGATGCTGGGAGGGATTGGGGGCAGGAGGAGAAGGGGACGACAGAGGATGAGATGGCTGGATGGCATCACTGACTTGATGGATGTGAGTCTGAGTGACCTCCGGGAGTTGGTGATGGACAGGGAGGCCTGGTGTGCTATGATTCATGGGGTCGCAAATAGTCGGACACGACTGAGCGGCTGATCTGATCTGATCTGAATTAATTAATCTGATCCATTAATCCCAAACTGCTAATTTACCCCTCCCCCACTTCCGCTTTGGTAACCATAGGTTTGTTTTCAATGTCAATGTGTTTGTTTTTGTTTCATAGATATGTTCATTTATGTCATATTTTAGATTTCATATATAAGCCATGTCATATGATATTTCTTTCTTTGTCTGACTTATTTCACTTTGTTTGATAATCTCTAGGTTCCTCCATGTTGCTACAAATGGCATTATTTTATTCCTTTTTATGAGTGAGTAATATTCCATTGTATATATGTACCACATCTTCTTTATTCATCTGTACACAGACACTTAGGTTGCTTCCATGTCTTCACTATTGTAAATAGTGCTGTTATGAACATTGTTGTGAGTGCATGCTTAGTCGCTCAGTCATGTCCAACTCTTTGTGATCTTATGGATGAACGCTGGAGAGCTACTCAGTTTCCAACCCTATGGATGAACATTGGCTGTTGCTGCTGCTGCTAAGTCACTTCAGTCGTGTCTGACTTCACGACCCCATAGATGCAAGCCCACCAGGCTCCCCCGTCCCTGGGATTCTCCAAGCAAGAACACTGGAGTGGGTTGCCATTTCCTTCTCCAATGCATGAAAGTGAAAAGTGAAAGTGAAGTCGCTCAGTCATGTCTGACTCTTAGCGACCCCATGGACTACAGCCTACCAGGCTCCTCCGTCCATGGGATTTTCCAGGCAAGAGTACTGGAGTGGGGTGCCATTGAACATTGGAGTTCTACTCAATTTGCAACCCTATGGATAAACATTGGAGAGCTACTCAGTTTTTGAAGTCAGAATCCTGACCATATACATCTGCATCCCTCTAGATCTTTCACCTGTTCATGACCTGATCATTGTACTTCTTAATACATCTGGAATCTCTCCATTTATTTCCAACCTACTTGGCTTCCCTGGTGGCTCAGATGGTAAAGAATCTGCCTGCAATACAAGAGACCTGGGTTTGATCTCTGAGTTGGGAAGAACCCCTGGAGAAGGGAATGGCTTCCCACTCCAGTATTTTTGCCTAGAGAATCCCATGGACAGAGGAGCTGAACAGGCTACAGTCCATGGGATTAAAAGGAGTCAGACACAACTGAGCAACTTTTACTTTAGCACTTCAGTTCAGAACAGCATCTTCTTTTCTGGCTCCTCTATGTGTAATCTCTTAATAGTCTCCTTGTTTCCAGGCTCCCGCTCCTAGCCCTTCTCCACATTGCTCTCACCTATGATTTCTAAAATGCGTATCTAAATATGTCACTCTCCATCTGTGAGCCTTTGAGTCAAAGCCTCTGCATTGTCTTTAGACTAAAATCCAAATCCTTGAATATGATGAACAGAGCATCTTATAACCTGGTCCGCTCTAGAGTGTAAGCTCCCTGGCAGCAGATGGTTTTGTCTGTTTTGTTCACTGTTATATCCCTGGGGGAAAAGCACAGGGCCTGATCCATTGAAGGCATTTGATGAATTGCAGTTGAGCAAATAGTCTTTGCTTACCTCCAGCCTCACTCATACGATTCTCTCTCCTTTGCTGCCTCCTTAAACTCCTGTCCCAAATTCCTCTCTAAGGTGCTCCTCTGTTTCCTTCTGGCTGGAATGTACTTCCTCTGGTGGCTCCAGGGCTGACTCTTCTCAAGTTTCAAGTCTCACTTCAAAGGTCACCTCCTTAGTGGGTAGTGGGTCACCTCCTGAGTGGGTTTTCCTGATTCATTTATCTAAATTAGCCCCCACCACCTACCTGTTGCTCACTTCTTCTTCTATCAAGTCTTCTCTAACAACCTTCGTAGCACGTTTCACAGTGTATTATTATCTAATTATTTGCTAATTTTTATGTATTGTTTATCTTTCTCCTGTGGAAGCAAGCTCCTCCAGGACCATCTGTCTAGCTTTTGTCTGACACTGACAGGCATTACGTAGCTAAATGAGTGAATCCCTATATGGTCCCCAAACTCTCTTCCTTCATATCTAACACGGGCTGCCCTTCCTTTTCTACAAAGTGATTCATGTACAACTTCAGATTTTAAGATCATTTTTTACTTTCTCATGTTACTATCAACTACCTAGCAAAGTAGATGCAAATGAGACTTCATTATTAAATATCACGTTTAGTGACCTTTTTTTTTTTTTTTACTAACATTTCCTCTTTACCAAACCCTCTCCCAACACACAAAATAAAGCTTTTAGCATAAATAGCACATCATGTAATGGAATTAAAATATCATCAACATGAAAAAGATGCAATATTTTAATGAACCATGAAATTTTCTGCCAAAATTTGCAGCTAACTGAATAATTCTGGGCAAATCCAAAAATCAGTTTTGAATCAGATGCTGGGAGGCACTCTCTACCCACACCTCCTGCTTGAGGTGGTCCGTGTCCCACTGTCCTTGTCCTCTGGGGCATCACCCCCACCTTCTGTCACATTTGCATTTGACTCTCTTAATCCTCAGGAACAGCTATCCACTCTAGTTGCCTCAGGAAATGAAGGTTCATGTCAGAATGTGCACAGTAATAAAGAAGAAGGGAATATCAGCCAAGAAGCTAGGCTTCAATACAATTCAGGAAAAGATGAACAACCAGGACCTATGGGAAAAACTGAAGTGGAGACAGAAAGAGAAGAATTGTTCTAAATCCAAAGCAATTCTAGGGATCTCAGCAGAAAGTTTCTAGATTTGTTTTCTAAGGCTCTATCCTTAAGCCCATTCAGAAGCTTTTTCTGCTTCTCTGTGTGTTTACCCATCTCTCTTCCCACTACACATGACTTATTAACTCTCTCTTGCTCATTCTGCTTATTCACTGATTCAGCTTCCTCATAACCTCACCTGGCTCTTGACATTACAAGACTGAAACAGAAGAAAAGGGGCAGGGCACAACCTCTGAAAGAATGACATAGCTTGAGGCTACAACAAACTGATTAGAACCAAATGAGTCCAAGATGGTGGAAAAGTTGACTTCCACTAGACCCTGAGCCTCAGTATACACTTGCTCCTAGGAAGAAAAGCTATGACCAACCTAGACAGCATATTAAAAAGCACAGACATTACTTTGATGACAAAGGTCTAGTCAAAGCTATGGTTTTTCCAGTATTCATGTATGGATGTGAGAGTTGGACTATAAAGAAAGCTGAGCACTGAAGAATTAATGCCTTTGGATGGCAGTGTTGGAGAAGACTCTTAAGAGTCCCTTGGACTTCAGGGAGATCCAACCAGTCCATCCTAAAGGAAATCAGTCCTGAATATTCACTGGAAGGACTGATGCTGAAGCTGAAACTCCAATCCTTTGGCCACCTGGGGCGAAGAACTGACTCACTGGTAAAGACCCTGATGATGGGAAAGATGGAAGACAGGAGGAGAAGGGGACGACAAGAGGATAACATAGCTGGATGGCATCACCGACTCAATGAACATGAGTTTGAGCAAGCCCCGGGAGTTGGTGATGGACAGGGAAGCCTGGCGTGCCCCAGTCCATGGGGTTGCAAAGAGTCAGACACAACTGAGCGACTGAACTGAACTGAACTGAACTGATACTCTCATTGTAACACATTTATAAGCTAAATGACAGACCCGCAGGGGCCATAGCAGTTCCAAGGCTGACCATCAAAGACCTAAAGTTGAGTGGTGGCCCAGTTCCTGGAACACCTCCCCCTTCCCCAAAATGGTTGGAATAAGCCTACAAAATTACCCAATCCAAAAGTTAACCACACTGTGTTTTGATGCCACTCTCACCTTTTGAAATGGCCTACACTCTGTCTGTGGAGTGTGTTTCTCTCCAAATAGATCCACTTCTTACCTATCACTTTGTCTCTCATTGAATTCTTTCTATGGCAAGACATCAAGAACCGGAGCCTCATTAAGTCCTGAAACCAACTGTGTGATCTCGTGATCTCAGTTAAAAGACCACTGAGCTTTGACCAGGTTCAAGTCCCATTCAGAGTTTAGGTTGGGTTTGAGTCTCAGTCCCAGTCTGAGTTGCACAGTTTTAAGACCACAGCTGTGCATCAGAGTCCACTCTTTACATCTTTTGATCTTCAGTTCCCGGCCATATCCAAGATGTATCTTGCTTCCCAATTACACGTTCCTAAGGACTACATGCCTACCGAGGCAGCTCTTTCGGTCAGAGCATCTTAGTTGCTCAAGATGGAACAGCAGCCTTCAGGTTGATGCCTCCTTGTCTTTTTCCCACTGGGCCCAGGAGAATAAAGACACACAGTTCCAGGTATGGCAGGCTAGGACCCTTCTGCAGCAGGAGCTGAGGTAGGAGCAGTGTTCTTAAGAAGGAGCTGTGAGCAGCATGGACCATGGTTACAAAACCAAGCAGGATCCTATAGGAGCTCCCGGGTACATAGTTTTAAGGATAGGATTCCAGTGTGTCCCTCTTTGCCTGGCAAAGCAATAAAATTATTCTTTTCTACTTCACCAAAAACTCTGTCTCTGAAATTGATTTGGCACTGGTATACAGAGAGGCTGAGCTTTTGGCATCAGTTACATGTTCAATACTTAACACCAATATATCTAATACTTTGACCACTGTATTATACTATAACTGATTTCCTTTGTAATCTCATGTCTTATCTTACGCCTCTACAATTTTTATTCCGAGGCTTTCATAGGCTGCCTAAGACTGCCAAAGCATCCATGGCACAAAGGTTTAAGACCCCTTGCCCTAAACTCAGATCACCTTGAGAGCACCGGATTGTGTCTCATTTTCTGCTGTGCCCTTCGGGTCCAGTACAATGCCTACCATGGAAGAGTCAGTAAAACATTGTGGAAATATAGGGAACTATAATCAACATACAGTCATAAACCATAGTGGAAAAGAATGTGATAAAGAATATGTATATATATAACTGAATCACTTTGCTGTACCTCAGAAATTAACACAACATTGAAAATCAACTATTCTTCAATAAAATTTGAAAACAAAAACACTGGAAATACTGGGTACTTAGAGCCCCAGTATCATGGCCCATGGAAGGCACACCATGAAAGTTATTAAATGAATAACTCAACCTCTGAAGCCCCAACTTGCTGGCTGTGGCCTCCCTCCTCAAGTCTTATCCAGTAGATTCTGCATTCCAGCATACTGAAGCAAGGAATCATTTATCAAGTAGGCTGGTACACTATCAACAATCAATTTTTACAACAATGCAAAATCCTCAGCCACTCATAAATTACTTCAAGATAAACACCAGGCATTGAAGTGAAGTGCTGCCAGATTAATGAACAGTTCCAGAATCTAATGAGAGGTTTCTAACGTCTGGAGAGCCTCCTCTAAGGAGAATTCTCCAGTACTGGGGATAGGTCTGGTGTTCAGCCATTCGTGCACAGCACTAATTTTCAAGCCAGCTGGTGAGAGTCAGTGAGGCAATCTGAGGACTTGGACACATTTCTTCATGTGCAGAGCTAATTGGCTCATATGGAAACTAAACTGATGACCTTGATTTCCTTAGCCCCGCAGCCTAAGGGGCTGCTGGTGCTGAGCTAATCATCTTGACCACCTGAATGGACACAGAGCCTTCCAGAGAAGAAGCATAGCACAGCAAGCCACGATAAAACAGAATTAAGAAGAAAGAAAATTCTGGAATAACATCCTTGATACTTTGCTTCCTGCTCACAATAATAGCTTCAGGCTTCAAAGTAACCATCTTCTTCCTTACTCCACCCAAGCCCTGACCCTTAAGTGTATGACAGCAGAGAGCCATAAAGGTCATGTCCTCAAGTGTCTTGCAAGATCGCTGGCACAGACACCAAGAAGAGCTCATCCAGATTTTTTACTATGATATATTTTTCTTTTGCCAGCTTCAGATGAGCTTTGCTTTTGATCCACCCAAAAGACTATAGGAGAACTGGGGTTCACGTCCTCCACTCCTCCTAAGGAAAGCCCTTCCTGACCGGATGCAGGGACTCTCCTGGGCTCTGATATGCTCCAAGGGAGGTGGATTTACAGAGAGCTTTGAATGAACCATAAATAGCACTGGGCGTTTTACATGTTATTTAACTTAATTCAAAGGTATGGGCATTTCAAAGCTATTTAAAACACTTTCCTTCCTTTAAAACACTTTGTTCTCCTTCAAGAGAAGGAGAAATATTGTATAACATTCCTTATATGTGGACTCTAAAAAGAAATGACACAAATGAACTTACTTACAAAACAGAAACAGACTCCCAGACTTTGAGAATGAGCTTCTGGTTGCCAGGGGGAAGGACTGGGAGAAGAAACAGGGAATTTGGGGATGGCCATGTACATACTGCTATATTTCAAATGGATAGCCAACAAGGACATACTGTATAGCACAGGGAACTCTGCTCAGTGTTATATGGCAGCCTGGATGGGAGGGGAGTTTGAGGGAAAGTGGAAACATGTGTATGTGTGACTGAGGCCCATTGCTGTCCACCTGAACCATCACAGCAGTGTTTGCAACTGACTGTACTCTAATACAAAATAAAAGTTTTTTGTTTGTTTTTTTTTTAAGAAATAAAACTCTTTCCTTCTAACCTGTCTTTAAAATTAGTCCTCACATTTAAAGAATATGTGAGCTGGATACAATCATAAGTGATGAGAATGAGTAAGTTAGAATAATATATTTGCTACGTAATTCTTACTAGAGATTGATTTATCAGGCTAGCCCATTGTCACTCCTGTCATGCAGGAAAAATGGTCAATGGGATACTGAGATTTTAGGGCTTTATTTATTGATATAGTTGTGCCAGCAATGTACTTAATACTACTGGAAGCATAATAAATTTTGAAGTTGACGGGAGTAGACGAGAGTTCTGGGAACCATGCCACCAGGGAGATGTCATTAGACGGGGTGATAAGAGGGCACGAAATAGGGTGACCAAAATTTCCCAGGCTGCCCAGAACAGCCTTAGTGATGCTGGCTGTCCCAGCATAATTATTCACTGTGTCCCAGTTTGTATGATTGTGGGTGAGAAGTCTCACTATTGCTAAGATGTCAATTCTCCTGAAACTGATGTACTGAATCAACAACATTTTTGCAAGTAAAGCCTGCAAAAAAAAGCAGGCTTTTTTGCAAACTGTCAGGCTGACTCTAAAATGCATACAACAATACTAAGGGCCTAGAAAAGCTAAAATGACTTCAAAAAAGAACAAAGTGGGAGGACTAATACTACCTTAGTTCCAGACTTATTGTAAACCTATAAAACAATGTGATATTAATATAAATATAAAATTAAAATCAACAAAATAGTCCAGAAACAAACCCATCATTATGTGGACAACTGCTTTTTGACAAAAGTGCAAAAGCACTTTTTAATGGAGAAAAAATAGTCTTTTGAGCAAATGGTTCTGAAACAGTTGACAGTTTATATGTTAAAGAATTAAACTTTGATCCATACCACATACAAAAAGTGATTCAAAATGAATCATACACTGAAGCATAAACCTAAAACTCCACAACTTCTATAAGAAAACATAAGAGAAAACCTGACTTTGGATTACACCTGAAAGTAAATTGGTAAATCTGATTTCATCAAAACTTTAAACCTTTTTCTCTATGAAACACACTGATAAAGAATTAAAAGATCAACCACAGAAATGGAGAAAATATATACAATCACACATCTGATAAGGAGCTAGTTATTGGGGACATTAAAAAAAATTCTGAAAAACAAAAGTTTTTAGTAGGTATTTTATATAAGAAGATATATGATGGTAAATATGCATATGAAAAGATGCTCATCCTCATTAGTCATGAGCAAAAAATTAACTAGATATTATCACACACCTACTAGAATGTCTACAATTAAAAATATTGACCATACCAAGTGTTGAAAAAGATGTGGAAGAGTTAGAACTCTCACACACTACTCATTAGAATTTAGAATGTAAAAATAGTTCAGAAAATAATTTGGCAGTTTTTTAAAATGTTAAACATACACCTACCATAATATCCAACCTACATAATATCCTACCAATTCTATTCCTGGATATTTACCCAAGAGAAAAGAAGACATATATCCATGCAAAGAATTATACATGTATGGTCATAACAGCTTTATTTGCAAGAGCCAAAAAGTCAGAAACAACCTAAATATCTATCAACAAGTGAATAGATAAGCAAGCTAAGATATAGCCATACAACAAGGGACAACTGTTTGACAAGGGACAACTCACCAATAACAAGGAATAAAAAGATATGAACTATTGATACAACACATGGGCTTCCCAGGAGGCTCAGTGGTAAAGAATCTGCCTGCCAATGTGGGAGATGTAAGAGACTTTGGTTCAATTCCTGGGTCAGGAAGATCCCCTGGAGAAGGAAACAGCAACCCACTCCAGTATTCTTGCCTGAAAAATTCCATGGACAGAGGAGCCTGTTGGGCTAACAGTCCATGGAATTGCAAAGAGTTGAACACAGCTGAGCACTCATGCAACACTGATACAACACAGAATGAACCTCAGAAGAATTATGCAGAGAGAAAGAAGTCAAACCAAAAAGAGTACCTACTGCATGATTTCATCTGTATAAATCCCTGCTGCTGCTGCTGAGTCACTTCAGTCGTGTCCGACTCTGTGTGACCCCATAGACGGCAGCCCACCAGGTTCCCCTGTTCCTGGGATTCTCCAGGCAAGAACACTGGAGTGGGTTGCCATTTCCTTCTCCAATGCATGAAAGTGAAAAGTGAAAGGGAAGTCACTCAGTTGTGTCCAACTCTTAGCGACCCCATGGACTGCAGCCTACCAGGCTCCTCCGTCCATGAGATTTTCCAGGCAAGAGTACTGGGGTGGGGTACCATTACCTTCTCCTATAAATCCCTAGAAAATGCAAACTAATCTATAGTGACAGAAACAACAGTGGTTGCTGGTGGAGTAGGGCAGAGGACTGGGTCCAGGGAGGAGTGGTAAGGAGATGATTAGGAAAGGCAGGAATTGGAGGGTGGGGAGTATATAGGTATATTATCTCAATTGTAGTGATAGTTTCTTGCCTTCATGGGTATATACACACATCAAAACTTAAAAATTACACACTGCTATGGAGCAAGCAGGCTCCATAGCTCAGTGATTAAAGTGTTGGTCTTGTAAACTAGGGGTTGTGAGTTCGATCCACTCTGGTACCTCTTACTCATTTCTGCTTTTTGGTTTCCCTTGTGGCTGAGAAGGTAAAGGATCTGCCTGCAATGGGGGAGACCTGAGTTCGATCCCTGGGTTGGGAAGATTCCCTGGAGAAAGAAATGGCTGCCTACTCCAGTATTCTTGCCTGGAGAATTCCATGGACAGAGGAGCCTGGTGGGTTGGCTACAGGTCCATGGGGTGACAAAGAGTCAGACATGACTGAGAGACTTTCACTTTCACTTATATAAAATAATTTAAAAAACAAGGACCTACTGTACAGCAAAGGAAACAATATTCAATATTTTGTAATAACCTATAATGGAAAAGAATCTGAAAAGAATATATATAACAAAATTTTAAAAAATAAAACCATTAAACCTCAAAAGTTATTCACTGTTAAACCTTAAAAAAAAACTTAAAATTATACATATTAAATATATACAGTTTATTGTATGACAATCGTTCTGTAACCAGGCTGTTAAGAAAATTTATGAGTGACTTATGCTAGTAAGTGATGAAGTTGAGATTTGATCTGAGGGCTTCTGGCTCCAGAATCCACGTTCTTAACAGTCTTAAGCCACTTAGCAGAGTCACTCAGTATACACCAAAGTGTGGCTGTTACTGTTATTATTGTTATTTTTATCCAGTCCTAAACTTCTCCTTTAGAGATACTGGTACTGGCCCCATAGAAGCCAAAAGACTTGACAATGTTCCTTGACACAGGCACCAAACTTGAGACTTTCCCCTATGCTCTGACTCCCATGCCAAAGCCCCAGCCCCTTCCTCTCTGCCATGAAGCCCCTGCCAGAATCAGCAGACAGGGGTGGTGCAGTAAGAAAGCACCACTTCAAACCCTGGCAGCACCAGCTGAGTGACTTTGGTGTGCTTATGTGAATTCTTAGTTTTCTCATTAGTATATGGGAAATGCCCTGATGATAAGTTATAAGATCACTTGAGCATAATTTGACCCTGGGGCATAGAAGATCACCAAAAAAGAGTAGAAGACATTAAAAGGAGAGGTGAAGAACCCTCAAGGACCAGTGCTACCACTTCAGGACTTTACTCGGCCTGCACTCTGTGTTGCAGCAATGAGGGGCCATGACTGCCTGTCTACCTGTCCAAATACACTTCTGGAATTTCACCAAGGTTCTTAGAAATGTGATGCTCCAGTCATTCTAGATTTCACATTGACTACCTAGGAGTGGACCCACCATAGAAAGCCTTTGGGACTTCAGGGAGACAATATTTTCATAATAAGATCCAAGCTTTAGATCTTTAACAACATGGTGCAGGAGAAAGCCTTTCTGGCATCTCAAGGACTCTCCTCTCCCCTTACTTGTGTTCTTTTCATTTTTATGACTTACACAGTTCTACAAATGGAGATAGTAGAAGAGGTCTCTATTATGCTCTCTCCCAAATCTGTAGGATGCTCTCCCCTCCCCCACTACCCCTCCCCTCCACCGCATATGCACAGAGAATGAGAACTATTCCAGTAACTTTCTATTTTAGTTTGGAGCTCCCTCTTTTGAATATCTTAACACATGAATTCAAGTGCAAACAACTTATTGGAGAGGGGATCCCAAGAAAAACTGCCAAGGGTATGGGGAAGTAAGATGAAGAAAGGAAGAGTAGACAGCCAATAATACGTTTGTTATCAAACAAGACACCAGTGTGGATAAATGGAGCTTAATCCTGCTGATGCCTCTAAGAGTTAGTGTAGAAAATGCACCTCAGGGTTATGTCATCTGAGTAGCGGAGAATCCAAGGTATTTATATACCAACTCCCATCAGTTACTGATTGAGTGGATGCTGCCTTGGACAAGCTTAGTCCAGAGGAGGAGACAGAATTTTAAACAGTACAAACTCCCTGATGGTTGCTATATGTCTTATTCAACTTTGAAGCTCAGCCTAACCTAAGATAGTTTCCTAGCACTGACAGCTCCTATGCTAAGCAAGGCAGGAGGCTAGTGCAAAACTTCAGCATCCCAAGATAGACTTAAACCAAGAAATGCAGATGTTGGCATTTGGAAATTCACCAGCAGGCACTAAAGAAGTAAGAGTGAGGGAGGGGTGCCAACAGTTGCTTTCCTTGGGTAGTACAGCATCATTTAGCAAGCACTGACGTGACATATCTAGAATGGCACGCTCACCAAATATTCAAGGGCTCACCCACATTTCTCAGCCATGGAATCAAAAGACTGAACAGAGGTGATATGCATCACTCCCAGGCAAAAACAAGTCAGTGTACAACCCTTCCCCCCTTTCGTCCCCTAGAGCCACAACCATCAGATAGCTACGGGATGCAGCCAGACTGGATCGTCGTGTTCCATTGGGAAAGGAACTGATCTGGAAAGCTGCAAGACCCACAGCCAACTCTGTGGAAAAGAGAAATAAACCTATACATGTTCAGCCACTGAGATTTCCAGATTTGTCTGTTACCGCAGCACAGCTTAACTTAACCTGCCTGATAGGTAAGATCTTTGGTTCTTCTGAGCTCAATTTTCATGTATTCTTTCAAATAGTTACAAGTAATTCAACATATAATTACTACATCCCAGACAATATCTTTGGAACTGGAATACAGCAATGAATGAAAGGACATAAAAATGCCTACCTTGGGCAGCAATGGAGATGCAGACATAGAAGACAGACTTATGGACACAGGAGTGGGAAAGGAAGGAGAGGGTGGGATGAATGGAGAGAATAGCATGGAAGCATGTACATTACCGTATGTAAAATAGAGAGCCAATGGGAATTTGCTGGTTGACTCAGGGAACTCAGATCAGGGCTCTGGAAAAACATAGAATGGTGGGAAGGGCTGGGAGGTGGGCTGGAGGTTCAAGAGGGAGGGCACGTATGTGCACGTATGCCTGATTCATGTTGATGTATGGCAGGAATCAATGCAACATTGTAAAGCAATTATCCTTCAATTAAAAATAAATACTTTTTTTTTAAAAAAAAATGCCTGTCTCTGTGGGTCATACTTTTGGGAAGTAACCATCACCATGAAGGGGGAAAGTTTGTTTCTCTTCACAGCTTGTAAGAAGCCAATGGGAAATAAGCTTGCTACAGGGAAAGCTCTTCTGGTATTTGGAGGGGAGGCAGTCAGTCAGTTGATATATGTGAGGTGAGAGAAAAGGAAAGAAATGTCAATGCAAGTTTCTCTTGGCACATCCTTTCAACATGTGTTGAATACCCGCTTTGGACCAGGCTCTACGCTAGATGACAGAGATCAGAAGGTAAATAAGAATTCTCCTGTACTTTACATGCCAACTCTACTGAGCCGAGTGAAATGGAAACTAAATATAAATTCCTTCATGGTTGGTCTGTGTCTTATCTAACTCTGAATCTCAGCCTGACACAGATGCCCGTAAGTGTTTATAGAATGTACTAATAATTGCACATAATTGTTTCACACCATCTGAAATGAAAAAAAAAAATGTTAAAAAGGAACAAATCAATCTGTCACCCTACACGTGTTCACCCTCAGCAACTAGGGTTTTGCATTTGTGCCAAAGGAGGAGACCAGAGCTATGACCTCCTGTATCACTCCCAGAGTGGACGTACACAGCTCTGCAATCAGCAGTCAACTGAAAGATTGGGCTCTGGGGAAATGAGCATCAAAGTCCTAACAGCTGCTCAGAGCTCAACTTGAACTTGAGAGCTGCATAGAAGAATCTATAAGATAGAATGTTAGCCCTAGGGACTAAAATTCAGTCATCAACCTTCCATTTGAAGCATGTCCAGTCTACACAGATCACTGTAAATCCCTGCTGTCTATTTCAAGGACTTGTGAGCATTTCAAGAAACTCTCATATTGCCCTCCTTTTTTTAAAAAAAATCTTTTGATCACGTGGAATCTTACTTCCCTGACCAGGGATCTAACCTAGCAGCAATGGCAGCATGGAGTCTTAACCACTCGACCACCAGGGAAGACCCTACACTTTTTTTTGGTTTTCGAAGTGAAGGCATGCTGTGCATCCAGAAAAGAAGTCAAACTGGTACACTTGTTATGGCTTGAGGTCTCCGGTTAGCATACTCTAACCTCGAGTGCTGTTCTCAGCCATCCACATGCCTCTATCCTGCTGGGACTCTTGATTCCTGTAATAAGTAAGCAGAGCCTAGGAAAAGTCCTTGGCAGAGTCTGTTTGGAGGAAACTGACAAACTAAGACATCCTTCATGAATGACCACAGTCAAAATAAATCCAAGATGTAGAAATGTATAAACATTTACATTCACATGACCTAGAGCAAGGTCGTTCTTACCCAGAAAACAGGGCACCTTCAGCCTCTTCACTTTTTCAGGTAATATTAGATGTTCGGGAAATCACTGCTTTGTCAGTCACCCACCCAGGGGTCTCTGGAGAAGGCAGAGCACTAATTCCCCCGATAAGACCTACCCCTTCAGTGGTAGTGTGTCCCCTCTGTCCACCCACACTGCACTCACTGGCTCTGATTTCATAATGACCATTCCATTGCTGGTAGATTAGCACTAATTAAAATATAGAATATCTGAAAGGTACCAGCCCCCTTTATCCCCTGGCAAATTCCACTTACTTAGCTCACAGCTTTGTCTGGCCAGCAAAGAGCTCTGTGAAATCTAATCCACTACGATGCTAGTCATCACTTTCTTTTGGATATATAGCCTACACTGTATCTTACCCCAACAGTTGGAAATGATATTAAATGACCCTCTGATAAGCATCAGAAATCAGTTGCTTCTCACTACTAATCATCTATTTTGGGAACTAACTGCAAAGCCAGCATATGCTCAGTCATAGCTCTGACTCTTTCAAACAACGTCTGCTGATCTTTCATCTTTCCCCATTGCTTGATTCGCTTTCTTGTCCATCCTCTCCCCTACCCATCACTTTAGCCCTAAGGAAAAAAAAATACAAGATTGTTTTGCTTTTTACCACCCCCTCCCCACCCCAAATCTCACCCTTGTAGAACAGCAAACCACATCTTACCTATGTGGAATGCAGAAGAAATGTTTTCCTTTTGATATTAAAGAGTCCTCCCACCAATTAAGTAAACACTGGCCACACCGCAGAGCTGGTATGTTATTGCAGAGCACAGGAGAGCAATTTTTTTTCAGAGTTGTGTCAAAAGGAACCTCAGGCTTTGGCCTCAACTCCAGGAAAGAGATGAAAACATCAAGCACGTGTCAGAGTGCCAACTGCGACTGTATGCATGGATTGCTACGGTGTCAGAGGACATGATGGAACAACAGGATCCTCTTTACAAATAGCTTGTAGGATTCTCTCTCCTCCTCCCAAGCAGGAACCAGGCTGAGATCAAACACTGTGTTCTGGGAGGTTCCACTCCATCAACAACGGGCTGACTTTTGAACAGTGTTGTCAACAGGGCATCTTCACAGTCCAGTGCTTCAGGAATTACTAAACAAAAGGCAGAGCGCCAGACTATGCCACAGGGACCAGCCAAGCTCGTATCTTTCCCAAATTCTTAGAGTTGTGACATTCTCAACCAGAATATGAAACAAGAAAGTGGAACCAGGGAACATTGAAATGATTCTTTTCAGCACACCTGCGTTTCAATATACGGACAAATTGTGATTATTTAAGATGAAGCTTCAACATTCAGAAATGTATCACTGAGCTAATGTGGCTCATTCCAAGTCTTCAGAGAGGGCATGTAGCAAGCTGTTCCCATTCTGTGTTTGATTTGCCTAATGGTAACAGGAGAGTCATTTCAATTCTCTTTCTCCATTTTCCCATCCCTTAAAAAAGAAACAATTTCAGTTCTTCAATAGAGCATCTAAAAGGACTAAGAAATAATAAGGTCCCCATGTGAAAAGTCCCCCAGTATAGCCATAAGGAGTGAGCCAATTATTAATAAAAACACTCCAGCCAAGGTTTCCATCTTTCTCTTGATTCTGAGTATGTGGTTACTTTTGTCCATGGCATCCTAGGGCAAGTTAATTTTATTAAGAACATTTTTAGAAAGCTAGAATGTCAGAAGTTGACACTGCTCTCTTTCCAGCCCTCTATTCTTGGTAACATCATGAAATATTGGCTGGCCCCAAAAGTGAGTTGCACCTTTTTTCAATCTAACAGCCATTCTGTGGATAGCATTTGTTTTCCATTGCTGCCAAGGAGACAATCTGGCTCTCATTTCCTTTGAAGAAGAGCCCATTATGATGAGTCAGGTCTACAGTGGGAATAATTAGGTCAAATAAATGAGCCCTTCCAGCTGCCTGTGGCATCACTCAACACCCCCATGTTGCAGATAAAGGAGACAACACTGGAGCTAAAGCAGAGTTTATCTCTTGTGAGTTCCCCTTATCTCTGGCCCAAGGGATGTTATCAAAATGTACACAAGGTAATCATGGCTCCTCTCTTTGCATCTGGAGAAGTCAAAACTGGCCCATAGAATTGTGTGGTGGTCCCAATGCCAGTCCACTCTACGAGAGACAGCTCCTGTCCCAGCTGGCAGGCTCAAGACAGCCCCTGCCTTGTGTCATATTTGCCCCCGTGATCTCCCAGTCACCTTATCCTGGCCTGTCATGTCCACTAGCAAGAGAAAAAGGAAATTCAAGAAGGTGGGAGTCATATGCTAGCTCTTATTCCTGTGCAACCAAGGCTGATATCTGCAGCTCATCCTTCAAGCGAGACTCTCCTGTGGTTCGCTCAACATCTCATACACACAGGAGGAGACCAGAGTCAAACTAGAGATGCCAACCTGCTCCCCAGATTGAAGAGCTCCCCTCCCCTGCAGGAAGTGGCGGGTGCAGAAAGAAACAGTTATAAAATAAGCTAGCCTTTCTTTCGAGAGTCTCATTACTCAGAAAAAGAATCTTTCGTTTTGTTTCTTTCTAATCTTTTTTTTTCTACTTTATTAAAACATTCAGAAATTACTATAACATAAGAGGAGCCTGGTAGGCTCCAGTTCATGGGATCGCTAAGAGTCGGACACGACTGAGCGACTTCACTTTCACTTTTCACTTTAATGCATTGGAGAAGGAAATGGCAACCCACTCCAGTGTTCCTGCCTGGAGAATCCCAGGGACGGGGGAGCCTGATGGGCTGCCGTCTATGGGGTCGCACAGAGTCGGACACGACTGAAGCGACTTAGCAGCAGCAGCAGCAGCAAGAACTCTCAAAAGTCACAACATCAACTTAGGATTTCACCCCTGATGTTGGCATGGGTCACGGACCTCATCCAAGGGCTAAAGACACATCTCACTCTACATTAGGCTGACCAAACCAGATGCTCGTTCCAAACAAAACGCTGTCTTAAAGATGCTTCCACTCACTTGTTAAACCTAAACCACCATCTGAAGGCCCTCATGCAAGTGGGTTCTCTTGAGTTATAGTTGCTTTGTTTCCCCCAAGGGTTCCATTGGTTTGGGTTATTCCAGCAGCACAGGAAATAAGAAATCTCCTACCTTTTAAAAATTAAAAATTAGAGGAATTTGGCTTACATTTAAGTAATAGGTAGGAACCAAAACACCGCCCACCAGTCCTTCCTTCAAGTTGTATACAGTAATTGCTACAACTCACACTTGATGCCTGAGTAGAACTTTAGGAAGGTGGGAACAACCATGAACCTCAAAAATTAGCACATTTTCAATGATTCTGGGGTAAATAACTGTCAAACAAAATTTATCAAAAAATGTCTTTCACACACTCATTAATTAATTAAAATATTTATTATATGGGCTTCCCTGGTGGCTCAGACAGTAAAGAATTGCCTACAGTGCAGGAGACCTGGGTTCAATCCCTGGGTTAGGAAGATCCCCTGGAGAAGGAAATGGCAACCTACTCCAGTATTCTTGCCTGGGAATTCCATGGACAGAGGAGGCTGGTAGGCAATGGTCCATGGGGTCCCAAAGAGTTGGACATGACTGAGGGACTAACATTTGAATCCAATATATTATTTATTATATATTTAATTTATTAGTTATAGCTAACTCTATCATTATCTATTTCTATCATTATCATATCTATTTCTGACATTGAATTTATTAATTATATTAATGAATTAATTACTGAGTAACTACAAGACAGGAGGCACTTTTCTTTCCCTGCTCCATCTGCAGATGTGAACACCAGCCCTGCTGTCCGTCTGTTGCACAGTAAACCCTGAATCCAAGCAGCCTCTTCTCCTCAGGCACCAGGATAATTCACAAGTGTGGGAGGTGAGGAAGGTTTGCCTTGGGAGACCCAATGTAAAATGGCAATGCTGACTGACAGTAGAGCTCCTACACAAATGCCCCCCAGTTCTGATTTCCTACAACATTGCCTGTAGGTTTACCCAGGGAAAGGACATCATGGCCCCAAACTAAGAGCAATTAAAATTTTTAATATCTTTACAGCCTTAAAACAATTGTATTCATTCGTCTTACTCTAACCTAACTTCCTCTCCTGGGATGCGTCCTCTCCTAAGTTGTAAGACATGCTCGCATCATCACACCTTCAACTTGTGATTCCAGCACTTCCATTTCATGAGCAAAGCACAACTGTTCCCAAATGAAGTCATATTTCACCTCCCCTAGGAGGCTGGATCCGAGCATAGTACACATTGAGAAGCGTGAATAGATGTGGGGAAGGGAGGCAGGGAGATCCCTTCACTGGGGCAGAGAAATGACTTCGGGTCCCCTGCCCCCCGTGGAGGAACACCGCTGGATTGGCTCTGACAGCCAGTGCTGGAGAAACAGCTTGTTTCTCACATGCACCAAGTTCAGTACTTGTTTTGGGTAAAGGGTGGGAGTGGATATGCTCATGCCTGCAGTCACTGAAGCCCAGTGCTGTGCTCATTAATGTGAGGATAGGGAAGCCAAGGTCTAGCAGGACCTGTTAATATGAGTGTTGTCCTAGTTGGCTGGACTGGAAATGAATTCACAGCAGAGTGGCCTCATGGCCCCTGCTATTATAATCAGGGTGAGAACTGCAAAGAGTTTTAAGCTGAAACTCCAATACTTTGGCCACCTGATGCAAAGAACTGACTCATTTGAAAAGACCCTGATGCTGGGAAAGACTGAAGGCAGAAGGAGGAGGGACGACAGAGGATGAGATGGTTGGATGGCATCACCGACTCGATGGACATGAGTTTGAGTCAACTCAGGGAGTTGGTGATGGACAGGGAAGCCTGGCATGCTGCAGTCCATAGGGTTGCAAAGAGTCAGACACGACTAAGTGACTGAATTGAACTGAATATAAATGGAACAAAATTTTAAAATACAATTTTCTCCTCTTATTCCCCTATTCTGCATCTTTAATCTGTGATTGGAAGGATACGAAGATCTTGGGTGTACCACCAGTACAGAAGAGAAGAAGGAAAATCCTGTGATATGAAACATTCTCGAGTGAGAAAAGGGATCAGAGAGATCTGGAAAACCACTACAGCCATTTTGCCCTTTTCTTCATTTCTCTCATGCTCTCTCCAAAAGTTCTCCCCAGGACAAAGTAAACAATGTGGTGGTTGGGAGTACATGTTTTTACTGGCATGGAAAGGAAAAGAAAGATGTCTAAAGAAAGCAGAATGAACCCCCCTTTCTACCTGAAGTAGGACAAGACCCGTGGCCACCATTACTTGCCCTGAAGCACCAGCTTGGGGTGGAGCTGGGTGTTGCTGATAAAGTCTCAGCAATTCCCCTGTTTGCAGGATCTGAAACTCCTTTGCCTGACAATGGATGGATAAGTTCTCTTTTGTGAGACAAGAATGGGTGACCTTTTCCCCCTGAATTCCCCTCGTGGGGGCCAGGGAAGAGAGCTTAGGATCCCTTCTCTTGGCCTTCACACCGTGGGAAAGAGGGCCCAGAGTTTAAATGCCTGAAAAATGCCCTGGAACAGCTTTGAAAATCATTCAGTGTGAGTGATTGCCCCCTGATCAAATGTCTAAGTTGTATCGCGACAGGAATGCCTCTCAGGTCGTTGACCCAGCCCCAGACACAGAGCCTGTTCCCTTTGTCAGTAGATTCATGCCACTTGTCTCCTTTCTGAAACCACTTTCTAAAGAATTAGCTGGTGAAGTCAGTTTCCTAGGAGAATCCATCATGTGTCCCCAGCAGATACTTCCCCTCCTTGCAACCCATTAGGTAAATTTAAAGACAAATTAGTCCACAAATTAGGCCACTCCCACCCCCATCTCCAACTCACCACTTAAATCATGTTATTTTGTCAGTGGGTTTGAAGGCAAGCTTTCAAATCAGAGTCCTCCAACCATGAGTCTATAACTCATGAGAACAATCACCGAACAACTGTCTGTTCAGTTTCTCCCATCTGGTATCTGCTCCCTTGTGAATGGGGTACCCAGCAGCAGGAAGGGTTTGAGTTAAGGTAAGTTCAGTCTTGAAAAGAAGGAGGTAAGGAAAGAGCAGCAAAATCAAACCATCCCAGGAGGCAGGGGTTGGTGGAGGATTTGAACCCTTCAAGTAGCTCCTTCTGATCTGTCTTGATTTCTCCCACCTCTCCAGTTTTCTGTACCTGCCCCCTTAGAAGCTATGCCCTGCCACTCATCAATCAATAGCTAGGAACTTTATTTTTGTTGTTGTTGTTTTTTATTGGAATATAATTGCTTTACAATTTGTGTTGGTTTCTGCTATACAATTGTGTGAATCAGCTACATGTATGCATATATCCCCTCCTTCTAGAGCCTCCCTCGCTGCCCCCATCCCACCCCTCCCGGTCATCACAGAGCACCAGGCTGATCTCTCTGTGCTATATACTGCAACAGCTGGAAACTTTAGTAAAGTGTCAGTTCCCCATCAGAAGCAGAACAAAACCTATTTTGATTCTGTTGGCATCCACTTCACTGAATGAGGGATCATAACAGCACAGTCTAGTAGAAAAAGCAGAGCATTCAGACAGGCAAGTCACACTCCACATTTTGCCTCTGCCACTGTGGTCAATGTGATCAAGACAGGTTCGTCTCTGTCTTCTCTTCAGTAACACTGGAATCATTATACTTACCTCATATGACTCAAGTAAGAATAAAAATTTAAAGAAGAATGAAATGATGACAGGAGTTTAACACACTGGGGACAGTGTCATAAAAAAATAACACCTACTTCCCTTCATTCTAGCTGAGACATTGTCTTTAAACCAGTTCTGGCATTTTGACATATCTTGGTTTCTTTATTTATAACAATTGGCAAACAATGTCAATAGCCAGTCCAGCTACTCATAATGGTTGTAATATTTATGCACCAAACACCAAAACAATAATATATCAAATGATAAACGCAAGTATTTCCAACAAAAGGGGAAAAGAAAAGGCTGAAAAGAGATGAGAAGTAAATTCACAGCTTTAGTAGCACATTCTCTCAGAGAAAGGAGTTTTACTGTATCTTAATATGTCATTTTAACATCCAGTATAACATTACAGAAGCACATTTTATTGAATTATTGACTCTCAGGGCCATTAAGTCCAAATCCTTATCTGATACCTGGACACCATTTAAAATGCCTTTTACTTTTAATTTACTTTATAGTGCACTTTTTTAGAAAGGTTATTTAAGGATTCCCTGTGATACACAAAATGGCCACAACCAAAAATAAGAGGTTAGAAGTGATAAAGAGAGGTCATCTTAAGAGAACTCTCTTCATTCTTATGTACTGAGCTGTAGCGGGGTACACACCCTATAACTCTTCCAAAGAAATGAGTTGGAAGAAACTTACAAACCTAAATCTACTGCTTGCTCCCTGGGGGGCCTGGACTTCCCTGGTGGCTCAGATGGTAAAGAGTCTGCCTGCAATGCAGGAGACCTGGGTCAGGAAGATCCCCTGGAGAAAGAAATGGCAACCCACTCCAGTATTCTTGCCTGGAAAATTCCTTCGACAGAGGAGCCTGGTGGACAACACCCTATGGGGTCAAAGAGTCAGACTTGACTAAGTGATTAACACACACACACACCCGAGGGGCTCGAAGCAACTGGGAACAGATTATGTAATGAAAGGCAAAATTCACTTTTCTAGTTTCTCTAGTATTCCTCAAAGTGTGGTGCACAGCCCCAAAGATACCTAAATCCTCTAGGGAAGGTGGGGTGATGATGGTGGATATTGAAAATAGGGCTTTGGGACTTCCCTGATGGTCCAGTGGTTAAGAATCTGCCTGCCAGTGCAGGGGACATGGGTTCAATCCCTGGTCTAGAAGACTGCCCCACTTTGTGGGGCAACTAAGCCTGCATGCCACAACCACTGAGCCTGTGCACCACAACTAAAATCCGTGCAGCTAAAGAAAGAAAGAAGAAAAACAGAAAATGGGGCTCCATCCCAGAACTCCTGAACAGAATCTTTGAAGACGGTACTGCAGTTGGCATTTTTCACAAAAATTTGCATTTCTTGTAAATTCTGAGTGTGAAACCATATTTGTAATATGTGAAAGAACGTGAAAAGGCAAAGCAGTTTACTCATCATTAAAAACAGGCAAATAAATTATATATTAATGGAGAGAAAGAGGAAGAGCAGAAAGCTAGACATCTTAATGTGCTTATGTGTAAACACGATTCATTTAGAAACCATCTATGTAACTCGTTCTCACCTAGAGAACTAGATCGCACTAGAAACATTACCCAGGCTTCTAAAATGACTCTCAAAGTTTAGTCATATTTAAAATAGAAAGGTAGAAGAAGAGAAGATTCATTTGCCTAAATGTATTACTCAAACACTCAATATTACATTTTTATTAAGAGTCAAAACAGGAAGTTCTTTAGAGAAAGAAAACTCAGTGGAAAAAAAGCAATTTTGTTTTGTTGGGTATGACCAACAAAATTCTAGAAACCTGGTTAAGTTGCATTCAGTCACATGAGGATAAATTCTTCAGAAAGATTCTCAGGAGAATTGTTTAACTTAATGTTATGAACAAACAAAACAAAAAAATTCTTAAATTTCCAAGAATAAGAAACAGCACCCTCTTCCAGTTCATCGAGAGACATGGAAAGTGTGACTAATATTTACCAAAGGCTAAGTTCCTCTTAGTCATTCTATTATAACTAAAGCTCCTAAGAATCTAACTGTAAAATCTTATCACAAGTTAAAATATTTTGAAATAGAAAGAGCAAAACTGTAATAGAGAAAAAAATCAAACTCATGAAATAGTCTGTAATTTCACCTTGGTCATGAGACCATGTAACCTGATACTTATCAACATTCTCCTTCCACTTTCCTTATTTCCATATCTTTTTATTCATAAATAGGCAGATATTAATAGATGCATGCTAAGTCACTTCAGTCATGTCCCACTCTTTGTGACCCTATGGATTGTAGCCCACCAGGCTCCTCTGTCCATGTGATTCTCCAGGCAAGAATCCTGGACTGCCCTCCTCCAGAGGATCTTCCTGACCCAGGGACTGAACTTGCATCTCTTAAACACCCTCCATTGGCAGATGAGTTCTTTACCACAGGTGCCACCCAGGAAGCCAAATATTAATAGATAGATGTTAACAGATAGATAGATAGATAAGAGGTAGGGAGAGATAATCACATGAATCAGACTGAAGAGATTGTGTAAAATAATGAGATAAAGGTTAAAGATATACTAAGTATTACCAGATTCTTAAAAATTAAAGATAATGCTAACTGGGGTGATCAAAGAAGATTTCATAAAAATTTTAGAGAGTCTTGATAAGAAGTGTGGAGTTCAATAAACAAGGATAAATAAGAATGGACATAACAAAAAGGCAAGAATATGAGCAAAAACATGAAGGTCAAAATTAAAGAAGGGCAAGGATCTCTTGCTGCTGTTTCTCCACGTATGTTACCAATCTCCATGTCTTATCTATTAGACTCCCTCAGTGTATCTTCCACCTTTGCTTTATATTCAATTCCCTTTACCATTTTCCCCATGTGGCCCTTCAGTGCTTTTCTCTACCTA
Organism: Tragelaphus eurycerus; assembly: GCA_935064755.1. Taxonomy (NCBI): domain Eukaryota; kingdom Metazoa; phylum Chordata; class Mammalia; order Artiodactyla; family Bovidae; genus Tragelaphus; species Tragelaphus eurycerus. Next base: position 17,256,904 of record CAKXYN010000003.1, read on the forward strand.
TGCTACAGTGAAGATCTTCCACTCATTTTTCCTCTTCGGGTTAATTCATGTACTCCTTACACAGATGACAAACATGATTGAGTCCCCAACACCTACTGAATGAAACCTTAAGTCCCTACATTACCCTAATATTTAATGCCCCAATTCATCATTCTAGTTTGGGGTTTCAAAATTTCTCTTAATGCAGATACACAGAGGTCAAGGAACAAGTGAAGAAGTCAAGTCACAAGAGGACTGAGAACCAACTAGAAAGTCATGTGTGACCTTGGAGAGTCCAGTCTCAACAGAGTGATGGGACGGAACCCCAGTGAGTGTGAAAAAGCAAAGCATAAAGGGGAGCTGAAGAGGTCCTCCACTGGGGCCTCCAGCATGTCTCTAGTAATCCCTGAGAAATTACAACACGTTTTGCGAGTCCTCAAGACCAGCATCAATGGGCGGTGGGAAACTGCCCTTGTCATCACTCCAGTGAAGGGCATGGAGCACAGATGCGCTCATGCGGTGTTGAGGAGAGCAGACATCACGCTCACCATGAGGGCGGGAGAGTTCATAGAGAATGAGGGGGGACGTTTCATCACCGCCACATAGAATCTATACCAATACGAGATGCCAGACTGGTTCTTATGAATAGAAGGACATGAAGGATAGAAAATACAGTCAAGTCCTGGCCAACAGTCTAGACAACAAGTTCTGTGAAGACCTGGAGCAACTGAAGAAGATTTGGGTCCACAGAGGGCTTCCTGCTTCTGGGGACCTCGTGTCTGAGGCTGACACATGTGTCTAAGAAGAAATAAATATGTGGCCTTTGTCTGTTAAAAAGCCAGCGGGTAGAGAGCTGAAGAGCTGACAGTAGCTAGTGGACATAATTTAAGGGGGAAATTAGCCCCAAAAGGGGATATAGGCTGTTACAGTAGGGGAGTCAGAAGTAACAAGGAGTGGCTTCTTGCTCGAGTTGGTAGTAGAAGATGGTGGCGGTTGTGTTTCTGTGAGTGCTGGGCTGGATCAGAAGAGAGGAGATAGAGTCTCCAAGTCCCTTATCCAAAATTACAGTAAAGAGAGGTGCTCACCCACGACAAGGGAAAAATGAGGAACAAGTCAAAGGCTCTCATGAAGCCAACCATCTGCACAGAAATCTTGAAAACATTTTTAAGAACACAGCTTTGAGTAGAAAATTCATTTCAGCATATTTTTGGAAAGGAGGAGGCTGTATTAATTAAATATAAACTTATTTGCATATTTGTTTATTCCCCCAACTTGTCCCAGAAAGAATCTAAGGCAGCCACAAAGCACGATGTGCTGGATAAAAGCCACCACATCCTGGATATGAGCTAAACTCCTTTGGTCACCAGTCCTACAAGACCCAAGCAAATAGATCGTAAACAAAGAGCTCAAAGCACCAAGCTTTCAAACAGAAAGAAATAAAACTAGGAAGGGCCATGATGAGAAGGGGCAGTTCCCCCAGGTGTACCTGAGTGCTGAGCTGCTTCCCACCACATCAAAAGCAATGGCACAGCCCCTAATTCCAATTGCTGAAACATTTTAACAGCTGGGAATTAAAATAAGCTGTCAGCCAGCTCAAAAAGATTTTTTAATTCAAAATAAATCAGGCTAACAACCTGCAGATGTTTGGAAAGAAACTGTTTGGGTGACTCATTTTCAAAACCCAACTCCCTAACTTTGCCATTTCAGAGTTTCTGAATGGCTGCTACCTGCCCTTAGCTTCTAATTGGGAGATAAACTGTTATGCTGGCATTTTCAGACTTAACATTGGTCTCACATGTTGACAAACATCATGGATTCTGTCTGGTCCATGAAACTAAAATTGGGAAGCAAGGGCAGAGAGCTGGTCAGATGACTGAATGTGTTGTGGAGCCCTTGGTCCTCCAGGGATCTCTCAGTCTTAAGAGTAGATGGAGATAAACCACTCTGCCCAAAAGTCTTTGCACTCAGGTCTGCATGAGCTGTTTTATTGCATTTCTTAGAATAAATAGGGATAATCTCAGTTATGGGTTGAACAAGAGTAATAAAAACAAGGGGAGAAAAGGGGGAAATAAGAGACTGCACAAGAGTGAATAATACCACAGACTCAAGATAAATGGCCAAAGGCAAGTCAGCATCTCAGCATCCAGACCAAGGATGACCGTGAGAGGTGCATACATCAGTGGCCATCAGGAGAGGAAGAAGGGTGAGGCTCCAGCTTCTCCACCTGAGAACCATCTAGGTCTATTAGGGCTCAGCTTCTTTCAGCTGTGGAATATGAAACAGACCGTAATAATACATGTGGTGCTAAACCTGGGGAGCTGTTGGACATCAAAGTGCTGCAGTAGAGGTTTCAGATTGCGGACCATGGGATTTAAGACTTTCCACCCATTCCTATCCAGGAGGTGATTTTGCCTCTCCTGAAAGTCCTTGCCTTTCTCTTCACTTTCCCTGTCTTAGTCTAGGCTGTGATCACAAAGTTCCGCAGACGAGGTGACTTATAAACGACAGAAATTTATTTCTTATAGTTCTGGAGGCTGGAAAGTCCAAGATCAGGATGCCATGGTCAGGTTCTAATGAGAGCCCTCTTCCAGGTTGTAGATGGCTGACTTCCCATTGTATTCTCACATGATGGAAGGGGTGAGGTTGCTCCCTGGGGTCTCTTTTATAAGGCATTAATCCCATGAGGCTTCACCTATGAAAGTGTCCAGGGCTCCCTCAGTGGCTTAGTGGTAAAGAATCCACCTGCAATGTAGGAGACATGGGTTCGATTCCTGGGTCAGGAAGATCCCTTGAAGAAGGAAATGGCAACCCACTCCAGTATTCTTGCCTGGAAAATCCCATGGACAGAGGAGCCTGGTGGGCTAGTTCATGGCGTCACAAGAGTCAGATATGACTTAGCAACTAAAACGAACAAACAAAACAAATGAAAGTCTCCCCCTCATAATACCATTACACTGGGAGTGAGGATTTTAATATATGCATTTGGGAGACACAAGATTTCAGCTAATAGCACTCTCCTAGCCTCTAGTTGCCAATGCTGGGAAGCTATCTGTGGCCTCTGGATCCACCTCTTTGGGTTACCCATAGGCTTTTGCGTGTCCCCACTGAGGGTTCACATAGCAAGTACAGCACTGATCTGCCTACAAGTCCTTCTCCATCTCTCATTCTTGAAACAAGAGTTGTGTCTTGTCATCTCTGTATCCCCAGCATCCAACACAAGACCTAGCAATCAGTAACAATTTGCTCAGTCAGACACGACTGAGCAACTGAACTGAATTGAAACTTCAAATATGCAATTCTGACAGCAAATGCACAAGGAAAATGCTAGAAAATGTTTTTAAGCAGCCTCACCTCCCAGCAACCCCTGCTAAGTACTTTATGCACCAGCTATGCCAATAGCTTGCAGTGTCGTAATGTAGCAAGTTCACTCACTGTCCCCTGCTGTGGGATCCCATGCAGAGGTGATTTTGTGGCCTCACTTCACTGTTTGTCTCCTCACCCAGAAGTCAGGGCTCTGACTTCTAACCTAAACCTTCTAGCTTTCTAATCCTAATGGCTTCTCGCTTAGTTCCTGGAAGGTAGGAAGGATTTGGTCCATAAATGTTCCCTAATTTAAAAGTAATGAATGAACAAGAGGGGAAAAAAACAGAATATATTACTTATGCCTTCACCATCTCCTTATATGTAAAATAAATCATGCTAGAAGCATAGCTCTTCATGCTTTCTATTCATTTGGAATTCGACATGCATCTAACAAACACAACATTAACTATGGGGTGCCAAGCTATATACGAGACCCTATGAATGATATAAAACTCTGCACACACAGCACACATTTTCAAGTTTTGGAGGCTATAAAAATCTGCTGATATCATATTATTCAAAACTATTGTTTTATTAGTTATGAACTAAAGTTCACAGACTTTGACTTGTCCAAGATTTTTTTAAAAAGCAACGACAGCAAACATGTTTACTTATCTTGTGCCAAATTCTTTACAGGTATCATCTCTTTTAATGCTCAAAACCACACTATGAAATAAGTACTATTATTATCCTCTTTTCACAGATGAGCAAACTTAATATCAGGAAGATTAAGTGATTCACCCAAGACAAAAACCAAATCTAAGAAGGAAGCCATGTCACACACACATGCACACACACACGCACACATACAAACACAGTCCAGTTCCTGGGCTCCTCACCACACTGACTAAACCGAAATATCTGAAAACAATATGTGAGCAAAATTCAACACAGGAACTCTGTTAACCTGCTACGTATCAACAGAGCAGAGCTACCCTGGCAATGGCAGACCCCCAGCTTCCGCAGTTCACCAGAGGTCCACCAACGAGGGTGTATGACAGTGTGGAACTTCTTATCTCTCTTGTTTAAATTCTATTCTGGTCACTTTCAAAATACGCAAGCGTGTGTGAAGTCACTTCTGTTGTCGGACTCTTTACAACCCTATGGGCACCCCACTTCAGTACTGTTTACCTGGAAAATCCCATGGATGGAGGAGCCTGGTGGGCTGCAGTCCATGGGGTCGCTAAGAGTCAGACATGACTGAGCGACTTCACTTTCACTTTCCACTTTCATGCATTGGAGAAGGAAATGGCAACCCACTCCAGTGTTCTTGCCTAGAGAATCCCATGGACGGAGAAGCCTGGTAGGCTGCAGTCCATGGGGTCGCACAGAGTCAGACACGACTGAAGCAACTTAGCAGCAGCCGCAGCAGTAAGACTACAACAACTTGCCAGGCTCCTCTGTCCATGGGATTCTCCAAGCAAGAATACTGGAGTGGGTTGCCATGCCCTCCTCCAGGGAATCTTGACCTAGAAATCAAACCTGCATCTCCTGGGTCTCCTGCATTGGCAGGCAGGCTCTTCACCACTGAGCCACCTCAGAAGCTCCATGAAAGGTAAAAAGATTCCTTCTTTTTTTTTACCTTTCTCTTTCTCTTTTCCCTACCCATTTCACCCTCGTCTGTCTGTCTCTGTCTCCCTCCCTCTCTCATTGTCTCTTGGGGACAAGAATAGGGGCAGAAAGCAACTGCGGGGGGCCAGAGGCCCCGAGTCAGAGACCCAAGCCACTCATTCACTCACTTCACCCGAGCAGGATGTTCCAAGGTCCATCCTAAACATCTGCCTTACCTCCCACCTGCTTCCCCAACCCCTAGAAGCTATCAAAGTCCTGGGTAAGGAAATTAAACTCCTCAACGAGGCATTTCTGCCACCTAGTGTGAAGAGATATACATGAAAAGATTTGGGTTGATAAAAGAAGAAACACAATACAAACTCTGAATTGCAAAGCATGTTCAAATAAATACCATTTACTCTCCCCGGACTATTTTATAAGCTACAAAACAAAGGAGCATTCATACATTAAATGCAGTATATTGAGACGGTGATTATAAAGCAGCTGAAGACTTTTTGAAGCTGGACTGCAAAGAATGAACCGTGAGGAGAAATTCCAAGATCTGCCACACTCAACTTTAAGATTAAAATCGTGTATACAAACTGCCAGAAATCTCAAGTCAGCAGGGACCAATCCAAGGAGATTTTATTTGTACCTACTATGAAATTGGTTTTCCCAAGAAACCACAGCTTGGGAGAAACACATTTTTCCTGATACTGAGACATGGGAGACTCTACTAATGCTTATTTTGTTGTTTTCCTGGTCAGAAGACACCGTGTGACATAGATTCGTGTTTTTTCCAAAACTTCCTGACAATAAACATAATATGTTTCACACAGTTGCCTCTATGTCATTTTCTTGGTGTAGGCAAAATGCATAACATCATGGTGAAATTCAGTGAAATTATGCATTCACTAAGCCATAACACATTCCAGGCACACGGCTCTCTGGAGGAGTGCAGGCCAAGTCGTGTCTGACTCTTTGAGACCCCATGGACTGTAGCCCACCAGCCTCCTCTGCCTGTGAAATTCTCCAGGCAAGAATGCTGGAGTGGGTTGCTATTTCCTTCTCTAGAGGACCTTCCTGACCCAGGGATCAAACTCATGTCTCATGTCTTCTGCATTGGCAGGTGGGTTCTTTATAAGTGATTTTATTCAAAGGCATAGTGAGGTATAGAAGCCTGCTTCTACCTTTCAGAAAATTCTCAAGAAAAACTGTATCTCACATCTGGCCATGGAAAAAGTTTGGAAAGAAAACAGTTGAGGTTCATAACTTCTGGGAACCTTGGAATACAGATAGTCTACAATTCTGGTTTATACTCATTTTGTTCACTAATCAGCCAGGAAATGGGTAAAGCTAATGCAACAGACCTCTAAAAGCAACAGACCCCAACATTTTTTGCATCTTAGAAGACAGTTTTTCCAAGGATGGGGGTTGGGAGGGTGGTTTCAGGATGATTCAAGTACGTTGTATTTATTGTGCACTTTATTTCTATGATTACTACACCAGCTCCACCTCAGATCACCCGGCATTAGATCCCAGAAGTTGGGGATCCCGGCTCTAATGGGAACTAAGGGGTCAGACAGGCCCTGTTTCAGTGTGGATGGACAAAAAAAAAAAAAAAAAAAACAAAAAATGGGGGTAAGTAGAGTTGCTCTTAATCAGAATCACATCCAGAGAGCTGAAATTCACAGCACTTTCCCCCACCCCAACACGTGCCCCCTCCAACGAGCACAGTACAAGCCAAACGTACAGTAATCTTCATCTCTCAAATTATCTAGGATATATAGACCTTTAGGGAGAAATGCTGCAAACCAGAGGACCAGTCAGATCAGGTTCACCGGCTGGCAAGCCACCAGCGACTCATGTGGGAGAACAGGAGTGAGTCTGAGAAACAAGACCCAAGCACAGGGAGTCCGGTTACATCACAGGAGGTGAAACCACTTCAAAGCCTCGATATTGGCAGGCTGAATCCCACTAAGGATTGAAATGAAATACTACCTATTTCACCAGGCCTGGAGCTAACGAATCAAGCAACTTAAATCCCTCACAGAGCCTTGGGTAATGACCAAGATGCCCGTCTCTCCCTGACCCACTCGGCATATCGAGTGCAGTTTGTCTTTATGTACGTGTCTCATATTTTGCATACATCTTGTATACAAGATGACGGAAAGGCATAAATTAAAGATGTATTTTTAGGGGAGGAGATGGCATATTTTTTTAAGCCCTACTACCTGCAAAATTCTTCTAGACCTGCAACCAATAGAAGCTGAAATGCTAGAAGGAAAAGAGGCAAACAGTGAGAGTCACACTGTAAAAATAAGAAAGGGTCCAGGAATGTGGCTATAAGCCCAAGACTTTAAACTGGTTATCTCGCACAATAATTCTTTAAAAATGTTCTACAAGGACAGAGGCTCCCATCCCTGGATTGAGATGATGCCAAGGAGCTCCTAAACCCCCGTATGGCATATTGCCTTAGAAAGGTCTAGAAAGATCAAGGAAAGATAAGTTTAAAGACATACAGAAGTCCTACTGCATAACCCCCCAATATTCCTTCTAATTTATGTTCACAAAGTCCCTTCATGCTTTTTATCACCTCCTGATCACTCTCATCTCCAACGTAGAGTGTTTTTCTTCTTTTCTTCCAACTGTTAAAATTTCATACCCAACATCTACAAGAAATTTTTTTTCTGAAAAGCACATGGACTTGTAAAGCTCTCTCCTAAAACCCTGCCATGATTATAAGCCAACTCTCTGGTACTTTAGTTTCCTAATTGTTCATATATTTCTTCTATTTCCAAGAAGACTATTTGTTCTACAAAAGTGAAACAAATTTAATTACACTTCAGGATTCCCCCCAGCACCTACTTAACCAAACAACATAACAGATAATTGAGCTTCTCTAGTAGCTCAGATGGTAAAGAATCTGCCTGCAATACAGGAAACCCAGGTTCTATCCCTGGGTTGGGAAGATCCCCTGGAGGAGGGCATGGCAATCCATTCCAGTATTCTTGCCTGAAGAATCCCCACAGACAAAGGAGCCTGGCAGGCAGTCCATGGGGTCACAAAGAACTAAACACGACTGAGTGACTAAGTACATGGTAGATAATCAGTAAACAGTTGATGGTTGACGAAGTTGTAGATTAACTGTAGAATTTCGCCTGAGTTAGGTCTCATACCTCTAAGATCCTGGGATATAACCAGTAAGGTAAGGGGGAATGGTGTGCACTGGAAAATGCATACATTCTAAAGACGAAATTTTTACCGTGGTTTTTATCATTTCCCTTCCTCTAAGCTAGAGATTTTTCTTGTCTCATATTCAAAGGCTACAAATGACATTTTACACAGGTAGAAAGAAGAGAACAGCTGCTTTAAGAAAGGGCACAAGAAATTGCAGTAAAGGACTTCCCATCCCATCTTCATCAAGTCCTAAAAAATTTGGAGCCTTTGACCAAGATCAGTACAAATATCATATGTGTGAGAAAGTCTGACAGACTTGGGGTGATTTTGAGAAATTGGTGCCCAAGCAGAGAGAGATGGGTTTCAAACACAAGGGCCTGCGTCCCAGAGAGCCTGGGAATCTGAGATGACACTGCCACTTGCTGTGGGCTGCTGCTGCTGCTAAGTCGCTTCAGTCGTGTCCGACTCTGTGCAACCCCATAGACGGCAGCCCACCAGGCTCCCCCGTCCCTGGGATTCTCCAGGCAAGAATACTGGAGTGGGTTGCCATTTCCTTCTCCAATGCATGAAAGTGAAAAGTGAAAGTGAAGTCGCTCAGTCGTGTCCGACTCTAGCGACCCCATGGACTGCAGCCCAGCAGGCTTCGTCCATGGGATTTTCCAGGCAAGAGTACTGGAGTGGGGTGCCATTGCCTTCTCCGTGCTGTGGGCTAGAGAGAAAAATTGTTGCTGTTGTTTAGTTGCTAAATTGTGTCTGAAGCTTTGCGACCCCATTGACTGCAGCCCGCCAGGCTCCTCTGTCCATGGGATTTCCCCAGGCAAGAATACTGGAGCAGGTTGCTATTTCCTTCTCCAGATCTTCCCCACCCAGGGATAAAATTCACATCTCCTGCATTCGCAGGTGGATTCTTTTACCTCTGAGCCACTAGGGAAATCTCTGCACAAAAACCAATGTAGGGGAGAAGCCAGATTCTGACTGAGTCAGAGCAGCCTGAGACACCATCTTTAAGAAGGCAAAGTTGGTCCTGGGCTCCCCAGCAGCACCTTTTTCTGTATCTGTCTTTCTTCTTCCTGTTTACTATCCTCCAAGTAGGCCCTCGTGCAAAATGCTAGATTCTGGGACTCAGGTCTGGGCCCCACCCATGATGGCTTGTCTTATTTTATTTATTTATTTATTTTTTTGGCCACACCACAGGGCATATGAGATCTTAGTTCCCCCGCCAGAGATTGAACCCATGCCCCCTGCAGTGGAAGCTGGAGTCCTAACCCCTGGGCCACCAAGGAAGTCTCCATGATGGCTTTTCTTAATGATCACTCATTCTCTAACTCATTTCATGTCTGGAAAGCCACCTGACAAACTCAGAGAACTGCAAACTTTCTAAGCAAAGGCATTACTTAGAGATAATGTCACCTGACCCCTTCCATCAAGAGGAGGCCACAGAGCTATGGAAATTCGCCCCTAGTCCCACAGCTAAATAAGCAGAGGCAGAACCCGAACGAGCCCAAGCCTCCTGACCAGCAGTCCTGTGCTCTTCTTGTCACACCATTCAATTATTTATTCAACAGATTCTTATAGAACACCAACTACATGCCAGATCCTGTGCTAAACTGACAAATTGGGGTCAGTAAGATACTAGTTACTCCTTGGAAGGAAAGTTATGACCAACCTAGATAGCATATTCAAAAGTAGAGATATTACTTTGCCAACAAAGGTTTGTCTAGTCAAGGCTATGGTTTTTCCAGTAGTTATGTATGGATGTGAGAGTTGGACTGTGAAGAAAGCTGAGCGCCGAAGAATTGATGCTTTTGAACTGTGGTGTTGGAGAAGACTCTTGAGAGTCCCTTGGACTGCAAGGAGATCCAACCAGTCCATCCTAAAGGAGACCAGTCTGGGTGTTCATTGAAAGAACTGATGCTGAGGCTGAAAGTCCAATACTTTGGTCATCTCATGCAAAGAGTTGACTCATTGGATAAGATCCTGATGCTGGGAGGGATTGGGGGCAGGAGGAGAAGGGGACCACAGAGGATGAGATGGCTGGATGGCATCACCGACTCAATAGACATGAGTTTGAGTGAACTCCAGGAGTTGATGATGGACAGGGAGGCCTGGCGTGCTGCGATTCATGGGGTCACAAAGAGTCAGACACGACTGAGCAACTGAACTGAACTGAACTGAAGATACTAGAGACTAAAGATCAATATTTCTCTTTAAATCACTTATTCACTCAGTAATAATTCATTGAGGAAACGCCCTGGAGTAGTTTCTGTTTAAATGCTCATCTCAGGAATATCTGAACAGGAATCATTGTGAGGTCTTTGTATTTCAGCAGCTGAGCTAGGCTGGAAGTGAGTTTCCCAGAATTCCACCCTCTGTATGGTGCAGATTAGGGAACAGCCTTATTCCATGTATCTCATAGTGATTCTCCTTCCCTGATTGAACCCTGATGTAAGAAAGTGTGAAAGTGAAAGTGTTATTTGCTTGGTCGTGTCTGACTCTTTGCAACCCCATGGACTGTAGCCTGCCAAGCTTCTCTGTCCATGGAATTTTTCAGGCAAGAATACTAGAATTGGTTGCCAATTCCTCCTCCAGAGGATCTTTCCCAACCCAGGGATCAAAGCTGGGTCTTCCACATTGCAGGCAGATTCTTTACCATCTAGGCCACCAGGGAAGCCCTCTGATACAAGAAAAGCTCCTGTACATTTCCTTTAATCCAGGACTTTTGAAGTATCAGTCCTGTTGGAACTCAAAAAAATTTTTGCAGTTTCTTAGTGTTGAATACAATTATTTTAATTGTGACCTAAATATGTACAAATGTTGATCAAATATGTACAAATATTTATATGTAACTATCAAATAAACTTTAAATTTTAATTATCAAGAAAACTCAAAACCAATGACAACCAAGTCAGTTACATGACAGTATCATTTGGCTGAAATGGTCATGAATGAACCTTCAGGACAGCTTCCTTCAAGGACCCGATGTGGTAACACCAGGTATATGATGGCTCAATACTGCTGGCCCTTTTCTATCCTCAAATAATTACAAAGCCTTCTTTTATACAGATTTCTGGGGTTTTATTTGGTCTTCACTTGAAGCAAACATATAATTCAGATGAATTTAAATTTAAGACCTCCCCAAGTTAACTTTACCCTTGTTGAGGTCTCACTCCTCGATCCCTCCCTCTTCCCCTCTTTCTCCCTGGGGACACTAGCCAGGCTTAGCTGAATAAGTGATGCTGGAAGGCTTCTCAAAGGAGTGATATTTGGCACTGAAGAAAGAGTAGCATTGAGCGTGGAGAACCAACTACTGAGAAGAGCTGCAAGGAAACCAGGGTCGGTGTTTCCCCAGGACTTTTAGGTCCCTCCATAAGTCAGGGTGATGAGCAACACCAGGTCCATTTTTACAGAGAAGAAAACTGAGACATCGAGGGGTTAACCGACTTGCCAAAGGTCACAGGCTGTAAATCTTGAGCCCACAAGTCCTCTGCTTTGCTAAATACGGTGAAGCTTGCAAGCTGGTCACTGAATGCGTACCGCTTCCCTATTGTTCTTAAAAGTTGCCACATTTTGCAGATCCTTTGATGAGCTGACCTTCATACATGAACAAAGAGGAGTTTGTTTTCAGGGCTGGTCTTCCTTACATTCTTTAGCCTCTCCTGCCCTCCAGTGGTTATACAAGGTTACAGCCATCTGGGCTTTCTTCCTATAGCTAAGGGAACCTTGCTCTAAGTGGGGTGTGGGTGAGCGAGTGTGTGTGTGTGTGTGTGTGTGTGTGTTGGGAACCCTGCTCTAAGCGGGGGGGTGGGGAGGTTGTCTTAGTCATTCAGTCATGTCTACACTCTTTGTGACCCCACAGACTGTAGCCTGCCAGGCTCCGCTGTCCATGGGATTCTCCAGGCAAGATTACCAGAGTGGATTGCCATTCCATTCTCCAAAAGATCTTTTGGACCCAGGGATCGAACCCTGGACTTCTGCATTGCAGGCAGATTCTTTACCATTTGAACCATAGGGAAGTCTGGCTCTAAGCGTTACCAAGTTGTTTTTACATACAAAGACGTAGTGCCTGCAACTTTAGAAAGTGCAGCTCAAGAGGAACTGCATGTCAGTGTAGATCTTGGAACCTAAGGAAGAGAGTGGTGGGAAAAGGATTGCCCTAGGCAAGACTATTCTAAGTTCTGAACCCCATTGGCTTGTCCACCTTTGCTGAGTAGGAACAATCTCTTCAGTCAGTTATGAAATAGACGACTGCCATCCCCAGAGAGAAGACATCCAGATGAACCCAACAGGCCTGTGAGGACCAGACCTCAGTCTCAGTTTCAAACAAGTATTTGAGAAATGACTGCCAACAGCAGCTAACTACAAGTTTCGCCTTCACGTCTTTAGAATCCTTGTGAACTTCAGATGACAGCAAGTGTGAAACAGACATCGCCCCATCCCCTGGGAGGAGACTGTAACATACAGCTAACAGAACATTTCATTATCCAAGACATAAGACTTTTTATTGCCAGGAGAAATGGCCAACATTCATTGCTCTTAGTGGAGATGGTAGGAAACTAGATTTAAAGCACACAGTGAAGAATTTAAGTTAGACAAAGGAAGAAATTTCCAAAGGGAGTGTGAGTGATAGTATTGTATGTTGCAAAAGGAAATTGAACTTAAAAATCTTGGGTGCTGGATTTTAGTTTCTGCTTTGTCACAAACTAGCAGCGTGACCTTGGGAAGCTCCTGTCACCTTTCTTGATCCCTTCTTCTGCAAAGAGAGCATCACACTAAACAATAGCTGTCAATTCACCCCTAAATGCTTATAAGTCTAAGCTTCTATGATGCTTCCCCTTGGAGGCTGTCAGAGAGAGAGGTAGGGAGAGAGGGAGTGGAATATTTTTAAGTGTTTCCATTGGTTTGGGCACAGATGTACTTGCAATAAGGGGTATGACAAAAATGACCTTCCAGATGACCTTCTCCTCCATATTCTGGGGAATTTAGGGATGTTTCTCTGGTTGACCTGTTGAATAGAGTCTAGCATCTCAAAATTTTGAACCATAACTGATGTTTGAATCCTAACATCAGCGCTTCTGTTCTTTCTTAAGAATGTCCAATGCCTTGCAACTGGTTCTTCTCAAGACAATTCAGGAAGTCCCTTGAAAACCTGGGCATTAGAGAGATCTACATAATCAGCCAAAAATCTGCTTCATGGTAGCTGATAATCATTGATACTAGTTTCTTTGTAGTTAGAGAGAATGGATCCAATTCCTCTTTCTCTTAATAGTTATCCAAGTATTGAAAGGTATTTACCAGCTTCCTGTGAGTCTTTTCTTTTAGGACCCACAGTTTTCAACTTGTGTGTGTGTGTGTGTGTGTCTGTGTGTCTGTGTGTGTGTGTGTGTGTGTGTGAGACACAGAGAGAGAGACAGACAGAGAGAGTCACTCAATTGCTCCGTCGTGTCAGACTCTTTGCAATCTCATGGACTATAGTTCAACAGTCTCCTCTGTCCATGGAGTTCTCCAGGCAAGAATACTGGAGTAGGTAGCCTTTCCCTTCTCCAGGGAATCTTCCCAACCCAGGGATCAAACCCAGGTCTCCTCCACTACAGGCAGATTTTTTACCATCTAAGCACCAGGAAATCCCCATCGCTGTCTAGCTTGATTTTAACTTCTTTTATCATCATGGGTATTCTCTCCTGTCCAGATCTCTTCCAGGTCTCTGAATACAATACTTAGCACAGTGATCAAAAGCATGGGTTCTGAAGCTGTACTCCCTGGGTTCAAAATTTAATTCTTCTAGTTAAAATTTGCAAAACCTTGGACAAGTTACTATTTATGTACCTTTACACTTCTAATCACAATGGTGCGATCACTCACCTAGAACCAGACACCCTGGAATGTGAAGTCAAGTGGGCCTTAGAAAGCATCACTACGAACAAAGCTAGTGGAGGTGATGGAATTCCAGTTGAGCTATTCCAAATCCTGAAAGATGATGCTGTGAAAGTGCTGCACTCAATATGCCAGCAAATTTGGAAAACTCAGCAGTGGCCACAATATTGGAAAAGGTCAGTTTTCATTCCAATCCCAAAGAAAGGCAATGCCAAAGAATGCTCAAACTACCACACAATTGCACTCATCTCACACGCTAGTAAAGTAATGCTCAAAATTCATTGAGCCAGGCTTCAGCAATACGTGAACCGTGAACTTCCAGATGTTCAAGATGGTTTTAGAAAAGGCAGAGAAAGCAGAGATCAAATTGCCAACATCCGCTGGATCATCAAAAAAGCAAGAGAGTTCCAGAAAAGCATCTATTTCTGCTTTATTGACTATGCCAAAGCTTTTAACTGTGTGGATCACAATAAATTGTGGAAAATTCTGAAAGAGATGGGAATACCAGACCACCTGACCTGCCTCTTGAGAAATCTGTATGCAGGTCAGGAAGCAACAGTTAGAACTGGACATGGAACAACAGACTGGTTCCAAATAGGAAAAGGAGTACATCAAGGCTGTATATTGTTACCCTGCTTATTTAACTTCTATGCAGAGTACATCATGAGAAATGCTGGGCTGGAAGAAGCACAGTTGGAATCAAGATTGCTGGGAGAAATACCAATAACCTCAGATATGCAGATGACACCACCCTTATGGCAGAAAGTGAAGAAGAACCAAAGGCCCTCTTGATGAAAGTGAAAGAGGAGAGTGAAAAAGTTGGCTTAAAGCTCAACATTCAGAAAACGAAGATCATGGCATCCGGTCCCATCACTTCATGGGAAATAGATGGGGAAACAGTGGAAACAGGGTCAGACTTTATTTTGGGGGGCTCCAAAATCACTGCAGATGGTGATTGCAGCCATGAAATTAAAAGACACTTACTCCTTGGAAGGAAAGTTAAGGACCAACCTAGATAGCATATTCAAAAGCAGAGACATTACTTGCCAATAAAGGTCCATCTAGTCAAGGCTATGGTTTTTCCAGTGGTCATGTATGGATGTGAGAGGTGGACTGTGAAGAAAGTTGAGCACCGAAGAATTGATGCTTTTGAACTGTGGTGTTGGAGAAGACTCTTGAGAGTCCCTTGCTCTGCAAGGAGATCCAACCAGTCCATTCTGAAGGAGATCAGCCCTGGGATTTCTTTGGAAGGAATGATGCTGAGGCTGAAACTCCAATACTTTGGCCACCTCATGCGAAGAGTTGACTCATTGGATAAGACCCTGATGCTGGGAAGGATTGGGGGCAGGAGGAGAAGGGGATGACAGAGGATGAGATGGCTGGATGACATCACTGACTCGATGGACATGAGTTTGAGTGAACTCCGGGAGTTGGTGATGGACAGGGAAGCATGGCATGCTGTGATTTGTGGGGTCACAAAGAGTCAGACATGACTGAGCAACTGAACTGAACTGAACTGAACACTTCTCATGGAAAATAATCTTTCTGTTTCCAATTAAGAATTTTATTTGATCAGACCCAATCACACAAGGCCGTCAGGTCTTGAGTTTCGTGTTGTTGTTGTTGTTAATTTAACTTTTTTTAATTGAAGTATAGTTAATTGACAATGTTGTGCCAATCCCTGCTGTACAGCAAAGTGACACCGCTATACACATACAGACATTTATATATATATATATATTCCTTTCCATTTTGGTTCATCACAGGACACTGAATATAGTTTCCTGTGCTATACAATAGGATCTTGTTGTCCATCCACCCTATATGTCATAGTTTGCATTTGCTAACCACACACTCCCAGGCCTTCTCCCCCCACCTGCCTCCCCCTTGGCAACCACAAGTCTGTTCTCTATATCTGTGAGTCTGTTTCTATTGTTTAGATAAGTTCATTTGTGCCATATTTTAGATTCCACATATGTGATACCACATGGTATTTGTCTTTCTCTTTCTGACTTTACTTCACTTGGTATGATAATCTCTTATTGCATCCATGTAGCTGCAAATGGCATTATTTGCGGGTTTTTTGATGACTGAATAATATTCTATTGTATACATATGTACCACATCTTCTTTATCCATCTGTCTGGAGATGGACATTTAGGTTGTTTCCATGTTTTGGCTATTGTGAGTAGTGCAGCTATGAACACAGTGGTGCATGTATCTTTTTGAATTATAGTTTTGTCTAAATACATCCCTGGAAGTAGGATTGCTGGATCATATGGTAATTCTATTTTAAAATTTTTGAGGAACTTCCACAATATTTTCCATAGTAGCTGCACCAACTTACATTCCCATTGACAGTATATGAGGGTTTCCTTTTCTGCATACCCTTTCCAGCATTTGTTATTTGTAGACTTTTTAATGATGGCCTTTTTGACTGGTATGCGGTGATATCTCGTTGTAGTTTTGATTTGCCTTTCTCTAATAGTGATGTTGAGTATCTTTTCATATGCCTACTGGCCATCTATATATTTTCTTTAGAGAGATGTTTGTTAAGGTTTTCTGCCCATTTTTTGATTGGTTTGTTTGTTTTCTTGTTGTTGAGTTGCATGAGCTGTTTATATATTTTGGAGATCAGGCCCTTGTCTGTTGCATCATTTGCAAATATTTTCTCCCATTCCATAAGTTGTCTTTTTTAATGGTTAAAGGAAAATAATTTTCAGTACAAAATTCTCTACCCAGCTAAACTCTCAATGAAGTGTCATGATAGGGTTACCAGTTAGCTTTTGCCATAAAAGAAATCATCTTAAGATTCATTAATTCATCTAATGCAGCAAAACATTTAGTATTTATCATAATTCTCTGGGTCATCAGTGTGGTTTTTCTGCTGATTTGGTGAATCTTTCCAGTCGGGGACTACATCATCTAGGATGGCCTTGTACACACACATTACAGGCTGGGAGGTCTAAAGCAGAAGGAAGAGGGGTCCTCAGTTGAAACAGCTTATCTCTGTTCCACATCACACAGTCTCTCATCTTCCAACAAACTAACCCATCTTCCCATGTTGGTTTTGGGGTTCCAAAAAGCTGCAAGAGAGGACACCACCAATATACAAGCATTCCCGTTTCTGCTCACCTCATGTTTGATACTGTCCCATTGACCAGTGGGCTTCCCAGATGGCTCAGTGGTAAAGAATCCGCCTGCCAATGCAGGAGATACAGGAGTCATGCATTTGATATCTGGGTCAGGAAGACCCACTGGAGGAAAGAATGTTAACCCACTCCAGTATTCTTGTCTGGGAAATCCCAGGGACAGAGGAGTCTGGTGAGCTATTATCATTCATGGGGTCACAAAAGGGTTGGACATGACTTAGTAACTGAGCACAATGGTATGAATTCAAGGTGGGAAATTATTGCAGCTGTTTGGTAAACAAATTACCACAGATAGTCTAAAAACATTTTTTATATGTAAGGTCTCCCCAGATTAATGTTTCATGCAATATTTTTCAGTTGTTGGAGAAAGTGCTCCACCAAAGTAAAGTAGTAAATTAAGAAAAAAGGAGACCTGGAATCCAGAAAATGGAGAATCTATCACAAAAGAAAATTAAAAAAAAAAAAATTCTTAAGAGGTCACATGAGGACAGATCTATGGCAAACCCAGAGAACAATCAGTTCAAATTGAAGTAGATCAGGAAAGATTCTAAAAACGACTTTTTAACAAGGTGAATTTGATAGAACACTTTATGTATTTCAACCTACCCAGAGTTTTGACAATTAGGGGGAAATGGTTGGGGTTGACTTTGTGATATGTAAATAGAAAACCAAATGTAATAAGCAAATCAAAAAAAAAATTTTATTAGTTCTAGGAAAAACAAACATTATGCAAGAAAGAAAAAACACTTGTATTTGTCACCATTAAAGGACAAATCAATTCTGTTTTGCATTTATTTTGGAACCAGTGTATTGAGGGATTAAAATTTCCAATCAGTGGGGAAAAAGCAAAACATTTTTAATCACTATTTTCACCCACACTCTCTCAGATCTTCCTTCCCTGCTCAATAGTAAATCCTTTAACACTTCAGGCAGGTCCCATAACTTTCTATTTATGTTCAGTTGTTAAAGTTCAGTCCCATCCTGTTAACAAGTCTGGACTTATATCTTATTCAAAACTTTCCCTCCCCTTCACTGCAAGCCAGGCATTTGGCTTGAAGAACTTGGAGCAGGAAGGAAGACATTCTTTCATGGCTGCCCTTCTCCATCTGCAGATTCCAGATGCTTTAGGGACAGAAAAGGCGAGGAAGATTGGGAGGAGGGGTATTGGTGGAGGATAAACATCTCCTTGAGGGATTGAGGGCAGGAGGAGAAGGGGACGACAGAGGATGAGATGGCTGGATGGCATCACTGACTCGATGGATGCGAGTCTGGGTGACCTCCGGGAGCTGGTGATGGACAGGGAGGCCTGGCGTGCTGCAGTTCATGGGGTCGCAAAGAGTCGGACACGACTGAGTGACTGATCTGATCTGATCTGATCTACCTAACCGGAGTCTGGCCTCTCTCTGCCCAATCTTGACTGGTCAGTAAGGCAAGGCGTGTGGGGCAGACACCCAAAGCTGACTCTCTTTTGTGGTTCATGAGTGTGTTGATGGGGATATCAGAGGAGCCTCCTCACTCCATAGTACACTGATGTGGGATATCTATCCTCCCAACTCCATCTATTCTATCCTCCAAGGGGCTGGTCCATCCAACAGCCCCTTGCTACTGGGGGGCCCTCATCCTGTGGGCAGCCCTCTTATGTGAAATATCAGCAAAAGAGCTCAAGGTCAGCCACCTTCTGGATGGTATGCTCAGTTCACTAGAGACTCACAGCCCCTTCCCAGTTGGTGCTGGTGCAGGTCGTAGCACTATCGCTGCTCCTTTTCTGCACCCTTGTGTCTCCCTCCAATTCCTGTCCTTGTCTTGGGTGTTCAGGGGCAGATCAGCAAGTATGATGCCTGGGGTATGAGATGCCCATTTTACAAATGAGTATCTGAGGGGTCCCTTTATTCGAAGTTACGGAAGGAAAAGCAATCCCTGTGCTCCCCCTGGGAGAGTGGCAATGCCATCTTAGCACAAGCACTGTGCTCCCCATGAGGTTAGCAACTCTGAAAATTCAAGACTTCTTATGTAAACTGCCACCACCTGCTCCCTTACCTTTCATCCTTGGTGTGGCACCATGGTCATGGCTGGGAGTTCTACCGCCTCCTAGGAAGCCCCAGAGGGAGCTGTCTGACTCCCTTCTGCCTCTTGTTAAGAAGTAGGGTTCTTTGAGCCTTTTACTTTCATATTAGGGTTTTGGTCACAATTCTGGGACAACATGCTATTATATTTGTTCCTATATCTGTCTCTCTGGCTAAGCTGTGATCTCTTAAAGACAGATGCCTTATCTTATTCCTCAATGTATCACAGTCCTTAGCATAGCACTAGACATATAACAAGACCTCAGTAAATAAAGAGTGAAAGAAGTAGGAATGAAAGAATAATTGATAGATTTCAATAGATAAAATAGAACTGCTTTCCAGCTTCCACTGATATTAACAAAGAGTAAACCAGCACTGGTCTTGTGTATTCATCTCAGCCTGAGACTGCAAAAGCATAGCAGTGAGAATTCTATTTTAGAGGCCCCTGAAATTGATGGTTTTAGGCTCTCTTTTCATCCTCTTTCACTCCTTTTATTCCTCATTCTCGCAGGCTTTGCTAACCTCAGAAACAATGATATTAACATCATATTAAAAAGAAGAAAAATAAACATTTTTCATCTAAAGTAACTGGATGAGAAATTTTTAAGAACCCTGGTATTTTTCAGTAGAAAGGCTTTTAAATTTTTCCACGATTCTAGGATGATATAAAATAATTTCTTAAAGCTTTAGAATTTTGCTTTGCAAATGCTTCCCAGGAGTCAGATCAGGAAAGGGAGAAAAACAAAAAGCCTAGCTTCCCCATTGCTAACTTTTAATTTATTTCTTCCCAAAAATCCACCTACCCAGGAATATAATTCATCAGCATTTCTGAATGTCTGAGCCATGAAAAAGGACCAGAAGTCTAGAATCATGGATTGCCCCCCTAACACTTTCACCAACCTCCTGTGAGACTAAGCAAGTAATTCCATTTGGTTTCCTCATTTGTGAAATGAGGAAGTTGAAGTTCCTGAATGCTGTCCCCCTCTAAAATCCTATAATTTTATGATTTATTCATTAACTCTAAGAGCCATGAAAACTCTGACAGCAATAAAATTTCTTCTCTAAAGAGAAAATAATTTCCAAACCAAATATAATAGGCAAATAATGCCCTCTCCCAAATCCCCACCAAAGATGCCCACACTTCTCTGGATTTTGTGAATATGGTATATTACAAAGAGACTTGGCAGATAAAATGGTTATAGACCTCAAGATATAGAGATGGTCCTGAATTATCTGTGTGGGCCCAGTTTAATTACATGAACCCTTAAAAGTAGAAAAATTTCTTCTGCTGGGATGAGAAATGTGGCACAAAGGGAAATCAGAGAGATTCAAACAGTGAGAGGAACTCAACTTCTGTTGAGCCTTATGGACAGCTTGAGGAGGAATGTAGGCAGCCTCTAGGAGCAAAGTCTGCCTGCCTCCCTCGCTGACAGCCAGCAAGGAAACATATCTCAGTCCTTCAACCCTGAAGAACCAAACTGGGCCAACAGTCTGAATAGGCTTAGAAGAGATCCAATCCCAAAGTCTCCAAAAAAGTAACATAGCCCTGCCAACACATTAATTTCAGCCTGTGATACCCAGAGCAAAAGAACCATCTGAGCCATGATACACTTGGACTTCCAACCCATGAAAACAGTAAGATAAGAAATTTGAGTTGTAAATATCTGCATTTATGGCAGTTTGCCACAGTAGCAACAGAAACCTTGACTGCCAAGTATACTTTTATTTTTTTTACCCTGAATTTTCTCCTTGTTTCTGAAGAAGAAAAGAGAGGAGAAAATGATGCTCCACAGTCAGCTACTGGATAGAAATTCATCAGGCCTCACCTTCTCTGCTAGTTAAATGTGCTTTCAGTTCAGTTCAGTTCAGTCGCTCAGTCGTGTCTGACTCTTTGTGACCCCATGAATTGCAGCACGCCAGGCCTCCCTGTCCATCACCAACTCCCAGAGTTCACTCAGACTCACGTCCATCGAGTCAGTGATGCCATCCAGCCATCTCATCCTCTGTCGTCCCCTTCTCCTCCTGCCCCCAATCCCTCCCAGCATCAGAGTCTTTTCCAATGAGTCAACTCTTCGCAAGAGGTAGCCAAAGTACTGGAGTTTCAGCTTTAGCATCATTCCTTCCAAAGGAATCCCAGGGCTGATCTCCTTCAGAATGGACTAGTTGGATCTCCTTGCAGTCCAAGGGACTCTCAAGAGGCTTCTTCAACACCATAGTTCAAAAGCATCAGTTCTTCGGCACTCAGCTTTCTTCACAGTCCAACTCTCACAACCATACACATAAATGTGCTTTAGTTGTATACAAACAACATCCTTTCTGCTTTCCCCCTTCGAGTATTTATTTTCCAAAGTTGTCAATATTAACCATTCTGAAATCAAGCTTTAGGTTAAGAAACTTGAATTAAATTATGTTAAGAAAAAAGGAATGCTGCTTTGTTTTCAGTTTTTGCAACTCGTTTGTCTCTAGTCTTCAATGATGTGCCTTAATCAGAAAGAAGAGGAAGAGGAGAAAGTGCTTTTTATCATATTGGCAACCTTCATGCTACTCTCATTAAGAAACTTTAGCATTTTTATTACAACTTCCTCTGGCCAAAGAATTATACCTCAATAAACCTATTACATGACATCATTCCCTCCTAAGTGCAATGTTTATTCCTTATAGAACAATGACTGTATGCCAGTCACTGTGCTAAGTATTAAATCTGGTTTTTCTTACTGTGGGTCCTAAATCATTGACAAATTGTAAAATTAACTTAGTGGATCATGACCAGAATTTCTTAAAATATGCAGTAGAATGGAACAGAAAATATCAGTGTATATTACACATAGTAAGGGTGACCATTGCTTCATGAAATTTTTGTTAAAGTTATGTGTCTCTCTCTGTGTGTACATTTGGGTACATTATCTAGTGATGCAAAAAAAATGTATTTCCTGCTACAGATTATAGTCAAAAAATTGAAAGCACTTTTGATCCATCATCTCATTTAATCCGTGCAGCTACACTAAGACTGAAAAAAGCATGATCCTAAGCAGAATTATTAGGATCAAATGGCTAATCAATACTATCTAGATCAGTTGATTCAAGTTCATGCTCAACCATACGCTGTCTCTTTCACAGGATTAAGAAACAGAACAAGAAGCCATGTTCAAAGCTATGTTCACACCTTTCATTAAGCAGTCTAATACAGAGGAAACAATATATATTTCCTAGATATACATTTATTTTCCTAACCTCTCACTTGCATAGATCAGTTCAGCTTTCTGCCCTATGGGAACCATTTTACACAAATCATGTTTAGGATGAAGACTGATTTGTGATATTTACCAAAAGGAGATGTACCAAAATGACAGTAAAATCAATGAAGTTAGCAATATGCATTCAACAGGGCAGTACCCCTTCCCCATTACTGTGTTTACCACTTGACAAGAGGGTAGTGCCTGTGTCAAAGGTTATTTGGGATTCTCTGTCACTCTCAACTAATCCTCCCATTGATTTTCTCAAATTGCACTCCATCCTCATCTCCTCCTCTACCCTCAGCCTCAACTCCCTTCTCCAACCCATCTGGGAAGGCAGCTGGACTGGAGTGGTCCTTCTAGCAATCAATCATCCTGTCGTGTTCCAGCTGTGTGTTACAGTCTCCATCTAACTCATCCACACTTACAGAAGTGGAAATGGAGATACCACACTCCAAAAACCTTAACAATATTTTTCGTAAATCATACACATCCTTAGAAATAGCATGGAGTACTCTCATACTCCTCTCTCTGTTCTACACTTCCCTGTCTGTCTCCCCGGTTTGTTTCTGGCAACCTGATTTCATGAGGGCATCAGGGAGCCCATCAAACACATAAAGCCATCAAGCCACACTTATTAACATTTCTTCCACATAATTTCTATTATTGGCATTAGAAACAGACGTAGAAAAAAATATTTTAAAGGAATGTGATTTATTTTTCCTGATACTATCTTCTTATCCTCCCTACATTTTTTGTGGAGAGAACTGGCAAATATATTGAGAAGAAACCTCCAAGAATCACTTGAAATTATCCAGAGTCTCAACAGGTGAATGACAAGATTTTCCATAGAAGTAAAACCAGTTCTTTTTCCTGCATCATGTGGCAATTTGAACAGCTTGCTGGCTTTCTGTATGGTTTTGCAGACTTGACTCAAATAGATAAAAACAATTATAAGTATCTGATTCCTTTCACGCTCCAATGTGAGTCCTGCCACTTTGCAAGGATTAAAGAAAAAACTATAAACTTTCTGTTGCAACCCTCCAATAACACCCTGTGAAAACCTGCACAGGAATAAAACCAGACTGCTCAAGGTACAGCATTTGGCACTCAAATTCTGTTTGTCTAAAAGGGATATTGTGTGTTCCTTTAAATTGTGTGTGTGTGTGTGTTAGTTGCTCAATTGTATCCAACTCTTTGCAACCCCATGGACTGTAGCCCACCAGGCTCCCTTGTCCACAGAATTCTCCAGGCAAGAATACTGGAGTGGGTTGCCATTCTCTTCTCCAGGGGCTGTTCCTAACCCAGAAGTCAAACCCATGTTTCCTGCATTCCAGGCGGGCGCTTTGCCATCTAAGCCACCAAGGAAGCCCTTCTTT
Source organism: Tragelaphus eurycerus (assembly GCA_935064755.1). NCBI lineage: Eukaryota > Metazoa > Chordata > Mammalia > Artiodactyla > Bovidae > Tragelaphus > Tragelaphus eurycerus. Next base: position 17,280,675 of record CAKXYN010000003.1, read on the forward strand.
AAATTATGTTACATTAAATAAGCCCCTGATTTCTCTAATCCTTCCCATGAAGGGTTGTGGGGGAGGAGAGAGCCTCTTTTAAGTAAACTGAGCAAGTCTTTATTTACAGCCAGAGACAAACATAGCCCCGCTACAGATCCAAAGAGCCCAATTGACTACAGGAGTACCAGCCTAGATGCCAGAATTCATCATCTACCATTCCCACCCCAGAGCCCCAGAACTACAATGAATGAGCTCACCATAAAAACCATCCAAGAAATATTAAAAATCCTCACATGCTTCTCTGCTGAGCAAGGTACATCCAGTCCTTGCGCAGAATGTCCCAACAACGCCAGAGGGAGAGCACAGGACTCTTCCTGGGCTTCAGAGCTTTTGCTCACGATCTCCTGGGAATGTTCTAGAGTTACATTCAAGCAACCAGTTCAGTCATTTTGAATGAGGCAAACTAGATTATTTGGCTATGGATAAATCAACCAAATTTGATGTTCCAAATGATTGGTAAGTTCAACAAGCTCAACACAAGCCCGCTGACAGGAAAGATATCTTCTTGGTTCTTGGTAGAATTCAGATGAATAACGAATATCTCAGATACAGAATAAAAAAGAAATTTCTGATACAAAAAACGGAGCATTTCTGGTAGCCAGACAGCCCATAACCACTAACCTCCAGAACAGCACTTTCTTCCAGGGGAAGCAATTATTGCTGCCAGGGGATTCCTTGGACCACACAGATTAGGGAACTGCCACCCCAAAGTACTGACTGTACTCTGACCTCACCCTCGAGCTGCCTGGACCATTTCATTTTTAAAAACTACCCCAAGATTGTCCTAATTTTTAAAAGTGCTGTTGTAGCCAATGTTGATGCTGTAGAAGAAGCCAACAAATCAGGCCACACAGATTCTGGTCCAGGAATGCAACTAACCAGAAGAGCCTTCTGCTCTAAGCGACATGGGGATATGCCGAGGAGCCTCTGTGGGGCCATTCAACCTCTTTGTAAGAGCATATCTCAAAAACGGAAAAACAAAACGCAAATACATCATACAAGCGTTTGTCACACTAAGTCTCCACCTTCCTTTCTCTACCAGTCTCATAAGCAATGAAAACAAGAAGCAGAAGTAAAGCTCCAGTCTTACCCATCATCTGACATCTTAACACTCCTTTAATTCTTCCAGAAATAAAGCATGAGTGTTGAATCTGCCAGCAGAGAATTCTACCCTTCTCTGACCTTGGCAACACTGAAAGAGCACTGCTTTCCCACTGATCCGATAGTCCCTATTTGAATAATTACTCAAGATAATCACTACAAATAAACTTTCTCCCTATAATAGTAGCTGTTCCATTTCTGGCTTTAATGTTATTCACCGTCTTCCAAATAAACATCATTTCCCGATGCCTGGAAAGTTCCCATCTTGTTCCAAATTTACATATTACTTTTCCATTATCTCAAAGCAGCAATAATAATAATAATAACAGTTATAACATCTTTCTCCTAGAAGAATCCTGGCCACTTCTTACACTTTTCTGGTTTGGAATTCTCCTATGGGCTTATTTTTTCTTTCTCCTCCTCCTCCTTAGTGGAAAATGTTACTGCTAGCTGCTGGATTTAATTTAATTTAATTTAATTATGGTATTTTCCACACATGCCCACAGGCTCTTGGTAATAGTTGCATTTTTAATAAATCTAATATATAATAATGACTTTGTTTTTAATTTTCCACTGAGAGTTGGATCCTGAGTTGAATGCAAAGCTCCAGACAGGGATGTCTGGTTCACTCCATGAGATTGGGTTTCAGGGAGCCAAAGGGATCCTAATTGGAAAATGGTTGTGCCTTTGCCCTCCATCTGCACCTGTGTTTCATGTCTTCAGCAAACATCCCATGGGATATGAAATGACACAGTTGCTCCAGTCAAAGTGACCAAATGGGTTATGTGGGTATTCCTCAGGCTGGCCTATGAAAGGAAAATGGAGGTGTGTGCATTGTCCCTGGCCAAGACCATTCTACAAAGAGATTTTGTGGATAGCACTGTTTGATGATGGCCTTTACCAAGTGACTTGCCACTTGTAGCCACAAGTCGCTGGTTCAACTCAGAGGTAAAACTAAAGACAGTCCAGTCCAACCAAAAGATAAATCGTGTGACCATTGATCTCTCCTTTACAAAGATCACCATATGAGCATTGTCAGTGTTCATTGATTGATTGCTTTACGACTGTCCATGTTCCTTTAATTCAGCTACATGGTAAATTAAGAAAGCTTTGGGGTTTTTCCCCCTTGTCTTTCTTCCCTATCCCAGGAACTCACTGGAAAGCTCAGCTCCATGGAATGTTCTCAACCATAACTAAGGCTGCATTCGTTGGGTGCTCACCATGCCATTAGACACCACTGGAATACTACCTGAACTGCTTCATACAGCTTTCTCATGCAATTGTCCCCAGCCTATGGATGAGGACTGGAGAGCTACAGAGATGAGAGAACTTGCTCAAGTTCACCCTGCTAGTCAATGGCAGAACCATCCAAGGACAGAGTCTAAGCCATTGACCACTAGGCTGTGATTATTAAACAAAGCTTGCTTCCTGCGCTCAGTCACTTAGTTGTGTCTGACTCTTTGCAACCCCATGGACTGTAGCCCACGAAGCTCCTCTGTCCATGGGATTCTCTAGGCAAGAATACTGGAGTAGGCTGCTGTGCCCTCCTCCAGGGGATCTCCCCGACCCAGGGATGGAACCCACATTTATGTTTTCCACACTGGAAGGCAGGTTCTTTATCACTAGCACCTTCTGGGAAACTAAAGCTCAGTGCAGCAAAATCAGCAGCAAAGCACTCAGAAACCAGTCCCTTTTGTTAATAAAGTGGGTGCATCCTCCTGAGGTCAAGTGTAACAGACCTAAGCTCTCCGAGCCTGTCCCTGAGACCCACCCAAGGAAAACTTCACGATGGATTCCAAGCAACTATGAGAAAACCGGGCAAGCAGGACAAGACAGACCTCCAATATGGAGCCAGTACAGCCCTGCCCTAGCCTTTCTCACTCAACCATCACGGGGGTGGCTGCTTCAAAAGGATGACCAAGAGCAAGGGCTCCACCAGGACACCCTGGCCACCTTCCATGGATCCGTGTAGGCCATGCAGGAAGGGCCTGAAGCACAGCTCACCCAAACCTTCAAAGAATATCTCATGATCCCCCTAGAATACAAGAGCATGGGAGGCCTGAAACAGGCAGCCAAGAGGCCCCTGCCCACTCACCTCCAAGGCTGTCGGGAGACAGCACTCCCGGCCTCCCAGGTTCTGATGAGGCCTAAGGCTTTTTGGCCTGCCTCCATTAGAGCAGAAACGCAGAGGATAAATTCTCTAAGGTCCTAGGATGTGACAGGTAAGGGGTGGAGGAGGAGGGGGAGGGGAGAGGGGGTGTGCCCAAGAAAATAGTTGTGCCATCTAAAGAAGGAACGAGTTTACCACGGTTTTTATCATTTTTCTATGGCCTAAGCTAGAGATTTTTCTTGTCTCATACTCACACTTTCTTGCAGCTCACGATTGGCTCTGCAACAGCGGGGACTTCCATAACCCATGTTGCTGTGGTCCAGCCCCTTTTATTCTAGGCTGTGTTTTTAGGTTGGGGAAATGACCAAAGGGAGCTTAGTACAGTCAGCTGTTTTCCCCTTTGCTGAATATATGAGTAACAAATGTTCTGAATCTAAAAGCAGCTCATTCTATCTTTACCTAATCAGTCAGGCCCTGGCCTTACATTGTGTCTTGTGTGTGTTTGACTAACTGTCCCATCAAGGATGTCACCTACTCAGACAATGTAAGGAAAATCAGCCAAAAATATGTTTAAATAACATCTCTCATTTACTGCCTGCCCAATATGTATATATATAAATACACACATATATCACACACATACATATAAACATTCTGCTTTTGAAGGCATCCCTGAGAAAAAGAGAAAAGTCACTAACCAAGGAGCATTTGCCTCTGTTTGCCTTTTGTTAAGCAAGCTGGTGGTAATTTGGGAAAATAAATGCAAATGCATTCAGTTTAACAAAATTAATATGTATTTTCTATAAACCAACTCGGCAGAATCCTCAGTGGGCACATATTTCAACATCAGAATTAAAAAATAAGTATGAATTCCGTATCTCGGAATCTATATGAATCCAAATACGGAGACGTGTATGAGGATGGATCCCATTCACTCATCAAATCCCAGATGGGCCATAACAATAAAAAAGAATGCAGGGAACTCCCTGTTACCTGGCAGGGCTTGAGAATGGGCTGTTCTGGTTAACAAATACACAGATTGCCAATTTTCAAATATCTATGTTCAAAGACTATGTGGGAAAGGATTAACACTAAAAGTACCATAAAGTTCTTTTAAACTTCTTTGGATTATTCAGGAGTCACTCATAAGACAGAGTAAATGAGTAATTATTAAGGGATTTAATTACTGTAAAGGGCTGCTCTGGTGGCTCCGTGGTAAAGAATCCACCTGTCAATGCAGGAGGCTCAGATTCGATCCCTGGGGGATAAGATCTCCTGGAGGAGGAAATGGCAACCGGCTCCAATATTCTTGCCTGGGAAATCCCATGGACAGAGGAGCCTGGTGGGTGACAATCTATGGGGTCGCAAAAGAGTCGGACATGACTTAGCAACTAAACAACAACAAAAATTACTGGCTGTGCGGGCGCAGGAGGGCCTAGAGGAGCTATCCCACGTTGAAGGTCAGGAAGGGCAGCTGTGAGGAGATACCCCTCGTCCAAGGTAAGAAGCATGGCTGCGCTTTGCTGGAGCAGCCGTGAAGAGATAACCCACGCCCAAGGTAAGAGAAACACAAGTAAGACGGTAGGTGTTGCAAGAGGGCATCAGAGGGCAAACACACTGAAACCATACTCACAGAAAACTAGTCAATCTAATCACACTAGGACCACAGCCTTGTCTAACTCAATGAAACTAAGCAATGCCCATGGGGCAACCCAAGACGGGCGGGTCATGGTGGAGAGATCTGACAGAACGTGGTCCACTGGAGAAGGGAATGGCAAACCACTTCAGTATTCTTGCCTTGAGAACCCCATGAACAGTATGAAAAGGCAAAATGATAGGATACTGAAAAAGAAACTGCCCAGATCAGTAGGTGCCCAATATGCTACTGGAGATCAGTGGAGAAATAACTCCAGAAAGAATGAAGGGATGGAGCCAAAGCAAAAAGAATACCTGGTTGTGGATGTGACTGGTGATAGAAGCAAGTTCCGATGCTGTAAATAGCAATATTGCATAGGAACCTGAAATGTCAGGTCCATGAATCAAGACAAATTGGAAGTGGTCAAACAAGAGATGGCCAGAGTGAATGTCGACCTTCTAGGAATCAGCGAACTGAAATGGACTGGAATGGGTAAATTTAACTCAGATGACCATTATATATAATAAGTAGAGGAGACAAACCTCATCCTAAAGTCCCAATCTGTTGAAGAGGCAAGATTTTCATTAATCACATTAGAAAACAAAGGTACCTCAGAGGCTTCAGAATTACCTCTGGGAAAACCAATTCTCACCTATCTGGCACGGGTAGTTAAAGATTATCCAACAAAAGAACAACAAACAGCCACCTCTTCATGTTATAATGTTTCAAATGTCTTTCCATTGCATTCAGTGGATCAGCCCTTATAAATCGCAGATACACTTAGCTTCATGGACATCATAAACAAAGGAAAGTTAAGTTATTCCCTTCTGCAAAATGTGAATGTATCTAACATGCCCAATCTCACTGGTCTACTCACACACACACAAAAAAGTTACTACAAAGTCATCAACCTTTCCAGTTGGACTCCTCAACTCTGTTTTATTAAGAATGATGTCATTGTGCACTACTTCTTAGTTTACTTTTTAAAAATACATTTCTTTCCCCCTAGAAGCATCTAACCATAAAGACAGTCTACAGACTAGAGTCATTTGAAACTCATCCAGCAAGTTTCAAATACACAAGCGAGAAGCCCAGAGGGGTGGAGAGGGGCCTGTTGGCACAGATGATCATAACAATAATTTTCATTTAAAAGCACTTCAGTGTGAAGGCACTCTGGTAAACCCTTAACAAACACCTAATTTAATTCTCACAATAAGCCCAAGGGCTAAATTTTATTATATCCATTTAGTGACTGGGAAGATGGGGCTTAAGCAGTTGAGTAACTGACCCAAGATCAAATGCTTCACCCCAGGTCTATGTCCCTCATCCTGGTCATGTCACAGCGACTGGTACCCAGAACCCAGTGAGAAAGCTTCAGCGTGCAGATGGAGCCCAGCATCAACAGTCAGGAGGTCACCACCTTTGAGCTCATAACTCTTCCATGGACCTGAAGTGGGGAGCAACCAGTGCCACAGAGACCTGCAAGAGGCAGGCTGCGGCCATGGACTAATCTGCTGTTTCTTCTCACTAAACCATTAACTCTTTAAGGACAGATAGTCTGTCTGCTTAATCTTCATCCTCCCAGTTCCTAGGATGCTGCCCTATGCTTCTCCAGCCCTATGCAAAGGAGGCTTTAAACAAACCTCCTTGAGCAGAATTTTGTAATTCTGTTCATAGAACAGGTTTGAATAGAAAACAGTTGGCTGTAAACCAAAACTCAGCTTCACTCTTTTCCCCATTTGCCTCTTCAAACCCACCTATAATCAAGTTCTTTCTCTGCCTAGGCAGATCCCAGAACTTTCCCAAGCACTCTTAAACAATGTAAAATGTGATTGACTCTAACAATCAGCCAACCCTAGTCCAGATTGATGCTATATCCAAACTCCAAAACAGTCGGGAACTTCTCCCCCTCATTCCTGCACCCAACCCAGGCCTGTTGCAGGAAGGCGGACCCCTTCCAGGGCCTGAAACTCGGCTCTTGTCTAACACTCAGAAATGAATTGTCTGAGAAGACACACGTGCTGACAAAGCAAGAGATTTTATTGGGAAAGGGCGCCCAGGTGGAGAGCAGGAGAGGAACCCAGGAGAACTGCTCTGCTGCGTGGCTCGCACTCTCGAGTGTTATGGTGATGGGATTAGTTTCTGGGTGGTCTTTGGCCAATCATTCTAATTCAGAGTCTTTCCTGGTGGCGCAGGCATTGCTCAGCCAAGATGGATGCTAGCGAGAGGGATTCTGGGGAAGTGGACGGACAACTGGTGTCTCCTTTAGACCTTTCCGGAACTCTTCCGGTTGGTGGTGGCTTATTAGTTCCGTATTCCTTATCAGGATCTCCTGTCATAAAACAACTCATGCAAATGTTTACTATGGTGCCCGGTCAGGGTGGGCGGTTTCAATCAGTGTGCTTCCCCTAACAGACCCACTGACCGGAGAGGCGAGGATGTTCTTGCTCACAAATTCTCCCTCTGCCTCTCAGCTGACCCTGGTGCTTCCCCCCGTGCCCTAGGGCACGGGGTAGCATGTCTCTCCTCTTGATAACTATGAGAAACAAACTATTTTCCAATGATGAGTCTCCTGATCTGTTGGTCTTATTATATCTCACATTTTTTATGAATACACTATATTTTAAAACAGGAAGGCATCAAGATAACTAGAGGGTTATTATCATACGTAAAGAGCTCAGAAATCATAAGCATACGGGGGCCTTGAAAATATAAGACACTGGCTTCCTAGTTACGCATGGGACAAAATGCACCCAATCTCAGGACTTCCCTGGCAGTCCACTGGTTAAGATTCTATGCTTCCGATGCAGGGGATGCAGGTTCAATCCCTGGTCAGGGAACTTAGATCCCACACGCTTTGGGGCACAGCCAAAAGATTTTTTTAAAAAGAGAAAAAAGTACCCAGTCTCTGATGTTTGATAAAGCTGGCCTTAGCACCCCGAGCCACTTGGGGAAAAAATCTGACTTGACTTCAAAAATCCATCCAAAATTAATAAGCACCTTCCATATTCAAATACTAGAAAATATATATATAAATAAGATGTGGCTCCTGGCCCTCTAGGAGCTTACAATCTAATTTCATCAAGTGGAGAGTGCTGCTGCTGCTGCTAAGTCGCTTCAGTCGTGTCGGACTCTGTGCGACCCCATAGACAGAAGCTCACCAGGCTCCCCTGTCCCTGGGATTCTCCAGGCAAGAACACTGGAGTGGGTTGCCATTTCCTTCTCCAATGCATGAAAGTGAAGTCGCTCAGTTGTGTCCGACTCTTAGCGACCCCATGGATTGGAGCCTACCAGGCTCCTCCGTCCATGGGATTTTCCAGGCAAAAGTACTGGGGTGGGGTGCCATTGCCTTCCCCGAAGTGGAGAGTGAGGGGAGTGAAAATAGATACTTTTTTAAAATTGGAGTATCATTGCTTTACAATGTAGTGTCAGCTTCTACTGTACAAGGAAGTGAATCAGCTATATGCACACATATGCCCTTTCCGTCTTGGACCTCCCTTCCACCCCACCCCATCCCACCCCTCTAAGTCATCCCTGAGCACCAAACTGAGCTCCCTGTGCTATTCAGCAGGTTCCCCCTGGCTATCCATGTTACACGCGCTGATGGACATATATCAACACTACTCTCCCAGTTCGTCCCAGTCTCCCCTTCCACCATTGTGTCTGCATGTTCATTCTCTACATCTGCGTCTCTATTCCTGCCCTGGAACTACGTTCATCTGAACCATTTTTCTAGATTCCACATATATGCTTTAATATATAAGACTTTTCTCTTTATTTTTTATTTTTTTAAATTAAATTTTATTTTGCTTAACTTTACAATATTGTATTGCTTTTGCCATACATCAAGATGGATCTGCCACAAGTATACATGTGTTCCCCATCCTGAACCCTCCTCCCTCCTCCCTCCCCATACCATCCCCCTGGGTCGTCCCAGTGCACCAGCCCCAGGCATCCATTATCGGGCATCGTACCTGGACTGGCGACTCATTTCAGATATGATATTATACATATTTTAATGCTATTCTTCCAAATAATCCCACCCTCTCCCGTTCCCAGAGTCCAAAAGTCTGTTCTATACATCAGTGTCTCTTTTGCTGTCTCGTAAACAGGGTTATTGTTACCATCTTTTCTAAATTCCATATATATGCATTCAGATCAGATCAGATCAGTCGCTCAGTCGTGTCCGACTCTTTGCGACCCCATGAACCGCAGCACGCCAGGCCTCCCTGTCCATCACCAACTCCCGGAGGTCACTCAGACTCACATCCATCGAGTCAGTGATGCCATCCAGCCATCTCATCCTCTGTCGTCCCCTTCTCCTCCTGCCCCCAATCCCTCCCAGCATCAGAGTCTTCTCCAGTGAGTCAACTCTTCGCATGAGGTGGCCAAAATACTGGAGTTTCAGCTTTAGCATCATTCCTTCCAAAGAAATCCCAGGGCTGATCTCCTTCAGAATGGACTGGTTGGATCTCCTTGCAGTCCAAGGGACTCTCAAGAGTCTTCTCCAACACCACAGTTCAAAAGCATCAATTCTTCGGTGCTCACCCTTCTTCACAGTCCAGCTCTTGCATACATACATGACCACAGGAAAGACCATAGCCTTGACTAGGTGAACCTTTGTTGGCAAAGTAATGACTCTGCTTTTGAATATGCTATCTAGGTTGGTCATAACTTTCCTTCCAAGGAGTAACCGTCTTTTAATTTCATGGCTGCAGTCACCATCTACAGTGATTTTGGAGCCCAGAAAAATAAAGTCTGACACTGTTTCCACTGTTTCTCCATCTATTTCCCATGTAGTGATGGGACCAGATGCCATGATCTTCGTTTTCTGAATGTTGAGCTTTAAGCCAACTTTTTCACTCTCCACTTTCACTTTCATCAAGAGGCGTTAGTATACTGTATTTGTGTTTTTCTTTCTGGCTTACTTCACTCTGTATAATAGGCTCCAGTTCCATCCACCTGATTAGAACTGATTCAAATGCGTTCTTTTTAATGGCTGAGTAATGCTCCATTGTGTATATGTACCACAGCTTTCTTATCCATTCATCTGTGGATGGACATCTAGGTTGCTTCCAAATCCTGGCTATTGTAAACAGTGCTGCTAAGAACATTGGGGTACACGTGTCTCTTTCAATTCTGGTTTTCTCAGTGTGTATGCCCAGCAGTGGGATTGCTGGATCATAAGGCAGTTCTATTCCCAGTTTTTTGAGGAATCTCCATACTGTTCTCCAAAGTGGCTGTGGTTGCATTCCCACCAACAGTGTAAGAGGGTTCCCTTTACTCCACACCCTCTCCAGCATTTATTGCTTGTGGACTTTTGGATCGCAGCCATTCTGACTGGCGTGAAATGGTACCTCATAGTGGTTTTGATTTGCATTTCTCTGATAATGAGTGATGTTGAGCATCTTTTCATGTGTTTGTTAGCCATCTGTATGTCTTCTTTGGAGAAATGTCTACCTAGTTCTTTGGCCCATTTTTTGATTGGGTTACTTATTTTTCTGAAATTGAGCTGTAGGAGTTGCTTGTATATTTTTGAGATTAGTTGTTTGTCTGTTGCTTCATTTGTTATTATTTTTTCCCATTCTGAAGGCTGTCTTTTCACCTTGCTTATAGTTTCCTTTGTTGTGCAGAAGCTTTTAAGTTTAATTAGGTCTCATTTATTTATTTTTTGATTTTATTTCCAATATTCTGGGAGGTGGGTCATAGAGGATCCTGCTGTGATATATGTCAGAGAGTGTTTTGCCTATGTTTTCCTCTAGGAGTTTTATGGTTTCTGGTCTTACATTTAGATCTTTAATCCATTTTGAGTTTATTTTTGTGTATGGTGTTAGAAAGTGTTCTAGTTTCATTCTTTTACAAGTGTTTGACCAGTTTTCCCAGCACCACTTGTTAAAGAGATTGTCTTTAATCCATTGCATATTCTTGTCTCCTTTGTCAAAGATAAGGTGTCCATATGTGCATGGATTTATCTCTGGGCTTTCTATTTTGTTCCATTGATCTATATTTCTGTCTTTGTGCCAGTACCATACTGTCTTGATGACTGTGGCTTTGTAGTAGAGTCTGAAGTCAGGCAGGTTGATTCCTCCAGTTCCATTCTTCTTTCTCAAGATAGCTTTGGCTATTCGAGGTTTTTTGTATTTCCATACAAACTGAGAAATTATTTGTTCTAGCTCTGTGAAGAATACCATTGGTAGCTTGATGGGGATTGCATTGAACCTATAAATTGCTTTGGGTAGTATACTCATTTTCACTATACTGATTCTACCAATCCATGAACATGGTATATTTCTCCATCTATTAGTGTCCTCTTTGATTTCTTTCACCAGTGTTTTATAGTTTTCTATATATAGGTCTTTAGTTTCTTTAGGAAGATATATTCCTAAGTATTTTATTCTTTTCATTGCAATGGTGAATGGAATTGTTTCCTTAATTTCTCTTTCTATTTTCTCATTATTAGTGTACAGGAGGGGATTTCTGTGTGTTGATTTTATATCCTGCAACTTTACTATACTCATTGATTAGTTCTAGTAATTTTCTGGTGGAATCTTTAGGGTTTTCTACGTAGAAGATCATATCATCTGCAAACAGTGAGAGTTTTACTTCTTCTTTTCCAATTTGGATTCCTTTTATTTCTTTTTCTGCTCTGATTGCTGTGGCCAAAACTTCCAAAACTATGTTGAATAATAATGGTGAAAGTGGGCATCCTTGTCTTGTTCCTGACTTTAGAGGAAATGCTTTCAATTTTTCACCATTGAGGATAATGTTTGCTGTGGTTTGTCATATATAGCTTTTATTATGTTGAGGTATGTTCCTTCTATTCCTGCTTTCTGGAGAGTTTTTATCATAAATGGATGTTGAACTTTGTCAAAGGCTTTCTCTGCATCTATTGAGATAATCATATGGTTTTTATTTTTCAATTTGTTAATGTGGTGTATTACGTTGATTGATTTGCAGACATTGAAGAATCCTTGAATCCCTGGGTTAAAGCCCACTTGGTCATGGTGTATGATCTTTTTAATGTGTTGTTGGATTCTGATTGCTAGAATTTTGTTAAGGATTTTTGCATCTATATTCATCAGTGATATTGGCCTGTAGTTTTCTTTTTTTGTGGCATCTTTGTCAGGTTTTGGTATTAGGGTGATGGTGGCCTCATAGAATGAGTTTGGAAGTTTGCCTTCTTCTGCAATTTTCTGGAACAGTTTGAGTAGGATAGGTGTTAGCTCTTCTCTAAATTTTTGGTAGAATTCAGCTGTGAAGCCGTCTGGACCTGGGCTTTTGTTTGCTGGAAGATTTTTGATTACAGTTTCAATTTCCGTGCTTGTGATAGGTCTGTTAAGATTTTCTATTTCTTCCTGATCCAGTTTTGGAAAGTTGTACTTTTCTAAAAATTTGTCCATTTCTTCCACGTTGTCCATTTTATTGCCATATAATTGCTGATAGTAGTCTCTTATGATCCTTTGTATTTCTGTGTTGTCTGTTGTGATCTCTCCATTTTCATTTCTAATTTTATTGATTTGATTTTTCTCCCTTTGTTTCTTGATGAGTCTGGCTAGTGGTTTGTCAATTTTATTTAGCCTTTCAAAGAACCAGCTTTTGGCTTTGTTGATTTTTGCTATAGTCTCTTTTGTTTCTTTTGCATTTATTTCTGCCCTAATTTTTAGGATTTCTTTCCTTCTACTAACCTTGGGGTGCTTCATTTCTTCCTTTTCCAGTTGCTTTAGGTGTAGATTTAGGTTATTTATTTGGCTTTTTTCTTGTTTCTTGAGGTATGCCTGTATTGCTATGAACTTTCCCCTTAAGACTGCTTTTACAGTGTCCCATAGGTTTTGGGTTGTTGTGTTTTCATTTTCATTCGTTTCTATGCAGATTTTGATTTCTTTTTTGATTTCTTCTGTGATTTGTTGGTTATTCAGGAGCGTGTTGTTCAGCCTCCATATGTTGGGATTTTTAATAGTTTTTCTCCTGTTATTGAGATCTAATCTTACTGCATTGTGGTCAGAAAAGATGCTTGGAATGATTTCAATTTTTCTGAACTTACCAAGGCTAGATTTATGGCCCAGGATGTGGTCTATCCTGGAGAAGGTTCCGTGTGCGCTTGAAAAAAAGGTGAAATTCATTGTTTTGGGATGAAATGTCCTATAGATATCAACTAGGTCTAACTGGTCTATTGTATCATTTAAAGTTTGTGTTTCCTTGTTAATTTTCTGTTTAGTTGATCTATCCATAGGTGTGAGTGGGGTATTAAAGTCTCCCACTATTATTGTGTTATTGTTGATTTCTCCTTTCATACTTGTTAGTATTTGTCTTACATATTGTGGTGCTCCTATGTTGGGTGCATATATATTTATAATTGTTATATCTTCTTCTTGGATTGATCCTTTGATCATTATGTAGTGACCTTCTTTGTCTCTTTTCACAGCCTTTGTTTTAAAGTCTATTTTATCTGATATGAGTATTGCTATTCCTGCTTTCTTTTGGTCCCTATTTGCATGGAAAATCTTTCTCCAGCCCTTCACTTTCAGTCTGTATGTGTCCCCTGTTTTGAGGCGGGTCTCTTGTAGACAACATATGTAGGGGTCTTGTTTTTGTATCCATTCGGCCAGTCTCTGTCTTTTGGTTGGGGCATTCAACCCATTTACATTTAAGGTAATTATTGATAAGTATGATCCCGTTGCCATTTACTTTATCATTTTGGGTTCGAATTTATATACCCTTTTTGTGTTTCCTGTCTAGAGAATGTCCTTTAGTATTTGTTGGAGAGCTGGTTTGTTGTTGCTGAATTCTCTCAGCTTTTGCTTGTCTGTAAAGGTTTTGATTTCTCCTTCATATTTGAATGAGATCCTTGCTGGGTACAATAATCTGGGCTGTAGGTTCTTTTCTTTCATCACTTTAAGTATGTCTTGCCATTCCCTCCTGGCTTGGAGAGTCTCTATTGAAAGATCAGCTGTTATCCTTATGGGAATTCCCTTGTATGTTATTTGTTGTTTTTCCCTTGCTGCTTTTAATATTTGTTCTTTGTGTTTGATCTTTGTTAATTCAATTAATATGTGTCTTGGGATGTTTCGCCTTGGGTTTATCCTGTTTGGGACTCTGGGTTTCTTGGACTTGAGTGATTATTTCCTTCCCCATTTTAGGGAAGTTTTCATCTATTATCTCCTCTAGTATTTTCTCATGGTCTTTCTTTTTGTCTTCTTCTTCTGGGACTCCTATGATTCGAATGTTGTAACGTTTAATATTGTCCTGGAGGTCTCTGAGGTTGTCCTCATTTCTTTTAATTCGTTTTTCTTTTTTCTCCTCTGCTTCATTTATTTCTACCATTCTATCTTCTAATTCACTAATTCTATCTTCTGCCTCTGTTATTCTACTATTTGTTGCCTCCAGAGTGTTTTGGATCTCATTTATTGCATTATTCATTATATATTGACTCTTTTTTATTTCTTCTAGGTCCTTGTTAAACCTTTCTTGCATCTTCTCAATGCTTTTCTCCAGGCTATTTATCTGTGATTCCATTTTGATTTCCAGATTTTGGATTAATTTCACTATCATTATTCAGAATTCTTTATCAGGTAGGTTCGCTATTTCTTCCTCTTTTGTTTGGTTTGGTGGGCATTTATCCTGTTCCTTTACCTGCTGGGAATTCTTCTGTGTCTTCATCTTGTTTAAATTGCTGAGTTTGGGGTGTCCTTACTATAGTCTGGCAGTTTGTGGAGTTCTCTTTATTGTGGCATTCCCTCACTGTATGTGGGTTTGTACAGGTGGCTTGTCAAGGTTTCTTGGTTAGAGAAGCTTGTGTCGGTGTTCTGGTAGATGGAGCTGGATTTCTTCTCTCTGGAGTGCAATGGAGTGTCTAGTAATGAGTTATGTGATGTCTATGATTTGGGGGTCACTTTGGGTAGCCTGTATATTGGCTTGGTTTCAGTGTAAGGCAATGGCACCCCACCCCAGTAAAGGGGAAGGCAATGGCACCCCACCCCAGTACTTTTGCCGGGAAAATCCCATGGACGGAGGAGCCTGGTAGGCTCCAGTCCGTGGGATCGCTAAGAGTCGGACACGACTGAGCGACTTCACTTTGACTTTTCACTTTCATGCATTGGAGAAGGAAATGGCAACCCACTCCAGTGTTCTTGCCTGGAGAATCCCAGGGACAGGGGAGCCTGGTGAGCTTCCGTCTATGGGGTCGCACAGAGTCGGACACGACTGAAGCGACTTAGCAGCAGTGTAAGTTTGGAAGCATTTGATGAGCTCCTGTCAATTAATGTTCCTTGGGATCAGGGTTTGGACTTAAGCCTCCTGCTTCCAGTTATCAGTCTTATTTTTACAGTAGTCTCAAAAACTTCTCCTTCTATACTGAACTCCACAACTAGACTGCTCAGAGATGTTCACGGAGTTATACAGAGAAGAAAAGAGGGAGGAAGGTAACAGAGGTGGTCAGGAGGATAAAAGGAGGGAATGAAAAGGAGAGAGACAGATCCAGTCAGTAATAGGCACAAATTGATTACATATACCAGAAAGCATAGATTAAAGATCTAGATTAGAGTTTGGAGTTTCAGGAATACAATGTCAAAGAAAAGATGAAGAGATAGAAAGAGGGAGAAAAAAAAAGAAAAAGTCACAAAAGTTATAAAAAAAATGAATAGGTAAAAAATTGATAGCAATTACCAATAAGCTAAGCTTATGAATCTGGAGCAGAGTTTGGAGTTTCAAAAATACAATGTTAAAGGAAAGAAAAAAAGAAAAGACAAAAAGAAAAAAGAAAAAAAAAGGGTTGCAAGAGTTATAAAAAATATTCTAAAAGTGGAAATTACAGGAGTACTAGAGGATTAAAAAAATTTTTTTTAAATTTTTTTAATAAAAATAAATATATATAAAAAGAAAGAAAGAAATAATGATGGTAAAAATAGTAACAATATATATAAGACTTTCTCTGTTATTGTTGTGGGTATTGTGGGTTCAGTTCATTTTTGGCTAGTTCCTTGTTCCAGCTTAAATTTCTCAACATCTATAGGCCCCTTTCTCTGTAGTTGGTACTAACCACAGGGTTTTAGTTTATTGCCTGTCGCTTCCACAGCGGTTCCCTCTGTTATAGCTTCTTCTGTTTGCTGGTCTCTTCAGTGTCTGATTTCCTCCCTGATACAAAGAGGGTGGTGGTGGGCACCCTTTTTTTTTTTTTTTTTTTTTTAGGCTCACTTGTTCAGTCGCGCTGTGGGGAGGGAGGGACACTGCAAATAAATACCACTGGCGTGTGCTCGCAGTGGCTCAGCCACACTGGGTCTGCCCCTGCTCACGGCACGTGTAGCCTCCCTGCCCACTCTGCTTAGGCTCTCTGTTTCCCCTCCAGAACCATCCGCGACCGGCCCTGGGTTGCTTGCCCCTCCCAGGTCTAAGCCACTCAAGTTCAGGCACTCGGGTAGTCCTCAGAGGCCCAGGCTCGGTTGGGCCTGCGTTTTGTGCCCTTCGCAGAATCCAGCAGCGCAGGTAATGAGGTGTTTAGCAAGCGTGGCTTCTGTGACTTATCGCCTCCCCCGCCCCTCGGTTTTCTAAGTGTACCACTGGCGCACTTTCTTAGGCGGATGTTAGCCAACCAGAGCCCTAAGAAGTTTTAGTTAGCAAAGAAGCCTGCTTACAGTTTTGTGGCTAATGTCTCTCTAGGGCTGCGATTGCTTCTCTCCGGCTATGGCTGCCTGTCACTGGAGGGGGACAGACTGCAGCCGGCTATCTCTGTGAAGTCCTTTGTTCTGTGCGCGGGCCTGGCGGTGTCTTGGGTTAGGGCTGGCTTTTTGTGTGGTAGGTATCCCACAGTCTGGTTTGCCGGCCCAGATTATTCCGCTCAGGTAGCGCTCAGGATATTCAGGCCAATGCAGCCCACGAAGCGGCCCGCCTGCGAAGAAGCGGCCCGCGGCGCCTCCCTGCCCAGCCCCCGCTTGCTAATGGCAGATGAGGGTGTTTGCGCTGTTTCTCCTCTGGGGAAGTTATTGTGGGGCTCGTAGTGTGTGGGTTTTAATTGATTATTTATTTTCCTCCCTGTTATGATGGCCTCCGTGCTTCCCAGGTTCAGCACAGACTCGGCAGTGAGAGTGTTTCCTGGTGTTTGGAAACTTCTCTTTTTTTTAAGACTCCCTTCCCCGGACAGAGGTCCGTCCCTCCCTCTTTGTCTCTTTTTTGTCTTTTATATTTTTTCCTACCTCCTTTAGAAGGCAATGAGTTGCTTTTCTGGGTGTCTGATGTCCTCTGCTGGCATTCTGAAGTTGTTTTGTGGAATTTACTCGGCGTTTAGATGTTCTTTTCGTTTGATGAATTTGTGGAGAAGAAAGTGTTTTCCCCGTCCTAGTCCTCCGCCATCTTAGCTCCTCCCCCAAGACTTTTCTCTTTCTGACTTACCTCACTCTGCATGATGACTCTTGTTCCATCCACATCGCTACAAATGACCCCATTTCATTACACTTCTAATATGCCACAGTGAAGATAATCACTGCAGTACCTCCAAGGTCATTTGAAAGTAAAGAGAATAGCCAAACAGGGTGAAGAAGTCTTCAGCAGAAAGAGACAGTTTTGTCTTGAAAGATGAATGGGAATTAACTTGGAACAGGTGACAGAGGGATGCTTCAGGCAGGAGACAAGACCTGAATCTATTATCAGGTTCCATGTCCAGAACTACCAGTCATTTGATCTCCTGGAGAGTCAAATTCAAGGCAAGGGGCAACCAGTGATAGAAGCAGTCTGGGTAGGAGCAGAAGTTAAGCCACATTAGACAGCTTCAGTTTATGTCAACTGCAACTCATGGGGAATTAGTGAAAGGCCAGTGAGTGATGCAGGGAGATTAGCATCTCCTCAGAGAGGAGGAGTGGAAATTGAGTAAGGGACTTGAAGAGAGTGCGGATTGGAACATACGTGTTCAAGCGTAAAGTTCTGTTAAGCTAAGCTTTTCCAAACATATCAAGTCAAATTCCCATTGTTTGTCCCAATTCATGTAGTTCTAAGAGGGTTGGGGATATAATGAGGAGCATAGCTGCCTTCCATTTAGCTCTATGAATTCTAGAGTCTGCAAAGCAGATTGAACTGGTCAGGACTATATTAAGATGATCTTTTAGTCAGTTGCCCTAACAATTTTGTGTACGTTGAGATTATTGTGTTGTATGTCAACCTCTTGAAGGCACTGATACATAACCAGGAAGGAGAACTCTTCAATTGAGTTTCAATCCTGGCAAATCCTTCCTTGCTGGCTTTTTACTTTTACAACTTTGCTTACTGAAGATTAATCTTCTATGCAACTTGAAGTTCCATAAGTTTAACTTGAAAAAAAGAGGGATTAATTTTGAAATTTAAAATTAATAAGAAAACTAACTGTTACAATCATAAGGTGAACAATATCGAAACAACTGCATTTCAAAAGCATTTTTTTTATGTCAAGCTGTCAAAGACTTCTAGGGGAGATGAATCTCATGTTTCACCTCTACAGCCAGAGATTTCAATCAGTGCACAGGAAATTCTCCATATAAATGTGCTTTGTACACTTAAAATATTATTCAGATTTTAATTATTAGTAGTAGTATCCTATGGCTGACTAACTTCAGTAACCATGTTTATATATTTTGCAAGTAAAAACAGAATATATCTGGTCATTATCTTCCTTACTAGTTTTAATATGGTGGGAAAAAAATTTTAATTACTTGCTAACTATAGTATCTCCTCCTTTAAAGTATAATAAAGATTTAATCCAGGAAGTTCACCCTGGCCTACATTCATTTCATCACCTTTCATGAAAATTGATTCAGGGAATAATTTTACTCAGTGGTGGAAATTTTTTAAAAGTGTACAGGCTGGAAAATTCAAAACCCATCAGCCAAAAGGCAACTGGTTTACAGTATGCAAATATCTTAGCCGAAATCTCCATGGAAATTATTTCCCCTTCTCTTTGAATTAGCCCTTTGGAGCTTTAAACCTTAAAGTCAAAAGTTCCCTTTTAACAAAGGTCAACCCTGGAAAATCGCTCCCTACCCCACAAAGCAAACTCCCTTTTGGGATTCTCAAGCTGAAGTTGATTTCCTGAATTTACCAAATGCTTAGTCTCATTACTGTTTTATGTCCTCTAATTGAGGAAATTCTCCCTTTCCAAAGGCGTAACTATTCCCAACAAGATCCCACTGCTTCTCTATGAGAAGCATGCCAGGAAAATCACTGCTATACATTTAAGTGCTTCCTGATTTCTGCCAGCGGCAGGGAGGAACTTCACCAACATCATCCCCTCCCTTCATCAAGATTTCTTTATTTCCAAATGCAACCCAGGCACCAGCAGAGAACAACCTGCTGATTCCCTTGAAGCAAGAGGATTGTAGGCCAAAATTTTAAACTGCTGCTATTTATTCCTTCCTCCATGTATTATAAGACATATCCATGTTTATCCCTATGTCCTCACTCACACAAATTAAAAAAAAAAAAAAAATTGACTTGGAGTCAAGGGTTGGGAGAGAATGGAACACTTCTGATTTGGGGTCAAAATTACGACAACTATTATTGTCTTATTAGATCTGTGTAGAAAACACCATGCTCAGAAAATGAAAGAAAAGCTCAGAGAATTAAAGAGACCTACCCAAGGCCATGTAACTAGACAAAACCAAATTATGGGTCTGGAGTCTCACATTTTGGGGGCTGCCCAGCTCTACACCCCACGTTCTCCCCAGGGTGTCTCCCGTACTAGAGGAAGTGAACTTCTGTCCTGCTGAGATCAATTGGAACAGTGGTGGCATTACACGATACGTTAATAATGAGTGCTATGAGATTATATAAACCCAGGTTTTAAAAAAACCATCTCAGTCATTATATCTTATGATCCTATGTACTTCCTATTACTTCCTAAAATAATGCCATCCTAAACTGGAATGTCACCCTTTCATAGCACAATTTCACTATTTAAATAATTTTACTGACATCTCATTTTCAAATGACAAAGTCCAAATTCCTTGGTGGTTAACAAAGCACTTCATTTGTTTTGGTTTTTGTTTTTGCCCACATCACATGTCATGTGGGATCTTAGTCCCCTAACCAGGGATTGAAGCAATGCCCTCTGCACTGCAAGTGCCAAATCTTAACCACTGAATAGCCCAGTTCCTCCAATTTACTAAGCTGGAGAAGACTGGTTAGCCAAGAGATTAGGTCGAAGCAATGAAAGCTACCTTCTGTCTACTGTTGGTATATTTGAAATTTTACCATAATAAGAAGTATTTTTTAACTACACTGTAAGAGTACAGTAGTTCCCAAATTTCAGATTCCATGTACCACCTTCATAATTTGGACCATTTCTGAGTAATATTACTATATAATATCACGTATAATATTTTTCTTTTTATTAACGTTAAACTGATGAACTGTTTTACCAAGACCTGTATTAATACTAATATGCATGAAATCACAATTTTAATGTGTTTGTGCCATCATTTTGTAACATATATTAAAATCAACATATAACTATCAAAATATTTCTACACGTGCCATCCACAACAATCGTTGGTAACAACAAAGGTATACAGATCCTACTTTGGGAAACATCAAGAGGAGAAAAAGTATTGAGGTTTGGCCTTATCAAGAACAACAAGTCGTTCAATTACACTGAAACAAGAGGAATATTGAAAAGAAAAATAAATACTGCTTTTGTAAAGCTTGAATGAGGCCAAGCTAAGAAATACTTTTTTGGTTTTTGTTTGCTTGTTTTGTTTGGAGTATAATTGCTTTACAATGTTGTTAGTTTCTGCTGTACAATGAATTGAATCGGCTATATGGATACTATTTGTGTACTCCCTCCCTGTTGGACCTCCCTCCCACCCACCCCCATACCACACATCCAGGTCACAACAGAGCACCAAGCTGAGCTCCCTGTGCTAATTTATAGTAGGTTCCCACTGTTGGTTGGTTTTCTGCATGCTCAGCCGTGTCCAACTCTTTACGACCCCATGGATTGTAGCCTACCAGGCTTCTCTGTCCATGCGATTCTCCAGGCAAGAATACTGGAGTGGGTTTCCATGACCTCCTCCAGGAGATCTTCCCTGACCCAGGGATCAAATCCACATCTCTTATGTCTCCTGCATCAGCAGATGGATTCTCTACCACTAGCACCACCTGGGAAGTCCCCCATTCACCAGCAAATCCATTTGGTTCTACTTTCAAAATAAAGGCAGCCATTTCTCACTATTCCACAACCATGCCTCAGAGAGCTTTGTTTGTCTCTTGCTTGGATTATTCAAATAGCTTTCAAATGGCTTCCGACTTCCATCTGATACCCCTATCGTCTCTTCTCTACAAAGCAGCAAGAGGTACCTTTTCTTGAACTAAATTGCTCAGCATGTATTTTATAAAAACATCATGGCCCTACATAACTACGGCACAGTTATCAAAATCCAGACAATCAAATTGACACAGTACTACTATCCGGTCCGCAGTGTATTCACTTTGCATCAACTGCACCAATAACATCCTTGAATAGCTATTTGTTTCTTCCCTGTACAGGATCCAGTCTTAAATCACATGTTACATTTAGTGGTCACGCTGCTTTAGTTTCTTTGAAACAGTTCCTTAATCTTTTTTATGTTTCAGGAGCATGCTATTTATGAAAAATAAAAGCCAGTTCATCTGCAGAAGGCTTCTTAATTTGGATTTGTCTGATATTTCTTCAAGATTTGATTGCATTTTGATGAGCACTTCCTTATCTCCTGCCACTATAAGATGCTCCAGGCCAATCCTGTATTTTCCCTGCTCTCTGCCTAGAACTAGCCATGTTTCCAAGGAGCCTGATTCCTTTAACTGGAGAATGGTATTTAGGAAACAAGATCTGGGTGCCAGTTGTGCTCATGCTCCTGGAGTGGTACTGATTCTAAACCAAGTGGCTTCCTCTTAACACATAAAAGAGAATGAGCAATGGTGGGAAGAAATGAGAACTGAGAACTCATCAGGTTTATGTTGTACTTATGCCAGTCATGGACAAAGCGGTGATTTACCTTCTGACTCCTCTTGGAAAACACAATAAATCTTACAGACCAGTTAGCTGGGAGGGAAAAGTGAATGTAGATGAACCAGAGGATGCCAGAATTTGAGAGAAATAGAGGGCAGAGCAGAGCGACAGGCAATGAATGACCATTTGCCCTGGCTTGCCAAGGATGGGCTAAAGTATAAGCTTATTGCTCATGAATAATCATCAGTAACACCCCTTTCACTCTCAAAAATGTCCCAACCTGGACAAAAAAATTATCTGTTCACCCTAGAAACTGCCACAAGATTAAGATTTGTGGTAGATAAACCACAATGTGATACTTAGGGTGTTTGCTATGTCAAGCAATATTATCAGTCTTCTGTGCCTCTTATAGAAATACCCATGAAGATTCAACCACTTGGCAGTTTTCCTTGGATTTCCAACGTGTCTCTATTAAACTTTCTTTCTGGCTTCTGGCTTACCTTCCTGGACTATGGCCCCCAATGAGGTCAAGGGCAGGGCATCCATCCAAAAAGTCTAGTTTTTCCTAGTCAATCAATCCCAGCAATTTTGCAACATTTATAATCTCCTAGCTCCCTCCCCCTAAGGCCCCTTTGTTCCCCTAATAGCAGATACTAGAAATAAGAGGAAAAATTTTTACCTTCTAACAATTTATTCTCGCTTTCCCAATCCTTTCTCAGCCCACTTTATGCCTTGAATCTTCACCTTATAGCCATACCTTCCTCCAGCGTGTCCTTGTCATCCTCCAAGGTCCCATCCTGAAGGCAGAGTAGGATGGGATGAAAACCTATCAATAACTCAGCATCTATGATTCAGATTATGATATTTGGAATTGATATTTATACAGAAAAAAAAATTTTCCTCTTAGATAAAAAATGAACTTTTAAAATTACAATTACACTATGTAATTTGAAAACTCCAACTGATCATCCAACAATTTAAAATTCCAGTATTTCCTATAAATAGTAGAATACAGGAAAAATACATATAGAGCTTAATTTGGCATCTAGAATGAACACGTACATTTAAATAGGTTTTACAAAGCAATACGGTTCCAGGAATTGTGGTCCTAGAAAATTTAATCAACTGCAGAAGAATCGTTATAGTTTGTGCAAGTTTGATAATTAAATGGCTTGAAATAGTTGGACTAGAAGGGTCTCCTGGTTTCTTTCAAACTGAGTTGCTCCAGCAAGGGTTACCTAAGTGCAAGCAAACCCAGGTGACATTTTTATATTTCCAGGAAACTCTCGAGCCAAGATTCAGCCCATGGAGAATGATCAAATCTTCATTAAAATTCCCCAGAGTAGGAATGGAGACCAGGAAATAAGACTTTCTCGCCCCACCGAAGTGTTTAGCACCAGAGCTCAAACTGTGAGAGCTGCTCAGGAAGCACGTCTCAGTTCTGGCTGAGGGTTCTTATTAAACCCAAGGCTCCCGCAGCTGCCGCCCGGTTTCCTGCAGTGAGGAGACGGGTCGTCCCCAGGTCAGCAGGCAGGTGTGACACAGCCTTGATGGAGAGGCTCTCTGGCATTCTGAGCAGCCGAGAATGTGGGTCAAAACGCATCCGGGGAATATCTGCGGACTCGGCCTGAGGTTGGGAACGTTCCCTCACCCCTCTACCCACTTATCCACACCCCCACCCCGCTTCTCTCCTCCCGCTCAGAGTCTGGCCTTACCCTGGATGGATCTTGCTAATGGTCTGTATCAGACTCACCTCAGAAGAGTCTTCACGCTGCACACACCTGCTTCCACAATTCAGAGCAGTAATTCCAAGAAGAGTTTGACCCACTAATTTTCCCCGGTGCTGTCACTGTTGGGGTTTGAGCAAAGTAGGGAGGGGGTTGTGATGTGAATGCCGGATTGTAAATCAGGAGACTGCTCCTGTTGGCATGCTTCACTTGCAGACATTGAAAGTGGACAGACATTGCTGAGCCTCCCTGGAATTCCGTTTTCTCATCAATAAGGGAGAGCTTGCAGAAGTATTTATTTACTATGCCAAAGCCTTTGACTGTGTGGATCACAATAAACTATGGAAAATTCTGAAAGAGATGGGAATACCAGACCACCTGATCTGCCTCTTAAGAAATCTGTATGCAGGTCAGGAAGCAACAGTTAGAACTGGTCATGGAACAACAGACTGGTTCCAAATAGGAAAAGGAGTACGTCAAGGCTGCATATTGTCACCATGTTTATTTAATGCAGAGTTATTTATGCAGAGTACATCATGAGAAATGCTGGACTGGAAGAAACACAAGTTGGAATCAAGATTGCTGGGAGAAATATCAATAACCTCAGATGTGCAAATGACACCACTCTTATGGCAGAAAGTGAAGAGGGGCTAAAAAGCCTCTTGATGAAAGTGAAAGTGGAGAGTGAAAAGGTTGGCTTAAAGCTCAACATTAAGAAAACGAAGATCATGGCATATGGTCCCATCACTGCATGGGAAATAGATGGGGAAACAGTGGAAACAGTGTCAGACTTTGTTTTTCTGGGCTCCAAAATCACTGCAGATGGTGACTGCAGCCATGAAATTAAAAGACGCTTGCTCCTTGGAAGGAAAGTTATGACCAACCTAGATAGCATATTCAAAAGCAGAGACATTACTTTACCAACAAAGGTTCGCCTAGTCAAGGCTATGGTCTTTCCTGTGGTCATGTATGGATGTGAGAGCTGGACTGTGAAGAAGGGTGAGCACCGAAGAATTGATGCTTTTGAACTGTGGTGTTGGAGAAGACTCTTGAGAGTCCCTTGGACTGCAAGAAGATCCAACCAGTCCATTCTGAAGGAGATCAATCCTGGAATTTCTTTAGAAGGAATGATGCTAAAGCTGAAACTCCAGTATTTTGGCCACCTCATGCGAAGAGTTGACTCATTGGAGAAGACTCTGATGCTGGGAGGGATTGAGGGCAGGAGGAGAAGGGGACGACAGAGGATGAGATGGCTGGATGGCATCACTGACTCGATGGATGCGAGTCTGAGTGACCTCCGGGAGCTGGTGATGGACAGGGAGGCCTGGCGTGCTGCGGTTCATGGGGTCGCAAAGAGTCGGACACGACTGAGCGACTGATCTGATCTGATCTGATCTGCAGAAGTATAGTGGAATGGAAAGGTCGTGGGACTAGGGTTCACAAGTTCTAATTTTAAAACCTCAAGCATGTCATTCAACCTCTCTGTGCCTCAATTTTGTTTCCTTTAAAAGGACAGGAATGCCTGTACTACAAGGCTGTTTTGAGGATCAAATAAGATAAAGTGAATGTTCTTTAAAAACTTATTTTTTTTAATGGTTTTTGTTGTTGTTGTTGTGGACCATTTTTTAAAGTGTTTATTGAGTTTGTTACAGTATTGTTTCTGTTTTATGGTTTGATTTTTTGGCCCAGAGGCATGGGGAGCTTAGCTCCTTCACCAGGGATTGAACCTGAGCCCCTGCATTAAGGATTAGTCTAGTCTAAACCACTAGACTGCCAAGGAAGTCACTAGAAATTTCAAAAAGGATACAGACATCCATCTTTATTCCAGTTGTCTCTGCTCTACCATTATCTTCTAAGTATTTTTGTTTCCTAAAATCACGATTTCAAAAACTTTCAAAATGAAACAATAGCTACTATTCATGATACGTCCGTGACTCTTCCATAGACTCTTCCCTATTCTTCCTTGAAATGGGATCTCCAAATAAATCAACCAAAAGCCAGCCCACAGTCATCTCTGCCATGATGAAAAAGTGCCCTGCTTGGGGCACATTGAAACCATGTAAGTCCCAAACTGTCCACCAGTGGGGCAGGATGTTTAAAAGGGATTTTTCTCATGTTACACCTTAAGAAGTGCTTCCCAGGTGGTGGGTTCGATCCTTGGGTCGGGAAGATTCCCTGGAGGAAGGCACTGGCAATCCAGCCCAGTATTCTTGCCCAGAGAGTCTCATGGACAGAAGAGCCTGGCAGGCTATAGTCCATGGGGTAGAAAAGAACTGGATGGGACTGAAGCGACTTAGCATGCACACTCACCTTAAGAAAGGAAGAGTGTCCATGCTGCTGCTGCGTCGCTTCAGTCGTGTCCGACTCTGTGCGACCCCATAGACGGCAGCCCACGGTCCTCTCCAGGCAAGAACACTGGAGTGGGTTGCCATTTCCTTCTCCAATTCATGAAAGTGAAAAGTGAAAGTGAAGTCGCTCAGTCGTATCCAACCCTCAGCGACCCCATGGACTGCAGCCTACCAGGCTCCTCCATCCATGGGATTTTCCAGGCAAGAGTACTGGAGTGGGTCGCCACTGCCTTCTCCGATAGATTTCTGAGAGGGAATGAAATATTGAGAGAGATGCTTTGCTAAACAGGAGGAATGGTAAGGGAAAAAAAACTGTATCACAATGAAGGACACAGAGTTAGAGCAGGGAGAGGTGGCAAGACCCCAGACGGAGGCTTTGAATATCCAGGAATAGCCTAAAAAACTGCTCCAAAGCAGCTTCAGGACTGGGAATCAAGAGCCTCGCTTCTTCATAGACTCTACCACCAATCATTGATTTGATTCCCAGGTGGGCCTAAGGTGGGATCAGAACCAGAATTATACCTCTCCGCGTGATTATGAGGAACCACTGGGCTTAGGAATCACTGCTTTTAGGAGTCTGGAACGTTGATGCTCAGTTCTATTTAGAATAAAGACTGTCCAGTAGATGGCGCTGCTGTCACTGAAACTGAACTAAGAAACAAAAATGTCTGCATCTTTGCAACAAAATGAAAATTTGGAGACAATGGTTGAAGCCCTGCTGTGGAGAGCATTGACCGGCAATCAGAGAAGTTTGAGTTTGTGTAAGTTCATCAACTATGGCAACTGAATAATTGTGGATGAAGGTTTGTGAAATTATACAGGAGGCAGTGATCAAGACCATCCCCAAGAAAAAGAAATACAAAAAAGGCAAAATGGTTGTCTAAGGAAGCCTTACAAATAGCTGAGAAAAGAAGAAAAGCTAAAGGCAAAGGAGAAAAGGAAAGATATACTCATTTGAATGCAGAGTTCCAAAGAATAGCAAGGAGAGATAAGAATGCCTTCCTCAGTGATCAATGCAAAGAAATAGAGGAAAACAATAGAATGGGAAAGACTAGAGGTCTCCTCAAGAAAATTAGAGATACCAAGGGAACATTTCATGCAAAGATGGGCACAATAAAGGACAGAAATGGAATGGACCTAACAGAAGCAAAAAGTATTAAGAAGAGGTGGCAAGAATACACAGAAGAATTGTACAAAAAATATCTTCATGACTCGGATATCACGATGCTGTGATCACTCACCTAGAGCCAGACATCCTGGAATGTGAAGTCAAGTGAGCCTTAGGAAGCATCACTACAAACAAAGCTAGTGGAGGTGATGGAATTCCAGTTAAGCTATTTCAAATCCTAAAAGATGTTGTTAAAGTGTTGCACTCAATATGCCAGCAAATTTGGAAAACTCAGCAGTGGCCACAGGACTGGAAAAAGTCAGTTTTCATTCCAATCCCTAAGAAAGGCAATGCCAAAGAATGCTCAAACTACCGCACAATTGCACTCATCTTATGCTAGCAAAGTAATACTTAAAACTCTCCAAGCCAGGCTTCAACAGTACATGAACCGTGAACTTACAGATGTTCAAGCTAGTTTTAGAAAAGGCAGAGGAATCAGAGATCAAATTGCCAACATCCACTGGATCATCTAAAAAGCAAGAGAGTTCTAAAAAAACATCTATTTCTGCTTTATTGACTATGCCAAGCCTTTGACTGTGGAAAATTCTTAAAGAGGTTGGAATACCAGACCACCTGACTTGCCTGCTGAGAAATCTGTATGCAGGTCAAGAAGCAACAGTTAGAACTGGACATAGAACAACAGACTGGTTCCAAATTGGGAAAGGAGTATGTCAAGGCTGTATATTGTCACTCTGCTTATTTAACTTCTATGCAGAATACATCATGAGAAACCCTGTGGTGGATGAAGCACAAGCTGGAATGAAGATTGCTGGAAGAAATATAAATAACCTTAGATAGGCAGATGACACCACCCTTATGGCAGAAAGCAAAGAAGAACTAAAAAGCCTTTCAATGAAGATGAAAGGGGAGAGTGAAAAAGTTGGCTTAAAGCTCAACATTCAGAAAATGAAGATCATGGCATCTTGTCCCATCACTTCAGGTAAATAGATGGGGAAACAATGGAAACAGTGTGAGACTATTTTGGGGGCTCCAAAATCACTGTATATGGTGATTGCAGCCATGAAATTAAAAAACACTTGCCCCTTGGAAGAAAATCTATGACCAACCTAGACAGCATATTAAAAAGCAGAGACACTACTTTGCCGGCAAATGTCCATCTAGTCAAAGCTATAGTTTTTCCAGTAGTTATGTATGGATGTGAGAGTTGGACCATAAAAAAGCTGAGCACCGAAGAACTGATGCTTTTGAACTATGAGGTTGGAGAAGATTCTTGGGAGTCTCTTGGACAGCAAGATGATCAAACTGGTCAATCCTAAAGGAAACCAGTCCTGAATATTCATTGGAAGGACTGATGCTGAAGCTGAAGCTCCAATCCTTTGGCCACCTGATACAAAGAACTGACTCATTGGAAAAGACCCTGATGTTGGGAAAGATTGAAGGCAGGAGGAGAAGGGGACAACAGAGGGTGAGATGGTTGGATATCATCACCAACTCAATGGACATGAGTATGAGCAAGTTCTGGGAATTGATGATGGACAGGGAAGCCTGGCGTGCTGCTGTCCATGGGGTCACAAAGAGTCGGACATGACTGAGCAGCTAAACTGAACTGACTGATTGGGGGTTGTTGGCAGTGGATGACTGTACGGGTATGGGAGGCAGTGCTGTACTAGGCCTAGTCGCTCAGTCATGTCCCACTCTTTGCGACCCCATGGACTGTAGCCCACCAGGCTCCCCTGTCCATGGGGATTCTCCAGGCCAGAATATTGAAGTTCATTGCCATGTCCTCCTCTGCTGGATCTTCCCAACCCAGGGATCGGACCCAGGTTGCTGCATTGCAGGCAGATTCTTTACTGTCTGAGCCACCAGGGAAACTTCATGGGAGGGGAAGGGTGTACGGAAATTCTGTTCTTTCTGCTCAGTTGTTTTGTGAATTTACAATTACTCTAAAAAATAAAGGTTATTAATTTTAAAAAAAAACAAAGAAGTTTGACTTTATCATATATTCAATGTGAGCTCAATCCATGCTGAAAGCAAGGGAAAGAAATAAGGAAAGGCATTTATTGGAAAAGTTAATTTGATAGAAAGCCAAAGGATGAGTTACAGAGGACAGTGAGTTGTTCAAGATGGAAAAAACAGAAGGACCTTGAGCTCCAAGAGTTTAAAGACAAGGGATTATTGATAGTAATAGTTACTGATAATAATAATCAGTAGTTGTTTAAAAATAGATAATATAATAAATAATAGTATTGATAATGATAAAAATATTGTTAATAGTAGATAATAATTAATATATTAATGAATAAAGTTATTAATATCATATATGTGTGTGTGCTCAGTCGCTCAGTTGTGTCTGACTTTGCAACCCCATGGACTGTAGCCCACTAGGCTATTCTGTCCATGAGATAGAGGCAAAAATATTGTAGTGGGCAGCCATTTCCTTCGCAAGGGGATCTTCCTGATCCCAGGACCATGTCTCATGCTTGGCAGGTGGATTCTTTACCATTGAGCCACCTGGGAAGCCTCTAATATATAATACCATATCATTTATTTATTATTATAGAACACTCATTCTGTGCCACAGAGAAGGCAATGGCACCCCACTCCAGTACTGTTGCCTGGAAAATCCCATGGACAGAGGAGCCTGGTGGGCTGCAGTCCATGGGGTCACTAAGAGTTGGACACAACTGAGCGACTTCGCTTTCACTTTTCACTTTCATGCATTGGAGAAGGAAATGGCAACCCACTCCAGTGTTCTTGCCTGGAGAATCCCAGGGATGGGGGAGCCTGGTGGGCTGCCGTCTATGGGGTCGCACAGAGTCGGACACAACTGAAGCGACTTAGCAGCAGCAGCATTCTGTGTCAGGTACTCTTCTAAGCACTTTACATAATGTTAAGTATTTAGTCCTCACAACAAAGCTACATAGCAGGCATTATTATGAACCCAGTTTTACAGAGAAGTAAACTGAGATTGAATAACTTGCCCAGAAGCACCCAACTGGTGTAAGTGGTGGAGCTGGTGCTGGTGGAGTTGGTGGTGGTGAAATAGTCAAATGTGAGTGGTCTGGCTCCAATGTGCTCTGATCACCTATACTAAATGGTTTTATATTTCCCAACATCAGTGGTAGGTAATAATCATAATACCATGGCACAAAGAGGGCCATCATGAGAGATGATTGGAGAAGAGGATAAGATCATGAGCCCAGTCTCACCCACACTGAATTCAAGGAGAGGACAGGGCTTGTGGCCTTGGCTATCTGGTCTACCCTCACTCAACACAGGATCCCTTTATGAATTTC
Organism: Tragelaphus eurycerus; assembly: GCA_935064755.1. NCBI lineage: Eukaryota > Metazoa > Chordata > Mammalia > Artiodactyla > Bovidae > Tragelaphus > Tragelaphus eurycerus. Next base: position 17,311,006 of record CAKXYN010000003.1, read on the forward strand.
TAGATGGTTAGAATAAAGTCTTAAATGGCAAGTAGGGTCCCTTTCTCTAAAGATCCTATCTCTTCCTCATAAGAAAGTTCTTCCCTAATTATCAGAACAAAAGGCAAGTTATGTTTCCTCGCGGCTTCCTCCATGTATGAGAACAAAACGTTCCTCCATCTCTGCTCTTCCACCTGCTCTACTTTAACATAGTCACATCCTGACATGTCCCAGAAGCAAGGATAACCTGGAGGTCGACGGGGAAAAGGTTCTGTGGACAGTGTTTATTCTTTATGTAAAAATACATTTGTCAGCTTTCATCTGCATTTCCACTTGCATTTCATTGCAAAGCATTCAAGTCACTTTCTCCTGAAAGAGCGAATCTCTAGTGGACCATAAATTGGCAAAGTATCTAGGTAGAATGAACTGCAGGAACCTGACAGTAAGAAGGAGAGGACCCACTCTGCAATTGAACTGGTCATTGACCTACCCGAATAGCAAGATATAAACTGGAGGCTTATGGATCTCTATCCCAAGTCCCAAGAGCTCTTCTTTCAGCTCCATCAAACTAGTACAAATTCATGAAAATCTCCTAACCAAAGATCCTAGAGATCACTGGACTTCCCAATATATTTAACTTGAGATTTTTCTGTTAGAAAGTTTTATATATATATATATATATATATATATATATATATATATATATTCACATCCTTGCTGGTTATATAAATTTGGGCAAGATACTTAAATGTCTTTGCCTCAGTTTCCTTGTCTAGGAAGGAGTATTGCTCCCCCTCTTGTAGGAGAGTTGACATAAATCAATGAAGTAATGCTTGCAAAGCAGTGAAAACCATGCTTGACACATACTAGATACTCAGGAAATTGTAGCTGTTACATTTATATAGCGTGTTATCTCATTTGAGTCGCCTAGCAACCATGAGATAAGATGGGTGCACAGTATTATTTTTATTTACAACTGAATTTCACAAAGGTTATAATACTTTTTGAGTCATCCAGCTAATAAGTCTGTGAAAGAATTAGAAAAAACCATTTGACATACAGTAGATGGTCACTCAAAATTTGTTGTTCCTGACATTGTGACTTGACAACGTTGGGTTTTAACCACAGATTTTCTTTTTTTGGCTACTCTGAGTCTTCATTGCTGCATGTAGACTTTCTCCAGTTGCTTCAAGCTGAGGCTGCTCTCTAGTTGTGGTGTGCACTTTTTTTTAATTAAAATATAGTTGCTGTACAATATTATGTAAGTTACAAGTGTACGATATTGTGACTCACAGTTTTTAAAGCTGCTGCTGCTGCTGCTAAGTCGCTTCAGTCGTGTCCGACTCTATGCAATCCCATAGACGGCAGCCCACCAGGCTCCCCGTCCCTGGGATTCTCCAGGCAAGAACACTGGAATGGGTTGCCATTTCCTTCTCCAATGCATGAAAGTGAAAAGTGAAAGTCAAGTCGCTCAGTCATGTCCGACTCTCAGCAACCCCATGGACTGCAGCCCACCAGGCTCCTCTGTCCGTGGGATTTTCTACTCCTTTTATAGTTGTTATAAAATATTGGCTATATTCCCCCTATTGGACAAGAGAGCCTTGTAGCTTATTTTATACATAAGAATTTGTACCTCTAAATCCCTTTCCCCTGTATTGACCCTCCCACCTTCCTTCTGCTCACTGGTAATCACTAGTTTGTTCTCTGTATCAACCACAGATTTTCTGACTCCAGTCCCAAATCGTTTTTCTTTCTTTCCTTCCTTTGTTTTCTTCCTGCTCTCAAGTGTCTATGGTGAATAGCAATAGAGTTTCAAACCGGAGCCCTAGTCATATCCTATATGTGACATCATTATTTATAAAGCATTTCAAACACCCAGGTTACCCAAGTCTTAATAAAGCAAAGTAATTTAATGCCTCAAATTAAAACCAAGGCTTAAAAATTCAGATAGCACAAAATTCATACTCAGGCCTTTGATCAGCTTCAGCTTTTAATTTTTATTTGGAGGCAATGCATTTTTTCTTTCTCTACACTTTGAGAAGCAGACCAAAAATGTTCATACTAATAAGTAATGCATGGTTATTTTTTATGACATTTCTTTAGAATGTTTATGGAATTGGAAGAAATATTATTGAGGGGTGAGGAGAGTGGTGGGGGAGGAAATGATGGGAAGAAAGCTAAATACATGTAAGCTGGGTTTGAGACAAAATCACACCTTTCAGTAATTTTGAGAAGACACACCAACCAGTGCATTACATTCCAGTCCCCTGAAATTCTAAGTATTTAAAAGTTAGGTCGTTTGGGTTTCTGTGAAAACCAAAGGGGACCATATATTTATAGGTGTTTTGATTTTTTTTATTTCAAATCATTAGAAATAAAAACCTTGCTCAAATAATAATTATAATAAACATAGAAATCTTTGGTAGACTTCTTAAAAATAAATGTAATGCTAAAATATTAAAAATATCACTATATTAGGTTTTCCATTTACAAGGATAAAAAACTATGATTTACTAGGTACTCCGGGAATACAATTTGACTCAGTTCTCTGAGATCCTTTGTAAAGATATTTAATATATATTTTAAGTCTATGCAGAATTTAGTCCTTTAAACAAAATGTAAGTTGAATTTGGGATAAATCTTAAGCACTGTATATGTTTTCTGGTGTTGGCAATTTTTATATATAGAAAACCTATACTTTCTATTTTCTATCCATCTCTAAGTGCTAGATATGAGTTTTAATCTGTACACAGTAGTCCAAACTGCAGGACAGGTGGGCACTCTTTCTGTAAGTAACAGAGACATCCTAGGATAGATGGAATGTGAAGATGGAGAGTGTGGAAGAGTCAGAGAAACCATCTTCTTTCCAGGACGGTGATGAAGGTGGAGGAAATCAAAGTATTAGGTTGGACAAAAAGGTTGTCAGATTTTTCCATAACATTTTACAGAAAGCCCCAAATAAACTTTTTGGCAAATGCAATGCATAGCTCAGCTTTCGAGGCCTCTGTAGTATCATTAAACCTAAGCTCTCTGCCATTTTGCTCTAATTTTCCCAAATCAATAATGTGATGCTCAACACTCATGTAATTATCTCTAAAAAGTAAAATATAAACCCATTTCTTTGAACTTATCTACAAAAGAGAAATAGACTCCCAGATAGAGAGAACAGACTTGTAACTGCCAAAGAGGAAGGGTGGACTGAGAGTCTGAGATTAGCAGCAAACTATTTTATGTAGAATAGATTAAAAAGCCCTACTGTATAGCACAGAACACTATGTTCAATAGCCTGTGATAACCCATAATGGAAACAATATGAAAATATGTGTATTATAACTGAATCACTTTGTTGTACAGCAGAAATGAACACAACATTGTAAATCAAGTATACTTCAATAAAATAAATTTACAAAATTAAAAATGTGTTTAAACATTTCTTTCTCTTTTGTCAGAAAAAGAGGAAGGTATTTCTTTGTTCATTTGTTTGGGATTTTCACCATTCAACCAAGAAATGAACATAGACATGTCATAGACTTAAAGCTACTTAAACAACCCAAATTTTTTATCCTAATAGTCAGCAAAAGTAAATATTCTTCCCATTGTTTGTAGGCACCTTCAGAGGCCACCCTCCCTGAGTCCAGGAGGCCTTCTGGCCTCCATCTTTTATGCTTTTCTTACATCCTACGTCCATGCATTCCTTTCTGCTGGTCCACCCAGGCCACAAGGAGGCTTCCAGGCCGTCAGGCACTCTCCTCTGTTGACCTGGGCGTCGGGGGGATGAGCCACAGAAGTGAGTGGTCTCAAGAACAAAGACTGGGTTTGCAGACTACATTCCTCCGACTACCAACAAATCTGAGAGGAAGTGTGGCCACTAAAATGACCCTATTAAAATAGACTCAGGGGGAGGGAGAAGGGAAGAGGGTTCAGGATGGGGAACACATGTATACCTGTGGTAGATTCATTTTCAGATATGGCAAAACCAATACAATATTATAAAGTTAAATAAAATTAAATTAAATTAAAAAAAAATAGGACTTCCGGTTAAGATGGCGGAGGATTAGGACGGGGAATACGCTTTCTCCTCCACAAATTCATCAAAGGGACATCTGGGCACCAAGTAAATTCCACAAACAGCTTCGGAGTGCTGGCGGAGGACGTCGGACACCCAGAAAAGCAACTCACTGCCTTCTAAAGGAGATCTGGCTCTCTCCTTCACACTCCCTCCTTTTATCCTCCTGACCACCTCTGTCTCCTTCCTCCCTTTTTCCTTCTCTGTATAACTCCGTGAACATCTCTGAGCGGTCCAGTTGTGGAATGCATTATAGAAGAAGAAGTTTTTGAGACTACTGTAAAAATAAGACCGATAACTGGAACCAGGAGGCTTAAGTCCATACCCTGATCCCATGAAACATTAATTGACAGGAGCTCATCAAAAGCCTCCATACCTACACTGAAACCAAGCATCACACAAAGACCAGCAAGTTCCACGACAAGACACACCAAGCAAATTCTCCAGAAAAACAAGAACACAGCCCTGAGCTCCAATACACAGGCTACACAAAGCGACCCCAAAATCATAGACATCTCATAACTCACTACTAGACCCTCCACTGCACCCCAGAGAAAAGAAATCCAGCCCCACCCACCAGAACACTGATACAAGCTTCCATAAACAAGAAACCTCGACAAGCCACCGGTACAAACCCACATATAGTGCAGAAACGCCACAATAAAGAGAACTCCACAGACTACCAGAATACAGTAAAGACACCCTAAACTCAGCAATTTAAACAAGATGAAGAGACAGAAGAATTCCCAGCAGGTAAAGGAACAGGATAAATGCCCACCAAACCAAACAAAAGAGGAAGAAATAGCGAACCTACCTGATAAAGAATTCCGAATAATGATAGTGAAATTAATCCAAAATCTGGAAAGCAAAATGGAATCATGGATAAATAGCCTGGAGAAAAGCATTGAGAAGATGCAAGAAAGATTTAACAAGGACCTAGAAGAAATAAAAAAGAATCAATATATAATGAATAATGCAATAAATGAGATCCAAAACACTCTGGAGGCAACAAATAGTAGAATAACAGAGGCAGAAGATAGAATTAGCGAATTAGAAGATAGAATGGCAGAATTAAATGAATCAGAGGAGAAAAAAGAAAAACGAATTAAAAGAAATGAGGACAATCTCAGAGACCTCCAGGACAATTTTAAATGTTACAATATTCGAATCATAGGAGTCCCAGAAGAAGAAGACAAAAAGAAAGACCATGAGAAGATACTAGAGGAGATAATAGTTGAAAACTTCCCTAAAATGGGGAAGGAAATAATCACTCAAGTCCAAGAAACCCAGAGAGTCCCAAACAGGATAAACCCAAGGCGAAACACCCCAAGACACATATTAATCAAATTAACAAAGATCAAACACAAAGAACAAATATTAAAAGCAGCAAGGGAAAAACAACAAATAACACACAAGGGAATTCCCATAAGGATAACAGCTGATCTTTCAATAGAAACTCTCCAAGCCAGGAGGGAATGGCAAGACATACTTAAAGTGATGAAAGAAAAGAACCTACAGCCCAGATTATTGTACCCAGCAAGGATCTCATTCAAATATGAAGGAGAAATCAAAAGCTTTACAGACAAGCAAAAGCTGAGAGAATTCAGCACCACCAAACCAGCTCTCCAACAAATACTAAAGGACATTCTCTAGACAGGAAACACAAAAAGGATATATAAATTCAAACCCAAAACAACAAAGTAAATGGCAACGGGATCATATGTATCATTAATTACCTTAAATGTAAATGGGTTGAATGCCCCAACCAAAAGACAGAGACTGGCTGAATGGATACAAAAACAAGACCCCTCCATATGTTGTATACAAGAAACCCACCTCAAAACAGGGGACACATACAGACTGAAAGTCAAGGGCTGGAAAAAGATTTTCCAGGCAAATAGAGATCAAAAGAAAGCAGGAGTAGCAATACTCATATCAGATAAAATAGACTTAAGAGACAAAGAAGGTCACTACCTAATGATCAAAGGATCAATCCAAGAAGAAGATATAACAATTATAAATATATATGCACCCAACTTAGGAGCACCGCAATATATAAGACAAATACTAACAAGTATGAAAGGAGAAATCAACAATAACACAATAATAGTGGGAGACTTTAATACCCCACTCACACCTATGGATAGATCAACTAAACAGAAAATTAACAAGGAAACACAAACTTTAATGATACAATAGAACAGTTAGAACTAATTGATATCTATAGGACATTTCATCCCAAAACAATGAATTTCACCTTTTTCTCAAGCGCACACGGAACCTTCTCCAGGATAGACCACATCCTGGGCCATAAATCTAGCCTTGGTAAGTTCAGAAAAATTGAAATCATCCCAAGCATTTTTTCTGACCACAATGCAGTAAGAATAAATCTCAATAACAGGAGAAAAACTATTAAAAAGTCCAACATATGGAGGCTGAACAACACGCTCCTGAATAACCAACAAATCACAGAAGAAATCAAAAAAGAAATAAAATTCTGCATAGAAAAGAATGAAAATGAAAACACAACAACCCAAAACCTGTGGGACACTGTAAAAGCAGTCCTAAGGGGAAAGTTCATAGCAATACAGGCATACCTCAAGAAACAAGAAAAAAGCCAAATAAATAACCTAAATCTACACCTAAAGCAACTGGAAAAGGAAGAAATGAAGCACCCCAAGGTTAGTAGAAGGAAAGAAATCCTAAAAATTAGGGCAGAAATAAATGCAAAAGAAACAAAAGAAACCATAGCAAAAATCAACAAAGCCAAAAGCTGGTTCTTTGAAAGGCTAAATAAAATTGACAAACCACTAGCCAGACTCATCAAGAAACAAAGGGAGAAAAATCAAATCAATAAAATTAGAAATGAAAATGGAGAGATCACAACAGACAACACAGAAATACAAAGGATCATAAGAGACTACTATCAGCAATTATATGGCAATAAAATGGACAATGTGGAAGAAATGGACAAATTCTTAGAAAAGTACAACTTCCCAAAACTGGATCAGGAAGAAATAGAAAATCTTAACAGACCCATCACAAACACGGAAATTGAAACTGTAATCAAAAATCTTCCAGCAAACAAAAGCCCAGGTCCAGACGGCTTCACAGCTGAATTCTACCAAAAATTTAGAGAAGAGCTAACACCTATCCTACTCAAACTGTTCCAGAAAATTGCAGAGGAAGGCAAACTTCCAAACTCATTCTATGAGGCCACCATCACCCTAATACCAAAACCTGACAAAGATGCCACAAAAAAAGAAAACTACAGGCCAATATCACTGATGAACATAGATGCAAAAATCCTTAACAAAATTCTAGCAATCAGAATCCAACAACACATTAAAAAGATCATACACCATGACCAAGTGGGCTTTATCCCAGGAATGCAAGGATTCTTCAATATCCGCAAATCAATCAACGTAATACACCACATTAACAAACTGAAGAATAAAAACCATATGATTATCTCAATAGATGCAGAGAAAGCCTTTGACAAAGTTCAACATCCATTTATGATAAAAACTCTCCAGAAAGCAGAAATAGAAGGAACATACCTCAACATAATAAAAGCTATATATGACAAACCACAGCAAACATTATCCTCAATGGTGAAAAATTGAAAGCATTTCCTCTAAAGTCAGGAACAAGACAAGGATGCCCACTTTCACCATTACTATTCAACATAGTTTTGGAAGTTTTGGCCACAGCAATCAGAGCAGAAAAAGAAATAAAAGGAATCCAAATTGGAAAAGAAGAAGTAAAACTCTCACTGTTTGCAGATGACATGATCCTCTACGTAGAAAACCCTAAAGATTCCACCAGAAAATTACTAGAACTGATCAATGAATATGGTAAAGTTGCAGGATATAAAATTAACACACAGAAATCCCTTGCATTCCTGTACACTAATAACGAGAAAATAGAAAGAGAAATTAAGGAAACAATTCCATTCACCATTGCAATGAAAAGAATAAAATACTTAGGAATATATCTTCCTAAAGAATCTAAAGACCTATATATAGAAAACTATAAAACACTGGTGAAAGAAATCAAAGAGGACACTAATAGATGGAGAAATATACCATGTTCATGGATTGGTAGAATCAATATAGTGAAAATGAGTATACTACCCAAAGCAATTTATAGATTCAATGCAATCCCCATCAAGCTACCAACGGTATTCTTCACAGAGCTAGAACAAATAATTTCTCAATTTGTATGGAAATACAAAAACATCGAATAGCCAAAGCTATCTTGAGAAAGAAGAACAGAACTGGAGGAATCAACCTGCCTGACTTCAGACTCTACTACAAAGCCACAGTCATCAAGACAGTATGGTACTGGCACAAGGACAGAAATATAGATCAATGGAACAAAATAGAAAGCCCAGAGATAAATCCACGCACATATGGTCACCTTATCTTTGACAAAGGAGGCAAGAATATACAATGGATTAAAGACAATCTCTTTAACAAGTGGTGCTGGGAAAACTGGTCAAACACTTGTAAAAGAATGAAACTAGAACACTTTCTAACACCATACACAAAAATAAACTCAAAACGGATTAAAGAGCTAAATGTAAGACCAGAAACCATAAAACTCCTAGAGGAAAACATAGGCAAAACACTCTCTGACTTACATCACAGCAGGATCCTCCATGACCCACCTCCCAGAATATCGGAAATAAAATCAAAAATGAACGAATGGGACCTAATCAAACTTAAAAGCTTCTGCACAACAAAGGAAACTATAAGCAAGGTGAAAAGACAGCCTTCAGAATGGGAGAAAATAATAGCAAATGAAGCAACTGACAAACAACTAATCTCAAAAATATACAAGCAACTCCTACAGCTCAATTCCAGAAAAATAAATGACCCAATCAAAAAATGGGCCAAAGAACTAGGTAGACATTTCTCCAAAGAAGACATACAGATGGCTAACAAACACATGAAAAGATGCTCAACATCACTCATTATCAGAGAAATGCAAATCAAAACCACTATAAGGTACCATTTCACACCAGTCAGAATGGCTGTGATCCAAAAGTCCACAAGCAATAAATGCTGGAGAGGGTGTGGAGAAAAGGGAACCCTCTTACACTGTTGGTGGGAATGCAACCACAGCCACTTTGGAGAACAGTATGGAGATTCCTCAAAAAACTGGGAATAGAACTGCCTTATGATCCAGCAATCCCACTGCTGGGCATATACACTGAGAAAACCAGAATTGAAAGAGACATGTGTACCCCAATGTTCATAGCAGCACTGTTTGCAATAGCCAGAACGTGGAAGCAACCTAGATGTCCATCCACAGATGAATGGATAAGCAAGCTGTGGTACATATACACAATGGAGTATTACTCAGCCATTAAAAAGAATACATTTGAATCAGTTCTAAGGAGGTGGATGGAACTGGAGCCTATTATACAGAGTGAAGTAAGCCAGAAAGAAAAACACAAATACAGTATACTAATGCATATATATGGGATTTAGAAAGATGGTAAAAGTAACCCTATTTACGAGACAGCAAAAGAGACGCTGATGTATAGACCAGACTTTTGGACTCTGGGACCGGGAGAGGGTGGGATGATTGGGGAGAATAACATTGAAATATGTATAATATTATATCTGAAATGTATTAATTGTTCAAACTAAATACTGTCATGTTACAATTTGTTCATATTAGATGTTTGTAATGTTTCTGATAATCAATAAAAGAGATTCTTGATAAAAAAAATAATAAAATAAAAATAAAATAAAATAAAATAGACTCAGCTGCCAACACAGGGTTTGTTTGTTTTTTTTAGGACACTGTTTTCTTTATAGATGGCCCTTTTAAGATATTTGAAAGTCGTCACACAAAGGGAAAACACTGGAACTGTGATGTCCCAGTTATCTGACCCTCTGTCTAAGTATCCCAGGCTTACTCCTCCTACCCTGGAGAATTTGCTTTTACAGAACACTTTGAGCTGAGTGAACTGACAGCCACACTCTATCTCCTGGGTAATTCCAATTCAGCAGCTTTTTATGGGGCTGTTATCACATTGCAATCTCCCACTTAAAGTCACCGAGTCTGTCTGTTATTACCTCCAGTATTTGCTTTGGCAAACCTTGGATGTAAGGTTCATTTGGTTACATATAATCAAAACACAGGTCATGTATTTATTTAATCAAGCAAAGCTGAATTCACTCTTCCCAGTTAGAGATCATAACTACTGTCATATTCAAGGAGGCCGGACCTCAGGCTGGGATGTCTTTGTAATGCCCACACACCCCAACACCACTTCCAGGACGTGGCCCAGCATCTTCACGTGGCAGTCACTCAAACAGTATGCCATGAAAGACTGAATAAATGAGTCTCACTGATGTATAGAACAGTCTTTGGATTCTGTGGGAGAGGGAGAGGGTGGGATGATTTGGGAGAATGGCATTGAAATATGTATAATATCATATATGAAACGAGTCGGCAGTCCAGGTTCGATGCACGATACTGGATGCTTGGGGCTGGTGCACTGGGATGACCCAGAGGGATGGTATGGGGAGGGAGAAGGGAGGAGGGTTCAAGATGGGGAACACATGTATACCTGTGGCAGATTCATTTTGATATATGGCAAAACCAATACAATATTGTAAAGTTAAATAAAATAAAATTTTAAAAATTAAAAAATAAATTAAAAATTTAAAATAAATGAGTCTCTATTTCTAATTAAAAGAAATGATTCATTTTAAGTTTTCCTGTATTTGTTTAATAAATAGATAAAACTCCAGAGTAAATCTTGTCCTGTGGTGGACTCAAGCATATTATGTATAACGCTGCCCTGCTGCTGCTGCTAAGTCGCTTCAGTCGTGTCCGACTCTGTGCGACCCCATAGACAGCAGCCCACAAGGCTCCCCGGTCCCTGGGAATCTCCAGGCAAGAACACTGGAGTGGGTTGCCATTTCCTTCTCCAATGCATGAAAGTGAAAAGTGAAAGTGAAGTCACTCAGGCTTGTCTGACTCTTAGCGACCCCATGGACTGCAGCCTACCAGGCTCCTCCGTCCACGGGATTTTCCAGGCAAGAGCACTGGAGTGGGGTGCCATTGCCTTCTCCGAGGAGTTCTTAAAATCTATACCCGTGGTTGTAGACGAGAATGTGTGGTTGAGCCTGTGGCCAAAGGTGAATAATGTCTCTTCCTCCTATTACACAGTGACTTTAGGAGCCTGGTTGGTTGCTTAAGAAGCTAAAGAAAGATATGAAAAAATTCGAAATCTCATACTGATGTCAAAAGTTGAATATTCCTTCTCCTCTATTCAGAAAGAAATTTCTGGCCAGTCAGAGAAGTCAAGAATTTTGGACAACAAAGGAGAAAAGTGCATAAACATATTCCAAGATATAAATGGGTATGCATGCTAAGTTGCTTCAGTCATGTCCAACTTTTTGCGACCCTATGGACTGTAGCCTGCCAGGCTCCTCTGTCCATGGAATTCTCCAGGTAAGAATACTGGAGTGGGTTGCCATGCCCTTCTCAATTCACATATTCTCATTTTGTGTACAGACACAGTGTTGGAGGATGGGCGATGTACAGAGATGAATTAGCGATGTTTCTTGGTAAGATTCTGGTCACAAAGTACAATGTGTGTTTGGGATGGGGTGGGACACAGGGTTTCCACCACCAGCGAATATTCAACACTAGCTCTGTGCTCTACAGTGTAACTCAAATCTGATGCTATGAACCCACAGATCTCATCAGGTCCCACACGTTAAGGACTCAGTCCAAGACTTCTCCCCCCACCTCAGACTCCAGACACATGTCCAGGTTGTTGCCTGAGCTTCTGACAGGCCAGCTATAGACAGGAGGCTCCAATAACTCCCTCCTTGGGTTGAATTAACTTTCTGGAGTGACTCACAGAACTCAGAGAAATATTTTACCAGTGAGATTACCATTTATTGTCAAAGGATATAACTGAGGAACAGCCAGGAGGAAGGGCAAGTTATGAAGAAAGAACACAGAGCTTCCATACTCTCTTGAAGTATGCCTCTCTTTAAGAGGCATGTGTTCCGTATCTCCATATGTGCACCATCCCATAAGCTCTCCAAAACTAGTCCTTTGGCATTTTATGAGTATTCTTGGCTGGAGAATTCCATGGACAGTAGAGCTTGGCAGGCTGCTGTCCACGGGGTTGCAAAAGTCAGACATGAATCAGCAATTAAGCACGTATGTGTTACAGAGGCATGATTGAATAAATCATTGCCCATTGGTGATTGAACTCAGTCTCCAGCCCCTCAGCCCTCCCCTCATGTCAGGGAAGTAGGATTGCAAGTTCCAGTCATCACTTTGCTTGTTCCCTTGGCAACCAGCCTCCATCCTTAAGTGATGTCCAAAGACCATCTCATTAACATAACAAGAACGCCTTTCATCTCTTAAGAAATTCCAAGGGTTTCAGGAGCTCTGTGTCAGAGATGGGGGCAAAGACCAAGTATCTATTTCTTATAATAAATCACAATATGGGACACTTAACCTCAAAAATCATCCAGTAGAATAAAAGGGGTGAAAGATGCATAGCATAATACAAGATAAACTACAGTGGATGATGACAGAGTAGAATGAAAAGTCATGAATTATATCAGACTCGATGGTTTTTAGTCAGTTAATATATCTCCCTGAATCTGTTTCATCATTTATAAAATAGAGAAATGATAATCATCTCCTAAAATGATTTTGAATATTCACTTAGCAACTATCGCAGTGTCCGGTACAGAGCGGTCAGTCTACTAATAGAAGTTGCTCCATTTTTGCTCTGATGGTGAGAACATGAGGAGAAGAAAGAGGAGAAAGATGGTGATGAGGTAATGGATGGTGTTACAGAGAAGGACAGATGAGGTGGTCTGAGAGAAAGATTACTAGCAAAGAAATTAGAGAAGTCTAAATACAAGACAGGCATTCATGATGAATCCTGGCTGCCACCACTACCAAAACCACAACGCCCTCACTCCATTGGCTAAATTGGCCTCTCCCATCATAAGCATCAGACCCTGGCAGAGTCTCCATCTCACCAGCCTCGGCAGAAGCCCTTTCATCCCTGGGAAAGCCCACCAAGCCTACAGAAGCCTGGGTACCTCCTAGCATTTCTGGACTTAAATCAAGTGTCACAGCATAGGACTTGGGATACAGTTTTCCCAGGAGTGTCCAGAAGGGGCCTGATAACACAACATAGGGAAAAAGGGGCCAGATGATACAGCACAGAATGAATGTACCATGAGTGGGCTCGGACCAGTGGGAGAGAAGTCAGGGGAAAAACAGGAAATAAATTGCTCTTCCTTTTGTCTTCTGGTGGGATTTCCTAAAGCATCCAGGTCCTGTCATAAAGAGTTGAATCTATTTCCACATGTCTTAAATCTCAGCTGGTCCTATGACTTTCTTCACTCAGTAGCACACAATGGAAGTGATTTGTGCTGTTTTCAAGGCTGTCTCTCAAAAAACCTTACATACTTCTGTTCTTCCTCTTGCCCCTCTGCCTCACCATGGAAACAAGACCAGGCTGGCCTCCTGGAGAACAGGTGGAGCACCGCCAAGTCAAGTAGTTGTCCCAGCTGAAGCCCCAGATGCATGAAAGTCTGTCCAAAACCAGCAAAGTCACCGGGGTGACTCAGAGCTGACCTTAGATGCAGGAGCCCTGCTGAGGCCAGCTCTGAGCAACAAAAGCAGCAGATCCACAGAGCTGGAAGCAGAAAGACATATTCGCTGGTGTGTATCATTGGGGTTCACAATTCTTCATGCAGCACTGTTGTGACAATAGATAACTGATTCAGAAATTGGTACCAGAAGTTCAGCGCTGCCTTCACAAAAACCTAAAATATGTACATTGGAGACTGGAGAGTGGGAAGAAACTAGAAAAATCATAGAGAACATTGCTATAACAGGCAGAAAATGGAAACCCACGTTGGGTAGTGATGAAGCAATTATTAAAACCATCATTCATGGCAATATGGAAATCTGGAAAACATCTCTGGACTTGAGCAAAATGATTACCATGGCAAAGTGCTCAAAGGTTCAGCTGACTGTTTCTCAGTGCATATTATAACATACTGCAAGAAAGAGATGACCTAAAGAAAAACTAATGTAATTGCAAGCATAAATTAAAGGGAATATGGGACTATCCTGGTGGCACAGTAGATAGGAATCTGCCCACCAAGCAGAGAACATGGGTTCGATTCCTGGTCCGTGAAGATCCCACATGCCACGGAGAAACGAAGCTCCTGTGCTATGACTACTGAGCCTGTGCTCTGGAGTCTGCGTGCGAGTCACAACTACTGGGCCTGCAAGCTGCAGCTACTGAAGCCCACATGCCCTAGAGCCCCCGCTCTACAACAAGAGACGTCACTGCAATGAGAAGCCCACTCACCCCAGTGAAGAATAGCCCCCACTCGCCACGTTAAATGACCCAAGCCTATCTCACAGTTGGTCCAGTGGGACTATGAACTTTACACTGGTTCCCCCACCTATATAGTAAGGGCTGTTGTGGTAACAAGAACAAAGTGAAAGCCTCTGAAACTGAAAGATCAATGTTATGCTATGCTATGCTAAGTCACACCAGTCGTGTCCGACTCTGTGTAACCCCATAGACGGCAGCCCACCAGGCTTCCCCGTCCCTGGGATTCTCCAGGCAAGAACACTGGAGTGGGTTGCCATTTCCTTCTCCAATGCATGAAAGTGAAAAGAGAAAGTGAAGTCGCTCAGTCATGTCCGACTCTCAGCGACCCCATGGACTGCAGCCTACCAGCCTCCTCCATCCATGTGATTCTCCAGGCAAGAGTACTGGAGTGGGGTGCCATTGAAAGATCAATAGCAATATTGAATTCCTTGAGGCATCAGAGTGTATCACCACCATCAAAAACTCTAAAGGAGGACTTCCCTGGTTGTCTAGTGGTTAAGAATCCTCCTGCCAATGCCGGGGACCTGGGTTCGAGCTCTGATCCAGGAAGATCCCACTTGCTGTGGGGCGAGTAAGCCTGTGTGCCACAACTATGGAGCCCATGTGCCTGGAGCCTGTGTTCCACAAGAGAAGCCACCACAATAAGCCAGCACACCACCACGAAGTGTAGCCCCAGCTCTCCACAAGTAGAGGAAGCCCACACACAGCAATGAAGACCCAGGGCAGCCAAAAATCAATCAATCAATAACAAAAAGTCAAATATGTCTTTTAAAAAAAAAAACCTGAAGGATGCAAGACCATTAAGCCTCACCCTATCACCTGCCCGACCTCTGATCTCTAACCATGAGATGAGCAGTGGTGGTTAATGGTGGACTACCACACACTCGGGGCTTCCCAGGTGGCACAGTGGTAAAGAATTCGCCTGCCAATGCAGGAGACCCAGGAGATGCGTGTTCAATCCCTGGATAGGAAAGATCCCTTGGAGTAGTAAACTGCAACATTTAACGGCTCTAGTAAACAGCTCCAGTATTCTTGCCTGGAAAATTCCATGGACAGGAGACCCTGGTGGGCTACAGTCCATAGGGATGCAGAGGGTCAGACATGACTGAGCACACACACCACCATCTTTACTTCATGAGACTTCCTTTGTGATTCAGATGGTGAAGAATCTATCTGCAATGCAGGCGACATGGGTTCCATCCCTGGGTTAGGAAGATCTCCTGGAGAAGGAAACGGCTACGCACTCCAGTATTCTTGTCTGTAGAATTCCACACATAGTGGAGTCTATGGGGTCACAAAGAGTCGAACATGACTTTAGCGACGAACATTTTCAGTTTCATAGTTGATTTACAATGTTGTATTAGTTTCAGGTGTACAACAAAGTAATTGGTCACACATATACATGTATTTATTCTTTTTCAGATCCTTTTCCCATTTAGGTTATAATAGAATATTGAGTAGAGTTCCCTGTGCTCTATAGTAGGTTCTTGTTGATTATCTATTGAAATCTCTGGTTATAGAAAAATAAGACGATAAATGGGGGCTTTTGTGAGAATACTTTTGTGACCTTTTAGACACACGTAAGAGATTCCAAAGTTCATGAAGATTCTTTATTACGCATGTTAACCCAAGGAGCTTTGACTTTGCTTTTCTTAGATAGGAGTATTGCCTAATACAGAGGTTTAATTGACACAATTTAATAATATACTAATCATGCAAGTTATCCTTATTTATGACATTGGTTGTATGAAAGCTAATATTCTTTAAACCAAATTGTTTTTAATTGTGAAACACTAATTTAAAAGTCTTGTTAAATAAAGAACAAGGATTTTTTAGCTGAATTTATATTCAATTACAGTATAAATTATTCAAGTTTAGAAAGTCAGAATTAATGAAATCCATATTAAACCATGTGTATCAGAGCAAAATTTTTTAAAATATAGAAACAAAACTTCCAATGAAAAGAATATCCAAAAATGCATCAATTGTAGTCTAGTATCTAGTATATCATAATTTTCTTATAAAGATGACAGCAAGTTATTTCCTAATATATTGGGTTTTTTCCTCTGACTTGTTTTCTCTGACTTCTGTGGAAACAGCAAATAAGGAACATGCAAGACTGCCATCACTATTATTAATCAAACCATGTGTCAAATATGACACTGATCTATTATTTATAGCCATATTTCTTCCACAATGAGTTATAGACAGTTCTTTAAGGATCTGCTAGACCTTGATCTTAGAGATTTTTTTCAAATTGAATGATAGTTGATTTTCAATATTGTGTTAGTTTCAGGTATATAGCAAAGTGATTCAGTTGTACATATATTTTTTTCCAATACTTTACCATTATAGGTTATTATAAGATATTGCATATAGTTCCCTGAACTATACAGTAAGTACTTGTTGTGCATCTATTTTATATAGAATGGTATGTATCTGTCAGGGCTTCCCAGATGGTGCTAGTGGTAAAGAACCCACCTACAAATGCAGGAGACATAAGAGATGTCAGTTCTATCCCTGGGTCAGGAAGATCCCCTGGAGGAGCATGTGGGAACCCACTCTAGTATTCTTGCCTGGGAAATCCCATGGACAGAGAAGCCTGATGGGTTACAGTCCATGGGGTCACAAAGAGTCGGATAGGACTGAAGCGATTGAGTACGAAGACAGTTCAGTTAAGTTCAGTTGCTCAGCTGAGTTGAATTCTTTTCAACTCCAGGCACTGCAGCATGCCAGGCTTCCTTGTCCATCACCAACTCCCAGAGCTTGCTCAAACTCATGTCCATCAAGTCAGTGATGCCATCCAACCATCTCATCCTCTGTCGTCCCCTTCTTCTCCTGCCTTCAATCTTTCCCAGCATCAGGGTCTTTTCAAATGAGTCAGTTCTTTGCATCAGGTGGCCAAAGGATTAGAGTTTCAGCTTCAGCATCAGTCTTTCCAATGAATATTCAAGGCTGATTTCCTTTAGGACTGACGGGTTTGATTTCCTTGCAGTTCAAGGGACTCTCAAGAGTCTTCTCCAACGCCACAGTTCAAAAGCATCTATTCTTCAGCGCTCAGCTTTCTTTATGGTCTAATTCTCGCATCCATACATCACTACTGGAAAACACATAACTTTGACTAGATGGACCTTTGTCAGCAAAGTAGTGTCTCTGCTTTTTAATATGCTGTCTAGGTGGGTCATAGCTTTTCTTCCAAGGAGCAACACCTCTTAATTTCATGGCTGCAGTCACCCCCTGCAGTGATTTTGGAGCCCAAGAAAATATAATCTCTCACTGTTTCCATTGTTTCCCCATCTATTTGCCATGAAGTAATGGGACTGGATGCCATGATCTTAGTTTTTCGAATGCTGCACGCATGCATATATCTGTCAATCCCATATTCCTAATTTATCCCTCCCATCCCCAGGGATTTTAACTCCTGATAAACACAGTGAAGATGCCCCAGTCATACTAAAATGAAATAAAATTCTAAATTAGGTGGAGACCTATTTTCATGAGTTACAAAGACCTAAGTGAATTTAAGCTCTTTGTCTTAGTCAAGCTCATCCTCTCTCTAGCCCTATCTTCTTGCCCAGCTGCAGTTAAAAAGCTTCCTAGGTTTCTTATTTTGTTAAAAGTAGGAAATTTTAATCTATAGAAGAAAAACAAAAGCTACCAAAACACATTACAGGTTCAAGTCAAAAAAGCACCAATATGAATCTAGGGGGCTGCAGAACATAGAATCATTCTTCTCTGTCCTAAACCTCAAAAAGGCTCACAGTATCACATTTCATAAGGCCCAGATGCTGACCTCTGATGACTGAAATCTGGTCACATTCCAGGCATGGCAGTGCTTGGCACCAACTGGAAGCCCTTGTTTCTCCCTCTAGGAAGTTAATATTAAACACTATACGCTTAGGAGATGCCTTCTCTAATCTAGTTCATCTATTTCATCCTACCAGAAAAGGCAACAGTTTGAGATGTGAAGAATAATGACTACTGAACACAGCTACACAAAGTGAAAGATCATCCATGCCCTTAGATAACTTCGCAATACGGCAGGTTCTTTGCTTTTTTATTAGTGTTGAGCAAATGTTATATAACTTTATTATTTTATGGTCCTTTGAACCCCAAGACCTCCTCCTCCCTTGTTACATGAACCCATTAAACCCTTCCAACGTCACTGGGTTGTTGGCAAGTTTTCTTTCAGTTTTTTTACACTGTGTGCTTCTGATAGATGTGGTGAAACTGCTTATTCACCGGTGGTCATTGAGTTCACTGGGAAGGTGAACTGCGTGGCAACTTAGAAGTGTACTATCTAGTGTCCCAGAATGGCAGGCACCAAAAAAAAAAAAAAAAAATTACTCCCTATTGACTGGGTCAGGACTAGTGCAAGGCAGAGAGTTACTCATCTGGTGTTGGTGGGTGGGAGGTTGAAGGGAGGAGTGTGCAGAACTTAAAAGGGAGTCAAAAAAACTTAGAAATCAAGAAAATGGTATTTTGACACACTCCTTTTAAAAGCTTTTTTTTTTTTTTTTTTGCTGTGGTGGATTGGGAGTTTGCGATTAGTAGATGCAAACTTTTATATGAAAGTGAAAGTTGCTTAGACGTGTTCAACTCTTTGTGACCCCATGGACTATACAGTCCATGGAATTCTTCAGGCCAGAATACTGGAATGGGTAGCCTTTCCCTTCTCTAGTGCATCTTCCCAACCCAGGGATCAAACTCGGGGAAACTTCTACATACAGAATTGGATAAACAGCAAGGTCCTACTGTATAGCATCGGCTTGCCAGGTGGCGCAGTGGTAAAGAATCTGCCTGCCAACGCAGGAGACTCAAGAGACTCGAGGTCAGAAAATCCCCTGTAGTATCAACTGCACTGAAGTAAAACAAATTTTAAAAATAAAAATGAGAAATTAGTGTAGAGAATTCCTGATGAACAAAACGGTCAAAATTTTAAATACAGAATTGCACCCTGCATTTGCATGACTCAGCTTCACTTACCTCACCCTAATCTTGACTTTTCTTTACTGATTCAATGACCCCAGAAATTCTACACTTCAGGAGCCCCTCTTTTTATAGTGTTGTCTGCAATTAAAATGCAAGTGTTCTAGGAGGAGCAGCATATTAAATCTCAGCAAATGTATATCCTGGTGCCTTTCAAAAAAACAGATTGGTGTGGGGGCTGGAAAGAAAATGAGATTATGGGTGCTGGGTCTTCAACAGACAGCAAACAGGACAGCGGCAAGTTAAAGCCCAATTCTGTTGCTAAAAATCTAAGACCAAAGTCAACAGTTTTGATTTTTCACTTCAAGATTTAGACATCAGTTGAGTTCAGTTCAGTTGCTTAGTCATGTCCAACACTTCGTAACCCCATGGACTGTAGCATGCCATCGCCAACTCCCGGAGCTTGCTCAGACTTATGTCCATCAAGTCAGCGATGCCGTCCTCCTGCCTTCGATCTTTTCCAGCATCAGGGTATTTTCCAATGAGTCAGTTCTTTGCATCAGGTGGCCAAAGAATTGGAGCTTCAGCTTCAGCATCAGTCCTTCCAATGAATATTCAGGACTGATTTCCTTTAGGATGGACTGGTGGGATCCCTTTGCAGTCCAAGGGACTCTCAAGAGCCTTCTCCAAATTTAGATATCATTTACTGCATATTCTTGAGAGTCCCTTAGACTGCAAGGAGATCCAACCAGTCCATTCTAAAGGAGATCAGCCCTGGGTGTTCTTTGGAAGGAATGATGCTAAAGCTGAAACTCCAGTACTTTGGCCACCTCATGTGAAGAGTTGACTCATTGGAAAAGACTGATGCTGGGAGGGATTGGGGTCAGGAGGAAAAGGGGACGACAGAGAATGAGATGGTTGGATGGCATCACCGACTCGATAGATGTGAGTCTGAGTGAACTCCGGGAGTTGGTGATGGACAGGGAGACCTGGCATGCTGCGATTCATGGGGTCGCAAAGAGCCCACCACTGAGCTACTGAACTGAACTGAACTGAACTCTATATTCTAGATCCTGGACAAAAGGGGGCGCTGCCAAGCCATAGATGAAGACTCAGAGTTAATTTCTGCTTTAAATTTTCAAAACTCACTAGGATCTGCTCTAACCCCGAGGACAAAAAATTTTTCTCAACAGACACATTTGGCATTTATGGATTTTGCAGCTTCTGTGAATTTATTTAACTGCAGAGGATTTCTAAAAAACTCACTGATTGAAGAGGACGTGTAGAAACTTCCTTTGGGCCACAGGGTGAGTAATATGCAAAGCTAGAACAAAAATATTTAATAATAACAATGATAATAGGGCTATCAGTTTTTTCCATCTTAGCCATAATTTGCAAATAAGATAATTTTTAAAATTAATTACAGTATTTTATATAAATATGATCTCCAAGCCAGGCTTCAGCAATATGTGAACCGTGAACTTCCTGATGTGCAAGCTGGTTTTAGAAAAGGCAGAGGAACCAGAGATCAAATTGCCAACATCCGCTGGATCATGGAAAAAGCAAGAGAGTTCCAGAAAAACATCTATTTCTGCTTTATTGACTATGCCAAAGCCTTTGACTGTGTGGATCACAATAAACTATGGAAAATTCTGAAAGAGATGGGAATACCAGACCACCTGATCTGCCTCTTAAGAAATCTGTATGCAGGTCAGGAAGCAACAGTTAGAACTGGTCATGGAACAACAGACTGGTTCCAAATAGGAAAAGGAGTACGTCAAGGCTGCATATTGTCATCATGTTTATTTAACTTATATGCAGAGTACATCATGAGAAATGCTGGACTGGAAGAAACACAAGTTGGAATCAAGATTGCCGGGAGAAATATCAATAACCTCAGATATGCAGATGACACGACTCTTATGGCAGAAAGTGAAGAGGGGCTAAAAAGCCTCTTGATGAAAGTGAAAGTGGAGAGTGAAAAGGTTGGCTTAAAGCTCAACAGTCAGAAAACGAAGATCATGGCATCTGGTCCCATCACTTCATGGGAAATAGATGGGGAAACAGTAGAAACAGTGTCAGACTTTGTTTTTCTGGGCTCCAAAATCACTGCAGATGGTGACTGCAGCCATGAAATCAAAAGACGCTTACTCCTTGGAAGGAAAGTTATGACCAACCTAGATCACATATTCAAAAACAGAGACATTACTTTACCAACAAAGGTTCGCCTAGTCAAGGCTATGGTCTTTCCTGTGGTCATGTATGGATGTGAGAGCTGGACTGTGAGGAAGGCTGAACGCCGAAGAATTGATGCTTTTGAACTGTGGTGTTGGAGAAGACTCTTGAGAGTCCCTTGGACTGCAAGAAGATCCAACCAGTCCATTCTGAAGGAGATCAATCCTGGAATTTCTTTAGAAGGAATGATACTGAAGCTGAAACTCCAGTATTTTGGCCACCTCATGTGAAGAGTTGACTCATTGGAGAAGACTCTGATGCTGGGAGGGATTGAGGGCAGGAGGAGAAGGGGACGACAAAGGATGAGATGGCTGGATGGCATCACTGACTCGATGGATGCGAGTCTGAGTGACCTCCGGGAGCTGGTGATGGACAGGGAGGCCTGGCGTGCTGCGGTTCATGGGGTCGCAAAGAGTCGGACACGACTGAGCGACTGATCTGATCTGATCACCCTTAAAATTTTAAAGGTGCATATTTTTAGACAGTCAATATACTTTCTTAAGTAATGGTAAGATAGTGTCTTAGGCTGCCAATGCCAAAAACTGTGCAACACAAAAGAATTTAACCAAAACATCTTCAGTGGGATTCCCCCTCTACCTCTAGCTACAGTTTCTCTCTCCTCCGGACAAAACATTTATTTCTTTCTGGCTAAGCCCAGTAAAAGAAGTTTGTGTGTTAAAATATCAATAATCTCTTCATTGCATTTGAGGGGGGAAGGTTTCTTCTTTTCAAAGTGTCTAGAGATGAAAGAATTTGGTGTTCATTTCTCAACTTTTTCTGCTTTCATTTTTCCTGATCTTACCAAAAAATATACAAATGTACAAAAAATACATAAAATACAGGTATTCTAAAACTAAAAATTAATTTTAAGCTTCGATGAGGGGAAAAGGGCCATTTTCCTGGAAGAGATTAAAACGGTTAAACCATCGCTGGAAAACTAAAAGGCTATCCCCAAAGTAAGTGAAATGGACAAAATTAGGTCATCCCAATAGGAATGCAGTAGTGGCGGTCAATTAAGACAGAAGGGAAGGTAGCCTGTAACTTATAATCTCAGAAAATTAAACTTCTAGACACAGTGTGATTTTTGCAGGATGTAAGGCTTCATATCAGAAAGTTGCAAACGTGGATACTAGTTCAGAGGGAAAAAAAGGAAAGAATGATCAGTCACACTGAAGAGGAAATGGAAAGATATTGATACCTCTATTTCACCAGGTCTGTTGTAACTGATCATCCCTCTTCTGTGAGAGAAATTAACTTACACATTTATGGTTTTTCTTTAGTTGACTTAAGGAGCTAAAGGCAAAGTGTATGCATAATACAATTTTCTGATGATGCACCTCGTGTGAAATGCAGAGAATGTTTCAAGTTGATGAAGAGGAAAACAAGGTATTTAACAAAATATGAATAAACTTAATACACTAAGAGGTAAACTGTTAAAGTATAGGTGATCAAACCTCCAGAAAAATAATCTCTTAGAAAACAATTCAATTGGGGCAGGGGAACATCATTAAATTTAAGAAAACCTTGGACACTTTTTAATGTTGATTATTAAATTACCTTTTCTGATTCTATTCTAGAAACTTAGTTGGTTTTATATTGCTACATACTAAACTTATCCATATCAAAAAATTACTAAACTAATTGCTAATTGGTTATTTATCCAAAGGTTTTTTTCCTTTGTTTTTACACTATGTATTGATAACATAGGGCTCAGACAGTAAAGAATCTGACTGCAATGTAGGAGACCAGGGTTCCATCCCTGAGTTGAGAAGATCCCCTGGAGATTGATAAGCAGGAATGAATTTTGGACAAATTCAAGTTCTATTTAGACTCATAAAACATAGCCTACTTGAGAGTCAACCTCAGATATCCTGATCTTGCTTGGATAATCCCTTGACAAACCTGTAAAATAGGAAGCTTGGCCCCAGCTCATACAGAGGACTTAATTCCAGAATGAGTTTTAGAGTTCTGCAGTGCCTATCTGGTCAATTTAATTAAAGAGTAGGCTTCTGCTTTTGTCTTATAAATCAATCTTTGCCAGAAATTTCTCTCTATATCTTGAGAACTTACAAAGTTCTAATGCCATAATTTTTTTTTTTTTTTGCATTTCTGCATGTCTTTTTTTTTTTTAGTGCCATAATTTTTTAAAAACTATGTTTACTAAATGCTAGAGCTTGAAAAATTAACATTTAATATTAAAGAGTCTGCACTGCTGTTCTTTGTGGTTTGAAAAAGATTAACACTTTGTGAGTAGATAAATTAATATACTGACATCAGGTTACAAACATGTCTTCATAACTGTTACAAACAAAGCAATAATCATATCAGAAAAATGAGTTTATTTATTTACAAAATTATCAAATAACTTGTCATATAAATGTGAATTGTATTATAACCAATGAGGTAAGCTGATGAGTTGTTCACAGTTCAAAATACTGAATTCACAGTCGTTCACAGTTCAATCATGGCTAATTGTAAGGTCATTTTCTGTCAACTAGAACATTTTCAAAACAAAACCAAATACAGTGTTGTTATTCAATTTAAAAACATTAAATGAGAAAATGCTGAATGTACTTAAAATTTTTAAATAGCTCCATTAATTTTATGGAGTATATAAATTCAAATTAAATATAAATAATATTTTATGAACAACCTAAATGAATTTTTTGGCCAATCCAGTATATTTCAGGAATAAATAAAACATATAATTACACTGGAAAGGAAATGGAAAGATATTGATACCTCTATTTCACCAAGTCTATTGAAACTGATCATCCCTGAATGAATGGAGAATTCATTTTGAGAATTAAATATTTCTGACCTTTCAGTTCAGTTCAGTTCAGTCTCTCAGTCGTGTCCGACTCTTTGTGACCCCATGAGTCACAGCACGCCAGGCCTCCCCGTCCATCACCATCTCCCGGAGGTCACTCAGACTCACATCCATCGAGTCAGTGATGCCTTTAGTATCACGCTAAACAATTCCAGATAACATCAGATTTCTAATACAAAATACTAGATACTTAAGAAAATAACCAAGATATTTAGAAGAAAATAAAGCATTTCAGATTCTTTGTTTCTAATCAATTACATATACATATGGGAAAAACTATTGAACTCATAAATTTATGTCATCTTCATGCTTGATTGATGTAACATTATCATGGTGCAGGATATAAAACTTGATATTAAGAAAATAAATACATGTGTATACATTATATTATACTGATTCTGTAACATTCTTATTACCAAGTGTGTTATTGACTCTACAAAAGAAAATGAAATCACTGAATAAGTATATTGAAAGTTTAACAATCAACTGAATAGTTCACTTTGAAAATATTTCAAATGAAACATTAATGAGTGTCATATTCATAACTACATACCGAAAAGTGTTTCTTATAATACTTCTTGGCTATCTTAGATAAACTATAGGTTTTAAGAATTATAATGAGATTATTGTCAGCAGGTAATTTGGAAATAAAAAGCTCATTTGCTTAATATAACACCCCTACAAACCATTAATAGTATCAGTGATTTATTTTCTCTTAGCCGCTGAATCAAAATGCTTGATTAACGGTTCACTTGCAAATCAAAACTAACTGGCATTATGTTTATATCGGTTCTCTTATTTTGTAACCAATAATCATATATGGAGAATTCATTTTCACTAATATAATAAAATGCTTGTTTTATTTGTATTTGCTATTTAGGAGCAATTTTTTAATGACATCTGTATCTTTACCCTTTAACTGAGTGAATTAAATTATGTAAAACAAGCAACATTAAATTTGTCCTGGAACTGCTGCTGCTGCTAAGTCGCTTCAGTCGTGTCCGACTCTGTGCGACCCCATAGACGGAAGCTCACCAGGCTCCCCTGTCCCTGGGATTCTCCAGGCAAGAACACTGGAGTGGGTTGCCATTTCCTTCTCCAATGCATGAAAGTGAAAAGTCAAAGTGAAGTCGCTCAGTCGTGTCCGACTCTTAGGGACCCCACGGACTGGAGCCTACCAGGCTCCTCTGTCCATGGGATTTTCCAGGCAAAAGTACTGGGGTGGGGTGCCATTAAACTAGTTAATGCTAAATGGAAATTGTCTATATTCTGAAGCATTAGGAGATCTTTGTACCTAGAATGTTAGTCTCTCACTTGAAGCCTTTCTACTTTTTGGAATAAAAGTAATAAAATTATTCCCTCCTCATATGAAAATTCCTTTTAGTCACTGCTTTCACTAATCTTTGGAGACGGCAATGGCACCCCACTCCAGTACTCCTGCCTGGAAAATCCCATGGACAGAGGAGCCTGGTAGGCTGCAGTCCATGGGGTCGCTAAGAGTCAGACACGACTGTGCAACTTCACTTTCACTTTTCTTTGACAGAATTTTTAAAAATTAATTTTATAAAACACAGCCTAATCAATAATGCAACAAAAAATACATATCCATGAACTTTACACCCTTTGTATATTTTGGGAGGAGGGAGGGTGTTGGTTTTCTCTGTATCTAACACCAGCTTTTTATCTGACTTATTACCTACACCTTTGTGTGTGTATTTGTATAAAACTGCTAAAATGCATAGCTAATAAGTCTCTCAGCATTTAAGTTGTAGAAAGATGAAAGTATTTTACTGAATTATTATGTATTTACTGAATAATTAAAGTATTCATTATCTTCTGAATCCTTTCTACCCAGGGAAAAAAGATGATGAAGCAGATTTTCAGCAAATGATAATAGTGTTCTAATTTTTTTTTCCAAAGCATAACATGAAAGCTGAGTCTTTGATATTTGAAGATAAACAGCATTTTATATAATCGCTACAGACTTTTGAGAGGGAGAATCAAGACTAAGGGCTCTGGAGCCAGATTTCCCAGGTCCAGATCCTGGCTTTGGCACTTACTAACTGGGTAAATTTAGGCAAATTGCTTCATTTGTCTATAGCTCAGTTGTTTTCCTCTGAGGAATGAATGATAATTACCTGCTTCTTGAATCATTGACAGAAAAAAATGAATTTAAACTGTGAACAGCTGAAGACAGGCAGTAACTGACATTTTAAGCGATTACTGCTTTTCGTGAATTTGCAGTTTAATCTCATTACAGTGATAGTTTTACTTACTTTCCCAGTTTTGCAAAGACCGGGTATCAGAGTTCTACCATTGTTTTCATTTATCTTTAAGACCTTATCACGGCTGAAAATAGCAACTGGAAACATCAACTTTTATTTCAGATCTTTTCTCTTTCTTTGAAACGGATTCATCTATTTAATGTCTTACTGTGAAAAACATTAATAAGTAGTAATTCATTTGTGTTTTTGCTTTCATGTGTCTATCATCTGGATTAGAGGCAAGATGATTATTAAATTGTGATAAAAAATAAAGATGCTTGATCCTAACATCTCATTAACAAATGTGGTTATTGTTAAGGAATGTAAATTTTTGTTATCTTATTTCACCTGCTATGAAAAATTTCAGTTTAGAATTAAGTTTTTCCAAGACATGAAATATCTGTCAGTAAATGGTCAAAATGGAAAAGTACATTCCCTTGTCAAATAATATGCCCAGATAATATCTATTTGAAAAGTGTCACATGGGAATGAAAGGTTCACTCATTAATTCATTCAAGAAACATTCAGTGGTTATCTATTTTGTTGTTGTTTAATCACTAAGTCACGTCTGACTCTTTTGCAACCCCCTGGACTATAGCCTGCCATGCTCCTCTGTCCATAGGATTTCCCAAGCAAGAGTACTGGAGTGTGTTGGCATTTCCTTCCCCAGGGGATCTTCCCCACCCAGGGATCAAACTCGCGCCTCCATTGGCACATGGATTCTTTACCACTGAGCCACCAAGGGAGCTCAGATATCTATTATTTGCTAGAATAAACTAGAATTCAAAACAGGTCCTACAGGAGTAGTGAAAATTTGTTATAGTTTCTAGGAACAATTTCATGAACCCAGATCAAACCATTTCTTTCTCACCAAGGAGTCAATATACAAGTCTATGAAAATAACATTCAATTTACCTTCAACCCTTATAAAGTTGTCAGCGGGCAATAAAAACAGCTACGGCTTCCTGAGTCAAAAAAGTTAGGCTTTACAACCTTGCTAAGTAAGTCAAGAATAGGAATGGATACATAAGGGGTCAATAAACAGTCCCTGGTCAACTTCTTACAGTCTGCATCATCCAGCTGCTAATGTTGTCTTTTTAAAATTGAAGTTTGGATGATTTATTAGTTTCAGATTTTTATATATTGCACTGTGCTTAGTTGCTCATTGTGTCCAACTGTTTGCAACCCCATGGACTATAGCCCACCAGGCTCCTCTGTAGATGGGGTTATATGCTATTTAAGATTATTACAAAATAATGCTATGTATCCTTGTTGTTTATTTATTTTATACATAGATATACTTTGTATATCTTAATTCCATATCCCTAACTTGCCCCTCCCTGCCATCCTCTCCCCTCTGATAAGCACTAGTTTGTCCTCTATAGCTGTGAGTCTGTTTCTATACAGTGATTACATTTGCTTGTGTTCTTTTTTAGATTCCACACAATAACATAGAATATTTGTCTTTCTCTGACTTACTTCTCTAAGCATAATACCCTCTAGGTCCATTCACATTGCTGCAAATGGCAGAAGTTCATTCTTTTTTATGGTTGAGTAATATTCCATATGGCACCCCACTCCAGTACTTTTGCCTAGAAAAATCCCATGGACAGAGGAGCATGGTGGGCTGCAATCCATGGGGTCGCTAAGAGTCGGATATGACTGAGCAACTTCACTTTCACTTTCCACTTTCATGCATTGGAGAAGGAAATGGCAACCCACTCCAGTGTTCTTGCCTGGAGAATCCCAGGGACAGGGAAGCCTGGTGGGCTGCCGTCTATGGGGTCGCACAGAGTCGGACACGACTGAAGCGACTTAGCAGCAGCAGCAGCATATATCTATATGATATAGTTGCTCATGTTTTTAGAGTCTTCTGCCATCTCAGTGAAACAGAATAAATCATTACAATCTATGTATCTTTTTTTCTTCTAAGTAAATACACGTGGAAAAGGGATGGATGTCTTGCAAATATGTAACTGTGATGCAAAACTATACCAAGTTTGAGTCACAGGCCATTTCCTGAACTAAATAAATCCTGCCTTGGGAAGCAATTGAAAACCAGAATTCTGCTTCTACATTGCTCAGTTACCCAGGCAGCTGGAGCCTTTCAGCCAAGTCTCTAAAGAGTCCCTCAAAAGCAGTCTTTTTAGCCAGGATGAGAACAGTTCTTCTGAGTCATACTATTAACTCCTCTGTACAAGCAGAGGTCTGGTTAATGCTTAGGAGACTGAGAAGAGAAACAAAGATCTTCTTTTTCCAGGAAAAAAAAAGAGATTAAAAAAAACTGCACCAATCTACTTTATATTTGAGTAATAGGGTCTCGGGACAAAAAGTTTTGAGGACTCCCATTATTGGTTAAAATAATAATTATTACGGTGTTACTTAAATAAACATAAACATAAAATCAGGTTATATACTTTAGCTTATTTACAGCTTTAAAAAACAAACATATTTAGAATTTTATTTCCCCAAAAGCCCTTACATTCCTTACATTCATTTAATGTGATAAATCATGTTTTGCTAAAAATAAATCCACTGCCCACAACGTGAATATAGTTCTAATATTATGATGAAGAAATTTTTTAAGATCAGGATCCCCAAATTATTCTGTACTATGTAATGAACCCACTCTCCCATACTCCCTTCAGATATATTGTCATCAAACTCCAGAGTTCTGCAGTCAGGCTGCCTAAATTCAAATCCCAGGACTATCACTTCCTGGGTTCTGAAAGGGGGACTACTGGTAAGTTACTTAACATCTCTGTACCTCAGTTTCATAGGGCTGTGGTGAGCCTTACTAGAGTTGATAAACCTCATGTACAATAAGCACTCAATTGATATTAATTATTATATTTCACTAACTCAAGCTCCACATAGTTAGCCCACGAGGATTCAAAGCTCAGTTCAGCAGGCGTACAAAACTGTGGAGAATGGAATTTCTACTTCCTCCGGAAAACAGGAACTGAATTCAAACCAGGCTTTTTGCATAAATTCAGGGGCCAGGTTTACCACTTGCTTACCACTGTACTTGTTTACCACTGCAAACAAGCTGCTCTCTTGGAAGACAGAAAAGACACAGCTACCACCAGGTCCTGCTCATTGGCTCCTGGGATGGGGACTGTAATTTCCCCAACTGCAAGCCCCAGAAGTAAAACTGCTTCTCAGCTGAGGTCACCTGCATCATCATTTTCTCTTTTCTACTGATTTATTCCCACCCATGTGTAAGTATCACTTAATGTTATATACATGTTTTTTCCTGTCAGATCTCTCCACCATGACCCGCCCATCCTGGGTTGCTCCACAGGCATGGCTTAATTTCATTGAGTTAGACAAGGCTGTGGTCCTGGTGTGATTAGACTGACTAGTTTTCTGTGAGTATGGTTTCAGTGTATTTGCCCTCTGATGCCCTCTTGCAAGACCTACCGTCTTACTTGGATTTCTCTTACTTTGGGCGTGGGGTATCTCTTCCCGGCTGCTCCAAAGAATAGCAGAGTTCCAAAGAATAGCAAGAAGAGATAGGAAAGCCTTCTTCAATGATCAATGCAAAGAAATAGAGGAAAACAACAGAATGGGAAAGACTAGGGATCTATTCAAGAAAATCAGAGATACCAAAGGAACATTTCATGCAAAGATGGGCTCGATAAAGGACAGAAATGGTATGGACCTAACAGAAGCAGAAGATATTAAGAAGAGGTGGCAAGAATACACAGGAAAACTGTACAAAAAAGAGCTTCAAGACCCAGATAATCATGATGGTGTGATCACTGACCTAGAGCCAGACATCCTGGAATGTGAAGTCAAGTGGGCCTTAGAAAGCATCACTACGAACAAAGCTAGTGGAGGTGATGGAATTCCAGTGGAGCTATTCCAAATCCTGAAAGATGATGCTGTGAAAGTGCTGCACTCAATATGCCAGCAAATTTGGAAAACTCAGCAGTGGCCACAAGGTTGGAAAAGGTCAGTTTTCATCCCAATCCCAAAGAAAGACCATGCCAAAGAGTGCTCAAACTACCGCACAATTGCATTCATCTCACACGCTAGTAAAGTAATGCTCAAAATTCTCCAAGCCAGGCTTCAGCAATATGTGAACCGTGAACTTCCTGATGTTCAAGCTGGTTTTAGAAAAGGCAGAGGAACCAGAGATCAAATTGCCAACATCCGCTGGATCATGGAAAAAGCAAGAGAGTTCCAGAAAAACATCTATTTCTGCTTTATTGACTATGCCAAAGCCTTTGACTGTGTAGATCACAATAAACTGTGGACAATTCTGAAAGAGATGGGAATACCAGACCACCTGATCTGCCTCTTGAGAAATCTGTATGCAGGTCAGGAAGCAACAGTTAGAACTGGTCATGGAACAACAGACTGGTTCCAAATAGGAAAAGGAGTATGTCAAGGCTGTATATTGTCACCATGTTTATTTAACTTCTATGCAGAGTACATCATGAGAAACGCTGGACTGGAAGAAACACAAGCTGGAATCAAGATTGCTGGGAGAAATATCAATAACCTCAGATATGCAGATGACACCACCCTTATGGCAGAAAGTGAAGAGGAACTAAAAAGCCTCTTGATGAAAGTGAAAGTGGAGAGTGAAAAGGTTGGCTTAAAGCTCAACAGTCAGAAAACGAAGATCATGGCATCTGGTCCCATCACTTCATGGGAAATAGATGGAGAAACAGTGGAAACAGTGTCAGACTTTATTTTTCTGGGCTCCAAAATCACTGCAGATGGTGACTGCAGCCATGAAATTAAAAGATGCTTACTCCTTGGAAGGAAAGTTATGACCAACCTAGATAGCATATTCAAAAGCAGAAACATCACTTTGCCAACAAAGGTTCACCTAGTCAAGGCTATGGTCTTTCCTGTGGTCATGTATGGATGTGAGAGCTGGACTGTGAGGAAGGCTGAGCGCCGAAGAATTGATGCTTTTGAACTGCGGTGTTGGAGAAGACTCTTGAGAGTCCCTTGGACTGCAAGGAGATCCAATCAGTCCATTCTGAAGGAGATCAGCCCTGGGATTTCTTTGGAAGGAATGATGCTAAAGCTGAAACTCCAGTATTTTGGCCACCTCATGCGAAGAGTTGACTCATTGGAGAAGACTCTGATGCTGGGAGGGATTGGGGGCAGGAGGAGAAGGGGACGACAGAGGATGAGATGGCTGGATGGCATCACTGACTCGATGGATGTGAGTCTCAGTGACCTCCGGGAGTTGGTGATGGACAGGGAGGCCTGGCGTACTGCAGTTCATGGAGTCGCAAAGAGTCAAACACAACTGAGCGACTGATCTGATCTGATGTTTTTTCCATCTTTATTAAGATGTAATTGACATGTAACATTGGGTAAGTTTAGGTTGTACAACAAGAAGATTTTATCTTCTTAAATATTTTGAGAACAATTACCACCATAGCATTTGTTAACATCTGTACATCACATAGTTATCATGTCTTTTTTATGTAGCGAGAACATTTAAGATCTACTCTTTTAGCAACTGTCAATGATATAATGATTATAATTACCATGTTGTAAAATAGATCACCAGAATTTGTCTATCTTATAACTGAAAGTTTGTACCCTTTGACAAACATCTCTTCTTTTCCCCATACCCCTACCTGCTCCCACCTCAGACAGTCATCAATCTGTTTCGTTTCTTTCAGTTTGGTTTTCTTAGCGTCCACATATAAGTGATATCATATAGCATTTGTCTTTCTCCATCTGACTTATTTCACTTGGCACAAGGCCTGCAAAATCCATCCATGTTGTCACAAATGACAGAACTGCCTTCTTTTTATGGCTGAATAATATTCCATCATATATATGTGTGTGTGTATTATATATATCTCAGAGAAGGCAATGGCACCCCACTCCAGTACTCTTGCCTGGAAAATCCCATGGATGGAGGAGCCTGGTAGGCTGAAGTCCATGGGGTCACTAAGAGTCGGACACGACTGAGCGACTTCACTTTCACTTTTCACTTTCATGCATTGGAGAAGGAAATGGCAACCCACTCCAGTGTTCTTGCCTGGAGAATCCTAGGGACGGGGGAGCCTGGTAGGCTACCGTCTATGGGGTCACACAGAGTCAGACACAACTGAAGTGACTTAGCATAGCATTATATATATCTATATATCTCCACCTTTTCTTCATTTGTTTCTGTATCAATGGACTCCTAAGTCATTTCCGTATCTTGTCTGTTATAAATAATACGGCAATGAACACGGCTGTGCAGAAATCTTGAGATGGTGATTCTGTTTCCTTTGAATATAAACCAAGAAATGGAATTGATGGATAATATGGTAGTTCTATTTTTTATCTTTTGAGGAACCTGTACACTTTTTTCTATAGTCACTGTGCCAATTTACATTCCCATCAACAATGCCTAAGGTTCCCTCCTCTGCACATCATTTCCAACACTCACTATCTCCTGTCACTGACAACCATTCTAACAGACATGAGATGGGATTGCACTGTGGTTTGATTTTCACTCTCCTAATAATAAGTGATGCTGAGCACTTTTTTTCGTGTAACTGTTGGCCATTTGTGTATCTTCTCTGGAAAAATGTTATATAGATCCTTCATTCATTTTTTAATTGAATCATTGGGGATTTTTTTTTGCTATTGAGTTTTACGTATTTTGGATATTAACCCCTTATCAGATAAATGATTTAAAAATAATTTCTCTCATTTCATAGGTTGCCATTTCATTTTGCTGATTGTCTGTGCTTTGCTTTTGCTTTTTGTGTTTTGGGTATCATATCCAAAAAATTATTACCAAAACCAACATCAAGACATTTTTTCTCTGATTTTCTTCTAGGAATTTTCTGTGTTTTTAATCTTATGATTAAGTCTTTAATCCATTTCAAGTTAATTTTTTTAAGTGGTGTAAGTTAAGGGTCCAATTTCATTTTTCTTCATGTGATTATCCCATTTTCCCAAAACCATTTATTGGAGAGTCTGTCATTTCTCTAATGAATATTCTTGGCTTCCTTGTCAAATACTAGTTAACCATATGTATGAGAGTTTGTTTCTGGGATCTTGATTCTGTTCCATCAGTTTACATGTCTGTTTTCATTCCAGAACCAAACTATTGTGATTACTGTAGTTTAGTAGAATGCTTTGAAATTTTAGGGTGTGTGCTGCCTCCAGTTTTGTTCTTCTTTCTCAGGATTGCTTTGGTTACTGTGAAGCTTATGTGAAATATCTTATGAATGTAACACTATTTTATGGTGATATCAGCTTAACTTGGATCATTTACAAGAATCTACCCATTCACTCTCCCCATTTTTATGTTTTTAATGTCACCATTTATATCTTTTTATATTGTGTATCCATTAACAAATTATTATATCTATAGCTATTCTCAATGCTTTTGTCCTTTAATCTTTATACTAGAGTTAAGTAGTTACAGTGTATTCATTGGAAGGACTGATGCTGAAGCTGAAGCGCCAATACTTTGGCCACCTCATGTGAAGACCCGATTCATTGGAAAAGATTCTGATTCTGGGAAAGATTGAAGGCAAAAGAAGAAGAGGGTGGCAGAGGACGAGATGGTTGGATGGCATCACCAACTCAATGAGCATTAATCTGAGCAAACTCTGGGAGATGGTGAAGGGCAGGGAAGCCTGGCGTGCTGCAGTTCATGGTGTTGCAAAGAGTCGGACACTACTTTGCAACTGAACAACAAGTAGTTACTAAAATCACAATATGCTGACCTTTACTAGTGTGTTGTACATAGACATTTTCATGTTACTTTTAATATTCTTTCATTTCAGCTTGAAGAGCTTTTCTTCCTGCATTTTTTCATAAGGCAGGCTTAATGGTGAAGAACTCTCTGATTTTACTATTAGGAAAGTCTTTATCTCATCTTCACTTTTGAAGGACATGTTTGCTGGGTAGAGTGTTCTTGGTAGGCATTGTTTTTTCTTCTTTTTGTTTTCCAGTAGTTTGAATTTATCGTTCTATTCTTTCCTGACTTGAAAGGTCTCTGTTGAGAAATCCACTGATAACCTTATGGGAAATTCCTTTGTATGAGAAAAAAAAAAATTTTTTTCTCTTGCTGCTTTTGAAATTCTGTTTTTGATTGGAGAAAGTTTTATAATTATGTGTCTTGGAGAAGTTGATTTTGGATTGAAATTTTGGAGTGACTTTTTAGCTTCATGAATTTGAATGTCCAAACCTCTCCCCAGATTTAGGAATTTCTCAGCCAATTTTTCTCTAAGTAAGTTTTCTACCCCTTTCTCCAGCTCTTCTCCTTCTAAGACTCAAATAATGATTTTCCAGAAGTAAATATATACTTACAGGATAGCAATTCAACTTCAAATCCTTTTAATCCATAAATTGGACTGAAGTGATCTAGCATTGCCCCCTAGATAACTAGAAGAGGCAAAATGATATCTTCTCTGTAGGAAGATAAGATTAACCTAGCTTCAAAATTATTTACAGAAACAATTTTGCCATGCAGTAGACAGCACACAATCAAAAATAAGCAGACAAGCAAGGAGACACTATGATATGAACAAAAACCAGCAGGAAAAATTCAGACAATATAAATAGATCAACAGGGACTCCAATTACTAGGTTTCCAGATGCAGACTTTAAAATAAATATGCTAATAACATCCCAAGAAATAAGAGACATTAAAAACTTTAGCAGAAAATAATAAAAATATGTATGTACATAGATAAATGGATATTCAAGAATTAGAAGGTAAAATAATTGAAGTAGATGGATAAAACAGCTGTTTAAATATATCTCAAAAAAAAGAGAAGCAGTAGACTAGCACATAAATCAGAATATTCAGAATAGACCACAGAAAGATAAACAACTTAATAAAATAACTTCTATTTAAAGATAAAACAAGAGGTACATTGGATGCAATGAGAAAGTTCAGTATATTAATACTCAGAAAAGGAGAGGAAGAACAGAACAGAAGCAATATTTGACAAGATAAGGGCTGATGGAAAACTACAAATGATGTGAACTCTAAGCAGAAAAAAAGAAACAAAGAAATCCACACTAGCTACATTACAGTAAAGCTGATGAAAACCGAAGATGATGAGACTAGATCAAGAGAAATATTTGAATATAAAATGGAAAGAAAAAAAAAGTGGGACAACATCTGATATTTCTATAGAAACAATAGCCAGAAGACAAAAATACTATATTTACCTTCCAAAAGAACATGACTGCTGACCAAGAATTCTATACCTGCTATAAAGACTCATTATGAGGTTATAGCAATTAAAACAGTGTGATACCAATTCAAGGATTAAAAAATGACCAATATAATAGGACAGGGTCATGAAACAGACCTACATATGTATGCATATTTGATTTATTGTGAAGGGGACATTGCAGAGCAGTGGGGTATCTTTTCAATAGATGGTACAGAGTCAAATTATTATGCATATAGAAAAAAAATAAAATTTAGCTCAAACCTCACACTCATTATATGGATATATAAATTCCAGGAGAACTGTATATCTAAATGTGATTTGTCAGACAAAGTTTTTTGAAAATACCATCAGATCAGATCAGATCAGTCACTCAGTCGTGTCCAACTCTTTGCGACCCCATGAATCGCAGCATACCAGGCCTCCCTGTCCATCACCAACTCCCGGAGTTCACTCAG
This sequence comes from Tragelaphus eurycerus, assembly GCA_935064755.1. Taxonomy (NCBI): domain Eukaryota; kingdom Metazoa; phylum Chordata; class Mammalia; order Artiodactyla; family Bovidae; genus Tragelaphus; species Tragelaphus eurycerus. The sequence continues at coordinate 17,347,360 of CAKXYN010000003.1, forward strand.
ACTCACGCCCATCGAGTCAGTGATGCCATCCAGCCATCTTGTCCTCTGTCATCCCCTTCTCCTGTTGCCCCCAATCTCTCCCAACATCAGAGTCTTTTCCAGTGAGTCAACTCTTTGCATGAGGTGGCCAAAGTACTGGAGTTTCAGCTTTGGCATCATTCCTTAAAGCTACTTGAACAGCACACCAAGAACACCAACTCTACAAAAGCGGAATAACTGATCAACTGAATGGCATTAAAATTAAGAACTCCTATTAATCAAAAGACATGAATGATTAAGAGGGTGAAAAGGTAAGCACCAAGTGGGAAAAGATACTCCCAACACATACGATTAGGACGACTGCAGCTGTTGCTTGTAAAGTGATCACATTTGTTTACCTGCTCCTCGTGTCCCTTTAGCCTTAACATCTGCATTCTAGCCACAGAGAAAGAAGGGGGACAAATTTTGTACCGACTACTTCTCCATAGATTCCATTTTCCAAAATTTATCACAAGGATACGTTGATCTGAAAGGGACACTGGGAATGTAGTCTTTATTCTGAGTATCTATGTGCCCAGCTAATAGTCAGGGTTCTACTAATGAAGAGAAAAAGGAGAATGGATACTTGGCTATGGTTTTGTTTTTTTGTTTTTGTTTTGTTTTTTAATTTTTGGCCTTGCTGGGTTTTTGTTACTGTGTGAAGGCTTTCATGGGCTCTAGGGCATGCAGGCTACAGTAGTTGCATCTAATGGGTTTAGTTGCCCTGCAGCATGTGAGATTTTTCCTGGACCAGGAATCTAATCCGTGTCCCTTGCATTTGCAGGCAGCTTCTTAACCATTGGACTACCAGAGAAGTCCCCTCTGCTATACTCTTAATTAGAAAGATTCCTTCCAGTGAATTCAACAGTGATAAGATCTGGGTGGTTGACATGAATTTCCTAATACTCTGAAAAGTTTCAGTTCTTTTTCACTTTCATATTTTCTCTATGTTTTTTACCAGATATAAGAGCATTATAAACAATCTTGGGAAAACCTATTTTTCACAAATTACAATTGGATCATTAATGTAGATCATAAGCCAGTTGTTGCAAATGTACTGAGCCTGAAAAACATTGATTTCTACTTTGGGAAATGTTCTTAAAAGGAGAAAATGGATGCTTACATTATAATCTGCTTCAGCAGTCAGATTAGATTCTTGAATTGGTGTGTTTCATCTTTGGGTGCTAATCTCAAATGCATGGAACTAGACCTGCATATTGGATGTCCCAAGAGCCTTCTGGAATTAATACTTTAGTAAAACCAAATGTACAAGACAGAAAGTTGGGAGTTCCCAGGAACACTGTACAAAGAGAGCTCCAGTGTCTGGATATCAAAGCAAAACCCTTAACCTCAAACATAAAAGTCATAGAAATTTTTCTCAGAAACAAATACAAAACTCCCTTTTATGAGATTATAAAACCAAAGTTCAAGACAAATATAAATATCTAATAAAATATATTTCAAAAAACACCATTTTGCTGACTTATTCCATGCTAAGTATCAACTCACAATAAAAAATGACAAGAAAGGAGAAATTAAGGCAATCTACATACTTTGATGCTGAGCAGCTGCTGCTAAGTCACTTCAGTCGTGTCCAACTCTGTGTGACCCCATAGACGGCAGGCCACCAGGCTCCCTGGTCCCTGGGAATCTCCAGGCAAGAACACTGGAGTGGGTTGCCATTTCCTTCTCCAATGCATGAAAGTGAAAAGTGAAAGTGAAGTCGCTCAGTCATGTCTGATTCTCTGCGACCCCGTGGACTACAGCCTACCAGGCTCTTCCGTCCATGGGATTTTCCAGGCAAGAGTACTGGAGTGAGGTGCCATTGCCTTCTCTGAAGTACTTTGATAGCAAGTAGAAAATGCATTAATTTTAAGAATGACATTGTTTTGATTTTATATAATTTGTCAGTATATGTTATGTGAGTCAATCAGGTTGTATATTCATGAGTAGGCTAGGGTGTCTGAGTGCCTGGGTTTGTTCCTTGGCTCTCCCACTTAACACTTGTCTGGGAGCAAATTACTTACCTCTTTGATTTTTACTTTTCTAACTTAAAGTAGAGGAAAAAGAAATAGGTAACAAGGATATCAAGTTCATGTGATCATTTGGAAAATTCAATGACTCAGTCTTGCAAAATGCTTGAAACAGTAATGATACATGTTAGATATTATTATTGTACTTATTCAAAGACCAATACCCACGCCATATCTAAGACCAATTAAATCAGCACCTTTAAGAATGAAACCCAGACATAAAATCTCCCCAAGTGATTCCAGTGTGTAGTCAGGGACAGCGGTGCTATGACCATGAACAAACTGTACTATAATTTAAGGCTTCAGTTAGAAGCTTTTGTACTAATATGTTAGCAATCTTATCTCTTATGGCTATAATTCCTAGGGATTTTTATTTTCTTTTTATTCGTGTTGGGGGTGGTGATTTTCTGTGGTTTCGGGTTTTTCTGTAGTGCATATATTATCGCTTTATGAAAAATGTCATTTTAAAAATATACTTACATATGAGAGAAGAGGAGGGTGGGATAAATCAATGAATGACCATGAACAGTATTGTCATATATACACTACCATGTGTAAAATAGCTAGCTAGAGGGGAGCTGCTGTTTAACTTAGGGAACTCAGCTCAGTGCTGAACTGAACTGAACTGAAGGAGACAAAAGAACAGTACACTGAAAATTATAAGATACTAATGAAAGAAATCAAAGACGACATAAACAGATGGAGAGCTATTCCATGTTCCTCAGATAAGATCAGTCACTCAGTCGTGTCTGACTCTTTGCAACCCCTTGAATCGCAGCCCGCCAGGCCTCCCTGTCCACCACCACCTCCCGGAGTTCACTCAGACTCACGTCCATCGAGTCAGTGATGCCATCCAGCCATCTCATCCTCTGTCGTCCCCTTCTCCTCCTGCCCCCAATCCCTCCCAGCATCAGAGTCTTCTCCAATGAGTCAACTCTTCGCATGAGGTGGCCAAAATACTGGAGTTTCAGCTTTAGCATCATTCCTTCCAAAGAAATCCCAGGGCTGATCTCCTTCAGAATGGACCGGTTGGATCTCCTTGCAGTCCAAGGCACTCTCAAGAGTCTTCTCCAACACCACAGTTCAAAAGCATCAATTCTTCGGCGCTCAGCCTTCTTCACAGTCCAGCTCTCACATCCATACATGACGACAGGAAAGACCATAGCCTTGACTAGGCGAACCTTTGTTGGCAAAGTAATGTCTCTGCTTTTGAATATGCTATCTAGGTTGGTCATAACTTTCCTTCCAAGGAGTAAGCATCTTTTAATTTCATGGCTGCAGTCACCATCTGCAGTGATTTTGGAGCCCAGAAAAATAAAGTCTGACACTGTTTCCACTGTTTCCCCATCTATTTCCCATGAAGTGATGGGACCAGATGCCATGATCTTCGTTTTCTGAATGTTGAGCTTTAAGCCAACTTTTTCACTCTCCACTTTCACTTTCATCAAGAGGCTTTTTAGTTCCTCTTCACTTTCTGCCATAAGGGTGGTGTCATCTGCATATCTGAGGTTATTGATATTTCTCCCGGCAATCTTGATTCCAGTGTTTCTTCCAGTCCAGCGTTTCTCATGATGTACTCTGCATATAAGTTAAATAAACAGGGTGACAATATATTCCATGTTCTTAGGTAGGAAGAATCAATACTGTGAAAATGACTATACTACCAAATGCAATCTACAGATTCAATGCAGTCCCTATCAAATTACCAATGACATTTTTCACAGGACTAGAACAAAAAATTTCACAATTCATATGGAAACAGAAAAGACCTCAAATAGCCAAAGCAGTCTTGAGAAAGAAGAATGGAGCTGGAGGAATCAACCTGCCTGCCTTTAGATTCTACTACAAAGTTACAGTCATCAAGACAGTATGGTACTGGCACAAAAACAGAAATATAGACCAATGGAACAAGATAGAAAGCCAGAAATAAACCCATGCACTTATGGGTACCTTATTTTTGACAAAGGAGGCAAGACTATATAATGGGGCAAAGCTCTTCAATAAATGCTGCTGGGGTAGCATTTCTGAATGAAACAGAGACCACTACAGAGGGTATCTCTCAACTTATTTTTCCCCAGCTACTAATTCACCTATCTTTTATCTTCTGCTCTTTCCTACTTCAAGATATTTTTCCTCCTAAAAAAATGGATACTCTTATTTCCATTTTGGCTTCCCTGAGAGCTCAGTTGGTAAAGAATCCGCATACAACACAGGAGACCCTGGTTTGATTGCTGGTATCAATAGTCAGCCAGAGATATGGAAAACAAGGAGGAATGAACAAAAGAGCCCTACTCTGCAGATTGTGCTAAGTTTCTGGAAACAACATAAATATAGTACCCAAGTTCCCATTACTTGAGAGCTTTTATTATTAGAGCACCTTGGTGGGCTAGAGGTTGGTGATGTTACTGACAAAGTTAAGGAGGTCAAGACGAAGAGATGATTTGGCATCAATGGACAATGAGGTTTGTTTTTAACATGTTGAGTTTAAGAAGCTGGTAAGACCTCTATCTGGGAATGTTCAATAGAGCTCTAGTGCTTAGGAAAATAATGAAGTGTGGAGATAAGATTTGGAACCATTCATGGGGTGGAAACCATGACACAATCAAGTGAAAACAAGGACAGAAAGAAGGTAGAGGATAGACAAGCCCTAGAAAAAGAGATGCCAGGAAAAGAGATGGAGGACAGGTAATGAGAAAGATTAGGGCAGCATTGTGGAAGCTGAGGAAAGAGTCTAACTCATCAATGACCTGAAGGCATGTCATTGAATTTCTCTGTAACTTTCCCCTCATATACAAAAGGCAAATAATAACTCCTGACAGTGTAGTGTAGGTCATGCTTTGCCTTGTTGCATGCATGATGCCATATGTCAATATTTTATGCTTTATCCAAGAGTACTTTGCAAACTATAAGGTTCTGTTCAGGTTTACTATTACCATCAATGGTAGTCCCACAAAGTGGTCTTAAAATAATCCTACAATTTTTCAGTCTCTGGCATGTATAATTCAGTTCAGCTTGGTTTATTGCCTGTATAATTCTCTAAATGGGACTAATTTTATTATACTAATACCTTAAGAGGAAAGAAAAAGCCCTTGCTGATCTACTAAAATCAGTTTAGAATGTGTGATCATTTAACTTGAGCTGTGCTAATGACCACCTTTGCATTAGCATTGGAGGGTTCACTTGACCCATAGTTTAAAAAATAATAATAATAATAAACAACCTTAGAAAATGAAGACTTCCTTGGTAGCTCAGTGGTTAAAGCGTCTGTCTGCAATGTAGGAGACGCGGGTTCGATCCCTGCACTGGGAAGATCACTTGGAGAAGGAAATGGCAACCCACTCCAGTATTCTTGCCTGGAGAATCCCATGGACGGAGGAGCCTGGTGGGCTACAGTCCACGGGGTTGCAAAGAGTTGGACACAACTAGGCGACTTCACTTTCATTTTCACTTTAGAAAATGAAATTACCCAGCTTATCGTAGTTTTGTGTCTGAGTTGCCCTATGTTCATCAACTGGCTGAAGTCACCCCTCTATGAAGTTTTCATCCATTAATATTGCCCAGGCTGTCCCCTCTGCCTCTAAAAAATAACATCTGTACCACTCATTTGACAAGACACCCCCACTCTAGGATATGCAGATACAGTAGACTCAGATCATTTGCCAAATGGATAAGTCAAAGATGAGATAAAATGTTTTCAACAAGTGAAGGCAGTAAGAAACCAAATCACCATTTGTTCATGGGAGATATAAGGCTAAATTGAAGGGATTTCCCCAGTGTCTTCCAAGGACAAGGTCTCAGAGGTGGGATTCAAGACCTCCATAGAGGGTCCCCTGAGCTCTTTCCACTACCCTCTTTGCCTCCTGATTCCCTAGTCAGATACCTGATCAGACAACTTTTAAATTCTATCAGATCAGATCAGTCGCTCAATCGTGTCCAACTCTTTGAGACCCCATGAATCGCAGCACGCCAGGCCTCCCTGTCCATCACCAACTCCCAGAGTTCACTAAGACTCACGTCCATCGAGTCAGTGATGCCATCCAGCTATCTCATCCTCTGTCATCCCCTTCTCCTCCTGCCCCCAATCCCTCCCAGCATCAGAGTCTTTACATAGTGCCAATGGCAGACTGTTGTTGTGTTGTTGTTGAGTTGCTAAGTCCTGTCCAACTCTTTGTGACCCCCATGGACTATGGCCCGCCAGTCTCCTCTGTCCATGGGATTTTCCAGGCAAGAATACTGGAGTGGATTGCCATTTCCTTCTCCAGGGAACCTTCCCAACCCAGGCATCCAACCCATGTCCTCTGCAAGTCTCCTGCATGGCAGGTGGATTCTTTATCACTGAGCCATCAGGGATTCATTAAACATATATTTTTTTCTTAAAACAATAGACATTTATTCTTTAATAGTTCTGGATTCCAGAAGTCTAAAATCAGTATCACTGGGCCAAAAGTGAGGTGTCAGAAGAACCAGCCCCTGCTGGAGGCTCCAGGGGAGAATCTGCAGCTTGCCTCTTTCCAGCATCTGCACCTTGCCTCTTTCCAGCTTCCAGAGCCAGCCGGCATCCCTTGGCTGCAGGTGCCTCCCTCCAGTCTGTGCCTCTGTAGTCACAGTACCTCCTCCTCTTCTACATGTAAAATTTCTCTCTGCCTGTGCCTCCTTCTTTTAAAAAACCTTTTATTTTGCATTGGGGTATAAACAACAGACTGGTTCCAAATAGGAAAAGGAATACGTCAAGGCTGTATATTGTCACCCTGTTTATTTAACTTCTATGCAGAGTACATCATGAGAAATGCTGGACTGGAAGAAACACAAGTTGGAATCAAGATTGCTGGGAGAAATATCAATAACCTCAGATATGCAGATGACACCACCCTTATGGCAGAAAGTGAAGAGGAACTAAAAAGCCTCTTGATGAAAGTGAAAGTGGAGAGTGAAAAGGTTGGCTTAAAGCTCAACATTCAGAAAACGAAGATCATGGCATCTGGTCCCATTACTACATGGGAAATAGATGGGGAAACAGTGGAAGCAGTGTCAGACTTTATTTTTCTGGGCTCCAAAATCAGTGCAGATGGTGACTGCAGCCATGAAATTAAAAGACGCTTACTCCTTGGAAGGAAAGTTATGACCAACATAGACAGCATATTGAAAAGCAGAGACATTACTTTGCCAACAAAAGTTCGCCTAGTCAAGGCTATGGTCTTTCCTGTGGTCATGTATGTATGTGAGAACTGGACTGTGAAGAAGGCTGAGCACCGAAGAATTGATGCTTTTGAACTGTGGTGTTGGAGAAGATTCTTGACAGTCCCTTGGACTGCAAGGAGATCCAACCAATCCATTCTGAAGATCAGCCCTGGGATTTCTTTGGACGGAATGATGCTAAAGCTGAAACTCCAGTACTTTTGCCACCTCATGGGAGAGTTGACTCATTGGAGAAGACTCTTATGCTGGGAGGGACTGGGGGCAAGAGGAGAAGGGGATGATAGAGGATGAGATGGCTGGATGGCATCACTGACTCGATGGATGTGAGTCTGAGTGACCTCCGGGAGTTGGTGACGGACAGGGAAGCCTGGCATGCTGCGATTCATGGGGTTGCAAAGAGTCGGACACAACTGAGCGACTGATCTGATCTGATCTGATAACCGATTAACAATGTTGTAGTAGTTTCAGGTGCACAGCCGAGCAACTCAATCATACATATACACGTACCCATTCTCCCCTAAACCCCACTCCCATCCAGGCTGCCATGTAACACTCAGCAGAGTTCCTTATGCTGTACAGTAGGCCCTTGTTGGTTATCCATTTTAAATCAGAAGTGTGTACATGTCCATCTCAAACTCCCTAACTTTCTCCCCATCTTTTCCCCCTTGCAGCCCTAAGTTCTTTCTCTGAGTCTGTGAGTCTGGGATTCATTAAGTATATGTTTACTGAGGAAACAATTACAAATACTGAATCACTAGGGGAAAAAACTTAGTTATACTGTAAATTGACCAAATGGAGGAAAGAAGATTGTCTGGTCAAAGATTCCACCAAAGTTACTTTCACCTTTACTCTTTCTTTGGCTTCCTCAAAATTATATTAGTTTGAACTTTGTATCTTATTCAAAGAAGTTTCAAACTATATTGAAGCTGAAGCCTGATTACTAGATTATACAGTTAAATTGAGAGTTATGACTAATGCAATTCTCTAAAGATTTCACAACTAGTGGAGTCCTGGGTAATAGAACTTCTTACTATCATAATTTGCTATAAATTACTTTAATATATTCATATAAGCAGACCCAGCAGAAATCGGTCTTATCAAGACCTAGTTCAATAATTTCTTCTTTTTTTAACAATGCACCAAATGTTTAATTTCTCTCAGTAGTTCATATGCAAGGAAATAATTTCTTTTTAAAAGTGTTTTCTAAGTTTACTACTGACTTTCTATAACTCAGCCATGTTCTCTGACTCAGTTAATAAGGTCCTAAATTTGTTTGGTTTTTTTAAAAATCACAGATCCTTTGAGGACCTGACTGATAAAAGCTACAGATTCTCTCTGCAGAAAGTTTATACATGAACATATGTACAAAACTTGGCAAGCACCCCAAGAAAGCTCACCTGTGGACCTCTTAAGGAGCCCGCGCACCAAAATTCATGAAATTTCATTTTCAGTTATTATAATAACTGAAATTATTATGGCTATTTTCAAAATGCTTAGCAAATCAATCTTTTTCCTTAAAATGCAACTATCCTTGTATTAGTCACAGAGGTTTAATCATTTGTGAAGAATATAATGGCCCTATCTTCACCAAATGCCCTTGTAATCACTTGGGTAAATAGTCTGGAGCCATTTGTATTATTCTTTACAGGATAATGGGTTCAAAGTTGTAAAATCTGGAAATATTTTACCACAAGAATGCTGCTGTAGGCATTTCCCATTCTGAACATCAGTTATATCTTGCAGGTCAAGATCTTCGTTTTATGATGATACATGTAGTGAACAAACCGATTCTGAGGCTACCCACATGTAGACTCAGACCTGGAACGGACCTAGAAAGGTCACCTTCATCTCCCAGTCTTTTCTCTTCTGATGGAGATACAACCCCTCATGCATCAGCCCAGCTCCAATCAAGAACATACTCTCTTCCTGGCCATAGTTACCCTGCACTCTCTGCTTTTCCTATTTGGGCAACCTGGCATCAGTGAAATTCACCAGACTGACCCTGTGTTGGTCACTGATGGGGAACAGACGAAAGGGCCCTTTTCTTAAACTACTTGGGGATCATAAATGTCAAGTTGCCAACTATGAATGATAAGCAAAGTGGAAGACATGGAAGACACCAATGTATCTTTTCAAACACTTACCATGCATTAATAACTATTACTTTATTTAATTTCTCATGTTCACTGATATTGATGCTTTATGGATAAAAAAAAAACTGAGATTTATGAAGAGGAAAGGGAATTAATATGTGTTAAAACCTATGGGGACCTAGCATATAGTAAGCACGTGGAGTTCTGCTCAATGTTATGTGGCAGTCTGGATGGGAGGGGAGTTTGGGGGAGAATGGATACATGTGTATGTATGGCTGAGTCCCTTCACTGTTCACCTGAAACTATCAAAATATTGTTAATCAGCTATCAGATCAGATCAGTCGCTCAGTCGTGTCCGACTCTTTGCGACCCCATGAATCGCAGCACACCAGGCCTCCCTATCCATCACCAGCTCTCGGAGGTCACTCAGACTCACATTCATCGAGTCAGTGATGCCATCCAGCCATCTCATCCTCTGTCGTCCCCTTCTCCTCCTGCCCTCAATCCCTCCCAGCATCAGAGTCTTCTCCAATGAGTCAACTCTTCACATGAGGTGGCCAAAATACTGGAGTTTCAGCTATACCCCAATACAAAACAAAGTTTTTTCTAAAAAAATTTATGATACAGAGATTATTTTATATTTCTTCCAATGTTTTAATAGAGGTTAAGTGATGTGTCTAGAAAAACACACAATTCAATAATAATCCAGCACCTGCAGGTTCTCTGAGGCCAAAGTCCACGTGCTTTCCATTACCTGGAAGCTTTTGAGTTTTAGTCATTCAAGACAACTCTCACGACTTCCGCTAAAATCTTGTCCATGTACTCTTTTACCTTCTTAGAGGCAGCCTGGTTTCACGATTAGAACACAGTCTTGAAATCAGCCTTCCTAAGTTCTGATCCTGGTGCTGCCTCTTGTTTTACAACTGTGGACAATGGACTTGACCCCTGCCTCTTTCGTCATGGTTATAATAGCACCTACTTCAAAAGACTGTTTTGAAGATTAAATGACTTAATATATGTTAAAGCACTATACTACGTGGTCAAAGTCAACTCATATTACTTCAGAATTTTCTTTAAATCAGGCATTTGCTACTTAACAAAATGTATTTAAAAGGAGAGTTTTTATAACATGACTGTGAACCTACAAGTTTTATGCAATAGTTATAATTCAAGAAACACTCCTACCAATACACAATATTAAAATAAAAAGTGTTTGTTCATGGATCACCTAAAATAATTTCCTAGATCCTGTTTTGGGAATATGGTTCCACACCAGGTTGTTTTCGACCCATGAAGACAATACAGGAAGTTGAGTTTTTAAAGCTTGAAGTCAATTGCAGAGAAAGGTTTAAGCTTCCTAGATGTAGGGGAAATAAGATTAAAAAATAAAACCAAAAGATAGAAGTGGAATGTAATAGAGCAGATGCCAAAACCATCTAGCAAAAGAAAGAAAACAGTGTTTGCATGACTTCTATTTCCACGGATCAGCTATCTCCCGTGGGGAAGACATCCTGAAAGAACACAGGTGGCCTTCAGAACAGACCTTAGGCCAATCTTCTGATACTCAAGTTACAAAGAGGTCCTGTGTGAGGGAACTACGGGGGGACAGGAGCCCAGAAAGAATTCAGTGCAAGAACATAAGGGAAAAGGATGTAAGATAAAAATGCCTTTGGACAAAGAAAACAAGAGGGAGCTGAAGGGAAATAGAATTAGCCAAGAATAGTCCTGCAAAAACTAATCATGTGCCACAGATGTACAAGCAGAGGACACCAAAGCAAAGTAGCAAGACATATTCAAGATGCTCAAGAATAAGACAAAAAATTCAAACATGAACCATGAGACCCCAAGATAGACACACTGGAGGGACCCTGGGGATCATTCACAGAGAGAGGAAAGAAGGTCTGGGAAAAGACTTAACCAAACTCTGGAGCCCAGCCCAGGGTCCTGTCTCCAAGTTCATATCCAACATCCAAAATATGACACCAAAATAGAAACCCATTCTTTAATTAAAGGATAAAAGAGAATTCACTTAAATGACAAAGAAAAACCTAAGACATAACTCTTAAAGAGACATTTGCTGTTCTTCTTTTCAACTTTTTGTATCTCCAAATGGAATTTACAATAAACTCACTTGAGAACAGGCTACACAAAGGTTGAAAGGGTAGAATTAAAAGAAAATAAATACAAATTCAAAAATAAAAACAGAAATACGGCAAGAAGGAAGAAAGGGAGGCAGGGAAAGGAAGGACGGAGGAAGGGCATAGAACTACATGGTGAGAGATGAATTTTAAAGTGCATTTCTGTAGAAACCTAACAATCCACATCCCAAAATACTTTAAACATCCAGACAGAATAGATCCAGAGCCTCTGGTACCTGTTAAAAATCTGTTAAAAACATAAAAAGTGAAGAAAGTGCTTAGGGTTCCTTCAGTTCAATTCAGTTCAGTCGCTCAGTCGTAACCAACTCTTTGCTACCCCATGAACCGCAGCACGCCAGGCCTCCCTGTCCATCACCAACTCCCAGAGTTCACTCAAACTCATGTCCATCGAGTCGGTGATGCCATCCAGCCATCTCATCCTCTGTCGTCCCCTTCTCCTCCTGCCCCCAATCCCTCCCAGCATCAGAGTCTTTTCCAATGAGTCAATTCTTCGCATGAGGTGGTCAAAGTATTGGAGTTTCAGCTTTAGCGTCAGTCTTTCCAAAGAAATCCCAGGACTGATCTCCTTTAGAATGGACTGGTTGGATCTCATGGTGCAAAAGTTCTACTATTCCCCAAAATCTGGTTTGCTGTGAAATTTTACATAAGAACTTTACTATTTAAGTCCATTTTCCCACCTATAAAAAGGTTAGAATTCCAGCATACCATCTTACATCAGTAACTTAGGATGAGATGAGGATTTATGTAGAGTATTCATCCTCAAGTATTAATGAGACTCTGAAAACCCTTGACATAGACAGGCTTTTCCCTGACTTTTACAAAATATTTTTGCTCTCTTTCGATATGAATCCTCGAGAAATAATTTTGGGTAGAAAGAGCAACCTATAGCAGCAGTCCCCAACATTTTTGGCACCAAGAATCGGTTTTTTATTGAAAAATCTTTACATTCTATTTATAGAAGTTGAAATTTAAAAAATTAAGAAGGAATGCCCTAATAAATATTTTGTGTGTTAGTTGCTCAGTCATGTCCAACACTTGCAACTCCATGGACTGCAGCCCACTAGGCCCCTCTGCCTGGAATTCTCCAGGGGAGACTACTGGAGTGGGTAGCCTTTCCCTTCTTCAGGGGATCTTCCTGATCCAGGGATCGAATCCAGGTTTCCTTCATTGTAAGCAAATTCTTTACTGTCTGAGCCACCAAGGAAGCCCAATAATTTTACATCCATAAAAATAAACCTATGAAGAAAATATCAAACATAGACAGTAGTCACCCTATTATAATTGTAAATAAGTAATAAAGATGTATTATTTCATGATATCATTTGCTTGCTAGAAAATATTCATGAACTCCATTTTGGAAACAACCTTTTAGATTCATTTTGAGGTTTTGTTTTTTGTGTTTCTTAAACAGATAAACCTCATACTGCTAGATAATTTTTCCTGAGCCAAATATTCAGTGCCTTTCCAATGTTTAGTCCTGTAATTGTTAACTCTTGGCTTCCAGGGCCCATCCACTCACTCCAGGCTTTCGGAAAGTGCAAGACTTCAAAGCAATATTTCAGTGCAAATATAGGAAGCTTTGGTTCACCTGTGAGGCCTGGGTTTTTTTGAGTAAATATTTCGCAAACCCCTCTCCCAACATCCAGCCTTCTATGACCTCAGCAATTCTGGTCGTTTCAGGACCCCTGGAACGTTCCACAACCCCTGCCCTCACTTGGTCCTGGCTGTTCTCAGATACACAAGTGCGCACACAATCTCAAGGCCAAGGTTAATTTCCTTCATTTGCTTTTATCTAAAAACGTCCTTGCAAAGAGCTCCAATTCTTGCTGTATCAACTTTTTCTTTTCTCTCCGTCTAAGACCCAGCTCCCTCTTTTTCCAAATTACCCGCACAGAAATTGGCATGCAATTAGCTTGCCCTAAAATCCAAATTGTTGCAGATGTTAAAAAGTAATACATTATGTTAGAATTTAATGAAATAAAAATTTGTGGTTAAGGACAGATTAATCTAACATACTTAGAGGTGTTTATAATGAAAAACACCACAGATAAAGAAGCAAAACCACAACTAAACTGCAAGACATGACTTGCTTTCCAGAAGCCTGGATAAGATCACCATGAGATGTTGGTTAACTTCCTAAGGAATAAATGCTCAATCACTCAGTCATGTCCAATTCTTTGCAATCCTATGGAGTATAGCCCACCAGGTTCCTCTGTCCATGGATTTTCCAGGCAAGAACACTGCAGTGGGTTGCCATTTCCTACTCCAGGAAAGAACAATTAGTGCATTTAAAAACATTTAAAAGTCCAGAGTTTTTGCTTTCCCAGCAGTTCCCAATGCAAGCCCTCTTTTATGACAAGGCAATTATGAATTCTAATGAACAACTGTTAGATAAGACAGCTAACTAAAAGACACCCCCACATTTCAATGTCAATAATCAGGGTTCTACAGTAGTCATTCACTCTGATCTACCGCATTTTACTCTGTTTTCCGGCAAATGTTTGTCTCCAGAATTTCCCCAGTTGCCTTTTCTCCTTCTATGCTGTGATGTCTCAAGTCCAATATGCTGAAGAGAATTCAGTAACAGATACTACAAAGGAATTACTAGTGGATACGTATGACGTGAGGCCATATCATACAGACTTGATCTTTGAGGAGACAGGTTTGGGTATACTGGCCAGGATATGTCTTTAGAGGAAGAACTGCCCTCCGTCATATTTAAGCCAAGAAGCTGCAATTACACCCAAGTTGTACAGTCCATCCCTGAGCTAGATGCTGCAGCGGATTACAAAACAGGAGACAGGACAGGGCAGGGAGAAGGGCCAAGGAGAACTTGGCTCTAACCCCAGCTCCACAAAGACTGAACTGAGCAAATCATTTAAACTCCCTGAGCTTTATTTTCCTCACTGTAAAAGAGAGAACTGACTTCGCAGGCATTTGTGGAGATTGCAGGCATGCTCAGTCATTTCTGACTCTTCGTGACCCCATGGACTGTAGCCCCACCAAGCTCCTCTGTCCAAGGGATTTCCCAGGCAAGAATACTGGAGTGGGTTGCTATTTTCTTACTCCAGGGAATATTCCCAACCCAGGGATCAAATCCACATCTCTTGCATCTCCTGCACTGGCAGGTGATTCTTTACCCTTGCGCCACCATTAAATGAGATCATATATACACGTCAGGGATTCCCAGGTGGCGCTACTGGTCGAGAACCTGCCTGCCAATGCCAGTGCAGAAGGCGTGAGAGACGTGGGTTTGATCCCTGGGTCCGAAAGAGTCCCTGGAGAAGGAAATGGCAGCCCACTCCAGTATTCTTGCCTGAGAAATCCTATGGACAGAGGAGCCTGGTGGGCTAGAGTTCATGGGGTCACAAAGAGTCTGACACAACTGAAGCGACTTAGCACACATACATGTCAAGTGCCTGGCACATAGAGGGGCTGAGTCATTCTTTCTGAAGATGCATTCTATGTTGTCAAGGAACAACTGTTTATTCGAAGATATGAGACATATAATCAAATGTCAGTGAAATGAATCAAACATCTATAAAATAATACTATTTTCAATAATCTTTTCTGATAGTATATAAGTACCATATATTCATTAGAAAAAAAGAAGAGGAGGCAGAAAGAAGAAACACTTTTAATGGCATGAAGTCCAAACACATAACACCGATAAAACAGTATTTAGAATTAATGCTTTAAATCTATAAATTTATATATTTATATAAAAGTTATATATTTATATAAAAGTTATATATTTATATAAAAGTTATATATTTATATAAAAGTTATATACTTATATAAAAGTTATATACTTATATAAAAGTTATATACTTATATAAAAGTTATAAATTTTAAATCTATAAAGATATAGATGATTTTCTAAAGGAAGTAAAATTCATCAATAGGGAGAGTATATATTTAAGTTGATGTAGTCATACAGTGGAAAACTATATACCTAATTAATAAAAATAGACTGGAACTTTATGTCTTAAATCGGAAATTAGCAGAATATATTGTTTTAAAAAGCAAATTGACGATAAATGCGATAGAGAGCATGGAATTAACAGATGCACACTACCATATGTAAAGTAAACAACAATAATTTACTGTGGAGCACAGGAAACTATATTCAATATCTTGTAATAAATGACAATGTAAAAGAATAACAAAAGAATATAGACATATACCTATATGTGCATATGTGTGTGTATAACCAAATCACTTTGTGGTACACCTAAAACTAACACACTGTTGTAAATCATTATATTTCAACTTTTTTAATGAATAGCAAGCAGGTTAAAGAAAAAAATAGTTTGAAATGGTTATTTTATTTTAATTTTTTTTTAATTTTATTTTGCTTAACTTTACAATATTGTATTGCTTTTGCCATTCATCAAAATGAATCCACCACAATGAAATGGTTATTTTATTAGGCATGCTTTCCTCTGAAGTTTGGGATTATTTCAAACACTTTATACATATTTTCACTATTTTGTTTTGTGGCAATTTAGTAATTTAAACAATAGCTCTAAGAAAGGCAAAAAGACCATATAAAGGGAGGTGAGGAAGAAGAAGAAACGCAGATATCAAGAACCCCCAAATAACATGGAAGCAACCTAAATGTCTATCAACAGAGGAATGGATAAAGGAGGTGTGGTTCATAAACACAACGGAGAACTACTCAGCCATGAGAAAAAATGAAACCAGGCCATTTGCAGCGACACTGACGGACCTAGAGGCTGTCATATTGAGTGAAGTGGTTAGATAAAGACCAGTGTCATGTAAGATCACTTATATGTGGAATCTAAAAATAATACAAATGAACTTACAAAACAGAAATAGAGTCATAGATGCAGAAAACAAATGTACAGTTACCAGGGGATAGGAGGGAGGAGTAAATTGGGAGACTGGGATTGACATGTACACACTAGGCGTCTCTGGTGGCTCAGCTGGTAAAGAACCCGCCTGCTGATGCAGGAGACGCAAGAGACATAGATTCAATCCTTGGGTCAGGGAGATTCCTTGGAGAAAAAAATGGCAACCTATTCCAGTATTCTTGCCTGAAAAATTTCATGGACAGAGGAGCCAGGCAGGCTACAGTCCATGGGGATGCAAAGAGTCGGACACAACTGAGCACACACACACACACATACACACAAAATAGATAATAAGGACCTGCTATGTTGCACAAGGAACTCTACTCAATATTCTGTAATAACCTATATGGGAAAAGAATCTAAAAGAGAGTGGATATATGTCTATGGATAACTAATTCACTTTGCATATAGCAGAAACTAATACAACACTGTAAATCAACTATTGGACAATAAATTTTTTAAAAAAAGAACCCCCAGATAACAAAGGAGACTATCTTAGGATGTGAGCATTGTGGCTCAAAATATCTGTTTCAAACTTGATGGCCTGAAACATGTGGGTGTAAAAGTGCAAGTTCAGGACACTGTAAGGAGGAGATAGGAGGCCAACACTATTGACTCTTGGAAACCACAGCTATCTCACCCAGCTCATTCTTTGCCTCGAAGCACTGAGCACTGAAGTAACTTGTAAACTGTATATCAGAATCTCATTTGAATGTTGGTGTCAAAGGATAAAGAAAATATCTGCTTGATGGGTTTAAAGGTGAACCACACTTCATCATTTACATCCTTTCATTCATTCACGTATTAAGGATTGACAGATAGAAACTTGGGTATTTTGATAATAGTCTGGCCACTCACAAGCCATGGGACCTCCCATGTTAGGACACACACATGAGCCAGACTCTCTCTAGACCCCATTATTTGATACCATGGGCTTGTTAACAGTGGAAGTGATGGTGGCAGTGACATGAGAATATTTCCTAGGAGTAAACACAAAGAAAGAAATACCCTTAAGCATCTGGCAAGTCTTCTAATCATGATTTTTAAAGAACCCTTTTTACAGTAGGTCCCTGTTGATTAACTATTTTAAATATAACAATGTGTACATGCAATCCCAACCTCCCAATTTATCCCTTCCCCTCACCATTTGCCAGTAGTAACCAAATGTTCATTCCTAAGTCTGTGAGTCTGTTTTTTGCAAATAAATTCATTTGTATCATTTTTTTAGACTCTGCATATAAGTAATATCATATGATATTTGTCTTTGGTTTACTTCACTTACTATGATAATCTCTAGGTGCATTCACATTGCCGCAAATGGCATTATTTCATTCTTTTCAATGAGTGTGTAATATTCCATTGTGTGTGTGTGTGTGTGTTTCTGTGTATACATATACAACATCCTCTTTATCCATTTTTCTGTTGATTGACATTTAGGTTGCTTCCATGTCCTGGCTATTGTAAATAGTGCTGTAATGAGCACTGGGATGCATGTATCCTTTTGAACCATGTTTTCTCTGGATGTATGCCCAAGAGTGGGATTGCTGGATCATATTGCTCTATTTTTAGTTTTCAGAGAAACCTCTGTACTATTCTCCTTAGTGGCTGTACCAGTTTACATTCCCACCAACAGGGCAGGAGGATTTTTTTAATAGTCCCGTGATGCAAGGAAATAAAATGGTGCAAAAGGAGAAAGTGCATTTGACTCACATCCTAAAATGAGGCGGTCATGGAGGCAGACATATACATAGAAGGGCTCAATAAAAACATCTAACATTTAAAAATGTTAGCCCAGTTCTTTGCTGGGCTTTCCAGGTGGTACAGGTGGTAAAGTATCCACCCCACAACACAAGACACTAGGGTTCGATCCCTGGGTTGGAAAGGAAATGGCAGCCCACTCCAGTATTCTTGCCTGGAGAATCCCACAGACAGAGGAGCCTGGTGGGCTTCAGTCCATGGGGTCACAAAGGGATCACTTTTTGCCAGGAGCACGCAGGATCTCGTTTAAGTTTCACAACTCCCATAGGAGTAGGTATCACACGTCACATCAAAAAGTATGGAGGGTACTGACACTCCAAGAGGTGAAGTAACTTGCCCAGGGTCATACAGGGTCTCTGCTGCTGCTGCTGAGTCACTTCAGTTGTGTCCAACTCCATGCGACCCCATAGACGGCAGCCCACCAGGCTCCCCCATCCCTGGGATTCTCCAGGCCAGAACACTGGAGTGGGTTGCCATTTTCTTCTCCAATGCATGAAAGTGAAAAGTGAAAGTAAAGTCACTCAGTCGTGTCCGACCTTCAGTGACCCCATGGACTGCAGCCTACTAGGCTCCTCCGTCCATGGGATTCTCCAGGCAAGAGTACTGGAGTGGGGTACCATTGCCTTCTCCGTACAGCATCTCAGGGACCTGCTGCTGCTGCTGCTGCGTCGCTTCAGTCGTGTCCGTCTCTGTGCGACCCCATAGACAGCAGCCCACCAGGCTCCCCCGTCCCTGGGATTCTCCAGGCAAGAGCACTGGAGTGGGTTGCCATTTCCTTCTCCAATGCGTGAAAGTGAAGAGTGAAAGTGAAGTCATTCAGTCTTGTCCAACTCTTAGCAACCCCATGGACTGCAGCCTACCAGGCTCCTCCGTCCATGGGATTTTCCAGGCAAGAGTACTGGAGTGGGGTGCCATTGCCTTCTCCATACAGTGTCTCAGGGACCTGCTAACCAGGATTTAAAGGCTCACAACCTGCTTCATTAAAATGCACCAACAAATATACCAAGTACTGAAAACACGAAAAAGAGACAAGCAGGTCCCCTGACCTCTGGAACTGACACAACTCGGCCCTGGTGTTGCTAGGACTGGCCGGGCTCTCACAGCTAAGCAGGAGTGTCCTGCTAAACATCATCTTTCAGGATAGCAGCATCAGATAAGAGGCCGCTCTGCACTCCTGTCTGGGTGTGTGTTCAGATGCCGTTGTGTCTGACTCTGCGACCCCATGGACTGTAGCCCACCAGGCTCCTCTGTCCATGGAATTCTCCTGGCAAGAACACTGGAGTAGATTGCCATTCCCTTCTCCAGGGGATCTTTCAGACCCAGGATCAAACCCGAGTTTTCTGCATTGGCAGGCGGATTTTTTGCATTCTTGTTGAAGCTCAGATAAAACAAGAACACTCTGCTAGACATAGAAATACCAGTCTTCAACCTGCCCAGGATTATGAGTGGCTGCTGTTCTTTACCAATGAAACCTGAAGCCTGACTTCATTCCTCCCATCTCACAGACAGAATATATTGACACCCAGTGATAGAAGATCCCCCTTGCTGGCAGCAAAGCCCCAATTCCTTGAATCCTTCCCAAGATCACCTAACAACCCAGTTGCTGGGACAAATCCTTGTGAACACTCTCTTGCTAAGATACCTCACTGTTTCCCCATGGTGGAAGTTCTCCTCCCTGCACTGAGCACTAAAACCCATTTGTTTTATGATTTATCCCAAGGTGTGTCTATGGCTGAAAGGCAGTGACGGACCTGGAGTGGGAGTCCTCATTGCCTTTGAATGGAACCTGGACCCAGGACCCTCCCTAGTGTTCCTGCCAAAGATGCCGCCTTGTTTGGGAGGTGAGGTCCTGTGGAATTGGGCCCTGGTATTCCACTGAAGCCCTTCAGCATTGGGTCAGTTTTGCTTTCTTAGGAATAATGTGCCTTGGAATTTTTCAGTCATATAATCAAGTCTATATGGTTCCCTGGTGAAATAGTGGAATCTGGCCTCTGCCCTCGAGACATTTAATATCTAACTGGGTGCAGACACCCAAGATCAGTCTACACTATACATTTTGACATTTCCACTATGAACAGTGAGTTAAAATAGAACTAAATCTTGAAACCTTACTTATTAAAGTTGGTGGTTTAAAGAAGGCCTAGCATTCCTAAGAGCATTTACAGATCCGGGCCCTGTGCCAGGCACTCCACAGGGACCACCATCTCCTTTAATCCTCCCAACAATCTCATGAGGCAGGAATTATGACTTTCTCCACTTTTACAGTGCATGAATGTGTACGTTCAGTCATGTCCAACTCTTTGCAACCACATGGACTGTAGACAGCCAGGCTTCTCTTTCCATGGGATTTCCCAGGCAAGAATACTGGAGTGGGTTGCCATGTTGCCCTCCTCCAGGGAATCTTCCTGAGCCAGGAATCAAACCCGAGTCTCTTGCATCTCCTGCTTTGGCAGTCAGATTCTTTACCAATGCACCACCTGGGAAGCCCCAAAGAGAAGCGGGCAACTGAGGATGAGATGGTTAAATAGCATCATTGACTCAATGCACATGAATTTGAGCAAACTTTGGAAGATAGTAGAGGACAGAGGAGCCTGTCTTGCTGCAGTCCATCGGGTCACAAAGAGTCTGATATGACTTAGCAACTGAACAACTACAACAACAGCTTTTACAGATGGTAAAAATGAGGCTCAGGGCACTTTTTAAATTCACAGACAATGTGCTTTCTGAGGTTAAGCAGCTGGTGGAACAGGGTTTTGATAGCAGGCAGACCTCAGGGCCAAAATGCTCAAACTCCAAGCTATACTTCATAGTATACATTAATTTCTACAATAAAATCTCTCTGTAAAGCCCTTTTCTATAACCTAGATTGGGTCAGGCCACGGGCCAGATCATGTTTCCACAGTTAGGGCTCTGTAGTGCAAGTTTTGCAGATAGAAAGCAAAACCTATAAAGCAAAGCTTCATGCATCATTCCGTCTAAAAGCATCACATTTGTTTTTTCTGAATACCTTTGACCACCAGATTGCAGTCATGCACTCATAGCCCAGCATGGGTCCCAGTTTTCTGAGGCAGATAGGAGGCCTGGTTATTATCATCGTGGCTGCAAGCCCCTATCACCACTGGCCACTCTGAGAGTTTACTCCTCCCTCACTTGAGAAAACACAGGCAAAAAACACCCAGACCTGTGGTTATAAATCCCATGAAAAGTGACACTTGCACCCCCAAGCCTAAAAGAATAGATATAATGTGCCAAATATTTTGGCTCTAAATTGGAGCTTATTTTTATGGCCTCTGTGACCATGTGGCTCAAGTATGAGACAAAGGAAAGTCCATCACCTTTTGTGTCACCAAAAAAAAAATAATAATAAGTGAGATTCTGGCTGTACTTCCTCTACACAGGATATATTCATCCCAGAGTGTGCTCCTGAATCAGGACACTAGGAATGGAAAGGTGGCCGTCTGTCATCCACAGGGAGTCACCCTGTGGGGTAAAGTGACCAACTAACACAGCAAAGGGAGGAATCGGGGAAAAGAGAGAAAGCAAGGAGATAGCTTGGCAAGCCTAATTCAAAATTCAAAAAGAGTGAAAATGTCTTTTTAGGCTAAACAGAGCAGGCTATTGTGTGATATTCACTCCTCAGCTCATACCGACCTCCATTTACTAGTCCACAAGGAACCACTCTCACCCCTCTCATGCTCTAACTTGCTTTGTTTATCTTGGTGCTCTTCTGGTCTGCTGAAGAAGATAAAGCTTGCCAGGGGCCCAGGGGATAGAGGGGCTTCAGTGACAAGCTATGGAGCTGGTCCTCCTCCTGGAGCAGAGAGAAGGTGAGAAGGTCACAGGAAGTTCAAGGTGCCAGAAGGCTGGTCAAGCGCCTTTACCAACAGCACAGGTGTGAAGGGATAAAGTCACACCCAAGAAACAGGACAGGAATACAAAAAGGGGGGCTGTGGCAAGTCCTTTGAAGGAAGCAGAATCTGAAGGTACAGACTGGTTAGACACAGGATGAAGGGGAAGGCAGCAAAGGTTTCAGCTGGTTCAGGGGAAGGAACATGGGTGGGTGGGGATTGTGGGCAGAATGCTCCCACTAAAACCAACAGAAGGGCTGACTGTGGAACTGGGATAAACTTGTGGATGAAGAAGATGTGGTGGGAGAAGAAAATGGCAACCCACTCCAGTATTCATGCCTGGAAAATCCCATGGACCGAGGAGCCTGATGGGCTACAATCCATGGTGTTGCAAAGAGTAGGACACGACTGAGCAACTTCTGTGTTTTTGAAGCTCAAAAGAATATGGGCCACTGAAAAGGATATAAACCAGGGCAGAATTTCTTAAAGAAGTAACAGATTAGTTAGTTACAACATCAAGATAAATGGAATTGAAAGAGAGATGCTACCAAGAAAGTTGTGCACTACTGCTTAAATAATGCTCAAGAATAATTTCTATTCTTAAATTGTTTCCTCTTGAGAGAAGATGAGCAGCACTGGGCCCATTCACCTCTGCCTTTTTTTGTTACCCACTTTGGTTATGTGTTGTTACTTTCAGAATTGCACTTTTTTCACCTTGTCATAGTAGCTGCCAAAGTGCGTTTTTATAAACATGGGGTTCTAGAGCGCTGGCTTCCTGGGGCAGAGGAAAGAAAGAAATGCGTATTGTACAAAATAAGTACGTTCATATGTTTAATAAAATAGTTCTATTATTGGAAAAAAAAAAAAAAAGAAGATGTGGTTTACTGCTACTCAGTCATGAAAAAGAACGAGATAATGCCATTTGTAGCAACATGGAGGCAACTAGAGATTATTATACTAAGTGAAGTTAGTCAGAGACAAATATCATATGATATCACTTATATGTGGAAACTCAGATATGACACAATCGAACCTATGAAACAGAAGCAGATTCACAAACATAGAGGTTCCCAGGGGGAGGGGATTGGGGGAGGGATGGAGTGGGAGGTTGCGGTCAGCATATGCTAACCATCATATATAGAATGGATAAACAACAAGTTCCTACTGTATAACACAGGGAACTATATTTAGTATTCCATGATAAACCATAATGGAAAAGAATATTTTTAAAAAGAGTGTATATGGATGTATAACTGAATTGCTTTGCTGTGCTGCAGAAATTAACACAACATTGTAAATCAACTATAGTTCATTAAAGAAAACAGAACTGAAACAAACTCCCAGCAAATGTGGTGTCTGCAGATTCCTGGAGAATGTGCCCAGGGAGTCCTTAGCAACAGCTCCCACAGCCTAAGATCCTGGGTGGGGCAGGAGATAAGGTGGCAGGCCTTTTGAACCCTGAACAAAGAGCAGTATAGAGCATGGGGGGGGGGGGAGACGTCTGCATAAAATCCCTTCTTCAAATCCTGTTCCTGCTGTTTCCCCAATCTGCCCCCCTCAGCCTCCCTGCTGTGAAAGCTCAGTGCCAGTTGCCTAGAGAATAAAGTCTCAGTTCTCCAGATGTATGGTCCTCTCCTCTTTCTCTACGCACTGAACTACTCCACGGCCAATTTCAGGTAGACATGTTCTGAGCAGTTGCCCTTCACTCTTCATTCTCTCTTCTTCACTTTTATCCATGTTGATTGCACCACTGTTTAGTGCCATTTGGCTTTAAATGGTGTTTAACTGAC
The DNA here is from genome assembly GCA_935064755.1 of Tragelaphus eurycerus. Taxonomy (NCBI): domain Eukaryota; kingdom Metazoa; phylum Chordata; class Mammalia; order Artiodactyla; family Bovidae; genus Tragelaphus; species Tragelaphus eurycerus. The sequence continues at coordinate 17,371,132 of CAKXYN010000003.1, forward strand.
AAAATGGGATAACAGAGATGAGAGGAGGCTGGACAAGAGAAGGAAGGGTATGAACTCCGAGTTGAAAGCATAACAAAATAAAATCCACTGACATTTAACTCTGTTCTTACCCACTTGATCTCCTAGGATTCCTATAACAACCCTGTAAGAAAGGTAACTGGAGAAGGCAATGGCACCCCACTCCAGTACTCTTGCCTGGAAAATCCCATGGATGGAGGAGCCTGGTAGGCTGCAGTCCACGGGGTCACGACTGAGCGACTTCACTTTCTCTTTTCACTTTCATGCATTGGAGAAGGAAATGGCAACCCACTCCAGTGTTCTTGCCTGGGGAATCCCAGGGACGGGGGAGCCTGGTGGGCTGCCGTCTATGGGGTCGCACAGAGTCGGACACAACTGAAGTGACTTAGCAGCAGCAGCAGCAGCAACAAGGAAGGTAACACAAGCCTTCCTCATTAACCTCACTTATAGATAAGAAAACTGAAGGGCAGTGAAGCTAAATGATTTGTCCAAAGTCTGCCACCGGGAACACCAAGTGTTGTACCTATTCATTCGGATGCTTATTCGCATATTTATACATTTACTTATTTACTCAACCGTGTGCCAGGTACTGAGGCACTGTTCTAAGCACTGGCAAAGAGGGTGAAAAACACAGTGGTGGGTTATACAAAGCCTTATTCTAGTTGGAGAGACAGAAAATAAGTAAGTAATATCATGTTACTAAGTGACAGTACTACTTTGCCAACAAAGGTTCGTCTAGTCAAGGCTATGGTCTTTCCTGTGGTCATGTATGGATGTGAGAGCTGGACTGTGAAGAAGGCTGAGTGCCGAAGAATAGATGCTTTTGAACTGTGGTGTTGGAGAAGACTCTTGAGAGTCCCTTGGACTGCAAGGAGATCCAACCGGTCCATTCTGAAGGAGATCAGACCTGGGATTTCTTTGGAGGGAATGATGCTCAAGCTGAAACTCCAGTATTTTGGCCACCTCATGCGAAGGGTTGACTCATTGGAGAAGACTCTGATGCTGGGAGGGATTGAGGGCAGGAGGAGAAGGGGACGACAGAGGATGAGATGGCTGGATGGCATCACTGACTCGATGAATGTGAGTCTGAGTGACCTCCGAGAGCTGGTGATGGACAGGGAGGCCTGGCGTGCTGCGGTTCATGGGGTCGCAAAGAATCGGACACGACTGAGCGACTGATCTGATCTGATCTGAAGTGACAGTACTATGAAAAAGCATTAAGGAGGGTAAGAGACACAGGGAGAGCTGGGGTCCTCTTTTAAACGGAGTGGTCAGAGGGACTTCCCTGGTGGTCCAGTGGTTAAGAATCCACATTCCAGGGGGAGGAGCTAAGATGGCGGACGAGTAGGATGGGGAGAATACTTTCTCCTCCACAAATCCATTAAAAGAACATTTGAATGCTGAATAAATTCTACAAAACAACTTCTGAATGCCGGCAGAGGACATCAGGCACTTAGACAATTCATTGTCTTCAAAACAAGATTTCAAGCCCTGTGGTAACTCCTTTTTCGGAGAAGCGGCAAGGACACCAGCATTTGCTATTAGCAAGCGGGGGCTGGGCTAGGAGGAGTCGCCCGGCCTGCATCGCATTGAGAAAGGATTTGGCCTGGCTATCTGGAGCGCTATCTGAGCGAAATAACCAGACTGTCAGTTATCTACTACATCAAAAGCCAGCCCTAACTCAATATGCCAGCAAATTTGGAAAACTCAGCAGTGGCCACAAGATTGGAAAAGGTCAGTTTTCATCCCAATCCCAAAGAAAGGCAATGCCAAGGAGTGCTCAAACTACCGAACAATTGCACTCATCTCACACGCTAGTAAAGTAATGCTCAAAATTCTCCAAGCCAGGCTTCAGCAATATGTGAACCGTGAACTTCCTGATGTGCAAGCTGGTTTTAGAAAAGGCAGAGGAACCAGAGATCAAATTGCCAACATCCGCTGGATCATGGAAAAAGCAAGAGAGTTCCAGAAAAACATCTATTTCTGCTTTATTGACTATGCCAAAGCCTTTGACTGTGTGGATCACAATAAACTATGGAAAATTCTGAAAGAGATGGGAATACCAGACCACCTGATCTGCCTCTTAAGAAATCTGTATGCAGGTCAGGAAGTAACAGTTAGAACTGGTCATGGAACAACAGACTGGTTCCAAATAGGAAAAGGAGTACGTCAAGGCTGCATATTGTCACCATGTTTATTTAACTTATATGCAGAGTACATCATGAGAAATGCTGGACTGGAAGAAACACAAGTTGGAATCAAGATTGCCGGGAGAAATATCAATAACCTCAGATATGCAGATGACACCACCCTTATGGCAGAAAGTGAAGAGGGGCTAAAAAGCCTCTTGATGAAAGTGAAAGTGGAGAGTGAAAAGGTTGGCTTAAAGCTCAACATTCAGAAAACGAAGATCATGGCATCTGGTCCCATCACTGCATGGGAAATAGATGGGGAAACAGTAGAAACAGTGTCAGACTTTGTTTTTCTGGGCTCCAAGATCACTGCAGATGGTGACTGCAGCCATGAAATTAAAAGACGCTTACTCCTTGGAAGGAAAGTTATGACCAACCTAGATAGCATATTCAAAAGCAGAGACATTACTTTGCCAACAAAGGTTCGCCTAGTCAAGGCTATGGTCTTTCCTGTGGTCATGTATGGATGTGAGAGCTGGACTGTGAAGAAGGCTGAGCGCCGAAGAATTGATGCTTTTGAACTGTGGTGTTGGAGAAGACTCTTGAGAGTCCCTTGGACTGCAAGAAGATCCAACCAGTCCATTCTGAAGGAAATCAATCCTGGAATTTCTTTGGAAGGAATGATGCTAAAGCTGAAACTCCAGTATTTTGGCCACCTCATGCGAAGAGTTGACTCATTGGAGAAGACTCTGATGCTGGTAGGGATTGAGGGCAGGAGGAGAAGGGGACGACAGAGGATGAGATGGCTGGATGGCATCACTGACTCGATGGATGCAAGTCTGAGTGACCTCCGGAAGCTGGTGATGGACAGGGAGGCCTGGCGTGCTGCGGTTCATGGGGTCGCAAAGAGTCGGACACGACTGAGCGACTGATCTGATCTGATCTGATCTGAACTTAAGACACCACCAGGACTACCTACGGAACAAAGGGCTGCACAGAGATGGCCGGCTGCAGGCCGTCCCACTCCGGTGACAGGCAGCCAGGGCCGGAGGCGGGCAATCACAGCCCTAGAGAGACACTGTCTGCAGAATAAGTAGGTTTCTGTGCTGACTCATGCTTCTTGGGGCTCTGGATGGTCAACATCTGCCTGAGAATGTGCACCTGTTGTATACCCAGAAGACTGAGCACGGGGAGGCGATAAGTCACAGCAGCTGCGCTACTCAGATCTGGGAAGGGCATAAAACGCAGACTCAACCAAGTCTGTGCTTCTGAGGATTATCCGAGTGCCTGAACCTGGCCGGCTTAGATTTGGGTGTTCATCTCCGCCCCCTCTGTAACAGGGCAGAGATCAGATATTGAAAAGACCAGTAAACTGCCTCAATAAAGAGAATTCAACAAACTACCAGAATATAGTAAGGACACTCTAAACTTGACAATTTTAACAAAATGAAGAGAAAAAAGAATACCCAGCAGCTAAAGGAACAGGATAGATGCCCACCAAACTAAACCAAAGAGGAAGAGATAGGGAATCTACCTGATAAAGAATTCCGAATAATGATAGTGAAATTAATCCAAAATCTCAAAATCAAAATGGAATCACAGTTAAAGAGTCTGGAGACAAGGACTGAGAAGATGCAAGAAAGGTTTAACAAGGACCTGCTACTGCTGCTAAGTCACTTCAGTCCTGTCCAACTCTGTGCGACCCCATAGACGGAAGCCCACCAGGCTCCCCCGTCCCTGGGATTCTCCAGGCAAGAACACTGGAGCGGGTTGCCATTTCCTTCCCCAATGCATGAAAGTGAAAAGTGAAAGTGAAGTCGCTCAGTCGTGTCTGACTCCCAGCGACCCCATGGACTGCAGCCTACCAGGATCCTCTGTCCATGGGATTTTCCAGGCAAAAGTACTGGGGTGGGGTGCCATAAGGACCTAGAAGAAATAAAAAAGAATCAACACATAATGAATAATGCAATAAATGAGATCCAAAACACCCTGGAGGCAACAAATAGTAGAATAACAGAGTCAGAAGATAGGATTAGTGAATTAGAAGATAGAATCCTACAAATAAATGAATCAGAGGAGAAAAAAGAAAAACGAATCAAAAGAAATGAGGACAATCTCAGAGACCTCCAGGATAACATTAAATGCTACAACATTCGAATCATAGGAGTTCCAGAAGATAAAAAGAAAGACCATGAGGAAATACTTGAGGAGATAATAGTTGAAAACTTCCCTAAAATGGAGAAGGAAATAACCACTCAAGTTCAAGAAATCCAGAGAGTCCCTAACAGGATAAACCCAAGGCGAAACACCCCAAGACACATATTAATCAAATTAACAAAGATTTAATATAAAGAACAAATATTAAAAGCAGCAAGGGAAAAACATCAAATAACTTACAAGGGAATTCCCATAAGGATAACAGCAGCTCTTTCAACAGAAACTCTCCAAGCCAGGAGGGAATGGCAAGACATAATTAAAGTGATGAAAGAAAATAACTTACAGCCTAGATTATTGTATCCAGCAAGGATCTCATTCAAATATGAAGGAGAAATCAAAAGCCTCACAGATAAGCAAAAATTGAGAGAATTTAGCACAACTAAACCATTTCTCCAACAAAAACTAAAGGAAGTTCTCTAGATAGGAATCACTAAAAGGGTGTATAAATTCGAACCCAAAACAATAAAGTAAATCCTATTTATCAATAATTGCTTTAAACGTTAATGGGCTGAATGCCCTAATCAACAGACAAAGACTGGCCTAATCGATACAAAAACAAGACCCCTACATACCTTGTCTACAAGAGACAACCAAAAGACTAAAATGGGTCAAATGGATACAAAAACTAGACCCCTATATATGTTGTTTACAAGAGAACCACCTTAAAATAGGGGATATATACTGACTGAAAATGAAGGGCTGGAAAAAGATTTTCTATGCAAATATGGACCAAAAGAAAACAGGAGTAGCAATACTCATATCAGATAAAATTGACTTTAAAGATCCTGAAAAGGAGACAATCAAGGTTATACATAACGACTTAAAGGAACAATCCAAAAAGAAGTTATAATAATTATAAATATATATGCACCCAACATTGGAGCATTGATATATCTAAGACAAACATTAATTAGTATGATAGACGAAATATACAACAACACAATAATAGTGGGAGACTTTAATACCCCACTCAAACTTATACAATCAGGCTGTAATAGACAAAGTAAAGAGGAAAACATATTCACTTATGAGCCTCAAAAAATTCAGTTCACCCAGGAGAGTTAAAAAAAAATAGACTTATTTGTTCACTCTGTAAAGGTTTATTGACTATTTTATGGGTCTGGTACCACTTTGGGTAGTAGGGAGGAAGAAGTGACAAAAGTGATCCTGTCCTAAATAATATATTGTGGTAAAGATAGACCTACCAATACAAAATACCAAGATGTGCCTAAGATGAGAACACCCAAACTGGACTTTTAGTTTCCTGAACTTTTCATTTCCAGATCAAACCTCCTAATATAGGATGAATTCAACATGATTTTTTTAAGTGTTCTTTGTAATTAAAAACAGAAAGCCATTGGTTAAGAAATTACATATACTCCTTCCCACCATCACTCCCCTTCTTTCTTCCCATTTCCCTCCCACCCTCATTGATCCTTTCCTTTGTCCATTTACCCCTGCAAAAAAAAAGAGAGAGAGAGAGAAAAAATAAATAGGTTAGCTATTTTAGGGATTGAGAATGTTTATACTCTGACCAATTCAGCTTCTAAGAATGCATGCTAAAGAAACGATTCTAAATTAAGAAAAGGTTTATTACACAAAGGTGATCAAAACAACATGATTCATAACACTGGAAATTTCTAAACAATGTAAATATCCAAGCATGTGATAAAGGTAAAGCATTGTAGTCAAGCCTGTGAACTCAAATCAATTTCCCTGCATTTACAATCAGCCATTTAAAAAAAAAAAAAAAAAATCCACATTCCAATGCAAGGGGACACAGGTTGGATCCCTGGCTGGGGAACTAAGATCGCACATGCTATGCTGCCAAAACATTAATTTTTTAAAAAAATCTTTAATGAAGTAGTCAGAGATTCTATAGCCTGAGCCCTGGAGTACTGAGTACTCTGACCTCTCCTCCATACTGCAGACTCTTGTTGCTGAAGGAAGTCGATGGTCATGTAATGTTCTATAAGTCTCTCCTTTTGCAAATGTTGCCCAGGGCTTAGCATGTGGACATTTGAGTACCAGAACCCCTCCAGCCCAAGATGCCCCACCTCCCCAGACATCCAGGCTATAATGCAGTTCTCTTTAAAAGCCTGCAAAGATGGACTGCCTTTTTTGGCTTCACATATAGACTATAACCTCCTTAGAAGCAAGAAGAACTTGCACATGGTTTATAGTAAGTATATGCTGATTAATCAGTTGATTGATTGATAACATAAAAGCAATTGAAAGAAGTGGAAGACTGCTCCCCTTATTCAACAATCATATAGTTGCCAGTCAATTCACTGGAGAGATTTTCAGATCAATAAGGTCTCTCCCCAGAAAGCCTAACCTCTCACCATTCCCTAAATCACAGGAGCTCCCCTCCTATACAAACCTGTTGGGTGGCCAGGGTCAAACACTAAAAAACCAGATCAGTCCAGGTTACCAAACTAAGGTAGCTGGGTCAATGGGTGACATTTCTGCCAAGAATGGAGGGTAGCAGAGGGGTGTGAAGAAGAGAACAGAAAAATGGAGACAAAAAAATTAATCCCAAATTATTGAAATCAATCTAACAAGCTACTGTACAGGAAATGGACTTGGGTAAGTGACAAAGACAAAATGATTCAGGTACTTTGAGCTGTCTAATTTTCACAAACATATCTCAGTCCTGTGTTTATTTTAAAGCCTTTTTATTGACAGCACCATTGAACATCTTTCGCTTTTAAAGGTATGCACATGTGCATATATCCCTGGGGGACTTCACATGCAATTAGCAATGAGTTATTGAAACTTTATATCTTAGAGTTTTAATAATTCCCCCAAATGTGACAATTATACTTCCGCAAAATCGCCTTGAGGACAGAAGGAAGACTTCAAGCAACAAAACTCCACAATACTGTAACATAATTTCAGACCTCTAGGAAGGAGTCATTCTCCCCTGAAAATCAATGTTCTTTCCAGATTATTCCCATCAGAATTCAGAGCAGGTTCAGTGTCCTGGCTTTGTACCAAAAGGAGACCACTGATCCATCTAGCAATGTGCAAGAAAGTTCCATGTAAACAAAAAAAGTCCAGAAAGAAATACCTGAAAAGTTCCATTAAATAATGACACATCTTCATTAGCTAAATTACAAATTCCTAAGAACATTCAGATGACAGTGAAGACTAGAGGCTGAGGCAAGTTTCATCCGAGCAGCTAGTTTCCAGATTCAACAACTTCATTTCTATTTTATTCCTGTGGCTAATCACATGCAAATACACTCAGAAGCACAAATAGGTGACAATTTATCAACGACAGGGCTATACAATAGGCATGCTTACTCAGTCTTTAATAAAAACCCAAACTAGGTCATGTTTCATCATTGCTTTTAAACCAGTCTTTTTTCACAATCTTTAGTTGCAAGAGTATGTAGAAACATTAAATCTGGGATAATTTAAGTCAGGAAATGTATTTTGTCCTCTTGGGGAAAAAATGGATATAATTTGGCAAAGGAATAAATGAGTCATGAACAACAAAACAAATTTTTTTTAATGCCTGAATTTGTCATTAGCCCAAGATGAGCTGTTTGTCAGGGACCAATAACAAAAAATATCATGTTTAAAATCAGTGGAAAATTAAGCACATTAACTCCGAGAATCAATCATGCTAATGTGCCCGTCTCATTTAGCAGTGAGTCCAGTCCATCAAATTGAGGACAGTCAAAAGTTGAAGAGATCATCACAGAATAGTGAGAGCATTTTATTCACTGTTATATGGTCTGAACTGTATAATCAGATTGGTAAAGGCTTTATTTTTTCCAAATTGTATTTTTTCTTTAAATACCCAAATTCCTATGTAAAGATAACTGTATTTTTACAGTTTGGTCTCATCTTTAAAAATTATTTTTTTAAAGAGTAAATTCTGCAGAGTGATTATGTTAAAAGGATTGTTGGACCCTGGAAGGTCTTTCATCCACAATATCCCTCAAGAACCCTTAGGTTAAGTCAAAGACTCAGAATTAGGGGCTATTCTGCTTCCTGGGGGACCTGTGACAATGTCTGGGAACATTATTGGTTGTCACAACTCGATAGGGCGGGGTGAGGGGGGAGTTACTGACATCTAGTGGGTAGAGGTCAAGGGATACTGCTAAAAATCCTACAAGGCACCAGACAGCCCCACACTACACAGAGTTATCCAGTTCAGAAGGTCAAGACTGGCACAGCTTAATCGGGACTTCCCTGGGAGGTCCAGTGGTTAAGACTCTGCATTCCCAATGGAGGGAGCACAGTTGGATTCCTGGTCCAAAAACTAAGATCCGGCATTAAAAAAAAAAAAAAAAAAAAAAACTCTTACTACCTCAAAAGGCAGCTGCCTTATTATAATCCAGATCTACCTCAGTGGTCTCTTTGACACTCAAAGTACCCCTTCCAACTGAACTTTTCAGTTCCTGATGTACCTCCCCTAGAGACTGGCCACTCAGTAGCCAAAAAGAGAAGAAAGAAAGAAAAAAGACAAAAAATAGCTAAGTATGGAGAACATTCTAAATTCTTCCTCAATGTCTCCTTATTTTAGTGAACAAAAAATTAAAGGGATAATATGTTTTTCTGTCAACAATGGAGCCTGATAGCCCAATGAAGATTCATAGTGGCCAAATATGAGAAAAAAATCAACCTCTATTTTCAAAAACAGAGTTGAAATTTGGGAAATATAAGCAGACATGGTATTTCCTACAACTGGTGCTGAAATAATGTGGAAAGGACTCTTTCCATAGAAATAGGAGGCAATGGTTAAGTGTTGCCTCTGTCCCCAGGTTAGTGGGTCTGATGGCTGGTTCTGATCTGACACCCAAAGGATTCCTTAGACACTTAAAAAGTTATTTTCAGTTCCTAGGGACAAAGAGGGAATTTTTCTGGGACTAACCTAAACACACAGCAATGCTATACTAGGTAGCAGGATTTTTCAAATCTCAGAAAAAACAGTGTTGTTTAAATCCACTGTTCATCGGGCACCACGGCCAATATGCAAAGGGAAAAAGGAAACTCTTGCATTGCATTGGGAGAATTTAAATGTAGGCTAAAAGGGAGAGTAAAACCCAAGTAAAAATACCATAGAGCAAGCATCAGATGCCTGAGGCGGCAAATGCTAACACTTAACCCAATACAAAAATATTGCACTTAATTAGCTTGTTTGGACATTATTAAACACACCAAGCCAAACTATATTCCATAATTTGGTATGTTCATAAGTGTCCATCAAGATAATTTCCTGAGGTTAGATTTAATTATGTTGGAATTAAGAGCCTTTTCCTTTGCAGACAAATATTTTAGAGATTAATTAAAGAATATTATTTGGATGTAAATGAATATGCATTCCTTAATCCAGCTGCACAAAAACTATAAAATGATATTTTTCTCTTTTTCATGAAAGTAGAATGATACAAAATCAAATTAGACCTTCAAATCTGGAAGTGAAAGATAGATTTCTTCTTTGACTCCAATCAATGTATTTCAACCAACACTTACACAAGAGAATTTGATCTGCATATTACTGTGGTGAGTTTCACAGACAGAGAATCCTCGTTTTGTGTGAGGACATGCCATACTTTTAACATTAAAAATAAAAATGTCTTGTATTTACTCTCGTTTTAGCTTTAAGTCTATATACACTACGTGCACGTGTATGTGCTGTGTCACTTCAATCGTGTCCAACTCATTGCACCCTATAAACTGCAGCCTGCCAGACTGCTCTATATAATACCATCAAGTATATATGCTTAATAAACTTCTGGGATAAAAACATATTCGGGCATTTTTATATTTACGTAATTCACAGCCAATTTAAACTCAGATAATGAATTTAACAGGAATAAAAATTTTCCTGTTCTACTGACCTCAGTTGCTTCTTTACTTCAGCTTTAGAATTTAAAACTAAGACACAGCTTTTTAATGGTGTTTGTGTTGAAAAATGTGGGGGCCTTTTCTGGTCCCAACCCATAACGTCTTACGAGAACTGTGCAGATTCCAGACCATGCAGACTCAACGCTTACAGTCTAAGGGATGATCTTTCTCAGTCAATTTTGCAACCCAACAAAGATTCTAGTTCTCTAGTAAGGCATCTCCCATTTGCTTATACCTATTTTGAGACTGTTCTGGTTAAAACATTGCTGCCTAAACAATTTGTTAAACACGTGACAGATGTTTCTCCAATACTAATGTAGGTTCATTTTGCAAGCAAATCAGATTGTAATAAATGTATCTGAAGCTTGGTAACATGGGTCAGAGAAAGAAAGATGTAACCTCCTTGAAACACATTAAAAGCAGCAATTTAAGAAATGCTTGTTTCTCCCTTGGACATATACTTCTTAATAAAATTATTAGTTTAAAACTATAATAAATATCTTTAAATATATCTAAGTAAAGGAAAGTCAGTCTAGCTTATTTGGGGGGCGAGAATGCATACTCAGTGTCATATATTCTTCTATCCTGAGAAAGCTCATTTTCTCCTGGTAAATGCTACATAGATCAATGTGATCATATAAAAGAAAACACAAGGGAAATTTGGGTAAATAAGCAAATCATTAACAAGCAATAAATGATATCAGTCCCAAATGGACTGACTCTAAAAGACAGTATTTAAGTACTATGTCATACTTAAAGAAGTAGAGATATTCCCATACTTCCAAGTGAAAAATACAAGCATCTTGAATTCTTAAACATGTGAAGCAACCTATAGTTGTAGTTTATTTTCTTAGACTCCAAAATCACTGCAGATGGTGGATAAAATTAAAAGACACTTGATCCTTGGAAGAAAAGCTATGACACACCTGGACAGCATATTAAAAGGCAGAGATATTACTGTGTCGACAAAGGTCCATCTAGTCAAAGCTATGGTTTTTTCCAGTGGTCATGGATGGATGTGAGAGTTGGACCATGAAGAAAGCTGAGTGCCGAAGAACTGATGCTTTTGAACTGTGGTGTTGGAAAAGACTCTTGAGAGTCCCTTGGACTGCAAGGAGATCAAACCAGTCAATCCTAAAAGAAATCAGTCCTGAATATTCATTGGAAGGACTGATGTGAAGCTGAAGCTCCAATACTTTGGCCACCTCATGCGAAGAGTTGACTCATTGGAAAAGACCCTGATGTTGGGAAAGATTGAAGGCAGGAAGATTAGGGGATGACAGAGGATGAGATGGTTGGATGGCATCACTGACTCGTGGACATGTTTGAGCAGGCTCTGGGAGTTGGTGATGGACAGGGAGGCCTGGCGTGCTGCAGTCCATGGGGTCGCAAAGAGTCGGACACGACTGACAGACTTAACTGAACTGAATAGTTGTAGTTCACAGCAGAAAGTCTTTTTCTCATCACTTCCTGAAATGAAGAAATCATCAAAATGCATTTTCTTCCTGCCTTTGCACATCCTCAGTAAACTCAACATCCTCTAATGTTCTGAGAATATTTTCTACTTTACCAGATATTCATTTTACATTCATTAAAAAAATGAGTCAAAGAAAAAAAAAAACTTCTGCCATGACAGGATTACCTAACTTTTCTCTTTTATGGTCACCCAGTGGAATGGAAAAGAATATAGCTGTTATGGTTCTTGAGTTTTTTGACGTACTTGGCTATGAGCTCACCTGAGAGTCAGCTAGAAGTTCTACTCAATTTAAAACAAAAAGCTACTTTGAATCCTGCGTCCACGATCATTGAGTCCCAGCTTTCAATGTCCCTGATGTGTACACTAGCACATTTGCTTCAGAAAATAAATGTTCAAACAAAACTGTTGAAGAGCAGCATGAAACACCCAGGATAATGTAAAGGAGTTCTCAGTCACACAACAATTAACAGACCAGTTCAACTAGTATCCCAAACCACCAGCTGCTTACGGAACACAGAGCGTGCTCACTGGTCCGTGCCTATAGCCCATAAAGTTCTTCCCACAAGCCAAGCGAGTGGTTCCAAAGTGCCTCGACCATATCGTCTTACTGATTTGGGCACCAGATTAAAAATGTGTGCTGTTGACATAACATGAGTCCTCCTGAGGTTTGCCAAGAGCTTGTCCGTGGTCACTCAGACAACCTTCCAAAGATACTTCAATAGCCACTTCGGTGGTCTGTCGTCTACCGAGGACATCACTCTGGGACATGTCCAGTGGGGGACAGCCATTGTGCTCCACACAGCCATTGACATGAGCCAGTGGCAGGGCCCCAGGGGGACAGCACAGCTGCTTGGCACAGCTCTTGGCGATGCAAGGGGAGCTGCAGAGCAACTGCAAGTCCTTCTGCTCCAGGGGCTCCTTCAGATCTGCCTTCTCAAACTGGATGGTCACACTGTGAATTCCGGCGTTGTGGAAGATTTCTCGAATTTTTCTGTTGGCATCCTGATCTCCCCCATCCTGCTGATACTTGATGTGCAGAGTGGCAATGATCTTCCCACTTATGAGCTCCCAGACGTGGACTTCATGGACACTGTTAATTCCAGGCACAGCAGAGAGCTTACTCACTAGAATAAGGAAGAGAAAACAATAGCCAAGGTGAGGGCTGTAATTGGAACATGGAACCACCATGGGACAGGTAGGGTCCCTTTACATCTTCTCACAGAATGATGTCATTATTAAGAATAAAGAAAGGAAAACAACTGTACCTATAGGAGCACATTTTCTATAATCTACTTCTTCCTCTCTGAGTTCCTCTAACATACAGGGTTAGCCCATAAAAGGCAACTGAAGAAAATAAGATTCACAACAACCCTTCCAAAATGCCCAGGCTGTTGAGTGTACAAGGCATTAAGTGCTCTGACGGACTGGCATAGGAATATAAAATAGGATGCCTTTTTTAAAGGGGATTTGGCAACATAGATCAAAAACTTTTAGCAGCAATTCTAAATACTAGGAACTTAAAGGAAACAACCAAATATTTACATATGAGAATGGTTTGGGCAATACTTTTTGTGTTAATGAAAAAAAAAATGGAAACAGCAAGGAAATAGTCAATTATGTGGCAGGCAGTGACGTAGCCGTGAAAAAGCAAACTGCATATTTAAGGCTATGAGGAAAGGTATATAAGGTATTTTTAAATGAAAAAGCCAATAGCTGGACTGTACATGTGGCATGATCTTTTCCCCTTTTTTAATTAAACAGTGTGTATACACATACAAAAATTTTTAGGCAGATAAAGTCTTGTTTCAGTGAATGACTAACACAAAAATATTGAGTATTAATTTCTGGGTGGTAAGATTATGAGAGATTTCTATTTCCTTATTTAGGCTCTTCTATATTTTTCATACTTTCTAGCATTTAGAAACATGGTATTGAACAGTGAATCCAAGCAACCTATAGCCAGGTAATCTGAATTCCAGTTTAAGTCATTTACTACCTGCAGGACCTACATGACCTTACCCAGTCCCTCTGTGCCTCAGTTTCCTTACCTGGAAATTAAGATAATCACAGTACCTCATAGGATTATCTTAAGATTAAAATGAGTTAATACAAGCAAAGCATCTGGACACTATTACCTAGCATATAATCAGTGCCATTAAAGTGTTGCTATTGTTATTACAATCTAATTTTAATATTAATATCTGCTTTATATATATACATATATATGTGTATGTGTGTGAAAGTCACTCAGTCATGCCCAACTCTTTGCGACCCCATAGACTACACGGTCCATGGAATTCTGTAGGCCAGAATACTGGAGTGGGTAGCCTTTCCCTTCTCCAGGGACATATACATATATACATATAACTTTGTTAAAAGGCAAGAAAAGAATATATATCACAAATTGCCATTGGGTTGGCCAAAAGTTCATTCAGGTTTTTCCAAGATGTTATGGAAGAACCCCAAAGAACGTTTTGGTCAACACAGTATGTGTTTATTTTGCTCTCTCCATGAGGAAGCAAGCCCCTGGAGAGAGCCTGCTTCACCTCTGTCCTCCCCAGCCTGCAGCACTGCACAAAGATTAGGCATGCAGAACAGTCACACTGTAAATCACGCCTCTGGAGGGAAAGCCTAGCCACGGCAACACAGTGTGTTAAGACCCATCAAATCCAATTTCAGCTAGTTGTCGTGAAATAAGGTCTTCCAATTTTCAGCCACATAGTGGGCCTGGGCACTAGTTCATGTTCACTGTCTCACCGATGAAGTAATGATAGAAAAACAGCAAACATGCATGAAAAAAAAAAAAAAAGTGCTTTCCTATAAAAAACATTCTTTCCATTTACAAACACTAGAGCTAAAGCTGTACATTCAGTTTCTCACCAACATCTGGAGAGCTCTCATTTAGACATTCTTGAAGGTCTCTAAAAATGTTATTCTCAGATGCACATAAACTGAAGTGAGAGCTTGCCCTTCTGTTTGAGCAAAGCAAAGAAACAGATTTCACTACTGAATGAGTGGATTGAAATAGGGTCCATTTTCCTGTGTTTTAAGACGCACAGTGACTTGCATGCCCACAAAAATCAATTAACTAGAAAGCAGGATCTAGAATATGAAGGAATGACTCATATTTTCAGAATAGGGGGAATAAAAATCAAGTCCTGGGCAGAGTGGCCTTATCTGAGTTAGAATAAATCCCTGACATGAAGGTCAATAAATATCCCAGGAATATTAATAGGGACTGCCCAAGGAACACATTCTCAAAAACTCGAGGTAAAGTCAGAGAATGATGGGCTAAAAAGGACCTCTGGTTCTGAGCTGTGAGTCATCTTAGTAGCTGTAGTCATCTATGAAACATAGAAGGATGTCTCAATTGCTTGGTGATTTAAAATATTTCAAGATACATAAATCAAACACTGCTCTGAAATAATGCTGACACTTTGGCCTGAAGAACATTCAGCGGGCAGCAATTTGAGATCTGAATGGCATGACTTACTCAGCTCTTCCATGTTGACGCCTTTGGGGACCATCTGCAGCAGAATGGCAGCAGTCTCCTTGATGAGTGGGAAGGCAGATGATAAAATGATGATGACCATGACCACAGTCAAGCTGGGGTCGATGTAGCACTGCCAGTTACACGGCTCCTCGCGTTTCAGGGGAAGCACATAGAAGATGATGGCCGTGATCACCACCACCACTGACCCCAGGGCATCCCCCATCACATGCAAAAGTACCCCTGTGGGGAAGAAAGAAAGACCAATCAAGCCCAGATCCATGTCTGGGAGCCGCATGACACTCAGTGACTTGGCTTCCCAGCTCTATGAATACCTGTTGCTACTTTTTTTCTGTTCTGTTAGAACAGCAGGCTGCATTAGAAAGCAAAAACAATGACCATTGCATCACAGAAAAACAAAATCCCAGACCACCATCCCATGACCCAGAGAACCCGGAATAGCCTAGGAAGATTCTGAGCTGCAAACACCTGCGGGAAGCCGGACTGGGCTAGTTCAAACGGCCACATTCCCTTCCCTAAATATATTTGCCTACTTTTCACTTAGCCTGTGGTTACTTAAACTGCATTTGGTGTAAGAGATCCTCTGTAATGTCCCCACTAAAGAACTCTTTGTCTCAATAAAATAACATTTTTTTTATCATAAACCTTTATTTGGTCCGTATCATTTATTAACCAACCTACACAAACCATTTTCTATATTTCTACCACAAGCAGCTGCATCCAGGCCAGAAATAACATTTAAATTTTACAGATAATAACAAAAATTCGGGTTGCCTTTACCTAAGGGAACTACTTTGAAAAGCTTTAATTATGATATAGAAAACATGTCATCCCAGCAAAGAAGATCTAAATGTCCAGTCATTTGTTGGACATAGACTAAATAAACTGTGCTTAGTCATTCAGTCCTATCTGACTCTTTGCGATCCCATGGACTATAGCCTGCCAGGCACCTCTGTCCATGGAATCCTCCAGGCAAGAATACCAGAGTAGGTTGCCATACTCTCCTCCAGAGGATCTTCCCAACCCAGGGATCGAGCCCAGGTCTCCCACATTGCAGGTGGATTCTTTACTGTCTGAGCCATCAAGGAAGCCCAGACTAAATTGAGATTTAGTGAATTAGGTAAAGATTTGTCAGAAGGATTATGCAGTATAAACATAACATTTTTTGTTTTTGTGTCTTTTTTTAACTTTCTGTACATCAGAATCTCTCTCTTCAAAGTATGGTTCGCAGCTTCAGCATCACCTAGAAGCTCATGAGACATACAGAATTTCAGGCCCCACTTTCAATCTTTTGAGTCCAATTCTGCATTTTAATAAGATTCCCTAGGTGATTCAAATGCAGATAAAAATTTTCAAAGTGCTTCTCTAGAAGAAAGCATATGAACTAAAAAAGATCTGCTCTGTCTCTCCAGGTATCCCAGACTCACTCAATAGAATTAATAATGATCTAAAATACTAACAAACTCACTCAGGGCTGCGACTGAATCGTTCCACTTAGAAGAGGCTAACTCTTCCTCTTGGCAGCTTCTGAGTAGCATCATGGTGTCAAATGGCATTTTGTAAACATACCAAATGTAAACTGTGGCAACTTCCCCCCACCAAAGAAGCACAAGAATAAAAGGAATCCCCACATCTCCTTCAGGCTGAGTGTTTACTAATGGCAACAGGATCCCGATTCAATAAATACATTAAACAGTCCGATTTTTAAATTCTGTGCCCACTCTGTCCACCCCACCCCCACAGGAGTGTCTTACTTCCCAGTCCTTGTACTCAGCCACCAAGAAAAACTCAAAATGTTCCCAAGAGTTGCTCTCGAGAAGAAATTGAAGATCAAAGCTTTAACTTTCCCCAGGGAAGTACCAAACACTACCATAAAAATATGAAGACCAATTATTGCCTTTACGCACTCAACATCATTTTCACTGCCTGAGACTGTCCTTATCTTTTTTACTCTTCATTTAGACTACAAGTAACATAAGGGTGAGGGTTGTACCCTAAATTTTCTTTGTTTATTTAGCACTGGAGGTATACCATCTAGACACTTAAAAAGTATTTTCTGGTTGATTAGTCAGAACTCCCACAATACAAAGTAACTTCTGCCTCTTAGTAAGAATAACTGTAATGACAGCCAAAATATATGCACCAGACATTGTTGTATGTTGCATGTATTGATATTTATACATTAAGTGCTTCTGAGGACTCTCTGAAGTGGTTAGTCTCTCCGTTTTACAAATGAGGAAACTGAAGCACAGAGTAGCTAAGTGACTTATCCAAGATCACACAGCTAAAACGTGTCTGTGTGGGGAAATAAGTCTGCATAGTCTGACTAGAGAACCACTACATATCCTGTCCCATCTAAGTCCCAAATTTAAGTTTGAGGTTCTTCTGAGAAGTCCCACTACTAGCTCCTAAGAAAAAAATGTTCAAACTTATTTTTCACATAATCCACAGTAAGAACCCTATTTTGCATCCTAGTCCAGGCATTGGGGAAGGCAATGGCACCCCACCCCAGTACTTTTGCCTGGAAAATCCCATGGACGGAGGATCCTGGTGGACTCCAGTCCATGGGGTCGCTAGGGGTCGGACACGACTGAGCGACTTCACTTTCACTTTTCACTTTCATGCATTGGAGAGGGAAATGGCAACCCACTCCAGTGTTCTTGCCTGGAGAATCCCAGGGACGGGGGAGCCTGGTGAGCTTCCGTCTATGGGGTCGCACAGAGTCGGACACGACTGAAGTGACTTAGCAGCAGTAGCAGCCCAGGCATAAACGTACAGTGAAACAAATATTTCTGGAAAAACCAAAAACCTGTCCTTACACAGGATTCATTACTATTTTTCTATTTCATTCTAGTTTATTTTCTAAATGACGATCATACTCTACTAAATTGATTTTATGACCCAAACTATCATGACCTTCTGTTTGAAAAACTGCTTACAGCATCACGTCACTAAATTCCTGAGACTGGTCACTGCGGTGTGTTTTCTGGCCTCCCACACAGAAATGGTCTTTATCTTCTGGGGACCACAGTCCACTGGCAGGATTCTGAGATAAGTGGGTCAGTAATTTCTAGAGGGAAGACTATTCCCTGTGATGGGAAATCTCAGGAAAGGCTTCTCAAGAGAGGGGCAACCCTCCAAAGAGGAGGCAGACTTCAAAAGGCAATGATGTTCCAGGCAGGGAAACTCAGCCGGGATGTGTTCCAAGCACAGAACTGGAAAGCGGCTGCAGACGAAGACTTGTGAGGCAACGTGAGAGACAGACCTGACGGTTTCTCTCTATGACTCAAGGACCTTGTGAACATCAACCTCTTACTGGTTGATTCTCACTGGTTAGCTGGGGATGGTAATAACAGCCTCACTTCCCAAAGCGGCTAGCTCTGAAGAGGCCATGAAACAACATCCGGAAACCCGCTGAGAAGTAAGCACACTGAACTGATGGGGAGGCCACTCATTAAGGGAATCCTCCGTGCTGTTCCGACCAGCATGTATTTCTCACAATAACACAGCAATGTTCACACTGCTATTATCTCCCTTACATAGATAAGGAAACTGAAACTCAAAGAGGATACTTTGCTTGCCCAAGGTCACCCAGCTAGTGAAAGGCAGAGACGGAACTCAAACCAGACCTCCCTGCCTAAGCACATTCCTCACCCGCTCTACGAGTGACCTGGGCCCTGAAACCTGGGAATCTTTGTTGCAGTGCTTGCAACTGGACAAAGGCCTCCTCTAGCAACAGAATACAAAGAAACTATAAGGGACTAAAAACAGCTGGGTGTATGAGCAGTTGGGGCATATTATGAACAGTAAGCATTCCCTGGTCCTCAGACAGTAAAGCGTCTGCCTGCAATGCGGGAGACCCGGGTTCGATCCCCGGGTTGGGAAGATCCCCTGGAGAAGGAAATGGCAACCCACTCCAATACTCTTGCCTAGAAAATTCCATGGATGGAGGAGCCTGGTGGGCTACACTCCATGGGGTCGCAAAGAGTCGGACAGGACTGAGCGACTTCACTCATTCAAGATACAAAAAGACCAAAAAGCCCAACTTCCACTTCTGAAGAGCCTGGAGCAAAAGTAGGGGACTGAGGATGCCCTCCACGCACACATCACTACCAAAGGGGTGGGCAAACCACCTAAGTAAGCCAATTCTCCAACCCAGTCCCGGCCTGACCCCCATCTTCACCCCGCATAGGGAAACAGCTAAACTGTTACTTGTTCTCACTCACCCGCAACCCCAAAAATGCAGGAGGGGTGGGTTCGATTCCTGGGTCCAGAAGACCCCTGGAGGAGGAAATGGCAACCCACTCCAGTATTGTTGCCTGGAAAATTCCATGGACAGAGGGGCCTGGCAGACTCTAGCTGTGGGGTCGCAAGAGTCGGACATGACTGAGCAACTAAACAGCAGAGTCTCGGAGTGCCTGCGGTTGCTGAGCACCCTTGACTTTCTTGTCTGGCCTCTAGTCAAATTTTATTGATTGAGGAGGCCAAGAACCCCAGTCGGTAACAGTGGGGAAGTCGGGGAGACTGTTAAAGGGTAAGGGTGAGGCAGTAAAGGAGTGAACAGAAGGACAGAAATGTCTAGAAAGGAGCATTGGCACTAGAACAGCAAGTCCTTGAATGTCTGCAGTGTTAGGGCCTCATTCTGGATGCAATAAAGGTTTCAGAGCAGATTCTGCTGAGACCTCATCTGTGATTCAGAAGGATAGATCAGGCAGTAAGTACTGTCTGAGAGGCAAAGATTGCCACCTGGAGACAACCCAGTCACCTGATTAGTCACAGTGCTCACAGGTAGCTTTGCAAAACCAGGACCCTCAGCCCTCACTTGCTGTCTTTGGATAAAAACAAAACCAAGACACTGGCATATAGCCTGGAAACTTGATATAAGTTAATGTGTGTCCCAGCATATATTGGTGGTACTGAATTTACTGAATAACTGGAAACATAGTACCTTAGCACTGGGCATTAGCAAGTGGCTGAGAAAGGATGGGAGATCTTTCTTAATGGGAAAAAAAAAAAAAAAAAAACCCACAAGAATTAAAAGAAACACCTCCTCAAGAGGGAGGGGATATATGTATACATAACAGCTGTTTCACGTTGTACAGCAGAAGACAACACAGCATTGTAAAGCAATTATACTCCAATTAAAAATAAAAGAAATACTTCATCCCAGGAGATTTCTTTTCAAATGATGTCAAGATTGTTATTCATCCATTTATATTTATACTGAAATTAAAAAGGGTTAATTGTCTTTCTGATACCTTGTTGCAGTTTTTCTTAATGGCTCATGTTTGAGCCTAATAAATAAAACCAACCACAACAAAGGGCATTTGTTTCTCTGATGAGAATTTTAAAGAAATGTGCTTCTGCTGTGCTTTGCAGCAGAGGGTGGGGTATGTTTTGTAGAAGGCTTTATTTATTCCATTGAAATAAGAAAATCAAGAAATGGCTTTTGCCATACTATTCTTAGAAATCAAAACCAGAAAGTTACCTAAATGTCCATTAACCAAGAATGGATAACTACAGGGTGGAATACTCACACAATGGAATATTATAATGAAAATGAATGATCGAGGACAACATTCAATAATATGGATGAATCTCCTCAATGTAATGTTGAGTAGAAGAAGCTGGGCAAAAATTGTACCAACTATAACATTGCATTCATATAAAGTACAAATGCAAGTACAAAGAATCCATGCTGTTACAAGTCAGAATAGTGGTGACCTGGGAGGGTGGCTAGTGACTAGACAGGAGCATGCGGGGGCAGGGGAGGGGGGTTGGCCCTGGGGTGATGGTATCTTCTATTTCTTGATCTGGGTGTTGTACATGGAAGTGTTCAGTTCACTAAAATCCACTGATTGCATATTTATGATATGTGTACTTCTGAGTATGTATATATTATACTTGAGTAAAATTTTTAAGTTTAAAAAAAAAGAAATGGTTTTTGTTCACAAGACTTCACATCAGCTGTTTGTTCCCCTGAGTGTCTGGGAAGGACAGTCTTGCTTTCTAAAGCAGTGACTAAAATGTCAGAAATGTAACCATTCAGTGGACTGTGGACACTGGAGAAGCCAGCCACCCTGGTGGAGTCCAGAGCCAGTGTAAGATGACAGAAAGAGCCAGGAACGGAAGCCCAAGATCCCAGCCCTGCCTCCACTGTTAGCTGGGGTGACTCAGGAAGTCACCAGAATCTCTGGTTCCTTTTGCTCATCTGTAAAGTGAAGGCCTTGGAGTCTAATTTCCCCAAGGCCTTTCCAGCTGTAACACGCTGTGGTCTTTCCCTGAACGAGGACACGGGATTCAAGTTAAGGCCAACTTGCCCCTTGGCCTGAAATACAGAGAGGCTCCTATTAACCACAGCCAGGCACTGAGCTCACCTGTCCCTGAAGCAGCTTAGGTTGGAGCCCAACAATTCCCCTCACCACCTGAAGCACAATAGAATCCCGCTCTTCAGGTTGTTCTGAATGCTAAGTGACCCATTCATGAACAGTGCCTAAGAGCAAGTGTGCCCTCCATAAAAATGTTAGCTCCCAGATGTCTCAGACCTCCCAGATGTCTGAGCCCTTACACAACAACCCCATGAAATGGGTACTTCTGCTATCCTCATTTTAAAGATGAGGGACTGGGAGGCTGAGACAGATTCAAAAGTTGCCTGAAGTCATCTGGTTCTTAAGTGGCAGAGCCCAGACCCAAACCCAGGCACCTTGAGCCCAATCCCAATCTTTTTGCCTCTGAATTCTTTACCTCTATGGGAGCTACTGGTGCATTTTGTCAGCCCCTGTGGACCACAAGGCTCAGCTAGGTATGGCAAGGCACTTCACCACTGATGTTTTTCTACCCAGGAGTTCCAATAGCTGTGGAGTGAAAATTAGCAGGATCATCCAAGTTTCCCTTACATATGTTTCCCAAACAAGGTCACAACCTTCCCAAACAAGGCCTACATGGACCTACTCTTCATTCTTTGCTACCTGTTCTCGTTCTTAGAAAAATAAGATAAGGAAGAATAACCAACAAGCTCACATATGTGGCATCTTAAAAAAGTTAAAAAACAAGCTCACAGATACAGATTGGTGGTTGATAGAGGTGGTGGCAAGGAGTGGGGGGGCACAAAATGGGTAGATGGGAGTCAAAAGGTACAAGCTTATTATAAGATAATAAGTCCTAGAGATGCAAAGTATGTCATGGTGATTATAATTCATAATACTATATCCCATATTTGACAGTTGCTAAGAGAGTATATCTTAAAATTTCTCATCAAGAGAAAATTTAAAAACTTACTATGTATGACAAATAAGCATGCACTGCTATTAATCTGTTAATATTTATACTGTGGTGATCACTTCACAATATTATACAAAGATCAAATCATTATATTATATACCTGAAACTTATGTTATATGCCAACTATATCTCAAATAAAAAAGAATAAAAACAGAAAAGGTAAAGTGCTATGATGGTAAACTCCATTTTTAAAATTCACTAAATTATATACATATATATAAATATAAACTGAACCTTAAAAAAAGGATAAATTAAAGGATTATGAGTTTTCATCATAGATTCTCTTTCCAAAAAGAGTCACCACCATACTTTTTAGAAATTCCCCTATTGCAGTTAACTTTTTTAAACTAATTCATTTAGAAATATTTAGGAGCTCATGTGTTGCTGTTGTTCTTTTCTGCTTTTCTCTCTGGATTCATTCTGGATATCACTTTATAAATCAGATGTGAGATTCTCAGAACTGAAGGTATCTTCTGTATTATTTGTTTTTCTTTGTAATATTTTCTCTAAGCCCCACTTCCAGCTTCCTCAAACCAACTAAAGATAAAGGGCTGCATAATCTTTGTTTTGGCTTTCCTGGTAACTCACTATAAAGAACCCGCCTGCAATGCAGGAGACTTGGGTTTGATCCCTAGGTTGGGAAGATCTCCTGGAGAAGGAAATGGCAACCCACTCGAATGTTCTTGCCTGGAGAATCCCATGGACAGAGGAGCCTGGTGGGCTATAATCCATGGAGTTGCCAAGAGTCGAACACAATTGATCGACTAACACTTTCGCTTTGTTGAAATTCTCCATCAGTTTGGGGACTGACCCTTCTTGAATCTCTCTGAAGAAAAACCTGTACTCAAGAAGTTGGAGAGGGGAGATGTAGTATACCATGTTAGTGTCCAGTGAGAAAACTTTTGAAATCTCAGTGCTGACCTTCACACTGGGTCTGTGACCTTGAGCTCATGGTAGGAGAGATGCTAGTGATGTGCCTTCCTTCTGTCTCCCCGAACCCCCACTTTGGACATGGAGGTGGAGATTCAAGTGAACCAACAGACAGACCCATCACAGGAGCATATTTCTGGCCAAAATAAGTGAAGCAATGAGGGTCACTGAGCAAGTTCACTTGGGGCATGACCTTGGATAGATCCCACCTACTCTCTTCCAAGCTTTATCAAAATGATACTCAATTCAAACAGGCTGCGCTTTATGTTCACAATATCCATGGGTGGACAAAATGGAGCAGTAGCAAGCCAGAGATTTGGGGGGCCCTGGAGCAGGCAGCATGAGCATGAGCCTAAGTAGAGCAAGGATAAATCATTAGCAATTCTGTCTCCCAAGAATCGAGAATCGATGCCACCATTAGGCAAGAGACTAAGGTCATAGTCTCTACATGTAACCGGCCAACTTTCTAACACACCTATGAAAAGGCAAACAAATGAAGAGTTCAGCGCAGTCCATATGTAACACTTAAAAGGATTTCAACTTAAACCCAAGTCAATCCTACCTCTGATATTCAGGGCTTCGGACTTTTTCTCCTTTTTCATCGTCTCTTCTGGCTCATTCTGGGTGTTCAGGGAATCACCTGCATTCAAAGAAGAAACCTCGTGTTGTGTATAAGTTCTACAAGCAAAAAGAACCAAGGCACTCAAAACACAGTTTTGTTATTTTCAAATCCTACTACCTTCCCAGATTCCCGTCTCTCCAAACACGCAGCCCAGGGGAGCAATTTTGGCCTTGAAATGAGCCTTGTGACTTGCCGCTGGACTTCATTCACACTCCCATGCGAGTTATACAAAAAAAAAAAAAAAAAGAGGCATAGGAACCCATCCTCATCCCCCTTAAACCTTTAACTCGAAAGGGGACTGAAGGATGCGCAAAGGGGGAGGAGGGCAAACAAGGTGCAGATAGCTTACAATGGAGGGGGAGGGGTGCTATCTGTTGCCCAATAATAATAACTGATCTCCAAGGAAATTAATACTCCTATACAAGGAGACTCCTATACAAGAGGGAAGGGGAAAGAGGGGCCCAAGGATCCAGGAGGAAAAAGAGAAATTGTAGGAATATGTTCAGTCAGCGGCAGAGACCTAAAGCCGGCCTGCAGTGGAAATCCATTACTTTTAAGCAGGCAGATAGATATAAAAGAGGGCGAGGAGGAAGGGACCGCGCGGGAGGAGGGAAGGGCAACGCGGGCCAGAGGATGCAACCGAAAGGCACCTGCTACGTTTGAGAACACGGTGGCCCCCTTCTCATCCTTCCTGTCCACCGCGGCCGCGCGGAGGGTCACGGCCGAGTCGCGGCCGGGGGCGGGCAGGGCGTCGGCGTGCCAGCCACATTCGGCTCCTTGGGGATCGCCGAAAGCGCCGCGGGTGCCGACCCCGGCCGCGGGCTGCGGATGCTGCTGCTGCTGCAGTCGGCGGCGGCGGCCGCAGCAGGCGAACCAGGCGGCGCAGTCCTGGAAGATGAGCAGCCCCACCACGTTGACCGCCAGCCCCAGGGCGCCCACGATGAGCACCAGCTCGGGGTCATCAATGCGCTCGGGCCGGGCCAAGCGCAGCACGGCCTCCACGAAGATGGTGAAGCAAAGCGCAGTGAGGAAGACTGCGTTGCTGAGCGCGCCCACCACCTCTGCGCGGGCGTAGCCGTAGGTGGCGCCCAGCCCCACGCGGGGGCGCCGGGCGATGTAGCCGGCGCTCAGCCCCACGCACAGCGAGATCAGGTCCGAGAGCATGTTGAAGGAATCGGACAGAAGCGCGATGGAATTGCCCAGGTAGCCCGACACCAGCTCCGCCACGAAGAAGGCGACGGTGAGCACGAGCATGAAGAGCAGGCGGCACGTCTTGCCCGAGTAGCGGCCCATCCCGGCCCGGCCGGACGCCCCGCGCAGCCGCCGCCGCCACAGGTGGGGCGCGACGTCCTGGACTCCACGGTGCCCCGGTCCCCGCCTCCCGGGCCGGCCTGCCCGCCGGCGCCCGGGACTTCTTATAAGGCGGAGGCGGAGGCCGGCGGCCCCAGTCCTCGCACGTCCAGAGTCTAAAGGAGGGGCCAGGCGGGACCTTCCGCCGCCTCCCCGGCCCCTGCCCCTCCCTCGCGGCTCGGCCTCACTTGGCACGTGGCCACCGGCCAGTGTCTGTGCTCCAAAGAACGGAAGTGGGCAGAGAGGGGAGCTGCCTGAAAGAGGGGGCGTGCCTGCACGGCACTCGTCACAGACACCCCCTAAGCAGCGGTGGGGTTCATCCGATGACCCGCTTCTGAAGTCCCTCGGGTCACCCGGGCCGTGACTGTTGACTCAGGGATAAGGACCTTGACTGCTGCAGGGTGTGTTCGCAGTGGTGGACGTGAACACCTTCGCGTACGTGCCCAGACACCGATTCATTCCCCACTAACCCGGGAGCACCGACCTGTCCCCCACTGCCCTTCCCATGCTTCCTGCCTTGCATTTCTGAAGTTTGAGCTGACTTGGGGCTCCCACTCCACTACCACCGTAGTAGAGCTATTTTATTCCACTCTTCTTGTTCACAGCCTTCTTAAAGGGCACGTTGTCGCTTCTGTCACCCCTTCATGGCCCAGCATCTTCCCTTGAGGATCTTGGCTCACAAGGGGGCCTTCCAGAGATGAGCCGCAGGCAGCCTTGGGGGAGAGGGCAGATTGGACTTCTGGGCATCCCGCCTCCCACCCAGCGCTCAGAAAGGCAGTTTCTTTGCCCTAGGTGCAGGTCCCTGGGCCACCAGAGAAGCCAGGGTCGGCCCCCTCTGTGTACTTGGCTCGTTCTCAGTTGAAGAGAGTATCTCTTCACCCTGATGGGTCCCTCCCAACATGACCTGATACTCAAGAGTTCAGGGACTGACCTACATGAAGACTTATCCCAAATAGAGCCTTTCTGTTGAGAACAGGCTGTAGTCCAAGTGAAGACGCCCAGAAGAGGGTTTCTCCGGGAGAAACCAAAGTTAGGTGTCCTGGAAAAAGGGTGTTTGCTCCTGGTCAGCTCAGGGAGTGGGGTGAGGGGAACCCTTGCAGGTTTCCCTTATTGGTTTGTTTCAGTGTTATACCTTTGTCTCATTCTGAAAAAGATCTGAGGGTGAAGTCAGATGATCACTCTTCTCCCTCCCCCATTACCCAACTCCTGAACTTTAACCATTGATAAATATACACATGCACGCACACGCACGTACGCACGCACACACATCTGGTTTTTTTGGAAATGAATAAAAATGTCTCACTCCAAAAAAGCCACAGAATCCGTTCAGGGAACATTCTAATCCTAGTTCCCATTGCCTTAGCCTTGTAAATCATGATCTTGTCTTTTAATGGTCCCTGAGGGGCCTTAAAAAGCGTGCAAAAACCTCCTGAATCTGAGCATTCCACCTAATATCAGGTGAGCCTTGAAATTCTAAATTCCGGGAGGCTATAATGCATTCCTTTCCCACTTCCAGGAAAATATCACTACACTGAGAACTGAGGAAATTGATCTTTCAAAGTCCTCTCTAAAAATTAATATTAAAATGATCAAGAACGTAAAAGCAGTAAGGAGATACAGGACAGTGAAAGTTTTGAAGCTGAGTGGCCTCACACAAGTTCTTTAATTGTCCAGGCCAGTTTTATCTACTGTAAAGAGGGAATAATAACAGGGTTATGAGGATTGAATGGGTTAGTAGGCATAAAGTGACTCTAACAGTGATATTGTAACAGATTATAATAGCAAGCAGCCAATAAATGTTAGTTGCTGATTAAAAAAAAAAAAGCAGGCAGGAAGAAATAGAAGGTATGGAGTGAGAAAGAAGAGACTGGTCAAGAGGAGGGCAAAGTGAAGTGATCCAGAGGGCCACACTCAGTTCATTTTCGTTTGGTTGCTCAGTCCTCTCCGACTCTTTGTGACCCCATGGACTGCAGTACACCAGGCTTCCCTGTCCATCCCCAACTGCCAGAGCTTGCTCAAACGCCTGTCCATCAAGTTAGTTAGTGATGCAATCCAACCATCTTATCCTATGTTGTCCCCTTCTCCTCCTGCCTTCAATCTTGCCCAGCATCAGGGTCATTGCCAATGAGTCAGTTCTTCGCATCAGGTGGCCAAAGTATTGGCATTTCAGCTTCAGCATCAATCCTTCTAATGAATGCTCAGGACTGATTTCTTTTAAGATTGACTGGTTTGACTGATGTATAGAACAGTCTTTTGGACTCTGGGAAAGGGAGAGGGTGGGATGATTTGGGAGAATGGCATTGAAATATGTATAATATCATGTTTGAAACGAGTCGCCAGTCCAGGTTCGATGCCTGATACCGGATGCCTGGGGCTGGTGCACTGGGATGACCTAGAGGGATGGTATGGGGAGGGAGGACGGAGGAGGGTTCAGGATGGGGAACACACGTATACCTGTGGCAGATTCATTTTGATGTATGACAAAACCAATACAATACTGTAAAGTTAAGTAAAATAAAATTTAAAAAAAAAAATAAAGATTGACTGGTTTGATCTTGCTGTCCAGGGGACTCTCAAGAGTCTTGTCCAACACCACAATTCAAAAGCATTAATTCTTCGGTGCTCAGCTTTCTTTATAGTCCAACTCTCACATCCATACATGACTACTGGAAAAATAATAGCTTTGATTAGACAGAACTTTGTCAGCAAAGTAATATCTCTGCTTTTTAATATGCTGTGTCATAGGTGTGTGCTTTTTAATAGGTGTGTCATAGCTTTTCTGTCATGCTTTTTAATAGGTGTGTCATAGCTTTTCTTCCAAGCAAACAAATTTTTCTTTTGTCTTTTAATTTCATGGCTGCAGTCACCATTTGCAGTGATCTTGGAGCCTCCCAAAATAAAGTCTGTCACTGTTTCCATTGTTTCCCCATATTTGCCATGAAGTGATGGAACCTGATACCATAATCTTAGTTTTTTGAATGTTGAGTTTTAAGCCAACTTTTTCACTCTTCTCTTTCACTTTCATCAAAAAGCTTTTAAGTTCTTCTTTGCTTTCTGCCCTAAGGGTCATGTCATTTGCACATCTGAGGTTATTGATATTTTTCTCAACAATCTTGATTCCAGCTTGTGTTTCATCCAGCCCGCATTTCCCATGATGTATTCTCCAAGCCAGGCTTAAGCAATACATGAACGATGAACTTCCAGATGTTCAAGCCAGTTTTAGAAAAGGCAGAGGAACTAGAGATCAAATTGCCAACATCCGCTGGATCATGGAAAAAGCAAGAGAGTTCCAGAAAAATATCTATTTCTGCTTTATTGACTATGCCAAAGCCTTTGACTGTGTGGATCACAATAAACAGTGGGAAATACTGAAAGAGATGGAAATACCAGACCACCTGACCTGCCTCTTGAGAAACCTATATGCAGGTCAGGAAGCAACAGTTAGAACTGGACATGGAACAACAGACTGGTTCCAAATAGGAAAAGGAGTACGTCAAGATTGTATATTGTCACCCTGCTTATTTAACTTCTATGCAGAGTACATCATGAGAAATGCTGGACTGGAAGAAACACAAACTGGAATCAAGACTGCCAGGAGAAATATCAATAACCTTAGATATGCAGATGACACCACCCTCATAGCAGAAAGTGAAGAGGAACTAAAAAGCCTCTTGATGAAAGTGAAAGAGGAGAGTGAAAAAGTTGGCTTAAACCTCAACATTCAGAAAACGAAGATCATGGCATCTGGTCCCATCACTTCATGGCAAATAGATGGGGAAACAGTGGAAACAGTGTCAGACTTTATTTTTCTTGGCTCCAAAATCACTGCAGATGGTGACTGCAGCCATGAAATTAAAAGACGCTTACTCCTTGGAAGGAAAGTTATGACCAACCTAGATAGCATATTGAAAAGCAGAGACATTAGTTTGCCAACAAAGGTCCGTCTAGTCAAGGCTATGGTTTTTCCTGTGGTCATGTATGGATATGAGAGTTGGACTGTAAAGAAAGCTGAGTGCTGAAGAATTGATGCTTTTGAACTGTGGTGTTGGAGAAGACTCTTGAGAGTCCCTTGGACTGCAAGGAGATCCAACCAGTCCATTCTGAAGGAGATCAGCCCTGGGATTTCTTTGGAAGGAATGATGCTAAAGCTGAAACTCCAGTACTTTGGCCACTTCATGCGAAGAGTTGACTCAATGGAAAAGACTCTGATGCTGGTAGGGATTGAGGGCAGAAGGAGAAGGGGATGACGGAGGATGAGATGGCATCACTGACTCAGTGGACATGAGTTTGGGTGAACTCTGGGAGTTGGTGATGGACAGGGAGGCCTGGCATGCTGGGATTCATGGGGTCTCAAAGAGTCGGACACGACTGAGTGACTGAACTGAACTAAACTCCGCATATAAGTTAAATAAGCAGGGTGACAATATACAGCCTTGATGTACTCCTTTCCCAATTTGGAACCAGTCTGTTGTTCCATGTCTGGTTCTAACTGCTGCTTCTTGACCTGCATACAGATTTCTCAGGAGGCAGGTAAGGTGGTCTGGTATTCTCATCTCTTTAAGAACTTTCCACAGTTTGTTGTGATCCACATAGTCAAAGGCTTTGGCATAGTCAATAAAGCAGAAATAGATGTTTTTCTGGAACTCTCTTGCTTTTTAAATGATCCAGTGGATGTTGGCAATTTGATCTCTTGTTCCTCTGCCTTTCCTAAATCTAGCTTGAACATTTGGAAGTTCATGGTTCACGTACTATTGAAGCCTGGCTTGGAGAATTTTGAGCATATTCTCACATGAGAATATAAGCATATGAGAATTGAGAGTATATTTGCATAGGTATTAGTAATACAGCACATGTAACAGAATTACTAACTAAGGCAGACTCTAACTTGAGAAGAGTGATGCCCAAGCAGTGCAGACTATGAGCCCCCCAAGACGCGTAATCTATGAGAGCAAGCCAAGCAGTCACCACAAATGAAAGAGGCCTTTTGGAGATAACTTGACAGTGCTAACACAGACCCCACTGACTGTGCTTCTCTGCCATTCACAACTACAAGAAAAACTTTAGAGCAGCAGGACTATCTCACTTGTGCCTGTTGCCCAGTCATTCCCCTAAGCAAAGGCAGATAAGAATTATGTCATTGCCCCAGAGGGCAATCGATGGAACCTGAAAGCCAACGACTAAGTAAGCATAGGCGGGAGCTGTAGTGCCCTGCCCAGGGCCTAGTTCCTGACCTGAAGAAAAGCTAAAGGCTAAGGGTATCAACCAAAAGCACTTAAGAAAATGTTTTGACTAAATAACCATAACTACATATATATACGTATGTATTTGTATATATACACATATAGTTGTGTGTACATATATATAGTTGTGTTGTTTAGTCACTAAGTCATGTACAACTCCTTGCAACCCCATGGACTGCAGTACTCCAGGCTTCCCTGTCCTTCACTAACTCCTGGAGTTTGCTCAAACTCATGTCCATTGGGTCAGTGATGCTATTCAACCATTTCATAGTTGTGTGCATGTATACATATATAAGAGGCTTCCCAGATGAAGCTAGTGGTAAAGAATCTGCCTGCCAATGCAGGAGATGCCAGAGATGTAGGTTCAATCCCTGGGTCAGGAAGGTCCCCTGGACGAGGGCACCAATTCACTCCACTATTCTTGCCTGGAGAATTCCATGGACAGAGGAGGTTGGTGGGCTACAGTCCATGGGTCGCAAAGAATCAGACATGACTGAAGCAACTTAGCATGCATGCACGCATGCATACATATACATAGTTGGTGTCTGTGTATATATACAAATACATCTATATGTATATAGGTTATATATCAGATCAGATCAGATCAGTTGCTCAGTCATGTCCGACTCTTTGCAACCCCATCAATCGCAGCACACCAGGCCTCCCTGTCCATCACCAACTCCCAGAGGTCACTGAGACTCACATCCATCGAGTCAGTGATGCCATCCAGCCATCTCATCCTCTGTCATCCCCTTCTCCTCTTGCCCCCAATCCCTCCCAGCATCAGAGTCTTTTTCAATGAGTCAACTCTTTCCATCAAGTGGCCAAAGTACTGGAGTTTCAGCTTTAGCATCAGTCATTCCAAAGAAATCCCAGGCCTGATCTCCTTCAGAATGGACTGGTTGGATCTCCTTGCAGACCAAGGGACTCTCGAAAGTCTTTTCCAACACCACAGTTCAAAAGCATCAATTCTTCAGCATTCAGCTTTCTTCACAGTCCAACTCTCACATCCATACATGACCACAGGAAAAACCATAGCCTTGACTAGACGGACCTTTGTTGGCAAACTAATGTCTCTGCTTTTCAATATGTTATCTAGGTTGGTCATAACTTTCCTTCCAAGGAGTAAGCGTCTTTTAATTTCATGGCTGCAGTCACCATCTGCACTGATTTTGGAGCCCAGAAAAACAAAGTCTGACACTGTTTCCACTGTTTCCCCATCTATTTGCCATGAAGTGATGGGACCAGTTGCCATGATCTTCGTTTTCTGAATGTTGAGGTTTAAGCCAACTTTTTCACTCTCCTCTTTCACTTTCATCAAGAGGCTTTTGAGTTCCTCTTCACGTTCTGCCATAAGGGTGGTGTCATCTGCGTATCTGAGGTTATTGATATTTCTCCTGGCAATCTTGATTCCAGCTTGTGTTTCTTCCAGTCCATCGTTTCTCATGATGTACTCTGCATAGAAGTTAAATAAGCAGGGTGACAATATACAACCTTGACGTACTCCTTTTCCTATTTGGAACCAGTCTGTTGTTCCATGACCAGTTCTAACTGTTGCTTCCTGACCTGCATATAGGTTTCTCAAGAGGCAGGTCAGGTGGTCTGGTATTCCCAACTCTCTCAGAATTTTCCACAGTTTATTGTGATCCATACAGTCAAAGGCTTTGGCATAGTCAATAAAGCAGAAATAGATATTTTTCTGGAACTCGCTTGCTTTTTCCATGATCCAGCAGATGTTGGCAATTTGATCTCTGATTCCTCTGCCTTTTCTTAAAACCAGCTTGAACATCAGGAAGTTCACAATTCACGTATTGCTGAAGCCTGGCTTGGAGAATTTTGAGCATTACTTTACTAGCATGTGAGATGAGTACAATTGTGCAGTAGTTTCAGCATTCTTTGGCATTGCTTTTCTTTGGGATTGGAATGAAAACTGACTTTTTCCAGTCCTGTGGCCACTGCTGAGTTTTCCAAATTTGCTGGCATATTGAGTGCACCACTTTCACAGCATCATCTTTCAGAATTTGGAATAGCTCAACTGGAATTCCATCACCTCCACTAGCTTTGTTTGTAGTGATGCTTTCTAAGGCCCACTTGACTTCACATTCCAGGATGTCTGGCTCTAGATGAGTGATCACACCATTGTGATTATCTGGGTCATGAAGATCTGTTTTGTACAGTTCTGTGTATTCTTGCCACCTCTTCTTAATATCTTCTGCTTCTGTTAGGTCCACACCATTTCTGTCCTTTATCGAGCCCAACTTTGCATGAAGTGTTCCCTTGGTATCTCTAATTTTCTTGAAGAGATCTCTAGTCTTTCCCATTCTGTTGTTTTCCTCTATTTCTTTGCATTGATCACTGAGGAAGGCTTTCTTAAATCATCTTGCTATTCTTTGGAACTCTGCATTCAGATGCTTATATCTTTCCTTTTCTTCTTTGCTGATTATGACACCCTAAATTCTTTTACATTGATGTTTAGCTCAGAAACTAAAAATACTATTTTTTTTAGAAATTTAAAAAGCAGCTGTTATTATTTTCATTTTTCAGTTCGCCTTGACAAGAGACGATGCTTCCTTCAGAGAAAAGAGCAGACATCTTGTGCAAGGCACCAAATTCTTACTCAAAAGAAGAGGTGCCTCTTTTTCTGCACAGCACCTGTTTTCAGACTGTAAATACATCATCAAAGGATGGCCCTTTCTCATCATCAGCCGAGCTCTAAACATGCTGAGCATATTACAAACATGACGACTTTTCAAAAGGAAATTGCTTCTCCGGGTAGCTGAGGAATCTTATGTACAAATCAGTTCTTCATTGATAAATTTAGATAATACATATATTTGTAACACTTCGTAACTCAAAGGTATTTTTTGCATGCAAAAGTATGTATTTCTCTTCCATGAAGATTTTTAGAATACATTAAAACTTAAAAGACGCTTTAATTGAGGTGACTTTTTTTAAATGATAAAGGTATG
Organism: Tragelaphus eurycerus; assembly: GCA_935064755.1. Lineage (NCBI taxonomy): Eukaryota > Metazoa > Chordata > Mammalia > Artiodactyla > Bovidae > Tragelaphus > Tragelaphus eurycerus. The sequence continues at coordinate 17,404,744 of CAKXYN010000003.1, forward strand.
AGACAAAAAAAGATAAAAAATCAGGTAGTGGTCCTCAGCACTTTGGGCTGTTGATAGGGAGAAACTGTCAACATTTGCATTATAGCCCATGAGAAGGATGCAGCTCTGATATGAATTTAGAGCTGTGCCATTAGCCTGTCGTGGAGAAGGAAATGGCAACCCATTCCAGTATTCTTGCCTGGAGAATGGACAGAGGTGTCTGGTGGGCTATAGTCCATGGGTTGTAGTTGGAAATGACTACACAATTGGACACACAAAAAGTTGGACATGACTCAGCGACTTAACACACACAAACACACACTGGCCCAAGAGTGAGCCAGGCAAGGATTTTGACCTTGGCAAATCAAAGCTGCTTATCACCTATGACTGTTATTATAGATGCAGGAATATTCTAATGGGCCTTCACGAGCATGAGTTTTTAAGACTGTTTTTACTTATGCTTCAGTCTTATTGTGCAAAGAAAGTGGGAGAGAGAGTAGTTTGCTCTCAGAAACTGCAGGGAAATTGCACCAGAGGAAGAGAGAGCTTTTTTCAGGCTAGAAAGATGCAAAGAAGAAAAGGAGATGCACATCTATCTAAATATACTTAGAAGGGATTAGATTAGATCAGACTGGAAACTGGGAACCAAAGATATCTTTCAGAGACAAGAAGGCAAGACACCGGATGGCTGATTGGCATCGAGGAATGCACCTCAGCAGCCCCAGAGGGAACCAGAGGCAGGGAACTATTCAAAGTCATCCTTAGAATGAACTTATGGTTGCCAAGGCTAAGGAGGGGGATAGATTGGGAGTTTGGGTTAGCAGATGCAAACTATTACATATGAGAAGGATAAATGACAAGGTCCTACTGGGTAGCAAAGGGAACTGTATCCGATATCCTGTGACAAGTCATTGTGGAAAAGAATATGAAAAAAGAATGTATGTATATGTATAACTAATCACTTTGCTATACAGTGGAAATTAACACAATATTGTAAATCAACTGTACTTCAATAAAATAAATTTTTTAAAAATTAAAAAATAGAAATCCAGATTTTTTGTTTTCAAAGTCATCCTCTTAAAGCTACTGTACCATCTGAAATAAAAGCAACTGGGGAATCCAGCAATTATCCTATGTCCATCCCATTGTCATGTGCTGAGGATGTGGAGGGCAAGCCCTTTCTTTGTTTCTTTAGTTCGTAGATCTTCAGATGGAGGAGAGGATACCTAAAAAGCCCCTGAGGAGCCTCACTTGGCCTCGCCTTGAGTAAGAGCCTGAATGTGAAGTGGATGCCCCATGGGATGAGATGGTAAGGCTCTGGGGGGCAGTGAGTGATTTTGCGTGTAGAACTGAGATGAGCTGTAGTTGGAGGGCAGACTATGCAGAGCATTTTTTCCAAAGATGGCCACATTATCTCCCATTCAACATGTTTTCTCATAGGCAGACCTTGACGCTCCTTCCATTCAGAAACAGGTCTGAGGGCTTGACATTCCTTCCATCTTCTCACTTGCTTGTATCCCATACAGTCTGAGTTTGGGCCAGAAAAGGCATGGAGGCATCTACCTTGTTTGATGGGACACTCCTGTTTGAAACCTGAGCCACCACAGACAATGTCTTGAGGCGATGCTCTGTGAGGAAACCAAGCCACACAGCGAGGGCCTATGTTGGTGGTCCAGTAAGCAGTCCTTTCAGCCCAAGAGCCAGACATACGGTGATGCAGTCTCCGGCCATCACCTTGCTACCCTCAGCCTTAGAATCTTCCCAGCTGAGGCCCCAGACAAGCTGTTCCCACTGTGTCCTTTCCCAGTTCCTGCCCAGAGAATCCTGAGTATAGTATCATCAAATGATTACTGTTTTACGCCACTGTTTGTAATGGTTTGTTACACAGTTAAGTAGAACGAGGAACCACCATGTAAAAATTGGCAGAGCTATACAAAATTCCTATATGATTCGGAGCTATTTGAGAGGAGAAAGTAGGAAGATTAGCATAGAATATTTAAGGTATTATTGGGCTTCCCTGGTGGCTCAGATGGTCAAGAATCTGCCTATAGGAGACCCAGGTTCGATCCCTGCATTGGGAAGATCCCTAAGAGAAGGGAATGGCTACCAATTCCAGTATTCCTGCCTAGAGAACCCCATGACCAGAGGAGCCTGGCGGGCTACAGTCCATGGGGTCTATTATTAGATGTGATTCAAAGCAAAACGGTTATCATGGATGTGGGGGTTTGCTTTCATCCTGCGGGACCCGTGGGGAACAGACAGAATTAGGACACCTAGGACAGGAAAAAGGAGGATGAGGCACAGTGAAGGGGATCAAGGCAAGAACACAGTAGTGCGAGGCCACGCCCAACTTAGACTTTGGGCTCACTTGGAAAATGCTTTTCAAGTGAGATGACCCAACTCAGAGAGGTGAGAGTTGAAGAGGTATGTTTGGAAAACAGCTGCTTTTGGCAGGCCCCTGAACACTGACTTCATTTCTCTCACTGTGATAAGGGGAAAAAACTACGTTGGAAAAATAAATGCCTGACCCAGAAAACAAGGACCAAATAAAAGGGGGAAAAGTCCAGCAAAAACGCCAGCCTTATGTGGAATAGAGAAAGAAAAGGAGCAACTTTAAGAACTTGATTAAACCATGAAACCACGAACAGTTCAACTGAGCCTTCTGAGAGAAGAGCAGGAAGAGAGACGGGAAAACCCTGGAGGCCCCTCCCACACTTCAGAATAGAAGAGGGAAGATCAGTCAAGGGCTGTGGGAAGACGGACAGTCGCTGGAGGGTCAGAAAGCAGGAGCAGGGGCAACAGGGCGAGCCTGCAACATCCAGACAGCTTCAGCTAAGAAATCTATGGAGAACGGCCCTCAGGCAGAAGCCCACACGGGCTCGAGGAAGAAGCTTTCTTAGGAAGCAAGAGTCACAGGCCTCAGCAGCTCTGGAGACGGAGGTGGTGGCAGCAACCCCTGAGACATAGGACTGAGAGTGCAGACAGAGCAGAAATAGGAGCTCGAGATAGAAACGGAATCCAGGGGTTGCTTGCTTGCATTCTCCATTCCTTCCTCCCCCCTCTTTCTCCCTCCCTCTCTCTTTCTCTCTCTCACACACAACCTGGAGCCTCAGAAGTCTTTAAAGCCTACTGTACAAGTAGGCAGGAATATTTTAAACATTGCTTCCTGGAAAAGGATGCAATGTTTTTTTCAGATACAAAAATCTTGGTAGCATAATTAAGCTCTTGTTGTGAGGTCTGCTGGAAGAGCCACGTCTGCTGGCACATGCTAACCCACCTCTGAGAGAAGCAGAAACCAAGAGGACTCCATCTGTCAGTGGCCCTTTCTCCTGACACTGTGGAGTCTCTGCTCTGATCCTTGTAAGTGGTAATGAGGGCCTGCCTTATATTAAGTGTTGAGTTCTGGGAACTGAAATTTACCTATATTAAGTGCTCTAGCTCTGAGTTAATACTATGTGCTTCTGTCAAGCTTTTTGAACTCTTTAAAAAGTGTGGCAGGACATTATTGACTTTGAGGTCAAACAATGAAGTGAAAGCCAACATCCAGAAAGGTGAGTTGAAGCCAGAACCTGACTTAAGGATGTCTGCCCACCAAGGACAAAGGATCTCGCCTTGGATTTTAACAGCCGTGTGACGGGGTATGATGCAAGAGACAAAACTGAGATGCAGGCACTGTGAGATCAGAGATCCCCTCATAAAGCTCAATCCTTTGGTAAAAGGTTGAATCAAAACAAACAATAAAATAAACACACAAAAACTCACTGCCTCGAAGGAGACAACACGAAAACTTGCATGTTTCACTCTTGGTTTTAGGTAGAGAGAAAAATATCCCCTGTGGAAAGTTGTAACTATCCTCTGGCCTTCATGTGGGAATGCAGTCTAAATTCTCACTACAATTATCTTCCTCAAGCAAAGAATTTTTTAACTGCTCACCAGTTTCTAATGGCTTCAGGGACCCAATGAAAAGGAAAAAGTAAATCTTCTGTGGGAAATGTATTTACAATCTTCCTCAAAAAATTCCCTCAAAGAAAATTCCACTGATCATGAGTTCACAATAAAACATCATGAAACTCACAAAACATGAAGAAGCAAAGCATTTTGAGAGAGGTAGCAAAAATAATAAACAGCAGAATCGAGCATTCAAAAATTGCAGATTTTAAAAATATAAGATGCAGAAAATAAACCGAGCATATTTAATATATGGGAATAAGGGAAGGTACGAAAGGTAAAAATAAAGATCAAGTCACTGAAAATGAAGAATACGTTACTTGAGATTAAAAACTCCATAGAACGCAGCCCTATTCCTCCCAGCCAGAGAGTTATCTTGATGCTATCATTTCACGTCACTCTGCAGTCTCTAATGAGCAATTCTTAACATTTGTGGGGCCTCAGTGTTCATTTAACTAATATACTTACTGTTCTAATCCATTTTAGTCATTGAGGAGATGGGTTTCAAAATTACCAAACACCGGACCCAAGGATTATACCCAAAGGAAAAAGTGGTTATTGTAGGAGGTGCAGGCCTTGAGAATACCAGCATCAGTACTCTCCTGATAACTGTCTATCTAGCCCGTCAAGGGAAGCCCCCAGTGAAGGGCACGTAAAGTTGGAGAGTACTAGGGGGAGATGATTCCTCTGGTCTTACGTTTCCTTGAGGAGATCGCCATATTGGCTCTGACTGACCCCTTCATTCCTTCTCCATGGAAGAAGTCACTCCTAGAGTAAGAAGGTCTCCTTTTATTGGTGGGTTTAGTGAAAGTCACTCAGTCGTGTCCAACTCTTTGAGACTCCATGAACTATACAGTCCATGGAATACTCCAGGTCAGAATACTGGAGAGGGTAGCCTTTCCCTTCTCCAGGGGATCTTCCCAACCCAGGGATTGAACCCAGGTCTCCCACACTGCAGGCAGACTCTTTACCAGCTGAGCCACCAGGGAAGCACTGGTGGCTTTAGTGGAAGGAACAGAAGCCTGGCTCAGCCCCTCCCAGGTTTTATCCTTTGAACAATCTGCCCCTCGGAGTATCCATCCCCTCTGCTCCTGGGCCCACCTCTATGCCTCCCATTGTCGAGCTGGGCCCTGAAGAAGATGATGGGTATGTCTACTGCTGAGATAAGTATTAGGAAGCTATTGGGACATCAAAGGTGCACCTTCCAATTCAGCCTTTATCAAAAACAATTTTTATTGCCATCTGACTATCTTTGCTCCCTTAGCTCTCAGTTAGTTCTAGGCTCATGAGTGGACATTATTTATTGGTCCCATAAAGTCCCAACAATGTCATCAATCAACTGGTCAGGAGCTGTAGAGCTGGTTGCCAGCTCCCCTCTTTTCTCTCCTGTAAAATCTCAAGGTGGTTTCTTCAAGTTAAGAATTAGTCAGAAAACAGGTGGTCTGTCCAGATAGTTCCTGCTTCAACCTGACTTCTTGGCTGCTCTTCTATCTAAGGAGTCAACCACTAGTTCTCATTGGCCTGAATCAAGGACTATCATTTTTTTTCTATTGTCTATTGGGCTGATACATTTTTAGAGTTGTCACAGCAGACAAAGAACAAGAGCCCAGATATACTTCATCAAAAATTACCTCATTCAAAATTCTCTGGAGACAACTTCTCAGATGTAGACAATAAATATCAGGACACAGACCGTGGAAGACATTCTTCTAAGAAAAAGGAGTCTCTAGATACCATTGCCTCTTATAAAAAATGATGACAAGACTAGTATTTGTCATAATCATCAGAGGCAGCTATACACAATGTGATTTATATAAATCACAGTGACTATTGTCTCCACAAAAGAGCAAGAAGAAGGCAAAAAGTAATATATTCTTTATATCCTGTAAGCATCTGACCAAAAGAAAAAAAAAAGCCTACTTTTACTCCACTTTGTTGGGAAAGTAAACCTCTCAGTAAGGAAAATGGGACTATCTAGACAGAACTGCAGGAAAATGTTTAAAAGGCAAATCATTTTGAGTTAGAGAGAGAGAGAGAGAGATACACACATGTAGATGGGCTTCCCAGGTGGCGCTAGTGATAAAGAACCTGCCTGCCAATGCAGGAGATGTAAGAGATGCTGGTTCAATCGCTGCGTTGGGAATATTCCCTGGAGAAAGGCAATGCAACCCACTCCAGTATTATTGCCTGGACAATCCCATAGACAAAGGAGCCTAGTGAGCTACAGTCCATGGGGTTTCAAAGAGTCAGACACAGCTGAGCACATAGCACATGTCATGGCCAGAAATGGTGATGGATCATATGGATCATAAGTAGGGATAACAGCAATCCATTGTGGGTGTTGGCCCAGGATGAGTTTGGCTGCCAGTCTATGGATGTGGAGCAGGCAAGGACTTGTCCACGGAGGGACTAACTGCTGCTAAGTCGCTTCAGGCGTGTCCAACTCTGTGCGACCCCATAGACGGCAGCCCACCAGGCTCCCATCCCTGGGATTCTCCAGGCAAGAACACTGGAGTGGGTTGCCCTTTCCTTCTCCAATGCATGAAAGTGAAAAGTGAAAGTGAAGTCACTCAGTCGTGTCCGACTCTTCACGACCCCATGGACTGCAGCCTACCGGGCTCCTCCATCCATGGGATTTTCCGGGCAAGAGTACTGGAGTTGGGTGCCATTGCCTAATATGACCTTTATTCTTGTCTCTTTAGCCCTTGGACAATCACTATCAACCACTGCCACCAAGTGCCACGTTGAGGAATTTACACACAGAATATACTTTCTTCACAATGTCCTGACGAGATAAATAATTACCCACTTTACAGATGAAGAAACTGAGGTTTAGTAAGTTGAAGTAACTTTCTGGAGGTCATTCAGCTACTGGAATTAGGATTCTACCTATGGAGTATCGATTTATACTTTTGTTTTGGCACCAAGTCCTAACCACTGGACCACCAGGGCATTCCCTGATTCATACTTTTTGACATGCCATTTTGTGATTATTTCCAAATAACTTTTCACTGTTCGTTATTTTTTTCTTTCTTTCTTTGGTCAAGCAGAGTAGGTTTATAATTAAAGGGCTAGATTTAGCCTTATAATTCTCTGTCCACGACCATTCACTCGCTGCATGGTTGTGGTCCTGACTCTCAGCTTTTGTTTCCTTATCTGAAAAAAACAAATATTCCTTCTTGCTAATTATTTCACAAAACACATAATTCTCCTAATGTATGTGATACACTGCTGGGGTTATCCTCCCACACTTTCACAGTGCCTGACGACTCACAGATGTCAAGAAAGACTTTGGTTTTCATTAAGATTTACCTGAGGAGTCAGTCAGAGTGGCCTCTGCATATTGAAAGAACATGGGTGAGAAAAAGGAACAGGTCTCTTTATCTTCTGTTTTTTTTTTCTTCAGTTGAATTTGATTTCACGAACGTGAAACAGCACAAAGTTTTCAGTCTTCTTTTAATCTTTCTTTCTTATTTCCTGTAACTGACCCAGAACCCCGTCTCTGGGCAGCAAGAGAGGTGAGAGGCTAAGCAAGCTGGCCTGAGTGTACAGAGAGAGACCTAAGGTAATCTGTGAAGCACTAGGGGAGATGCTGTGATATGTGACAGGTCTGTGTACACTGAGTGCTCCTGCAGAAGTGAATTGTTCAAAACGCTTGGAAAACAATTATGTCAGATATAGACAAACAGCAAAGTAACAGCTTCTGGGAATTAAGCATCACGGTTCCTAAAATCATTTAATAATTATTGTTCATTCCAATTCTGCCTCCAAAGTAGAAAGAGAACGCAGGGCACCAATACCTGGAAAACCTTCTTTCTCTTTCCAGTCTGAAAAGCCACCTTCCCTTGTGCAGTTTCTGATCCCTGACTTATTCTGTGGTACTTGCTGCTGGGAGGGAGGCAGCCAGTTCCTCCCTGCCCTTCCTAAACCCTCAGAGCCCTGCCTACTTTGCTCGTCTCTGGATAAAACGAGCTCTTAAAGGAAAACAAACCCTATTTGCTTCTGTGTGAAATGTTCCCGTTAGCCTGCAGCATTCAGACTTAATGAGAAGCTTGGGAAAGCCCCCAATCAGCAGCCTGTAGGCTGTCACTGCCCCTAGTGGGTTGGTTGAGGAAATATGCCAGAAAGGTGATGAGAGAGAGTGGCGAAGAGAGGAAGAGAGAGGGAAAGAACACAGTTTGGAAATCAAAACAAAATTTAAGTAAACTCACAGGGAAGGCATTTGGTTAAAAAATGTTTAATAATAAATACATATTTCAGACCTAAATGTGCCATTCATAAATTGTGTAAATGGCAAGCCTATCCTAGACAGAGCTGCACAAAATTACTTTTGGTTTAAAATAAAAGCCAGTGAGAAGCAAGTGTTAGTCACTCAGTCATGCACAGCTCTTTGCAACCCCATGGACTGTAGCCCGCCAGGCTCCTCCGTCCATGGAATTCTCTAGGCAAGAATACTGGACTGGGTGGACATTCCCTTCTCCAGGGGATCGTCCCAACTCAGGGATCTAACCCTTGTCTCCTGCACTGCAGGCAGATTCTTTACCCTCTGAGGCACCAATGTAAGGCAAAGTATTGTTCAAACACAAGTCAAGGAAAAGAGAGTTCTGTCTGTTAAATTTTAAAGAAAACTCAAACATGAAAAATAATCGAAAAAAATGCACACATAAAAGATAAGGTGAAAGTCAAGGAAAATCTAATAAAGTAAACAAGGAGTAGGAAAAACTGCAAACAAAGCAAATTTCATTCCTAAGTCTAGAGAAAGAAGGTAGGGGTGCCTGTATTTCCTAGGATCTGAACTGACTTGTTTTCACTCCTCTTCCTTTTCTTCAAACACATTTATAACTCTCTTCCTCCTAATAATCTCACAAATATAGCCATCCAAATTTGAACCTTAAACCTGTTTGTTTTTTTTCTTTTGTGCTTGCAATTTTTCCTTTTTCATTTTCCTTTTTCTTTAGCTAAAAATATCTGTTCCACCATCATTTTTCCCTGTTGGGGATGGACTCCCACTGACTAGATACAGGTATAAGGCTTCCACAATCCCATTCTCAGCTTAGTGTTCCAGACATTCTTTACTCACAGGTGATTTTTAAAATTTCTGACTCCCCTGTCCAATTCTTCAATGTATCTTACTCCATGAATTCCAGAGAGGTTTTCAAGTCTTAACAGTACATACATTCTGTTTTGTTCACATTTAGAATAAATTAGTGGTCTTCTTTTTACCTATGATCTCAGACATAAAATATAACTGGTATCAAACAGATAAAACAAGTAAAAGATCCACAGAACTGGAAGAGACTAAAGTAAAAAATTCTCTTTGGTCACACATTCCACCAAAAAAAAGTGATGGATTATTTGATTCTGATCACTCAACCAGGAGATAACAATAGTTCTTTAGTTTATAGGACTTTAAAACCCTTCAAGTTAGAATTTAGTATATAGAAAATCTTATTCCTAAATTTGAGTTCAATCTTTTGAAATCAAGAATCATTTTTTCTTCATATTTTATACCAGGAGGTCCTGGTATAAATCAATATGTATGGATTAATCACATTTTTTCTTAGACTAGGAGACAATTGGGTTAATGTCAGTTTATGAGATTTATCTAAGCCAAATTGACTCTTTAAGTTTATTTAGCTAATTTGAAGGATATTAAAATATATGTTTTAGGGAAAGTGATAAATATGTAACTCAAAATGCTAAGACACTAAGAGGCTATCCTAAAATCACTAGGAGGAATTAAACACTCTAAAATTTCTAAGAGAAGAATTCAGCAATACCAAAAGCTACCAAAGTAATAATTCCAACATAGAACATGGACCTTAAAGAATTAACTACATGTCTGCATAGTACCTAAAATAATAATTTAAATATAGAATATGAATCTTAAAGCATCATCTATATGCATATATAGTACCTATCATTATAATTATTTAAAGAAGACTATTATACAGCATCAAACATTTCAAAAGGAGATAGATACTCTAGAATTAAGACAGTAGAAACCCATATGGTCAGGGTAAAATATTTGTCTTTAAGCCTCTTCTTATCTGAATATGACCATAAACATTAGAAACCATTGCTTCCCAAACAAGAGCTGAACTAAGATCTACCTGATAATAATTCAGTTTATAAAAATAGAACAATAGTTATCTACCAATTTTCATGTTGGTCAAGAAGTCAAACTCTTTGCCTACATTGCTTTTACTATATGCAGGTAAATATCATATGTCAAAAGTAAAGAAAAAATTAGAATTAAAAACACAAGGTAAGTTTAGCAATGCCAATACTAACCATTGATTTGATCAGCTCCCTTCCCTTATACTTAGCAATAAATATTGTTTTCTTCTATCAAATATGTGAATTTTATGATCTTGAACCTCCAGTACATGATGATTGATGTAAACAAGGCATATGATCTCAAGTTAACCATTCTATTTTACAAAAGATGAAGCCCTAACTAGATTCATTAAATCTAGTTTCTTGTCTGTTCCCTTTTATACTTAACACATACTATAGGTGTTTTCAAGATGCATCTTCTACTAATAGGAAAATTTAGACAGAGATAGAATATAGGACTGTTCCCAGCCGGGAAAATTTACAATGGCAGGAGAGACAGGAGGAATACAATAAAAATGCAAAGTCTTACTCTGAGGTCCCCACTGAGTTACATGACCCTCTGACTAGTGAGAGAAAACTTCTCAGCATCAAATAAGAAAAATTTTGAAATTTCTTAAAATCCAGATAAGCAATCAGAATTCAATGATACTGGATGATCACATAATTCAGATTTGCATTGTGATTTCTTTAAAAGAACAATAACTAGTCTATACCAAGAGCCTATTAAGTGCTAAGCACTTAGAAGCCCATTGAGTCCTTATTGACTCCAGATTACAGGTGGGCCCACAGCCAGGGGAAGTAATTTGACAGCTGCCCTGTAGGAGAACCATGATTTGGACCTGGTCTGTTCACTCTATAGGACTTCTTAAAAAGCACTGAAAATTGCTCTTCTGCAAAAAGCTTTTAACATATATTTTTAAAATTCCTTTTGTGGCACTAAAGAAACATGGTTCTATCTAACAACTAATCTTTTGGAATCCACGTTTTTCAATGTATTGTTCTCTTCTGAGATTTAATTTGATCCTTTGACAGATAATCCAATGAGTTTGGTACCCACTCCTAAGTTCCTCCTAAGGATTTACATGTAAATAGCTTTCCTTTTTCTCAAACAAGACAGATGCCTACAATAAACAGATACAAATATTTCGATTCAGAAATAGAGCTAAGTTTACTAGATCATCTTTATTTTTTCTTTCTGCATTTTACATCACATTCCTTGAATACATTCTTAAGAGGCTATCCACCTAACCGATGGTTTTTGAGCCTTTGCTCCAAGCGAGCTGGCTATGGAGCCTAGTAGTTTTTGAACAATTGGGGGGAAGAAAATTAAAATATTATTTTAAAATTCAAACACAGTCGTGTCACATCTGGATAGACAAAAGGGAGTCACTAAATAAAGGAGACAGCTTTGCATGGCACGTCCACTTTCTGGCAAAGGACTCCCTCTATGGCCACGGTTTATCACTCTACCTGTCTGCACATTTTTCATCCCCAGTTACTAAAAAAGACCCCTAAGTGGTCCGCTGTCACCCAGCTCATAAGGAACTTTAGACTGGAACTGACGCTTTGGAGAAAGACCTTTAGTAAAGTTCGGGGAAGGAAAGACTGATGGAATGAATGGAGTCTCACTCCACAGCACCCCCAGGGGCCCCCAAGATAGCACCTGGCAGGACTCTGACCAAACTACAACATCTGAGGAGGCGTTTACCTGCTTCAGCGTCTCCCGGGGGCCCCCGCGCCGCACAGTAACAGCAGTCCAAGAAGATGGCATAGTTGAGAATATTGAAGAGTAGCCCGATGACCCCAGCACTGAGAACCAGCAGTGGCCTCTCTGTCTTCTGCGGATCAATATACCTTTTGACAGCTTCCACCAGGATGCTGAACATCAGGGCCACTGCGAAAACGGAGTTGCCAAATGCGCCCACGACATCTGCCCGGAGAAAGCCAAATGTGCTTTTCCGGTGCTGCTGTATACTGCTGGCCCTGACGCCAAAAAGACCGATGATCATGGAGACTAAGTGGGAGAGGACCGCAAAAGCATCGGAGGTCAGCGAGAGGGAGTTGCCTATGTGGGAGATCACTAGCTCCATCACGAAAAGGAGCATGCTCACAATGCACATGAGGATCAAACGGAAACTTCTCCCTGAGTATCGCCCCATGGCGCTCTGCTGTCCCTCTCCTTTTCCTGGGAAGGCTGAGCTCTTAGGGGAGCAGATGTAGAGATCACAGCTCCTGGATAGCTCTCCCCTACAGCCTTTCAGCGCCTGTCATATTTGAAAATCACTTTTTACAGGCTGCTATAAAGTCATAAAACAGTTTAAAGGGCAATTAAGCAAGAGATGTCACGTGAGCGGGGACTTATGGAAATAGAAGACACCGACTTCCAGATATGAACTGGAGGGGCTTCTTTTGCTCATTTGTGTGTATCATTACAAAAGTCAAGAGCCTCTGTGTCTGAATTATGCACAAACTCATGTATGGCTATGGCCTTTCTAGATTCCACACTCCATGTTTGCAATAATCGCTGTGGCATTTTACATAAACAATCATATCTTGTCAACCTGGTGTGTGAGTAGATTTTAATTCTGTATACTGCATGGAACAGGGGATATTCTAGGGGTCAGTAAACCAGAGATTAGAACTACAGTAAGTGAAAGCCAAAAAACAGCTAGGGTGATTTTTTTCTTCTGCCTTGCACACTGATCTGGAATAAACAAGCACCCCACTTCCAAACCCTTTCCATAAATAAGACAAAAAAAAAAAAATTCTTCATGTTTAGGAAAGATATAATACCTTTAAAGGAGCTAAAGACATACTCCCAGTTAGTTTTAGGAAGAAAGTCAAATTGCAATGTCTTGATTTAACTAATGTAAGAAGACATTTTTGCTTTTAATATTATCTTCTGTCACGTATAAGCCTTAAAGGTTTACCAGTTCCCAAATATCTAAAACAACAGTAGCTGCTATTGTTTTGAGTAACTGCCTACAATCAATCCTTTAAAGAAATACAGATTGAAATGATTATACCCAATCTTAACTGAATTTGAAGTCTGACTGTGATGGCTAGCTTTATGCGTCAATTTGACTGGGTTTGCAGGTGCCCAGACATTTGGTCAGACATTACTGTGAGTGTTTCCATGAAGGTGTTATTGGGTGGGACTAAGTTGAATCAGTAGACTAAGTAAAACAGGCAACCCACTCCAGTATCCTTGCCTGGACAATCTCATGGACAGAGGAGCCTGGTGGACTGCAGCCCATGGGGCCGCAAAGAGTCGAGCACAACTGAGCAACCAACACATAACACACATACATCCTTAATGAGGCTGGGCTTCATCCAATCAGTTGAAGGCCTGAACAGAACAAATTGGCTGACTCTCCTGCAAGTAAGGGAAGATTCCTCTGACTGACTGCCTTCAAACTGGGACATTGGCTTTTTTCCAGCTTTTAGGCTCAGACTGAAATCTTGGCTCTTCCTGGGTCTAGCGCCTTTAGACTAAAACTAGACCATAGGATCTCCTGGGTCTCTGCTTGCCATGTTGACATTGGGACTTTCTCAGCCTTCATAATGGCAGGAACAAATTCCTTTTAATAAGTCTCTATTTGTATACATATCCTACTGGTTCTATTTGTCTGAAGAACTTAAGACTAATACACTGATTTTGACTAAAACATGACTACTTAGATGTAGCCCTAATAATTTCCTTGGCATCTCATAGTTCAGTTCGGTTCAGTAGCTCAGTTGTGTCTGACTCTTTGAGACCCTATGAATTGCAGCACGCCAGGCCTCCCTATGTATCACCAACTCCCGGAGGTCACCCAGACTCACATCCATCGAGTCAGTGATGCCATCCAGCCATCTCATCCTCTGTCGTCCCCTTCTCCTCCTGTCCCCAATCCCTCCCAGCATCAGAGTCTTCTCCAATGAGTCAACTCTTCGCCTGAGGGAGCCAAAGTACTGGAGTTTCAGCTTTAGCATCATTCCTTCCAAAGAAATCCCAGGGCTGATCTCCTTCAGAATGGACTGGTTGGATCTCCTTGCAGTCCAAGGGACTCTCAAGAGTCTTCTCCAACACCACAGTTCAAAAGCATCAATTCTTCGGCGCTCAGCCTTCTTCACAGTCCAGCTCTCACATCCATACATGACCACAGGAAAGACCATAGCCTTAACTAGGCGAACCTTTGTTGGCAAAGTAATGCCTCTGCTTTTGAATATGCTATCTAGGTTGGTCATAACTTTCCTTACAAGGAGTAAGTGTCTTTTAATTTCATGGCTGCAATCACCATCTGCAGTGATTTTGCATAAATCATTGCCAATTCAGGTGCTATTCTAACGGTGAGACTTCTAGACAACCAGACAGTGATAATTACTGCAGTCAAGGAGACATTAAGGTTTTTGGCCCAAAATAATGATGCTGCAAAGTGAGATGAAGGTAAAACAAAGGTGACAGCTCTGGGAACAGTGTGGGAGCAAGAGGTGGAAATGTTGTCATTTGGTGTATCTATTACACCCTGTTTATTTAACTTGTATGCAGAGTACATCATGAGAAATGCTGGACTGGAAGAAACACAGGTTGGAATCAAGATTGCTGGGAGAAATATCAATAACCTCAGATATGCAGATGACACCACCCTTATGGCAGAAAGTGAAGAGGAACTCAAAAGCCTCTTGATGAAAGTGAAAGTGGAGAGTGAAAAGGTTGGCTTAAAGCTCAACATTCAGAAAACGAAGATCATGGCATCTGGTCCCATCACTTCATGGGAAATAGATGGGGAAACAGTGTCAGACTTTATTTTTCTGGGCTCCAAAATCACTGCAGATGGTGACTGCAGCCATGAAATTAAAAGACGCTTACTCCTTGGAAGGAAAGTTATGACCAACCTAGATAGCATATTCAAAAGCAGAGGCATTACTTTGCCAGCAAAGGTTCGCCTAGTTAAGGCTATGGTCTTTCCTGTGGTCATGTATGGATGTGAGAGCTGGACTGTGAAGAAGGCTGAGCGCCGAAGAATTGATGCTTTTGAACTGTGGTGTTGGAGAAGACTCTTGAGAGTCCCTTGGACTGCAAAGAGATCCAACCAGTCCATTCTGAAGGAGATCAGCCCTGGGATTTCTTTGGAAGGAATGATGCTAAAGCTGAAACTCCAGTATTTTGGCCACCTCATGCGGAGAGTTGACTCAGTGGAGAAGACTCTGATGCTGGGAGGGATTGGGGGCAGGAGGAGAAGGGGACGACAGAGGATGAGATGGCTGGATGGCATCACTGACTCGATGGATGTGAGTCTAGGTGACCTCTGGGAGTTGCTGATGGACAGGGAGGCCTGGCGTGCTGAGGTTCATGGGGTCACAAAGAGTCAGACAGGACTGAGCGACTGATCTGATCTGATCTGATTAGACATCCAAGGTGAAACGCTAAGTAGAGAACTGGATAAGGGAGCCTGGAGTTCAGAGGACATGGGGATAGGCTGGGAATATGTGAACTTGCGAGTTGACAATACACAGATTTAGAAGTCAAAAGAGACCCAGAGATAACCAAGGAAATGAGAGAAAATACAAAATGAAGATATCAGTAGATAAGAGAGAAGGACCAGAAAGATGAAAGGGAAGCCAGGATAGTACAGTAGTATTCAAGAAAGAATGTGTATCAAAGAGGAGAGAACTAGCTGGGTCAAACGTTGAGAGGACAAGAAGCACTGCAGACTGGAAATGATGACTGGATTTAACCTTATGGAGGCCCCTGGTGACCTTAGCGAGAGGGCAAACCAAAGTGAAACAGTGACAGATTTTATTTTCTTGGGCTCCAAAATCACTGCAGATGGTGACTGCAGCCATGGAATTAAAAGATGCTCCTTGAAAGAAAAGCTATGACAAACCTGGACAGTGCATTAAAATGCAGAGACATCACTTTGCCAACAAAGCTCTGTCTAGTCAAAGCCATGGTTTTCCCAGTAGTCGTGTATGGATATGAGAGTTGGACCATAAACAAGGCTGAGCACCAAAGAATTGATGCTTTTGAACTGTGGTGCTGGAGAAGACTCTTGAGAGTCCCTTGGACTACAAGATCTAACCAGTCAATCCTAAAGGAAATCAACCCAGAATTAGAAGGACTGATGCTGAAGCTGAAGCTCCAATACTTTGGCCACCTGATGCAAAAAGCAGACTCATTGGAAAAACCCTGATGCTGGGAAAGATTGAAAAGGAGAGGGGCAGCAGAGGCTGAGATGGTTAGACAGCATCACTGAACTCAATGGACATGAATTTGAGCAAACTCCGAGCGACGGAGGACAGGGGAACCTGGCACACTGCAGTCCATGCGGTCGCAAAGAGGTGGACACAACTCAGTGACTGAACAACAACACGAATTGGGTTCAAGAGAGCAGAGAGAAGAAATTGGAGATGGCAAGTACAGATAATCCTTTCAAGGAGTCTTATTGCAAAGCAAAAGGAATATGGAGACAAGAAAGGGTATTTTTAGGCTGGGGAAGGTAACAGCACATTTTTAAGCTGATGGAAAGATCCAGTAGAGAAAGAAGATGTGACGATACATGGAGAGAGCTGCTGAAATGTCACCATTGAGGCAGCCAGAGGGGAGGAGTTATAGTGCACACGTGGAGGGGGTGCCCTCTGCTATGAGAAGAATGTTCATCTGTCTAAATAGACATTTCTCCAAAGACATACAGATGGCCAACAGGCACATGAAAAGATGCTCAATATTGCTAATTATTACATAAATGCAAATCAAAATGACAATGAGATATCACCTCATACTAGTTTAGAATGGCCATCATTTTAAAATCTACAAATAATAAATGCTGAAGGGGGGTGTGACTATTGGTGGGAATATAAACTGGTGCCACCACTATGGAACAGAATGTGGATGTTCCTCAAAAAGCCAAAAATAGAATTGCCATATGATCTAGCAATCCCATTCCTGGGCATATATCTGGACAAAACTGTAATTCAAAAAGATACATACACCCCCATGTTCACGGCAGCATTATTTACTATAGCCAAGACACAGAACATCCTAAATGTCCACTGACAGATGAATGGATAAGTGGTATATATTATATATACCTTTGAATATTAGCCATAAAAAGGATGAAATGCCATTTGCACCAACATGGATGTAGAGATTATCATATTAAGTAAGTCAGAAAGAGAAAAACAGATCCCATGTATCACTTATATGTGGAATATAAGAAAATGATACAAATGAATTTATTTACAGCACAGAAACAGACTCACAGACACAGAGAACAGACTTGTGTTTGCCACGGGGCAGAGAGAGTAGGGGAAGGAAGGACTGGGAATTTGGGATTAGCAGATGTAAACGCATACAGGATGGATAAAAACAAAGTCCTACTGGATAGCACTGTATGGGCTTCCCAGGTAGCTCAGTTGGTAAAGAATCTGCCTGCAATGCAGGAGACCCCGGCTCGATTCCTGGGTTGGGAAGATCCCCTGGAGAAGGGATAGGCTACCCACTCTAGGATTCTGGGGCTTCCCTTGTGGCTCACAGTAAAGAATCTGCCTGCAATGTGGGAGACCTAGGTTTGATCCCTGGGTTGGGAAGATCCCCTGGAGGAGGGAGTGACAACCCACTCCTGCCATGGAGAATCCCCACTGACCGAGGAGCCTGGCAGGCTACAGTCCACAGGGTCACAAAGAGTCGGACATGACTGAGTGACCAAGCACAGCACCGTACAGCACAGGGAATTATATTCCATATCCTGTGATAAACCATAATGGAAAAGAATATGAAGAAATATATATAACTGTCACTTTGCTATTGACATATAGCAGAAATCAGTGCAGTGTGTGGGTTAGTCACTCAGTCATGTCCAGCTCTTTGTGATCCCATGGACTGTAGCCCACTAGGCTCCTCTGTCCATACAATTCTCCAGGAAGAATACTGAAGTGGGTTGCCATTTCATTCTCCAACATAATATTATAAATCAACTATATTATTAAAAAACAAATGATAAATTTTTAAAAAAGAATATAGGTCATCTGAAATAGCAGAGAAGGTGGAAATGTGGACACTTGAGTGGGGAAGCTATGATGGGGGTTCTTGTGGGTCTCTTTGTATTGTCTCTATCTTCTTAGTGAAATAGACATCAACATGATTAACCAAAAGTCAGAAAGGGGAAGTAGTGAGAATCCGAAGGGAGAAAAGCTCTGAAATAATTGTTCAGAAGAGTGAGAAAACGAATGATAGAAGGAAAGATAGTACAATTACATATTGCATGCTCAGGTCAGGGGCATCCAACTCTTTGTGACCCCAGGGACTCCAGCTGGCCAGGCTCCTCTGTCCATGAAAATTTCCAGGCAAGAATACTGGAGTGTGTTGCCATTTCCTACTCCAGGCGATCTTCTGACCCAGGGATCAAAACTGCATCTCCCCTGTCTCCTGAATTGGCAGGCGGATTCTTTACCACAGTGCCACCTGAGAAGCCAATTACATATTTAGTACACATAAAGTAATGTCAGTGTTAACACTGTCACCAGTCTGTTGAACCCCAAGCTCCTTACTCACTCCACAGGTGTTTCTTAATCACAAAATTTGGTTTTGGTGACCCTATTACGTAAGACTTTGTTGTTGTTGTTCAGTTGCTAGGTCATGTCCAACTCTTTGCACCCCCATGGGTGGCAGCATGACAGGTTTCCTGGTCCTTCACTATATTCTGGAGTTTGCTCAAACCCATGTCCACTGAGTCGGTGATGCCATCCAAGCATCTCATTCTCTGTCGTCCTGTCCTCCTGCCCTCAATCTCTCCCAGCATCAGGGTCTTTTCCAATGAGTTGGCTCTTCGCATCAGGTGGCCAAAGTATTAGAGCTTCAGCTTCAGCATCAGTCCTTCCAACGAATATTCAGGGTTGATTTCCTTTACAATTAACTGGCTTGATTTCCTTGCTAAACCAAAGGATCTCAAATAGTCTTCTTCAGCACCGCAATTTGAAAGTATGCATTCTTTCGTGCTCAGTCTTCTTTATGGTCCAACTCTCATTTATATCTGTACATGACTACTGGAAAAACCATCAGATCAGATCACATCAGTTGCTCAGTAGTGTCCGACTCTTTGCGACCCCATGAACCGCAGCACGCCAGGCCTCCCTGTCCATCACCAACTCCTGGAGGCCACTCAGACTCACATCCATCCAGCCATCCAGCCATCCAGCCATCTCATCCTCTGTCGTCCCCTTCTCCTTCTGCCCTCAATCCCTCCCAGCCTCAGAGTCTTTTCCAATGAGTCAGCTCTTCGCATGAGGTGGCCAAAGGACTGGAGTTTCACCTTTAACATCATTCCTTCCAAAGAAATCCCAGGGCTGATCTCCTTCAGAATGGACTGGTTGGATCTCCTTGCAGTCCAAGGGACTCTCAAGAGTCTTCTCCAACACCACAGTTCAAAAGCATCAATTCTTCAGTGCTCAGCCTTCTTCACAGTCCAGCTCTCACATCCATACATGACCACAGGAAAGACCATAGCCTTGACCAGGCGAACCTTTGTTGGCAAAGTGATGTCTCTGCTTTTGAATATGCTATCTAGGTTGGTCATAACTTTCCTTCCAAGGAGTAAGCTTCTTTTAATTTCAGGGCTGCAGTCACTATCTGCAGTGACTTTGGAGCCCAGAAAAATAAAGTCTGACACTGTTTCCACTGTTTCTCCATCTATTTCCCGTGTAGTGATGGGCCCAGATGCCATGATCTTCGTTTTCTGAACGCTGAGCTTTAAGCCAACCTTTTCACTCTCCACTTTCACTTTCATCAAGAGGCTTTTAGTTCCTCTTCACTTTCTGCCATAAGGGTGGTATCATCTGCATATCTGAGGTTATTGATATTTCTCCCGGCAATCTTGATTCCAGCTTGTGTTTCTTCCAGTCCAGCATTTCTCATGATGTACTCTGCATATAAGTTAAATAAACATGGTGACAATATACAGCCTTGACGTACTCCTTTTCCTATTTGGAACCAGTCTGTTGTTCTATGACCAGTTCTAACTGTTGCTTCCTGACCTGCATACAGATTTCTCAAGAGGCAGATCAGGTGGTCTGGTATTCTCATCTCTGTCAGAATTGTCCACAGTTTATTGTGATCTACACAGTCAAAGGCTTTGGCATAGTCAATAAAGCAGAAATAGATGTTTTTCTGGAACTCTTGCTTTTTCCATGATCCAGCGGCTGTTGGCAATTTGATCTCTGGTTCCTCTGCCTTTTCTAAAACCAGCTTGAACATCAGGAAGTTCACGGTTCACATATTGCTGAAGCCTGGCTTGGAGAATTTTGAGCATTACTTAACTAGCGTGTGAGATGAGTGCAATTGTGCGGTAGTTTGAGCACTCTTTGGCATTGCCTTTCTTTGGGATTGGGAAAACCATAGCTTTTTTTTAAAAAAAAAACAAAAACCATAGCTTTAACTATACAGACCTTTGTCAGCAAAGTGATGTCTCTGCATTTTAATACGCTGTCTAGGTTTGTCATGGCTTTTCTTTCAAGGAGCGTCTTTTAATTTCATGCTGCAGTCACCATCTGCAGCGATTTTGGAGCCCAAGAAAATAAAATCTGTCACTGTTTCCACTTGTTCCCCATCTATTTCCCATGAAGTGATGGGACCAGATGCCATGATCTCAGTTTTTTGAATGTTGAATTTTAGGTCCGTTTTCTCACTCACTTTTTTTCACCCTCATTAAGAGGCTGTTCAGTTCCTCTTTACTTTCTGCCAATAGAGCTGTATCATCTGAGACTTATTTAATAGAATCTTTTTATATCATTTCAGTACGATTGATGTTCCAAGCTCTTCAATTTTTCAGTCAGGTTGAACGAAGCCACTGGTTTAACATCACCTACTGAGCCCCAGACATGTGTTTGTGCCTGTTATTCTGAGCCTGATGGTTTGGCAGAATGGGGTGGATCGCACTCCCCAGCTGCTGCCATCTCAACGGCAGGGCTGTTACAGGGTCACTTTGGCAGGGATCACCTCACGATGTGTCCGTGTCACCGTCACTAGGCAGTGGCCTCCCACACCCAGTCCATCTCCTTGTCCACTTGATAGCCTGATTTTTCCATCTGAGATAGAATCGTTTTGAGGAGAGGAAGCCAAGAAGAGGAAAAAACATGTTCAAGTCTCTACTGTCTGCTCTAACACTTTGTACATTGCAGGCACTCAATTCATTAAAGATATAAATGGCTAGCACTTTGCAGACGCAGTGAAACTGACAAAGGGCCAAAGATATGTTTGAAAATAACAGGGCCGGGGCAGCTGCCTCCGCAGATCCCTGATGCTCCCGGCAGCCGCTGAGCACCAGAGTTATGTGTTTTGGTTGTTTAGCTGCTAAGTCGAGTCTGACTCTTTGTCAACCCCATGGACTGCAGACCTCCAGACTCCTCTGTCCACAGAATTTCCCAGACAAGAATACTGGAGTGAGTTGCCATTTCCTTCTTCAGGGGATCTTCCCAACACAGGGATCGAACCTACACCTCCCGTATTGACAACCAGATTCTTTACCACTGAGCCACCAGAGAAGCCCTTCAGTGTAGGGAGACAAAGATTTTTCCTTTTATTTACAGGGCAACAATGGAGAAACAGACATAGAGAGTAGACTTATGGACATGGGGAATGGGGAGAAGGGTGAGATGTATGAAAAGAGTAACACGGAACTTACATTACTATATGTAAAATAGATAGCCAACGGGAATTTGCTATATGGCTCAGGAAACCCAAATAGGGGCTCTGTTATCAACCTAGATGGGTGGGATGGGGAGAGAGATGGGAGGGAGGTTCAAAAGGGAGGGGATATATGTATACCTATGGCTGACTCATGAGGTTAGACAGAAAACAGCAAAATTCTGTAAAGCAATTATCCTTCAATAAAAAATAAATGTTTTTGCTTTCCGCACACTAAAAGACAATGGCTGCAACTTAAATACAAAAGAACTCTACAGTTAAATCCACAGCTTTATTCATCTCACTCATGTATCAGTGAAAAATCACCAACTATCCAAAAAATAGAAGTTATATAGTTATATAACAGATGACTAATATTTATAACGAAAACCAGCTGTAAGTAGGGTGGTATATCCAGACTCAAATCATAATGCCTCTTTGCTTGCCTTATGGAATGCTCCACTGCTGCTGACCTCGCCACTAGCAGCCAAATGAGTTGCCGTTACTGTCCAATTTGCATGAAGGCTTCACGTGATTTACTGACATAATTAGGAACTATTCTAAACACACCATCATGGATGAACTAGAGTTTACTAATACAGGATCTACACCAGAAATCGCAGTGAGTGGTGCCTGCAGTAAATATACCTTGACCTGTTTTCTTTTTGAAAACCATGAATATTAGGCGCACAATCACTTTCCTGTCAGTCCTGTATCTAGCTAGTGACTGCAGTCTACAAGGAGAAAATAGTGATTGTTTCTAAAAGGATATTGTTTGTAGTCAGGTTGACATACCTTCTTGAAAAGCACCACTGTGCTTAAAACATTTGGTAAAGTTTTGATATTTTAGCTGAACCTCAATTTAAGAAAACAGCCAATTTATCACACATAGATTTGGGGTTAAGGGTTCCCTTCTTAACATAACTGCTTTCTGGAGAGCTCCTTTAAGTAGTGAACATTTCTTTAAAACAGCAAAGGTCAAGCTTTTCTGTGACTGGTTTTGCGGATCTGAAGCTTCAAACAATAGCATGGGATCTATCTGTCTGTGTGTCAGAGATGGCCATAGAACAAAATGCGGGTAGTCTTTCAACTACTTTTCAGGCTTTTGTCAGGGACTGGCAAAAACATAAAAAATATCTTGTCCTTCAAAGCAAGGGTCCCCAACCTCCCAGATCTAATGCTTGATGACTGAGGTAGAGCTGATATAATAACAAAAAGTGCACAATAAATATAATGCGCTTGAATCATCCTGAAACCATCCCCTATTCCCTGGTTCATAGAATTGTCTTCCACCAGTCCCTGGTGCCAAAAAGGTTGAGGGCTGCTGCTTTAAAGCATTTATTAATTTGCAGACAAAAAACAAACTCCTAGGCACCAAGGCAGTTACTGTTAACTAGAACTATATATCCGAGGAGTAACTTCAAGTGACCCTGCATCACTGTCGTTAACTAACACTAGCAATTATTATGTGCTCAGTGTTCTGAGTACTTTATGAGGTAGAGTAACTATGATATAGATATTGGACTTCTCCAGCTGAAGGAATAGAAAGTTTACACAGCTACTAAAGAGTAGAAAAGCAAGATAAAACATCCTGAACTGCCATATATCAATAATAATTCTGAGTACAAAAATATGTCTTAACACCTATCTCATTAAGCTAGGCATCTGAAATTATGTTCTACGTAATCTGCTTTCCTATGATAATTTCTTACCACTTCAGGAGAGTTTTGTTGTGTTCTCATGCACAGTAGATACTTTGAAAGGCTTTGCATGTTTTTCCTTCTGCCTAGATTGTCCTTCCTCTTCTGTTTATTAAAATTCTATTCACCCTTCAAAGCACAGCTCAAATTTCAAGTCCTTTTTTGGAAACTTTTCCCTTTATATTTACCACCAAGTGATGGAGCAGGGCTCTGAAATAAGGAGATAAAGCAAGTAGACAAGAAATGGGGAATGAAAGGCATTGCAGGCAAAGGGCCAGAAGTGAGAAATAGTGTGTGGTTTATAGGGAATCCCAAATGGTGAGGTTGCAAAGGACTCTACTAGACTGGTTGAAAAGGAGACTAAACAGATAGGCTGAACGGAAAGAGACTACATTTTATCATCCTGTTAGCAATGGTGAGCTACGAAAGGATTTTAAGGGGAAAAAAAAAGTCTCAACATATTGTACTTTAGGAAAAAAGAAAAAAACACCTGTGGGAATGTGGAATAGTCTGGCCTGGAGATGAAACTGGAGGCAGTAGAGTGATCAGTGTAAGAGGTAACAGGTGAAAAGGTGACCTTGATGTTGAAAGGAGGGACCCAAGAGACATCAGAGGTAACAGGAATAGGTTTCACAGCCAACTAAGTGTGGCTGATGGGGTGCTGGAGAAGCCAACCAAGAGGACTCTCAGGGTTCTAGTTTAAGTGACTAGGTCCATTTTCATAATGCTAATCTTTCAGGCAGGAAATACTGTATGCAGGAGCAACAGGTCTGGGAGTACAGTGAAATGAGGTTTTTGAGACAGGTTGACTTGAAATGTTGATCCAACACTCAAGAAAACCCAACATGCAGTTGGGATGGAGGGCTAAAGCTCAGTCTGGGAGAGAAAACTGTTGGGAGTCATCATCCTATTAATGCTACTTGAAACCACAGGATGAGATGAGGCTGATTAAGGAACAGGAGAGTAACCAGGGGCTTCCCTGGCAATCCAGTGGTTAAGACTCCGCCTTCCAAAGCAGGGGATACAGGACAGATCCTTGGTAGGGGAGCGAAGATCCCACATGCCTCTCAGCCAAAAAACCAAAACACACAACAGAAACAATATTTTAACAAGTTCAGTAAAGACTAAAAATGGTCCACATTAAAAAAATAATAATTCTTAAAAGAAAAAGAGGGCCAAGTATGGACACAGCACACCGATGTCTTAACAAGCAGGCCAAGGAAAGGAAGCCAGCGGAAGACACATGATTAAGAAAAAGATGGACTTTCCTGGTGGCACAGTGGATAGGCATCTGCCTGCCAATGCAGGGGACATGGATGGGTTCTGTCCCTGGTCCGGGAATGTCCCACGTGCTGCAGGGCAACTAAGCCAGTGCACCACAACTTCTGAGCCAGCTGCTCTACAGCCCACGAGACACAGCTACTGAGCCTGTGTGTCGTAACTACTGAAACCCACACACCGCAGAGCCACACACGACGACTACTAAAGCCCACGCTCCACAACAAGAATAGTCCCCGCAACGAGAAGGCTGAGCAATGCAACGCAGAACAGCCTCCGCTCACTGCAACCAGAGAAAGCCTGAGCACAGCAACGAAGACCCAGCACAACCAAAGAATAATAAAATACATTTTTAAAAAGAAAAGAAAGAAAGAAGAGCCAAAAGCAAGAGGGCAAATCGTGAGAGTGATTTTAGTGGAGAGGCAGGGCGGGAAGAGCAACGTTTTCTAGCAGCAGAGCTAAAGCACTGAGATGCGGTAAGACAAGGAACTAAGAAGTCAACTTGAGGCAGAAGTGGCGTGTGACCTCTGTGAGAACAGAAGTGTGCGGGGCGGGGAGGGGATGGACAGGTGCAGAAGCAGGGTGAGTGAGTAAAAGCACAAAGCTGGAAGTGGAGGTGAGGAGGGCTTATCACTCTACTAAATCATGACTGGTGTTTTAAAGACCCCACAGTAACCCGGAAGAAATTTCAACAGATTTCAAGAGAAATCTCTTTTGGGACATCTGTGGTTGTATTTTACTTTTTAAACAGAAAGATTAAGGGCAATTTTAAATTCCAAGGAGTTACGAAAAGGAAGCACTCCAACATGGAACAAATGGGAAATTGGTGATGCACGGTCTGAAACAAGAGGGCTACATGGAGCAGAACGGTTAGAATAACTGTGGCATAGAATTAAGGTATTTCAGAAACAAATGAATACATGAAACAGTATTAGTTCATGATATTTATTACTGGGGCTGGTTACAGAAAAGTTTTTTTTCCACTGTTGATTTAGGCATAAGAATAGGTATTTGTCTCATGTAACTTCCTTTTAGAACTTCTATTTTTAAAAAAATCATAAAACTGTCTCTATCTGGGAAGATTAGTATCAGTTCTTTTTTTAAAAAGTGAGGAGGGTCGGAGCTGGGGTTTTGTATGCCTCAATAACTACGACCGAACAAGGTGTAGTACTTGGCAGGGTTTTTTCCACACACACACTTGGCTCCCGGCGGCAGCTCGCAGAGTGGTTTGAAGGGGATGCACAGGCTTTTAGCTCCCATTGAAGGAGCACCGGGCTCAAGATCTTGATCCCTGAATTAAAAACAAATAAAAAATCCATTCGTTTATATCATGCATTTCTATTCTTTTTCACTGCAATACCTCATAGGTTTTACCTGTTAAACATAATTATCTTACCTGGCAGTGGTCTTTTTGATCCAATCTTCACAGTCAATTTCCCCACAGAATGGAATCTGAGCAATCTAACAAGAAAAAAAATGTTCAGTATTTACAACTCCTTCCATTCTATACAAGGAACATTGAGTTTTGCATTAAACCTGCAAGCAAAAAGGACAGGCCTCCCAGTCCTTTTCAGGCCATGACACCTTGCAAACCTACTAAGAACTTTGCTCAGAGATGCCCGAGATAGGAAAGAAATGTTTTCCACCATCCCAAACCCACACTTCATGTAACATCGGCCCATAACAAAGACATCTTTGTAATACACTTAAATGACTAAATAAACTGGCTGCAACATAGTGCTGAAGAGAAGGAACAAAAAATGAATTTCAAATCATCCTCATTTCAAATCTGCACTGCCGCCTGCTCTACCTGGCTCCATGGTTATCAGGAGGATGGAGAAGACAAATAGTAAACTGATTTTCAGTGAAAGAAAGTGTGAGTTGCTCAGTCCTGTGCAACTCTTTGTGACCCCATGGACTGTAGCCCACCAGGCTCCTCTGTCAATGGGATTCTCCAGGCAAGAATACTGGAATGGGTAGCCATTTTCTCCAGGGGATCTTCCTGACCCAGGGATGGAAGCCAGGTCTTCTGCACTGCAGGCAGATTCTTTACTGTCTGAGCCACCAAGGAAGTTCATATAATTAAGTACATAATTTTAATTTTATATATAAACAATATAAAATTAATTATTAGATATATAAATTAATAATGTAAAATCTAAATGTAGAAACTCTACAATGAAAACTGAAGAAAAAACAAGCCTACAGATATAAGAGCTGAACTAACAAAGTTAATTCCCTGTATTGAAACTTACTAAATCACTAGCATTTACACAAACAAAAAGCATGAAAAAACTGAACATTCTTAAAAGTATTATTTAGAATTTATTCTAAAAGATAGAATGGGGAGGAGACCTTAATCAGTCACTAATTATGCAATGATATAAATACTAACCCAAATACAAAAATTACAATAATAAATTTAAATTTAGTTTCTTAGAAATTTTATTTTTGTTAATGTGCAACACAAAGCTATATTTTTTATAATATTAACAAATTTTACAGTAGTCTTATTTCTTTGCACTAAGAAAAAAAAAATCACTTAGACTTGAAAAGGTATTTCTAAAAAATTTTTTTTAATTTAAAACGGTAAAGCATGTAAACAAATTCAACCAAAGTTGTTATTAGGTGTATTTGGACTCATAAATGATAATTTTGTGAAAAACAAAAAACCAAAAGATTGAATTCCTTTTAGCCTCAAAGCTTTTGCTAAGATCTGAAATTTCTTATTATTTATGCACATAATTCATTAATGTGAAAGGAGAATACACATTTTTAGGTGATTTATTCAGCCATAGAAAGGTTTTTATCTTTCATTTTTTCTACATCTATATTTTAAAAAGACAAAATCTTTTGCAATATATAGTTTCTTGAACTCTTCAGCAGAAATGTTACTGATGAGAAATAGTAATGTAATAATAGAAATAATGATCAACAGATTAATGATATATTTACAAGTATATGTTACATATAAATGACATCTATTTTTCATTCAATTAAGACCACCTACTTGGAAAAATCTACTAAAATCAAGTCCTTCAAATCATTTATAAAAAAAATTTTTTGTCATTTATACCAACAAGGAAGGGTAGAAAATCAAACTGTCACTTACATTCAAGTTCCAAAGATCCCTTCCTCCTTCTCCCCTCCCAGTAAATCCAATTTTATTTACCACAGCTTCAAAACTGGCTTGACAGTCAGCATAGCTAAGCTGACCAACAAGAGGTGAGATGGGAGATGAAACTGACTACTGAATACAAGAAACAACAGTTGTTTTGGTCTCTATGTGATCTTTGGACACACAACCAAAATACTGTATTCTGGTTCAGGACAGATGTTGAAATCTCTCCAACAGCTTATCTAATATTAGAATATGATTCCACTAATATCTGCTGAGATTCATTTCTTTGAAAGCAGTGGATTAACTGATAAGTTATTCTATTGATTTATTAACTCTTATGCAATGTCTTTTAATAGACTTTACTGTAAGAATGACTGCAGATTCATTTTGATATATGGCAAAACCAATACAATATTGTAAAGCTAAATAAAATTAAATTTAAAAAAACATAAAAAAAAGAATGACTACCATATTTATATAATAAAGGAAATCATAAAATTCAATATTTTATGGAACAAAAAAATTATGAAAAAGTAAATAAATCACAGTGGAAGAAAAAATATACACAGTGTCCATTCTCAGGCAAAAAGGCTAGAAGAAATAGAAATCTGAAATATGTACTTTGAAGTCAAGTGACAAATGATGGAAATCAGAAAGGTGGAAGATTACCAAGGCAAAAAACCAAGAATAATAGAAGGCTAAATACTATAGAATTATAGATCAGAAGGGGATTTTGATACTACTTTGTACTTATTTTTCAGATTAGTAAACTGACAGACATATTAAGAGGTTAATGATCACAACCAACTAAAATCTTGTCTTATACACTCAGTATGAATTTTTTAAAAAGATATAGAGAAAAAGTACATTAAACTGAATCAGAAGAGAGACTCAAATTCTAATACTAGGCCTGCTGTTGTATGGCTTGGGGTAATTCATTTAGACTCTGGCCCGTGGCTTTCTCATTTATAATCTGGGGACACAGAACAGGCTGTATAAGTAAACATGTATACCAGAATACTAAAGTTCATAAGTGATTCATTCCAGTAATTAATAATTTTACAAACTGAAACCTCTTTTTTATGAAAATTAAGTTTTGGCTGGAACATCTGCATATACAAAGCACACAAAACTGATAAAACCTTAAAGAGCCATTAGGAAAATCTGTGCAGTTTTATGGAATCCAGTAGTACCCACTCATTCTCAAAAACAGGCTTAGAAATGAGTAATATTTTTCACTCATTATTCAGAAAGATCAATCAATTAAGATCTGGGTAAGTACAAACAGTGAGAGATCAGAAACAAACATTCCTTATTTTAGGAATCTGCCCATTACATTTCTAAAACTAAAATAATGTTTACTTTAGGAACTTAAGCTGAGAAAACAAAATGAAATTTTTCAACAATGAAAATATTAGGGGTCATACAGAATGAAACTCATTCAATGAGCCTAATGAACATGAGAGAAAGCTTTTATAAAATTAATTCACAGTGTTATCCAAAAATGGCAGAATATTTTACTGCTGCAGGAAAGTCAATGGAAAACAGAAGCTGAATAATATATAAACTTTATGTGACAGGCTTTGAAAAAGGGATTAACATGATACATAAATTCAATGAGTCTTAAAATACCACTCACTGAAATATGTTTATATTAAAAGATTTTCAGAATCCTCTTACCTTCCCAGAATCGAGCTCCTTCTGGAAGTCCTCCATTGTATTAGCCACAACCATATGAGTCTTAAGGTCTTCAGAAGCCCTATCAAGTAATTAGAATACATATTTTTTTTTTACTAATAAACTAAAGCACGCGTTAGTTCAGTTGTGTCCCACTCTCTGTGACCCCATGGATGGTAGCCTGCCAGGCTCCTCTGTCCATGGGATTTTCCAGGCAAGAATACTGGAGTGGGTTGCCATCTCCTCCAGGAGATCTTCCCGACCCAGGGATCAAAGCCGCATCTCCTGCGTTTCCTGCACTGTCAGGCAGATTCTTTACCACTGAGACACAGGCTACCCAGAATTAGAAGTGAATACATATTTTTTCTTACTAATATGACAAAGTTTTTTTTTAATGGCATAATTTAATGAAAGAACAACTTGGAATTGAGACAAATTCCACATGAACCTCAACTTTGTCTCCAGCAGTGACAGTGAACTTCATCACTAGTTATTAGTTTGTCATCACTGCATTATTGGAAACATTAAAAAATTTGCAAAGCACACGCAGCTAACAATTACTTTTGTCATAGTCATTAAATATCTACTGATCAATATTCTAACTCCTGGCTTTACCACTTATTACCTACCAGAGTCTAGGTTATTATTTAAACTTCTCTGGTCTTAGTTTTCCCTTCTACAAAATTGGAAAAATACTCAACTAACCACCATATCAAATTATTGTGAGAATCAAACACAAAGGCATGAAAATGTTTAAAGAAGGAAAAAACACATAAATATGTATTATTCAAGCTATTTTTACATACTCTGTAAGTCTTCTGTAAGAACCTCAGGTTCCAGAAATGGAATAAATACTATTCTCTTCCACACTCACAGTCACACATCACATGAGGAGCACTCACAGGTGGGGACCAATGGAGAGAAGGCATATGTTTCTTTTCTGAACCTCAGGGCTAGACTGTGGGAACCCTGATCATGACTATTCGCTGTCCACCAAATCTATTTCCGTTTCTTCTGACTTTTTTGCAGTGAGGTGGGTGGGCCCAAGTAACTAAGTTACAGCCAATGAGATACAGAAAGGAATATGCCACTTCCAAGGCTGAAGCCTTAAGGAAGGAAAAAAAATGCACTATTAATGTAAGCAACTTACATTAATAAATTTACTGAATTAAAATGTCAATACACAGACGTAAAGAACAGACTTTTGGACTCTGTGGGAGAAGGTGAGGGTGGGATGATTTGAGAAAATAGCATTGAAACATGTATATTATCATATGTGAAACAGATCGCCAATCCAGGTTTGATGCATGAGACAGGGTGCTCAGGGCTGGTGCACTGGAATGACTCTGAGGGATGGGATGAGGAGGGAGGCGGAGGGGGGTTCAGGATAGGGTACATATGTACACCCATGGGTGATTCATGTCAATGTATGGCAAAACCCACCACAACATTATAAAGTAATTAGCCTCTAATTA
The DNA here is from genome assembly GCA_935064755.1 of Tragelaphus eurycerus. Taxonomy (NCBI): domain Eukaryota; kingdom Metazoa; phylum Chordata; class Mammalia; order Artiodactyla; family Bovidae; genus Tragelaphus; species Tragelaphus eurycerus. The sequence goes on from CAKXYN010000003.1 coordinate 17,435,704, forward strand.
AAATTTTTTTAAATGTCAATTAAAAAGTCCTGTTTTTTAGCCATTAAAACAGTGTCTTTTCCAACCAGGGGTGTACATCTGGATCACACAGAGCATGTTAACAATACAGATGAGCAGAATCTATCTTAATAAACCATGAATCAGAGTCTGCAGGTATAAGGTCCAGGTATTTTGCTGTTCCCAAAGCTCCCAGGTGACTAAGAGAATCTCTGGAGAAGAATCACTGCGCTGAGAGCACTATTCAGGCGACAGCAAGGAAGACAGGCAGCTTTCTAATCTTGCGTCTCTGACAGTATCTCCTGTTCTGAGTTCAGATGAGCTTCACATATATTATGCATTTGTTGGCCAAATAAATCCATGAAAGTCATCCTCAAGAGACATATTATCATTCGCATTTTAAGGCAAGCCAGCCAACAAAAGTTCACTTGCCCACCATCACATAAAAGCACCAAAGCCAAGGCTAAAACTGGTTCACTCCTTATGTGCAAGATTTACTGAAGACGAACATGAATCAGACACAGTATTAGAGGATAAACAAGGAAGGTGCAGGCAAGGCCCCCCACCCCAAACTGAGCCTCTATCCCCAGTGGCCACAGGTCTTCCTCTCTGCTTCAGGTGGACAGGAAAGAAAATAAGGTGCCACCCATAGGCCCCCCATCTTCTAGTGACTCTGCCTTGAGATCTGTGATTCTAAAAGTTCCCCCTCCAGAGGTCAGGGCAGCCTCAAGCCTTCCCATCACCCAACCCCCTTCAGGAGGTTCTTCGCCTTGGTGACATATTATCACCACCAGAGGGCGTTTACTACTTAAGGTGCCAGGCCCTCTGCTGCTGCTGCTGCTGTAGCTTCAGTCGTGTCCAACTCTGTGCGACCCCACAGACGGCAGCCCACCAGGCTCCTTCATCCCTGGGATTCTCCAGGCAAGAATACTGGAGTGGGTTGCCATTTCCTTCTCCAATGCATGAAAGTGAAGTCGCTCAGTTGTGTCCGACTCTTAGCGACCCCATGGACTGCAGCCTACCAGGCTCCTCTGTTCATGGGATTTTCCAGGCAAGAGTACTGGAGTGAGGTGCCATTGCCTTCCCCACCAGGCCCCCTAGGCCAATTAAATTAACACCTCTCAGGGAGGATCCCAGGCACAGGTAGTTTGAAAAGCTCCCCAGATGCTGCTAATGTGTACCCAACAAGTGAGAATCGATGTTTCTGCCCCTCAAATCTGATGTATCATAAAAGCCTGGATCTAAAATGAATCCAAATCAGTCAAAGGGACAGATAATCCATCACTCCAAACCCAATAGGGAGCAGAAAGCATATAGAAAATAACCACAATATGATCCAAAAAACCAAAGAGAAAGGCCAATTAAGAACCATGGGAGTTCGGAGGGAAAGATGACTTCCCATGGGAGCAATCACAGATTCCTTGGTAGAGATCTCAAAGGCTGAGCACAATGAGAAGATGGGAGACACAAGCAACTCTAAGGAACTGACCGGGTAAAGAGGTTAATATGGATGTCTTCCAAAATAGCATGAAGCTTCGTCTCAGCTTCATTTTCAGCAATTGTCAGCTTTTCTCCAGTGTCTCGTCTGACAGCTACAAACTGACAGTTCTTCATATCACGCGGCCCAACTTCGAGTCTAATCGGGACTCCCTAGAAAACAAAAAAGCAGGGGAAGATGACACATGCACATCTCCAATTGAATAAACAGACTGATGTCATGGCTTTACCTGCCATAAATCATAAATATACGAAACACAAAGACAGATGCAAACCATTTTAAAGAGAGGGTAATATTCCTGATATACTTCAGAAACCTATTCCAATGAGAAGCCATAAACCTAAGGAAAGAAGGTTTTGCCCAAGTGGCTCTGAGCTGGGAAAGAGTTTAATGGGAAAACACGAGGGCAGCTGTCCAGCTCGGTGCTCCTAACTTCTCTCACATAACAGCACACATGGAAAATCACACTTGCATGACACACGGGGATAAACACAGTAGGCTCCTTGGCACATCCTGGACTCATTCGTGGCACATGGTGTGCTTTGGTGGGAAGGCCCTGGCTCTGGCTGCTCTACCTTGAGCATCAGAATTACTGAAGGACTTGTCAAAGCACATACTGCTGGGCTCTGCCACCCGAGTTTCTGATCACCGTAGGTCCAGTGATGGGGACCGAGAATTTGTAATCCTATCAAGTTCTAAGATGGTAAAGAATCCATCTGCAATGCGGGAGACGTGGGTTCTATCCCTGAGTTGGGAAGATGCCCTGGAGAAGCGAACTGGCTACCCATTCCAGTATTCTTGCCTGGAGAATTCCATGAACAGAGGAGCCTGGCGGGCTACAGTCCGGGGTCGCAAAGAGTTGGACATGCCTGAGTGACTTTTCCCTTCACTTTCACCAAGTTCTCCCGTGATGCTGAGCTGCTGGTCCTGGGACTGCACTCTGAGAACCACTCCCCAGGAGCCCAGGGTTTTTACAAAGGAGCTTAAGGAGCATATGCAAGTTTAAGCCTTGTGGATGTTCAATCCTTGTGAATCCACATAATGAGTTTGCCCTGAGTGGATTAAGGCTTAAGAGAGAGCCCACTTTTAGGAGCTAGAAACTTCCTGACAAATAAAACTTTAACACGTTTTTCTTTTTTGAGTGAATGATCCTCTATAATCATTTTGAATTTAAATTAGGAGCCTGTCTACACAGTTCAGCTGATCAGTCGTCCCCCAAACGAAAGCCAAAGGAAAAAATGTAAATTTTACTCTAGAAAAAAAAAGATTTACCCGCTAGAGAAGACTTACTTTATAAAATAACAACACTCTGGAACAAAATACTGTATACTTTCACATTATTTTATTGTTTCCCTTTATTCATCCAATGTATACATGCGTTCATGGACCGCAGCCTTGTCTAACTCAGTGAAACTAGGCCTGCCATGTGGGGCCACCCAAGATGGACAGGTCATAGGGGACAGGTCTCACAGAATGTGGTCCACTGGAGAGTGGAATGGCAAACCACTTCAGTATTCTTGACTTGAGAACCCCATGAACAGATGACTCATGTGAAAAGACCCTGATGCTGGGAAAGATTGAGGGCAGGAGGAGAAGGGGACAACAGAGGATGAGATGGCTGGATGGCATCACCGACTCGATGGACATGAGTTTGGGTGGACTCCAGGAGTTGGTGTTGGACAAGAAGGCCTGGCATGCTGCAGCTCATCGGGTCACAAAGAGTCAGACACGCCTGAGAGACTGAACTGAACTGAACTAAACTGATATACATGTTAAGAAACAGTGTTAAGTGCAATGAGATTTTAAAAGATAAATAAGAAAGAGATCCTGTCCTCAAGAAGCTTCATGTTCTGCAGGGTAATTAAGGCATGCATACAAATAATAAAAATCAGTGCAGAAAATCAAAAGTGGGAGACTACCCTCAGCAGGAAGAGAGAAGAAAAGTTACTGGAGAAGGCAAAAGTTAATGAGTAATCATCAAAACAGAAGAACGTTCTATAAAATAACTGACCTATATTTACAAAAATGTAAATGCAATGGATGACAATGAAAGGCTGAGGAACTACTCCTGATTAAAAGAAACTAAAAAGACATGACAATAAAAATGCACTAGGACTCCATCCTATCCTGGGCAAGGGAGGGCTGGGACAGACCAGAGGAAGGCAAAGGAGAGGCCCCAAAGTGTGGAGGACTGTTTTTTACCTTTCAGTCCAGTTAGTAGCAAGGGATAAGTTTCTTTCTGGTACCTTGGGCAAGTACAAATGGGTTTAGACAAGGTATTACTGAAATCACACACTTGATATTTCCAAGTAAGTAAAAAAGACTGCAATTAAAAGGAAATTTACACAACTTTAAAGTCTTTATTAAAGGTAGGAGAGTATGTAAAGGAAAAAATATATCACAAAAGGAAAGCAGCATCAATATAACTACTATCCTTCAGCAGAGATTTATCTGAGGGGCCATTTAAACAAATAAAGAGATAAAGATGAGCAACTTTGGGAACCCAACATGCATTAATACTGAATAATCTCAGTATGGCCAAGACTGCATATTTGAAAGCCTGAACCTGCAACCTCACTACCTCTTCCCATCCACTGCCTATAACATGAGCTTATAAATTCTCGACTCCTAACTGCTAGTTCTAACAAGATTTCCTGTTTCATCATTAATAAAAAGTTAAATCCCAGAAGTCTGAAAAATGGAATAAAGAACACAGACCACCTATTAATGACTGTGCAATAAAAGTTAAATCAAAAACATTAAACCAGAATTTAGACTAGACTTGAACATACAAAGTAAGAATGAACAAACCACTGTCAAACTGTGGTGTGAAATTCCTCTCTGATTAGCTGCACCAATGACAGCTATTAATATCTGGTGTCCATGCATCATGATTCTGATAGTCTTACTACTGAAATAACTTATTTTATGAATTCTTGATATAAACATTTTAGTAACAACCATAGGGGGTTTGTTAAACATAAACAAAGTCTTCAAGTTCATTTTTATTCAAACAACAAAATTCCAAATTGGGAGAGTGGGAGTAAAATATGCAATGGAGTAAAATATGCAATGGAAGACTTTACCTTGAGTTCCCAGTGATTGAATTTCCAACCTGGTGAGTAATTATCTCGCAAATCAACTCGAACTCGAATATTGACACTGAGTAACCGCCTTCGATAATCATTGCATTTTGCAAGTAGAGCATCTCTGTCTTCTTCAGAAAGTGCATTTGTGATGCCACAGGGAATAACCACCACCTAGAATCCAGCGTGATATCACAAATTTATACAAAGCAGCATCATACAAAACTAATGAAGTCACAATCACCAACTAGTACTCACAATTCAAAACCTCCAAGAGACTGTAAATCTTCACAGCAATCAACTTCTGTGGTCTACACAGAATATACAGCAACGAGCTGCATATTGTTTGTCCATGATGAATGCATTTTTGTTTCTCATTTAACCCATTATAAATCATTTCAAAAAATAATTTCTACAAGTTTTATAAAGTAGGTAGAAAATTTTAAAGGGCAGAAAACAGTAACATGAATAATACACATAGTTACACAACACTGAAATCTAGACTGTATTCTGTGTTGTTTCCATCTTAGCAAAACCTTCCTGAATGACATTCAGAAGAGCACACTTTTAAATTTTCTTCACTAAATATGGCTTGAATTTTATAGAAGAAATGATGACCAGGAATACTTTCCTCACCTGAACACAGGCTACACGGGGCGGTAACACTAAGCCCACGTTGTCCCCATGAACCATGGTCATCACACCAATAGTTCGAGTTGTCAGGCCCCAGGAGTTCTGATAGGCAAACTGCTTCTCTCCTGCTGTCTTTGGATCTTCAAAAACGATTTCAAACATTTTAGAGAAATTCTGTCCTAAATGATGTGATGTTGCTCCCTAAAATAGAGAAACACATCTTTTAACAACCTATCTTGCCTTTGAAAATAACTACTGTTAAGACCACACACCTTAGCATGACACTAGATCTGCTTTGTCTTCCCTGATTTTTTATGTTAAATGAGCTTTTAAAGCATAACTGATACAAAAAAGACTAAGATTAGTAAAAAAAAAAAAAATTCTATCAGAATTAATACAGAAGACAACTATTATACCTCTTCTGCTGTGGGCAGACCCTTTCATAGGAGTAACTTTAATTACAAAGGTTTAAAAAAATATATCCATGTTCTGGTAATTCAGGATACAAGCTTGACTTAACTGACATCGGAGATTCGGGGGGAATGGGACAGATTGGCCTGAAATTATAATATGACCTAGAAGCGTGTGATATATTGGATTTTTTTTTTAAAGAGTCTACTTCTCTGATGGCAGAAGAAACTTATCAGGTTGGCCATGGCTACGCTTTCAGTCCCCTAGGAATCCTCTGTGGCAGTCTGATACCTGGATGGCTCTTCCACTGGCAGATATAAATGCTTCCACTGTAGTGGTGTAATCTCCTCCTGCAAATTTCTCCTTTTCAGTCTTTCTTCCCTTTACAACAGGAATTGCCAGGAGTTCCTCATATATCCGAGCATATAAGTCAAGTATCTGCAAAACCTGTAATGTGTTAAATGTAAAAGTGTTCAAATTTATGCTATATTTATTGGTTACAGATTTATAAAAACTGTACTATTTAAAACTAACTGTGGTGGTGAAAACACTTCAAACAACAAAAATGTTTTTTCTTGGAAAGGTTAAAGCAGCCAGTGTGAATTCATTGAGAGAGACAAAGCAGAACTCAAAGAAATGGAGCATTTTTCTAAATTAATTTTTACTGGAGTATAATTGCTTTACAATGTTGCATTAGCTTCTACTGTACAGCAAAGAGAATCAGCTGTATTATTTCCTCTTTTTCCTTCAGATTTTCCTTTCCATTTAGACCACCACAGAGCACTGAATAAGGTCCCCTGAGGTATACAGTAGGTTCTCATTAGTTATCTGTTTTAGAATAATTTTTAATATACATAAATTTAGAATATAAGAGAAAAATGAATGCTTATAAAAGACACACAGTAACCTGGGTGAAGACATCCTGAAGAATAATTAATTTCACCCATGATATTATAATAATTTCTTCTATACACTGAAGTCCAAAACTATTTTCATCTGAAAATTTAAAGCAGGACATTTTCGAATAAAATTTCAATAAGCAGTTCCTTAAGTTCATGCTCAGACAGTAAAGGATGTGCCTGCAATGCAGAAGATCCAGGTTCAGTCCCTGGATCAGGAAGATTCCTCTGGAGAAGGGAACGGCAGGCAACCCACTCCCATACTCTGGCCACGAGAATAACATGGACAGAGGAGCCTGGTGAGCTACAGTCCATGGGGTCGCAGAGAGTCAGACATGACTGAGCAACTAACATTAACACATTTGAATGAACCTGTTTTTAACTTGAACAGGTGATATGTAAATTTTAAGGAACAAAACAACTTATATCAGAAAGCTGTCTTATAATGTCAGTTCGAGATCAGACCAAATTTCAACTTAGTTATTTACTGAATGATTACTACTATGTAGATAATAGCACTGCATTACTCACAGCTGGGGGAGGCGGAGGGGATGCATAGTCTGGACAAAGAATTAGAACAGAATTAATATGGAACACAACTTTTATACCTCTTCTGCTGCCTCTTCAAATGTAGCAAAGGCACTGTGCCCTTCCTGCCAGAGGAATTCACGAGTACGTAAGAAAGGCTGAGGGTGCTTGAACTCCCAACGCTGGAAGAGGCAAGAACACAGTTTGATCGTTAGAGCATTTCAATTTTTAGTGACAACTTTATGTGGTAAGCAATCAGAAATCCTAATTGTGATCCAAAATAATCAGTATTTCAAAAATGCTTTCATATTCCTAATCCTTTGAATATAAAAGTAAGGGAAAAAAATGTGTTTTTTTTTTAAATGGCTAAGAAGAAGAACTGTAAGATGGGTGTGCACCTACCACCACGTTGCACCACTGGTTGAGCTTTACGGGCAGGTCTCTGTGGGACTGCACCCACTTCGCATACGCAGGATACATTACTGAAAAGACACAGGGAAGCATGGCCAGTTAGTCATTCCCCCTGAAGGCTGTACTGTTAAACCAGCAACATAAGAGGAACTAAAACGCTGTATCTGTGCAGGTGAGTGAACGGTACTGCAGTTCATAAAGTGGATTAGTCAAGGAAAAACCTGACCGTATTTTATGTTCTTCACAATGAGATTGACATTTGACAACTTCTCAGTGTTTTGTTTCTAAAGACACTAAGTGAACATCTTACAGTATATACTATGTTCTATATTATTTGCATTCATTATACTGTTCAATCCTCACATTCAACCCATGAAATAAATATCATCTCAGTACTGAAAATGTGGAAGCTGAGCTTATAGAAGTTAAATAACCTGCTAAATGCAGCAGCTACCAAACTTTACATTAAATCTATCTGCTGTGTCTACCCAGAGTCTGAAAGCTCTTGCCATGAACTGATAATTTAAGTGAAGACACTTGTCTTATCATAGCCTATTCAGGATTATCTACAATTAATAAAACAAAAAGAAAACTTTGCCAATCTGCCTTGTGGAAAAAAAAAAAAAGTTGGTGTCATAATTTTAATAATGCATCATTATTAAGAGTATCACTGAAAGTATCAAATAAAGAGCAAACAATCCCTAGCTCTAAAGATGGATAAGCACTTTGGAAGACACTGACAAGCCCAAAGGCTCGAACTTTCCAAGCGGTATTCCCATTTATTATGTGTAGTTTTAGGAAAACCATTTATCCCATCAGAGAGCTTTTTTCTTTAACCTGCAAAATGGAGATAACAGTAGCTGTCTCTACTTTCCTAACTACACCATTGTGAGAATAATACAAGGTGTAAATGAAATCACTTATTAACCTATAAAAACTCTATATAAATGTAACATGAAAATGACTAATTTCAAGTCAATATGGCATAAAACACTTTTATAATTTTATAATCAATTCTAAGAATAAAACTTCATGGGAAGTTCTAAAAAATTATAGCATGAAATTAAAAATGATACAAGTGGTTTTTTTTTTTAAAAAAAACAAAACAACAAACTTTATCTGGATGACAAAGAGCTCCACAAAGCATACTGTCAGAGAACAAAATTCTATGCCACTCAAATCTGCACTCATCTTTATCAACATTCATTAAACTTTGTATCATCAACAGGAATTACAAATATCACAAAATAAAAGGTGAAACTCAACTCTGGAAGCTGTCTCTAATGTTCAATGAGCTTTTCTCCTGCGTTCCAACGCCCACCCTCACCTGTTTCACTGGTAGGACGAATGGCAATTGGTTCTGCCAACTCTGTTTTGCCAGATCTTGTGACCCAAGCAACCTAGCAACATAAAATCATTTTTCATACATTTTTTAAACAGCACTTTAGAGAAAGAACACAGATGTAGGCAAATTTCTATTTCAAGTTTTGCTATATCAATTAAGCAAGTTAAAATAACCACTACTGTTCACTGTGAGAAAAGGTATTTACTGTCTTTATAATTTTTATATTTTATACTATAAAATCATAATATTTTATAAATTATAATTTATACTGTATTTATAATTTTTACTGAAAGGTAAAAGCCAGTTAATTAATTAATGTAACCAAAAGAATCATGATTTACACTGATGAAAGAAATATAACTTTTTTTAATGGCTTTACATTTCTCTAAGTTGAATGCTATAACCTGTCTTTTAAATTACTATTCAAGTGTGAATTGAAAATATACTTCTGAGTTTATAAGAGAAAACTGCAAACATAGATAAAGCAGGCTAATTTACCTCCGGGGCAAAGTCAGCGATGTGAGCCTTCTCTTTCTCTAATGCACCTTGAGACACAAACATGGGGAAATAGCAGTTTTCAACACCGAGTTTCTTGATCTCAGCATCAAAAAAGTCCTTGATGGATTCCCAAATGGAATATGCCCAGGGACGAAGGATATAGCAGCCACTTACATCATAGTATTCAATCATTTCTGACTTTGTGATGACCTTTTTAAAAGAAAAATGCATTCTATGAAGCCTAAATTGAACCAAAACTACAGTGTAAGTGCCAAGAGTATGACAGTCAAGCTTCAAGTCTGGAGGCTTTCCCTGCTGGTGAATCCTCTTAATGTGCATGTAAGGTGGATCTTTCTAGATCCTTCTAAGAAACAAGAGTGCTCTAAATTCCTAAGACTTGAATTCTAATCTTGCTTCTGCTGTTTTACTGTTTTGTTACTTTGGACTAAGACTTTCACCTCACCAAAAAACAAAACAAAAATAAAATAATAACTATCTCATAGATCTACTTCTCGGTTCAATACTTTCTGTGAGCATGCTTTGAAAACTGACACATTACATGACTACACTATGGATTACTAAAGGCATTATACATTATTACTCTGTATCTGGATTTTAGAATCTAAATGTAAGTAGCCTTTGAGAAATTTAAAAGAAGAAATCAACTGAGCCCATACTCACTTGAGAATACCAATCTGCAAGATTGTCTTCTTTTCTGGCCTCAAGACCCAACCTGTATATATAAAAAATAAAATATAAATCTCTTCATCCAGCAACTGCTTTGAGGCTGAATAGAAATGAACCCTGAAACTTCAAAATGGCTTGTTTTCCTTCAGTATGAGTTATTTCTATGTTTGTATCTCTTCTGTATTCATCCATATATTTTTATCCTAGAAAATAGCTTAGTCATTTCTTAAAGGGTAGTGTAATACTGTCCACAAAAATTAGCAAAGCTAAGCCTAACCAAAAGCTATGATTTTAATGCAGATGTTCCTTTTACAAAGTTCTTTATAAGTTACCTTATAAGTTCTTTATAAAGTACTACTAATTTGTAGTAAAGACAGAATTTATTCTCACTAAAAAATAAAAAGAAGTTTTTGCCAATCTCAATCCAGATAAATTAGAGTAACATCAGTGTCTCACCGTAACCTGTAGTAAAAAACAATGGCTATATGTATATACATATGTCAATACATAAATGTGTATATGTGTGTGTATATATATCCTTACATGTTCTAAAGTTTTTAACTTCAGTCAATAAAAGTCACAGAGATACATGCTTCCAAAATAAATTAGGTCTACAATAAAAAACTATTCTAGGCGATAATCTTTTTATTGAAACACTGACAATTATTCAGCAAACTGCAGTCTTAAAATTCACACAGAAAGTCTACCCAATAGTTATGTCTTATAAAAGGTCCATCTTTTTAGAGTTTATTGGCTTACTGGCTTAAAAGCTGAATGTATTTACATTTGAATTCTCCATTTCTCACTTTGACACATCTCAGCAAAATGTCTACATGAAGTCTGGCCCTTTCATAAGCAGTCAGAAGGTAAAAGGTAAAATGTTCTGTTCTCGTCTCTACTATTCTATAATTCTAATCACCCAGTCAATGCACAAGAAAAGTCACAGTTATATTCTCTTGTTTAAAGAAACCTGCGTATGCCATGAGAGATGAGAGGCAGGATTTGAAATTCAGCTAAAAAAATCTTAACACCAAAATATCTCTAAGTAGTAGCTGCTAACATCAGCTTAGCTTAAGTTTAGCTTCGAGAGAACCTCACATAGAGTTCACACTAATTTTGGGATGGGGATAATGGAGGAATCTTATTCTTCACATGGATTGGAAATATCGAAACACTGTCTATTCCACAGCGGGTGTCATCTTTAAACCAGGTTTGTTTCATATTTAACCAACCATTTTAAAAACCTATTTCAAATGAAGTTCTCATTTAGTCCTTACAAAAGATTTTCATTTGAAAAATCTGCTAAAGTACAAAACAATATGTATAGTTAGGTTAACAGTTGTGTTAAAGGGAGGAAAAAGAAAAAGAAAAAAATAACATTTTTGCTGTTCAGTTGCTAAGTTGCGGACAGCCAACTCTGCAATTCCGTAGATCACAGTATACCGGGCTTCCCTGTCCTCCACTGTCTCCTGGACCTTGTTCAAACTCATATTCATTGAGTCAGTGACGTTACCCAACCATCTCATCTGTCGCCCTTGTCCTTTTGCCTTCAATCTTTCCCAGCATCAGGGTCTTTTCCCAAAATACATACATATGTATATATTTGTTTTTACTTGTGTAAGCAAATGAAAATCTCTTGATGGATAGAGAACAAACTAGTAACAGTGGTAACCACTTCACTATGGTGGTAGGAGGAACTGGGAAAATGGGAAACAAGCATAGGAGTGAGACTTCACTGAACTTTTTATATTCTAAGATTCTTGAACCAAGCAAATGCATTTGTTCCCATTTAGGTAACACATTCTTAGGCCCTTGAGACAGTGGAGGACAGGGAAGCCCAGTGGAAGACAGAAAATGAACAGAAGCTATCTGCTGACATTATACATTTAGCATTCTCCAATTTAATGTGATAGTCAAACTAACCAAAAAGAAGTTTTTTTTCAATAATTAAAAGTTGAATTCATCTAAAACTTTGCTTCACTTCAACTGAAGTTCTCGTTTTATTACCTGGTCTGCTTCTTAGGCCCTTGTCCTTCCCCTGCTCCATTTGGTGACAGCTCACTTCCTTGGTTTTTAGAGGACTCTTTCTTTTGGCTGTCATTTTGCTTCTGAGGCTTATTCTGCTTTTCAGATTTATTTTCTTTTTCTTTCTTTTTCTTATCTTTCTCCTCAGCCCCAGTGGCAGAGATAGGCTTATAATCTACTCCTGTCAGAGACCTGTATTGTGCTTTCAGCTGAAGGAGTTCTTGCACAGCTGTATCTACTTGATCCTTTAACAGAAGAGGAAAAAGAGAAGAGAGCATTTAATTCCAATCACTACTTAAGCACCAATGTCCAGTGTTTTACAAGTAGATCTGAAAACACAAAGGCAGAGGGTATGGGCTAGTGGTTAGTATATGTTATATAAGAACAACATGAAATTGAAATGAATAAGAGAACATGATAAGTAGAGACAGAACTGGAAAAGTTACTAAAAAATTGTACTATAATTGCTCTGTTTAAAGAACAGTCGCTAACCACATGTAGCTACTTAAATTTAAATTTAATAAAACTTAAAATTCAATTTCTCGGTCACAATAGCCCCATTTCAAATGCTCAACAGTTCAGAGGCTAGTGACTACGGTATTGGACAGAACTGTCAGAAGACATTTCTATCATTTCAGAAAGTTCTACTGGAAAGCACTAGACACAACATGTATTCTTCAATTTAATATGAGCCTTTAAAGGACAGAAGTTGAACATTTAACAATTATAATGACAGTAATCAAGCTTCTATATTACTGGTTAAACTTCAAAACCTGTAACAATTGTTTTCCACTCATGTGAATTTCTACCAAAAAATCCTCCTATGGTATAATACAACAAGCACAAACTACCCCAAAAGTTCAAAGTAAAAGCTGCCAGTTGAGACTGACAGAGCTTTAGGAGTATGAGTCACACAAACTGTACACATCAAGGGTCTCCACTATGCCAGGCACTGATAGATACAGGCCTCTATTCTTACAGCCAAGAGAGACAATAATTAAAATATAGTGTGTTTAAGTTGTGGATGTGACGGCTGATGAAAAGTAAAGTCCAATACTCCATTGGAACCTGGAATATTAGGTCCATAAATCAAGGCAAATCGGAAGTGGTCAAACAGGAGATGGGAAGAGTGAACACTGACATTTTAGGAATCAGTGAACTAAAATGGACTGGAATAGGTAAATTTAACTTAGATGATAATTATATCTACTACTGTGGGCAAGAATCCTTTAGAAGAAATGGAGTAGCCATCATGATGAACAAAAGAGTCCAAAATGCAGTATTTGGATGCAATCTCAAAAATAACAGAAGGATCTTTACTCATTTCCAAGGCAAACCAATCAATATCAAAGAACTCCAAGTCTATGACACGACTAGTAAAGAAGCTGAGGTTGAATAGTTCTACAAAGACCTACAAGACCTTCTAGAACTAACACCCCAAAAAGATGTCCTCTTCATTATAGGGGACTGGAATGCAAAAGTAGGAAGTCAAGAGCTACCTGGAATAACAGGCAAATTTGGCCTTGGAACAAAATGAAGCAGGGCAAGGGCTAACAGACTTTTGCCAAGAGAACCTGCTGGTCATAGCAAACACCCTCTTCCAACAACACAAGAGAAGACTCTACATATGGACATCACCAGATGGTCAATACCGAAATCAGACTGATTAAATTCTTTGCAGCCAAAGATGAACAGACTCTATACAGTCAGCAGAAGCAAGACCAGGAGCTGACTGTGGCTCAGATCACGAACTCCTTATAGCCAAATTCAGACATAAATTGAAGAAAGGAGGGAAAACCACTACATCATTCAGGTATGACCTAAATCAAATCCCTCACGATTATACAATGGAAGTGACAAATAGATTGAAGGGATTAGATCTGAGTGCCTGAAGACTATGGACGGAGGTTCACAACACTGTATAGGAGGCAGTGATCAAGACCATCCCCAAGAAAAAGAAATGCAAAAAGGCAAAATGGTTGTCTGAGGAGGCCTTACAAATAGCTGAGAAAAGAAGAAAAGCTAAAGACAAAGGAGAAAAGGAAAGATATACCCATTTGAAAGCAGAGTTCCAAAGAATAGCAAGGAGAGATAAGAAATGCTTCCTCAGAGATCAATGCAAAGAAAAAGACGAAAACAACAGAATGGGAAAGACTACAGATCTCTTCAAGAAAATCAGAGATACCAAGGGAACATTTCATCTAAAGATGAGCACAGTAAAGGACAAAACTGGTATGGACCTAAAAGAAGCAGAAGATATTAAGAAGAGGTGGCAAGAATACACAGAAGAACTATACAAAAAAGATCTTCAAAACCCAGATAACCATGATGCTGTGATCACTTACCTAGAGCCAGAAATCCTGGAATGTGAAGTCAAGTGGACCTTAGGAAGCATCATTCTGAACAAAGCTAGTGGAGGTGATGGAATTCCAGTTGAGCTATTTCAAATTCTGAAAGATGATGCTGTGGAAGTGCTGCATTCAATATGCCAGCAAATTTGGAAAACTCAGCAGTGGCCACAAGACTGGAAGAGGTCAGTTTTCATTCCAATCCCAAAGAAAGGCAATGCCAAAGAATGCTCAAACTACAGCACAACTGCACTCATCTCACACACTAGCAAAGTAATGCTCAAAATTCTCCAAGCCAGGCTTCAACAGTACATGAACCATGAACTTTCAGATGTTCAAGATGGATTTCGAAAAGGCAGAGGAATCAGAGATCAAACTGCCAACATCTGCTGGATCATCAAAAAAGCAAGAGAGTTACAGAAAACCATCTACTTTTATTTTACTGACTATGACAAAGCCTTTGACTGTGTGGATCAAAACAAACTATGGAAAATTCTTAAAGAGATGGGAATACCAAACCACCTCACCTGCCTCCTGAGAAATCCGTATGCAGGTCAAGAAGCAACAGTTAGAACTGGACATGGAACAACAGACTGGTTCCAAATGGGGAAAGGAGTACATGAAGGCTGTATATTGTCACCCTGCTTTTTGAACTTATATGCAGAGTACATCATGAGAAATGCTGGGCTGGAGGAAGCACAAGCTGGAATCAAGATTGCCGGGAGAAATATCAATAACCTCAGATATGCAGATGATACCACCCTTATCGCAGAAAGTAAAGAACTTAAGAGCCTCTTGATGAAAGTGAAAGACGAGAGTGGAAAAGTGAGCTCAACATTCAGAAAACGAAGATCATGACATCTGGTCCCATCATTTCATGGCAAATAGATGGGGCAACAGTGGAAACAGTGAGAGACTTTATTTTTTCGGGCTCTAAAATCACTGCAAATGGTGACCGTAGCCATGAAATTAAAAGACGCCTGCTCCCTGGAAGAAAAGCTATGACTAACCTAGACAGCATTTTAAAAAGAAGAGACATTACTTTGTCAACAAAGGTCCGTTTAGTCAAGGCTATGGTTTTTCCAGTGGTCATGTATGGATGTGAGAGTTGGACTATAAAGAAAACTGAGCACCGAAGAATTGATGGTTTTGAACTGTGGTGTTGGAGAAGACTCTTGAGAGTGCTTGGACTGCAAGGAGATCCACCCAGTCCATCCTAAAGGAGATCAGTCCTGGGTGTTCAATGGAAGCACTGATGTTGAAGCTGAAACTCCAATACTTTGGCGACCTGATGTGAAGAGCTAACTCATTTGAAAAGACCCTGATGCTGGGAAAGATTGAAGGCAAAGAGGAGAAGGGGACGACAGAAGATGAGATTGCTGGATAGCACCACTGACTCAATGGACATGAATTTGGGTAAACTCCAGGAGTTGGTGATGGACAGGGAGGCCTGGCATGCTGCAGTCCATGGGGTCTTAAAGAGTCAGACACAACTGAGCGACTGAACTGAACCTAGACAACATATTAAAAAGCAGAGACAGTACCTTACCAACAAAGGTCCATCTAGTGAAAGCTACGGTTTTTCCACTAGTGTGTATGGATGTGAGAGTTGGATTATAAGGCAAGCTGAGTGCCCAAGAATGCTTTTGAACTATGGTGTTGGAGAAGACTCTTGCTAGTCCCTTGGACTGAAATTCCAATCCTTTGGCCACCTGATGCAAAGAACCAACTCACTGGAAAAGACCCTGATGCTGGGAAAGATTGAAGGTGGGAAAAGAAGGGGACGACAGAGGATGAGATGGTTGGATGGCATCACTGATGCAATGGACAGAGTTTGAGTAGGCTGTGAGAGTTAGTAATGGACAGGGAAGCCTGGCATGCTGTAGTCAGTGGGGTCACAGAGAGTCGGACACAACTGAGTGACTGAACTGAACTGAAGTGTTATGTCAGAGAACAGCAGAGTTCCATGAGCATGTCCAGTCAACCCTACTCGGTGGGAAAAGGATCAACAAACGATTCCCTAAAAGGCAGGATAAAAGAGTTGAGAACTAACATTAAGAGTAGAAGTTAACCAGGTGTTTTTGGGCAGAAAGTGTTGCAAACAAAGTACCCTGTAATGTACAAAACAAAAACACACAAACGTAATGCCACACCAACCTTAGAAGCTTTTTCAGCTTTAAGTTTTCGAACTACTTCTCCTTGAGAAGCTACTTTGTCGAAAAGTAGTTTGGCTTCTGGTGTTTCTGGACCACTAGGCTCAGAGCTTCTGGGTGGACTTGAATCTGAACTTTGAGATGATAGGGGCTGACCAGGAACATACTCCTTCCCAGTTTTTTCTTTATACTGAGCTTTTAGGGACAGTAAGCATTCCACAGCTTCATTTACTTTAGCCTATGAGAAAAGGAGGAAAAAAGACAAGTATTTAATGCTTTCTGAAATTTCTATTAATATTAAAAATCATTAATTACTGCCAAAATATCCCTGTAAATAATCATCATGAAGAAATCCAAGCACAAAGGAGTCAAATAATCAGCCTCAAGTAACACATCAAAGCTAAAGAAAAGTTAAAAATATAAGTATCATAAACCTATATACAAATCATAAAAATAAGCATAAATGTACATACACGTATAATACTGTAACTTTTAACTTCATATATGTAAACAGACAAAGTAGAGAACATCCAAGCAAACTGTCAGCTTCCAAGACCTGGGACTGTAAATAGTGGAGTCAGAATTTACAGAATCAGAATTTGCCTGTACAAATTCTTATTTTCTTCAGCCCATTAAACAGACACAAAATATACCACTAGAAAAAACCCACACTATGAGCTCACCTAAAGAATAACTACATCACTCTTCAAAATTTACAATGAAATGAAGAGTATATGTTGAGGTTTTAGATATTCACTTCATATACATATCAGCCTCTGATACTTCAACTTAATTATGAGGAAGAAGAATGAAACACTCAGCCAAAATGAAGATTCTTGTGACTTCAGCAGAGAACATCAATGCAGGCCAAGCTGGACACTTCACCTGAATAGAGACACCATCTAACCCCAGACTATACGACATACTTATACTGTATACTCTACCACTGGAAAGCCGAAGAATCAAAACAGAGAAAAAGTGCCTCCCAATTAGCTTATGCAAGTTTTACTACTACATTCTAACAATGCTCCAAATAGCTAAGAACCACCCAAGAGAAACAGAAAGAATGCTAAGATGGGGTCAAAGAGAAACAGGAAGAACCCATGTATCTTCAAAGAATTTGCATCAACAAAATATCAAATGACACTTCCTTGTCCAGCTATTTATGATACGATTTTCCTGCCTGTTAGAGTGCCGCAGCAGGTATCACAGAAGTGGGTAAAAGGAGAAACTGCAAAGAGTTGGTTGTCTGATTTGTATTTCTGACCTGTCTCTTGTTTATACCGTCTTCAAAACTGGAAGTGTTTTCAAAGCAAAATCTATCTAAGAAAAAAGAGTTAATCAGACATATCAGAATTGAGAAAAAAAAAAAATCTTCCATCAGCTAAAAGAAAGAACATAAGAGAAAAAGTTAAGGGACTTCCCTGCAACCATTTCTACAAAAAGACGGCTATGTGAAAAAAGTTCCATTTTACATTTTAAGCAGGTGTTGACGACAGTTTGAAGTCAGATGGCACACATTTCTCAAAGGAAAAAACCCTTGTGTGGCAAAGGAGAAAATTAGTATGGGCAAAGCACTTCATTACTGAACGAAATATTCTAAAAGACCAAAATTATATATACCTCTCCAATTGGGAAATGGAATAGTCTAGATGTCTAGATAATCTACTCAGATTATTTTTCAAAACGGTGAAATCATACTACTTGCTATGCAGTCTTTTCTGATGATTTAGAAGGTAACCAAAGATTCTTGAGAGAAAGAGAATTAGAAGCATAAAATGTAAGTCACCATCATTTTATGGCCTATTTACTCTGTACCAGATACGATGTTAAGCGTTTTTAATGGACCATCTTAGTTAATTCTCTAAACAATCCTCACCCATTTTATATATAAAAAAAGAAAAGTTTAGAAAGATAAGGGACCAAACCCAAAGTTACACAATAAGTGGTAGAGCGAGAATTTTAATCTAGAGTTTATTCTAGACACAGGGAACCCCAAACCCCAGAATCTAATACCTAATAATTTGAAGTGGAACTGATGTAATAATAATAAAGTGCACAATAAACGTAATGTGCTTGAATCATCTTGAAACCATCCCCCTACCCCCCAGTCCATGGAAAAATTGTCTTGCATGAAACCAGTCCCTGGTGCTAAAAAGGTTGGGCACTGCTGTTCTAGAGTCTTGATCTTAAGCACTACAGTATGCATCACATTACAGAAAATATGAGACAGTGATCTAAATTTAAAAGGTAATTTTAATCCTACTAAAAAGCAAGAGAGTTCCCGAAAAACATCTATTTCTGCTTTATTGACTATGCCAAAGCCTTTGACTGTGTGGATCACAATAAACTGTGGAAAATTCTGAAAGAGATGGGAATACCAGACCACCTGACCTGCCTCCTGAGAAACCCATATGCAGGTCAGGAGGCAACAGTTAGAACTGAACATGGAACAACAGACTGGTTCCAAATAGGAAAAGGAGTACATTAATACTGTATATTGTCACCCTACTTATTTAACTTATATGCAGAGTACATCATGAGAAAAGCTGGGCTGGAAGAAGCACAAGCTGGAATCAAGATTGCTGGGAGAAATATCAATAACCTCAGATATGTAGATGATCCCACCCTTATTGCACAAAAGTGAAGAACTAAAGAGCATCTTAATGAAAGTGAAAGAGGAGAGTGGAAAAGTGGGCTTAAAGCTCAACATTCAGAAAACTAAGATCATGGCATCTGGTCCCATCACTTCATGGGAAATAGATGGGGAAACAGTGGAAACAGTGAGAGACTATATTCTTGGGGGCTCCCAAATCATTGCAGATGGTGACTGCAGCCATGAAATTAAAAGACGCTTACTCCTTGGGAGGAAAGTTATGACCAACCTAGATAGCATATTGAAAAGCAGAAACTTTGCCAACAAAGGTCCATCTAGTCAAGGCTAAGGTTTTTCTAGTAGTCATGTATGGATGTGAGAGTTGGACTATAAAGAAAGCTGGGCGCCGAAGAATTGATGGTTTTGAACTGTGGTGTTGGAGAAGACTCTTGAGAGTCCCTTGGACTGCAAGATCCAACCAGTCCATCCTAAAGGAGATCAGTCCTGGGTGCTCATTGGAAGGACTGATGTTGAAGCTGAAACTCCAGTATTTTGGCCACCTGATGCCAAGTTTTCATATGAAAAGACCCTGATGCTGGGAAGATTGGGGGCAGGAGGAGAAGGGGACAAAAGAGGATGAGATGGTTGGATGGCACCACCGACTCAATGGACATGAATTTGGGTGGACTCCAGGAGTTGGTGATGGACAGAGAGGCCTGGTGTGCTGGCCTGGCGTGCTGCAGTTCATGGGGTCACAAAGAGTCGGACACACACGACTGAGCAACTGAACTGAACTGAACTGAATCCTGCTAATGTGCCACAAAAACTGCTTTTTTAAGAGAGATCTGTGATTGTTACTTGAATATGTCTCATAGAATGAGAAAAAATAATTTCTTTTAATATTTTAATTTTCTGCATTAAAAGACATTTACAAAGCAGAATTGGATAATACTACTCAGTACACAACTACACAACAGCATAATGTAATAAGCACTTGTTAATAGATTTTAAGTCTTTAATGGACAAAGACTGTTCTAAACTTACTTAATGTGCCAACACAGACAAAAACAGACAAATAAATAAGAACGTTAACAGCCTACTGAAAAACCTTCAGTAAAGGTTTAAGATGGGAATTTGAGGAAAAACAACCCTGAGAGTAAGATATTAAAATATGACTGAAAATGGACAAAGTGGATGAGAACACAGCTGGTTGGAATACATGAGAAGTACACAAACTATTTTTGCAGTAGCCACTTGATGGAAACATTTCCCCAGGGAAAAAGTGGGGAACTTTAATAAAAAGTTAACCAATTTTAAAATAGTAAGAACAGCAACAACAAAAATCAGCAAGAATAGAACCTCTCAAAATGGCCTTAGCACCTCAA
This sequence comes from Tragelaphus eurycerus, assembly GCA_935064755.1. Taxonomy (NCBI): domain Eukaryota; kingdom Metazoa; phylum Chordata; class Mammalia; order Artiodactyla; family Bovidae; genus Tragelaphus; species Tragelaphus eurycerus. Next base: position 17,456,204 of record CAKXYN010000003.1, read on the forward strand.
TGATCAGTGGGAAAAAAGGTTTAAAAAATACTTTTTAAATACAAGATATTGTGAAACAAAATGCCACAACTCCAGAAGTAAAAGGTGACCATCATCCCCACCACATAGGCGAGGTTTGACAAGACCAATTATGAATTATTTTTAAGAATATTTTTATGTGGATCATTTTTTAGGTCTTTATTGAATCCGTTACAATTTGCTTCTGTTTTTTATGCTCTGTTTTTTGACTCTGAAGCATGTGAAATCTTAGCTCTCTGACCAGGGATCAAACTCACACACCCTGCACTAGAAGGTGAAGTCTTCTAACCACTGGACTGTCACAGAAGTCCTGTGAATTACTATTTATATTTAATGTAGTAATCACCTGAATTTGCTGCCATTTATTACTCCAATTTTAAAAATCCTCAACTATAAATGTTCTAAAAACTCTTAAGGGATAGGTCAGAAAACTTTCTGAATAAAGGGCATGGGACAGACAGTAAATATTTTAGGCTTTGCAAGTCTGAGCTACCCCCACGACCGAGGAAGGACGGCGGTGAGGACTGGCGCACTAAGCACGGCCGAGAGGAGCTACCCCACGACCAAGGTCAGGAAGGGCGGCAGTGAGGAGATACCCCTCCTCCAAGGTCAGGAAGGGCGGCGGTGAGGAGAGACCCCTCATCCAAGGTAAGGTGTGATGGCTGTACTTTGCTGGAGCAGCCGGGAAGAGATACCCCACGCCCAAGGTAAGAGAATCCCAAGTAAAATGGTAGGTCTTGCAAGAGGGCATCAGAGGGCAAATACACTGAAACCATACTCACAGAAAACTAAGCAATCTAATCACACCAGGACCACAGCCTTGTGAACCGTGAACTTCCTGATGTTCAAGCTGGATTTAGAAAAGGCAGAGGAACCAGAGATCAAATTGTCAACAGCCGCTGGATCATGGAAAAAGCAAGAGAGTTCCAGAAAAACATCTATTTCTGCTTTATTGACTATGCCAAAGCCTTTGACTGTGTGGATCACAATAAACTATGGAAAATTCTGAAAGAGATGGGAATACCAGACCACCTGATCTGCCTCTTGAAAAATCTGTATGCAGGTCAGGAAGCAACACTTAGAACTGGTCATGGAACAACAGACTGGTTCCAAATAGGAAAAGGAGTACGTCAAGGCTGTATATTGTCACCATGTTTATTTAACCTATACGCAGAGTACATCATGAGAAATGCTGGACTGGAAGAAACACAAGCTGGAATCAAGATTGCTGGGAGAAATATCAATAACCTCAGATATGCAGATGACACCACCCTTATGGCAGAAAGTGAAGAGGGGCTAAAAAGCCTCTTGATGAAAGTGAAAGTGGAGAGTGAAAAGGTTGGCTTAAAGCTCAACAGTCAGAAAACGAAGATCATGGCATCTGGTCCCATCACTACATGGGAAATAGATGGAGAAACAGTGGAAACAGTGTCAGACTTTATTTTTCTGGGCTCCAAAATCACTGCAGATGGTGACTGCAACCATGAAATTAAAAGACACTTACTCCTTGGAAGGAAAGTTATGACCAACCTAGATCGCATATTCAAAAGCAGAGACATTACTTTGCCAACAAAGGTTCGCCTAGTCAAGGCTATGGTCTTTCCTGTGGTCATGTATGGATGTGAGAGCTGGACTGTGAAGAAGGCTGAGTGCCGAAGAATTGATGGTTTTGAACTGTGGTGTTGGAGAAGACTCTTGAGAGTCCCCTGGACTGCAAGGAGATCCAACCAGTCCATTCTGAAGGAGATCAGCCGTGGGATTTCTTTGGAAGTAATGATGCTAAAGCTGAAACTCCAGTATTTTGGCCACCTCATGCGAAGAGTTGACTCACTGGAGAAGACTGATGCTGGGAGGGATTGGGGGCAGGAGGAGAAGGGGACGACAGAGGATGAGATGGCTGGATGGCATCACTGACTCGATGGATGTGAGTCTGAGTGACCTCCAAGAGCTGTTGATGGACAGGGAGGCCTGGAGTGCTGCAGTTCATGGGGTCGCAAAGAGTCGGACACGACTGAGCGACTGATCTGATCTGCAACTATTCAACTCTGGAATTACAGCACAAAAACAGCCATAGACAAAATATGTAAACTAGTAAGTGTGGTTGTGTTCCAATGACATTTCAGTCACAAAACACGGTGTAGGTCAGCTTGTCAAGCCCTGTCGTCAAGTGTCACAAGTATTCCACAAAAACTTTGATTTACCAGTTCCTGACTCCCACTTCAAAAAATACTGGGTTGGCCAAAAGATTTGTTCAAATTTTTCCATAAAGTATTATTTAATGTTCAAAACGTTTCAGATTTCAGACCAGAGAAATCTGTTCAAAATCAAAACTTTATTTTTTGGACCTGTGGCTTTAAAACTTTTAAAAGTTAATACGTAAAATCTGAAAAGTGACCTTAACTATGAAAGTAACTCAGCAGTCAGAGCTATGAAATCTTGGGCGTATTCGTGAATTTCACCTCACACGCTACCTGCCCAATCCAATACTTTAACACAGAAGCCTACTGGGCAGGAGGAAGAGCAAAGAGGAGCACAAGGTGGACTGGAAGGGGCACTCAGGGTGAACGTGAAGGTTTTTATTCTTTGCCTACGTTATGCTAATATTCTGCCTTCATGCCTAAAGGTTCTTATACAGAATCACCAATCTGATCGTGAAGCAGAAAAGGAGGTGGGAGAAACAGAAAGAAACTCTCGTGGAAACCTGTAACTATAAAACCTCAGCCGCAGCCGACCACTTTCCTTACTTGAGTGGTAACATGACATGATTAAAAAACTACTTCTGTGGGAAATGGATGATTAAGAGGCTTAGACAAATCACGAATGTAAAACCAGCATAGGCTTGCTTAATGAATAGCAACAAACTAGTGAAACCATGACCCCCACACTCCTCGGGTGCTTAGAATGCCTCTAACTGCTGAAACTCCAATACTTTGGCCACCTCACGTGAAGAGTTGACTCATTGGAAAAGACCCTGATGCTGGGAGGGATTGGGGACAGGAGGAGAAGGGGAGGACAGAGGATGAGATGACTGGATGGCATCACCGACCTCGATGGACATGAGTTTGGGTGAACCCTGGGAGTTGGTGACGGACAGGGAGGCCTGGCGTGCTGCGATTCATGGGGTCGCAAAGAGTCGGACACGATTGAGCAACTGAACTGAACTGAACTGGAAGTAACTTGGAATCTAGGCTTCGCAAACTCCACGAAGTTACTTTTATGTTCACTGCAGGAAGCTGTTTCTCATTGGCTACTAAAACCAACAAATAAAAAAAGGAGTATTATTTGAATATTATTGGACAAGAATATTCACAACAATATTATTGTGAGGAGTAAATGCAAAAACAGCATCAGTGCAGAGTGCGCCTTGCCAGATGGAATCTATACAACATTTCCATTCCTAGTAACTGAGTTGGTTCTCTAGGAAAAAGAGCAATTTACTACTTTCAGCATTTAGAGAAAAAAATATATATAAGTAACATTTTGAAACAGATAGGGTACACTGTAGGCATTGAATATGCAGACTACAGTGAAGTAAGATGCAGTACCACACTTACCATTATCAAAAAATATGTAGTCAAAGTACCTCCCCAACTTCCAAAGAAATGTAGGTGCTTTTCTGACCCACAGGTTGGCTTTTTGTAACAGTGCTGTTCAATGGATGTAGTCCATTAACCCAACAAGATGGGAGACATAGTTGGCCGCTACTCTAAGTATTGAGTTGGCCAAAAAGTTCGTTCGGATGGTATGGACCACCTCAAATGAACTTTCGGGCCAACCCAATATACTTGCTGCTGTTTTTACTACCCCATATACAAGCAACTAACTAATAATCAGCCCAGGACATCAATGTATTCTACTAACAATGAAGGAGTTTAAAGATCAAAGTCCTTCCCCTCAAATTACATCTAGAAAGGGGACCATGCTTAGTAAATGAGATATACAAAGAGTACAAAATGCTCCTAACCTCACCACAAGACAGGAAATAGCAAGGATTTATATCCCCAACAATACATCTATCAGCCTTCACTCCTTGAAGCAAAGCTGTTTTAGAGCATCACAGCTCTGCAGAGTTTCAACAGGCTAATTAAAGAGAAAAACTTTCTCATACTTCACAGTGAGAGAGACAGGAAAACATCAACAGTAACTGTTGGAGCAAAGCCCCAAGATCTCCCCAAAGTATTTTCTCTCCTCACCAGAAGGCAAAGGTCCACAGATGAAAGGCAAAGGTCTTAGGGTACAAGGTCTCCAGTCATAGGCAGAAAAACTCGTTAATGAGGTGAGGAATTTACAACCGCAAGTCACTCAATCATTCTTCAACCCAAGCTCAGGACGCTGATGAGACAACAGATCCCCAGGAGCATTTTAGAACAGATCTCCAGTTACGTAAGTCAGGCCTAGTGGTTCATCGCATCTCTCCATATTCATGCCACAAACCAGATTCTGCAATTTTTGGTAGCTTATCCAGTTACAGTACTATTTATTAACTTGATATTTTATATCTCGTTACTTTCTGAGTATAGAAACTATATATCCTGATTATTAAATATGATTTTTCTATCACAGATGGCATTCCTTTTGTCTCTTATTTTGAGCAAGCAATCCTGTTCCAAAATCCATGCTACTGCCCACTTGGCTAAAGGTATTATTGAAATGAAATGAAAGGTATTGCTATTGTTTAGTCGCTTAGTGGTGTCCAACTCTTTTCCAAGTCCTGACTGCAGCCTGCCAGGCTCCTTTGTCTGGGGTTTCCCAGGTAGGAATAATGGAATGGGTTGCAATTTTCTCCTCCAGGGGATCTTCCTGACCCAGGGATCGAATTCATGTCTCCTCCATCAGCAGGTGGATTCTTAACTACTAAGGCACCAGGGAAGCCCAGTGAAATGTATACTTCAGTCAAAATGTGGTATCACTTGAGGGCTCCCCTACAAAAAATCTGAAACAGTCACCAACAGACAATTCTTTATTCCCTGCATGCACCCTGAACTTTTGCTTGTGCTATCTTCTATATCCAGTCCCAGGACAGCAGCATCAATATCACCTGGACAACTTTTTACAAATGCATAACCTCTGCACACTCTGGACTTACTGGAGTTGACATTGAAAAGGTGGAGCCCAGCAACCTGTGTTTGAGAGAGCTCTCCAACAATTCTGATGTACAATAAAGCTTGAGAACCATAGACCTAGACTTAAGAGTACCTCCTCTGTAAGTCATTCATCTTAAAGGGCTTCTTCTACTTCAGGACTGGTTTCAATATTCTTTCTGACTATTTCTTCCCTTCCCTGCCACTTACAGCCACAGACACTTCTGAGAGCAATTTACATATACCACCCAGGATTACAGTCTGTGTACGGTTCTTCCACAGCCCCACTTCCCCTCTAGATGGTCAGCTCTGTCTCATCAATATTTCCAGAGCCTGGCACAAGCATGCATCAGTAAACGTTGACTGTTACATCAAAATACTGAATCGGACAGTCTATAGACAATACAACTTATGAGAAAATGGGACTGGCCAGATTGCTGGACCTCATAAGGTTACCAACAACGTGTCTAAACTCCTTCCAGGATACTGACCTTAGGGGCTTTCTCGGCTTTCAGTTTACGAACCACTTCTCCTTGTGCAGCAACTTCATCATACAGAGATTTACTTTCCACAATATTTGATGATGATTTAGAAGAAATATTCTGTCCTACTGCAGCGGGAGGATTTCCAGGCTTATATTCCTGGCCAGTTTTCTCCTTATATTCAGCCTTCAAAGCCAAAAGCTGTTTTACGGCTGCATCTATATCTTCCTTTGTGGCTTTCTTGGCTTTTAATTCACGAACCACGTCCCCTTGGGCAGCGACTCTGTTGTAAAGGACCAAGGAATCCTCAGACGTAGCACACGTACTCAAAGAAGGAGTCGATCTTGTCTTGAGAGGTGTAGATGCCTACAGACGCAGAAAACCAAAAATAAAATTATTAATTTGTATTAAGTATTTTACACAAAATTTTATCAAACTATTTTATAATATTTTAAGCTAAACACAAAATTTTAAAATGCTCATCTCTTTAAACCATTTAGGGAGTTCCCTGGTGGTCCAGTGGTTAGGACTCTGTGCGTCCACTGCAGGGGACCTGAATTCAATCCCTGATCACAGTACTCAGATCCTGCAAGCCACGTGATGCAGTCAAAAACCTTTTTTTCTTAACGTTCAAATGACCAATCTCATTCCTTAAAAAAACCAAAAAAAGTATCCTAATAAAAAGTAACAGGAATAAACAAAGGTAGATGTACACAGATATTCACAAAGTGTTTTTTATCATAGCAAAAACCTGAACCTAAATCTTTACCATTAGGAGACTAAAGAAATAAGAAAGTGAAAGTCGCTCAGGCACATCTGACTCTTAGCGACCCCGTGGACTACAGAGTCCATGGAATTCTCCAGGCCAGAATACTGGAGTGGGTAGTTGTTCCCTTCTCCAGGGGATTTTCCCAACCCAGGGATCGAACCCAAGTTTCCCGCATTGTAGGCGGATTCTTTACCAGCTGAGCCACAAGGGAAGCCCGAGAATATGGAGTGGGTAGCCCATCCCTTCTCCAGCAGATCTTCCCAACCAAGGAATCAAACCAGGGTCTCATGCATTGCAGGCGGATTCTTTACCAACTGAGGTATCAGGGAAGCCCAGGAAATTATAACACGCCTACCAAATCTGAGAATAAACCACTGCTAGCACCAACATACTAGCAGTGCAACCCTGAATTAGTTATTAACACTTAAGGCTTTCACTTTTTTAAAAGGTTAACATTTATAATTTGCATACTTTTCTATATTTATATTATATATATATTAAAGACTTTATTTAAAAGCAAAGAAAAAGAAATAAAGTCTAAATCCTAGGATTACTGATTAGACACATATCCACAGAAGTCAATTACTTGCCTCATTCTTTGTTGTTTCCACTTTGGTCTTTTCCTTTGACCCAGATGTTGGCATTTCCTTCGTATGTCCATCAGGAATGTATATCAGAATGCATGGGGCTTCTATGCAGCTGTATGGACTAAAAAGAAAATGAAGGAACAAAAAAGTTTATCTGAACAGCAATTGAATTCCTAGATTAATTCAATGGCACTGTTGATGCTTTTCAAAGTATAAGTCTATTCTCTTATTCACATCCGAGTTTCTTCAGAGTAGTTTAAAAACAAATATATAAATAAAAATTGACAGTGCTAATCATGAACTTTCAATTTATGAATTTTCATGGATATAAACCTGCTAAATAAGTCCAGGACAAGGTATATCTACTCTGGCCACCAGAAATGGCATTAGTGGATATTCATGTCTCACTCTTGATTTAAAGGAAATGCATACACATACCACAACTAATCTGCTTATAAGCAGAAGAATTTCTATAAAACATTTATTTTATTAGAATTTCTCAATTCTAAAGGGTACAGTAATTAGCAGAATCCACCACCCCTAAGACTATCCACATGCAAAAAAAAAATTTTTCAAATTTTATACTAAAGGCCACAGAGTAAAAATGAGAGAATTTGGTAACAACAGAATCCTATATATCTCTTCAGTATATTTTAATATGGCCTTGCTGCTGCTGCTGCTGCTAAGTCGCTTCAGTCGTGTCTGACTCTGTGTGACCCCATAGACAGCAGCCCACCAGGCTCCTCTGTCCCTGGGATTCTCCAGGCAAGAACACTGGAGTGGGTTGCCATTTCCTTCTCCAATGCATGAGAGTGAAAAGTGAAAGTGAAGTTGCTCAGTCGTGTCTGACTCTTAGAGATGCCATGGACTGTAGCCTACTAGGCTCCTCTGTCCATGGGATTCTCCAGGCAAGAATACTGGAGTGGGTTGCCATTAATATGGCCTTACCAAGATATAATTCACATACCAAAAAATCCACTGTTTGAAAACATACAATTCAATGGCTACATATGTGCAACTATCACTACTATCTAATTTTAAAACATTTACATCACCCTAAAAAGAAACTTAGTACTCTTTATCACTTTTCAGTCTCCCATTCCTCTGAGCCCTGTTGCACTATTTATATTTTACAATATACCTAATCAAAATACACAATAAAAAAAAAGGTAGTTAAATTATAATTTAATCCAAAGATAACACTGAAATTTTTTCTTTTTACTTGGACCACATGAAGATATATTATAAGATGGTTTAGTTTTAGAAGTAAAAGTTGTTAATATTATGCTATTTCAATGTTAACACTTGTTACAATAAAGTCTAAAAAAAAATACAGAGTAACAAATGAAACATGAACAGGGAATAATGTCAGGTACATTATTTTAGTGGTACTTCAATTTCTGAAATATTATTTACTCTAAGAACTTAAAGCATTTTCATTTAAATGTCTGGTTACATTGATTTACCTAACAGGTTCATAAGGTTGATCACATATGAAGAAGCCTCTTCTCTGGAGTTGTATAATGTCTCCTTTTTTCAAATCCTTAAGGCAGGGATCCCCCAGCATTAGTTCTTCATGCTGTAAAGATGATATTAGGCCAAAATACAGTGTCTTAAAATTATCAGAGCACTCGGCTTTTTCCTGGTGGTCCAGTGGATAAGATTCTGCTTGCCAACGCAGCAGACACAAGAGCAATTCTTGGTGCAGAAGATTACACATGCCCTGGAGCAACTAAGCCCATGGACCACAACGGCTGAGTCTAGAGCCCAGGAGCCGCAACTCCTGAGGCCACGTGCCGCAACTACTGAAGCCCGTGTGCCCCAGGGCCCAGCTCCACAACAAGAGAAGCCACCACAATGAGAAGCCCACATACTGCGACGACAGAGCAGCCCCCACTCACGCTCACCGCAACTAGAGAAAAGCCCTCATAGCAATGAAGACCAAGGACAGCCAAAAGTAAATAAATAAAATTTTTTTTTTTAATTCTAAAGAAAAGTTAACCCAGAGGGAGAGGAAATAGGGTTTCTTTTAGGAGGCTACCTTACTGTTTTTGTTGACATACTGCTTAAAGTCCTCATCTTTTCCCAACACGGGCTTCGTGATCAAGTGCTCATAAGTGACACAGATTGCTGGGACAGGAAGAGCATGTTCGGTCTCTGCAAGCCAAGTGATCTTAGTGGTTTTCTTGTAGTCTTTGTTCTCTAAATTCAATTTTGCATCGAGAGATACAATTTTGCCTTCTGCATTTCTAAAAATAAGATTGAAAAGTAGTTTAAGAAAACAAACCTTCACTGTTATAAGTGTATTATTTTGTTCTGTGCCTGTAGTAAATAAGGAATTTTCTTTGGAAACATTTCAATCAAACATTTTCTGAGTTTCTGGTAGGTACCAGACACGAACTAGTTAAGAGATGAATAAAGTATAACCCCTGCTATCAAGACAGTAGTATGTGCCAGACCCACATACATCCAATAAAGAACATGAACATGTTTATGAATCTTAAAGTCACCTGAAGTAAGCATTAAAAAAGCCAAAATACTGTTTTCAAAACATTTAGCAATTACTCAAAATATATGTAATGATGGGACAACTGAGATTTCAGAGTCTACTAAATTAATCTTAACATACTATGTTCCACTATAATAACTGGCAAGCTAATTAAATTTAAAGCAGATTTTGGGATAAAGAATGCTATATATACAAATTCTGTCCCAAGGATCTCTCCCATCATGCAATTGCATACTGAGAATTAGATAATAAAAGGGGGGCCCTAAATAGTAGAACTATTTTTTTATATCTACATGTAGTCATTTTCAGGCTTCCCTGGCGGCTCAGATGGTAAAGAATCTGCCTGCAATTCAGGAGACCTGGGTTCGATCCCTGGGTTGGTAAGATCCCCTGGAGGAGGGTATAAAAACCCACTCCAGTATTCTTGCTTGTGGAATCCCCATGGACAGAGAAGCCTGATGGGCTACAGTCTACAGAGTTGCAAACTGGACACGACTGGGTGACTAAGCACGGTAGTCATTTCCAACATCACAAGCAAAAGATACCCTGATACTCTATAAATACACTGAAACATATATGGGGAAAAAAATTTAATGTGTCCAGAATTTGCAGCATCTATGCATGGGGAGATTTAATAGCCAGCATCATGAATGGGTCTGAATTAGGTAATTTTCAATAAATCAATAAACATCACAGACTTCTCTCCCATATTTATTTGAAAACAAACAAAAAGTTCTTACTTGTGTATTTTAGTAATGTTGATGTTGCCCCAGTTAATAAATGTAACCATCTCACCCTCTGACAATGTCTCTGCATCAGCACCTTCGATAAAAACTTTAGAACTATACCACACAGGCTTCAAGCCAACATCAGGATTCTGATTGATAAAAAAAAAGAGAGAGTGTGTTGGTTGAAACATTTAACTATTGAACTCAGTATGCAAATTTATATTCATTTTATTCTTTCACACAAACACAAGATCTCTGTATCAATCTGATTCCCAGTTAAATGACCCTGGGGCAGATGCCTGCACAATAATGTAATCGAGTCAGATGAGGTGGCCTGCCCCAAGATTACTTCCAGCCTAAAACACTCATTCTTTGTTTTTAGGGCTGAAGCAGTACTTTTCTGTGTCCCTTCAACCAGAATCTGCTCGGCTAGACTCAAAATCTCACTGCTTTTGCAGCAAAGGGGAAAACAAAGTCATTTCTCATCAGTGGCTGTAGAACATTATTGGAACAGATGTCATCCTAGCAGGAAACAACAGACGTTTCACATTTTAGAGACAAATTTTAAGGACAGCAGTATACATGTAAGAAAGATAAACTTTCTGCCATTTCAGTATGTATTAAATGAAGAAAAGAGACATGCGGAATATAAAGAATGCTACATTGGTTAAACTTCAGATTCTTGTTTGAGCAAAATCAAAAGAAAAAAGTATAAGAAGATCCTTTGAATAAATCTTAAATAATCAGTATTTAATATCTGTTCATTGAATGAACCAATGCCCTTGAGGAAAATCAGTATGTTGCAACAACTTATGCTATGCTGGGCTCAGAACAGAATACTGACAGGCTAAATATAGAACATTTTGTGAGGAAAAGGAAAATGAAAGTTCCACAGGTCAAACTGGGTGGTACAGTCATCAGTGTTTCCTAATCAATTACTTAACTATTACTTATTCTTTATTATTACGTACTCTTTAACTATTAACTAAGCTATCTGACTATAATTATCATTTTAACAAATAAGCACCCTTAAAAGCTTTATTATCACTATTTTGATTTTAAAACATTAAGTTAGCTTCACATTTAAGCTAACTGTAGTGGGTGATATAACGTATCAGGAACCACCATTCACCTGGTTGAACCAATCAGATAAAACACAAAAGCAAAGGTAAAGCAAAATCAATCAATCACACACAGAGAGACACACATTCCCCAAATCTTATTAGGTGTATCATTAAACAAAGTCTTCAAAATTAAAAGAAGCTAATGTCATACAGAGAAAGGCAATCACAAAGCTACAACTCAGACCATTTATAGCTCTTCATGAAGCATATTCCCTGGAGAAGGAAATGGCAACCCACTCCAGTATGCTCGCCTGGGAAATCCCATGGACAGAGGAACCTGGAGGGCCACAGTCCATGGGGTCCCAAAGAACTGGACACAACTGAGCGACTAAATGGCAACAATGAAGCATATTCTCTTGTATGTGAGTCAGTCTCTGAGCACAACATAGTTATGGGTAGATTAGTATACGACTGAGTTAATCTAGGGATATAAGCTTCATTATATAACAAGGATATTTATAGACAACTCACAAAACTGGAACAAAAGTATCTATTTTTGCTTCAAGATTATCAACCTAGCAGTCATGACCATGTAAGACAACAACCATGGCTTAACTAAGAGAAACTGTCTGCTACTTGTATTTAAGATTTACAGTCACAACTTAGACAAATAGGTATCATTTTCACTTCACTGGTATTTTTAAAATCAGAGCCAATGGCTGTGTGATAGACTCTGGACACAGCTCTGCTTCAATACTACTAGGTCAAATGTTTTGGCTTAAAGGCAAAGGCAACAGTGAGCAATCCAGTTAATAAAAAAATGTATCTCAGCTTTCACACAGAGATAAGAGCAGGGATTATGTAACATCTCTAGGAAGAAATAAATTCTTATTATACGCTAATGTGCTGTTTCTACAAAATAAAAAATAGGCACCAACAGAGTGTAACAGTTCTGCGTGATGTGCTATGGACAGTATTAATAAATTTACTAGAATAAACTTCCTCAGTAAGAAATCCACAAAATCATTTACTTTTCACTTAGTGTCAAATTCTTAAATAGCCCATACAGTCCAACATCAAGAAAACAAAAATGCCAATTTAAAAATGGACAGAAGAAGCAAACACATGTTGTGCCAAACAGAAAATGCAAGTGGCCAACAGGTATATGAAAAGATGCTCAATATCACTAATCATCAGGGAAATACAAATTAAAACCACAATGAGATATCACCTTACACCTTTGAGAATGGCCATCATCAAAAAAAGACACAAATAGCAAATATTGGCATGGAAAAAAGAGAACCCATGTACACTGTTGATAGGAATGTAAATTGGTACGGCCACTGTGTAAAACAGTATGGAGGGTTCTCAAAAAACTAAACATAGAACTACGATATGACTCAGCAATTCCACTCCTGGGTATATCCAAAAAAACGCAAAACACTAACTCAAAAAGATACATGAACCCCAATGTGCACAGCAGCATTACTTACAATTGCAGAGATGTGGAAGCAACCTAAATGCCCATCAACAGATGCATGGTTAAGAAAATGTGGTGTGCATACACACACACACACACACACACACGAATACTATTCAGTCATAAGAAAGAAAAGATTTTGTCATCTGCAGCAACATGGATGGACATGAGGAGCATCACACTAAGCAAAATAAGTCAGATAAAAACAAAGTAAAGTAAAGTGATATACTGTGCGATATCATTTCTATGGGGAATCTAAAAACCAGAACAAACTAGTGACTATAACAACAACAACAACAGAGCAGACTCACAGACACAGACAGCAAACCAGTGGTTACCAGTGTAGAACAGGCAGGGGCAGGACGATACAGGGGTGAGGGAGTGAGAGACACAAACTAACAGGCGTAGGAGAGGCTCAGGGCGCACAACAGGGGAATGCGGCCATGCTGCAGTAACTGTGAACAAACAAGTGTTAGTCACTCAGTCGTGTCCGACTCTTTGCGACCCTATGGACTGTAGCCCGCCAGGCTCCTCTGTCCATGGGATTCTCCAGGCAAGAATGCTGGAGTGGGTAGCTATCCCCTTCTCCAGGGGATCATTCCAATCCAAAGATAGAACTCAGGTCTCCTGCATTGCAGACAGAATTTTTTTTACCATCTGAGACACCAAGGAAGCCCATAAAAGAAAGCAATCTTTAAAAATTGTATAAAAAGTTTTAAAAAACTTAAAAATTAGTGTGAAATCCTGACAAATGATGCTGGATAGAAATTATCCCCAAATCACGCTACTGCCACCTCAGCACACTTTCCCCATGATTATCCTGCTCCTTTTTTAACAGACAGGACATCACTGGTGAAACTGGAGGGAGACCTTAGGGTGTTTGGCGACTTCCTTCATCTCCTCCTGGGCCTCGGGAACGTTCACTGGGACCACTTCTTTCTTGAGTAATGCAACGTATCGTGGAGCCACTGGGTCAATAACCTGCAACAAAGGCGTCCTTGTGTTAAAACAAGTCACACATTTTTTTAAAACTTCATCAATAAACTAAGTAGTAGCACAGGACTACTAACTGGTATTCTTTGTTACTGCATTTACTAATTTTTGGTCTACCTTAAGCTGTCAAGTACAAGGAAAAAAAAATAATCATAAGCAAAGACTACCTGAAGGATTTAGAGTTCCTCTCCAAGAAAAACTACCGACAAGTGAAAAGAAACCAATAGTTAAAGCATAATATGAGAAGAAATATTTTGAAAATAATTTTTTAACTCTGGTATTTGAAAGCAAAATTATCCTGTGGGGTGATATAGCAATCCTACAGGTAAATGTGATACTCCATTTTGTATTGTTAGAGAAGACTGTTGTGAAGGAATAGAGATATTTTCTATAAGCAGTGTTAGGCGACACACCACCATCAAAAGCAAATAGCACTAGGTCACTATAATAAGGCAATTATATAGATTAAAAGTAAACGCGTATTTCTCCTGCTCTGCATGCTATATATATATACACACACACACACACACACACACACATAGGGACCACTGTGTTCCCAGTACCTAGCAAGGGCCTGGAACATACACGAAATTGATACGTATTTACAGGTGAAATGAATGAATGGTGGTACATTCTAACTTCCTCTACCACCAAAACAGGAGCAGCATCCCCTTCTGGATCTGATGTATTTTTCTCACTTCTCTATTCAATTTAAAATTATCCATGATGACCAATCACAACAGCAGTATTTAGACAAAGCATTTGCAAGAAAAATGTAGACAGAAGCACTTGACAAGTCAAACAGTTAAGTAAAGTAATAAAAGTCACTTTTTTCCCATTAGAAGGATGCAGGAAAATAGTGGTATGGCTAATTAAACCTGGTTGTTTGTTTGGGTTTATATTGGGGTTTTTGTTGTTGCTATGTTTGGCTGGTATTGTGCTGTTTTGATTGCTTTGAGGGCATTTTTCTGCTTCTCTGTAAAACTCTGATGTACTTAGAGAAGAAATCATGTGCAGAGGGTCAGAAAGAAAAGTCTGAAAAGCCATCTAACTTCACCTTGATTGCTACTCCTTACCTCCTTATATTAACATTTCATGCCAGTACTAAATCAGCATCAGCCTCCTTCTAAACTGTTTCACTCTGTCCTTCCCTGAGGTTTTACAGTCATCCTTGTTGGTTAAGGGGTTCCTTCCTGCAGCGTCTACTGGGTTAGAATGATTTGTGACTACTCAGTTTAGTTATTTACGCCAGTAAGATACAATTTCTCCTTTTAAAGATGTTAAACCTAGCTGACCCAAAGTGAGAAACTTACTTCAGTTCAGTGCAGTTCAGTTCCCTCAACTGACAAATGAGAGCAGAAAACAGTTTCTCACACTTGACCAACAACGACCACTTAGGGCACCGGCTGACAAAGAATTTTTAAAATTTTACTTATTTATTTACTGGCTGTGCCAGGTCTTCGTTGCCGCACAGGCTTTTTCTCCACTTGCAGCAAGCGGGGGCTGCTCTCTAGCTGTGGTGCATGGGCTTCTCTTCTTGCTGGGCATGGGCTCTGGGGTGTGCAGGCTTCAGTGGTTCCGGATCTCAGCCTCTAGAGCAGGGCCTCAATAGTTGTGGCACAGGAGGTTGGCTGCTCCACAAGTGTGGGATCTTCCTAGACCAGGGATCAAATCTGTGTCTCCTGCATCAGCAGGTAGATTCTTTACCACTGAGCAACCAAGGAAGCCTGCTGGCACAGATTTTTAGGCCACCTAAAGGACTTTGATTCTAATGATCTGAAGGAAAGTCTAGAAATCTGTTTTTAAACAAGCACTCCACAGGATAGTTAGGATCAAACAAGTTTGAGAAGTCTCGACTAGATTTTAAAGTCTTGGGAGTTCCCTGGCAGCCCAGTGGTTATGCTGGACTCTATGCTCCCAATGCATACAGGTTCCATCCCTGGGTGGGAGAGTAAGATCCTGTATGTCACACAGCATGGCCAAAAATAAAAAAATTTTAAGTTTTTTTCAGTCTAAAATTGTACACAATTCGCAAAATCTCTGGATCAGTGGTTTCAAATTACTCCACAGAGTCCAGAGTCTCTTCCTTGGAAGGTGAGGGTTCTGCACTAAGACCAGGGTATTAAGAAATGGTGTGATATTAGGTATCAAGGCTCGAGTCTTCCCCTGGTCAGCTCCAAAACCCTAGCAGTCAGGCCTCCACAATTCTGGCAGCTTAAAGAAATTCTTCTGGAAAAACTGCCTAGTCCAAGAGATAAGATAGAAAGTTACTGAATGGAGGCTTTTCAACTAATTGGCCCCACCAGACTACCTTACAGAGGGGTATAGCTGACAAGTCTAGTCTTCTCTCAGGGCTACCAAAACCTCTCTCAGTCAATGTGTTAAAGATGAGCAGATAATCAAGGTTCAACAGCCAGGTATCTGAGAAATGCCTTTATTATCAAAGAAAAACCAAAATAAACAACCTGGAGGAAAGAGATGTTCCATGGGAAAAAAATGCCATTTGATAATATTACAACCATGAAATAGGAACAGGAAGTTATTCTGAAAATTCAGAGCACAAAAGAGAAATCTTGGAAATAAGAGAGCACAAATGAAAACCTCAACAGAAGCTGATAAGACAGGGCTGAGTACATCTACCAGAAAGGAGAGTCAAAAGATGAGATGGAAAATAAGAGAGAAAAGAAACTAGAGAAATAGTCCAAGAGGCCCAACATGTGCTCAAGAAACATTTCAGAGAGAAGACAGACAAGACAGTAGAGAAAAAAAAAAAAAAAACTGACTTCAAGAAAATTTCCCAGAACTGAAGGAATGAGTTTTGAGTCTGGAAGCCACATGTTCTTCCAATGCATAGGAATGAAAACAGACCCAGCCCAAGGCACATCACTGTGAAATTTCAAAGTGAAGAAGCTGTTCCTATACACGATCTCAACAATCTTCATCCCATGCTCCCCTTCCCAGGGAGCTACAGAGGATACAGTACAGCAAAGCCAAAAGGCAAGAAAAAGAAAAGGAAGACCCATGAACCAGATGACCCAGCTCAAAACAAAAGTACAGGGAATTTCCAGGATGAGGAGGAAGAATGACCTGTGAAGACGGCAGGGCTTCAGAAGTTAGCAGTTCTCTCATCTGGATCAGATGTGCGAAGCCCCGAAGGCCTTGGCAGAGAAGTCTCCAGAATGAAAAAATACCTGAGGCATGTGAACATTCTGGTAGAAAATTTAGACAGCTTGTGGAGAGTCGAATACAGAATGAGAAAATGAAATAAATGAGGGAAACAAAATGAAACAATTAGCCACAAGAAAGCCAACAAGTTATGAGAAAAAGCAGACCACCTAAATTCTCATCTTCCATTGTGATGATGCTTAAAACAAACAAACAAAAATCAAGAAGTAGCAACACACACATCATTTAGAGATACAGGCAATTAATACCAAAAAAATTGTCTGAAAGAGCTGAATGTGATTTATCTAAGGAAAGAAACTGGAACGAAAGATAGGGGAATATGGTGTTCACTTAACAGACCCTACAGAATTACTGGCCTGTAGTGAAATGTATTTCTCATATTTGAACCCAAGTGTACATGGGTTATTAATGTAATGAATACCAACGTTAACTTTGCCTGTTAATTTTGAGTGTATTTATTAGTAACTGCAGCAACAGAGAGAACCAATTAATAATTCCCTTATGTATCCAAAAACTGACTAAACACAAAAGACTAAATAAAATAAATTCAAGACACATGCGAGACAAGCATCTATTTTTTGAAGCAAGGCATCAGCACAATCAAGCAGCAATACAAATTTAAAAAAAAAAAAAAAAGAATTTACAGAACACAATCACAGAAACCATAGTTTAAAACATGGCACTTTAATGATTTGCCTTATTATAGTGTCTAAGCATCTGCTTCCAATTAACAAGGTCAATATGCAGTATTCCTCATTTGACTTTTATTCAAGACAGTTTTTTTCTTAAAGCTAGATTGAATAATAGGAATTATAATTAACGAACCTTTGATATAATTCAACAAAACATGTAACTATAAAACTATGTCCTCTAAGTACACAAGGCAACAGGTGAATGGAGTTAGCCAAGTCTTCCCTTTGCCACTAAGAAAACTAGAGGACACGTTTTTTTAAACTAGGAATAATGCATTTTCAGTGGGTTTGTATAAGTAAGTCCCTTATATAAATGTGATTGTGCTTCAAAGCTGTATAACATCTCAAGTTATAACATGTAATATGCTAAAAGCTATGCTAAATAAGTAAGGCAAATAAAAGCATTAAGTAATACCTTCTTACAGAGAGCTCGCAGCTTGAAAGCAGAAAAATGAAATGCACAGTGTTCAAAAAAGATTCAAGGAAAAAAGCTATTACCATTCCCTAACACTGCAAGTTTGTTTGTTTTGATCATTGCTACTTGTTTGGTATAGTTTATAAGCTTAATGCACGTTACATGTTTTAAAAAGTAAAACATTCCATTTTCCTGAAAATCTGAAAAATTACAATATTCTTCACAAAGTTTTCACTACTATGAGCACTAATGAATTCTACATGTATTCTATTATTTAGCAGTTAGACAAGAAAAAAGAGGACCAAGAGTCAAGACATGTACCTTTTTGTTAAACGCCCAAATTTTGTCCCATTCCATGTTCACAACTGAACGTGAAGAACCCTAGAAAAACAATTTAAAAAAATGGCTTGAAGGGCAAGAAGTATGAACTAGAATATTTTACGTTAAGCAAGCTAGAAAATAAACCCAATCAATAATTACAAGTTTACTTCCACTGGAATATAAAACTTAAGTATGTACAAACCAGTCTGGTTACCCTGAACAGTTACGCGTCAACAGTCATATACTTCACTGGGTAGAAACACCACAGCTGCCTCTGTCCACCCCTAGCATAGGAGTTTAGGACATTCTCAATTTTCCACTTATTATTGGTGTTTATTTTTTTTCAAAAACACTCTGCTCTTGCATTGTAAGGAACAAGCAAGGAATAGAAAGGACAGGAATAAAGACCAAAAGATATTAAATTCTTTTGAAAATACAAACTGAGAAGCTGGAAAAGAAACAGTAACTCACCTGAGCAGCAATAAACTGTTTTAGTCCTTCGACCGTCATCCCTCTTCTCAGCACACCACGAACTGTAGGAAACCGTGGGTCATCCCTGGGAAATAGGGAAGTTTTAAGAGCCTAGGAGATGTTTTTAACATGTAGGTGCAAAGAGTATAAAATACCTTTCTGAATATTGTATTCAGTTTGTTAAATATCTGAACTAAGAGCTGGTTACAATAATTAGGCAGAATACTAATTACTAGTCAATTATTACCAATAAACGTACTACTGCAAACAGGAAAAGCACATTTGAAAAAGGACACATAGGTGACATCTTCAAATACAGAAAACCCAAGCATTACAACATTTTCATTTGCTTTTCATTTAACAAACATTCAAGGTCTCTATTCTACATATGACCGTGAGACACAGATAAGAGATGGTTATTCTGGCATTCATGTCCAAACGCACTTTATAAAGTCTTCTGGGTTGTAAAAAACATGTATGTTGGTTAATTAATATTCTGTAGAGATTTGCAGTTTTCTGTAAGTTTGCAATAACACCCTTTGTATGGGACCCAAGGTAAACTTGCCCTTTATCAAATTCTGCTCCAGAGTAATTATCTAAAATTACACATTATTCAATATATACTTAATATGTGTCACTATTACATGATGCTAATAAAAATACACACATTCTAGTTAATTCAGGTTAAAAAAATATTCTTAGGCTTCTAAGTATGGTGACTCAACTGAACAGATTTCATTCAGAGATTTTCAACTTTTTCTAATCCCAAACATGGGCACTCCATGTTTGCAGCATTAAAACAAAAGGGAATACCTGAGAAACTGGATAAAAGAAAGAGAAGGACCAGAAACCCAACAGGCATACCCATTTCAACCCCCTGGGGTTGAAATGCTCCAGGCAGTTTAATATTAGTGACACACCATGTCCTTACTTCCTCCCAATTCTAGATAACAGCAAACATACCATCCATCTACTAGTCCTTCATTGACAAACCACGTGAGTTTTCTTTTGGACAGCACTGTGTTGTTGAGATTCAGCCGACTGTATTCCCAAATAAATGGTTTTCTTATACCTAAAGCTTCAATAATCCAGTAAAACTGCTCATCTCTGTCGTGGTATTCTGTGGTTCTCAGGGCGTGTGTAACACCTTCAATGCTGTCAACTATGGGGCAGGCAAAATCATACGTCGGATAAACACTAGAAAAAGAGTATTTCTGAAAATCAGTAAAGAATTTTACCCTTTTCATCTTAGACATTATAAGCACCAATACTAAAACATAATTCTTTACAAAATAAGAGTTTCTTAAAACAACAGGTGTTATGAATCATAATACTCAAAGTGCATCGAAACTTTTTATCAGACATTGAGGACAATGAATCAGTTACTCAACATTCAAACAAACAAACAAAGAAAAAGACTAATTTGCAATTTATAAAACAACTGGATATTGGTGCAGCGAATTCTATAATCATATTTCTGTAATAGCCAATGTATACCATGGAAGGAAAGTAATAATAATTTTGAGGAAATTGAGTTTTTCAGTATCTTAAATTCCACACAAGTAAATCTCTAGGTTTAATACCTTCACAATTAAATGCTTTCAAGAACAGTGTTTTTCCTTCTCTGACAAAGTAAAATAGAAGAGAATTAGTAGATAATTCCCCTTAAGATGGAACAGTTGTAAAAACAATTTCTGTCTTAAAAAATGTACACAACACATCCATTTTCATTTGAATTTATCTCACTGCATTATATCTTCTAATTTTTAAGATACAATTTCATTAAGATGCTACTACACTATGGCTTGAGATTATTTGATACTAAAAATGTACATCCAAATATACTTTTCCAAATGTACTCAGAGTATTTGTTTAGTAAAACAAGGAGTAAATACCCTGTTAAAAATGAAGGACATCTAAACACACACACACCTATATATACATGAAGTGTTTGTCTACATACACATTTGCACCCCCAAGTTTAAAGAAAGCCACATTAGCAAACCAGGTAATCATTTACAGTCACCAATCTCTTCAAGAGTTACAATTCAGTATTTGTATGCAGTAGGCTTCTTCAAAGCCTAAGAAAATATATTCTATGATTATTATATAAATTAATGGCAGGGTGAGGGGCATTTAAAGGAAAAAAAAATCTGTTAACCTGAAAACCCACACAGAAAATCAACCGAAAGTAGAAAAAACACATGATTTTTTTTGTAATGTTCATGTTTCTTTAAATTTTCAATTCTATCACATTTACGAATCAACTTACGCCTAGCAGAATCAAATTTAAAACAGGAAAAGAAGTATCTTCATCTAAAAATACACACCATGGTATACCTAATCAATACATAAAAAGCAACTTTAGGCAGACTCGAGAAACTTGATAGATATAAACCATCCTAAAAATAACCTAGTATAACCTTAATTGACAGGTGAGTGACATCCCAAGAGGCTAGGCTACCTGCCTTACTGGTCATTTAATCCATGAAGAACAAAGATCCAGATCTCTTGACTACTCTGCAGTAACTCCCCACCCCATGTTTACAAAGAGCCTCAAAGCAAAAGCACAGGAAGCTACTGAGCATAATGAAAGCAGTATACCTACTTGTATTTATTTCCGGTTCTCGGGTGGGGTTGAATCTTGCAGCGATAAAGTGTCGGGTCCCTCATGCACCCATTGTTACTACTCATGTCAATTTTTGCTCGCAAACAACAGGACTGACCAAACTGGCT
Source organism: Tragelaphus eurycerus (assembly GCA_935064755.1). NCBI lineage: Eukaryota > Metazoa > Chordata > Mammalia > Artiodactyla > Bovidae > Tragelaphus > Tragelaphus eurycerus. The sequence goes on from CAKXYN010000003.1 coordinate 17,477,736, forward strand.
TCCTTTTTTCATTTCTTCCCACATTTGCAGATTCTTCTCCACAGCTATAAAATGAGAGTTATACTACAGTTTACCTAATCAGCATTGCTAATCTGGTTGAAAACAAATTATTTTAACAGTCTTCTAATTTGATACAAAATTTTCACATTCTGATTTTATATTATAAGCACACTCCACTAGTTTAAAAGTACTTAATGGTTCCAGTATCTGATAACAAGTGAAAATGTGTTTTTTTTTTTTTAATAAAGAAGTCCCACAAAACATTTGAATACGCTCTATTAAATAAGTCAATATTTTCCACGAATATAGTACTACTGAAGGGTTAAGAGTGGATATCTGAGGCCTGAAGGTTTCTCTTATCCAGTTTTCCCACGTTCCCATCATGGCACAACTGGCCAGGCCTCCTCAAATTGAACACTGGGTGTCTGAAGCAGAAGCATTCTGTTCCTTTGCCACCTGATGCCCAGACGACACACTGGTCTGACCCAGCCCAGGTGTTGGCGCTACAGCCCATGTCCATCTAAAGAACACAATCTGGGTCGAGAGCCTGAGCTAGTGGGCTCCCCAAAAGCACCTTTGGCCATTCCACTGGAAACAGGCTACTCTTAGATTCGGGGGAAAAAAAAAATGCAAGATGACAGAAAACAGAGAGTGACAGAATTATCCCAGGGGGGAGGTGGGGGGGGAGAATCTCTATATATCCCCACTGACTATATAAGTCTTATCTATACTAGGACTCATATGCCTCGTATGAGTAAGAAAGAACTGTTAAACAGTGATTCTTCTGTGAAACTACTGAAGACACAAGGGACACATTATCAATTCTCAAAGGATCAAGTTCGGTCTAAAGTCCAGTTGCTAATTATTTTTGAAAATGTAAAGAAACTGTAAAATGGGGAAGTGGGAGAGAAAGACAGACTTCCGTAAAAATTTGAATTTACTACTATACTTCCTAAATGTGATACTCAAGATGTTCTGCAACATAATTACAGAATAAAAATAACCAGACTCAGAAGCTCAGGGATAAGTAATATCAAAGGCATACTTTTTTTGTCAAGTGGTATTTCAGGCACAGGGGAGCATGAGGCTTACATAGAATCTTCACACTTACAGGCTTACAGGAAGATGTGGGTATGGCTAAAGGCAATGGCACCCACCCCAGTACTTTTGCCTCAAAAATCCCATGGATGGAGGATCCTGGTAGGCTCCAGTCCATGGGGTCGCTAGGAGTCAGACACGACTGAGCAACTTCACTTTCACTTTTCACTTTCATGCATTGGAGAAGAAAATGGCAACCCACTCCAGTATTCTTGCCTGGAGAATCCCAGGGACGGGGGAGCCTGGTGGCTTCCATCTATGGGGTCGCAGAGTCGGACACGACTGAAGCGACTTAGCAGCAGCAACATTAACATCAAGCATTCTAACTAGAAAGGCTAAATATTTAAATTGAGAGAATCACAAAAAGTTGCAGAAGAAATCATTCACATGAGCTGAACAGCAATGCAAAAGACTACAAAAAAAAAAGACTATAGGTAACAAGTGAGATGCTGAGAACATACACACTTCACATGCCTAATGATGCTAATAAGTAATAATGTAAAGATGGTAGAGAAAGGGAAAAGATTTCTAAGAGATGAATTAATGTATGTAACATATTCCCAAATGTGTTTCAAACCAACATCTTTCATTAGAAAAAGAAATTTTCTCCTGAAGCAGAATACAGGAAGAATATCAATTAAAATATAGAAGACTAAATGTGTCTTACAGTTTTCTCTATGTTTGGATTCTATCCTCTGCTCACGCTCCGCTTTCATCTGCTCAGCAGGAGTATCATCGACATAAGCCTTCCCTTCCTGAATTAGCTTCTCTGCATATTTCATTATCGTTTCAAAATGATCCGAGGTGTAAGTAAATTGATCTGGTTTGATATGCAACATTGCAACATCCTCCAATATAACCTGCAGTAAGAATCCAAAATAATCATCAGTTTATCTTTTGTTATTTTCTTGTGTATTTTCAATCCTTGATACTGCATTTGGACAAACGTAATAATACACCATCAGTCTTACAGAGCCTTAAAATGGTTGTGGAAATTGTATGATATTAGACCAGAAAAGAAAAAAGAAAAAAAAAAAGAGAGGGAGAGAGAAATTTTATACTAGCCTCCAAGTTTTCAGCTGAGAAAGCTGATTGTATGGTACTTTCCATTTATTCTGGAAAAGCTGATTATTATTGGCAGTGCTGACAATTATTCGTCCTCTCTTTGAATATAATACAGTGCTTCTAAATAGATGATGTAAGAGGCTAGGAAACCATCACATTTTCCAGTATCTACTTAGAGTTTGCTTCATTTATAAAATTATGTAACAAAAAGGAAATCTGACTCTAGGAACCAATTCATTTAAGAAACTGATACTTGTAAGAAAATGTAGCACTTAAATAAACTTTATAACAGTTGAAGAGAAAAAAAGATAAACTGAAGTTTTTTCATACGGGAACTGAGTAATTCTTGGTTTAAGTCTCAGACAAATATATATTTTAATAGAAGAGCAAAGGAAGAAGTTATGAAAACAAGATTTATTGTCACACCATGAAGGTATCAGGTCACCCTCTAATTTTAATTAACTTTACCGACAAAGGGTCATCACTACACCTTTAATTACCTTCTCAAAATCCTCCTTTTCTTTTTCAGGATTTGTGTCATCGAATCTCATGATCAGTTTCCCTTTAAAGTTGACCTGGTAGTGCTGGTTCAGGAGAGCAGCTTTCGCATGCCCAATGTGCAAGTAACTGCAGCAGAAACAGTCACAAGGAGACTCAGTAACAGGCTGCAACGACATTCCTCAACTTCACCTTTTCCAGGAGAGGAGAACTCAACAAAAACCCCTCTACTTGGTAGTCTAGTCTTATGTTAGTTGCTAACAAGAAATACTGTAACAGAAAATCTGACCTGAGGAAGGAAAAAAAAAAAAACTACAACGTGTAGTAAATTACTATAAGAATCAACTTTATATGTTAAAAAAAAATCACAAAGGAGCAAGTTATTTACAAACATTAAACCTTAAGGCTAATCTCCATTTTCCTTTTTTACTGAGGAATGAAAGGTAACTTAGTTACGGGAAAACTGCTTCCAAAAGTACTGCAATGCTACCCGGCAGTAATAAGACCTGATGCGACTGAAAACTGGACACCTGCTCTCCACACAAAAGACAGAGGCCCCTCTGAGGGTGCCACTGTTGCTGTGATAATTAAATAAAAGAGCACATGAGAATTAGGAAGCCTCAGGAAAGCCATTTTACTTTTCTAGGCTTCTGTTTTCTCAAAACCCAAAACAAAAAGATTTTAACTAAATGATCTTGAAGGTTTCATTCCACAGATCACAATCTATGAAAACACTATTCTACTCTAAGGGCAGTTGACCATTACATAGAATAAAACAAATCAGAGGCATGGTTAATAATATCACATATCAACCTCCTCCTCTATCAGTGAAGTGGGCAACAGCAACATTCTATATCACTACTGTTGAAAACAGACTTTTCATCAATAACAGCAGCCACAACTGCACCATTCCAAGTCACCTGATCTCATGCACACCTCTAATCTCAAGAGCGGAGGGAAAAGTACAACCCCTTGTATGTCTTTATATCATTTCTAAAATCAATCGTTTTTAAAGATACTCATGCAGCATTCTAGATCAATGATTCAACGTTAAAGGGTTTATATGCACAGGTTAATGCAAACAAGGACAATGCAGAGCATTTAGGATTATTCAAAACTTTCTGCATAAAATAAAGCACCAAAAGTGGCAGCCCAGATTAAGACCCTAGAAGAGAAAAAGGACATTAGGGAAAAGCTAATGAAATATAACAAAGTATGGAGTTTAGGTTAACAATATATCAAAATTGGTTCATTAATTTTGACAAGGTAATGAAAGATGTTAACATTAGAGAAAACTGAGTACAGGTACAAGGGAACTTTTTTTAAATTATTTCTGTAATATTTCTATAAATCTAAAACTATTCCCAAATTTAAAGTTTATTAAAAGCAAAACAAAGGAACGTCAGTTCTGAAAATGAAACAGAAATAATTTGTGCAGTTTTCACTGAAAGTGTTACACCCCATAACATGTTATGAAGAGAAAAAAAAGACTAATAATCAGTAACTACTAATTGACAGTTAATGTGCTTTACATTCAATCTTAAGAGAAGTAATGAAATAAAATTATCTTCTTAAAGATACTATTTCTGAATCTGAAATGTGTGCAATTCTAACCTGCAAAAAAGCAAACAGGACTATGAAATATTCATAAGACAACTAACTGGCTCAACAGACAACCTGAGAGCTAAAGAAAATAAGCTCCATGCTGCATTTAGTGAGTACTCATGCTATATCGGGCTTTTCCCACACATAACAGACACAGGCGTATAATTTTAGTCATACGGATGCTAGAGTCAGACAGTGTAGGCTGGGATTTAGCAAGCTGCTAAAATGTTGTATGAATCAGTTTCTTAAACCATTTGTAAAACTGGAGATAACAACAGTGCCTTCCTCACAGGGCTGATATGATTAAATAAGTTACTACATGTAGAGTGTTTGCTAAGTATCTGCACATAACAGGTGCTATCTGTCTATCTGTGTGTTAGGAATACAAATAAAAGGCAAAATTCAAGCCTTCTGGCCTTTCATGAACGACATAGGGAAAAAAAAAAGATTAAAAAACTAATTAAAGACGATCTGTTTTGTAGTATAAGGGGATATAATCAAGATTTTGAATGTTTCTAAACCTGAATACTGACTTATATTCCAAACCCCCAAACTGTATTCAGCCAAAAACATGGGACTCTAAAGCTAATGTAATTCAGAATAAACGTATTTTATACAGTAAATAATAAAATGCAGAGCTCATGATTCCAAGAAGTGACAGTGACAGAAAATATTAAAAAATTCAAAAGGTACAAATGTTCAAATAGCGTAACTATGGCTAAAAAACTAACTTTTATCAAACCACTCAAATCACAACCCAATGGGACAACCATGACCCCTCACACCAAGAACACAGGGCAGGATATTGGATGGTAGGGACCCAGGACATCTGAGGGAATTAAACAATGTAAAATAAAGACTATTTATGACTGACTCCACTGGTCAGTCATTTAATGATCCAGTCTGTGTGTTTTCCAGAACCATTATTTGCCTTTCATCTCCTTCTGACTTATCCTTTATTCACCTCCTAAATCAGCAAAGAGAAACTGTGGAATTGTAAAACTGGTTTTGCTATTAATGACACGTATGAAGTAGTTTGGGAAGAACTACAGTAAGAACAGCTAAAATAGAACTGTTTCCTTATCTGCCACTTCCTTTGTCTACATACTGCATTTAGCACAGATGGGTAAGAATTAGGTTATAGAATGCAAAAAAAATGAGGGGGGAAAAAAACCCCCATCTGATTTATAAAATATGGCACAATACTTTCTCAGTGGATAAGTTTCTGAGGCTAACTGCTTTGAGTGTGTGCTTAGTCACTCAGTTGTATCTGACTCTTTGCAACCCTTTGGACTGTAGCCTACCAGGCTCCTCTGTCCACAGGGTTTTGCAGGCAAGAATACTGGAGTGGGTTGTCATTTCCTTCTCCAGGGGATCTTCCTGACCCAGGGATCAAACCCGAGTTTCCTGTGTCTCCTGCACTGCAGGCAGATTCTTCACCAGCTAAGCCATTGGAGATTCTCAACTGCTTTAATAAAAGGCATTTTATTATATCAGCATCACTGGCAATGTTCTTTCACAAAGCTTGTCCAGCATGATTCACAGAGGCTGACACACGTGCAAAGGCAGACATCCTTCAGCCTTAGGGGGTGCTGGGCAAGGACCCAGGCAGACCCACACCAGTGGCTCCAGCCAGAACAGCCCTTGGCCCTAACCAGCTAGTCATATATTATTTTCTATGTCTGCCAAGAGTGAAAAGGGTTTTGCCTACTAACAGTACAAAGAAATGATAAGACTGGGCTTTTCAGGATTCCACCTGCTTTATTTGGGGAAAAAATAACTTAAATCTACCATAACTTCTGATAACTGAAAGGAATGCTGAGAGTACAAATACAAACCCTTATTAAAGGACACCTCCCAAAATCTCAAAATGTAAATAAAACTTCCCTTTCTATTAATGGATATTTGTCTACTTAAAATTCTGCCTGGAATGAAATTAAAATGCTATCTCTCCTACTTATTTAATAAGATAAAACTACAAATTTTTAGAAATTAAGTATCAATAATTTAACGACCATTAAGATATTTAATTATTAATTTTCTTCTATATATTAACTTTTGATTTATAAAATATTTGGTAATTATCTTAAAGCTTTTCTACTAAATGAATCCAACTGTAAGTTATATTTGCTTACCCACTAGCCTCTGGAGGAAATCTGACTGTAACCTTCCCCATCTCAGCACCTGGAAGCTCAACAAATTTCCCAACATCTTGCTTTTTCTCAGGAACCTGAAAAGCAAAACAACAAAAATAGTTACACGGTTAAATGTTTAAGAATAAATTCACTGAATACTCAGTACCCACTATGCACCAAGTATGGTTATCAGGAAAAATTGACTAGATTACTGTCCCTGCACTTGAAGACTCAAAATCAGTTGACGTCAACGAACAGCATTTAAAGTCATCAGGGAAATGCTTAAAAGGAGGCAGGAACCAAGCTGGACCTCAAAAAATAAGTGGAAGTGTATCAGATGGACAGTGTACAAGGGAAGTCATTCTAAGGGAAGAGGTAACAGCACAGGTAAGACTCAAAGGCGGGGAGAGCTGTGCAATGTTAGGAACGCATGTCGGGTGGGTAGGCAAGACACTAGAGAGTCGACCAAGTCCAAACATGAAGGCCCTTATAATGCTGACTTTTATGTTTCAGACAATGGGGAATCCTCAGAGGTATGGAACTACTTATCTGTATTTTCTATTTTTTTTTTTTTCATTAAAATTTTATACACGTGTTCCCCATCCTGAATCCTCCCTGTACCATCCCTCTGGGTCATCCCAGTGCACCAGCCCCAAGCATCCAGTATCGTGCATTGAACCTGGACTGGCAACTCGTTTCATATATGATATTAGACGTTTCAATGCCATTCTCCCAAATTATCCCATCCTCTCCCTCTCCCACAGAGTCCAAAAGACTGTTCTATATACATCAGTGTCTCTTTTGCTGTCTCGTACACAGGGTTATTGTTACCATCTTTCTAAATTCCATATATATGCGTTGGTATACTGTATTGCTGTTTTTCTTTCTGGCTTACTTCACTCTGTATAACAGTGCAAAGGCTCAACCAGAAAAAAGAGACCAAAGAAAGAAGTTCAGTGATGAGCCTACGGTCTTAAAACACGCAGAGGGTAATGAGGTGTCAATAAAAATCGACAGCAGTGGAGACAGAAAATTAATCTCTAGATACGAGAAGTAATAACAGAACTTGTTGACTAATTAGAGGTGGACAGTGGTGAAAGCAGAGTGAGGATTTTTAGCAGAACAACTGAGATGACTCTAGTGTCTTTATACAAGCAGTAGTTTTCAAATTTTACAGCATCAGAAAACCTTGAAAAATTAACTTGACTACACATGCGTAGTATGTAAAATAGATCAAACCAGAGCAACTCTAACTGGAGAAGAGGATCTTTTTCTACTGTTCTCTATGTTACATCTTCCTACAGAATAAACAAAAAGGCTCTATAGAAACCCAGGACTCAATGGTCACAATGGTTCAAAAACCAGAGAACAGAAGATCTGGGAGGAAGAAAAGATGGTAGAGCTATCAAATATGAGATTTTAGTAACATGGAGTTTGGATTTCCTAAGGGACACACACTGGATGATCACAATCTTCTAGAAATATAATTATGAAGATTAAGGCTTAATATAGTCAAGCAGGTGAAGACAAGGCAAGATTCAACAACAACAGATTCTTGATCCTTTTTAATGGATAGGGGTGAAAAATTATGAACATAATTTTCTTCTCAGATTTAGGATCTCAGGCAGACAAGATGTCAGCATTAAAAAAATTTTTTTAAAGGCTTACCACTTTAGCTTTGGTTGCCGAAACATTCCACTTGGTACCTACTGACTGGAAGGCCTGCTGGGCTTCAAGAAAGCCAAACCAGCGTTTTACATGAACTGGAGCTTTGTTCTGTTCCAACTGTTCCCGCCACGCAGCATTTCCTATTAGCAAACGTAATTTTAAAAGCACTCAATATGTATCAGAAAAATCAAAAGCAAAGTTCCAGTCATGGTTAATTTAAGTAAATGAAATGGCTTAAAGCTGTGCTTCTATAATGAAATTTTAAAAATCTGGGTATACATGGCAATTTCTAATACTTGGCATATTTTAAGAATTCACAAAAATTAATTTAAAATATTTTTTCATTTTAATTCACTAAGGTGAATCCTAAATCCTGCCTTCACCACCGCCACACATACACTAGGCCAATGTTACATTCCATAATTAAGAAAAGCTTGAGGTGTATTAACTACAGAAAAAAATAAAAATCAAGATCAAGAAGTAGCTCTTTTCTTCAGATGTAATATCAAAAATGGTACTAAAGGAGTTTATGCAACTCTTCAGCATCACAAAGTTACCTCCATAAGATACTGCTAAGTTGTTTCAGTCCTGTCTGACTCTGTGCGACCCCATGGATGGCAGCCCACCAGGCTCCTCCGTCCATGGGATTCTCCAGGCAAGAGTACCGGAGTGGGGTGCCATCACCTTCTCCACCGTAAGACACTACCCTCCGTTTATTAATATTAATTCAAAAATCAAAGTAGATAAAAATGTCATAAACCTATAGATGAAAAGTTGTAACTAGAAAAGTCCTTCATTTTATGTTGGTTGTTATTATAACAGTTTAATTTATAGAAAAGTTTAAGCCACCAAAAAAGTACAGAGAGGGAGTTACCCAGCAGTCTGCACATTCACTGCCAAGGGCACAGGTTCAATTCCCCTGGTTCGGGAACTGAGATCCCACAAGTCACATTGCACAGTCAACAAAAACTTAGAGAATATTAAAAAAAAAAATCCTCATATAATCCAAATTTGAAAAGTAAAAGTGAAAGTGAAGTCGCTCAGTCGTGTCTCTTTAAAGAATGATAAAACATTCTAGCATATTTGCTGCATCTGCAGGGTTTTTGTGTTTTTTTTTTTTCCTTTTAAATAAACTAACAAAACTCAAGCCCTCTTTCTATCTCTCAATCAATACCATATTCTGATCTGTTGCAAACTACTCATAGAGGATGGAAAAGGTGATCTCTCAGAGAGACAATTCCAGCTCACCCCCCTCACCCACATACTGAGCAATCAGAGGCAAAGCAACTGGAGTCAAGCAATGGCTGAGGCAGGAGAGATGCTGACATAAACGATGAGGAACAAGGACAGTTCCAAAGGCAAGAGAGGAGCTGCGGGCAGCAAGACAGGGCCAATCTCCACAGACAACAGAGGATGGAGAATTCTTGTAACTGGCTAGGAAGAAAGTGGCCAGGGAGGTCAGTCCTTCATCAGAAAATCCTAAGTGACTGCCACCAGGTAGACAGATAGATGTTCACATACACAGAAATATGTGTACTCCTGACCCAGCAAAATATTAAATAATTTAAACAGAAATTCTTCAAGAATTACTGATACCTTTTAGGGTGGCCCAAACACATAAATCTGCTAAGCTCAAGGAGTTTCCAACTAAGTATGTTCTCAGAGACAGACAATGATTGAGCTCGTTGACTGCAGAAGTAAACAAATCACAAGAAGATAATTTTGTGGCACTGAACTCCAACCAGTGATCAATCTGTGAAAAGAAATGCATCCAGGGTTTAGACTTAAACAAACAAGCAAACAACTTCAGTGAGAACCGTGCCTATCTTATCTCAATCAAAGAATTTACCATTACGTGGATTTGACTGTGATTGTCTGGAGGCATCTAAACTGGGACTTAAACACATATTGTGCTATCTTCCTATGTTTTCTCTTTTTTCCCCCAGGAGTGTGAAGAGGCACTTCAGGGAAGAAAAAGGAAAATATGAAAACTGGAAGCAAGAAGGAATAACAAGCCTGACCGAGCCCAACAAATGGTACCCAGCCAAACATATTTATCCACTTGCAGAATTTAAAAGCAAATACTTGGAAACTATTCTTTGTATTTTGAATTTTATAAGATTTAGGAAAGTTAGAGCTGAATGCAAATAGGAAAAAAAAGGCATCTCAAGTGCCACACTGAAAGATAATCTACTATTGCTATAGTTAATTAAATAAGGCATATACTTAAAAAGGAAAATCTGTATGACCCTGGGCCCATGCAACTTTTCAAGGCCTGCTGCCCCATTTGTAAAGTAAGAAAGCTGCATAAGATAACCTATGCAGTCACATCCAGCTATGAAATTCTAGGACTCCAGGAAGAGGAAGACAGAACTAAATGACCCAAAAGGACAGTTGCTATGGGTGTGAAAGTAGAAACTTAGGAGCAAAGACTTTCTTTCTGAAAATAAAGTCAGATGAGAATTCCTAACTTGGTATATGATTACTACTCTGTTACTATCCTATACCCTTAAACAGAATAATAGTCCAAAAGAGCAAAAGCCTAAACCAAACCAAACCAAAACACACCCAAGGAAATGTTCCTTCCTTACCTCAGTATGTTCCAACAAGTTAGAGCCATAGAGCCCTGCTGTCGTGGCAATTCTAGCCAAGTAGCGAAGTATGGAGTTTATGTCCGTGAACACCACATTTCTGGAATATAAGCATGAGATAAAATATTACTGTGGCTCTAGCAAATCAGTAAGTCATGAGACATGTGAAAAATGTAAAAATAGAAATCTTATATATAGCAAGTATTTTCTACTGTAATGAGAAAAATAGATTCAGTTGGTTCTAAATTCTATCAAACACTAATTTGTTTTGAGATGTTCAGCTAAAACCAATAATTCACTTTAATGACTTCACTTATCTACATGGTGTTTCGTTGGTTTTTTTTTCATTAATCATTTATTCTGTTTTTTGGTTACACTGGGTCTTTGCTGCTATGAGTGGACTTTCTCCAGCTGCGGTGAGCAGGGACTACTCTTCGTTGTGGGGTAGTCTTCTCAACGAGGCGGCTTCTCTTGTAGAGCGCACGTTCCAGGCATGCAGACTTCAGCAGTTGTCACATTCAGGCTCAGTAGTTGTGGCGCACGGGCTTAGTTGCTCCTCAGCATGTGGATCTTCCCAGACCAGAGACTGAACCCGAGTCTCCTGCATTTGCAGGCAGATTCTTGTCCATTGTACCACCGGGGAAGTCCTCTATATGATGTTTGATCCTTCTCACTATTAGTTTCTACACGTCTATTCAGTGGTGAAAATATAAAAATATAATTGGGATATCAAGAATAAAGTGATTTAAAATAAATAAAGGCAATGAAGCCAAGGATATGCTGTCATAGAGAAACTAGTTTTATCAAATTCCAGGTAAACATGGCAGATCAAACCTCACCGAAACTGTTTCACAAAATGTTTAAAAAGACACAGAAACAAACCCATAAGGAAAAAGAGACAAAGGAGAAGAGACAACAGCAATAAAATTTCAGAAGCTAGAAAGCAGATGGAGTTAACAGGCCTGAAAAAACTGAATCTTAACTGGACAATGGACAAAGCTGAAAATCAATCCAATCTAAATGTCAAGATCCTCAAAAGACTTACAAATCAATAAAACCAGGGACTAAAATAAGGAGGCTTGGTTAAAAATCTACTTAAAACTTACCCAGAAATACAGATACCTCCAACCCCTATTCTCTACAGCTGGGCTACTCCTCTTACCCACTCCTGGCAAAAAATTTTCTAAAAACGAAAACAGAGGGTCTCTCAACTTGGGGGCAATGTGGCACGGTGGCAAGCTGGGTGACAGAGATAACAAGAGAATAAATGAATAAACGTACACTGGATGCTGAGATTCTCAGCCTTCTTCCCACCTTCAGCTTCCAAAATATGCTGGCCCCAGCCCGTCCTCACCTTCCAAACAGGACATTGGAAGTCTTCTCTGGACAGTCTAATCTAACCAGGAGGAAAAGAACCAAGGATACTAACACCAGAAGTTCTGTCAAATGAATAGTTGTTCGGTCAGATTACCCAGAGTGAAGCTCACAAATGACAAGCCCACCTTGGAGTTCAGAAGTTGGGAGTCTGAAACTCCCAGTCAAAATCTTAGAAAACCATCAAGAGTTACCAAATATTTAAAGAAGCCTGTAACTCAAAAGATAGCTACCAAAATAAACACACAGATGTAAAGCAAACAAATCAAGGAAAAGAAAAGTTTAAAAGTGAATACATAAATTTCCTCTGAGCAATGAAAAAACATGATTATGTTTGTAATCATAAAACAAGAAAAGGATACTTTACCTAGATAGTAACAGAACTCTCATATTCGAAAAATACAACCGCAAAAAGGAAAACTCAACAGAAAAATGGGATAATTAAGTTGAAGACCTCTCCAGAAAGTGAAAAAAAAATAGGGGAAAAAAATGGAAAATGAAGGTGACCCTTGAAGAAAATAAGAGGACTAATCCCAACATACACATAAAGAACAGAAAATAGAAAGTTATCAAAGAAAAAATTTTCTAATCCCCAAAAGAGGATTTCTAAGTTGGGAATCAACCAAGATTCAACTAAGAGGGAGCAGCCAAGCACCCAGTGGAACAGATGAAAAATGGACTCACACCAAAGCGTATTATCATGAAATTTCTGAATACTGGATCCTAAGAGAAGATGCCCACAACTTCCCGAAGTCCCACAGAAAACACAGGGATCAGAAAGGTTTCAGAAGAGAACAAAGCAACCAACCATTCCACAGAAAAAAATCATGATATGTGCCTCAGCAGTGACTCCAACTTACAGGATCCTCATAGTATAAACACTACGAAGTGATCTAATCAAAGTTCTGATGCAACCACAATGGGAGGAAGGAGATCGGGGGAGAAGGAGGGTGTGTGTGAGTGAATGTTTTCTGTATGCTGCCCCTTCTCCAATACAAGTCTTTCTGTTTTATTACAGACCATTTAAACCACTTCCATATCTGCACCCTGCTTGAGAATACCCTTGAAGCCTGCTTTCAACCTGGTTCAAGTTCCACAATCTGGCAAAGATTCCTAAAAAGAATCTGAAACCTGGTTGTGTCTATGCCTCAGTTTTGCTAAACAAGAGAATTATTTCCCTTCCTTTTCTTTTTAATTTTTTTCAGTGAGTTCCAAAAGAAAGAGGTAAATCCAAGGGCATGCCATCTTCCATATACCTGAGATGCAAATAATCCATCTTAATCAAGAATATACAATATTAAAAAAAAAAGAATATACAGTATACCTTTATTATAGAAAAAACTGAAAACACAGAGAAGTAAAAAGGGAAAAACACCCCAAAACTCAGAAATACTATTAAAGGTGTTGTATACTTTTCAGTTTTTTTTTCTTTGGAGATATGTACTTTCACATTTATTTCTTGCTTTTTTATTAACATTAGATTTGAACATATCCACATTAGAAATTCTTCATAAGTCTTTTTTCACAGGTGTCTAATACTCTATGCTGTGGACTTACCATATTTATTTCCCCTTATTATTAATTTTATTAAACTTCCAATTTTCCACCAGAATTACAAAAGAATTAAAACACATGTACATAAACCTTCCTGTACATTTGCCATTTCTTTTACATTATACATGTGATCAGATACTTACTTTGCTGACAAATATAAGTCTCTGGATATTAATTTTTTTTACATTTATTTAATTGGAGAATAACTGCTTAACAATGCTGTGCTGGATGGATATAATTCTTTTCAAATAAGAAAGAAAAGTATATTTCCTTTTAGGGATATTCTACCAGTCAGCAAGTAAAACAAGCATACAACATTTAACTCTAAATATTTAAAAGATGCTGCTGAGTACCGAAAGCAAAGATATACTTACTCAGATACATGAAGAATATTCTCTTTCCCTTCTTCAACAGAAATGCTGACATTGTCTTTCACATGTTCCACTGCCAACAAAGCTCCTAAAAATAATGAGATGAAAAGACTTCTCTCTTTATAAACAATGCAGTATTTAAAACCTGAATCATAAAGCAATAAGGATGAGTCAACAAAACAATGTTAAGTACTATGAGGAGTAAATTTTTTTCCCAGTAGTCTGCAGATGCAAAGTATGGCCTTCTGGTCTTAGAGAAGTAACAAACCAGAAACCATTCCCTGGCATAATCCAACTGCTTTTGAAAATGCTCAGTGTCCAGCTGGGGACACAGAAATGAACCTTTCCCCTCCCTCAGGAGAAAAGAATTAATTAGAATAGTACCTTGTATAAAAGCTATCGTTGAAAGCATCAGAGATTACTATGTGGCAGGGACTGTGCTACATGCCTTACCTTCATTAACATTTTTAATCTCTGGAGTAACCTTAAGTGGTAGGCACCTTTATCTCTGTTTTATAGACAAGGAAACTGAGGTGTGGAGGGGTTAAACAAGTAGCTCAAAGCCCTTGAGTAAATATGTAGCTGCCAGGCTTTGAATGCAGGTCTAACGCAGGCCAGAACTCATATTTAAGAACAGTGTCATCTGTCTCTCAGCATATCATAAAGTTTACTAAATATTCATTAATCCTTTGTCCTTAATTTATCAAAGACAGACAACTAGCACCCAGATACTGGTTTCTAAATACCATGGTCCACTGGGGACAGGTCTGTGCTAGAGAAGGTATAAAACAAACCTGGAAAATTTCAGTGTGCTGGAAACCAAGAAGTACTCAAAGGATGGTAAGAGATATGCCAAAAGGACCCACTGGCCAGCTCGCAGGGGCTCCCACTGGCAAACAGGGCCAATTTAACCACCAAAGTAAATAATCTAAGTTTTAGAGTATCCATAGCAAAGAATCCTACACAGCAGATTTTTAAAATGAACTATTACAAGCAACAAGATAGATGAATCTCAAAAAATTATCCTATGCACAAAATAATTTGACATGACCCAATGTATATGATGGAGAAGGCAATGGCACCCCACTCCAGTACTCCTGCCTGGAAAATCTCATGGACGGAGGAGCCTAGTAGGCTGCAGTCTATGGGGTTGCTGAGGGTCAGACATGACTGAGCGACTTCACTTTCACTTTCATGCATTGGAGAAGGAAATGGCAACCCACTCCATCGTTCTTGCCTGGAGAATCCCAGGGATGGGGGAGCCTGGTGGTCTGCCATCTATGGGGTCGCACAGAGTCGGACACGACTGAAGCGACTTAGCAGCAGTAGCAACGTATATGAACTCTGGAGAAGGGAATGACACCCCACTCCACAATGTCTGTGAAGTTCTGTGAGGAAATTTTCTGAAGTGAGGGAAATATTTTACTTCATAACTGTGGTGGTTACACATTATACATATCTGTCACTCAATTTATAACTTAAAACCGGTGAACTTTAGGCATGTTTACAAAAAAAAAAAAGAACTCAATAAAACTAATTTTGAAAATAAAAATGCTTAATTTTAAGAACAGAAAATGATGCAAAGCTAGCCAATTGTACAAAGATAATTTTGAGACAGCCAGGGGAAACTGAAAAAGAACTGAATGTTACATAATAAAAAGAAATTATTTTTAAAAAAAGAAATTGCTAATGTGGAAAAAAAAACTGAAAACGAAAAATAATACAGAGTATAACCTATTGAGTATATTTTCCTATAAATTTTTTTAAACGATAAAAAGATCTCTCACACATACACACAAAATTCCAAGTAATACGTGAAGGAGTGGCAGAATGGACCATCCGGCATCATCTTACTAATAATCAAGTTGGGCAGGAAGCCCTAGTGGATGCGGAAACCAGTGGGTGAAGGTTTGATGTGGAGTGGAATGTTTTCATGGTCCCAGAGCATCTCCCCACAAAAAGCTTGTTAACTGCACAAGGGAAAACTCCATAGTGAGGAAAGCTGTCAGAAACAGCTTAAGTACTCAAGATTAGATCATCAGTAATGGGAAAAAACTCAGGCATTAATCAATGGGCTGCAGTGAAGAACAACGAATCATTTCTGTGCTACTTCTGCCAAAGACATGGAGCCTCAATCTAGTCATGAGAAGCCACGAGAAACATCCTTGACATTCTTCAAGTAAGTGTAATCTCCAGGGAGGTCAAACCTATGAAAGCAAGACCTGAAAACCATTCCAGATTGAAAGAAACTGGGCAGACGTGACAAGCAGGCACACAGCATGACCCTACATTCTGATCCTTGAGCTAGAGAGGCAACACAGGGACAATCAGCGTAGGAATCCGAATGGGATCTACAGAGGCAACACAGGAACAATCAGTGTAGGAATCCGAATGGGATCTACAGAGGCAACACAGGAACAATCAGTGTAGGAATCCGAATGGGATCTACAGAGGTAACACAGGAACAATCAGTGTAGGAATCCGAATGGGATCTACAGAGGTAACACAGGAACAATCAGTGTAGGAATCTGAATGGGATCTGTGCATTAGATGAAAGAATTGTATCGATGAGTATTTCCTGATTTTTATGGTCTTGTGAGGTCATATAGAGTTTTCTTATACTTGAGAGAGATGTACTTTGGTGTATTTTGGGGTGTCAAAGCATTATTATCTGCAGTATGTTCTCCAAAGGCATTGGAAGAAAAAAAGGTTCCTTGTTCTAGTCTTGTACTTTTTTAAAATTTAAAAAATTTAAAATTATATTAACATTTAAAATAAATGGTCAATGCATATAAAATAGAGAAATTCTCACAGTGCAATGTTTTTCTAAATGTTTCATCTAATGTTACTGATTAAAGACAAAATGTACTCGAATTAAACAACTAGGAACAATAAAATCAAAAACAAAAAAAAAAAGAGGAAGAAAAGCAAATAGAACTATAATTGGTCTATAATTCATAAGGACAACAAAAATTTTTAAGAGCCTCCTTCCAGCATACTGAAGATATGGTTCTCAAAATTTATAATTTACTAAGGAAACAGGTCTATCATTTTCATGGTGCTTTTCCAAGTGACATGAGTTAAAACTAGCTATTTATTAAAAATCTACAGTGTGTCAGGAACTTGACCTACAGTTTTCATTGATTCTGGCCATCAACAGTATGTAGAAGATATTATTCATTGTTTCTTAAACAAGGAAGCTGTGAAGATGCCAAACAAGGAATTTGCCAAGGTTCCACAACTAGTAAATGGCAGGTAGGATGGACCCAGATCTCCATGAACCAAGTGTCTTTGCTCTTAACCATGAGGTCACATTGTCTAGCATTTTTCAACTGCAGAATCAAACCCATTTCTTTTATTAGAGTTTATTGATTTTTGTGTAAGGCTAGCCCATAATTACTGGAACCAATATGCTAAAACACCATTTTAAAAACATTTTAAACAGCATTCAATTGTGCCTTCTGTTCCAAAAGGCTCAAAACACCCTGTAACGAGAATGTACTGAGTAATTTCATCAGCCCGATGTGGCCAACTATATCTGGGCCTTTCAAATATTAGAAAAGTACTTGCGTGTCTATATTAAAAAATGTATTAACAATAAGACCTCAATAAACGGATCAAATTATTCTGTGTAATTTTTCAAAGCAATAAAGAAAAAGAAATAGCTGAAAGTCTAAGCCATCTATCCACAGTAACCTTGGCCATGTTAAATAAGCAATTCCAAAACGAATTTAAGATGTATCCAGAAGAGGACAAGTCCCACCTCTGCTCTTCAATTTACTACATCCATCGGATGTGTAGTAAAGCAACCCCATCACTCCGCAGTGTACTTGGGTGTTCCAGCAATTACCCTGCCACCTTTAATTAATATAAGCGCTGCTGCTGCTAAGTCACTTCAGTCGTTTCTGACTCTGTTAAAATTTTAAATGCTTCTATGATCATCTTCCTCGTTTCCTTTGAACTCAATGAAACGTGAAGAAAACTTGAGTAAAGGGAATTGACAAGCTTTTCTGAGGACGAAGGAAGGGAGGTAAATAAAGATAAGTGGAGTTTGAGGAAAGCGCTCAAAGAGAGGGAACGAAGTACTGGGATTTTAAGTTTTAAAAACGTTATTTCTACGTCCTGCTCTTGGTCTCCAGGGGACATCATTGCTAAAAGGGAGAGAAGAAGAGTAAGCTACAAGTCATCTTTCTGGGGGAGAAGGTCCGAAGCTGAGCCCCATGTCGCCTTGCCCGGGCTCACACCGCGCCCACCTCCACGCCCAGAAAGGTCTTCAGGAGCAAATCCACCTGCCAGGGACCGAGGGAGGGGGCGCGGAGCCCACCGCGTGTACACTTCCGGGGAGAGAGGCAGGCCTAACCTCCCAGACCAGGACCGCCACTGCGCCAAGACCGGGCGCGGCGACCTTCCCCGCCCCGCTCCCTCCCCCGGCTGATGCAACCCACACAGGTCTGTGGCCGCGGCCCCTTACCTAGCGGAGGGTCTCCCGAATTCACAGTCAGACAGAGCGTCGCCATCTGCACCGGTCCGCCGGTCTACCTGTCAGCGCGCCTGCCCGGCCGCCTGAAACACAACCGACTGGCCCAAAGCGAGAAGCTGCAACGTGGTGTGCGCCGGCTTGACGCTGCCGCAACCCTCGCCCCTCCCCCGCGCCGCGGCCGGCGTCTTGCCGCACAGCGCAATGCGTCAT
Source organism: Tragelaphus eurycerus (assembly GCA_935064755.1). Taxonomy (NCBI): domain Eukaryota; kingdom Metazoa; phylum Chordata; class Mammalia; order Artiodactyla; family Bovidae; genus Tragelaphus; species Tragelaphus eurycerus. The sequence continues at coordinate 17,496,385 of CAKXYN010000003.1, forward strand.
CACCGCGCGCCCCTCCCTCCGGCAGTGGGCGCTGGGGGCCTTCTAGGGTCAGGAGTGCCAACGTGGCCAACGTGCTCCAAGCCGGTGACCCAGGAGAGACACTGAAGCGGACGACGTTTTACGACACTTCGTAAAGTGAGAAGTGAGAAAGTGAAGTCGCTCAGTCGTGTCTGACTCGTTGCTACCCTGTGGGCTGTAGCCCGCCAGACTACCCCCTGTCCATGGGATTTTCCAGGCAAGAATACTGGAGCTGATTGTCATTTTCTTCTCCAGGGGATCTTCCTGACCTAGGGATCGAACTCAGGTCTCCTGCATTGCGGGCAGACTCTACTGTCTGAGTCAACAGGGAATCACGAAGTGAGAAAAGTAAGTCGTGAGATGGTTTCTGCAGTGTGATGGGTGGTCACCAGAAGCCAGAATTGAAACAAACGGGCTCGTATAGTTGAGGCAGGAGGTAGCTGCCCCCCCCCCCCCGCCCCCTCCTTCACAGACACTCCAAGATATCAATAGCAGGATGATTGAGAGAGGAGGTTGGGCCCTGATCAGATAAAAGCCCAGAGACCACGTATTTATCATGTTCAAAATCGGGGAGACCTTCCCCTATAGCCCCTTGGAGGTTAAAAGGGGAGTGATGTCAAGCTACCCATAGGCTTCTTCACTGGAATCCATCTTGGCTGAGAGATGCACTTGGACACGTGGGAAGATCCTGAGTTAAACCGAACGCAGGCTCAGTACCAGACAAATGGAAATGATTAGCCAAAGAAACCCGAAAGAAATGCCCCACGTGAATGCTTCAAACTACCAAGCGGGTGCAACTCTGAGTCCACTCGTGTATCCACACGTACCGTATGCTTTTCCTGCTAATAAATGTGTTCTTTGTTTCATTACTTTCTGTCTTAATGGGAATTCATTTCTGCAGAGCTGAAGGGCCCGGGCCTTGTCATTGACCATTAGTCTAGTGGCTAGGATTCAGTACTCTCACCGTGGAGACCCAACCTCAATCTCTGGTGGGAAAACGAAACCCCACTTCAAGCCGCTGCAGGTCAAAGCCACCCAAGATCATATTTGATGCTGAAACCCAGGAATTCAAGGTAAACCTTGGGCTTCACCCAGTTGCTGCTTGAGGCCACTGACTTTCGCTCCTGCTTTCTTTTTCTCACTCTCCATTTCACTTCCAAGACCTACAGGGCATAATTTCTGTCTGCTCAACATTGAGGATGGCGGAGGGGTCCCCCAGGCCGTGCAGATTCAAATAACCCTTGGGTGACAGTTGACTCTGTCCTTTGGAACATGGTAGAAACGTGATTTCCAAACCTGCAGGAGCTCAAGGGGTCTTTCTCACCCACTCTCCCTCTGTCGTTGTCCAGTATGGAACCTTCGAGTATGCTTTTCCTTCCCACCTTACTTGCACAACAGGGTTTCTTTCTCACTTCATATCTCCGCAACCTTTTAGGGAAGGATTTCCTGGATATTATTCCTAAACTGCATCCCCACCACTGCCAAACCCAGTGCTGCCTGTGTGAGACCAAGTTGTCAGCCAAAGCCCAGTTCTTTTACACTTGCCAGGATGAAAGGGCAAAGGATTGGGGGTTTTTCTGCTGTCTAGTGTCTCACCTCACTCAACACCCAGAAATTTACTGTGGGAATTTCTCTGCCTCCTAGCCCTTGAGCCTTCAACCCCGTGCCATCTTCCATAGTGCCCAACTCCAGTTTCTTCAAGCGTTCTATTTTGCAACTAATGGACCCCCTTCACTCCAGGCCTTGGCAGCATATACACTGCTACAGACAGCTTATCAGGCTGGCCGCCACCCAGAAGCCCGAATTATAAACTTTGTAGATGCTCAGTCACGAGGAATATACCCCAGCGTAGGAAGACTTATCATAGGACATAAGCTGTATAGACGAGGGATCCCTCCTAAGGAAAGTCCTAGCAGCCGGTCAGCAGTGATTCAAATGTCCTCCCCTGGCCACCTGGGGAAGACACCTAAAGATACTAAGGGAGACCAGAGGTGTCAGAAATCAATGGGATGGTAGAGGTTTAGGAAGGAATTTGGGGGGCGCCCTGAACCCCTTCAGGTCAAAGTCTCCTAGCAAATGTTTCTGGAACAACAGATTGCATTTCCTGGAGCTTTCTCGGTTGCAGGTTAACAGAAAGGCTGCTGCTGCTGCTAAGTCGCTTCAGTCGTGTCTGACTCTGTGTGACCCCATAGACGGCAGACCACAAGGCTCCCCCATCCCTGGGATTCTCCAGGCAAGAACACTGGAGTGGGTTGCCATTTCCTTCTCCAATGCATGAAAGTGAAAAAGTGAAGTCGCTCAGTCGTGTCTGAATCCTAGCAACCCCATGGATTGCAGCCCACCAGGCCCTTCCGTCCATGAGATTTTCCAGGCAAGAGTACTCGAGTGGGGTGCCATTAACAGAAAGGCTGCTGCTGCTGCTGCTAAGTTGCTTCAGTCGTGTCCAACTCTGTGCGACCCCATAGACGGAAGCTCACCAGGCTCCCCTGTCCCTGGGATTCTCCAGGCAAGAACACTGGAGTGGGTTGCCATTTCCTTCAATGCATGAAAGTGAAAAGTGAAAGTGAAGTCGCTCAGTCGTGTCTGACTCTTATCGACCCCACGGACTGGAGCCTACCAGGCTCCTCCATCCATGGGATTTTCCAGGCAAAAGTACTGCGATGGGGTGCCACAGAAAGGCTAAGTTCTACTGTAACAGTGCCTGGCCTTCATATAAGTTGGGGAATGGAGAAAAACTATCTGAAGACGGGTCTCTATAATGCCATTCTGCAATTGCATATTTATTGCCACTGGTTGGGAAAGTGGACTGAGGGTCCCTCTAGTCAGGCTTTCATGGTCCATTACCAAAATTCCACCCTATATGGCTCTTATAATTCAAAACCTGGGGAACCAGGAAAAAAAAAAAACAACATAATTTTAGATGATCCCCTTCAAAGCTCTCTCATCTCTCAGGGAGATACCTAGCTCCCCCTGCTCCTGACAGTATCCCTACTTTTCCAGATCCATCTGACTGAACCCAAACTCCACCTCCCCATGTCCCTCCATCCCCTCAATTACCCCAGGAAAGAGACTAGTCCCTCTGTCCTCTCACCGTTGGAGCTTCCTATCACCCAGGATCAGGGAAGTTATGCCCTCTTAGGGAAGTGGCAAATGGTGAAGGGACAGTCAGAGTCCCCTTTTATAACCAACTTAGCCCAAAGCGAACAAACGATTTTCTGAAGACCCAAGTATGGTTTCATGAAGAGTTTCATGCTCTAATTCTGGTTATGACTTAACTTGGTAGGATGTCCAAGGAGTCCTGTTGGGTTGGCCAAAATGTCCATTGGGGTTTTTCCATAAGATATTATGGAAAAACCTCAGTGAACATTTTGGCCAACCTAATACTTACTGTACTTCTGAGGAAAAACAGAATCTGGACAGCAGCCCAGAGGCTTGCTGACTAACTTGCCAGAGACCAACTTGAATACACTCTGGGTGGAGATGCAGTCCCAAATATAATTCCTCGGAATTATACTTCTTGGACAGGAACAGAAGCCAGGAAGCTCATGATCTAATGTGTATTAGGAGGGATGAGAAAGTGTATCAAAATGTCATTTAACTGTGAGGTTAAAGAAGTGACCCAGGAAAAGAAAGAAAATCCAGCTCCTTTCACAGGCAGCTTATGGAGGCTTTTAGGAAGTATACCAACATAGATCCCTCCACTTCCAAAGGTCAGTCCCTGCTGGGACAACACTTTTTATCAGCCAGCCCTCCCCTGATACTATTAATATGTGGAAACTTCAAAAGTTAGAATTTGGGCCACAGGCTTCCATGCCTCAACTCCTGGATGTGGCCCTTGGAGTATTTAATAATTAAGACCAAGCTCCAGAGGGAAAGCTGGAGAAAAGACTGTCCAGGGCTTATGGACAACTGATAGCCATTGCTGTCAGCCATGTCTTTTGACCTCAGGACAACCCAAGGGGGCCAAAAAAGTCCCAACTATCCACCTGGAGGTAAGATCAACAAGGAGGAATGCTACAAATGCAAGTCGACTGGCCACTGGGCCTGAGATTGCCAGAAAGAACCCCACTTCCCTCCCCCAGGCCATGCCTAGCCTGCCATCAAGCAGGTCATTGGAAGAGGGACTGCCCTTAGTCCCAAAGGGGTCCAGGGGCTCCCACTCCTGAAATGGCCACACTGGACGACTGAGGTGGCCCAGAGATTCTAGCTTCTCATGGTTCCCCCTAATAAGAGGTCTATCTCCATCGAGGAGCCCAGGGTGGTCCTTGTCATGGCAGGTAAGAAAATCAATTTCTTAATTGATATGGGAGCCGCATACTCTGTCTTAATTTCTCACACTGGACCTCCCTCTTCCAAAAGGTGTGTTGTAACTGATGTCAATGGAAAGCCTCACAGCCATTATTTTACTGGGCCTCTCACTTATCAATGTGAGCAGCAGTTGATTTCATGTGCCTCTTTAGTTGTGCCTGAGTGTCCCACCCCACTACTGGAAAGAGATCATCTGAGCTCTATCAGAGCCATACTCCTGTTAGGAGGCTGCAGCACTTTCCCTTGACTCTGACTAAGACAGACCAGCCAGAAGAGCAAAGTCCTATTCCCAGCCATATTGTACAAAAAGTAGGTCCTGCAGTGTGGGACAAAGAAATCCCTAGAATGGCCATATATGCCCAGCCTGTAAAAATTCACCTTAGGCCTGAAGCTGCTTATCCTAACAAGAGAAAAGTTGGAAGAAAAAAGGATCCACATTAAAGGAACAAATACCAGGACAAACATGGAAGGAAGGCATTGGGTATATGGTTGGAGAACATTTCTGTAACAATAGATTTGGATGGCTAGCTCTTAAAACCTTAAATTTGTTAGTCTATTGTACCCCACCAGGATACATTTTGGTATGCCAGGTAGATAAGAAACCATGGGCCACTAATTGCCTGCACAGTAACTCCATGTCCACACAGTATATGCTGGCAACTTTGGTTACTCCTTTCTCAATCCACTTCTTAAATCAATTTAAGTTTATTAAACCTGTTTACTCGATTAATTCTAGATTTACCTGGTGGCATCCTAGATGGAGACGCCTATTTCTTTGGGTACACCTTTTTACCATGGTGGGGAGTAGCCATCCATCAACATGTCCTTCAAAACTTATCTGTTACTCTTACCACCATAGCTAACAATACCAATAACTCTCTTACTAATTTACAGAAGTCTCTAGATTCACTGGCCAAGGTGGTATTTGACAACCATCTGGCCCTGGTTTATCTGTTGGCAAAACAAGGAGTTGCCAACCTTTCCTGTTGCACATACATTAACACCTCTTGCCAGATATAGACCGACATTGAGAAAACGCAACAGCAGGCCATCTGGCTTCAACAGATAGTTAACCACCAATCCTCACTATTCAGTATGGGTGAGGAAATTGAAAGCTGGTTCTCTAACTCGTTCTCCTGGATCCCGCAAGGTATTAAAAACTCTCTGATTGGATGTTTCCATTTTCTTCTAACCTTCTTCATGGTTTCAGCCATACTGATTTATGTTAAATGTTTAGTATTTCTCTATTCTTAAGGAGGAAGGCCTCAACCTGTTGGTCCCAGGCCTGCTTCTTGGACTGAAACGTCTTAGTTGCAGATTTGCAACAGTAGAGAAGACAGCAGGGCGCTAGGAAAAATATAAATCAGTATGGCCAATATGCTGACCTTATTCCTAACCGTGCTTGAGCCTCTGATTTTAACAGTCTTTTACTGATCGTTAGCCCCTGCTTCTCTAATTATTTAGTTTGTTTTCTCTAGGGCATCACAGGACAATGGTGATGCAGGGACTCCAGCCACTTCCCAAGGCAGATCCTGCCAAAATAACAACAGAAGCCACCTCGGGACCCCTTTAATGAGATAGGGTGAGAGCTCCGTGACCCCAGCTAGGTAGGGTCTACAAGCCCCTTGCCAGCCTGAAGAAGCTACAGAAGACAGACCTTCACCCTTCATCTTCCCAATAAAGTTTTCTTGGGGTGTACATCTCTCAGGGGAGGATTTGAGGCAGGGGATAGAAGGGCCCCCCACCAAGGTGAACAGTTGGAGCTCATTCCCTATGGACAGAAACTCCAAAATATCAATAGCAGTTCAATCAAGAGAGGAGGCTGGGCCCTGCTCAGATAAAAGATCAGAGACTATACATTTCTTATTCTTGAAGTCAAGGAGAATCCTGACTGGAAAGCTTGGAGGTCAAAATGGGAGTGATGTCAAGCTACCCATAGGCCTCTTTGCCAGAAGAGACTGAGAGATCGATTTTGGCTGAGAGATACACATGCACAGATGGGAGGATCCTGAGATAAACCAAATACAGACTCAGAACCAGGTAAAGCAAGATGATTGGCCGAAGGAAACCTGGAAGAAATGCCCCATATAAGTGATTTAAACTGCCACGAGGGTGCAACTTTCTGAGTCCACCTGTGTGTCTATCCATATGTACTGTTCTCTTTTCCTCCTAATAAACACTTCATTTTCCTACTTTCTGTCTTTGTGGGAATTCATTTCTGCAGAGCTGAAGGGCCAGGGCCTGACCACCGGTCTAGTGGCTAGGATTCGGCAGCTCTCACTGCACGACCCAACCTCAGTCTCTATAGCTGGGAACCAGAAACTCTGCTTCAGGCCACTACAGCCAAGGCCACCTGAGATCATACTGTCTGGGGCACTGTATATAAACACCAAAAAAGTCCTGGAAGCATGTACATCAACAGCCATGTTTACACGAGACGGGGGAGGGTTTTTATGATGTTTCCTCAGTGTTTTCAAAAGAAGAATGTATTTTCAAGAACTACTTTCTAACTTGAAAAATGAAGGATTTATTTATAAAAAGACATTGCTTAAAGGCATTGCCCTAGTTTGTCTTGGCTCCGTTTGCCTGGGCTGTGCAAGCATGCCTTTCAGAGGTCGTCTGTCCTCTTAAACCTCGTGACGTGCGTGCTGGCAAGTGCCCTGCAAGCATACTCCAGGGGCTGGTATTATAGCTCAAGGGGCCAAGAACTGATTACAAAAATACATCTCAGCCTCCTAAAGACATCTCTGTTTTCACTAAGGAGTGCTGCTTCAATTAAATATGAACCTTGAGTGCATAGTACAGCTATAGAGGAATTATCTGTGTCTGTCCCAACCCATCACCAGATGGCTACATCTTACTTGTGGCCAGCCTCCAGAACCTAAGACACCAGCATCAGAACAGGACTGTTTCCCTCACCTTACCTTCCTATTAGAATCTGTGAGGATGAGATCCCTAATCTCATTTTATCAAGTTCTCCAGGTGATTATATGCACACCACACTGTGCTTTTCTGCTTCTCTTTGTTGAATATTGATCTCTTTTCGGCACACTATTCTAGCTCTCTACATTCTTGTTTGCTGAAACCATATCTTAGACATCCTTGGATTCCCCACAGTGCCTGGCACATACTGGGGGTCCCTTCTACTCTATCATAATTGGTATGGGAAAAAGGATGCAAAGTCATTGATTGCCCAGGGAGTGGAAGTAATACAAAATTTACTTGGAAAAATACAAGTTGGGAAACAAGGAATATAAATTTTCATCTATTATCTTACAAAATGTAGATATTCTTACAACTATGTGTTAATTCTTCTTAGAACAAAGAATATATTAAATATCGAATGTTTATTTTTACTGTTTGGCTTTTGCTGAGCAAAGAGGATGAGGCAAGAGTTCTGGGCCTGGAGCTAAAGAGCTATCCTTGTGGAAAGCACTGCCTAGAAAGGACTTAAAAACAAAACTTGCATATGTTTGCCTATTTGTTAGTAATTCACTAACAAACTAGAATTGGTTTTATTTATTCCATGTGGGGGCGAGTACAGAAAGCTCATGTGAGCTTGCTTCATGACCAACTAGTTTGAGTGCTATCAGGAAACCAGATCTATGAGAGACTTTCAAAATGGAAAACAAATCATCTGGGATCCTCAATCAAGTTTCAGTTCAGATCAGTAGCTCAGTCGTGTCCAACTCTTTGCGACCCCATGAATCGCAGCACGCCAGGCCTCCCTGTCCATCACCAATTCCCAGAGTTCACTCAGACTCACATCCATCAAGTCAGTGATGCCATCCAGCCATCTCATCCTCTGTCCTCCCCTTCTCCTCCTGCCCCCAATCCCTCCCAGCATCAGAGTCTTCTCCAATGAGTCAACACTTTGCATGAGGTGGCCAAAGTACTGGAGTTTCAACTTTAGCATCATTCCTTCCAAAGAAATCCCAGGGCTGATCTCCTTCAGAATGGACTGGTTGGATCTCCTTGCAGTCCAAGGGACTCTCAAGAGACTCCAACACCACAGTTCAAAAGCATCAATTCTTCGGCACTCAGCTTTCTTCACAGTCCAACTCTCACATCCATACATCATCACTGGAAAAACCATAGCCTTGACTAGACGGACCTTTGTTGGCAAAGTAATGTCTCTGCTTTTGAATATGCTATCTAGGTTGGTCATAACTTTCCTTCCAAGGAGTAAGCATCTTTTAATTTCATGGCTGCAATCACCATCTGCAGTGATTTTGGAAATCAGAAAAATAAAGTCTGACACTGTTTCCACTGTTTCCCCATATATTTCTCATGAAGTGATGGGACCAGATGCCATGATCTTCGTTTTCTGAATGTTGAGCTTTAAGCCAACTTTTTCAGTCTCCTCTTTCACTTTCATCAAGAGGCTTTTTAGTTCCTCTTCACTTTCTGCCATAAGGGTGATGTCATCTGCATATCTGAGGTAATTGATATTTCTCCCGGCAATCTTGATTCCAGCTTGTGCTTCTCCAGCCCAGCGTTTCTCATGATGTACTCAGGTTTCTCAAGAGGCAGGTCAGGTGGTCTGGTATTTCCATCTCTTTCAGTATTTTTCAGTTTATTGTGATCCACACAGTCAAAGGCTTTGGCATAGTCAATAAAGCAGAAATAGATGTTTTTCTGGAACTCTCTTGCTTTTTCCATGATCCAGCGGATGTTGGCAATTTGATCTCTGGTTCCTCTGCCTTTTCTGAAATCAGCTTGAACATCTGGAAGTTCACAGTTCACATATTGCTGAAGCCTGGCTTGGAGAATTTTGAGCATTACTTTACTAGCATGTGAGATGAGTGCAATTGTGCGGTAGTTGGGATTGGAATGAAAACTGACCTTTTCCAGTCCTGTGGCCACTGCTGAGTTTTCCAAATTTGCTGGCATATTGAGTGCAGCACTTTCACAGCATCATCTTTCAGGATTTGAAATAGCTGGAATTCCATCACCTCCACTAGCTTTGTTTGTAGTGATGCTTCCTAAGGCCCACTTGACTTCACATTCCAGGATATATGGCTCTAGGTGAATGATCACACCATCGTGATTATCTTGGTCGTGAAGATCTTTTTTGTACAGTTCTTCTGTGTATTCTTGCCACCTATTCTTAATATCTTCTGCTTCTGTTTGGTCCATACCATTTCTTTCCTTTATTAAGCCCATCTTTGCATGAAATGTTCCTTTGGTATCTATAATTTTCTTGAAGAGATCTCTAGTCTTTCCTATTCTGTTGTTTTCTTCTATTTCTTTGCACTGATTGCTGAGGAAGGCTTTCTTATCTCTCCTTGCTATTCTTTGGAACTCTGCATTCAGATGCTTATATCTTTCCTTTTCTCCTTTGCTTTTCTCTTCTCTTCTTTTCCAGGTATTTGTAAGGCCTCCTCAGACAGCCATTTTGCTTTTTTTCATTTCTTTTCCATGGGGATGGTCTTGATCCCTGTCTCCTGTACAATGTCATGAACCTCAACCAAGTTTAAAGCATACTTATTTACTTACATTGCCTCATCTTGTTCTGAGGAGTAAATCCTTCAATTCCTCATTGAGAACATGATAAAAACATCATTTTAATTGAGGAAAACAGATAATAAGAATGTAAAAGTTGACACCAAGAGAGAATCTACGTGTGTATTCAGTTGCTAAGTCATGTTTCACTGCAGCCCCATGGACTGTAGCCTCCGGGCTCCTCAGTCCATGGAATTTTCCAGGAAAGAATACCAGAGTCGGTTGCCTTGCTCTCCTCCAGGGGGACTTCCCGACCCAGGGATCGAACCCGAGCCTCTTACATGCCCTGAATTGGCAGGCAGATTCTTTAGCACTGGTGCCACCTGGGATGAGCTAAAAAATTAGAATCAAAGCCAAGAGGAAAAATATTTACTGTATGATGAAGAAAACATAGTTGTGCTAATAGACCGGAATTAAATACAGAGACATTCTGAAACTGTCTTATAGAGAGGGGATCATAAAATGTTTCAACACATACTACAGTAACTTTGATCTGTTGTTTAGTCAACATTTTTTTAAGTTTGGAAGTGAATGAATGAGTGGATAAATGTGTGTAAAGTAATCTATAATATACCATGCTTGCTCAATAACTCACCCAATAACACACATGAAGACTTACAAACTAAAAACATGAGTTATATGTAAAGTGCATATATGGTTTTGTAAGAACTAGAAGAGGAATAATTTAAACTAGTTCCTTACCTAACAGAATTCTTGATGCTTTATTTAGAAGCTGGTTCTTTATAATTAAATGTATGTAACTTATTGATCTCCTTATTTTAATATGTGATTTATTTATTTTCAATAGAAAAAAATAGAAATTCAAAGTACCTTTTTTCTGTTTATCTCTTGCTATTAACAAACCACCATAATATTCAGTGGCTTAAAGCAACACCACTATTTCATCACCTATTGTTGTGGGTTAGGAATTTGGGTGTGGTCATTTGGTGCTGTTTAACTGGAGATTGTTTGCAGGTGTGCTAAATTGCTTCAGTCCTGTCTGACTCTGCGTCCCTATGGACTGTGGCCTGCCAGGCCCCTCGGTACATGGGGTTCTCCGGGCAAGAATACTGGAGTGGATTTCCATGCCCTTCTCCAGGGGATTTTTCTGACCCAGGGATAGAACCTGTTTCTCTTAGGTCTCCTGCATTGGTAGATAGGTTCTTTACCCCTAGTGCCATCTGTGAAATTACAATATAACTCTCACTTGGTGCTTGGAATGGGAAGTCTAGAAGCCTAAGCTCTGCTTACTGTCCACATTTTCTCAGATCCTTTCCATGCTATACCTCAGGCAGGGTAGTAAGACTTTATAAGTAGTGGCTGAAGGAGATCAATCCTGGAATTTCTTTGGAAGGAATGATGCTAAAGCTGAAACTCCAGTATTTTGGCCACCTCATGCGAAGAGTTGACTCATTGGAGAAGACTCTGATGCTGGGAGGGATTGAGGGCAGGAGGAGAAGGGGATGACAGAGGATGAGATGGCTGGATGGCATCACTGACTCGATGGATGCGAGTCTGAGTGACCTCCGGGAGCTGGTGATGGACAGGGAGGCCTGGCGTGCTGCGGTTCATGGGGTCGCAAAGAGTCGGACACGACTGAGCGACTGATCTGATCTGATCTGATCTGATAAGTAGTGGCTAGATGCCCCAAGAGTGGAGGTTCAAAAAGACCAAGATGGGAGCTTTTGGTTGGCTCAATGGAAAAGAATCCACCTGCCAATGCAGGGGACACGGGTTTGATCCCTGATCTGGGAAGATTCCACATGCTGTGGAACAACTAGGCCTGCGTGCCACAACTATTCAGCCTGTGCTCTAGAGCCTGGGAGCCACAACTACTGAAGCCCATGTGCCCCAGGTCGCTCTTAAATGGCGCGCCGGTCGCGCGCAGGCGAGGTCGCACTTAAATGGCGCCCCGGTCGCGATCTCGCCTGCCCGCGACCGGCACGCCATTTAAGAGCGCCCTCGCCTGCCCGCGACCGGCGCGCCATTTAAGAGCGCCCTCGCCTGCCCGCGACCGGCGCGCCATTTAAGAGCGCCCTCGCCTGCCCGCGACCGGCGCGCCATTTAAGAGCGCCCTCGCCTGCCCGCGACCGGCGCGCCATTTAAGAGCGCCCCGCCGGCTGCGTCGCGCACTAAGAGCGCCCCGCCGGCTGCGTCGCGCACTAAGAGCACGGCCGAGAGGAGCTACCCCACGACCGAGGAAGGACGGCGGTGAGGGCCAGCGCACTAAGCACGGCCGAGAAGAGCTACCCCACGACCGAGGTCAGGAAGGGCGGCGGTGAGGAGAGACCCCTCGTCCAAGGTAAGGTGCGATGGCTGTGCTTCGCTGGCCGGGAGCAGCCAGGAGCAGCCGGGATGAGATACCCCGCGCCCAAGGTAAGAGAAACCCAAGTAAGACAGTAGGTCTTGAAAGAGGGCATCAGAGGGCAAATACACTAAAACCATTCTCACAGATAACTAGTCAATTTAATCACACAAGGACCACACCCTTGTCTAACTCAATGAGATTAAGCCATGCCCGAGGGGCAACCTGGGATGGGCGGGTCATGGTGGAGAGAGATGACAGGGTGTGGTCCGCTGGAGAAGGGAATGGCAAACCACTTCAGTATTCTTGCCTTGAGAACCCCATGAACAGTATGAAAAGACAAAATGATAGGATACTGAAAGAGAAACTCCCCAGGTCAGTAGGGGCCCAATATGCTACTGGAGATCAGTGGAGAAATAACTCCAGAAAGAATGAAAGGATGGAGTCAAAACAAAAAGAATACCCAGCTGTGGCTGTGTCTGGTGATAGAAGCAAAGTCTGATGCTGCAAAGAGCAATATTGCATAGGAACCTGGAATGTCAGGTCCATGAATCAAGGCAAATTGGAAGTGGTCAAACAAGAGATGGCAAGAGTGAATGTTGACATTCTAGGAATTAGCAAACTAAAATGGACTGGAATGGGTGAATTTAACTCGGATGACCATTATATCTACTACTGTGGGCAGGAATCCCTCAGAAGAAATGGAGTGGCCATCATGGTCAACAAAAGAGTCCGAAATGCAGTACTTGGATGCAATCTCAAAAATGACAGAATGATTTCTGTTCGTTTCCAAGGCAAACCATTCAATGTCACAGTAATCCAAATCTATGCCCCAACCAGTAACGCCGAAGAAGCTGAAGTTGAAAGGTTCTATGAAGACCTACAAGACATTTTAGAACTAACACCCAAAAAAGATGTCCTTTTCATTCTAGGGGACTGGAATGCAAAAGTAGGAAGTCAAGAAACACCTGGAGTAACAGGCAAATTTGGCCTTGGAATACGGAATGAAGCAGGGCAAAGACTAATAGAGTTTTGCCAAGAAAATGCACTGGTCATAGCAAATACCCTCTTCCAACAACACAAGAGAAGACTCTATACATGGACATCACCAGATGGTCAACACCGAAATCAGATCGATTATATTCTTTGCAGCCAAAGATGGAGAAGCTCTATACAGTCAGCAAAAACAAGACCAGGAGCTGACTGTGGCTCGGACCATGAACTCCTTATTGCCAAATTCAGACTGAAATTGAAGAAAGTAGGGAAAACCACTAGACCATTCAGGTATGACCTAAATCAAATCCCTTATGATTATACAGTGGAAGTGAGAAATAGATTTAAGGGCCTAGATCTGATAGATAGAGTGCCTGATGAACTATGGAATGAGGTTCGTGACATTGTACAGGAGACAGGGATCAAGACCATCCCCATGGAAAAGAAATGCAAAAAAGCAAAATGGCTGTCTGGGGAGGCCTTACAAATAGCTGTGAAAAGAAGAGAAGCGAAAAGCAAAGGAGAAAAGGAAAGATATAAACATCTAAATGCAGAGTTCCAAAGAATAGCAAGAAGAGATAAGAAAGCCTTCTTCAGTGATCAATGCAAAGAAATAGAGGAAAACAACAGAATGGGAAAGACTAGGGATCTCTTCAAGAAAATCAGAGATACCAAAGGAACATTTCATGCAAAGATGGGCACGATAAAGGACAGAGATGGTGTGGACCTAACAGAGGCAGAGGATATTAAGAGGAGGTGGCAAGAATACACAGAAGAAGTGTACAAGACCTAGATAATCATGATGATGTGATCACTGACCTAGAGCCAGACATCTTGGAATGTGAAGTCAAATGGGCCTTAGAAAGCATCACTACGAACAAAGCTAGTGGAGGTGATGGAATTCCAGTGGAGCTATTCCAAGTCATGAATGATGATGCTGTGAAAGTGCTACACTCAGTATGCCAGCAAATGTGGAAAACTCAGCAGTGGCCACAAGATTGGAAAAGGTCAGTTTTCATCCCAATCCCAAAGAAAGGCAATGCCAAGGAGTGCTCAAACTACCGAACAATTGCACTCATCTCACATGCTAGTAAAGTAATGCTCAAAATTCTCCAAGCCAGGCTTCAGCAATATGTGAACCGTGAACTTCCTGATGTTCAAGCTGGTTTTAGAAAAGGCAGAGGAACCAGAGATCAAATTGCCAACATCCGCTGGATCATGGAAAAAGCAAGAGAGTTCCAGAAAAACATCTATTTCTGCTTTATTGACTATGCCAAAGCCTTTGACTGTGTGGATCACAATAAACTATGGAAAATTCTGAAAGAGATGGGAATACCAGACCACCTGATCTGCCTCTTAAGAAATCTGTATGCAGGTCAGGAAGCAACAGTTAGAACTGGTCATGGAACAACAGACTGGTTCCAAATAGGAAAAGGAGTACGTCAAGGCTGCATATTGTCACCATGTTTATTTAACTTATATGCAGAGTACATCATGAGAAATGCTGGACTGGAAGAAACACAAGTTGGAATCAAGATTGCCGGGAGAAATATCAATAACCTCAGATATGCAGATGACACCACTCTTATGGCAGAAAGTGAAGAGGGGCTAAAAAGCCTCTTGATGAAAGTGAAGGTGGAGAGTGAAAAGGTTGGCTTAAAGCTCAACATTCAGAAAACGAAGATCATGGCATCTGGTCCCATCACTGCATGGGAAATAGATGGGGAAACAGTGGAAACAGTGTCAGACTTTGTCTTTCTGGGCTCCAAAATCACTGCAGATGGTGACCGCAGCCATGAAATTAAAAGACGCTTGCTCCTTGGAAGGAAAGTTATGATCAACCTAGATAGCATATTCAAAAGCAGAGACATTACTTTACCAACAAAGGTTCGCCTAGTTAAGGCTATGGTCTTTCCTGTGGTCATGTATGGATGTGAGAGCTGGACTGTGAAGAAGGCTGAGCACCGAAGAATTGATGCTTTTGAACTGTGGTGTTGGAGAAGACTCTTGAGAGTCCCTTGGACTGCAAGAAGATCCAACCAGTCCATTCTGAAGGAGATCAGTCCTGGAATTTCTTTAGAAGGAATGATGCTAAAGCTGAAACTCCAGTATTTTGGCCACCTCATGCGAAGAGTTGACTCATTGGAGAAGACTCTGATGCTGGGAGGGATTGAGGGCAGGAGGAGAAGGGGACGACAGAGGATGAGATGGCTGGATGGCATCACTGACTCGATGGATGCGAGTCTGAGTGACCTCCGGGAGCTGGTGATGGACAGGGAGGCCTGGCGTGCTGCGGTTCATGGGGTCGCAAAGAGTCGGACACGACTGAGCGACTGATCTGATGTGCCCCAGAGCCTATGCTCTGCAATAAGAGAAATCACCCCAATGAGAAGTCCATCCTTGCCCAACTAGAGAAAAGATTTTCAGCAATGAAGACCCAGCACAGCCAAAAATAAGAATAAATAAAGTTTTTTAAAATGATCAAGGTGAAGACTTCTGCAGGTCTTCTGATCTATCTTCGGGAGTCACACAGCATCACTTCTGTGGCACTAGACTGGTGACCGAAGAGTCACAGGGCCCTCACAGATTCAAAAGAGGGGGCTGACTATACAAAAAGCATGAATGCCAGGGGAATGTAGTGGGTGGACTTGTGTTTCTGGAAAGGATATGTCCAAGTTTGCAGGACCTATAAACGTAACTATTTGAAAATAGAGCTTTTTCATTGCAATAAAGTTAAGAATCCCGTAATGACATCATCCTAGAAAGGAGAGGGAGATGACTCATGGGAGGAAAGACAGATGCAGACATCAGAGTGATGCAGCTACAAGCTGCTGCTGCTAAGTCACTTCAGTCGTGTCCGACTCTGTGCGACCCCACTGACGGCAGCCCACCAGGCTCCACCATCCCTGGGATTCTCCAGGCAAGAACACTGGAGTGGGTTGCCATTTCCTTCTCCAATGTGTGAAAGTGAAAGTGAAGTCGCTCAGTCGCGACCCCATGGACTGCAGCCCACCAGGCTCCTCCATCCATGGATTTTCCAGGCAAGAGTACTGGAGTGGGGTGCCATTGCCTTCTCCAGCTACAAGCTAAGGGGTGCCAAGGATTACTGAAAATGTCCAGGAGTGAAAGAGAGGTATGGAAAGTTCTCCTTCAGAACTTTCAAAAGGAACCAACTCTGCCAAACCTTGATTTTTGACTTCTGACCTCCAGAACTGTGAGAGAATAAATTTCAGTTGCTTTAGCCACCTGGTGTGTGGTTATGTCTGACAGCAGTTTTAGGAAATTAATAAATGGGCAATCTTTGGAGACTAGCAGTTACAAAGTATAAACTACAAATTGGTACTTGCCATGGGCACTTGCCATCTACCTCTGCTGCTGCTGCTAAGTCACTTCAGTTGTGTCCGACTCTGTGCGACCTAATAGACGGCAGCCCACCAGGCTCCCCCGTCCCTGGGATTCTCCAGGCAAGAACACTGGAGTGGGTTGCCATTTCCTTCTCCAATGCATGAAAGTGAAAAGTGAAAGTGAAGTCACTCAGTCGTGTCCGACCTTTAGCAACCCCATGGACTGCAGCCTACCAGCCTCCTCTGTCCATGGGATTTTCCAGGCAAGAGTACTGGAGTGGGTTGCCATTGCCTTCTCCGGCCATCTACCTCTACAGGGATTAAATTATGTGCAGCTGCTGACTTTCAACACCCCCTGGCAGGAGCTCCGGGTGGAGAGCAGAAACGAGGCACTTTGTGCTCTGGGAAAAGTGGGCAGGACAGGTCTTCAAATAGTTAGGTATTTTCAGGAGCCAATTCTGTGAACCCAATTCTTGTATCTCCTCATATCTAGAAAAGCACTAATATCCATCCTGGTGATGACTGTTCCTTATAACCTTCTACAAGCAGTAACCTTCTACAAAAAATGTGTGCTTGACTATGTGTACTCTTCCTTCACCAAAATCACATATATAACAAATTTCCCTCCTGACTCTTTGGAGCAGCTTCTCAGAGCTATCTGAGGCGCTGTCTTCTGGGTTGCAGTCTTCATTTTGCCCCAGGTAAAACTTCACTCACAACTCTCACATTGTACTTTTTTTAAGTCAACAAAAGTTTTAAAATTCTTTACCGTCTTACTGTATACAGATTTTTAAAATCATGCACATGATTGTGTTGCTAAGAGTATTGCAGCAAAAATAGAGGTGAAACTTTTCTTAAATGAAAATGAGACTTTGATTTTCTGATACACAAAGAAAATAAGGAAACAATGAACAGGCTGGGGAAACAACATAAACAGGCCTGAAAGAGTTAAGTAATCCTGGCTCTTCTTTAGCTGTTGCTACTGACAAACACTTGTGGCTGGATTTGCCCTTCACAAGGCTAAACAAAGCTGATTACTTTCTGACTCCATATGAATTGTACTCTGCACCTGGCTTTCTTCTCCCTCTACTCTCTCTGGGAGCATTCTGCAATTTCAGAAAGAAGGTCAGGTCTAATAACTTTGGGGACACCAGACCCAATTACTGACTTGGCTGATGCTTGCTGAGACCATTTTGAAATTTTGCAAAAGAAAAAAAAAAAAGCAAGATTTTCATTGAGATATAAAACGTCCCCCTATTCCCCAGAGAAGGGGGCACAGTTCTTGAGGGCCTTGCCTGCTGTGTATTCCCTCCTGCCAGGCAAAGATAGAATCCATTTTTCTCATTCCTCCAAAATTCTGTCTCCATATTTCTTTTCAGCATTGGTGCACAGAGAGTCAAGATTTTTGGCATCAATAGCAGTTCTCTCCTCTTGGCTGTGCCTCTTATAGAAGGCAGTGCAGAGAAAACCATAATTATAAAAGTTGTCTACAAAAGTTGTCATTTATATGTGCCAGATTTAGCAGATACTAAAAAAGAAAATGGTGAGTATGGATAACTTATTTTTCTTCACAACTGCTGTGAAAGTGCTACTAGAAAGCTCATGTGGACTGTGAAAATATCCTTAGTGAATACATATTGTTTTCAAGTTTAAAAGGAATATTTTATTTTAAAATACTTAGAGGTAAAAATTCTGCAGTTCAATAATTCATGGAAAAGGAAAGCTTGATGTGAAGAAAATATAGATTAAAAAATTACAAGCATAATAGGTCTTCAGTTTGAAAATGCTAGCACATGACTCAGGGAAGCAAATGCCCAATTTGCAGTTGATCTGTTTCATAAGTTCAAAAAGTCAAAAGAGGACAATGTTTTCCCTTCCCCATCGGTATCTCTTCAGCCTGAGGCCGGCTCTGTGTAGAGGCTTCAGAAAACACTGCATTCAAAATGAAGTAGTACTTTAATGAACACAAGACTTAGAGCTACAATTGATCGTGCCAAAAAGCCAGGAAATGTGCATCTCCATTTTCAAAAGCCTCTGACTGAATTAGCTGCTGCTGCTTCACTTTCGGGAAAGGCAATGGCACCCCACCCCGATACTTTTGCCTGGGGGATCCCATGGACGGAGGAGCCTGGTGGGCTCCAGTCCATGGGGTCTCTAGGAGTCGGACACGACTGAGCGACTTCACTTTCACTTTTCACTTTCATGCATTGGAGAAGGAAATGGCAACCCACTCCAGTGTTCTTGCCTGGAGAATCCCAGGGACAGGGGAGCCTGGTGAGCTTCTGTCTGTGGGGTCGCACAGAGTCGGACACGACTGAAGCGACTTAGCAGCAGCAGCAGCAGCTTCACTTTCACTTTTTCGCTTTCATGCATTGGAGAAGGAAATGGCAACCCACTCCAGTTTTCTTGCCTGGAGAATCCCAAGGGCAGGAGAGCCTGGTGGGCTGACGTCTACGGGGTCACGCAGAGTCGGACACAGATGGCAGCCCACCAGGCTCCGCCGTCCCTGGGATTC
The DNA here is from genome assembly GCA_935064755.1 of Tragelaphus eurycerus. NCBI lineage: Eukaryota > Metazoa > Chordata > Mammalia > Artiodactyla > Bovidae > Tragelaphus > Tragelaphus eurycerus. Next base: position 17,515,373 of record CAKXYN010000003.1, read on the forward strand.
TCCAGGCAAGAGTACTGGAGTGGGTTGCCATTTCCTTCTCCATGTATTCTATGCTAATGTTATGCTAAGTTGCTTCAGTCGTGTCTGACTCTGTGCGACCCCATGGACAGCAGCCCAGCAGGCTCCTCCGTCCACGGAATTCTCTAGGCAAGAGTACTGCTGCTGCTGCTGCTGCTAAGTCACTTCAGTTGTGTCCGACTCTGTGTGACCCCATAGACGGCAGCCCATCAGGCTCCCCCGTCCCTGGGATTCTCCAGGCAAGAACACTGGAGTGGGTTGCCATTTCCTTCTCCAATGCATGAAAGTGAAAAGTGAAAGTGAAGTCGCTCAGTCGCGTCCGACTCTTAGCGACCCCATGGACTAGAGCCTACCAGGCTCCTCTGTCCATGGAATTTTCCAGGCAAAAGTACTGGGGTGGGGTGCCATTGCCTTCCCCGGACTGAATTAGAGAAACCCACAAATTAAAGAAACCCAGTTCATGTTTAACTGAATATCACCAACAGACTCTATGGAGAAATGATGTATCAATTTCTTCAGGAGTACTTGGATACTGTTAAATTTTACCTAGTCAGCATGGAATCTGCTGTTGTAAATACTGTAGAAGAAAGTAATAAGAATAATTCCTGGGTGGAAAACAAACAAATGCAAAAGTATCAAGGACCCATTTTCTAAGGCTTCACTCTGCCATCCTGGCTCTGGTGGGATACAGAATATTTCAAAGGGCAGTGCAACCAGGACCTTGATAAAGAAAACAAGGAAGGGGGAGAATCTTAGCTGAAACAAGGATGTAAGCAAATCCATGCAGAGGATAAAACAAAGCAAGTCCTTTAATTTCACCTTCCTAAAGGATGTGTAAGCCAAGATTCCGGAAATACCATACAAAGCAAGCATCATTTTGCTGATCCGAGCTTCATTGATCGTGCTGAGCCAAGCATGACTTTGCTGCTGCCAAATGTAGTAAAATTGTCTGCAGAAGCTTGAGGATAAACTCACCACTGAGAAAGTAACAGCCTGGGCAAGCTCACAGAATATGGACAAGAGTGATGTGGATTTGTACTTAACCTCAGTTGAAACTGGAAAAGAACTAGGGCCTCAAGGCCTTTCTGGGAGACTTGGGGATGGTGGACCCCTTCAGTCAGTAGGACACCAACTCCTCAAGCACCATTGGTATCTAAAATCCTGCACGAATTCTATCTGGAGGTGACTGAGAAGGGCATAAATGCTGCAGCTACCATGGGTGTGGAAACTGTTCCAGCATCATTACCAATTTATGAAAATTACTATTGTGATCACCCTTTCTCTTTATTGAGCATTAATAAAACCAACAGCATCATGTTCTTTGGCAGATGCTTCTTCCCTTTAGATGCTGTTAAGCTGTCATACTTTTGGGAAAAGTTCACCAAGTGGTTCCAGTAAATTGATTGCTAGAAATGATGGGTTCTCTTTGCTTCATTTCCCTTTCCAATATCATAGTCATCACTAAGAATTTAATAGTTGAAGTAGAATGTCCATCAATTTCTCTCCACACACATGAGAAATCCACTTTTTTCCCCATTAAAACTCGCTTTGGACAAAATCTTTAAGATAAGGTAAAGGAGTATTTCAATACTGTTATCTTCTAAACTTGAAATATCTGTACCTTCTAGTAGTCACTCTCATTTCGCTTCAACCCTTAAAATTAAAAAAAATTTTTTTAAAGAGCTTTTGTTTGTTTTTTGGCTGTGCCATTTGGCTTGCAGAATTTTAGTTTCCTGACCAGGGATTGAATCCAGGCCCTCCACAGTATTCTAACTAACTGGGGTCCTAACGGACTGGACTGACAGGGAATTCCCACACCCCCGCCCCCGCAAAAAAAGCTTTTTTGTTTGTTTTGCTTTTAATGACGTGGCCCCTGCCTGCCTCATCTACCTCACTTTTAACACTCTTCCTTTTGTTCACCTTACTTCAGCCTACTCTGGCTTTCTTCACGTTTTTGTTTTTTCTTTCTCTCCTCAGAGACAATTATTTACATTAGCAAACCCAGCTCTCGATACTGTTAACCTCTTTCCATCCAGTTTTCAGCTCAGACATCACTCCTCAGAGAAGACATCCCCACTCTATCTACAGGGCATCTTCTTCCTGGCCCCCTCCCGGCCCCAGCTGCTTCCCAGCTCTTCTTCCTCCTCGGTTTCCTGTTTAGCCATTTTCCACAATCTAAAATAATTTCATTTCCTTATTATCTGTATCATATTATATATAATATTATCTCTGTCATTGCTTTACAAGACCATGGCTCAACAAACTGACTTACATCCACTGTTGAAATGTTCAATACCGAGACCCATGCCTAACGTACAGCAGGTGCTCACATCTGCTGCCTGCATTTGGAAGAGCAGAGTCTTAACCACTGGACCACCAGGCAAGTCCTTCAAAAAATATTTGTTGACTAAATGAATGATGGAATAAATGGAGGCCAAGGTGAGAGAAAACACAGGGGACTTTAAATGGTTGGGCGCGGCTGCAGTGTTAAGTTGGTAATCAGAGGTGAACCCAGAGAAGGAAGAAGCTGTCACATCAAGAGGCTCATATGTCTGGATTTCCCTGGTGGCCCCGTGGTTAAGACTCCACGCTTCCAGGGCAGCAGGTGCCTGATTGGATCCCTGGTCAGGAAACTAAGATCCCACATGCTGCATGCCAAAAAAGGGGGGTTCATGTCATTATAATTAACTTGCATTTTATCCTAAAGGCAATAGCAAGCAATACAAGATTTCTGAGGAAGTGAGTGGTAACTAGTCAATCTAATCACACAAGGACCACACCCTTGTCTAACTCAATGAGATTAAGCCATGCCCGAGGGGCAACCTGGGATGGGAGGGTCATGGTGGAGAGATATGACAGGGTGTGGTCCGCTGGAGAAGGGAATGGCAAACCACTTCAGTATTCTTGCCTTGAGAACCCCATGAACAGTATGAAAAGACAAAATGATAGGATGCTGAAAGAGAAACTCCCCAGGTCAGTAGGGGCCCAATATGCTACTGGAGATCAGTGGAGAAATAACTCCAGAAAGAATGAAAGGATGGAGCCAAAACAAAAAAGAATACCCAGCTGTGGATGTGTCTGGTGATAGAAGCAAAGTCCGATGCTGTAAAGAGCAATATTGCATAGGAACCTGGAATGTCAGGTCCATGAATCAAGGCAAATTGGAAGTGGTCAAACAAGAGATGGCAAGAGTGAATGTCGACATTCTAGGAATTAGCGAACTAAAATGGACTGGAATGGGTGAATTTAACTCGGATGACCATTATATCTACTACTGTGGGCAGGAAACCCTCAGAAGAAATGGAGTGGCCATCATGGTCAACAAAAGAGTCCGAAATGCAGTACTTGGATGCAATCTCAAAAATGACAGAATGATTTCTGTTCGTTTCCAAGGCAAACCATTCAATGTCACAGTAATCCAAATCTATGCCCCAACCAGTAACGCCGAAGAAGCTGAAGTTGAAAGGTTCTATGAAGACCTACAAGACCTTTTAGAATTAACACCCAAAAAAGATGTCCTTTTCATTCTAGGGGACTGGAATGCAAAAGTAGGAAGTCAAGAAACACCTGGAGTAACAGGCAAATTTGGCCTTGGAATACGGAATGAAGCAGGGCAAAGACTAATAGAGTTTTGCCAAGAAAATGCACTGGTCATAGCAAATACCCTCTTCCAACAACACAAGAGAAGACTCTACACATGGACATCACCAGATGGTCAACACCGAAATCAGATCGATTATATTCTTTGCAGCCAAAGATGGAGAAGCTCTATACAGTCAGCAAAAACAAGATCAGGAGCTGACTGTGGCTCGGACCATGAACTCCTTATTGCCAAATTCAGACTGAAATTGAAGAAAGTAGGGAAAACCACTAGACCATTCAGGTATGACCTAAATCAAATCCCTTATGATTATACAGTGGAAGTGAGAAATAGATTTAAGGGCCTAGATCTGATAGATAGAGTGCCTGATGAACTATGGAATGAGGTTCGTGACATTGTACAGGAGACAGGGATCAAGACCATCCCCATGGAAAAGACATGCAAAAAAGCAAAATGGCTGTCTGGGGAGGCCTTACAAATAGCTGTGAAAAGAAGAGAAGCGAAAAGCAAAGGAGAAAAGGAAAGATATAAACATCTAAATGCAGAGTTCCAAAGAATAGCAAGAAGAGATAAGAAAGCCTTCTTCAGTGATCAATGCAAAGAAATAGAGGAAAACAACAGAATGGGAAAGACTAGGGATCTCTTCAAGAAAATCAGAGATACCAAAGGAACATTTCATGCAAAGATGGGCACAATAAAGGACAGAGATGGTGTGGACCTAACAGAAGCAGAAGATATTAAGAAGAGGTGGCAAGAATACACAGAAGAACTGTACAAAAAAGAGCTTCAAGACCTAGATAATCATGATGATGTGATCACTGACCTAGAGCCAGACATCTTGGAATGTGAAGTCAAATGGGCCTGAGAAAGCATCACTACGAACAAAGCTAGTGGAGGTGATGGAATTCCAGTGGAGCTATTCCAAGTCATGAATGATGATGCTGTGAAAGTGCTACACTCAGTATGCCAGCAAATTTGGAAAACTCAGCAGTGGCCACAAGATTGGAAAAGGTCAGTTTTCATCCCAATCCCAAAGAAAGGCAATGCCAAGGAGTGCTCAAACTACCGAACAATTGCACTCATCTCACACGCTAGTAAAGTAATGCTCAAAATTCTCCAAGCCAGGCTTCAGCAATATGTGAACCGTGAACTTCCTGATGTTCAAGCTGGTTTTAGAAAAGGCAGAGGAACCAGAGATCAAATTGCCAACATCCGCTGGATCATGGAAAAAGCAAGAGAGTTCCAGAAAAACATCTATTTCTGCTTTATTGACTATGCCAAAGCCTTTGACTGTGTGGATCACAATAAACTATGGAAAATTCTGAAAGAGATGGGAATACCAGACCACCTGATCTGCCTCTTAAGAAATCTGTATGCAGGTCAGGAAGCAACAGTTAGAACTGGTCATGGAACAACAGACTGGTTCCAAATAGGAAAAGGAGTACGTCAAGGCTGCATATTGTCACCATGTTTATTTAACTTATATGCAGAGTACATCATGAGACATGCTGGACTGGAAGAAACACAAGTTGGAATCAAGATTGCCGGGAGAAATATCAATAACCTCAGATATGCAGATGACACCACTCTTATGGCAGAAAGTGAAGAGGGGCTAAAAAGCCTCTTGATGAAAGTGAAAGTGGAGAGTGAAAAGGTTGGCTTAAAGCTCAACATTCAGAAAACGAAGATCATGGCATCTGGTCCCATCACTGCATGGGAAATAGATGGGGAAACAGTGGAAACAGTGTCAGACTTTGTTTTTCTGGGCTCCAAAATCACTGCAGATGGTGACTGCAGCCATGAAATTAAAAGACGCTTGCTCCTTGGAAGGAAAGTTATGACCAACCTAGATAGCATATTCAAAAGCAGAGACATTACTTTGCCAACAAAGGTTCGCCTAGTCAAGGCTATGGTCTTTCCTGTGGTCATGTATGGATGTGAGAGCTGGACTGTGAAGAAGGCTGAGCGCCGAAGAATTGATGCTTTTGAACTGTGGTGTTGGAGAAGACTCTTGAGAGTCCCTTGGACTGCAAGAAGATCCAACCAGTCCATTCTGAAGGAGATCAATCCTGGAATTTCTTTAGAAGGAATGATGCTAAAGCTGAAACTCCAGTATTTTGGCCACCTCATGCGAAGAGCTGACTCATTGGAGAAGACTCTGATGCTGGGAGGGATTGAGGGCAGGAGGAGAAGGGGACGACAGAGGATGAGATGGCTGGATGGCATCACTGACTCGATGGATGCGAGTCTGAGTGACCTCCGGGAGCTGGTGATGGACAGGGAGGCCTGGCGTGCTGCGGTTCATGGGGTCGCAAAGAGTCGGACACGACTGAGTGACTGATCTGATCTGATCTGAGTGGTATTAATGGATTTTATTTTTTTTAAATGTCAACCTAGGGCCAGTGATAGATGGGTTGGAGAGGAGTAACAGTGTAGAAAGGAAGACTAGTCAGGAAGACACTGAAGTGATTCAAGGAAGAAATAAAGGGGTATGAGTGTGTAAGTTAATATAGAAGCAATGGGAGTGAAGAGAGGATGCAGACTTCCAAATATGCCACCTGGATAACTCAATTTTTTATACAGGAGCCTACAGAAAATTCCTTCAGAGTTATTCTCACATTGCATTTAGATTTTTTTTTTAAATTAGGTTTAGTTCAGTGTTTTTAGATAGAGAACTCTGTTCTTAGAAAGAGGTAATTGCCAAACATGACCAGTTATCAGGATCAACATGGGCATTCATAAAATAAAGAGGAATAGACAAGAATCTGCCTGTAGTACAGGAGACCCGAGTTCGATCCCTGGGTTGGGAAGATCCCCTGGAGGAAGGCATGGCACCCCACTCCAGTACTCTTGCCTGGAAAATCCCATGGACAGAGAAGCCTGGCGGGCTTCAGTCCATGGGGTCGCAAAGGGTCAGTCATGACCGAGTGACTAAGCACAGTGTCGTACACACCGGCAAGAATTAAGTTTTTTTACACATGACAATTCAGACACCTGCGAGACATCAAAGCAGGATTTTGGGTATAGAAATCTAGAGTTTGATTATTCTAAACAAGATACAGATGCTGGAATTCCAGGTAAAAGACCCATCAATGAAGTCATTATTTGTGGATTAGACCATCTAGCGAGAACCTAGGACAGAATCATGGTGAATACTGACAATCACGGAAAGGGAGACAAAGAGAAACCAAGAAAGGAGACTGAATAGGAGTGGCCAGCAGGGAGAAGAGGAAAAGCAGGAGAGTGAGAAGAGTTCATTGTAAGGGGCAGGGGCCAGTGGTGTCAAAGCCACTAAGACCTCTTTCTGCTGGACTGCAGCTGTCCTGGGAAACAGCACTCCATCATTTTCTCTGCTGCTGCTGCTAAGTCACTTCAGTCATGTCCGACTCTGAGCGACCCCATAGACAGTAGCCCACCAGGCTCCCCCGACTCTGGGATTCTCCAGGCAAGAATACTGGAGTGGGTTGCCATTTCTTTCTCCAGTGCATGAAAGTGAAAAGTGAAAGTGAAGTCGCTCAGTTGTGTTCGACTCAGCAATCCCACGGACTGCAGCCTACCAGGCTCCTGTCCATGGGATTTTCCAGGCAAGAGTACTGGAGTGGGTCACCATTGCCTTCTCCGTCATCTTCTCTAGTGAGCACTATCTTCAAGTGACTGCTGAGTCCCCATCTTAAAATACACAGAATCACAAACTCATTCCAGAAGAACATCTACTTCTGCTTCATGAACTACACTAAAGCCTTTGACTGTGTGGATCACAACAAACTGTAGAAAATTCTTAGAGATGGGAATACCAGACCACCTTACCTGACTCCTGCAAAACCTGTATGCAGGTCAAGAAGCAACAGTTAGAACTGGACATGGAATAACAGACTGGTTCCAAATTGGGAAAGGAGTACGTCAAGGCTATATATTGTCACCCTGCTTCAGTTCGGTTCAGTTGAGTTGCTCAGTCGTGTCCGACTCTTTGCGACCCCATGAATCGCAGTATGGCAGGCCTCCCTGTCCATCATCAACTCCTGGAGTTCACTCAAACTCACGTCTATTGAGTCGGTGATGCCATCCAGCCATCTCATCCTCTGTCGTCCCCTTCTCCTCCTGCCCTCAATCCCTCCCAGCATCAGAGTCTTCTCCAATGAGTCAACTCTTCACATGAGGTGGCCAAAGTACTGGAGTTTCAGCTTTAGCATCATTCCTTCCAAAGAATACCCAGGACTGATCTCCTTTAGAGTGCAGAGTATACCATGTGAAATGCCAGGCTGGATGAAGCACAAGTTGGAATCAAGATTGCCGGGAGAAATATCAATCACCCTAAGATATGCAGATGACACCACCCTTATGGCAGAAAGTGAAGAGGAACTAAAGAGCCTCTTGACGAAAGTGAAAGAGGAGAATAAAAAAGCTGGCTTAAAATTCAATATTCAAAAAAACTAAGATCATGGCATCTGGTCCCATCAATTCATGGCAAATAGATGGGGAAACAATGGAAACAGCAAGAGACTTTATTTTCTTGGTCTCCAAAATCACTGCAGATGGTGACTGCAGCCATGAAATTAAAAGACACTTGCTTCTTGGAAGAAAAGCTATGACCAACCTAGGTGGAATATTAAAAAGCAGAGACATTACTTTGCCAACAAAGGTCCGGCTAGTCAAAGCTATGGTTTTTCCAGTAGTTGTGTATGATGTGAGATTTGGACTATAAAGAAAGCTGAGCGCTGAAGAATTGATGCTTTTGAACTGTGGTGTTGGAGAAGACCCTTGACAGTCCCTTGGACTGCAAGGAGATCAAACCAGTCAATCCTAAAGGAAGTCAGCCCTGAATACTCATTGGCAAGACTAATGCTGAAGCTTAAGCTCCAATACTTTTGCCACCTGATGCAAAGAACTGACTCACTGGAAAAGATCCAGACACTGGGAAAGATTGAAGGCAGGAGGAGAAGGGGGCAATAGAAGATGAGATGGTTGGATGGCATCACCGACTCAACAGACATTCAGTTCAGTTTGACTGAACTGAGCTGAACATGATTACCCAAGGGAAAACATGGGATGGGAGAAATGTTACAAATTAGGATCTTGTAATTAACATATACACACTACTATATATGACAGATAACCAACAAAGACCTACTCTATAGCACAGGGAACCCTATACTCTGTAATAACCTATATGGGAAAAGAATCTACGTGTGTGTGTGTGCACGTGTCAGTCTCTCAGTCTTGTCTGACTCTGGGACCCCAAGGACTGTAGCTTGCCAAGCTTCTCTGTCCATGGAATTCTCTAGGCAAGAATACTGGAGTGGGTTGTCATTCCCTTCTCCAGGGGATCTTCCCAACCCACAGATCGAGGTCTCCTGCATTGCAGGCAGATATTTTACCACTGGAGACGCTAGAGAAACCCAAGGTGTGTATATGTATAGTTGAATGGGTTTGTGGTATACCTGAAATTAATACAATGTTGTAAATCAACTATACTCCAGTAAAATATAAAATGAAAAAACAGTGAATAAAAATTTAGTTTCTGTAATAAATATTGGAAATAGGCAGTTAAAACTGTTAGGGTAAGCCAAATATCATTATTATCATATGGATATACCCTGTTCAAATGTGTTAATGATCTTATTTTGGAAATATAGAGTTAAGTATAAAATTTTCACTCATATTAAAGTATTATGCAGGATGACAACAAAGAATCAAAATCACTGGGCTGTGAATTCATATTTTCTGAAAAGCTTCCCAGGTAATTTTGACATATAGTGGGTAAGGGGATGATTAAGTTAAACCAATTGCTTAATCCAATAACAGAAAAATTATTTAAAAGCATGGGACAGAGACTTAAAAAATTAAAATGTAGGCAGAATGTCCAAATAATTTTGATAGCATATATTATAATCTCCCTTTGGAAGGAATAGGGTCAATTACCTAACTTTCCACAGTTAGGTTGCATTATGATGCCGTAAGATTAAAGTAATGCCCACAGTAGAAAATATATCACTTTCAAATAACTTGAGACAAAAAAAGCTGGTGAATAAGAGAGAGAGCTTAAAGTAAATAATTATAAAGAAACATTTCTCCAAAATCTGTTTCTTCAACATATACAATGACATTTTAATGTATTCAGGATGGGAGTAGGGAAACTTTTTACATTACACTGAAAGACAAGAATGAGATTCAGGTAACAACTGGTTCTATGCCCTAGAGAGAAATCTGTTTACAAAATAGGAATGTTGATTCAACAATGGATCAGGACAGCGAATTGGAAATGAACTTTTCTTTCACTGCTCCAAATAAAAGGAGGAAAAGAAATGTGACACAGAGTGACTGTGCAAATTTTCCAGATGTCAAAATTGGTCTGGGTGATTGATTTATCAAGACATTTAAAACTTCTATTTTCTACTCCTAAGTAATCAAATGTAAACTGGTGATCAACAATGAAGTAAAAGTGGAGCTCAAATTCCATTCAGTTAATTTTAAAATATATTATTTTTGAGAACCAAGTCCTTCTCCTGGCTGAGTTGACGAGATTTCCCTTCAAGGAACAAGTGCATTTTTAACAGACTGGGGGACTCGACTTGCATAATAGTCATAATTCCTCAGTGTGGCCAGGACTCCAGCCGAGTTCATGTGCTTCACTTCCTTGTTATACTGAAGGGCATTTCCATGGATATCGGTTAACTTCCCTGTGGAAAAAACATCAATACAATGTCAATGACTGATCAGATCATCTAAGTGTTTCTTGCTTCCCTATGTAATAATATACAATGAATGTTGGATAAAATAAGGAAGATGAGGAGGGACCGCAAAGGTTAAATGTTAATTTCACTTGCAGTTTAAGACTAAAGGCTATCATTATTGTTTCCTCCTTGATTAAAATAATTTAGTTTTTTTTTTTCTTTTCGCCTTACTGTGCAGCATGTGGGATCTTATTTCCCCAACCAGGGATGGAACCCATGCCCCCTGCATTGGAAGCGCAGGGTTTTAACCACAGGACCATCAGAGATGTCCAATGGGAGTAGGGAAACTTTTTACATTCCTCTGAAAGACAAGCATGAAGTTCAGGTAGCAACTGGTTCTGTACCCTAGAGAAATCTGGTTTACAAAATAGGAATTTTTCAATTTATATTTCTTGGTATCAATTAATTTCTCTTTTTCTGGAGTGATTATTTGCCTATTGATTATATCCCATCACCCACAATTCCTGCTTTCTAAAGTATATCCTTCATTTTACCATTTATCAGTAACACTTTATTTGGTAAGAGTTGAAGTATGTTCATAAAATATAACTGTGTCATATCACAGTTTCATTTAACATTTTTGTTTGTTTTCTGCATTTTTTCCTGCCAGCCCCTCTCCCCCTTTAAAGTGTATTTTTAGCTGCACTGGGTCTTCGCTGCCGCTGACAGACTTCTCCAGGTGTCAGGCATGGGCTCAGTAATTGCAGTGGGCAGGCTCAGTTGCAGAATGTGTGATCTGAGTTTTCCAAGCAGGGACTGAGCTTGCATTCCCTGTATTGGCAGTGCAGAGTCTTAACCACTGGACCACCAGAGAAGCCCTAATGAGAATGAGAATGGATCGTGATGCATTTAACTTCCCTGTCATGTAATGTGCTAATGAGGTATTGATGCAATAATGTACCAGGAGAAATGACAGACTGAAAATCGAGCGTTTAAGAGTCGATGTGATCACAGGAGTTCCCTGGCAATCCAGTGGTTAGGACCCTGTGCTTTCCCTGCTGTGAAAGTGAAAGTTACTCACTTGTGTCCAACTCTTTGTGACCCCATGGACTGTACAGTCCGTGAAATTCTCCAGGCCAGAATCCTGGAGTCTGTAGCCTTTCCTTTCTCCAGTAGATCTTCCCGACCCAGGGACTGAACCCAGATCTCCCTCATTGCAGGTAGATTCTTTACCAGCTGAGCCACAAGGGAAGCCTGCGGCCGGATTTAATTCCTGGCTGGGGAACTAACATCCCACAAGCCACGTGTTGTGGTACCCCCTGCCCCAATATAGATGTGATCTGATGTCTATCTGAATGTGAAAAATCATCTTGCTATGTATATATTTGTAATATTTTTGGAGTCAGAATAAAAATTCCAAGTCTATGATCTTTAGCCCTAGCCCTGAGACATTTATCAATATTGGCTTAGAAGAAACTAAATGAGGTGAGGATAATCACAATAAATATTCTACTTTTCAAGAGAAAAAAAAACCCTAAAAGCATTAAAGCCATACATTAATAAGGATTTCATTAAGTTAACTATGTGCAGATCAAGGTCCAAAGGAGAAACTAACTAAAGAATGAGTTTGCGGGAAATCTACTTTCTCACCTATAAAATGCAGGGGTTGGACTGTATAATCTCTAACTTTCCTTCTATCATTTACATTTTAAGAGTCTAGGTAAAGTAATACTTCTGAAATATTATGTCCCAGCATAATATGAAAACTGTATAAAACCTGTATAATTTTTTAGCATAATATGAAAACTGTATAATTCCCCCCAAATAAAACGGACTAACCTCCGACAGCATGTAAAATGACTTCTGGAGCACAAGTGTCCCACTTCTTGCATCCTGGACTTGCAAATACATACGCAGAGGCTTTGCCTTCAATCAGCTGAATTATCTGTAAGGTTAAGAGAGTAATAATCCGTCGACCATGAAATGACTGAGGTACCAATAAAGGGAAACTGCTAGTTTTTTTTTTTTCTCAAGCATTTTGATTCCTCAATCAGACTCGACTTAGGTTAAAGCCTTCAGCAGGTATAAATGACACGAGTATTATGAAGAAACATACAGAGGACATGTGTAATTATACAGTGATCTGAGGAAGGGGGGAAGTAGTCAAATAAGCTATAAGGAGGATTATCTGCAGCCTCTTCATATTCCAAGTTAGGAAAATAAAGCTTTCCCTTTTTTATGGTGTTTGTTTTTCTTTTTATTGTGAAAGCTATGTATATTTTGTTGTAGAAAAAGTAAAGTTTTTTAGTCTTGCAAAAATTTGACCATTATTATGTAAAGAAGACAGAAATACCAGCCAGCACAGTAATGTATAAGTTGTGATAAGTTCTAATAGGTGTGTGACGCTGACTAATCCAACAAGCGGTTTCATAAGTCTTGGTTTAGGAATCGTGTGTATGTGTGTGCTCAGTCATGTCTGACTCTTTTGGACTCCGTGGACTGCAGCCCACCGGGATTCTCTGAACATGGAATTTTCCAGGCAAGAATACTGGAGTGGGTTGCCATTTCTTTTCTCCAGGGGCTCTTCCCAACCCAAGGATCGGACCTGTACCTCCTGCGTCTCCTGCACTGCAGGTGGATTCTTTACCACTGAGCCTCCTGGGAAGCCATGTTTTAGAATCATACCTGTTACTATTTCTGCTACCAAAGTGTGACTTTTAAAAGACTCATATTACTAATACCTGTAATATTCATATAAAAATAAGGTTGCCAATAGAAACTGTGTGACTCTAAACATAAACTTGGTATCAGCCCCTCATTAGCCACTTGGCTTACTTTTTGGTTACACTGTGAAACAATAAATACTATAAAATTCAGACTGCAAATATTGAGATGAAAAGACCAGCCTAGGAGAATGAGGAGAACCTCAGTGAACACAAGGTAACCAGCTATTCTGCTTAGGATTACTGTATTCAAGAACACCTTCGACATTGCTGTAGCAATGTTGAAAAGAAACATTGAAGAGAAAGCAAAGCAAAGAAAGCTTTCTCTTTCTTTGAGGAAATCTGTGTCAAGTTGTTATTATGTGCCAAGAACTGTGCCAGGAATACTTTTTTGAGAGAAGAGGGGCTAGCTGTAACTTTTGTTAGATTTTCAAAGAAGTCCTTGGGGCAAAAAAGTTAAGAGCTGCCCAACAGAGTCTTTTCGTAGAAGAAAAAGAGGTGGGGGGTTATGCAGGATAGGTACTTTGTTCCAATGGGGAATGGTACCTCTTGGGAATAAAAGAAGTAATGGGTTTTATAGTTACAAAAGGAGTAAAGAGAAATCATATTTCAGGGAATACCTGAAATATGTTTAAAATTTTTAAACATTTGAGATGTTTAAAATTTTTTTTTCAAAATACTGTTACTTCCAATTTTCACCCTCTTACAAGCAAATGCTTTTGGAAAATCTAGAAATAGCTGATTATTGCTTCCAAAGGGTGTGTGTGCTTAGTCGCTACAAAGTCGCTCACGTCGTGTCCAGCTCTTTGCGACCCTACACACAGTAGTCTGCCAGGCTCCTCTGTCCATGGGGATTCTCCAGGCAAGAATACTGGAGGGGGTTGCCATGCCATCCTCTAGGGGATCTTTCCAACCCAGGGATTGAACCCAGGTCTCCCGCATTGCAGGCAGATTCGTTACCATCTGAGCCACCAAGGAAGCCCACTTCCAAAGGATAAGGGAGGAGAAATGAATTCCATTCAGTTCAATAAACATTTATCATTTGTCGCCCTTGACACACAAGTGGGAAAAACACATGCTTGGGGGGATTTGGCTGTCAGGACATAGATGCATTTACATCCCATTCTCAACTGCTGTGAGGTGGAATCACCCAGGGATGTGGTGCAGGGGAGTGCCATGATAAGTTGTGTGTTTTCATCACTCTAGTGGCACTGTGAGGACATGGCCTTGAACGGGGAACCACTTTGGAAGCTGCCGTAAAGTTTGAATGCGGGACGATGATAGGTTTCAATTAGGGCGCTGGCAGTTGAGATGGACAAGACTTTAGAGGAGAATTAAAAAGCTCCATAAGTAGGATCAGATTGATAGGATGTGAGGAAGGAAGGAGGATACGATGACTTTCAGGTGTCTGGCTAGAAGAGTTAGGAAAACGGCGATGCCATTAAGCAGATAGGAAGTAGCGAGTGGAACACATCTGGGCGCTGGTAGAGAGAGGATGTGCTCCAACTGGGGATGCTGAATTTGAGATGCCTGAAGGATGTCATCATGATGATAATCAAGGGGCAATCAGATGAGAGGTGATCAGGGATGGAGATCAAACTGTGCTTCATTTTACCATGTTCTCAGGATGTGGGCCTAAATGAATGAATGGGGGAGGCATCCAAGGAGGGGCAGGCAGGCCCCTCCTTAGAGTCTGTAGAAGATCTAGGAAGTAATCCAAGAGGTCCTTGAGAAAATAAGGACTGGCAACAGGCATGGGGCCTTATGCAAATGAATTATATTATCACTGAACTCTCTTAGGTTAAAAAAGGCTTGACCACAACATTTAAAAAAAACATTTAAAAAAAAAGAAATCAAATGTTGCTGAAATGTGTCTTTAATGGCAAATAACGATCTTTCTTCTCTTCTCCCAAACTGATTTCACATTTTGTAAAAGCTCAGTTACTTCTTTCAATGATTCAGTTGCATTTCAGAGGAGACGATGGACGCGTTTTCATACCTTATTTCCTGCCCCTCCCACTCTCAGCACACCATCAGGGTTCATAGCAGTGATGCAGTCCGTGACCAGCTGGCTGTTATGGGACCGGGTAGTTGTGATGATGTGTTTGCCGGCAGGCACTTCCTTCAGCTGAAACCCGAAGGCACCTAAACCCAAAACTCCCCAGATAGTTCTCCCCAGCACAGCATCTGGTCCTGCCTGTGTAAACAGATGGAACAACAGCAAAGCTTGTCATCACTTAGAGAAAAAGGTTCATTATAAATACAACATTTAGTTATATTAGCAGCATGATTTTAAAAAAATGATAATGTTATAAAGTACAAAACAGTATCATCAACAAAGAAATTTTCCTGAGAGGATCAACTGATCATTCTCATTGTTGTTTTGGTTAATAATTTCGAGTTCCCTCATGGCTTAGTGGCTAGGATCTGGGTTTCATTGCCGTGGTCCAGTTTCTGTACCTGGTTGTGGAACTGAGATCCTGCAAAACATGCAGCACAGCCAAAAATAATAATAATAATAATAATAACTGGACTTCAAAAGTATGGAAAGAAACTTCTGGTTATTGCCTGGAGTCTTCAGGAAAGGCAATATGACATACTGATTCCTGGTCCTCTTAGAATTATCCAACGGCCTCATTATTGCATTTGCAAAGAGCTGTTTTGCAAAAGGTACATAAATTCCCAGGAAATGAAATACCATGTATTGATTACTTTTCATTGTCCAAGGAACAACAGGGATCACATTACTATGGGAACAGGAAACGGTGATAATATATTTGGCTGCTATAGAGACAAAATGACTGAAGAAGCTAATACTGAACAGTGGCCGTGGATAATGGGGTCAGGGTTAAAAAAATTTTACTGACAATTATGGTGGTAAAATGACAATGACAATGCAATCCCAGAGTCTGTATTTTCTTTTGCAGAGCTCAAAGAATTTTCAACCACGTTATTGTAACGAGAGACTTGCATAGAAAAACATAACCTGTATTTCAAGGAAGCTACACCCGAAACCTAAAATGGTTAACACAGTCATCGAAATATCACTATAGCAATAGAGTGGATATACAGACATGTATTTTTACTGAATACTAAACATGTACCAGGCACCATACTAAGAGCTTTACATGTATTATCTCATTTAACCCTCAGAGCAGTCCCAGGTAGTAGGCATTATCATCCTTATTTTACAGATGAGGAAAATGAGTTTTGGAATCATTCAGTAACCTGACTAGGACCCTATAGTATATAGTATAGTGAAGTTGCTCATGTCCAACTTTTTGCAACCCATGGACTGTAGCCTACCAGGCTCCTCTGTCCATGGAATTTTCCAGGAAAGAATACTGGAGTGGGTTGCCGTTTCCTTCTCCAAGGACTCTAGGGAGATCATAATCAAACTGAGGCTCGTCTGTGTTCAAAGCCAGTATCTGTCATCACCGAACTAGACTATCTACCTCAGTGTACTTGTCAAAATGCTTTCACACACATCATTTTGTTTACCCTAGAGCAGTACTCTGGGTGCTGTTACAGTGAAAGACGCTTGTGTTGCAGGGTTGGATTCCCTGGGAAGCAGGCTCTGAGTTAAGAAGGGTGTTTATGAGGGAGTGCCCTTGGGATCCGCACTGTGCAAAGGAGGGGAGGTGGTGTGAGTGGGCAGAGGGAGAAATTGAGCTATGATGCAGACCCGACCACAGCTTCAGCCAACCCCAGGGGGAGCTCTGGAGCCCGGAACGGCTCCTCAGGGTTGTACCAAACTGGGGAGAACTGCCGGGAGCCAGCATGGGAGTTCCCACCCATGACAAAGGTCATGCAGAGAGGCCTGATATGCAAAGGCAAGTCAGGACTCGAGGGCCCCCCTGGATCTGCCTGAGCATCTACCCCAAAACCAGAATCTGTCTGTTTTACTATTTTACGACTTACACCAACTCCTCTGACATTAACGGGGCGGGGCCCATCCCGGACCACCTTTCTCTAAAGGAATTAACTTAGAGCTCTAGTTAATTAGCTTCTTGGGCATAATAGGAGTGTTTCAATCCAAACCCTTCAGATGGCTCTCTAACTTGCCTGACAGGTTTATCTGGACTCCTACAGCTATACATACGATTGTTTACAGCCTCCCAGTCTCGAGAGGCAGGGGAAGCTTAAGGTATTCAAATAGTACAGAGCCTCTCGGAGAGTTAGAAATTGTCAGAATAGAACTAGTAGAAGATTTCATTGTTGAGCCAATGCTTGCTGCCAAGTTTCCACATCCCCTGTATTGTGTCCTTGGGAATGTATTAATTAATATAGTTGGTATATAGAAAAAATAAGTAGTGGCCTTGGTGTTAACAACTTTAGACCCTTAAGGTAATAAATTCTTTCCTTTGTTGTAAGCCCACTGCACCTTTGCCCTATAGGAATGCAACTTTATCTAACACCTTTGGAGGATGGCACCAAACTTTAAAATAATTACTCTTAGAGAAAGTAAGTCTTACGGTTGACAAACCTTTATCAGAGTCATAAAATGTTAACAGGCCTTCTGGCCAGAAGATGATGTAAATCACCTAAAGCATTTGTATACGATGGCAAGTTTGCAGAAAAGAAAGCCTGGTCTCCATAAGAATCAAAGACTGCTGACTTTGCATGATTTTACACCCCCTGTTATCCTCTATGCACAACTTAAGGTATATAAGCTCCCTTTGAAAATAAAGCTACGGGCCTTGCTCAAAGCTTGGTCTCCCTGTGTCGTTCTTGCTTCCTTTTCTCTCCTTTTCTTCTCTGTTCTTCCTTCAGGGTGACTGACTTGGAGTGTGGAGGCTCTCTGAGAGCATTTACTTGCCTGGGCTTCTAAGACCCACTTGAGAAGGTGCCCAGGCTGGGGCACCTTCCACGATTTGAGAGGGTGCCTGAGGCCTCCGTGGTCGGAGCAAGTTTGGTGTCATGAACTTTATTAGTTTCCCACATAAACCAGTCAGGTCAAGTCTCTGTGTGTTTCTCCTTTTAACCAGCCTTTTAATCTCCAACGCCATCCTCCCAAGGGAATCCCTGGATCCAACCAGGGCTGGACCCCAGTAGAGGACATATCGCAAACTGGGATGAAATGCCAGGCCTTTACACCTGTCCAATCATCAGCCACTGGAAATGGACTGACTGCCTGGGGGAGGGGCGTGTCACTGGCGAGGTGGTTCTTTACAGGCGAGGAGGCTGGCCTCCAAAGTGCTGAGAGCACTCTGCAAGGGGGGAAACAGAGGAACCAAAGAACAGGCACTGGGGCTCAGCGCATGCTCGCCTGCTTTTCCTGTTTGCTCTAGCATCTACATCATAGGAGAGGCTAGACTTTTCAGAGTACTGATGGGCTCTGGGTACTCATTACACTTCAGCTCAACTGCCGAGACCAACTTCATACTCTTAACAAACCTATTCATGGGGACCTCCCTGGTGGTCCAGTGGTCAAGATCCGTGCTTCTAATGCAGGGGGCATGGGTTAGATCCCTGGTTGGGGAACTAAGATCCCACGTGTTGTGTAGCCAAAAAATTAAAAATATTAAAAAAAATAAGTAAATAAAAACATTAAAAACCCCCTACTTATTAATTCAGCTCTCCAGTCATTCTGAAAAAGAAAGGAAAGCATACTGAATAGGGGGATATAAGTATTCTGGGCCCTAGAAAACTCACACGCCCTGTGTAAATAAACATGAAGGCAAAGAGGACGGGACCATGGATTCTTGGCGCCCTGGCAAAGTAAATGCAAACCCCATGAGGCAGCTGGCTAGCCTCCCTCTGAGCTTCTGATCTCTCAGCCTCTCTCACTATCTTTCCCATTCAGAGTAGCCACACCAACTGTCTGGGTGTAATAAAGGCTAACACTTTCATCTTACTGATGAGATAAGTAAGATTCATAATGGTTCAGGAGCTAGCTCTGATGTTCAGACAGACTGGGTTTCTTTGTACTATGCCACGCTCTTTTTTTATTTAAATTTTATTTCCTGTTCAGAATTCTTCTTTTAAAAGTTTTTATCCGAGGATAGTTGCTTTACAATGTTGTGTTAGTTTCTGCTATACAGCAAAGTGAATCAGCTCTACATACACATATATCCCCTCTCTTTTGGATTTCCTTTCCATTTAGGTCACCACAGAGCACCGAGTGGTATTCCCCGTGCTATACAGTAGGTTCTGCCATGCTCTTTTAATTAGAGTGCTTCCCAGCTTCCGTATCTGTTAGAAGCAGTAATGCAGTCTGAATTGTGAGAAGTCCTTTATGTGACTAAGAGAGCAGTATAGAGTGCGGACTGTGGTTTAGATCCCAGATCTGCCAGTGATCACCCAGGGCAAGTTATCTGTCTCAGTGTCCTCATCTTTTGAATGGGGATGAAGGTGTCCTTAAAGAATGATGGTGCATCTTAGAATGAGATAATGCATGCAGATCCTTGAGTCTGGCAGTACACAGGAAGCTCTTGATAAACGATGAAGATTTTAAGTTGAACATTCAGCCTTGAAAACTACCAACAAAGCTGAGCGACTTTTTCTCCTTGTTGCAACAAATTTTAAGGCATAAGCAAGAGAGAA
The DNA here is from genome assembly GCA_935064755.1 of Tragelaphus eurycerus. Lineage (NCBI taxonomy): Eukaryota > Metazoa > Chordata > Mammalia > Artiodactyla > Bovidae > Tragelaphus > Tragelaphus eurycerus. Next base: position 17,534,932 of record CAKXYN010000003.1, read on the forward strand.
GGAAGAGACAAAGAGAAAGCGAGTGTACAGAAGGAAAGGTGGTAAAGGGACAGGTAACAAAGGAGAGAAGCAGAACAGGGGAAAATGAGCTGGGAAATGGCAGAGACACTGGCTGCCTGGGGTACCACAAACTGCCTACTTCTTTCTACCTATCAGTGGAGCCAAAAGCCTAGCTATTTTTCTCACCTTTGCGTCATTCCTGGGTTCCCTTAACTTCTGATTTTCATTGTTCTGTGGAAAGTGAATACAAGTATTCTAACTTCAGAAAGAAATGATGGAAATTTTTAGTAACTCCAAAGCACTTAAACCTTTTTTTTTTTTTTTAAAAAAAAGGTGCCATGCATTGCAATATTATCTATGAATTAAATGTCTCTCTTTTAAGTAACAGTATTAGCTTACCTTAAAGTTTACATGACACTCTTAAGAAGCACATGACTATAACTAAAAAAGTTATAATGATATACACAGTAGGAAAAACCCAAGGTTATCTGAGAAGTAGAAATCCTGCTCTTAACTCATTTTGGACATTCAGAAGTAATAGTCCCCATTCTAGTTACTTTTTTCTCTAAAGATCTATCAGGGTTCAGTTCAGTTCAGTTTAGTTGCTCAGTCGTGTCCGACTCTTTGTGACCCCATGAATCGCAGCACGCCAGGCCTCCATGTCCATTACCAACTCCCGGAGTTCACTCAGACTCATGTCCATTGAGTTGGTGATGCCATCCAGCCATCTCATCCTCTGTCGTCCCCTTCTGCTCCTGCCCCCAATCCCTCCCAGCATCAGAGTCTTCTCCAATGAGTCAACTCTTCGCATGAGGTGGCCAAAGTACTGGAGTTTCAGCTTTAGCATCATTCCCTCCAAAGAAATCCCAGGGCTGATCTCCTTCAGAATGGACTGGTTGGATCTCCTTGCAGTCCAAGGGACTCTCAGGAGTCTTCTCCAACACCACAGTTCAAAAGCATCAATTCTTCAGCACTCAGCTTTCTTCACAGTCCAACTCTCACATCCATACATGACCACTGGAAAAACCATAGCCTTGACTAGACAGACCTTTATTGGCAAAGTAATGTCTCTGCTTTTGAATATGCTATCTAAGTTGGTCATAACTTTCCTTCCAAGGAGTAAGCGTCTTTTAATTTCATGGCTGCAGTCACCACCATATGCAGTGATTTTGGAGCCCCCCAAAATAAAGTCTGACACTGTTTCCACTGTTTCCCCATCTATTTCCCATGAAGTGATGGGACCAGATGCCATGATTTTCGTTTTCTGAATGTTGAGCTTTAAGCCAACTTTTTCACTCTCTACTTTCACTTTTCACTTTAATGTAAATACCTTAAGTATTTTATTTCAACAATTTCCTTTAACATTTCATGTGATCTAATGGTAATATTCCTGATTTGGAAGTACATTAGCCTCTTGTTCTACAGAAGACAATTTCTTGAGAGTATAGAAGAAAGTCAAAGCAGATTAGAGAGAAAAAGTAAGAGGAAACAGTGCAAGAGCATATTTATTTAATGCTGACCATAATTTAGGCATTATGTAGAATTACCTGCAAAACAACATGGCTAGCCTCTTTTCTTGGTTGAAATGGTTCATTTCTTCAATGTGCTTCAAGCACCACCTGTAAATTAGGTGCCTCAATGACCAAGCTAATCAAGAACCATATCAGTAATTCCCAAAATTTTGCTTATGATTTGAATCATAAGGCATATGTAAAAAAACATATACAACACATACAGTGTGTCTGTGTATAGTCCCATAAATACATACATATTCCTGGTATCATCATCCCCAGAGGTTCTGACTCGGTACATCTGGGGTGTGATCTGGGAATCCTTACTTTGAAAAGTTCCCCCAGACTGCAGGTGCAACCAAGCTAGAAACCACTAGATTAGATAGCATTAAGAATCATAGAACATCATAATTATTTATCTGAAAAAATATTTCAGTATCATTTAAGAGTAATACCTGGTAGTTGTAATATGGCTGGTTGATAACTCCTGCTATGGCTTTTCCTTCATAAGCAATTCCAATAAGTACTGTTACATTGTCAAGAAGACCTAAAAAGAAGAAAACTCATATCAATTACATAACTCATGTTATGACTCATCAGCAGCACATCAATGTCTCCTAAGTTATTTTTGCAATAAAGGTAAGGAATTTACAGTGATTCAACCAGAGATCAAATGGCCAACATCCGCTAGATCATGGAAAAAGCAAGAGAGTTCCAGAAAAACATCTATTTCTGTTTTATTGACTAGGCCAAAGCCTTTGATTGTGTGGATCACAATAAACTGGAAAATTCTGAAAGAGATGGGAATACCAGATCACCGGACCTGCCTCTTGAGAAACCTATATGCAAGTCAGGAAGCAACAGTGAGAACTGGACATGGGAACAACAGACTGGTTCCAAACAGGAAAAGGAGTATGTCAAGGCTGTATATTGTCACCCTGCTTATTTAACTTATATGCAGAGTACATCATGAGAAACGCTGGGCTGGAAGAAGCACAAGCTGGAATCAAGATTGCCGGGAGAAATATCAATAACCTCAGATATGCAGGTGACACCACCCTTATGGCAGAAAGTGAAGAGGAACTCAAAAGCCTCTTGATGAAAGTGAAGGTGGAAGTGAAAAAGTTGGCTTAAAGCTCAACATTCAGAAAACGAAGATCATGGCATCTGGTCCCATCACTTCATGGGAAATAGATGGGGAAACAGTGGAAACAGTGTCAGACTTTATTTTTCTGGGTTCCAAAATCACTGCAGATGGTGACTGCAGCCATGAAATTAAAAGATGTTTACTCCTTGGAAGGAAAGTTATGACCAACCTAGACAGCATATTTAAAAGCAGAGACATTACTTTGCCAACAAAGGTCCATCTAGTCAAGGCTATGGTTTTTCCAGTGGTCATGTATGGATGTGAAAGTCAGACTGTGAAGAAAGCTGAGTGCCGAAGAATTGATGCTTTTGAACTGTGGTGTTGGAGAAGACTCTTGAGAGTCCCTTGGACTGCAAGAAGATCCAACCAGTCCATTCTGAAGGAGATCAGTCCTGGGTGTTCTTTGGAAGAACTGATGCTGAAGCTGAAACTCCAGTACTTTGGCCACCTCATGTGAAGAGTTGACTCATTGGAAGAGAATCTGATGCTAGGAGGGACTGGGGGCAGGAGGAGAAGGGGACGACAGAGGATGAGATGGCTGGATGGCGTCACCAACTCGATGGACATGAGTTTGGGTGAACTCCGGGAGCTGGTGATAGACAGGGAGGCCTGGAGTGCTGCAATTCATGGGGTCTCAAAGAGTCGGACACGACTGAGTGACTAAACTGAACTGAACTGACTGATGCTTAATTACGGAGAAGGCAATGGCAACCCACTCCAGAACTCTTGCCTGGAGAATCCCAGAGAGGATGGAGCCTGCTGTCTATGGGGTCGCACAGAGTCGGACACGACTTAAGTGACAGCAGCAGCAGCGTCCTTGATTAAACCTACTTTTGGCAAAATACACAAATTATAAGAATGCTGACCAGGGACAGGAGTAGGAACTATGGCCACTTAATTGAATTGATTGATACACATGGTCTCATTAGTAAGAATCTGTAAACCAATTATGTAAATCAGCCATAACTCCACAGTCATCATTAGATTCCTCTGCATCCCCCTCTATCACCATCTAACTCACTTCTGCCTGCTGGATTGCTCTTGATTCCAGGATCACCATCTAGATTTGTATTTCAAGCCTCTAAATTAAGATTTCTCACAGTGGGGATGACGAACTAACAAGCAGCATCAGAATGAAAGTGTAACAAAGTGCTAGTCGCTCAGTCATGTCCAACTCTGAGACCCCATGGACTATTGCCCTCCAGGCTCCTCTGTCCATGGGATTCTCTAGGCAAGAATACTGGAGTGGTTGCCATTCCCTTCTCCAGGGGGTCTTCCTGACTCAGGAATCAAACCCAGGTCTCCCGCATTGTAGCCAGATTCTTTACCATCTGAGTCACCAGGGAAGATGGCATTAGAATGAACGGGCTCAATTTTTTCAATACAGATTCTTAGGCTCCTTTGTAGAGCTAGTAAATCAAACTTTCTGGACGTGGGCGCTGAGATCTGAACCAGTTGTTAGCTGTTCTTATACTCACTTAAACTGTCTAGAGCTCTCCTATTTCTCAATGGATTATAGAGACATTTTCTGGACAAACATACATACACAGTACAGAATTCACTTGTAGATGTGTCTCATCCAAGGACAGAGAAAGTTTTTTCTAGTGATTATGAGACATTTTCTTTTTTTAAGCCATGAAGCTGAGAACCGATACCAGAAAACCCACGCTAATCTTTCTTTCAAAAATAAGAATCTAAGCTTATGCTGTGCTCCTAAAATCTACCACTCTGGCTCTGAGCCTGGTCCATTTCATTTCAATGTTGCCAACTTTAATTTGCTGCGTTCTAAGTCTGCTGATCTTAGATAATTTCAGGAGGGAGAAATATTGCACTATGTTTCAAAACTCATCTTTAGAGGTGATGCTGTGAAGTGAGACAGCAGTTCTCAGAGGAGGGGAGTGAGGCATGCGCACCGTGGGATGCTGGCAGAGCAAGGCAGCACAGCAGTGCTCTTGGTTTTCTACCTAATAAAGTTGGGGGTTCAGTACAGTCTCTTTGGTTACACTGGCTTAATGTCAGTTATTCTTGTGTATGGGACCTTCGGGTTGGTTGTATTGGGGGGATTGGTATTTGAACTGGACGTCATATACTAGTCCTATTGCTGCCAAATACAGATACAAAAGACAAATACAAAATAAATACTAACCTTCAGTATATTCCTTGGTACCATCCAGAGGATCAACCCAGACCACAAGCTAAAAAAGAGGACATGTCCAAATTAAGCATATAAAATTTTAATAAGTGGAAATAGCCTGATGGTCCAGTGGTTAGGACTCCTCACTTCCAATGCCATGAGTCCAGGTTTGATTGCTGGTTGGGAAACTAAGATCCTGCTAGCCTCACAGGACAGCCAAAAAAAAAAAAAAAAACACAGAAATTAAAAAAATATTTGATTTAAATAGATAAACTAAAAACCATGGGAGGCTTAAGCCAATGTCATCAGTTTTATAATAATCAAAGAAAAATAGTAAAAAAGTATTTTGTAATTAAAGATACACAACACTATAAATCAACTGCACTTCAGTAAAATTTTTTAAAATATAAAATGCTGAACTGGTAAAAGTTTATTGTCAGCTAAACAACTACAACACATTGCCATGAACATCCTGAGCTCCAGATCGTAATACAAGGAAAACTTTAAAGTGGCAGCAAAAATGTATTGTGTGGATACTACTCATTTTATATATAAATGCTGATTTAGAAAAAATAACGACAGTTTGACTATCTTAAGGACACAGTGTATATATGGCCAAGAAAAATGAATTGTTTATAAGACTGAAATAGAATAGACAAGAAATCCTCTCTTCTTAGGACTTTTAATATGATTCAGGATACTACGCAGTCATGAACCACTAGAATTACAACACTTGATGTGAATTTATGAGGGCATATTTCTGATGGAAGACATCATGTCTTTTCTTTCTATACTCCATATCACAGAACAAAGCACCTTACTCATAGTATGTGCTCAATGAATGTGTGTTAAATAAACTAAAATGCGAACATTAAAGAAGTATGATAGCTATCTGAAGTCACAGATTTAATTGAAGCAACTATAAAAAGCAAGGGGGGTAATTTTTATGGCCTTCCAAAAATATAAGGCAGTGATCCATTTCATCACTTTCCAGTTCCAATTACCCATGAAAAGTTTTACTATCAAATCCACTAAATAACAAATTAGATTTTCTCCCTAAAAGTATTATCATTATCATCATTATTATTACTGGCCATACCAGGCAGCTTGTGGTATCTTAGTTCCCTGACCAGGGACTGAACCTGGGCCCCGGCAGTGAAAGCACAGAGCCCCTAACCACTGGACCACCAGGGAACTGCCCCAAATGTATTTTTAGTAACAGTTTCAGAGTGAAGAGGAAATCAACAGAATGAGAAAATGAACTCAAAATTAACAGGTGAGACATCCCATATGGTTGCCAGACATTTCTACGTTGGCTCTAAAAGATTTCAGGTTCCTGCTTGCACTGTTTTTTATAACTACCAACTTTTTATTATGATGGCAGATTTTATTTCCTTTACTACAACAAAAACAGAAGATCAACAGAGAGGAAAGTAATAGTATGGTCATACATCTTCCTCCTTGATAGCACTGTACTGTGATGGGCACGGCTGCTTCAGTATCTCCTCCCACTGACCATCTTCAATCAGCTCTTGATCCACGTCTTCAGGAGGCAGATCCTAAAGCAGGGAATACTGGTGATGACTGAAGCAATTTTCTGTTTACAGAATACCCTCTGTCTCAGTAACAAGTAACACAGCACCATAGGTTTCACTAGTTCTTTCTGTTTACCATTTCTATTTGGAGTTTTTAAAGCTAATGGAATAAAATTGCAAAAACAAATCACATATGGCTCATTAAAGTTGATTACAAAGGGTCCTAACTTCATTATCCTGAAAAAAGATTAAAAACAAAAGAATGTTTAACTATTATATATTTATCTACACAAGTGGCTCTGATATCAGCTATGTCTTACTCTCAAATATATGAGATGTCAACTCCTTCACCTTCACAGTGTTAGTCTTTGAATAAATAGGCAAGTAAGAGTTACTTGAAAAAAAAAAAACACCACCAAAAAAACAGGAACAACAAAACTCTTTTTATTTCAAAGTTGGAGAATTCTGCTCATCTTATACTTTGTATGCTGAATGTCACAAGCGTAACCACATTGTCTATGGTCAAGAACTGAGACATCTGGTCTAGAAATAGACCAAAATATTAAAAGCAGACATTGCCTGAAAGTCCAAGGAACATCACAGTTATTTTTATGTTAAAACACAAAAATATAATGCTTGCAATCATAAAAGTAGTATATAAAAAAGTGACAATTACAAATGCATATGGTGAACAGGGATAAAAAAAAAAAAAAACATGGTATCCCTGACAAGTCTTACCTCTTCCCCTATAATTGTTAGTTTGGGGAACTTCCGTGCCAATGAAGAACATATGCTCAATTGAACTAATCGGTCAGCTTTGGTCTGCAGGTCTGTTGCACAGGTCTGCAACAAAGAAAGTACATTTTAGCAGAACTAATAAAGTTGTCCTTTGATGTCTCATGTGATTATCTATATCCATTTAAATTACAGTCTGTTTCAAGACTGATGGAGGTTAACATCATATGAGTCAGCTAATTTCTTGGCTTGGTTTTCCTCATGGGACTTCTAGTGGCTAAAGTTTGGAAATGAACTTTTAAATTATTTAGAACATTTTCTGCCCCAGCTTACAAATTTCTTTTATCAGATCTCTACATTAATCTTTTGCTCAAGCAGGTTGACAGGAAATTTATACATTTTTCAAGGCAGTTAACAGTATTCTGATATGGATTCTTCTATGAATTTCACTCACTAATCCTAATTCTAATAATTCAAGAGGTCCTCAGAATGATTATTTATTTCAAAATTCTTAGTTTTAAACTGTAAAAAATATGAAAGTGAACAGCAGTGATATTTACTACCTAACTCACCTATGGCATTCAACTCAATCCACATGTCATAAAATCACACTTGTGAAACACAGTGACCACTTTGTTATCTTGTTTTCAACGAGTTAGGATATGTCACAATTTATACATGCCTGCCTAAGTGGATTTACAGATTATCTTCAACAGGAAGAACTTTGGTAATACTTTGTAATGAGATAAGGAATGAATGTGAAAATCAAATTTTTTTCTGCAACACTGAAGTTTGCTGCTTATCTCAATGCAAAGAACAATTCTGCTAGAATGCAGTGCTGCAAAGACAGAGAACTTTGTTTTATTTCCTAAAGAACTGTGCTTGGCACATAGTAGGTGCTCTGTAAATAACTGTGGAATGAAACTACTAGAAAGGTTTTTTGAAATTGAAGATTACTCACTTAGCAGTCAAGTTTAGAGAGCACTGCTTCAGAGGGAAAGGCACAATGACAGTCATTCAACTCTATGAGGAAAGCTATCCCAAATACTCGCTAGGTAAGACATTTCCTGCTCTTTCTACTGACACAGTGCCAGACCTCACTATTCTGGATATTTTGTATGACAAATCTGATTTTTTTCCTGTCTCTTTTAAAATGAGGTGTCAACAAGTGGATATAAAGTACCAAGAGTATCTGACCAGTAGAGAGGACAGTGATGTTATTATCTTTTTTCTTTTCTTTCTTTTTTAAAAAAATATGTATTTATTTATTTGGCTGTGCCAAGTCTTAGATTCAGCATGGAGGATCTCTGATCTTTGTTGCAGCATGTAAATTCTTTTAGCTATGGCAAGCTAACCCTTAGCTGTAGCATATGGGATCTAGTTCCTCGACCAATGATCAAACCTGTGCCCTCTGCATTGGAAGTACAGAGTCCTGCCTCTGTATCACCAAGGAAGTCCCTATTATCTCTTTTTCTAACTTGAACACTGTATTTCTATTACTCTTTAGCTATACACTACAAAGTGTCCCATCTAATATAATCGCGACAGAAAATCAATTTAAACAAAGTAAGTGATGCTAAGGGGAAAATATGCAAAGATATGGTCCAAAATATTGGCAGTGGTGGCCTGATAGATGATTTTGTACTTTTTGCTAATTTTTTCCACTTTATTATGTTTCATAATAGAGAAAACGATAAGAAAGAAAACATAGCAAGATCAGTAGCCTTCTAAAGTAGCTGTTTTACACTGTTAATCTGTCATTGAGCATGTATGTGATCAACTAAAACCTCTTTTTCAAACAAATTTGAATCAGACTCACTCCTAAGTACTTGAACACAGAATATGGGACTCTATAATTATTCCTAAGTACTTATTCTGTGATCCAATACATTAACTAGTCCTCCTAGCTTCATTTTTATTGACAAATTTGATTAGCATCCTTTTTTTCAGCCTCCTCTTCAACAACACTTTGGGAAATATGCATTCAATAAATTTTTTATACTGTATTTAAGTTAATGGCTAAAGAGAGAAAGACAGTCAAGAGCAGAATCCTCTGATCTGTTACCAGTGACCCCTTTCCAGGGTGAAAGTGTATAATGAAAAAAACTGGGGGGTAAAATTGACATTGTTCAGAGTTATAAGTACATCAACCAAGGTTTAGGATAAGGGATGGAAGATGTCATTTATATATTATAAAAAACTTGAGTACTTTCTGAAAATGGAAAATGAGGTACTATAATTTTTTTAAAAAAGTTTGATTCAAAATCAATTTTGACTTCAAGATCAAAATACCCTATATATCTCTTTCCTATACTATTAAGCCCATGAATCTATCAAAAAAAGAAATGAGATTTATTTCACTTGTTCTTGTGATTTTTAGTCTTAATTTTTAAAAGCAGTTATGCTAAAAATCTTATAATTAGCTCAAAGGAACTTATTTCTAAGTTTTTTTTTTTTACTTGTATATGCTGCTAAGTCACTTCAGTCGTGTCCAACTTTGTGCGACCCCATAGATGGCAGCCAACCAGGCTCCCCCCGTCCCTGGGATTCTCCAGGCAAGAACACTGGAGTGGGTTGCCATTTCCTTCTCCAATGCATGAAAGTGAAAAGTAAAAGTGAAGTCGCTCAGTTGTGTCTGACCCTTAGCAACCCCATGGACTGCAGCCCACCAGGCTCCTCCGTCCATGGGATTTTCCAGGCAAGAGTACTGGAGTGGGGTGCCATTGCCTTTACTTGTATATAAGGTCCTTATTTTTTTATATAAGTAGCCTTAAGTAGATGCTTGACTTATCATAAAGGAGTGTTTAAACTACATCTCTATTTCAAACCATCAAAATGTTTATAATATCCCAAAATTTTCCCACTTTGGTTAAACTACAATACAATCTTTCTTAAAGATTATGACGAGAAGTCAAATGTATAATGTGAAATAACAAATCCTGTGGAAGAAATTATGTTTTAAACTAGAACACATACAGGGTGAGACTTCTTTTAAAAATCAACTACCATTCTAAACTATCTTTCTGATAATTTACCCAAGTTTTAGTTATCATACTGGAAAGAAAAACTTTGCTTTAGGTTTCTTTTCCATGAAGGAAAAAAAAAAAAATCTAAAGCTTGAATATAAGGGATATTTGTTTAAATGCCAGATTTGACCAAATATGTTATGTTCACTAAGGACAGCATGACTCTGCCTGAAGCAGATTATTTCAGGATATGAAGCTTGGTTCCAGTGCTCTGGACCTGGACAGTGGTCAGAAGACCCAGTTATACAAATAAAAGCTTTGGATGTTGGAAGTCTGGAGTCCTCTTCCAAGCAGAAATGGAACCCATTTGAACTAAGGGTCTTGCAGGATCCATAAGGAAGCCAATAACTACTTCAACTATTAGTGTGTCTAGATTAGTGCATCCTTTTACCTAAACCTCAGGGAACAATAATGGAGGTGGTATGAAATGAGATGAGACTTTCAGTACCTTCTCAATGATACCCAGGTCTCCTTCGGCGATAACACGCCTGACTATCATTCCTGCCTTTTGAGCAATAGAATATGCTGAAGCCACCAACCGCATCAACACAGTGGGACTGGATGCCATGATGGGCCCTAAAGGGAAATCAAGAGAAATGTTCTGTTACTTTCAAAACCAGCGACTGGTTTCATTTACCTGAATTCAATTCAACACGTAGATATTGAGCTCTTCCTTGGGACTGTTTCAATTAACTGTGTAGATTCTCTGCTGCTGCTGCTAAGCCACCTCAGTCGTATCCGACTCTGTGTGACCCCATGGATGGCAGCCCACCAGGCTCCCCCATCCCGGGGATTCTCCAGGCAAGAACACTGGAGTGGGTTGCCATTTCCTTCTCCAATGCAGGAAAGTGAAAAGTAAAAGTGAAGTCGCTCAGTCATGTCCGACTCTTAGCAACCCCATGGACTGCAGCCCACCAGGCCCCTCCATCGATGGGATTTTCCAGGCAAGACTACTGGAGTGGGGTGCCATTGCCTTCTCCATGTGTGTGTTTAGTCGTATCCAACTCTTTGCAACCCCCTGGACTGTTGCCCATCAGGCTTCTCTGTTCATGAAATTTTCCACGCAAGAATACTGGAGTGGGTTGCCATTTCCTACCAGGAATCTTCTCAACCCAGGAATAGAACTCAAGTCTCTTGCATCTCCTGCATTGACAGGCGGATTCTTTACCACTGTGCCACCTGGGAAGCCCTTACGTGGGACGTATTAAAAGGGGAGGGGGTTGCATGTGGTTACATTTAGTTTCTAAAACCCAATGAATATTCCTTTAGACATTAAACAAAATTTTACCCACTGGTTATTTACTACCATTCTCACCAGGGGCTTCCCTGGTGACTAGAATGGTGAAGAATCTGCCTGCACTGCAGGAGACCCGGGTTCAATCCCTGGGTAGGGAAAATCCCCTGGAGAAGGGAATGGCAATCCACTCCAGTATCCTTGCCTGGAAAATTCCATGGACAGAGGAACTTTGTGGGCTACAGTCCATGGGATCGAAAAGAGTCAGACAGGACTGAGCAACTAACACTTCACAGGCAGCCAAAGAGAACAAATAGCATGGTCATAGGAGTGAAGACCAATCATTTGGAAAAGTAAGGTGTGTTATGTAGCCCCTGGCCCAACAAAAAATATGGAAAAACAGTCTTTAGGATCAAGTATGGGACTTGCCTTGTAGCTCACTCGGGAAAGAGTCTGCCTGCCTGCAATGCAGGAGATCAGGGTTCGATCCCTGGGTTGGGAAGATCCTCTGGAGAAGGAAATGGCAACTCATTCCAGTATCTTGCCTGGAGAATCCCATGGACAGAGGAGCCTGACAGGCTACAGTCCATGGGGTGACAAGAGTTGGACACAACTTAGTGACTAAACCACCACCACCAGGATGAAATATGTTCCTCTTTGAAAATACAGATTCAAATCCTGCAAACGTACTGACTTTTAAAAATTAAAGTATAGCTGACTGACAACGTTGTATTAATTTCTGCTGTAGAGCAAAGTGATTCAGTTATACATATACATACACATTCTTCTGTACATTCTTATTGATGGTTTTGATGCTGAAATACACTACTCACGTCCCCTCTGAGGCTGAATCGCTTACTTCCCCATTTGCTGAAAGGGCTGTCCACAGATGGCCTTTAGCTGCCACCTTTCTCTGGGAATTATCTGAGAAGGGTCATTTCACCCGAAACTGGTCAACAGGCAGACATAAAGGCCACTGCTCACTCCAACTGGGCTGCTGCCCCAATGCCAATGGGCCATCCTAGCTTCCAAATGCCCACTGGGTGGGCTGAGCCTTAGCTGGGGCTGCACCACGGCCCAGCTTCCCACCCTCACTGCCCACCGGCTCATTCCTAGTTCCTTCACACTTGCCATGAGGAATCCTGAGAACACTCCCTAATAAACCTCTTGTGCTCAATCCTTGTACTTTGTCTTGTATTTGGGGCCTAGGAGGAACCAATCTGGGACAAAAACTCTCTCACTTCTGACCAAATCAAGTCACCATGATCTCAATGCAATAAGGGAACACAACACAGAATATAAAGGACATTATTAATCTCAGTTCAGCAATAGCCATCATTTTCCCACCAATTTCTGACTGCATATTTAACCTGATGCACTTTTTAACCTCTTGACACCTTTTTTTCTATCATTCACATTCTGTTCACGGGGATTATAAACATTATTGAGACAATAAACGTGAAATAGCTGAAACCCCTCAGAAGGAAGACAACTGAAACTGATGTAATGAATATCATACTGGGACCAGTATGGAACTAAGATAAAAATAAAATGGGTTTCTATGTATCTGAATCCTATTTATCTTATTACATTATAATCAGGTTAGATTCATTTTCTTGGCATACTGAGCACTAATGTGGAAAAACTCTTTACAAGGATAACTATTAATACTTCAGCAATAACTCAGAGAGAAAACAGGAGAAAGATTTAGCAAACACTTCGTTGCTCTATCTCTACTTCCTTATATACATGACCAACCATGGAACTGATTTTTTCTGTGCTGGAGAAAGTAGTCTTCAGGTAGCTGATCTCTACTCCCCAGGTGTCTTAACCACTGAGGATATTTTAATATGCTTGTGGGCTCTTTCAGTCCCCATGTTTTATACAATGCCATCTGTGAAAGGCGGATCATTTTCCCACACTGTATAGTGTTCTAACTTTTCACAGATATCATTTACCTTTGGACCAGTTCAGTAACCATCCCAGTTTTGGCAAGCTTCATATATGACTAACACCACTTGCTTTTCTGTTTGCCAAGCCCACAGTATTTTCTTTCTAAAGAAGAGCTTTAGGCTTTGTCTTCTTATTACATTCCTCAGAAAATGAATGTGCACCATACTTATGAATCACCCTTTAAAACAAATACCAGTTTTATAAGAATGTAAAAAATCAGGTTTGATGTAAAGCACAATGATTTATAAAGACATCTTGCAAATAATTTTTAGTTAGCAAAGGAGAGAATATTTCTACTATTTTCTCTTAAGTACTTCTTTGATCCACACTGAACTACTGATAAAATATTAGGCTGTCCCCATGCCCTAGTAATTTTCTTAAGTATTTTTTAAATAAATGAACAGAGTTTTGGCTCTTTGTGTAAAGAAAACATAGCTAATCATATTATTGCAAAACCTGTAAAAGACCTTCCTATTATAGACAGGATAAGTCCCCTCCCACACCCTAAATGAGAATTACCTGTTGATGGCAACGGTGAAGGCAAAGCAAGGCCAAAAAACTCCTTCTGCAAGTTCGTCACCACTGTACTTCCTTCTCTATCAGTTTTATACCTTCTCTGTCTTTTGTGAGCATGTCTCTCTGAAAGCTCACTCAAAAAACAGTACAGGGATTAGAGACCCTAATACTGGGAAAGATTGAGAGCAGGAGAAGAAGAGGGCGGCAGAGCCTGAGATGGCTGGATGGCATCACTGATGCAACAGATGTGAGTTTGAACAAGCTCCAGGAGTTGGTGATGGACAGGGAAGCCTGGCATGGTGTAGTCCGTGGGGTCACAAAGAGTCAGACACGACTGAGTGACTGAACAACACAACACGGGTTAAAGACACAGGCACTGGAGCCTACCTACTGTGTTCAATTCCCGGCTCTGGCGCACATTAGCTCTGTGACCTTGGGAAAGCCACTTAAATTCTCCGTGCCTCAAGCGGTAATATGGAACTAACAATAATATTGTAACATAGAGTCGTTATAAATATTAAATCAGTCCTGGCACAAGGTAAGCACTAAGTAATGCTGGCTAACCATGATTACGATGAGTGTTCTCATCACTGACTATCCTGCAGGGACAGTCAGTTCAGGGACCTTAGGACAGCGTTAAGGGCAAAAAATCTCTATAGCTTCTGTGACGTTATTTTGACTGAGGATATAAAGTGATAACCAGTATGACAGTGAATTGCACACAGTTCAAGCTTTTTTTCACAACATTCTGGGCTTGAGGCTTAGAGCAGGAAAAAAAAACAAACTGTATGACATTTAAGGCAATCAATCTAACATCTATCACTTAAGAAATCTTTACAGTTGCTAACAGGGCTCGTTCAGAAGGACAAAAATAACAGAAATCAAATGATCCATTTCTTCCCAAAGCCTGGGAGTGGCTTCTTGAACTCAATACAAATGTGGTGAGCATATGGAGATTAGGAACTTAAAATACATGATGAATTCCCTATCAAAATACTAAGCTTATTTCTCTTTTGGAACCTGACTGTAACAGAGCAAATTCTAAAAAAAAAAAAAAAAAAAGCAATGGGCAGAGATACTCTCCTCACCAGTTATCAAAATAGGATATGATATAAAATTATAGTAATTAAAAGTTTAGTCCTGGACAGAATTTGAGACAAATTAATGACATCAAATTCCAGAGTTAGATCCAAATACACTAAAGGTTGTAATTTAAACCATGGAGGAAAGTTAATTGTGTAAAACATCGTTTATTGCTAATCTTCTAAAAAAAATGTTGGAATCTTTTTGCACTCTTTATAGCAATGTAAATTCTAGACCAAACCATGATTTTAAGACTAGACGATGAAAACATATAAGTATAAGAATAAAACATGAGTCAAATGTTTTATAAATTTGGAAAAGGACTTTTAAACATGACTAAAATCAAGAATCCATTGTAGAATAAATTGATAAATCTGACTGCATAAAAATTAAAATGTTTATATAACCAAAATATCTCAAGCAAACAGATCAGTGACAGAAAGAGAAAAAAATTTGTATTATGTACTAGACAAATGAGCTAATTTTTGTTAAAAGGACTTACATATATCAATATGCAAAAGATGAATAATCCAATAAAATTGGGTGAATGACACCAATAATAGGCAATTCTTAGAAAAATAAAAGTAAAAGCCATTAAATCATGACATGTTCAAGTGTTAGTCACTTAGTCATGTTCAACTCTTTGTGACCCCACGGGCTGTAACCCACCAGTCTCCTCTATCCACAGGATTTCCAGGCAGAATACTAGAGTGGGTTGCCATTTCTTCCTCCAGGGATCTTCCCCACTCAGGGATCAAACCCAAGTCTCTTGCACTGCAGGCAGATTCTTTACCATCTGAGCCACCAGGGAACCCTCAACTTCACTAATTATGAAAGAAAGGCAATCGAAACCAATGAGAAATGATTGTTCATTTGTAAGACAGGCATAGGTAAGAAAATTTGGCCAGTGTTGGCTACAGTGTGAGGGAAAATCCTCCTGATCATTATTATCAAGGATATAAAGTGGCGAAACCTCTTTTTTTAAAATCTTATGAGCAGTAAAATATACACACCTTTTAAACTAACATCTACATTTTCAGGGAATCCAAACATATCGAGCAAGTCTACAACCAGAAAAGACAGTAGGAAGAACGTCTGCTAATTTAACGAAATTTAATTTTAGGTGTAAGACAGTCTCTACAAGGCAATGGAAAGCCACTCCAGTACTCTTGCCTAGAAAATCCCATGGATGGAGGAGCCTGGTGGGCTGCATTCCATGGGGTCGCTACGAGTGGGTCGCGACCGAGTGACTTCACTTTCACGCAATGGAGAAGGAAATGGCAACCCACTCCAGCGTTCTTGCCTGGAGAATCCCAGGGACGGCGGAGCCTGGTGGGCTGTTGTCTATGGGGTCGCACAGAGTCGGACACGAGTGAAGCGACTTAGCAGCAGCAAACTCCGTCCAGGTTTGCCTTGTTATTTCAACAATATAGAGCCATAAAAAGACCCAGGGGCATGAAAATAATAGCATGGATAAACAATCAAAATACTGACACTCAAGAATCTAGGTCCGAAGTTGAAGTACCTGGAGAGGCACTCTGACTGACGTAATTTTTACTATTATTATTATTTTTTACATAAACCCCTTGAATCTCCTCGTATCTGTGCAGAAGGCTGGAGTTAAGAGGACGAATAAACTACTCAGATCTGCCTAAGACCCTTGCGCTGACCCGAAGGGGAGAAAATTACTTACGGTGACAAGACTGGGACCAATTCAAACGAAACACCCTTCACGGGAAACCAAAAGAGCGTTATCAGGCACCAGGTCCCGGGCAGCATTCACCCCGCTGGGATAGGTCAGCAGTAGATGCGGAATAAACCTATCTCGGCTACTGAGCATGCGGCTAATTCGGCGCAGGCGCAGAACAGCTACTTGGCCGTCCCCGCCTCTGACTCCGCACCTGCAGGAAAACTCCACTTTCGGGTTTTCTTCAAGCTCTACGTAGGTGCCAGTCTCCTGAAGTCAAAACGAAAGGTGTATTAAGTATTCAGGAATCATTCTGGCTTGCAATGGCACCCCACTCCAGTCCTCTTGCCTGGAAAATCCCATGGACGGAGGAGCCTGGTAGGCTACAGTCCATGGGGTCGCTAAGAGTCGGACACGACTGAGCGACTTCACTTTCACTTTTCACTTTCATGCATTGAAGGAAATGGCAACCCACTCCAGTGTTCTTGCCTGGAGAATCCCAGGGACAGGGGAGCCTGGTGGGCTGCTGTCTATGGGGTCGCACAGAGTCGGACACGACTGTCGCGACTTAGTAGCAGCAGCAGTCCTCCAATCCACTTTGTGCGCACTGCTGCTGCTGCTAAGTCACTTCAGTCGTGCCCGACTCTGTGCGACCCCATAGACGGCAGCCCACCAGTTTCCCCCGTCCCTGGGATTCTCCAGGCAAGAACACGGGAGTGGGTTGCCATTGCCTTCTCCAATGCATGAAAGTGAAAAGTGAAAGTGAAGTCGCTCAGTCGTGTCTGACCCTCAGGGACCCCATGGACTGCAGCACAGTTCATCCTTAAGATATTCTTCGGGTTATTGATACCGCTCTGCGGCGGCGGGCCAGTTGCGTAACTTCTAACCCTTGGGCGTCCTGGACACTCCCACCTTTGCTCCCCTAAAGAAAATTTTATGCAGAAGTGTGTTACTAGCGCTTACCTTTTTTTTTTTTTTTTTTTTTTAAAAGCACTTACCAGATTCATAAAAGTGCCTGTGACTTTCATTTGCCTGATGATAAGTCCTGGAAGATTTTCTGTCTTCCTGGTAGAATGTATCATATTAGGTTTTTGTTTTTTTTTTTTTTTGAGGCATCGAAAAAACAATAACAACAACAACAACAACCCAACCTAATTACGATTTTTATTGCACTGCTGAAAGTTAAAACAAGCCAAAACAAATATTATCTGTGTATTTATTTAGGCTGTATTTCTGGTGCACGGGAGAGCTGACCTGAGGTGAAAACAGCACTGTTTTTTTTTTTTTTTTTTTCTTTCCAGTGTTCAAAAGCACAGCACCGTGATTAGAATATGACAGCATAAAATAATCAGATTAGATCAATCGCTCAGTCGTATCCTTTGCGACCCCATGAACTGCAGCACGCCAGGCCTCCCTATCCATCACCAGCTCTCGGAGGTCACTCAGACCCATGGCAGAGTTAATAGCAAAGGTATCAGTTGCAACAATAAAGGTAAATTGTTTAAACTCATCCATTTAAAGTCAAATTTTCTGATTCATTAGAAAGCCAAACCCACTGTTTTATCAAAGTAGAATTCAGGGTGAGAAAAATTATCAAAGGGAACAGGGAGTTTGCATTGTTAAAGGTATACTTCATATTAATAAAGATACTTTATTTTTAAACATTTTAAAATTAAATAACCCATGACCACAATTTCATTGCTCAAACAGAAAAAAACTGAAAGACTCCACAGCCATCTGCTCAGGCCTTTGCTTTCCCCCCTAGTTTCATATGCTTTATTTTCTTTTCAGTTTTTTAAACTGAAGGAAGATTCATTAAGTTCTATAGTGCTTTACAATTGTCAAAAGATTCATACAGTTTCTTATAATCCCATAATAACATTTTTCTCTCTACTGTTATATTGCCCCCATCACTAGTTTTTATATATTTATGTCTGTTTCTTTTCTGTTTTATTGACTAGTTTGTTGTATATTTTAGATTCTATATATAAATGATATCACACAATATTTGTCTTTCTCTGACACTTCACTTAGTATAATGACCCCCAAGTTTATCCTTGTTGCTGCAAATGGCAAAATGTCATTCTTTTTAAAGGCTGAGTAATATTCCATCGTGTGGCAGGAGAAATATCAATAACCTCAGATATGTAGATGACACCATCCTTATGGCAGAAACTGAAGAGGAACCGAAGAGCCTTTTTTTTTTTTTTTTTTGAAGAGCCTCTTGATGAAAGTGAAAGAGGAAAGTGAAAAAGCTGGCTTAAAACTCAACATTCAAAAAACCAGGATCATGGCCTCTGGTTCCATCACTTTATGGCAAATAGATGGGTAAACAGCGGAAATAGTGACAGATTTTATTTTCTTGGTCTCCAAAATCACTGCAGATGGTGACTGCAGCCGTGAAATTAAAAGATGCTTGGAAGAAAAGCTATGACCAACCTGCTAAGTCGCTTCAGTCGTGTCCGACTCTGTGCGACCCCATAGAAGGAAGCCCACCAGGCTCCCCCGTCCCTGGGATTCTCCAGGCAAGAACAGTGGAGTGGGTTGCCATTTCCTTCCCCAATGCATGAAAGTGAAAAGTAAAAGTGAAGTCGCTCAGTCGTGTCCGACTCTTAGCGACCCCATGGACTGGAGCCTACCAGGATCCTCCGTCCATGGGATTTTCCAGGCAAAAGTACTGGGGTGGGGTGCCATCGCCTTCCCCGATGACCAACCTAGGACAGCATATTATAAGGCAGAGACATCACTTTGCCAACAAAGGTCCATCTAGTCAAGGCTATGGTTTTTCCAGTAGTCATGTATGGATGTGAGAGTTGGACCATGAAGAAAGCTGAGCAGCGAAGACTTGATGCTTTTGATATGTGGTGTTGGAGAAGACTCTTGAGAGTCCCTTGGACTGCAAGGAGATCCAACCAGTCAATCCTAAAGGAAATCAGTCCTGAATATTCATTGGAAGGACTGATGCTGAAGCTGAAGCTCCAATCCTTTGGCCACCTGATGCAAAGAACTGACTCATTGGAAAAGACCCTGATGTTAACTTTGATTGAAGGCGGGAACATTGAAGGCGGGAGAAGGGATGACAAGAGGCTGAGATGGTTGGATGGCATCACTGACTGGATGGACATGAGTTTGAGCAATTTCTGGGAGTTGGTGATGGACAGGGAAGCCTGGCGTGCTGCAGTTTCCGTGGAGTCGCAGAGTCTGATATGACTGAGTGACTGAACTGAATTGGCAAATTGCAGTCCAAATGGATGGAGATACGCTATATGTGTAAATTACATAGCAATTTTCTAAGACCTGGAATGAAGAGAAAGAATGTGAAATATTACACTTATAATTTTATATTAATTACATGTTGAAGTGGTAATGTTGGTTATCCTGAATTAAATAAAATAAAGTTTAAAAGGAACGCGCCGTGATTGAAATGTGAGCTTGTGGCCCGAGCCACACCTCTTCCCGCCCTCGTAGTCAGCGCCGCTCCAGGGAAAGCTGCTGCCAAGATCCGGATGTGGATCGCTCCCGGGCCGGAGCCGCGCTCCCCGCCTCGTCCCCGCCCCGCGCGCGTGCGCACTCCTCCAAGGCTCGCGCTTGTAGTCTGGGCTCCCTGTTCGCACAAAGCCCGGCCGGAGCCGAGGCCCCGGCGCCCTCCCGGACCCTGGGGTTGGCCTGGCCCGCCATGCGTTGGGGGCTGCGCCCTCGCGGCCCGGGGGCAGCGGCCCTGGCCGCGGCCTGGAATTTGTGGGTGCCACCCCGCCTTCCTTGTCGACCTTGCTGGCGAGGGACAACTGAGAGCCTTTTGGTGCGGTCAGTCACTGGGGCCAGTAACCAGCCGCAGAACTCGAGTAATGGCAGCTATCGGGACACGGTGTTGCTGCCGCAGACCAGCTTCCCCATGAAGCTGCTGGGCCGCCAGCAGCCCGACACGGAGCTGGAGATCCAGCAGGTACGGGCGGGCCTGCGCTCCGCGCGGGCCGAGAGCGGGGCCTCCCTGGAGCCACGTCTGGGCCACCCACATCCAGGGCAGGGCAGGCCCGGCCGCAGGCTCCAGGCCGTCTTGGGCCAGAGGTGTTGTGATCAGATCAGTGGGAATCATGCACTTCCCACAGGTTGTACTGGGTGAAAACACAAGTGCAGAAACCTCTAGACAAGTCCACTAGAGGTGGCGGGTTCCAGACCGGAGTGCTAACCCGGGTCTCCCGCATTGTAGGCGGAGCCAACCACCTACCGTCTGAGCCACCAGGGAAGTCCAACGGTGAAACAGCTATGCTCAGATAGCATGAATGGAATACAAATGCCAATTTTAGCTTATACAAAACTAGTCGAATCTGGGCTCTTTTCCAGTGATTTTGTTTAAAGTAAATTAACATGTACACATATAAATAAAGATGCGATCATGAGAAGAAGTTGAAGTTCATTTTTGTGGTATCAATAGGTCCTTAGTTGGAAGGTGGCTTGTTTGAAGGGTCAGGTAGCTGTGGTTACTTCATCTCAGTCCTCTTCCTCACCTGTGCTTCTGTCTCCTGTATTAAACTGAACTTTCGAAGGCCAGAAATTCACTTGTTAGTTTGTGTAATTCTAGGGTCTTTAAAAATCTCTGATATTTTGGATATATTAGTTAAGTAAATATGCTTAGCTTAAATATTCTTATGACAGCTCTCAGAGTTCTAGACATATAAGCCGGTTTTGGCCATCTAGTTTTTTAAGTGTTCTATCCAGTACCTTCTGTATTTCTGGAATTGTGACAGTTTCAGATATCTTCTTGTATAATCTTCACACCAGTTTGGTGAGTTGAATATTATTAATTTTTTTTTTTCAAATGAGGGAATAGGCCTACAAAGGCAAAGTGACTTGGCCAACGTCATACAGAAGATGAGGGAAGAGGAGTGGGATTGCACTCAATGTTTTTCCAGACTGAGAGTAGCAAGTGTTGAGGCCAGAGCATAGCAGGAATAAGATATTAGAGAAAGGTGTGTGTGTGTGTGTGTGTGTGTGTGTGTGTGTGTGGTGGGGGATCTACAAGTCCTTCAACATGGAGTGGAGGGGGATGGGGTTCAGAGACAATGACCAAGAATTTTGTGATACTAAACCTTTGTAGGGCTTCCCAGATGGTGCAGAGGTGAAGAATTGCTTGCCAGTGCAGGAGACACATGTTCAGTCCCTGGGTTGGGAAGATCCCCTTGAGGAGGGCATGGCAACTCACTGCAGTATTCTTGGCTAGACAGTCCCATGGACAGAGGAGCCTGGCAGGCTACACCCCATGCAAAGAGTCCGACATGACTGAGAGACTAAGCACAAACCTTTGTAGGGTCCTGTACACCTTCATACAGAGCTTAGACTTTAAACCGAAGTCTGCAGGGCAACTGTTGAAAAGTTTTAAAAGATAAGTACTCAGATGTGTATTTTATTTATTTTTTATGTTATTAAAAGGAGTGAAGTTTTTTTTAATAAAACACCTTAAACTTCTTTTCTAATTGGAAGATGTGCATTTTAGAAAACTCACCTTGTGTTTTAGAGTTGAGGATATTGGAATGTGATAGGAAATAAACTGGTGCTGAGTGTTATTTATGGCAAGATTAAAGTGTATGTGTTTATGTGATGTGCAGACATTATTGTTCTTTTTAAACAGAAATGTGGATTTTCAGAACTTTATTCATGGCAAAGAGAAAGAAAAGTGAAGACTGAATTTTGTCTTCATGATGGACCTCCTTATGCAAATGGTGACCCTCATGTTGGACATGCTTTAAATAAGGTAATTTATAATTTTGGTTATAAGATGTGAGGGAAAATCTTTATTTAAATGCACTTTGGAAAAGAGTATATTCTAACATGACAGCAATTATGTAAATTTGCATCGACATAAACTAAAATGTCTTAATAGAAAGCAGCAATGAACAGTTTTAGTACTGTGTAAAAAATAACATCACTGGTATTTGCTTTGAACTTATTTTGTTAATAAGTATCATATTATTCAATAAATAATTAATGAGTATCTGTTATGTGCCAGATATTGTCTAGACTCTGGGGATAGCAGTGAACAAGATAAGGATAAGTCCTGTTTTTGTGGAGCTTGTGATCTAAACAGGAAGGCACAGAAGGATAAGTAAAATGTTTAATATGGTAGATAGTTGCTAGAGACTGAATATTTGTCTCCCTCCCCCTGCAAATCCTATGTTGAAACCTAATCCCTAATGGTGTGTGGAGGTGGGGCCTTTGAACGATGATTAGGTCAGAGAGCTCCCTTGTCCCCTTAGGCTATGTGAGGTTACAGTGGGGAAAATGGGGGTCTATGAACCAGAAAGTGGCCCTTACCAGATACTGAATTTGCCAGCCCCTTGATTTTGGACTCCACAGCGTGTAGAATAGTGAGAAAGACATTTCTCCTATTTATGCCACCCCATTTATGCTAATTCTCAGACACTCTGCTGATGTCCAAGAATTGCTTGGTTGTATGTGTGGGAACCCCCCCCCCCAACCACACACACAATCACACAGACAGACAGACATATACACACACATAGAAATTCTTCTCAACCCAAACTGACTAAAAGATAGTAGTAATAAGTGCTTTAGAATAAAATAAAAGAAGGGGAAAACTAATAGGGCAGGTCAGTTGGGCAGAGTGCAGTTTTATTAAATTGATCTGGGATGCCCCCCTCACTGAAAAGATGACATTCCTGTAAGATCCTTAAGGAAGCAGGGGGGTAAGCTGTGGGGTATTTGGGGGTAAGTACAGCTAAGTGAAAAAGGAGAGTGAAAAAGCTGGCTTAAAACTCAGCGTTCAAAAAAACTTAAGATCGTGGCATCAGGTCCCATCACTTCATGGCAAATAGAAGGGGAAAAAATGGAAATAGTGGCAGACTTTATTATTTTGGGCTCCAAAATCACTGTGGATGGTGACTGCAGCCATGAAATCAAAAGATGCTTGCTCCTTGGAAGAAAAGCTATGATCTGCATAGACAGCATATTAAAAATCAGAGACATCAATTTGCTGACAAAGGCCCATATAGTCAAAGGTATAGTTTTTCCAGTAGTCATGTGCAGATGTGAGCGCTGAAGAATTAATGCTTTCGAACTGTGTTGCTGGAGAAAACTCTTGAGAGACCTTGGACAGCAAGGAGATCAAACCATTTAATCCTAAAGGAAATCAATGCTGAATATTAGTTGAAGGACAGATGCTGAAGCTGAAACTTCTATACTTTGGCCATGATGTGACAAGCTGACTCATTGGAAAGGACAATGATGCTGGGAAAGATTGAGGGTTGGAAGAGAAGGGGCAACAGAAGATGAGATGGTTGGATGGCATCACTGACTCAGACTGATCAAACTCTGTGAGATAGTGAAAGACAAGGAAGCCTGGCGTGCTGCAGTCCGTGGGGTAGCAAAGAGTCGGACACAACTTCACGACTGAACAACAATGGCAATAGCTAAGTGCCTCCCATGTGGTTCAAGTGGTAAAAAATCTGCCCGCCAATTCAGGAGACACAGCAGACACAGGTTAGATCCCTGGGTCAGGAAGATCCCCTGGAGTAAGCAATGACAACCCACTCTATTTGTGTATGTACAGAGCATACACACACAGACACAGTGCCAAGTACAAAGACTTGAGGTGAATTTTCTTGGTGTGTTTGAGGAGGATAAAGTGAGGTTTTGGTATCAGGGTGATGCTGGCCTTCCAGAATGAAGGCTTCCTGCCCTCATCACTATTTTGGTTTATATTGCTGTAATTTTTTTTTTTTGCCAATTGCAAAATTTCAGAGAGGTTGAATCATAACAAATTCTTCTTTGTTTGGCTTCTTTTACTTGTGCAGTGTTTGATGTTCATACATGCTGTTATGATGACAATAGTTGATTCCTTTTTAGTTGTCAATAATTGTAGAGAAACATTCCATTGAGTGTACCACAATTTATTTACTATTTTTTTCAGTCCTTTATTTTTATGTATACTTTAATGGAAAGTTTGGAGAGGGCATGACCTTGGACATCTGTCTGTATTTTCACCACCAGAAATCTGGTCACTGAACAAGTCAGTATTGCTATTAGAGCAGAATTATATTATAATATGTATTACATATTGTATTAGACCTTCCATGGCGGCTCAGACAGTAAAAAGTCTTCCTGCAGTGCAGGAGACCTGTGTTTGATTCCTGGGTTGGGAGGATCCCCTGGAGGAGGGCATGGCAACCCACTTCAGTATCCTTGGCTGGAGAATCCTCATGGACAGGGGAGCCTGGTGGGCTACAGTCCAGGGGGTCCCTGAGAGTCAGACACGACTGAACGACCAACACTTTCTTTTACATTTACTTTCTTTCATTATATTAGACCATTTAATTGCATTGAAAACTTCTAAAACTTTTGAGATGTCACACATATTGCACATTCCTTGGTATGAAGTTTGTTTGCTTCCACAGAGGCCAAATCATGCTGCTTGATAGCTCATTTTCAAATTATTAGGCATATTACATCAGAGGGTAAAAAAAGCGTTTATTTCTTTTCATGGACAGAACTGAAGTGCTTTTTTTTTTTTTTTAAGTACACACTATTTGAAAGCAATTTCTTTCAAATTTTGTTTTAGTTAAGAGTTTATATTTGAAGTAATTATAGATTCAGGTGCATTCATTAAGAAAAAAATAAAGAGGATTCCGTATACATTTTACCCAATTTCCCCAGTGGTAAAATCCTGCAAAACTGCAGTACTATATCATAACCAGAATGTTACATTGAAGCATTCAAGATACCAAACATTTCCATCAAAAATCCCTCATGATGCTCTTTTATAGCTATATTTATTTCCCTCTTTTGCCACCATCTCCTTAACTGTTCTCTACATCTATATTTTTATCATTTCAAGGATTCTGTATAAATGTAATTATACAGCTTTGGGGGATTAACTTTTTCACTCAGTGGTATATACTGTATATTTACATCTCAATTTGGACTAGCCAGTTTTGATGCTTATTACTGCTGGTGGCTAGAAAGGACCGTATGAGACATCACAGTCTAGAGCATATGTGCCTGCTTTCCTTTATTCAGTTAAGTACTTGTAGAATAGGGTGTGTATACTTAGTCGCTCAGTCATGTTGGATTCTCGCGATCCTGTAGACTGTAGCCTGCCAGACTCTTCTGTCCATGAGGTTCTCCAGGCAAGAATACTGGAGTGGGTTGCCATGCCCTCCTCCAGAGGATCGTCTAAACCCAGGAATCGAACCCAGGTCTCCTGCATTGCAGGCGGATTCTTCACCGACTGAGCTACGAATAGTGGCAGTCACCATTCTAAATGCTGGGAGTTTATAGATGAAGACAGATGGGATCTCTGATTTCAAAGAGTTTATATTTTCCAGGAGAGGACAGATAATTAAATAAATAAAACAACTTCAAATAGGGATAAATAGGAAGGATGTTATTTATATTGATTGATGTAAGTAATATACATACCATGGAGTGTACAAATCTTAAGTATGTATCAGTAGATGAATGTTTTTGTTATATGACTACCCCCAGATCGCAAGGCCCCCTGCCCTTTGGTAAGAAGTCTGAAGGAGTTTTACATAGAAGGTGTGAGAGGAATGTGTATTATCTTTTCTACTTTTGAGAGACATGGAAGGGAAGATATATTTTTCTGGACTATTGCATTATTTAATTTTGGGAAGAAGGAATTGAGCCTGGAGCCAAATCCGTCCTTTGCCTTTGAGTCTCCATTTTTCAATGGGTATATATATTTTTTAAAATTTGTTGCCCTCTAGTATCTTAAGATGAGCTAGTAAACAGTTACAGAACTTTACTAAGAGATCTACTGTTTTATTTAGGATTTTAGTAGTAACAGAGTTAAGCATAATATTTCATACTCTAAGGGCATTATAAATTCTGCCTTGATTCTGTAATATTTATGAGCTAAATATACATAATATATATATTATATATAATATTGGATTATTCACATAAATAATTTTTTTCCATGAGAGTAAAGCAAATTGTAATTTTTTACTCTGATTTTTAGGAAGGTCAGATTATTTCTTAAAATGGTAGTGTGGATTGCTTATTTGCATACTCCAACTTAAAAAAAATTAGTAATCTTGGATATAATGTTTTTCACTTTGAAATCTTTTGTAATTTGATTTCTTCCTGGGGGAGTTAATGACATTTAAAAATCAGATATTTGTTACGCTTGTATTTATGTAGATATAAGTTCATAGATTTAATAGGTAATTCTATATAAATCCTTTAAAGTTGGATTTTATTAGGGTCTTGATACTAAGAGAACATAAGTTGTAGGCCACATGCTTTTTGTATGAATGATGATTATCATTTCATCTTTGCAGATTTTGAAAGACATAGCCAATCGATACCACATGATGAGAGGTTCCAAAATACATTTTGTGCCAGGCTGGGATTGTCATGGGTTACCCATTGAGATGAAAGTATTATCAGAACTTGGTGGAAAAGCTCAGAATCTTTCAGCTATGGAAATTAGAGAGAAAGGTAAGTAATCTCTATTTCTGTTTCAAAATGTTATTTGTAAACCGTAATTCCTTGGAAGAGTCAGGACTTTATCAAAGATACTTGTTGCTTTTTTTTTTTTTTTTGCTATTGTTTTTTCACTTATAATGAGATCAGTTGGAAACCACTGTGTCACAGAAAATTCAGATTTTGTGTAATTGACTTTTGTGAGAACTTATGTTCACAAATGAAGGAAAGTTTTGTGAGCATGTCCAAGTATATGTTTCAATTCTTTGGTCCTCACGTATTGTTGAAATTATTATTTTGGTTATTGTTTTTATTTACTTTCTTGGCTAGAACCTGTTGACCTATTTTAGGTCCTAAACCAAAAGTAAATTTTAAATTAAAATTTTTTTAGAAGTCTCTTTCTCGATCCTTTCCTTCAGTAGAATGAGTCAGGGACCACTCGTCTGTTCTTATCTGTTAAACTTGGATAATTGGATATAATTTTGAAGATCTCATACTTGCTTGTGGAACAGTATGATTGGTTACACTAATTAATTTTGTGTGTGTGTGTATAATGAAATAATTATTCTCTGACCTTTTCTTAAATTATGAAGTAAGAGTAGCTTTTCCAGTTTGTCTTTTTTAAATGTAAGATCATTTTATGATCTCTGAATAATGGAAGAGATGGTAACAAAATTTTAACTTTTGAAATTTGAGTTAATTTTAGAATATGTTGTAGGTATCTGCTGAATACTTTTAACTTTCAGGATAACTTTACTTTTAAGCATTTTTAAATAGTCTAAATTTTGTGTAATACCTGCATTTAGAGAGATACATGCTAAGCTGTGTTCAAGAATTTTA
Source organism: Tragelaphus eurycerus (assembly GCA_935064755.1). NCBI lineage: Eukaryota > Metazoa > Chordata > Mammalia > Artiodactyla > Bovidae > Tragelaphus > Tragelaphus eurycerus. Next base: position 17,562,794 of record CAKXYN010000003.1, read on the forward strand.
ACTCATTTTCAAATGTGTGTGATGTTTGCGTTTAGAGAGATACATGCTAAACCGTGTTCAAGAATTTTAACTCATTTTCAAAAGGCTTTTTGTTTATTGATTTTAGCTAGATCATTCGCCAGAGCAGCAATTGAGAAACAGAAATTGTCATTTATTCGCTGGGGAATAATGGCAGATTGGAATAATTGCTACTATACTTTTGATGGAAGATACGAGGCCAGGCAGTTGAGACTTTTCTACCAAATGTATGATAAGGTAATAAAGTTTTTTTTTTTCCCTTTGAGTATGTTGAATTACATATTACAGAATTCCAGCTTTTATGTATTTTTGTCTTTTATAGGGCTTGATTTATCGATCTTACAAACCTGTATTTTGGTCTCCTTCATCAAGGTATTTATATGTTTTGGGTAGCTAAAGTGGAGAATTTTGTGGGACTTCCAAATATTTATGTTTTAATGTTTTTAAACTTTAGGACTGCATTGGCTGAAGCAGAACTTGAATATAATCCAGAGCACATCAGTCGCTCAGTATATGTAAAATTCCCTCTCCTGAAACCTTCTCCTAAGTTGGCATCTCTTTTAGGTAAGATTTATCCGTTGTTTGAGTTTATTAAACTTAAGAAATTAAAACATTTGATTTGCTAGCATATTTGAAATTTTATTTTCACAGATGGTTCATCTCCTGTTAGTTTTTTAGTCTGGACCACACAGCCTTGGACAATTCCAGCCAATCAAGCTGTTTGTTACATGCCAGAATCAAAGTAGGTATATTACAGCAATTTTTGTTTTATCCACAAATAGGATCAGTTCCATTTTTTAGCATTATTTTGATCTTATTGCATCTTCATTATCCTCTTAAAATTAGTGAATTAAAATTATCCTCATAAACTTAGTTTTTATGTTCATATAGATTTTATTAAGCTTTAGAGAATCCTACTTAAGACCTTATTTTCCAGCTTCTTTGGAAAAGAAAACAGAAATGTAAGGAATGAAGGGCTTTCAAAATAGTACTCTTTTATCTTAAAGTTAGTTTTTCTGAAGTGATTTGGAACGTTTAAAATGTTATCTGTGGTTTTTCCTTTTTCATTATTAGCAGCTTACTCCTCAATTTTATTTTAGGTATGCTGTTGTGAAGTGTTCCTCATCTGGAGACTTGTACATTCTAGGTGCAGATAAAGTAACATCTGTTGCTTCTACTTTGGGAACAACATTTGAAGTTATTTCGACATTTTCAGGTGGGGATTTACAGATATTCTGACAGTCAAAGTCATCAAAATACTGGGTTGATCTGAGTTCAGTACCTTGCTGAACATTACTCATTGTGAATAAAACAAATATGGCTTCTACCTTTCTAGAATATATTTTATATTGATCAAACTGAAGGAGAATATACATTAAACATGATAGGAGCATAGAAAATATGAACATTGACAAAGTCACAATAGTTGAAAAAAATATTTTTGACCAATATCCAGTGGAAAATTAGAAAAATGTCCTCTATACAATATAAAATGTGCAAATTTTCCTTTAAATTTTTATTAAAAAGTAAATTATGGAAAATTATTTTTATCTGATTTGATCAAAAGAGCTAGGAAGGAAATAAATCCATTTATTTTGGGGTATATGATTTTAATAAAGAAATTGAATAAATTCTGAAAGTTATTTCCAAGATAACATTTCTATCAAAAGAATCCTTAGTAAGCTATAATTTGGGACTCCTAAAGTAGTGGCTGATTTTGAAATATAACTATGATTAAAATTACCTTTGATCTTTAGGGATAGTATATCTTTGAGTCTCTTATGAAAGAAAAAAGATCACAAGTTAGAGATACTCAAAAATGGAAAGATTGTCCAACTAAATAGAGAAGACCTCTAAATGTATCAGTTCAGATATAAGCCAGTTAGAGGTTTAAACAATCTTAACAAAAATCGAAAAGTTTTTAATGTCAAAGGCATAAAAGAAGTTGCAGAATGTTTAGTATTTAATACCATTTGTATCTTATTGGTGCATTCGGTAAGTTAGAGGATCTGGTGTATGCTTTAGTCTATACCCTTCACTCACCTCTTTGTTTAAAAAAATTGATATATAACATTGTATTAGTTTAGGCATTCGGTATAATGATTTAATATTTGTATGCATTGTGAGATGATCATCATAATAAATCTAGTTAACATCATCATCACACATAGTTAGAAAGTTTTTTTCCCTTGTAATGAGAACTTTTAAGGTCTATTCTCTTCAGTTCAGTCACTCAGTCATGTCCGACTCTTTGCAACCCCATAGACTGCAGCACGCCAGGCCTCCCTGTCCATCACTAACTCCCAGAGTTTACTCAAACTCATGTCCCTTGAGTCGGTGATGCCATCCAACCATCTCATCCTCTGTGGTCCCCTTCTCCTCCTGCCTTTAATCTTTCCCAGCATCAGGGTCTTTTCAGATGAGTCAGTTCTTCACGTCAGGTGGCCTAAGTATTGGAGTTTCAGCTTCAGCAGCAGCCCTTCCAATGAATATTCAGGATTGATTTCCTTTAGGATGGACTGGCTATCCAAGGGACTCTCAAGAGTCTTCTCCAATACCACAGTTCAAAAGTATCAATTCTTCGGCACTCAGCTTTCTTTACAGTCCAACTCTCACATCCATACATGACTACTGGAAAAATCATAGCTTTGACTAGACAGACCTTTGTTGGCAAAGTAATTTCTTGCTTTTTAATATGTTGTCTAGATTGGCCATAACTTTTCTTCCAAGGAGCAAGCACCTTTTCATTTCATGGCTGCAGTCACCACCTGCAGTGATTTGGGAGCCCCTAAAATAAAGTCTGTCACTGTTTCCTTTGTTTCTCCATCTGTTTGCCATGAAATGATGAGACCAGGTGCCGTGATCTTAGTTTTCTGAATGTTGAGTTTTAAGCCACCTTTTTCACTCTCCTCTTTTACTTTCATCAGGAGGCTTTTTAAGAGGCTCTGTTCTCTTAGCAGCTTTCAAGTATACAATATAGTATTATTAATCACAGCCCACCTCTTTTTTAAGTGCAGAAGATAGTAATAGACTTCATTGACATTTTAGATGTTATTATAGAAGTTGAATGGCATGCTCAAAAGGTTTGTGAAAGTATAAGGTTAAATTTAAAGATCCTTTCTCTAGACTGCTTAACTGTTTCAAATTATCACTTTGTGGAGAGTTGATGGATTGCCATTTTGAGCCACCATGTTTCAGAGCAATTTGTATACTTTTCATTTCTGGCTGAATAATCTTAAGAACAGCTGACTTTCTATTTACTAAAGTAGTAGGAATGTTGAACAGCTAAACTGGAACATTTTTTGGGGGATACATTTTCTTTCCAGGAAGAAATGTCAATTGTTTCCCATTAATCATTTGGGGATCTTTGTTGGGAGATGAGGAAGAGTATTAAGTATCATAAGCACTAAGTATTGGGGCTAAAGGAAAGTTCATAGATGAATTTTACTTTGCTCCAAAGCTGTGGTTTCCATAGTAAAAATGCGTAAAGAGTACACAGGGTTGTAGAGACTGGTGTTACTTGTCAATCTGATTTCAAGAAAAGAAATCAAAACACAAACTAAAGAGTTGATTTCTCTAAAAATCAGTGCTGACTGTTGTCTCTTTTAACAGGATTAAAATTTGCACGGAAAAGAATGCATCGTAAAGTAATTTTCCTAGTAATTCAGGTATTTCCTGGTTATAAAATGCCAAGTCAGCCAAGTGAGACAGCAAGGAAGGCTTGTGATTTTCTTCGGAAAAGGGAATTTTGTCAAGATTTTATAAGGAAATGTCAGTTTTTTTCACACCTTTTACCCATAGTGCTGTTTTAAGCAAAATGAAATCAGCAAAAGAGCTGTCTTTTCTATGAAATGTCCAAAGTTAAAAGATTTGTGTTCTTCTGGTGATATGATGAGGCGGTATATTTTTATTGCTCTATGGCTAGAAAAAAGGATCATAGAAGTGGAGAAATTTATAAAGGCAGTTTTTTTCAAGTTAAATATTATTTAGCTTGGAAAGATGAAGAATGATTTGTGGGGAATATCTGAGGCATAAGGGGGCCATTGACCATGCTTCACTTATTAATGCTAAAGACTAGATAGAATACACAGACCTATTTAGTATGTTGGGTAAGTGGATGGGTAGAACCAGCGAATCATTGTAAAGCTTGAAACTGTTTTTAGAGTGTATGAAAGAAAGATTAGTTTGTGGAGCTCAACTCAAGACGCATAAAGTTGGGAAACAGTAATGGTGTGGAGGGCTTCCCTGGTGCCTCAGTGGTAAAGAATCCACCTGCAATGCAGGAGATGAAGGTTTAATCCCTGGATCAGGAAGACCCCTGGAGAAGAAAATGGCAACCCACTCCAGTATTCTTGCCTGGGAAATCCCGTGGACAGAGGAGTCTGGAAGGCTATAGTCCATGGGTTTATAAAGAGTCAGACGTGACTTAGTTGATTATGTGATAACAACAAAGACAGAAAACTTCATAGATGATGGGTATGGTTTATTATTATTAAAGGGAGCTAGAGTTATGTAGAATATTAGAGTCAGACTTGCCTTTGAACTTGAATTCAGTCATTTGTTAGCCATGTTACCTTAGACAAATTGCCTGTATGTTTTTGTTTTCTGATTTGTAAATTGGAGATAACGTTAGCTGTTTTGTACTATTACGAAGGTGAGGTAAGAGTTTGTGTTGAGTCCAGTATACAGTGGGTACCCAGTAACTGTCAGGTATTACTTACCAGCTCTTTTTCAGGGTAACATGAAAAGCAACAGCAATGAGTTCCCACAGAGATAGTTTTAGAACCTGCTGGTCGTTGACCCATTAATCTAGAATTTTTTTGTCCTCTGTTCTAAAAGGCACATAACTGTCATAAATTAGAGAAATGTTCTTGGGTTCATTTGATTATCTATTTAATTTTAATAATTACCAATACTTTAAAGCATTTACAGTGCAGCAGGTATTGTGATACGTTACCCAAAATGCTTAACATGCATCAACCAGTTTATCCTCACAGCAGACCTGTGAGATACAAACTGTAATTACTTACATTTTATAGATTCCTGAAAGTCACAGAACAGGTAAAAGGGAAAGCCAGAATTTGAGCCCAGCCTTGTCTCAGATTTTGCTCTTCTCAGCCTGATGTCTGTTGCTTTCCTTAAAGAGGTAGAAGAATCGCCATATAAAATAACTCTCAGTTGTGGTTTTCTTTCCCCACAGGTGTGGACTTGGAAAGTGGTTCTTGTGCTCATCCTTTAATTTCCGAGAGGGAGTCTCCTCTTTTACCTGCCAATCACGTGACCATGACAAAAGGAACTGGGCTGGTTCACACAGCCCCGGCTCACGGCATGGAAGACTACAGTGTGGCTGCTCAGCACAACTTGTCCACGGTACTGCTCCTCCTTTTTCCTTTTTATTAATTGCTTTTGTAGAGTTGAAGTGATAAACCCTAACATCTTTACTTTTTGATAATAAATGATAATTTTTGTCTTCATAGTTAAGTTGTGAAATGCTTTTGAGCAATAAACCTCATTAGCTCATACTAATTAAGAATCATTTCCTAGAATCAGCACAGAATTGGCACAGAGTTGAAATTGAAGAATACATAGTAAATAGGGGCATTTTTTTTTTCCAAGTATTAAGTCACATAGCCCTGAAAAATGGCGAATGGGTTTTGCTTATGTGCATGCGTGCTTAAGTTGCTCAGTCATGTTCAACTCTTTGCAACCCTGGGGACTGTAGCCCACCAGGCTCCTCTGTCCATGGCATTTCGAAGGCAAGAATACTGGAGTGGGTTGCCATTTCCTGCTCCAGGGGATCTTCCCTGATCCAGGGATCAAACCCGCATCTCCTGTGTCTCTTGCATTTGTAGGTGGATGCTTTACCTCTGAGCCACCTGGGATACTAGGTAGTTCCAAAGAGCCATTTTTTTCAGACTAAACCATCCTCTCAAAATTTATTTTACACATGAGTTACTTAGCAAGTTTTTCCATTTAGTTAAAGACAAGTCTCAAAGTCATCACAGTGTACATACACTGCCACAGATCTGTGAGTTAACAAGTTATTAGTATATCTTGTTACTTTTTCTTAGTAAATTTTAGGTATGTGCTTTAGTAATACAGTTTGCCTTTTTGGTGATTTAAGTGTTTAAATAAAAAAATTCTGACTAAGAAGTGGTACCTAAATTTTCAGTACAGTGAAAAGACTAGACTATAATGAGATGTTTTATACATTATATATTGTTTTGCCAGATATTGTCATAAGATAGAAAGTCTTGATGCTTTATTTTAATTGTTCAGAACGACTCTTTGTAGGATTGTTTAGTGAATGAAGATGGAGTTTACACAGATGCTGCGGGTCCTGAACTTCAAAACAAAGCTGTTCTTAAAGAGGGAACAGATGCAGGTGAGTCCTGTATATGTTGATATTGTGGTCTTTTTCTTTCTTTTTTATGTTGATATTGTAAATACGTATTTTCTGAGAAGCAGCTAGCAGTAATCTTTGCTGACAGTTCTCTCATCTTGCACTTTCAACAGAAGCAAAAAGCTGAAATTGTGTTTTATTTTGCCACATGGTTTAACATGGAGTTTGGCACTTTTTCATCTTTCACTTTGAATTGCCCCACTTGTTTAATCAGATCAGGGCAGTCAGCAGGGAGTGGTGTTACTTTAGAACAGTAGAGATAGTCATCAGCAGTGTTAGTTTTGTGAAAGGATGAAGTCATCCTTTGTGAAAGGATGAAGTCACTATGAACAAAGCTAATGGAGGTGATGGAATCCCAGTTGAGCTATTTCAAATCCTGAAAGATGATGCTGTGAAAGTGCCGCACTCAATATACCAGCAAATTTGGAAAACTCAGCAGTGGCCACAGGACTGGAAAAGGTCAATTTTCATTCCAATCCCAGAGAAAGGCAGTGCCAAAGAATGCTCAAACTACTGCACAATTGCACTCATCTCACATGCTAGTAAAGTAATGCTCAAAATTCTCCAAGCCAGGCTTCAGCAATACGTGAACCATGAACTTCCTGACGTTTAAGCTGGTTTTAGAAAAGGCAGAGGAACCAGAGATCAAATTGCCAACATCTGCTGGATCATGGAAAAAGCAAGAAAGTTCCAGAAAAACATCTACTTCTGCTTTATTGACTATGCCAAAGCCTTTGACTGTGTGGATCACAATAAACTGTGGAAAATTCTGAAAGAGATGGGAATACCAGACCACCTGATCTGCCTCTTGAGAAGTCTGTATGCAGGTCAGGAAGCAACAGTTAGAATTGAACATGGAATAACAGACTGATTCCAAATAGGAAAAGGAGTACGTCAAGGCTGCATATTGTCACCCTGCTTATTTAACTTATATGCAGAGTACATCATGAGAAACGCTGGACTGGAAGAGACTCAAGCTGGAATCAAGATCACCAGGAGAAATATCAATAACCTCAGATATGCAGATGACACCACCCTTATGGCAGAAAGTGAAGAGGAACTAAAAAGCCTCTTGAGGAAGGTGAAAGAGGAGAGTGAAAAAGTTGGCTTAAAGCTCAACATTCAGAAAACAAAGATCATGGCATCTGTTCCCATCACTTCATGGGAACTTGAATTCATGGGAAACAGTGTCAGACTTTATTTTTCTGGGCTCCAAAATCACTGCAGATGGTGACTGAAGCCATGAAATTAAAAGATGCTTACTCCTTGGAAGAAAAGTTATGACCATTCTAGATAGCATATTGAAAAGCAGAGACATTACTTTGCCAACAAAGGTCCATGTAGTCAAGGCTATGGTTTTTCCAGTGATCATGTATGGATGTGAGAGTTGGACTATGAAGAAGGCTGAGCGCCGAAGAATTGATGCTTTTGAACTGTGATGTTGGAGAAGACTCTTGAGAGTCCCTTGGACTGCAAGGAGATCCAACCAGTCCATTCTGAAGGAAATCAGCCCTGGGATTTCTTTGGAAGGAATGATGCTAAAGCTGAAACTCCAGTACTTTGCCCACCTCATGCGAAGAGTTGACTCATTGGAAGAGACTCTGATGCTGGGAGGGATTGGGGGCAGGAGGAGAAGGGGACGACAGAGGATGAGATGGCTGGATGGCATCACTGACTCGATGGACGTGAGTCTGAGTGAACTCCTGGAGTTGGTGATGGACAGGGAGGCCTGGCGTGCTGCGATTCATGGGGTCACAAAGAGTCGGACACGACTGAGCGACTGAACTGAACTGAACTGAACTGAAGTCAACCTTGAGGCTAAATGTTGACTTAATCAAACACTCTCACTCCTCTCGTAACTCTTATATCACTGACCTACACTATGAATACCTTTCTTTGCCCACACCACGACTAAGGCCAGTTAGATCTGGTGTATTAATTTTCCTAGGCTCTTGTGACAAACTACTATAAATTTGGTGGCTTAGAACAACAGAAACTTATTCTCTCACAGTTCTGGAGGCTAGAAGTCTGAAGTCAAGGTGTCAGCCAGGCTCTGCTCCCTCTGAAAGCTCTGTGAAAAAGTCCTTCTTTGCCTCTGCCTAGCTTCTGTTGGCTCCGGTAATTCTCGGCTTTCCTTGGTTTATACCTGTATCACTCCAGGTATTGGAGTGATTGCCTCCATTGTCCCCTGTCATTTGCTCTGTGTGTCTCTTCTCTGTGTATTCTTTCTTCTTACAAGGACACTAGGTGTTGGAATTAGGGCTCACTCTAATCCAGTGTGGGTGGTTTAGTTGCTTTGCCGTGTCAGACTCTTTGTGACCCCATGGACTATGGCTCACCAGGCTCTTCTGTCCATGGGGTTTTCTAGGCAAGAATACTGGAGTGGATTGCCATTTCCTTCTCCAGGGCATCTTCCTGACCTGTGGATTGAACTCAGGTCTCCTGTGTCTCCTGCGTTGCAGGCAGGTTCTTTACCCACTGAGCTATCAGGGAGGTCCAGTGTGACCCCATCTTAGTTGCAGACTGCATCTGCTAAGTCACTTCAGTCATGTCCGACTCTGTGCAACCCCATGGACTGCAGCCAACCAGGCTCCTCCATCCATGGGATATTCCAGGCAAGAGTCCTGGAGTGGGGTGCCATTGCCTTCTCCGAGACTGCATCTACAAAGGCCCTATTTCCAAATAAGGTCTCAGTCACAGGTCATAGGGGCAAGGACTTAGGGGGACAAAATTCAAGCCAGTATACCTGGTTTCTTTGGATTACCTGGAGGCCATTTTAAGATTCATAGTATGAGGGATTGTGACTCTGGATTTGAGATGTAGAGTTCTAGGGGTGTTCTTTCGTCTTTGAGAAGAGCCCATGGGAATGGCATACTTTGGAGTCTGCTTAAGGTTTCACAGTTTCTGCTTTTTTTGTCTGGAGATTTCCAGATTATGCCTTTGCTCCCTCGTAGATGGCTACTCTTACTGTCACCTGTTGGCCCAGATTTTGTACTCACTGGAAGTTTAGAGAGTTATTAGGGTTTTCATAGTACTTTTTAATTGTGTCTAATGTAAGTTGTTTTTTGTTTTTTAAGTTATAATGATGCTTCAGGCTGCAAAGAATTTGTTGAAAGAAGAAAAATTGGTACACAGCTATCCCTATGACTGGAGAACTAAGAAACCAGTAGTTATTCGTGCCAGCAAGCAGTGGTTTGTAAATATCACGGATATTAAGACTACAGCCAAGGTATAAAGGGCATCCTGCTGTAAGGGTTGGGTTTATCATTCCCTTATTCATCCCTTTCCCAGGATGAAAGGTTTATCTGTTAGGTTGGGGTAGGGTTTTGAGGGTAGAAGGAATTAAGGCTATTATTAATTGGTTTCATAAAATTGTGGAATTTTAAATCTATAGGGACCTTGGGTTTCTCCATTCCTTCATGACACACATGTGGAAACTCATGCTTTAATTAGTTTGCTCTAATTTCCTGCCCGGTGTCTTGAAAGTAGCATAAAATTACGACTTGAGTTCAGCAAATTGTTTAAACTCTCAGAACCTCAGTTTCCTCATCTGTATAAAGGTGATAATAACGCCTACCTCATGAGATAAGTGAATAAGAGTTCCCAGAACAGTGTCTGGCACATAATAGGCATTCACCAAAACTCTTTTAAAACCCTTTGCTTCCATAAAATTGAAATCACAGTTCATTTGAAAAGCTATTACTTTGAGCTAACAAATACATTATAGCTGGCATTTTAAATATTAATGTATATTTGAGCTCTTTCATTCAATACATAGATGTATCTGTGTGTGTGTGTGTATTTCATGAATAACTTGATTCTATTAAATGAAAGAGCTCAAATAACATTTTGCTTTTGTTTTTCAAATTTATATTTGTTGACCATGCTGAGTATACAGATATTTTGCTTTACAGCTTGCATATAGCATTACTATTATTAGTTGGTTCATTTGTTGGCCAGGCAGTTTGGGGCCCTTGCCAAAGCTATGGAGGCAGTCAATACTTTCTGCATTCATGTAGATTGGAGAGCTGTGCTATGGACTGTTTCTTTGCTTTGTTCTGTTTTTTTTTACATTTCTCTATAAAGCCTATTTTTCTTACCTGTAAATGTAGTTTGTGACTTTCAGCTCTGCACAGATTTTTGTTGCAGAACATCCGAATCTGATGCTGATGCAATACACTGAAGACAAGCTTGTTTTCTTAACTTCTTTATGGAAAATTTTTACTCTTTGCAGAAATAGAGAAAATAATATACTGCCATGCTTCCATCACCCAACTTCAACAATAATCAGCTTTTTGCCAATTTTATTTTTAGCTACATCCTTACTCATTATCTACACTTCCTACCCATTGGATTATTTTAAAGCAACTTTTAGGTATTATGTTTTTCATAAATATTTCATCATATATATCTGACATTTAAAATTAAAACATAATTTTCATGCTGTTATTACCACCTTAAAAATAATAGTTATTCCTTAACTAAATCAAATATCCAGTCAGTATCCACATTTCTTCAAATTTTAATCAAAATAAATTGCAAATATTGCCATTCTACCTGTAGGTGGTGCTTACAAAGGCTTTGGGGAGGGGGATTTCAGGTCAGATAAGCAAGGAGGCTGTTTAATCATGCTCTGAAAATATAAAAATTATCTTTTTTTTTTTTTAATGAATAGAGAGACTTCTTTGTTGAGACTCTTTGAAATGAAGTTTATCATGTTTTCACTTATGGATATTTTTAAATATTTTGCTATACAATTCTTTTCTTGGTAACTGATAAATGAAATCAAATGCCAGTAGTTTACAGCTTTTTTGGAGGGAGGTGGAGGAAAGGGTAGTTCTTTAGACAGTAAGTAAATAAGTAACTTATTTTGAGAAAGTGTTTTCTGTGTTGTAAACCGTACTACATAAAATTAGGTTGTATTTCAGTATACTTGTTTGTCAACCTAAAATAGCTTATTTCTTAAACATTTAAAAAAGAAACCTGGAAATCAAGTTTGAATTGAATTTAACTGAAGTTTAATACGGGAAGCCTGGTGGGCTGCTGTCTATGGGTCACACAGAGTCAGACACGACTGAAGTGACTTAGCAGCAGCAGCAGCAGCAGTAGCAGCAGTACTTCTATTAAACCTGTTATTACCAATTTTGATCTAGGAGTGTTTGGAAATTAGTATAAAATCGCTTGTCACTTTCTTCAAAGGTGAAGCTGCTCTAGATATTATTTATTAGATCCTTTGTGGCCCTGTTTTAATATCGCCTTGTTTGCTCTGAAATCTATGGTTTTTTGACATTAGTTTCTCTTTGGCAGGGAGAGGGGGCATGTAAATGCTTACAAACTTCCAAAATAAGGAACTGTATCAGGATAAAGAATGGAGTTCTAGAAAATTTGTTCTGCTTTCTCTCACTGAACTTGATTTGTGAATCAATTGCAGGAATTGTTGAAAAAAGTGAAATTTATTCCTGGATCAGCATTGAATGCCATGGTTGAAATGATGGATAGGCGGCCATACTGGTGCATATCAAGGCAAAGAGTTTGGGGTGTTCCAATTCCTGTGTTTCATCATAAGACAAAAGATGAAGTCTTGATCAACAGGTAGAACTCTTTCAAAATTTTTCAGCATTTTAAAGTGAGTTGTATTTTCTTCAAAAATGGAAAAATAATGGACTATGGCAAACTCTTGATATATGTTAAATAAAATAATCTAAAATAACTATCTTTTTTAGGGAAGTAAAATATAAATTTCAAAAAGATCCTTTCAGATGGGTGAAGTTTTAACAAATACTGGATTATTTTCAGTATTGATAACTCAGAAGTAAAGGCATTGACTTTTTTTTCTTTGATAATTCATTATTCCTGACTGTGTGCCTAGCACTGTGTTGGCGTAAGGTGCCAGGAACCCACAGTGAGCAGATTGAGGCCCAGTATGTAATTTTGATTTAGGAATCAGTGTCAGTCTTTCACTCTGAGTCTATTTTCACTCTTGGAGAAGGCAATGGCACCCCACTCCAGTACTCTTGCCTGGAAAATCCCATGGATGGAGGAGCCTGGTAGGCTGCAGTCCATGGGGTCGCTAGGAGTTGGACACAACTGGGCGACTTCACTTTCACTTTTCACTGTCATGCATTGGAGAAGGAAATGGCAACCCACTCCAGTGTTCTTGCCTGGGAAATCCCAGGGACGGGGGAGCCTGGTGGGCTTCCACCTGTGGGGTCGCACAGAGTCGGACACGACTGAAGTGACTTAGTAGTAGTAGTAGTAGTATTTTCACTCTCAGTAGAAATGGTGTTAGATAATTGTACAGATAATTTAAAATTTAAGAAACTATAATATAGTTGAATGCACTAGTTATTTCTTCTTTTTTTGCTTAATTTTTTTTTAATTTGGAAAGATAATACATGAACCTAGTAAACAATTCAGAGTAGGAAAGCTTATACGATAAAAAGGTTTTGTTTTTTTTTTTGGCTAGTCATACACTAGACCCTGTTTTGAGGCAATAGACAAGACTGACATGGTCCGTGCTCTTATTGTGGTAATAATCTAGCTAGTTTATCTTCTGGTAAATTAGGGTGGCTTTCAGGATTGTTACTGTTATTAAGAGATGTGGAAAGGGGAATATTAATCATTTCTTTGGGGAATATATCCTGAATTTTCATTTTTTGGAAGTAATTTTGTTTCAGATTTTTTTTACTAAGTTATTCTGTAATATGAACAAAGAGTTTGACTACATTTTGGGAAGTATTTTCACATTTTACCAGTAGAGGATCCAGTGAGGGTTTGAGGGCATGGAAGCAGCAAGTAATGGAGAATTCAGGAGGTAGCAGAGGGGAATGTGCCCTGCCTTGGGCTTCAGCATCATTTGTATAAAAAGGTTGTGCTTTTCATTGACTACATTATTAGTATGCTGTGGCACCCCACTCCAGTACTCTTGCCTAGAAAATCCCGTGGACAGAGGAGCCTGGTAGGCTGCAGTCCATGGGGTCGCTAGAGTCGGACACGACTGAGAGACTTCACTTTCACTTTTCACTTTCATGCATTGGAGAAGGAAATGGCAACCCACTCCAGTGTTCCTGCCTGGAGAATCCCAGGGATGGGAAGCCTGGTGGGCTGCCGTCTATGGGGTCACACAGAGTCGGACACGACTAAAGCAATGTAGCACATGGTGTTTTTATGAATATATATATTTTAGTTTTTTTTTAGATTGTCGATCCCAGTGTTTGGTTTTAAATTACCTTTCACTGCATGTTAGGTAGTTCTGAGTATCCTTGGTGCAAAGGTTCCTTTTCACTTTGAATTATTCTTGTATCACTACTTCATGGAAAATATGACAACTTCTGGCAACATGGCTCAGAGAGAACTAAAGGATTTGCTTTGAACCCAAAATAGTTTGTTTGCTTCCTTTGTAAAGGATATGGCATTTGAGAAAGGCCTTGAGAGTTGGGCAGGAAATGGGGGAAAGTACTTAGCAAGTATTGGTATTAGAAGCTGAGGACCCAGAGTGGCGAAAACATAGCACGTATAGGAACTGTAATGGGGCCGGAGGGTGTGTGAGGGGAACAGAGAGATAAACACCTGAGAAGGCTTGACTCACCTGAGAAGTGAGTCTTGAATACCAGGCTAAGGAGTTTAAACTTTTAAGTAGGAGTGAGGAATAAGAGTATGTTTTAGAAAAAGAAGCTAGAAGTTAGAGATCAGGAAGTGATTGTAAGGTTATTGCAATATTATTACAGTTTGGAGCTAAGACTCTTTGACCTAAATATTGTTGCTTATATTTTTAAAATTTAGAGCTTGATCACATAAAAACTAGTATCTTATTTTCCCTACTGAGAATTAAAGTTGGGATAAATTTACACAAATATTGCTTAAATTCCTTACCAGGGAGTTTTCCTTCAAGGAAATGTTTATTTCCTCACTCTTTTCTGCATTTAGAGAGCAAGATTTTTAGTGAGTTTCCTTGAAGTGATTGAAGTGTACCAATTGTATGTATTAGTAAGTAGAACAAGCTGGTTTATTTGACCATTATTTAATCACTACAACAAAATGGTACATAGGTCAGTTGGTCAGTGACGTAGGTGAAATAAATGTGAGCTTTGTCAGAAAAAACAAGCAGATTTTCTTTAGGTATAATTTGTGTTTTATTTACAGTCAGTATGTTTAACATGGTGAGTAACAGATTCTTTTCTCTGCATTGAGCGTTGTGTTGCTTGCGTGGTATAGTTGATTTCTGATTTTGAAGTCGCAGAGATATACAGAATATTGGCCTACAGAAATGACAGACAGACTTAGTCACATTGTCTGTCAATTCATAGGTCATTTTCCTGTACACCATTTCTGAGTAATAACTAATCCTCTTCCATTTTTGGTCCTTTAAGTGACATAACAGTTGATCTTTTTTTAAAGGATGTTAATTCTTAATTATTGGTCAGTTTTTAAAGACTGCATGAAAGGATGTCTGTGTTTTTTTTCCTGAATCAAGTGAGAATCAGGTGACCATGATTTTTTTAGTCTTCCTTGAATATGCCTTTACATTGCAGTGAGTAGGCAGCCATCAAAAGTAACAGCATCTCCACTGGAAATTGACACAGTCCACATGGAGTTGCTGTTACAATCGATGACGCCATTAAGAACATCAGAAGATTCCCTTCGCTTTGCAGGATGAAAGTATAAATTATCTCTTACATAGTTTCACAGAAGAAAATCTCGATTTATTCTTTTCTACAGAAGTTGAGAGACTGATAAATATGAAACTTTGATGTTTAATTTTTGTTTTGAATTAATGTTCTCATTTGTACTTTATATTCATATTTGTATTTTCTCAAGAAATAATTCTACTTTTGACTTTAGTATCATTGATCATTTATCTTAATCTGTGATATAACATCTTTATAATTTAGGTGGAAATCTGTTACTAACTAGTAAAAACAATTAGTCTTTAGCATAATAAAGATAAAATATAGAAACTAGGAAGGAAAAAAGTTGTTAAATTTCTTTCATTTCAGAACACTTAAGTGTTAATGCATTAGTTAACATGCATTTAGGAAACTTAGCCCCTGATTTACAGAAATATGAGAAATGTCATTAGAAACATGCAAGGAATTTCCAATTTGAGTGTACCTCAGATTTTTGCTCATGTTAATAATAATGACTGTGAAAAAGTTCGATAGTATTCATCAAGTAAAAATTTCTCCAAAATTGTTTCCTGTCATCTTCAAAATATAGAATTAAATTAAAAACAGACACCACCCCCAATTTCTAGAATTAAATGTAGTAAATAAATATGAAACACTTAGCCTCTTACCTCATTCTTAATTCCAGTGACTTCCAAAAGAAAAAAATATTATAGTCCTTGGCATTTTTGCTTTTATAAAGACAAAGCGCAGGGAACTGAAATGACAGCAACAGTTTCTTCACTACCTTATAATCTTAATGCTGTTTGATTTCTAGTAACACGCTAAATAAACTTCAGGCCAGTTGATACCGAGGTTCAGAATGATTGGTTGATGTGGCAGTGGCTGGTTCTACCTAGTGCATTTTCACAGATTGAAACCCAGGAAGGACACATAATATGTGTATTTAGATAAGGCCATTGCGTAAAGTACAAAGTTTTATGATGGACTTATTGCTTTATGAAATGCAGCATTAAGATGGAAGCATAGAGATTATGTAGTGATAAGTGGTTTCACCCACTTTTATTAACAGCAATTTATACTGATCTTTAGGTTATAAGTTAACTGTGTGTTTGTGTTAAGTATAGCATTTTATTAACAAAGGGGGGATTTCTTATATTTCAAAAGACAAATTTTGACTACTTCTTAGGTTCTATTTTTCAGAAGACTATCTAATATCACTAGAAATTGTTTTAAAACTTTAAAGCACAATCTCAATTTTGTAATAAAAAGTTACACTTCTAAATATTTATCCTAAGGAAGCAAAAGGACTAACATCTCTTGTACACTAACATCTCTTGTGTATAGATATAGATATATAGGTAGATAAATGTAGGGATGTCTAATACAATTGTTTATGAAGAAATATATGAAAAACAAGAAATAAAGTCAATTTTGGAAGAATTAATAGGTAGCCATTAAAAATGGTAGCTTAGTTCTTTTTTTTAATGGTTTTGATGGATTGTTTAATAAAATAGCTACAGGAAAAAAGTCTAGACCATCATATTATACTCTCATCTTTGTAGAGTTAACCCCAAATTCCTCATGAAATTATCCTCATTTAATTTCAGTTTTCAAATTAGAATTTTATCTTCCTTACATTCCTTAGGGAGCCCCTAAATAATTACTAAAATCTGAGTTATCAGCAGGGGGAGTTAAATATGAGAATCATCTGTCACAGACTTTAATCCAAGCACCCTAAGTAGCTTAGCTTTTAATGGTTGCCTGAATCCCTCTGTATGAAAATCAAATAAATGTAGCCCATCCCAACATTTGGCTGTTTCTAAGTTTTTATTACAGTGCTATAATGAGTACTTTCTGAGCACTTGTACAGTATTTACTTGTATTTCTTACCCAAATTATCTTTTCAGATTTTGTTTGAATATTAAATTTATCTTTATTTTGAAATCCATTGTAGTCATCTCAAGTTTGAAAGTTGTATGTGCTTGTTTATTTTTATTGCAAATTTTATTTTTAAAACTGTCACAACTTTTGGGACATTCAGACCACCAGAGTATATAGGTCAGGAGAAAGTTCTCACTTTGTTACACCAATTCCATGCACTTAAATTTTGATTTGTTTGGGTTATGAGAATGTTTTTATCTTTGAAATCTGCTTTCTTGTTATAAATTTTGTTCAGCTTTTATACTTTAATTCAGAGTTGTCTTTATTTTCCTTTAAAAACATATGTAATATAGTTGTCTAAGATCTGAAAATAGAGCTAAGTTGCAGAAGAAAATGCCTGTTAAGGTACATTTAGTACATCATATTTTTATATTTCATGATAAAAAGGAAGGAAGCAAGCCTTGCTCTAAATATTAGTAAGACTTGGTCTATTAATATGGCAGAGCTTCTCTCCCCTCTTTAAAATGCTTTGTATTTGTTTTCAATACAGTGGAAAAAACATTTTTTTTGTTCATCTGTGTATGTTGGGAAGAACACAAAATAGTCATTTTCTTAGTAGTATGTATTTGATTTATGACAGCCTTTTTGAAATTAGATTTTTTAAAGCTACTACAGGATTATTTTTATTGGTGTAGATAACATTGTGTGGTTACGTCAATTTTAGTAAGTATTATTGGGTAAACTAAAAGAATAACAAAACAAAACTTTCCTCATCACTGAAATAAGGGACTTTTATGAGTTAAAAAGTATATTTGCAAATAAGGTTTACATAATACAATAATAAACTTCTTATGTTGGACCATTATTTTGTATATATAAATAAGTTACCTATATCTTTATAAGAAAACGTAGCAATTAAAACTTCAACTTCAGTTAGGCTAGAAGTGGTTGACTAAACTTGATGGGATTCTATAATAATAGTTACCTTAATAACATGTCAGTTGGAAAATTGAAATCTTTCTTTGCTGTTGGGTATTTTTTGTTACAGACTCTCTAAGATACTTGAATATAGTTAAGTAATAATTAAAATATAATTCTGAAACTTCATTGAATTTGTCTGTGATTTAGCAATATAAAAAATAATTTCATTATAGTTATATTAAGCATTCTGAAATGGATATGTAAGTATCATCTACAGTTGTAAGGAGACTAAAATATTAGGACTTTTTTCTTTTTTAAGAATAAAAATTTTCTAGCCAAGATGTGGAAGCAACCTGCGTCCATTAATTGAGGAATGGATAAAGGAGATCTGGTACATATATACAGTGGAATATTATTCAGCCATCAGAAAGAATGAAATAGCGCCATTTATAGCAACATGGATGGACCTAGAAATTATCATACTGAGTGAAGTCAGTCAGACAGAGAAGGAGAAATATCACATGGCATCCCTTATATGTGGAAACTAAAAAGAAACGATACAAATGAACATACAAAACAGAAAGAGACTCACAGAAAATGAGCTTATGGTTGCCAGCAGGAAGGGGTAGTTAGGGCGTTTGGGATGGACATGTACACACTGCTGTATTTAAAATGGGTAACCAACACGGACCTGCCGTGTAGCACATGGAACTCTGCTCACGGTAATGTGGCAGCCTGGGAGGGGAGTTTGGGGGAGAATGGATACATGTATATGTGTGGCTGAGTCCCTTCACTGTTCACTTGAAACTATCACAGCATTGTTAATTGGCTGTACCCCAATACAAAATAAAAAGTTCAAAAGAAAACAAAAAATAAAAATTTTCAAATAGTCTTCCTTCTCCCAGCATTTCCCCATATCCATAGAAACTGAAGCTCAGAGGAATAACGTGATGTATTCCTGTCAGTATCTAGTAAGTTGCAGGTAGACCCTGGTCTTTGGACTTGGTGCTTGCTCTGTCAGTGCACTTGTCTCTGGAGACTTCCTGTTACTGACTTGTCTCTGGTTCACGCCTTTATCCTGCATGGGTACTGAGGGTCTTTTTGCCTTTGCCCAGCAAACCCCAGAGAAGGGGAGTCTGAGTTCACAGATGCAGTGTTTGTCTTCATAAAAGAGTTAGAAAGGCTGAAAGTGAAAGTCACTCAGTCGTGTCCGACTCTTTGCAACCCCATGGACTGTAGCCCACCAGGCTCCTCTGTCCATGGAGTCCTCCAGGCCAGAATACTAGAGTGGGTAAGCCGTTCTCTCCTCTAGGGGATCTTACCAGCCCAGGGATCAAACCCAGGTTTCCCTCATTGCAGGCGGATTTTTACCCTTTGAGCCACTAGGGAAGCCCAGAAAGGCTGAAAGGAGAAGTAAAGCAGAATTGAGCCATGATTTGGGAGACACAGTTTCAAGGCCTCGCTTTTAATTGTGTTACTTGCTTATAAGGCCCAGGATTTAAGGAACCCCAAGGCACAGAACAGTTTATCTGTCACTTTAGCCATTTTTAAATGAATCCACTTAGAGAGGTCTTATAAAGTCCTTTTATTAATAAAGGTATACACATAAATATATATATAAAACTTGTATACACACAAAAACTATTTTGAGTAATAAAATCCTAACATCATGGGAACCCACTCCAGTATTCTTGCCTGGAGAATCCTTTGATAGTATCTCTTTTTTGTTCTAAAAGTAATAGCATTAGGTTTATTCAGATTTTCTATTATAGTATATTCAATTTTCTTAACTGATACAGTGTTCTGTGCAAACTATATAAAATAGTAATATGTAACTAAATATTGTCATATAACTAGGTAGTTATTACACGAAGTTTTTATGGTCTCATGTCACAAAAAGTTTATCTTTACTGTTAAAGTCCATATGAAATGTGTGACTGTATTAGAAATATGGACTTGTGCCCATTTACACATCCTTATGATTTATAATTTCTTCAAAATAAATGTAGCATCATACTTTTTCAGTCTATTCTTTGAAGTATAACCAACTTAAGTATTTTGGTTTTCAATTTGTAGAGCATATTTAACTTATAACACCCATTTGGTTTTTGCCTCCCATAGCAATTTTTCATAAACACTTCATTTTATCTGAATTATCAGACTTAGAGAGATTTGGTAATTCATAATACATGGTCATGATTAATAACAAGTAGATCCAGGTCAAGAGCATAGAGGTTTTTTCTATCCACTCTTCCTTCCATTTCTACCAACTCTTGTGGACCTGCATTCTTAGTTACTTGTGTTAATGGAGTGTGGTAGAAAGGAGGATAATTCAAAAGTTGGCTTTAGTATCCATACTTTAATCTTTAAATATTAATATGTATGTGTGTGATATGTGTTTTGGTAATTGGTTAACAAAATTAACTGTCTAAAGTTTCCTGACTTCAGAGAATCAGTTTAAATAATAGATAGTGCTTACATAATGCCCATTAATATGTGCCAGACACTGTTCTAGGCATTTTGCATATAAGCTCAATTAATATCCATAATAGCTCTCTTAATGATACTTTATTATTTGCATTTTTGCCAACTAAGTAAGGTACAGAATATTGAGTGCTTTGCCCAGGGTCACATAGCTAGTAAGTGATAGGGTCAGGAATTAAATGAAAGTTCTCTGGATCTGGGGTCCATGTTCTTTTTTTAAAATTTATTTTATTGAAGTATAGTTGGTTTACAATGTTGTGTTAATTTCTACTATATAGCAAAGTGACTCACTGTGTGTGTGTGTGTATGTGTATACACACACACATTCTATTTCACATTCTTTTCCATTCTAGTTTTTCACAGGACACTGAATATGGTTCCCTGTGCTGTGCAGCAGGCCCCTGTCGCTCACCCTTTCTATACATAGTAGTTTGCGTCTGCTAAGCCCAAACTCCGATCTAGCCACGCTCCCCTCCTTGGCAACCGCAGGTCTGTTCTCTGTGTCTGTGAGTCTCTTTCTCTTTCATGGATAGCTTCATTTGTGTCATATTTTAGATTCCTTGTATTAGTAGTATTATATAGTATTTGTCTTTCTCTGTCTGACTTCACTTAGTATGATAACTTCTAGGTTCATCCATGTTGAAGCAAAATGGCATTATTTTGTTCTTTTTTATGGCTGAGTAATATTCGGCGTGTGTTTGTGTTTGTGTGTATACCACATTTTCTCTCTCTGTTCTTCTATTGATGGATATTTAGGTTGCTTTCATGTCTTGGCTGTTGTAAATATTGCTCTGGAACATAAGGTTACCTATATCTTTTCAAATTATAGTTTTCTCTGGGTATGTTCCCAGGAGTGGGATTATAGGATTATACGGCAGCTCTGTTTTTAGTTTTTTGAGGACTCTTCGCACTGTTTCCATAGTGGCTTCACCAGTTTACATTCCTCCCAACAGTGTAGGAGGGTTCCATTTTCTCCACACATGCTCTGTTTTCTTGACCACTATATTCTGACATTGTGGAAAGCAGCTGGGGAAGTTGTAATGTCTATAAAGCTGTGATAATAAATTAAAAGTATATTATTCCTGTGGGGAAATTTAGTGTAAAATTTTCCCTGAGTTTAATTTTCAAATGATTTATAACTGTGTATCTTTATCTTCCCAAAGATATGATCACTTTCAGTATGCATTTGATACGCATTTATTGGCTTTCTTTTGTGTGTTAGGCATAAACTAAGTTTTACTGGATCATCTCATTTAGTTTGCAGTCATCCTGACTAAAGTCTCCAGGATCACTAAAATACAAGTTCCACTATGGTGGGAATCTTATCCACCTTGTTAACTGCTGTAACTCTAGTGCCTCGAACAGTGACCAAGATGTTGAGTCATCAGTAAATGTTGAGATGTTCAGTAAATGTTTTTGAATAAAAATTATACTATTCGTCTTAACAGAAGGGACAGTCAAAACTTAGAGAAGTGTTATTACTGGTGTGTGTTATGTATATAAAAAATAGCAGTTGGGAGATAAGCCTCAATGTCTGTTACCAAAACCCATGCTCTGGTACAGCATGGCCTCGTATGCAGATGAATTTGGATTCAGTCCTGTAAGCAGTGAGGGAGCACTGGAAGTTTCTGAGACAGGGTTGGTGTGATAAAAGCAATTTTAGGAATGCAGAGATGTATCCTGTAAATTAACTTACATGTGTCATGTAAAGGACTGCAAATAGGGGAAAAGTCAGACCATTGCGCCAGTCTGGTAGGAGGCAGAGAGGTTGGACTAATATAGTATCTGAACAAAGAACAAATTTGAGTACCATTTTAAGGTGGAACTGACAATGTATTGGCTTAATTTGAGCAGAAAGTGGAGGAGGTAGATAATTAAGAGGTTTTGAATATAGGTACTTGGATAGAAAATAGAAACAGGGCAATTAGTAACCAAAAAAAGGTATCAGGAGATATCCCTATTTAAAAAAAAAAACTTTTTTCCTTTCTTTTAAGGGCTACTTATGATCAATGTGATTTCATTTATATTGAATTTAAGATGACAGTAGGAACGAAGTAATCAAATAATTGAAGATAATATCACTAAAGTTTGGGGGAAAGGTAGGAAAAAATGTCATGCATATTGGGAAAAATACCCTGCAGATAGGAAAAAAAAAAATCACCACTTTTTAATTTAAATGTTTGGTATTAACCACAGTAACTAATTGAACAGTTTTGCTTTGTCCCCCCGAAAATAGCCAAACCGTCGAGCATATTATTAAACTAGTGGAAGAGCATGGCAGTGATATCTGGTGGACTCTTCCCCCGGAGCAACTTCTTCCAAAAGAAGTCTTGTCTCAGGTACGTTTCCATTTGTACTTAAACAGCCTTTGTGTGTATTGCATGATTTAATGACAACATGAGAGGTTCCTGGGAGTTAAAAGTAGTGATACTACCACTTCAAGTTCATGAGTTTAGTCATCATAAACAGGAGCCAGAGCAGTTTGAGAGTAGACGTTTTGATTTCACGAGAGAAGCTGGGTGTTTGTGGAGCAGCAGAGGCTGAGGGGGTTTGCTGTCTCCCTGAGGACCAGGATTGACTGCAACTGCTCTGTTGGCTGAGTAGAGACACGTGTGATGTGGGAGAACAGTGCCTAACACTGGTGCATCAGGGACTTCATGGGACATGAGTTCAAGTTGCCTGATGGCATAGCACACGGAGAAATCCAAACTGGAAGATAATTGCAAGACAATGAACACAGTTTACATTCACATTAGTACATGTGTAGGTGGCCACAATCACTTGTACATGTAGATGAAGTAGTGAAATAGTTATCCCTAATGGCAAAATACTTAAGACATGTTAGTGTAAAATGTGAATTTAATGGTTGTATTTCATTTTCTTAAGACTTTTTTTTGGATATTAATTGTAAGTGTCATGATCTTTGTGTAGTTAAAATGCTTTTACGTTGTCTTATTAGGTTGGTGGTCCCGATGCTTTGGAGTACGTGCCAGGTCAGGATATTTTAGACATCTGGTTTGATAGTGGAACTTCATGGTCTAATGTTCTTCCAGGTAATCTAAAACAAGAGATCTATTGCCTGTCAGACAGTTTTGAAAATTAATGCAATCAGAAGAAATCTCTAATCAAGAACTTTTTTTTTTTTGCTTTTTTTTGGAAATATATCTCCTACTATAGTATAATTTTAAACCTGAAAGAGCCCCTGGAAATCATTTAGTCCAGTGTCTTCCATGAAATTTTATATAGAACCACAATACGTAAGATAAATAAAGGTGGGAGTTTTCTTCTTCCTCCCAGTCAGCTGATTCTCTTTGACCTCCTTGGCAGCCCCAAAGTACTGAGTTCTGTAGAACCAGGTGTGGAAATCACTGAAATAGCCTGACCCCATCTCATTTTTCAGAAGAGGACGTGAGATTGAATTACAATCACATTAGTTGGTGGTCGCACAGGTTAGTGTCAGAGTAGAACTCGGGCACCCTGCTTTTCCGTTCTTATTCGGTACTCCATTACCTTCTCACAGCTTTCTCCCCTCTTGCCACAGACAACTGACGAGTTTCTCCTTGCTCATGGTTAGGGGGAGCTTTTGCCTCCGTGGATAAAGAGGAAGGAGAGATTAGGCAGGGATCAGAGGGAGTGGTAGCAGGCACACAAAGGGTGCTTTTAGGTGTGAGCAGATGCCTTTGAGGATACTGAGTGAAAGGGGAGCGGTAAAGTGTCCTCGCTGAGAGCTTACGGACAGGTACCGGGAGGTTACAGGGATGAGGCGGTTTCCTTTCTGGAGCAAAGGAATGTGGAAAAATGCCTTGCATGCTCCACTGACCATCATTGAAGGGATTGAGCAGGATCGTGGTCAGGTTTTACTTGGGGTGTCCTGGTAGTAGGCCTCATTATTGAAAGGAGATTAGCGTGATTCCTAGCAGGTAAATGCGTTCTGCTATGTGGGCCTTTCTTTCCGCCTAGGAGATTTGAGAAGTAAAATACACATAAATTCATGTTCACTCTGTTTTATAGCTAAAGTGTACATAAAAATTCATAAATATAAGTTAATGTATAATATGATTTTAATTTAGTAATGTTCAGTTGTAGTAATGTTTAATAGCAACAATATTAAATAGTCTCTAATATTGTACTCAAAAGAAAATGTTGCCAGTTTAGGCACTTTGTTTTCCTAAATTATATTGAAAATGTAAGCAGATAACACTCCATAAGGTTGGTAGGTAGGTTAAGCAGTGTTATAAACAGGAAAAAGAGTTACCTCCTACTGTGTTTGGGGTAACATCCTGCATTTCAAAATAGCATATGCCATATATGAAATAGTGCTTTTGAAGTATTTTTGAAAGTTCATTAGCTGTTTCAGCCTTGATGCGATAATGTTGATTGTAAAAACTCCCCTCTAGAGTTACTCTGAGAATTAAATGACAACAACAGTTATTAGATACTTGGCAAATTACTGTTGAATTAATAAAAATAGTAGTTTATTTTCACTAAAGATTTAACTGGTAATACTGATAATTGACAGTCATTATGAATTAGTCCCTAATTTAGATAATATTTTAGCTGTCTGTTGTTTGGAAGATCATATGCAAAGTTTATTTTCTTTATCTTGGTTAATAAATTGACAGTGAAGGTAACAGCTGAGGTGAGTGTAGTGTGGCCATTGGGGTGGAGGATGACACAAGAAATAGGCAACATGATTACTTTTAATATTTTAATAAGTATTCGTTTCCATTTTTTAATTTTAATTGACTTATATTTCTGTGTTTTTTTTTTTTTTTCCATATTTATTTTGGAGGTACTGACCAAAGAGCAGATTTGTACTTGGAAGGAAAAGACCAGCTTGGGGGGTGGTTTCAGTCTTCTTTATTAACAAGTGTGGCAGCAAGGAATAAGTCACCTTTTAAGTAAGTATTACACCTGAGCTAAACAAGTGAGCATACCTTGAGTATTTCTGCTGAGTACTTGCCAGTGTGAAATAATATGTGCTGAGTAATATGTATGTGATAAAACACTGCCCTTAATTAGTTTACAGGCTTCAATCTCATGAGAGAAATAAATTTGATGTTAAAAAAAAAAAAATAAGACACAAAGGAGACAGTAATACAGAAAAGTTCTTTCACTCTGATACAGATCGTAAGTCCCAGAAATAAAACCAGCGTTGACTAGCATAGTAGAGAAACCCCCGGAGAGCTTGACCTTGAAGTGTGGTAGACATGGGTAGATGTAGAGAGGACATTCCAGTTTCACTAGGGACGGTCTTGATCAGATACCCTTCTATTTGTAATTTCCGCAAGTGGTTAATGAACTGAAACATTTTTTTAGTGAATTTTATTAAATTTGGGGTTCTTATTTAGTTACAGATAATATAGCTTTTCCTTATTCAAATATGTGGATTCTACCCAGAAGGATTCTTAAATGGCTTAAGATTTTTGCCATCTCGAGATGAAAACTCTTCTTAGAATAATTGGCATGTTTATGTTTCTAGTATAACAAGCTTTTAAAAGTCGATGGAACAGATATATTTCTCACATTGCCTTTTTGAACAAAGATAATTTTGTGGTGATAATTTTTTTTTAAGACATACTTTTTCTTGGTTAGTTTTAATGATCAAAATCAGTACATTATAGATGATCAGGAGACAGTTGTTTAGTGAAGTAAGCATAAAAATATTTTCTGTGTATAGAGAGCTTAATATTTAATAATCAGGATACATAAGCAGCTTAGAATTATACTTTGAAGAAAAATTTTCATATATAATCTGTCAAGAAAAATTTTTATTTTTGTGTCAAACTAAGATACTCTTTTTAAGCTATAAGTCATCTTCAAAATGTCTATCATAATTGTGTTTATTAGTATAGTAGCTCATTTGTCTTCTTAGGACAGTGGTTGTTCATGGATTTACCCTTGGAGAAAAGGGAGAAAAGATGTCCAAGTCTCTTGGGAATGTCATTGATCCTGATGTTGTCATCAATGGAGGACAAGTAAGTGGTTCCCTAAAAACTCATTTTATTTTTGTTTTAAGGCTCTTAATTTGGCAACAAGACCCTTAATATAGTTACTTCAATGTAAAAAAAATCTGATTTTTATACTCGTAGCAAATGCTTTACCATGTTTTAAATCTAGACTCTTTAAGTTTTGTGTGACTTGAAAATGTGAAAGGTTGGGATTATTGTGGCATTTTTGACTTATTTCAGGTCTGAATCTCCAGTTAGGTTCACGCTATCCCTTTTTTAATGGTCTGAACTTTAAAACTTTATAAACTATGGTTTTACAGTTGAATAGAAACAGTATAAGAAAAAAAATGAGACAGCAACTTTCATTCTTGGACATTATACACTTTAAAGCAACTCATTAAAGAATATCAAATCTGGGGCTGCTGGTAATTTGGTTTATTTTGGAGTTGCTTTCAGAAAAGATACTGCTTATCTGTTCTTTAACCCTGTCGGCTTTTAACTGCCCTCCTAGAGTCCAGTAATCACGTCTCTTGGTCAGAGTGGCCTGGGCACACTGGGAGGGGAAGCACCGCTCCCGCCCCACCCCCGGCCCCTCCCCCTCCACCCCGGCCCCTCCCCCATCACAGGGCATCCAGGGCAGTACTCTGACAGCCCACCTGCTGTAGTAGCTGTTCACAGATATCTCAGGGAAGACACTGAACCAGGCTGCAGGCCAGACTCCCCCTTTTTCCAGTTTCGTTGTTTTTTAGATGCAGCCGGATCTCTGAAATTGTTAGCTTATTTCATTACAGTACAGGTACATTTCATGATCATGTTGTATTCAAGCATTTCAGAATAGGAGTCTTACCTAAAACACCTGTTCACCAAATTATCATCAAAAGCTATTTATTTATTGATATGTTTTTTTTTTTTCCCCCTCAATGAAAAGGATCACAGCAAAGAGCCCCCTATGGTGCTGACGTGCTTCGCTGGTGGGTTGCCGAGTCCAACGTCTTCACTGAAGTCACAATTAGTCCATCTCTACTCAATGCTGCCAGAGATGACATTAGCAAGGTCAGGATCACTCCTCTTTCTGTTGCTTACTATTCCTGAATGAAACGTTTACTGAGTCCTTTAAAATAATGAGGGCATTTTGTTGGCACTTGCACAACTGAATGAAAATGCGTTCTCCACATGTTGTGAGCTTTAAAAAATATAGAATGTTAATTTATTTGTTTAGAAATTAAAGTGGTAATGTTAACATTTTTATATACTGTCTTTTTAATATTTGTAATTACACTAACTTTAATATACTTTCTGAGTGCTCAATGACCATTCACATTTATTCCATTTATTTTTACCTACACAACATTCTCATCTGCACTGATGAACAGACTGGGCCACTGACAGGTGATTTGCCCTAAAATTTTAAAGAAATATAAAGAAAACTCAGTTTTTATTTATAAATTACAATGGTTGTTTCTATAACTGGGCTTTTGAAATGAAATGGTGTTTTTTTTTGCACTTAAATAGTCTTATTTAAAAGGATTGATATAAAAATAAAGTATTCCATTAGGAAGGTAACATGAGTTGGATAAAAATTATAGAAAAATAAAACAATTTAAGTAATAATTGAAGGACTCATATTTTTTCTGCATATTTCTTTTTCCTCAATGTTTATAGCTTAGGAATACACTCCGCTTTCTTTTGGGAAATGTGGCTGGTTTCAACCCAGAAACAGATTCCATCCCTGTCAACAGCATGTATGTCATAGACCAGTACATGCTACACTTACTGCAGGATTTGGCAAACAAGGTGAGTGAGCACTAATACGCCTTTGGAGGTAGCACAGTTGGGGTGCATGTTGAGTGGAACCAATTTTGTTAGAAACAGTAACTAAAGCACTGAGGAAAGTTATACTTGATCAGTTCCACATGATCCTAGGTTGACTAGGTATGAAGTCTTACAATTCTTCTGGTTTCTCAAAAAGACGAGAATAGTGCCTGGTGGCAAAAGTAGGCCAGGCTTCTCCTCAGACCACATTTTCCTCTGAAAATCAGCTCCATGTATAAGAAGGAATAAAGTTGAGATGTACTTTTATTTGTCTGCAGATGTATAGAAATACCCGTCTCAAAAGTGAGCAGTAACTGAAACGGCAGTTCTTACGTGTCTTGTAAAATACTCTCTCATATAGAAACACAAGTAATTTGTATTTTCTCAAAAATTGGAATTGCTTCCACTTAAGTTAGAGTCGTACATATAGACTTTTGCCTAGTTTTATTTATTTTTTTGCATAAATGGGGGAACATTGGTAACTGTTACCCTTTGCTATTTTAGAATAGTGCCGTTTCATCACTTAAAACTTGATCTTTTCATTTGATGCCTATTCTTTTATAGAGTCCAGAGTAAATTATTCTTTTTTTTCTGAGGATAGTAGCCTTTCACATCCAGAAATAACCTTTCAAAGATCCTTAAATGCTCTTGCATTTTTCCTGTTTTGTGTTTGTCTGCCTTTGCAACGTATTTTTGAAAAGGAACATATTCTGCTCATGACGACTTGCATTTTTATTTGCTTATCCCAGCTTCCAAATTTATTTTGGTTTTGTTCCCTAGATTAATGATTCATATAAGCAGTATGACTTTGGAAAGGTTGTTCGACTGTTACAAGCATTTTATACCAGGGAACTCTCCAATTTTTATTTCAGCATAATCAAAGACAGGTATGTATGACTGAACATTCAAATGCTTAACAAACAGTGCTTGACTGTCTACTCTCCTTGGCAAATGTTGGAAAGCAGAGGCCAGCGGTGGGGGGCCTGGGCCATTATTAAGAAGTTGGATTCTTGAGTCAAGTCTGATTGGGCAGTTTCACCCTGCTACTTGCTAGTTTGATGAGCTGAGGCAACTTATCCTATAATCTCAGTTTCTTTATTCATAAAAAGGTGATGATAATACCTATCTCAGAAAGTGGAAATGAAAAGATACAATGTAAGTAGCATACTCAATGCTGTGTTTGACAAAGCAAGTCCTCATAGTAGCTGTGACTGTGAGGGCATGAACACAGTGCTTGTTTTCAGGAGTTTGCTGACCTTTAGGCAGGAGAAATATTCAAGTAATTATTAATATAATAACATCATATAACATCAGTGATGCCCTTTTAGAGGCAGGCTGCATGCAGTCTTCATGTTTTGCTCCTGTAGTAACTCAGCCAGTGTGAAGTGCCAGCCCTACTCATCAGCACTGACCTTCTACTGGGATTACAAATCCCAGTCCTTCCCTTGATGTACTGATCGGGTCGTAAAGGTGGGGTGCCTGCATGCTTGCTGAGTCGCTCAGTTGTATCCTACTCTCTGTGACCCCATGGACTGTAGCCCACCAGGTTCCTCTGTCCATGGGGACCCTCCAGGCAAGAATACTGGAGTGGGTTGCCATGCCCTCCTCCAGAGGCTCGTCTCAACCCAGGAATCAAACCTGCGTCTCCTGCATTGCAGGCAGATTCTTTTACCGCCTGAGCCACCAGGGAAGCCTGTAGGCCTGGGGGCTCGAATCTTAAATACCTTCAACTGACTTAATCATTTTCCGTTCACTAAGTTGTCTAGATTCTAGCTATTATCCATCTGTAAAACAGAATTGGACATAGCATAGCTTTGAGTTTTTGAGGAGGTGAGCACACCTGGAAGGAGTCAAGTGGAATAGAGGATGTAGTCAGAAGAGCTGTATGATGGAATATTTTATCCTTTAATTAGAAGACAGTTAGAGCCATAGGCTTAGGCACCGTCACAGTAAGCTCAGCCTGAGGCCGGTCCCACCTTGGCCGTGATTGTGTACAACATGTTGTCAACTGCTCAATATGTTGTTCTTGTCCAGGCTTTATTGTGAAAATGCAGATGATCCCAAACGACGCTCCTGTCAGACTGCATTAGCTGAAATTTTGGATGTAATGGTTCGCTCTTTTGCTCCCATTCTTCCTCACTTGGCTGAAGAGGTATTCCAGCACATACCCTATATTAAAGGTAAGAAACATCGATTTGTTCTCCGAGTGAGAAAGATCCTGGCTGAGGGTGCAGCTTCTTTTATCTGCTTCAAGTAAGAGGTACATACTCATCTATTAATACAGTGACTGCTTTGTGGCATGATGCGTCTCAGTTCAGTAACTGTAGTTTCTGCATCTCATCGGTGTGTAGAGGAGTAGGATGAATTTCAGCATATCTTTCAAGCCACTTTAAAATGCTTTCTGAAATATATTAGCAGCTTGGTTATACTGAGAAATTACTTTTTCTTATATACCTTTATAAATGTCAGAAATATATTTTCAGTTCAGTTCAGTTACTCAGTCGTGTCCGACTCTTTGCCGACCCCATGAATCGCAGCACGCCAGGCCTCCCTTTCCATCACCAACTCCCGGAGTTCACTCAGACTCACGTCCATCGAGTCAGCAATGCCATCCAGCCATCTCATCCTCTGTCGTCCTCTTCTCCTCCTGCCCCCAATCCCTCCCAGCATCAGAGTCTTTTCCAATGAGTCAACTCTTCGCATGAGGTGGCCAAAGTACTGGAGTTTCAGCTTTAGCATCATTCCTTCCAAAGAAATCCCAGGGTTGATCTCCAACCAGATTCAACCAGATCTGATCCAACCAGAATGGACTGGTTGGATCTCCTTGCAGTCCAAGGGACTCTCAACAGTCTTCGTATAGTTCCTGCTAGTGAATATTTTTCTAATTTTTTTTCTGTCTGATTACATTAAACTTACAGAAAATTAGAAATTTTTACAGTGAGGATGTCACTCATGATCTTACTTATAACCCAGAGACATCTACTGTAATATTGGGATATTTCTATTTTAGTTTCTTCTGGGCATCTTTTGAGATCTTACTGTACATCTTGCCCTTTGTTTACATTTCCAAATGTTGATGTAAATATTTGGTAAGCATTTACGATGCCAACAAAGGTCCATATAGTCAAAGCTATGGTCTTTCCAATAGTCATGTATGGATGTGAGACCTGGACCATAAAGAAGGCTGAGAGCTGAAGAATTGATGCTTTTGAACTGTGGTGTTGGAGAATACTCTTGAGAGTCCTTTGGGCTGCAAGGAGATCAAACCAATCAATCCTAAAGGCAATCAGCCCTGACTGTTCATTGGAAGGACTGATGCTGAAGCTGAAACTCCAATACTTTGGCCACCTGATGTGAAGAACTGACTCATTGGAAAAGACCCTGATGCTGGGAAAGATTCAAGACAGGAGGGGAAGGGGATGACAGATGATGAGATGGTTGGATGGCATCACCGACTCAGTGGACATGAGTTTGAGCAAGCACCAGGAGTTGGTGAAGGACAGGAAAGCCTGGCACGCTGCCGTCTTTGGGGTCGCAAAGAGTTAAACATGGCGTAGCAACTGAACAACAACCATATTAATTATTAACCACAAATAACAATCCTTATTTCCCATGAATAGTAAATGTGTGATGGTTTGACTTTTATATACAGTTTAAATATATATATATAAATTGGTTTAACTTTTTTTTTTTTTTTTTTTAAGAACCCAAGAGTGTTTTTCGTACTGGGTGGATTAAAACCAGTTCTATCTGGAAGAAACCTGGACTGGAAGAAGCCATAGAAAGCGCGTGTGCAATGCGAGATTCATTTCTTGGAAGCATTCCTGGCAAAAATGCAGCTGAGTATGAGGTGATCATTGTGATCGAGCCTGGGCTGCTTTTTGAGATCATGGAGGTGAGTCAGAGTTTGTTCCTTTTTAAATGGGGTTCATATCAAAGTGCTCCATGTAAAATCTGGTTTCAGAAGATGTCGATGTAAATCAGTTCAGTCACTCAGTCGTGTCCAACTCTTTGTGACCCCGTGAATTGCAACACACCAGGCCTCCCTGTCCATCACCAACTCCCGGAGTTTACCCAAACTCATGTCCATAGAGTTGGTGATGCCATCTAGCCATCTCATCCTCTGTTGTCCCCTTCTCCTCCTGCCCCCAGTCCCTCCCAGCATCAGGGTCTTTTCCAGTGAGTCAACTCTTTGCATGAGGTGGCCAAAGTACTGGAGTTTCAGCTTCAGTGTCATTCGCTCCACAGAAATCTCAGGGCCGATCTCCTTCAGAATGGACTGGTTGGATCTCCTTTCAGTCCAAGGGACTCTCAGGAGTCTTCTCCAACACCACAGCTCAGAAGCATCAATTCTTTGGTGCTCAGCTTTTTTCACAGTCCAACTCTCACATCCATACATGACTGCTGGAAAAACCATAGCCTTGACTAGATGGACCTTTGTTGGCAAAGTAATGTCTCTGCTTTTTAATATGCTATCTAGGATGGTCATAACTTTCCTTCCAAGGAGTAAGTGTCTTTTAATTTCATGGCTGCAGTTACCATCTGCAGTGATTTTGGAGCCAAAAAAATAGTCTGATACTGTTTCCCCTGTTTCCCCATCTATTTCCCATGAAGTGATGGGAACAGGTACCATGATCTTCGTTTTCTGATTGTTGAGCTTTAAGCCAACTTTTTCACTTTCCTCTTTCAATTTCATCAAGAGGCTTTTTAGTTCCTCTTCATTTTCTGCTATAAGGGTGGTGTCATCTGCATATCTGAGGTTATTGATGTTTCTCCTGGCAATCTTGATTCCAGCTTGAGTCTCTTCCAGTCCAACGTTTCTCATGATGTACTCTGCATAGAAGTTAAATAAGCAGGGTGACAATATGCAGCCTTGATGTACTCCTTTTCCTATTTGGAACCAGTCTGTTGTTCCATGTTCAATTCTATTTTATTTTATTTTATTTATTTTTTTGCAGGGGGAAATGGACAAAGGAAAGGATCAATGAGGGTGGGAGGGAAATGGGAAGAAAGAAGGGGAGTAATGGTGGGGAGGAGTACATGTAATTTCTTAACTAATGGCTTTCTGTTTTTAATGACAAAGAACACTTAAAAAAAAAAAAAAACATGTTGAATTCATCCTATATTAGGAGGTTTAATCTGGAAATGAAAAGTTCAGGAAACTAAAAGTCCAGTTTGGGTGTCCTCATCTTAGGCACATCTTGGTATTTTGTATTGGTAGGTCTATCTTTACCACAATATATTATTTAGGACAGGATCACATTTGTCACTTCTTCCTCCCTACTACCCAAAGTGGTACCAGTCCCATAAAATAGTCAATAAAGCTTTACAGAGTGAACAAATAAGTCAATATATATTTTTTTAACTCTCCTGAGTGAACTTAATTTTTTGAGGCTCATAAGTGAATATGTTTTCTGCTTTACTTTGTCTATTACAGCCAGATTGTATGAGTGGGGTATTAAAGTCTCCCACTATTATTGTATTGCTGCATATTTCTTCTGTCATATTAATTAATGTTTGTCTTAGATATATCAATGCTCCAATGTTGGGTGCATATATATTTATAATTGTTATAACTTCTTTTTGGATTGTTCCTTTAAGTCATTATGTATAACCTTGATTGTCTCCTTTTCAGAATCTTTAAAGTCAATTTTATCTGATATGAGTATTGCTACTCCTGTTTTCTTTTGGTCCATAATTGCATAGAAAATCTTTTTCCAGCCCTTCATTTTCAGTCAGTATATATCCCCTATTTTAAGGTGGTTCTCTTGTAGACAACATATATAGGGATCTAGTTTTTGTATCCATTTGATGCCTTTTAGTCTTTTGGTTATCTCTTGTAGACAAGGTATGTAGGTGTCTTGTTTTCGTATCGATTCGGCCAGTCTTTGTTGATTAGGGCATTCAGCCCATTAACGTTTAAAGCAATTATTGATAAATAGGATTTACTTTATTGTTTTGGGTTCGAATTTATACACCCTTTTAATGATTCCTATCTAGAGAATGTCCTTTAGTTTTTGTTGGATTTCTCCTTCATATTTGAATGCGATCCTTGCTGGATACAATAATCTAGGCTGTAAGTTATTTTCTTTCATCACTTTAATTATGTCTTGCCATTCTCTCCTGGCTTGGAGAGTTTCTATTGAAAGATCAGCTGTTATCCTTATGGGAATTCCCTTGTGAGTTATTTGATGTTTTTCCCTTGCTGCTTTTAATATTTGTTCTTTATATTTAATCTTTGTTAATTTGATTAATATGTGTCTTGGGGTGTTTCACCTTGGGTTTATCCTGTTAGGGACTCTCTGGATTTCTTGAACTCGAGTGGTAATTTCCTTCTCCAATTTAGGGAAGTTTTCAACTATTATCTCCTCAAGTATTTCCTCATGGTCTTTCTTTTTATCTTCTTCTTCTGGAACTCCTATGATTCGAATGTTGTAGCGTTTAATGTTATCCTGGAGGTCCCTGAGATTGTCCTCATTTCTTTTGATTCGTTTTTCTTTTTTCTCCTCTGCTTCATTTATTTCTAGGATTCTATCTTCTAATTCACTAATCCTATCTTTTGCCTCTGTTATTCTACTATTTGTTGCCTCCAGGGTGTTTTGGATCTCATTTATTGCATTATTCATTATGTGTTGACTCTTTTTTATTTCTTCTAGGTCCTTGTTAAACCTCTCTTGCATCTTCTCAATCCTTGTCTTTCCAGACTCTTTAACTGTGATTCCATTTTGATTTCGAGATTTTGGATTAATTTCACTATCATTATTTGGAATTCTTTATCAGGTAGATTCCCTATCTCT
The DNA here is from genome assembly GCA_935064755.1 of Tragelaphus eurycerus. Taxonomy (NCBI): domain Eukaryota; kingdom Metazoa; phylum Chordata; class Mammalia; order Artiodactyla; family Bovidae; genus Tragelaphus; species Tragelaphus eurycerus. The sequence goes on from CAKXYN010000003.1 coordinate 17,597,688, forward strand.
TCCTCTTTGGTTTGGTTTGGTGGGGATCTATCCTGTTCCTTTAGCTGCTGGGTATTCTTTTGTCTCTTCATTTTGTTAAAATTGCCAAGTTTAAAGTGTCCTTACTATATTCTGGTAGTTTGTTGAATTCTCTTTCTTGAGGCAGTTTACTGGTCTTTTCAATATCTGATCTCTGCCCTGTTACAGAGGGGGCAGAGATGAACACCCAAATTTAAGCCGGCCAGGTTCAGGCACTCGGATAATCCTCAGAAGCACAGACTTGGTTGAGTCTGCGTTTTATGCCCTTCCCAGATCCGAGTAGCGCAGGTGATGAAATCTTCAGCGAGCACAGCTGCTGCGACTTGTCGCCTCTCCGCCGCTCAGTTTTCTGGGTATACAGCCGGCGCACTTACTCAGGCAGATGTTGACCATCCAGAGCCCCAAGAAGCGTGAGTCAGCACAGAAACCTACCTATAGTTCTGTAGACAGTGTCTCTCTAGGGTTGTGATTACCCGCCTCCGGCCCTGGCTGCCTGTCACCGGAGTGGGACGGCCTGCAGCCGGCTATCTCCGTGCAGTCCTTTGTTCCGTACATAGTCCTGGTGGTGTCTTAAGTTAAGGCTGGCTTTTGATGTAGTAGATAACTGACAGTCTGGTTATTTCGCTCAGATAGCGCTGGAGATCATATCAGATCAGTCGCTCAGTCATGTTCGACTCTTTGCGACCCCATGAACCGCAGCACGCCAGGCCTCCCTGTCCATCACCAGCTCCCGGAGGTCACTCAGACTCACACCCATCAAGTCAGTGATGCCATCCAGCCATCTCATCCTCTGTCGTCCCCTTCTCCTCCTGCCCTCAATCCCTCCCAGCATCAGAGTTTGCTCCAATGAGTCAACTCTTCGCATGAGGTGGCCAAAATACTGGAGTTTCAGCTTTAGCATCTTTCCTTCCAAAGAAATTCCAGGGCTGATCTCCTTCAGAATGGACTGGTTGGATCTCCTTGCAGTCCAAGGGACTCTCAAGAGTCTTCTCCAACACCACAGTTCAAAAGCATCAATTCTTCGGCGCTCAGCCTTCTTCACAGTCCAGCTCTCACATCCATACATGACCGCTGGAGATAGCCAGGCCAAATCCTTTCTCAAAGCAGTGCAGGCCACGCCGCTCCTCTTAGCCCAGCCCCCGCTTACTCACAGCAAATGCTGGTGTCCGAGCTGCTTCTCCGAAAAGGAGTTAGCGCAGGGCTCGTTTTCTCATTTTGAAGACAATGAATTGTCTTTCTAAGTGCCTGATGACCTCTGCCGGAATTCAGAAGTTGTTTTGTGGAATTTATTCAGCATTCAAATGTTCTTTTAATGGATTTATGGAGGAGAAAGTATTCTCCCAGTCCTACTCGTCCACCATCTTAGCTCCTCCCTCCCATGTTCAATTCTAACTGTTGCTTCCTCACCTGCATATAGGTTTCTCAAGAGGCAGGTCAAGTGGTCTGGTATTCCCATATCTTTCAGAATTTTCTACAGTTTATTGTGATCCACACAGTCAAAGGCTTTGGTATAGTCAATAAAGCAGAAATAGATGTTTTTCTGGAACTCTCTTTGCTTTTTCCATGATCCAGCGGATGTTGGCAATTTGATCTCTGGGTCCTCTGCCTTTTCTGAAACCAGCTTGAACATCTGGAAGTTCACGGTTCACATATTGCTGAAGCCTGGCTTGGAGAATTTTGAGCATTACTTTACTAGCGTGTGAGATGAGTGCAATTGTTCGGTAGTTTGAGCATTCTTTGGCATTGCCTTTCTTTGGGATTGGAATGAAAACTGACTTTTTCCAGTCCTGTGGCCACTGCTGAGTTTTCCAAATTTGCTGGCATATTGAGTGCAGCACTTTCACAGCATTATCTTTCAGGATTTGAAATAGCTCAACTGGAATTCCATCACCTCCACTAGCTTTGTTTGTAGTGATGCTTTCTAAGGCCCACTTGACTTCATATTCCAGGATGTCTGGCTCTAGGTGAGTGATCACACCATCATGATTATCTGGGTCGTGAAGCTCTTTTTTGTACAGATCTTCTGTGTATTCTTGCTACCTCTTCTTAGTATCTTCTGCTTCTGTTAGGTCCATACCATTTCTGTCCTTTATCGAGCCCACGTTTGCATGAAATGTTCCCTTGGTATCTCTAATTTTCTTGAAGAGATCTCTAGTCTTTCCCATTCTGTTATTTTCCTCTATTTCCTTACATTGATCGCTGAGGAAGGCTTTCTTATCTCTCCTTGCTATTCTTTGGAACTCTGCATTCAAATGGGTTTATCTTTCCTTTCTCCTTTGCTTTTCGCTTCTCTTCTTTTCACAGCTATTTGTAAGGCCTCCTCAGACAGCCATTTTGCTTTTTTGCATTTCTTTTCCATGGGGATGGTCTTGATAGTACATTTAAATAGAAATTGTAAAGTAGGATTTCTGTCTTCTAATCCTAATATTAATCACTGATTCTGTTTCCAACCTCTGTGTGTTTCCTTTTTCTTGTCTTTTAAAACATGTACTCTGTTGCTACTTATTTTTTATAGGTTGGGACAGGAAGGTTTAATAAAGTTCTATCTGAAACATGAGCCCTCAGGGCTAGTTAGACAACAGGCAGCACCTGGCAGTAATATCTGAGTACACAAAAATTGGGAGTTTTGTGTTAAGGGTCTGGTTTTCTGAGAATTTTATCCATCTGGACAAGACTCAAAAAAATTTGTTTTCATCTTTTACTCATGAGTTCTGAAGAAAATTCATTTGCGCCAGCAAATTTACCACGTGATCTCAAAGCATTCATCTTATTTTTTATTTTCAAAAGGGCCATCAAAAGTTTCCCCTTGAGATCATAGGGGTTGATTGACCAGATTGACTTAGAGCCTAACATACCGACTCAAGATATTTTTTTAGTTTTAATGTTTGAGAAGAAAACTTAGTTTTGTGACTTATGTTTTGACATTTGACTGGTATTATAGTCTACTGAAAAATGACCATCTCAGCTGGTTGGAAGTTCAATCTAAATTTTTAATAATGTAATTAGGTTGATTAAGATTCAAAGCTTGAAATAGCTAGTAGGTATAAGATGGTTGCTCCGGTAACAGAAGTTTGATAAGATTATTGACATTTTAAAATTTACAAGTTGGGAAGCTCATGATTGCCATTTTTTGAGCCAGGAAGCTGAGGCCTGTTGAAGCTGTGACTTGGCTGAGGCAGCCCAGCCTGGTACTGAGCTTTCCTACTGCATATCATGTTTCCCTGGAGTCCTTAGTTCTGAGTAGTAAGCTGAAAACAGTACACCTTGCTTAGATCATTGATACTTGAAAAAAAAATTCAGGATTTAAAAAAAAACCATGAATGTATTTTCCTTAGAAATTATACTAACTAGCTATCTGATGCAGTCCTTGATCTATCAGTTACTAATGGTGTAAATGCAATCTCTTTGAATCTCCTGTTTTCTCATGAGTTGGTTTTTTTTTCCTAAGGGATTTTGTATTACTTAGCTCATGCACTTACTTTGAAGATCAGAATTAAAATGAAAAATGTACAAAAGTGCTTATCAGATATCCCAATTCAGTGTGCTTCAGAAGAGTTCTGAGCATTATTCAGGCTACCACCATTGGTCTGCACTGCTAAAAGCAGATCCTTGTTGAGATAGTATCTTAACCCCCTCTCCTTCTGTAGGAAGCATGATACAGGGGTAAAGTGTGGGCTTTGGTGCTAACAGACCTCGGCTGGAATTACAGCGCACCTCTTACTGTTTGGGAACCTCCCGAGCAAGTTTCCTCATTTGTAAAATGGGGATTAAAAAAATGCTGTTGCTGTTTTGTGAGTTACAGATAATGGGTGGACATTTAGCATCTAGCAAAGTGAAGTGCCTGGCATAGAGTTGTATTCTCAATGGATACTATTGATAAGGAGTTTTTAGTTAAAAGCTTTCATACTAGTAAGATTTGATTTATATAATAATAGTATTAGCTCAGGAGGTAATGGTCCCAAGAGTTCCTCACCAAACATAAGAACTTGCAGTGTCTTTTTATAATTGTTGTGGTAACCTTTGTGGTAACAATTAATTTAGATAGTAACTTTCAAATACTTATGCCCAGATGCTACAAGCTGAGGAGACTTCCAGTACCTCTCAGTTGAATGAATTAATGATGGCGTCCCAGACAACTTTGCTTTCTCAGGAACCACGAGGAATAAGTGAGGATGTAACTGAGCTTAAAGGGACATTTCTAATCAATTTAGAAGGTAAGGAGATGAGAATGATAACAAATACCAGATAACAATGCTATGTGGACAACTGAACAATAATTACAGGTCATCTCCAGCTTTCCAGTGGATGGCTTGTATTCTAAAGGCAGATACACACTTGGTGAGTGCATCTTTCTATAGAAAGTGAAAACAGTGGCCAGGTTTCTGAACCAGCTCTCTAAGTGCCCTACCTGGTGATCTTGGGAACACAGGGGTAGGGAGAGAAGAGGGAAAATGTCATAGCCACCGTATGTGAAGTCAGTCTGCCTTACCTCAGTTGGCCTTTGTGTCCCTGTCCTTTGACCAACCCTACCATCCCTCTCGTGTTGAATCTACAATTTATTACGCTCACCCCAAATTACAGTATTGTAGCCTTGACTCATAATGAGTCAAGGAAGTTTTATTGAACTCATTCCCACAGTGGTATCTTATAAGCAAACCTTTTGTAGGCATTTGTTTGATTTGGGGATTTTTGTCAACTTACTTCATTCTCACTGATGGAAATGAAAGCTGAGGAACGTTAACAGAACAACATGAATGTATCTTAAGAACAGTGATGCTGTGTATTTCATACTAGCTTTTAGGCACCAGCAAGAGGTGGGAGACTAATCTGTAGCCATCAGTTTAAATTTGAGCCCTGGCAGCACTGATCATGTAGTAGACTCATATTAATCTGCTTTCCAGAATGTTAATTTATATTCTCTGTGCAGTGACGAGAAAATGATTTCTTTTCTGTCTGAGGTCTATTCATTATGGACAGATTTTTGTTTCCTTTTGTCCAAACCAAGAAGTTTAATGTGGGGGCACTGCTCGTTGTCCCTCTAATTTGGCTCTTTTAAAATTCTTAATTAAGAATGTAGCTGGAGAGGAAAGGCAGTATAATTATCAGAACTGGACACAGATGAAGAGCAAGCAGACATGCTCTGCCTGAGTAGATACAGAACTCCCATGACCTGTGGAAAAGTCAGCCTCTCAGGGTCTCAGATTCCTCCTCTCCCAATCATCAAATTGTGTGAGCCTACCATCTTGGCTGTTTCTGTACAAATGTGTAAGGGAAGCAGTATATCCCAAGGCAGGGAGGAACCTCTGAAAAGGGGGCACCTGGAGAAATACAGAGATGCACAAGTTCAGTCGCCTGCGAGGAATACTCTCCACATGTTTTTCTTCCACAGGTGGCGATATTCGTGAAGAGTCTTCATACAAAGTAATTGTCATGCCAACTACCAAGGAAAAATGCCCTCGCTGTTGGAAGTACACGGCTGAGTCATCAGACACACTGTGTCCCCGATGTGCAGAAGTTGTGAAAGGGAAGTAAGACCTTAGTGTGTGTTGATGGCTTACCTCCTGACAGGACTGAGTAGGGGTCTATATGGATTGTTTACAGTACTGGAGAGAAATCCAAGATTTCTCTTGGATTTTCTCTTGGATTTACTCTTCCAAGATTTACTTGGAAGAGTAAATGGTTGAGGATGAGTCGAAGTCAGAGCTACAAGTGTTTTTCTGTAACTAGATAATGTGTATATATACATATGGAAACATATACATATGCAGGTGGATCCATAATGGACTTAACTCAGAACATAACACTGAAAATGCTTGCCTACAAATGTGCTGAGCGGAAAATGTTTTATATTTTATAAATTTTCTTCACTCAGTATTTAAGTTCTATAACGTCTAAAAATAAAGGCATCTGGAAAATTACTGACTGGTGGTGGTACAAAAGTTGTGAATATCAAGTAAAAAAATGTGTTTTGAATAGGAACAGTGCAGGAGTCTGTCACTTTATGAAGAGAGTAATTTCGTTCTGCCTTAATAGCAAACATCAACCTTTTCAGAACAGCTAGTTCTTTGGGCTGCACATCAGAAAAAGTCACCAAATATGTCTCATATAAGAGGGGAGAAACACATTAATACTATATAAATGTTAAGGAAACAACATGAAAGCTGAAAATTTATTTCACTAATATACATAAGTTCACAACAATGAATAGACAACAGAAAATAGCAGTATATACAGAATTTGACTACTTACAATACATTACAATAGATAGTAGGGCATTTTATAAACAATTCCATATAGGATTAAAATCTTTCCAGGGATGGTTAATTCTATTTAGCAGAAATATAACATATCCATTCCTATCAGGATGGGGGAGGGCTTTCACTGTTGCTACAGAGTACTTTTAAAAATATCTGCCTAAGTGAAATGAACCACAATAACTGCTAAGAGAACTGATTCCCTGTATGCTTAGTATTATTAAATGAGTTTTCTGTGATTTTAAATTGTAATCACTTTTTTCCAAGAAAACTATTTAACTGTTTACTTTGACCGTAGTTGAGTTTTTATAACAAAGGTGAAACTCTTTTCTCCATACCTCATTTTTCTTTTTACAAAAGTAGGACATATTTAGAAGCCTGGTACTATTATTTCTCCCCATCTGCATTTATCCTGTATATTCTAGTTCTACATCTTAACACAACTTGTAATGCAGAAATGATTATTTGAACCCTTTTGATTTCTTTTGCATTTACAACAGAATTGAACAAGGTACAGAATGCTTACTTAATGATAACAAGGAAACGTATATGGGGATGGGAGTATATCTAAGAAAAAGCTACTCACTGGTAAATCAGCTTTGCACCAGTAACTGCAGTAAGTGCAACATACCTGTTTCAGAAACTGCCTGTTGTGTGTGAAACCTGATTCTGTTCTTTGTGGCTCTTCGTGGTTACAGACTGTATACACAGGTATTTGTTTTCCTTTCCTCTACCAGATTTATTTTAAAAGCCCTTAACGAAACAGTAAAATATTTAACTGCTTTTCTTAACTATGCAACTGAGAATTCAATTTTAAAATTCTCTCAGTCAGTGGCAAATTTTAGGAGTATAAATCTAACTAGAGACTCAGTGATTTGTTATGGTCCTAGGAGCCGTATTTCAGCTTATTAATAAATTCTCAACAATCCCCAAATTTGATTATGTGTCCTATCAGAGTAAGTTCAACCAGTTTTATTATATAAAATGCTTGTTAGATACCCCCCAAAGTGATACTGTAATCAGAGTGAGTAATTTACTCTTTATAAATGCCTTTAATTCCAAGTTTCTCTGACCAGCTTCCAAGGTTCATGACTACTTGCAGAGTATCTAGACAAGTCATGGAAAGAACTCATCTTTTAGTCTTTTAGAGTGCATGTAACAAGTGACTACAGGACGCCTGATACTCAGAAATCACGTGAATGTGTCTGGATGGGGTTACCAGCGATCCCAGCAGAGGCTGAGGGGCTGGACTGGCTGGAGGCCTTTTTCAGTGTTACTGCTGTAGAGCATATGCCTCGGTCAGACACATGGGCCTTCACCCCAAACACTCAAGGCACCTGAAAAATTAATCTCTCACGATTTAAAATGAAACAGTAATTACCAGGTTTTAGACAGTTCTTATTTGAATGTGATCTCTCTGTTAAAAAGAATTTACATTGGGATATTCTCATACATCAGACATTTCCTTTATATTCCTGAAAACAACGCCTCAAATTTGCACAATTGCAAGAGCTGGCTTCTTCCTGAGGAAGTGAAGAAACAAACTTTTGTATCACAACAAGTTGCTACGTGTAACAACTGTGACCCAGGACATGTCAACAATTGCACTGTATGGCTACATTCCAAAGATTTACTTTGATAAATACTTGGTATTTGTACAGCTCAAAAGTACTTTTTTTTTTTTTTTTTACAGAGTTTTGGTTAATTTGGTTTTAATCAACAAATGATTAGTCAGCACTTGGACTGCTCTAGGCACTGTAGGGTACAAAATTAGTTTTATTCATCCTCTCAAGCCAGCAGTGAGGTAGGTTTGCTAAGCTGTAGTATCATCACTAAGCATTTTCTATACTGTTCCTAAGAACAGGTAACATGACCAGATCCCAGAAACAGACATTTCTAAACACTTGTAGGAAAAATAAAGTTGGATTTAAATTTTTAGCATCTTTGCCCTTTTTTTAAACATAAGTTTTACAAGATAATACATTTTTACAGTTACCTGATGTGGATACAATTTAGAATCTTGGCAAAAAGCAAATCTTAACTTGCATTATAATTAATTTTGCTGGGTTAGATTGCATCTCAGATTCTGTTTTGGCAAGTGCAACAGGTTAAGGGTTCTACTTAGTGTCCATTCTGATGAATATGATGGTCTTGAACCCATTATTCCTCCTCTGACGGCACCAGCATAGCCTCCTCTGGGAAAGAAGCCTGTCAGCATCCAGAGCTCCAGGGGGCAGCCCCCCTGGACGGGATTAAGCATGATAACAAAAGCATTTCCCAACATTTATTAAAACAGAGTGAGAGAGTTCTCTCATTTTACTGATGGGGACTACACATGAACACGTTTAAATTTAATTACAATAACATTTTGAGTACGAAATATAGAATCTTATAAGAACATAATCTGTAAATTATAAGCAGTTTTAAATAGCAAATTTGGACAATAAAGCTACTTAAGTGCTTAAATAAAAAATAAACAGGAAAACCGCTTCAAGAGAAATTGATAGTATAACTGATACCTGTTTGTATTTTATTGTATTAACCAAAGGCGGAATTTAGTCAAGACTGCACTTTTTAAAAGTAATGTATATTTTTATTTACTTTACAAAAGAAAAAAACATACTCCCTCCGTAAAATTTCAGATCTTATTGTGTAAAATAACCATGCACTAATTCATATTAGAGTCACACAATTTGAGACTGTTTGCAGGAGATAAGTGTCATAAAGGAGGAAGAGATATGGCTTCCACAGCTTCAGTGAGGTGTAAGGCTAAACTGTATTGCCCGTGGTTTTCTGGTAAAAGCTCAATGACTTTATTTACTAGTTTAGCTGTTGTTGCAATGGGCACTTCTGTGTTTTGAAGATCCTGGGGGTTCTGCAAATGGGACACAAAAATAACCCATCAGTTACACACAACTAAGTTATTGCTACTTAAGAGTTAGCAGGAGAGTAATTTCCCAATAAAAATGCTTTTGTTCAGAATTAAGAAAATTTCATTTTTCTCCACTATTAAAAATGCATAAGAGAAAGCCTCCAGTGGCCATTTGCCTCCCTCACGCCCGGCACTCACCATGGCCTTCAGCCAGGTACACAGCGTTGGGGGCAGCCTGGCGAGCAGCTCCAGCCCCTCCCTCGTCTGCGTGCGGAGCACGGCGTGCGCCAGCCGCTGCCCGATCAACACCAGCAGCTGCGAGGCCAGGACCTCTTTGTCCTGAACCTGGAGGATGGCCTGCAGGGAGGAGTGTGGACAAACATACAGACTTCATGTTACTTCTGCCTCTGGCAAGGGTCCCAGTTTTCTGAGTGGCTGGCTCCTTCCTGTCCTTGGGGCTCAGCTCAGAAGTCACCCCTGATCATCCTATTCTACTTCTGCTTATTCACATGATCTTAGTGATTTTCTTCACAGCATTTACAACTCAATCCAGAGTTGAGCGTGCTTCTCAGCTCCTATAAGTAGACTGCATTTGGAGGAAGGCACCCTGTCTGTTTACCGCTCTGTCCCTCTGCATAAAACAGGTCTGGCATACTGCATGAGTTATACTAAACACTGGCCACAAACAGGAATTTGATTGGTTTCTATTAAAAAAAATTTTTTTTGGCCAAGCTGTGCAGCATCTGGGATCTTCGTTCCCTGACCAGGGATTGAACCCAGGCCCTCAGCAATCAAAGCGCAGATCCTAACCACACTGGACCACCAGGGAATTCCCTAGTTACTTATTTTAATCCTGTTCTACTGTTGTGCCTAGGAGTTGTAACAAAGAAAGGGAAAACAAGCTTTACTGACAACTTTACTGATTCTTTACCCCAACTATCAGTTTTACAACTTGAGCCCAGACGACACTCATAGGTTGTTACCTCCTCTCCTAGGTGGTCAGCTCCGTAGTTGTACAGTTCCCCCACGTAATGCCTCCTGACAACATCTTCACTGACTTGAAGGTGATGGGCCAAGTCCACGGCCAGCACTGGCCAGTCCTGGTCTTTACCAAAAGGGGCGGTTGCTGCCTCTTCTGTGGAGTCTCTGTCTTTTGCGACTGTGTGTCGGGCCTGGACAGCTGCACTGACAACTTTCAGTAAGAACTTGAAGGTGGAGAAACAGATACAGCAACATCTTATTAGTATTTTCATTTAAAAAAATATGCAATTCCAAGTAACTTGGCTTTTCTGTCATTTAGAGTAGTTTTGCCATTACAATTAGTTATCAAAAAATGATACAATTTAAAGAGAAACTAGTTCTCAAAAATACCTTAGAGCTGGTCATCCCAATAGCTGTAATTTACCTGTTGTCGTACAGAAATAAAATTTGGATCCATTTCCCCACTAGGTAATAACTGAATTGAAGTTAAGTCTTTGAAAAATGCATTTTTCCCCTAAAGAAAAAGAAGAGACCAAGAAAATTGATGAGTATGGACTGTTATGGGGGGAGGTATAAAGAATAACTCACATACCCATGGCCAATTCAGGTTGATGTACAGCAAAAACCATCACAATACTGTAAAGTAATTATCCTCCAATTTAAAAAATTAAAAAGAACTCATGATTTGACTTTGTCTTTGAACACTAACACTTCAGGATTCTGTTCTTTTGATTTTCGTAAGCATTATGGTGAAAGCAGCCTTAAGGGTGAACCCCAGGGGGTGTCGTACCCATGCCCTGTGTAATTCCATTCCCCTACTTGGGGCTGGTGAGCAGGGATGGCAGAGAGGACAGCCTGACACTTTCAAGATCAGGTGGCACAGGGCTGTGGCTTCTGCCCTAGAAGCTCCTGTTCACTCTCACTTGCTCTGAGGAAGCCTGTGAGTGGATTTTGATCCCCGCTCTGGTGGAGTCCTGGCTGACACACCAACCACAGACAAGAAAGACCTTGAGCCAAAGCTGCCTACACTAGGGGAACACAGATCGGGACTCAAAAATGACACAACGTTTGCTGTTTTCAGCCACTGAGTTTGGGGATCATTTGTATGTAACGGGGCTTCCCTGGTGGCTCAGGTGGTGAAGAATCTGCCGGTTAAGTAATAATCAGTAACTAATACATGTACGGATGTGAGAGCTGGACTGTGAAGAGGGCTGAGCACCGAAGAATTGATGCTTTTGAACTGTGGTGTTGGAGAAGACTCTTGAGAGTCCCTTGGACTGCAAGGAGATCCACCCAGTCCATTCTAAAGATCAGCTCTGGGTGTTCATTGGAAGGAATGATGCGAAAGCTGAAACTCCAGTACTTTGGCCACCTCAGGCGAAGCACTGACTCACTGGAAGACACTGATGCTGGGAGGGATTGGGGGCAGGAGGAAAAGGGGATGACAGAGGATGAGATGCCTGGATGGCATCACCGACTCGATGGATGTGAGTTTGAGTGAATTCCGGGAGATAGTGATAGACAGGGAGGTCTGGCATGCTGCAATTCATGGGGTCACAAAGAGTCAGACACAACTGAGCAACTGAACTGAACTGAACTGAACTGAACACATCGTAGGTACTTTGAATCCTCTTAAAAACACTTGTTGAACTGTTTTAAAGCACCTGTTTAAGAGAATAGAGCGAAAAAGGAATATCAGAAAATACGGTTTTAGAAGTTCTCAGGAAGGAAATGCAGTACAGAGCAAAGAGCACTGGCCTGTGAGCTGCAAGATCTGGGCTCCAAGCCCACTCCTTGCACCCAGGTCATCTTGAACAAAGGATCCCACCATTCTAGGCTGTTGTTTTTTCAGGTCATGCCAGATATCGCCTAAGGTACTTTCTAGACCTAACCTGTGATTACAGGTCATCTGGAGGGACTGCCAAGAAGCCATTCGTCCTTTGGTGATAGAACATGCCAGACTTCTGAGGGCAACCTGCTCCCTCTGAACATCACCTGAGAGTTTTCCCACGCACTCACTCACAGTCACTACTCTGTAGTTTCTACCTGGAGGTCTTAGATATTGGGGTCTGTTCTACAGAAGGGCCTCCGGGATGGGGAGTATGTGTGCCTTTATTATTTACTATGTTCCAGACACTGCTGAGCACTTGGTGTTGAGTATGTCATTTAACCCTCAGGACAACCAGGAGTCATGACTCTCAGGCTGCTACTGCTAAGTAGCTTCAGTTGTGTCCGACTCTGTGCAACCCCAGAGACGGCAGCCCAGCAGGCTCCCCCGTCCCTGGGATTCTCCAGGCAAGAACACTGGAGTGGGCTGCCATTTCCTTCTCCAGGCTAGGAGAACTGGAAGAACTCTATCAGTACATGCAAAGGTGGGGGGGATTGTGTCACCTGCCACAGCACACTGCTTTGGTACTTGCACGTGAGTCACACGGCTGTCTCAGGCCACTCAAGCACAATCTGGGCTGAGACTAGCATCACCACCGTGCCTGTCCAATGCTGGATGTGGTCTCGTTTTGAAAAGTCCCTTTTTGAGGGGAGTACTGAGCTAGACACTTTATTTTGTCTTTTTTTTTTTTTTTTTTAATCAAATTTTAAAGTACTTGTTAGAAATTAATTTCTTAAAATACTCTATTTCTGCTTATATTTATTCTCAAACTCAGCATGTCCAGAACCCTTCTAAATGGGCTTCCTTTAAATGGCATGTCCAGTCCCCCAAACTTGAAATTGGGTTGAATTTTCATCCCCTCTCCTTCACCCTGCACTAGTCTGTCATGAGGTGGCTTATTCCTCAAAATCCCTCCATGATCTTTATTATTTTTTCCCAGGTCACATGGTCACCAACTCCTGATTCCCACTGGCTTCTCCAAGAGGCTTGATTTCCTTGATTTCCACTGGCTTCTCTACTCACCACCTCCCCCCGTCCCTTCTGCAGACCTCTGTCATGTAACTTCTCTTTATCATCTCCTTACTTATGAATGTACCAAACATTTATCGGCTTCCTATTATGTACCTGGCATGGCACACAGACACGGGGACATGGCCAAGAGGTGGTCAGTTCAGGAAATGTAGACAAAGACTCTGAAGGGGAGGTGACACTTAAGTGAAAAGTGAGTAACAAACAGGAACTGACCGTATGGAACAGCTGGCTGTGAAAATGGAACAATACAAGACAAGAGGTGAGAAAAATGCTTGCCTTCTCCTAGGGGTGGAAGTGGCGAGCAGTGCCTAGAGCATGGGGTGTGAGGAATGGACAAGGGGGAGGAGAGGTAAGTCAAGGGGCGGAGAAGCCGCCTTCTTGGGCTCCAGGTTTCCACATGGCAGCAAACAGTAATAACATGGTTAGTAATAACATGGTTAGTAACAGTAGTGTTAACAGTAACAGCAGGTCTCTGCTCTCCCCCTGCACTCACTGCTCCCCACACGGACGGTGCCTTTGGGAGGAGGAACTGAGCTCGGGCAGCACCTTGCTTTCTCCCTTCTTGTGGGGGGCAGTCCTCTTGCACGGGCTTCTGTCCTTTGCTCCCAGCACCAGGAGCCCGAGGGGTCTCCAGCGGTGGTCTGGCTGCGCAAAGTGAGACCACCACTATGGACACAAGCCCGGCTGGAGAAGCCAGGCAAGGCTGTGTCTTATGTCCCAGCATGAACCTAGTATGACTGAATCTGAGTTTGGGAAGGAAGGTCTGGCAGCAGGGACTGTGGAGGGAAGCTGGAGGCTGCTGGACCAGCCCAGGGGAGATGATGAGGCCTGAGTCTGGGCCACAGTGATGGAGAAGGATGGGCAAGAGGAGATGTAAGGAAGAACCTATAGGGATGAGCTCACGGTGGCTCTGGGACCTGAGGAAGGGGACTGAGCTAGATGTTTCCCAGGCTACTAGTTTCTGCCACATCACAGACGGTGACACCACTCACCAACTGACCAAGCCAGTGAACTTGGAACAGCAAGTGTAGGTCAAGGGTGGGTAGGTGCGGGGTTAGATATTTCAGGAAGGAGGTATGTGCAGCCTACCGCACAAGCCGAGAGAGGCATTCAGGAGAAACACATGCCCCAAACCCTGGGTACAGGTCAGGCCTGAAGGCACACAAGAGGGAGAAAAGGAACTTATTGAAGATGAATGATGGGTGGAGATGGCTGAGAGGGCTGAACCCTGGGACACCAATATTTCAGGTAAATCAGAACACGGAGTCTGACAAGGAATAGAGGACCAAGACCCCACAGCAAATAATCCTGTACAAGACACAAAAGACCGAGTGACTTCTCTCTGATAAGACAGTCCTGCTAGACCCTCAGCTCCGAGAGGATCCCAAGTGCTCTCAGGATTACCTTACTGTCAAAAAGAGAGAGCGGCTTCACGGTCTTGAGAGAAAACCTCATGACGGCGTAGAGGATGGCGCCCAGGACGGAATGGTGCTCCACCAGCGGGTAGTGGATGTGCTTCTGATCCAGGGCCAGCTCCACGATGGAGACCGGGCCTTCCACGGTCAGCCAGGCGTCCTCCGTGTCCAAGACGGGCACCTGCATTTCATCCCGGCTGACGTCTGCCTGGGTGTTTTGAGAAGGGAAAGCTATGTTCAGAATCGGAGAAATGACAGTTTGCCAATATCTTAACGAGCTTCTTACCAGCAGCAAAGTAGAAACCCGTATTTTTCCCCATCCCTCAAATTATAATTTAAAAAAAACTAATACTAATAAGAAACGTCACTATTTTTTAGGCTTAAGTCAAAACTTCAAAGAGAATAAACAAAAAACAAGCTCTTTTTATATAGTTTTTTCTGAAGTCCAATGACTTTCAAAATATTTGATATCTTAGAGACAGTTTGGCATAAAAATACCACCCTTCTACCTCCATTAAAGTCTGAAGAAGATCCCAGCAGCAGCCGAGGAAGGAAGTCACTGCTGTGTCGCTCATCCCCACGTCCTGTTTGTGAGAAGGGACATCATTAGCTCCAGCAGGAAAACTGGTAGGTTTTAATCAGAAGAATAAGTAGAATATATGCATCTAGTTAACTGCCTTTCCCCACTGAACAGACAGGTAAGAACTGAAAGTCAAGGCACTCGCACATTTTAATCTCTTTGTGTAGAGTCAGCATATTTTAAAATCTGGCTTTTAAAAAACATGGTTCTGCTCTCAATTTTTAAAAACAGTATCCTTCTGTATTGGAAAGAGGTGGTGTTGTCAGTCAGCCACAGATGGCTTGTGTCTGGCTTGCTTAGGCATCTGCTGGCCAAACAATCATGGTATGTGTGTGCAAGAGTACACAAGACAGGCCAACCTGGAAAGTTTCAAGACAATAGCCTGATCTGGTTTCAGAGCATCTTTCAGGAACTGAACCCTCTGAACTAAAGTAAGATCCCCTAGCTGGTGGGGATCCCCTAGTCTGGTGAAATAAACACCAGACTGATGCTGTGGGCAATGGATCTTTCCTGAAGGAGCCTGTCCAAGGGGCCACTGTGGTCACATGAGGTCTTCTTAAAACCAACAGCCACAAATCCCTGACATCCCTAAGTAATTCATCCTTAAGAAATACAGCATGTGTGTATGTGTGTATTTACACACATATTAACAGTAGTCACAGAGCCACACTCAAGAGTATACAGACAAATTCTTCAACGATGGAGATTTTTCAGGACTAAGGGCTTATATATAAAGGCTGGGTTCCTGTGTCCTAGTATTTCTTAAAATATTTGTAATAATATTTCAAAGTTTTGAGCAACGCTAGCTGGAAAATCCTATGGACAGAGGAGCCTGGTAGGCTGCAGTCCATGGGGTCGCTAAGAGAAGGATACGACTGAGCGACTTCAGTTTCACTTTTCACTTTCATGCGTTAGAGAAGGAAATGGCACCCACTCCAGTCTTCTTGCCTGGAGAATCCCAAGGACGGGAGAGCCTGGTGGGCTGCTGTCTATGGGGTCGCACAGAGTCGGACATGACTGAAGCAACTTAGCAGCAGCAGCAGCAGCATTACTAATCACTGACCTCAAATATAAACCCCTGTATCCATGGGTTGAAACATCATTTAAGACTGTGTGTACAACAGCTATTACATAAAGGTAGATAAAGTTCACTACTCATATGAATCCACTTCAATTATAAATTTCTAATTTGAAAGACAGCAAAAATAAGCAATTTTTTTTTGTGGACCTCCTGTCCACAGTCCAAAGTTGAAGACATCTTGGCAAACTTAGTTTAAACATACTATTTGATGATGTGGAAAGGTAAATTAAAATTGACCATAGGTCATAACCAGTTTCCTTATTAATACAGTGTTCTCTTTCCATTTTTCTTATCTCTCACTACATCATCAAAATGGTAAAAGGCAAAGTTCACCCCCACAGTTAATAAGGTACTATATAAACTGCAGAATTAACAACTATTCATCTAGTTAAGGGAGATTCACTTACCCTTCGGCATAATCTATCCTTTGGTGCTTTTCCAACCTAAGACAAGAGGACACAAAATGCTGCATTTAATTAGTAATTTAAATCAAAAGGCATTAAACTATGGTATAGAAAGTAAAAAGTAACAAATTTTAAAAATATACATGCAGCTATAAATAAATGCAGTACTAGGGTCATCAATTAAATGTTGGTTGTACTAATCTGTAGCATACAATAATTTTGTAGTGGAACTTAAAAATATATATATTATAAAAATATATTACAATTAAATAAGAAAAACCGCAAAGATCAGGTTCCCAATTTTCATAATCAAACTGTGTTGCCTTAAAACCTATTTAGAACCAAACTGAAGGCTACAAATAAGGAGCAGCTAAAAATTCTGCTTGTTCATAATGATACACAGTACTTTAAAAAGGTCAAAAAGAAGAAATAACCATCTAGAGCAGACAGAAGCTATATTACTGGTTCAGAAAAATCAGCTGATGTTCTTATTCCATAAGTAATTCCTAAGATCCTACTGTACACTTTATATGGGGTAGTAAGTGGAAGATAAAGTTCTGCCCTTCAAGAATATTACGTGACAAGAAAATTCACAGGAAACAGAGAAGATGAAAAGACAAAGGCCTCTTCACCTCATCACCTCTCACTGTGGTTACTTCAATAGCCTTCAAAACAACCACGTTCAGCCCACCCCAACTGCAACATACTTCACCCTGCTGCCTGAATCATCTTTTAAGATGCAAATCTGATCATATCGTTCTTCTGCTTAAAACTGCTCCAAGTCTCCAAGATAAAAATAACAGCTACCGTTCACTGTGCCCTCCCCGACTGTGCCCGGCCCTCTGCTAAACAGCTGACATACACTAGAAAACCCCAGATCCACAGCCCACAGAGGAGGTTCTCCATGGTCCACTTCCTGCTCCTGTCTCTAGCTTAACCTTCAACCAATCAAAGCTACTTGCAGCTCTCTAAATCCGACATGCTGTCTCCCACCTCCAGGGCTTTTTGTGGAAACATTTTATTCTCACCCTTTTTTTTTTAATGGTTAATACATATATTCATCCTCCAAAATCAGCCCAGAAGCCTTCCCTTGTCATTCACATTCCTCTTCTGAGTTCTAAAAGCAGCCTATTGTCTGTTTACCATCTTTCCAATGGTGGGTTGAGGGTGGGCTGTGACTTTATTCTCTGCAACCACAGAACCTGGCACCGTCCTTGGCACAGAAGAGATACTCATAATAAATATCTATTGAATGAATGATTATAAACTCTCTGCTTCCTGGTTTAGGGCTGCTAAACCCAACTCAAGTTGTAAGGGTCAGATGGGACAATTGGGGTAGAATGCTGAACATCTGCACAGCTTAACACACGGAAAAGGCTTTGCATTATCAGTCTCTCAAGACGGTGGTCAGAGGTGAAATAGAGCAACAGTACACAGGCCAAAAGGAGTGAGTTTCAAGAAATAAGCAGGTAAATGGGCAAGGAAGATGAGCGCACAGGGAAGAACAGTTAGATTTAACTAAAAAAAAAAAAAAAATGTTACCAGTGATGTCAAAGCATTTTCTACAGAAGTCGTGGCCTATAACAGAGCCATAGTGCTCTTTATGGTTTAGGAATGTTTGTCACTGTACATTTAAAAGCACACGCTGTCATTATGGTGGTGCCATAATGTTGGTGGTGCCAACATCCACTTAGCTGCTGCCGGAGTAACCTACATTCTCCACTGGCCTGTGAGGCACGCTGCCACTCAGCTTGAGGCCCAGAGGCAACGCCAGCAGCTTCTGATCGCACTGGCTGAGTTACAGGCTTACCTTTTATATCTGTTCCCAAATCTACCTATGCTGGTTGTACATATTGTAAGTCTGTAATTTAATTAAATAACTAATAAAATATGAATGAGGAAAACAAGGGAGTTCTTTACATGAATATTGTGTAGACTGCTTTAAAAAGATTTATGGAGGACAGTAGCTCACTCCAAGGTCTATTGGATTAGATACAGAGACACAACTATAAAGAGTAGGGGATAAATTACGAAAATCCTAAGATTTTATACTCAGATGGCATCACTGTTTTAAAGAGACAGGATTTAGAAATCACAGGCAATATATCATGGGTGATGTTAATGTAGAAAAACCTCAGTAAAACTCTAATTGATCCTATTTAGAGAAAATATCTTGGCCCTACATCCCATGATCAATGAGAAATTATGCATTTATATATTTTAATTTAAAATAAAATGCAAATCCTTGCTTGAATTCACCACTGGTCCTAATCACCTGGGTTAAGAGGCTTTTACAGGATATTGCTCTCTTTCAAGGATTTGGGCTCTTCAAGTCACCAAAATGCCAGGGCAACTGAGCATAAATAAAATGCAATTATCAAATAAAAAAAGTCTAATAAGGCCCAATGTAAATAATCTTTCTTATATCAGTCAATTATTAACAGAGCCAAATAAACAAGAAGTCAGTATAGGAAATTTCAAATTTAAAATGACCTTACCTTATCCATCAAGTACGTAGCGGCAGAAAACCTTTTGACTAAGAACGTGTTCCACATCATCAGCGCAATGCCTGGATAGCAAGTGAAGTAAAGCAGTAAGAAGAATGCTTATATATCTTCTATTTCACCATATATAGCAAACTGTTTTCTTCATTAAGTTTATAAAACTACCTGTGTTATTTAGATATTACTTCTTATATCTTATGTAATATTTATAAAATTAATAAAAAACCTTTATCATCTATAAAAATCAGAACTGGGCTGTGTGAGAGGATATCCAAATGGCCAATGAGCATAAGAAAAGACGGCTTCACTAGTTATAAGAGAAACAAAGATTAGAACTACACAGAGATATCATTACACAACCAACAGAAAGGCTAAAAAATTTTAATATGACAACACCAAGTGTGGATGAGGATGTGGAAACAATGGGGCTGCTCACACACTGCTGGTGGGATCACCACCTGGGAAACCCCTTGGAAAGCTGCTTGGCCCATATCTACCTAAGCTACGTATGCCTACCGTGTGACCCAGCAAGTTCTCTGCAGAAACAATCACAAAAATATATACAAGAGTGTCGACAGCCAAACACTGGAAACAACCCTAAAGGATTTTTCTTATATGTGACCACTAAATAAAGCAATATACAAAAAAAGTGTTAAAAAGCAAAACACACAAAAAATATTTAAAAAGAACTCAACCAAACAAAAAATCTGGGCTTTACATGTCCATAAACAATAAACTGTGGCACTGATACTAGAATTTCTGCAATAGCTGTCAGTTAGGCAGCATAAACATGACATTTCACATATTGCCTTATTACCCACAAAGCTGCTTCTGTAACTAGGAGTGAGGTTATGCAGAAGCCAGGAAACTTACTCAATGTACAAATTGGGTAAAGTGTGTTTTTCTTTTTTAATTGAAGTAAAGTTAATTTATAATGCTGTGTTAGTTTCAAGTGTACAACAGTGATTCAGATATATACACACACACACACATCTATGTGTATATATACAAACACACATCCCACTCATTTATATATATATATGTACTTTTCCAGATCCTTTTCCCTTACAGGATGTTACAAAATACTGAGTGTAGTTCCTTGTGCTATACAGTAGGTCCTTGTTGGCTATCTATTTTATATGTAGTAGTGTGGTAGTGTGTTAATCCCAAACTCCTAATTTATCCCTCCTGTGACAAACTGGGTAAAATTCTAACTTGAATACCAGCCTGTGATCAATGGTAACTTAATTTTATCAGTAAGGATAAATCCTCTAGAGACCTTATTTTCCAAATGAGCCACTTTAAATCCTTTCCCCCCCTTGGAAGAAAGTGAAGAGTAAAGAGATGAGTACATAAAATAAATTATAAGTTCTTATCAAGTAAAACAAGAATTTTAGCATTTCTGCAATTTGACCCCATATCACCTGCAAGAAGGTGTTACAGAAGAAGAACTAAGCAGCTTCTCTACAATGTATCACAGAGACAAAAAGGTGATTATCTCCCCTTATCTGGACCCAAACCCAGTCTCACCACTTAGTATCTTACTAACTTCCTATCTTAGTATCTCACTAGTCCATTACTGAGTTCCTTGATTAATTCTTACAGGGAAACTGTTCTATTAAAAGGAGCCAGCAATCTGGTGACCATTTTTCTACAATAATTTGTAACATTTTTTTCAAGAAGACAACAGCAATCCCCGTGGTAAAGAAGCCAATGGAGAATGCTCATGTTCATTAAAAGCAGCACAAGATGGGAGGGATAAATCTGGAGACTGGGATTTGGCAGACACAAACTATTACATATAAAATAGGTGAACAACAAGGTCCTATTGCACAGCATAGGGAACTATATTTAATATCCTATAACAAGCCATAGTGGAAAAGAATATGAAAAAGAACATATATATACATGTGTATGTGTGTGTATACCTGAATCGCTTTGCTGCAGACCAGAAACTAACAGTATGGTAAATCAACTCTACTTCAATAAAACATTTTTTGAAAAGACAATATTGATGCATTTATTTTGTAAACAAATGAAATAAATTTAGATTATCAATAAGTAAAAGAAAAAGAAGCAGCACAAAGTAATTTCTAGGATATAGTATTATTAGGCTTTGGCTACCCTAACTTTTTTATCAGGACTTACAGTTCTGAGCAGCCCATTCCTCTTTCCTTATCTACCCGTGAACTAGAGGGGGAATTAATAATTCATGCATAATATTCTCCTCACTACACCTAGGAACAGTCATCAGCTCAGGAAACGGATGGGTGGGGAGAGACGGTGATAATTACCACCACTCCCAATCTCCTTTCTGGACAGCATTTTTCAAGCAATTAAAACAGCTGGTACTGTGTATGTAGCAACACACAGTAATGTGTTAGGCGGTAGGACCTACTTTATTTTTATCAAATAAAAATTTACCAGGATGTGAATTAAAAGAGATTTGGCTCTGTGGGGAAGGGGATGGGATAGTTATGGAGTTTGGGATGGACATGTATACACTGCTATATTTAAAATGGATAACCAACAAGGACCTACTGTAGAGCACAGGGAATTCTGCTCAATGTTATGTGGCAGTCTGGATGGGAGGGGAATTTGGGGGAGAAGGGATACATGTATATGGATGGCTGAGCCCCTTCCTGGTTCACCTAAAACTATCACAACACTGTTTGTTAGCTGGCTATACCCCAGTACAAAATAAAAAATATTATTAAAAAAAAAAGAGATTTGGCTCTTTTGAAAGAAAAAGTTACATTTTTAACACCTGTTTACTTACCATTCTGAACATGGGCATTAAGAATATGCTTCAAGTGTTCTATTGACCTAACAAAAAAGCGTGCTTCCTTGCATAGAGGAAGCAAGAAGAGAGAAAGAAGAGGTATTATTCAATAGGTGCTTCAAATATAAATGGAGACTTCTTACATACATTTCTACATAAAGTAACCCAAGAATGTTACAAGAACATGGAATTATTATATAAGAAGAAATTCTGCATAAGATAATGTTAATGGTCTCCTTTACAGTATCTATATAATGACTGATTCCCAGACATCTGGATTCAAAAATTTACTGTTGTTTGTACATCACAGCAATGTTCTCTCCAACAAATAGCTGAATTTCACACAAATGTAAAAATAATACGTTTATTTTTTTGTAAATATCATTAATTAATTTCTTCAACAGCTATTTATTGAGCAACTACTAGGCACCAGGCTGCTAAAGGCACCAGACATACTGTAATGAACAAAACAGACCCAAATCCTTGCCCTCACTGAGGTTATGTTCTAGTGACAGAACCAGATGATAAATACGGTAAGTATTTATAGAGGATGTTTATAAAGGATGTTAGTGGTAAGTGCCAAGGAGAAAACATTAAAGCAGTGAAGGGAAATAGGAAATACAAGAGGGAATGCTGAACATTCAACTCTTTTTAATCAAGGCAGTTTAAAACTGTGGCCTGTACATTATTAAACATAGCACCTTTGCTAATATGTGTCAAAAGTTCCCCAAAGGTAATTTCAATTGTTTTGAGCCTAGTAAAGCTGTGTGTGTAAAATGATAAAACTGGGATAGGGGTTGTTGGATGTGGCAAGGAGATAAATATTTAACAGGAAAAAAACAAACAAGAAAAATGACTGCTGATTTTAAATGTAAATAATTATAATAAATGACAGCGGCAACACAAATCAAAATGTCAGGCACCATGTGTGTATTTTAAGTTGTTTCAACTCTTCGAGATGCTACTGTTACTGTCCTCATCTACTTAAGGAACAACTGAGAACAAAAGGCTCAGAAACATTCCCAAAGGTCACACAGCCAGGAGCCAAGGGGCTGAACAGAGTCTATTATGCAAACTACCTTTGGTTTAGAAATGACCTCTGTAGGATAAAGATTTTTAACTTAAATATCGCTTTCTTAAACCTGAATCTGGAACTAATTCACTCAGATTTTAGAAACTATCATGCCTTTGTTCTAGTCCTAAGGTTCTTATATGACAAGTGTCCTATTTAAGGAGGAGACTAAACTTGCTCCCCTTTAGGCTGTGGGGAGGTCAAGTGAAGAGTGATGGGAGGGGCATTTTTTGGTCAAAGTTTAATTGATCAAAGAACATTACTTTGTTTAAAGCACTTATTTTTAAAATGTCTTCCTTTAACATGAAAGTGATTACATATTCAAGACAACATTGTTTTATTTAGAGCACGGAAAAATATCATTATCATTAGTATGCATGCTTATGTGTTGAGTTGCTTCAGTCACATTTCTGTGACTTCACGGACTGTGGCCCACTAGGCTCCTCTGCCCGTGGGATTATCCAGGCAAGAATACTGGAGTAGGGTGCCATGATCTCCTCCAGGGGATCTTCCCCACCAAGAGATCGAATGCATCTCTTATATCGCCTGCCTTGGCAGGTGCGTTCTTTACCACTAGCGCCACCTGGGAAGCTCCTATCATTAGTATTTTAGTGTGAATTACTTAGTGAGATTTTTCTTCAATAGTGCAACCTGATAAAAGGATGATAAAGGAAAGAATTTTGATTGAGGTTAATTTACCAAAGAACTAAGGAGGCCTATGCTCTGAGAACTGTACAGCGGAGAGAAATATACAGCAGGCATTTTCACATCTTATTTTACCCAGGTGTCAATCCTGAACAGTGGTACCATCATTAAAAAAGGGTGGAAGGAGAAAAACCAGATTCAAGAGATTCAGTGACTGGCCCAAACCCAGACACCTGTACAGAGCCCTCAAGTCCAGGCCTCCTGTCTCCAGGCCTGGAGGGCCTCATGCTGCTTCCAGATTGAGAATGTGTGGGAGGGAAGAAAGCTGCTGGAAGGGGCAGAAAGTGATGCCCAAGCAGACAATCAGGCTGGCATCAGGATCTTTACTCTGGATTTGATCGTGATGACTACAGTGTGAAGAACTGTGTATAGGTTGATGCTATCTCACGTAGAAATTCCAAAGGAAATAAAAGATGCTCATCGCAACTTATTAAGAATAGGACAGAACACACTGGTGTTGGACACAGAGAAATCTACTAGGTTTGAATCCTGGCCTGACCACTGATTAGCAGTGTACTTACAACCTGGGCATGGAATCTGACTTCTCTGAGGCTGTTTTCTCTTCTCTAGAGTGGGAATAATGATGACACCTACACTTCATAGGTTTACCATGAGGATTATATATGAAAAAGGCCTTGTATAGAAGACATTCCAAAGGGGAAAAAGGGCTATAAGCAAAGGGAACAGTCCTACGGAAGAGATGACGAGAGTCCTACCTCCGGGTCTTTATTCCACTGCACAACGTACTCCCAGCAGCAGTGTGCGTGCAGCACGTCCAGCTCGAGGCTGCAAGGGAACTGCCTGTAGGCCAAGTGCAGCAGGTCTGAAAGTTAGGAGACAGCAGTGTATTACTCTTGCCTGAGGGAGAGCTCCAGCTGCCTTCTTCATGCTGGATTTCCTGTTTGCCCGTGTTTATGTCTTACCTGGAATGGCTCCTAAGTCCATCTCCACCTCTGACACCTCAAATAAACCTCGGTTAATACCTTCTCTGGGTTCATCTGGGTTTTCTGCATCTCTTCCTTTATTAGCCAGTTTTAGCACTTCGGGGCTGAAGTCCTGTTTAAATATCCACTTGGCTACACTGTCTGCAATGCCACCTACAGTTTGGAGACAAGAAGGAAAATGAATACTGGCAGCATTTGCCAAAAGGAGCCCACAGAGTGCAGGATCTCAATGTCCCCACAAAGACCTAAGTGCCACATTGAGTTAAGTGACCCCAAAGCCATGAGATTTATAGCAGTATTGCCACGTACTACTCACCATGTGAAGGCGATTGGGATACTGGATCTCTAAGGGCATCTTTACACTCTTGTAACATATTAGCGTCTAAGGGCATCTTTACACTCTTGTAACATATTAGCTAAATATTAATGTCTATACACAATACCTTCAATGTCCACAAATTCAAACTGCATTTTACCAGGCACAGATGGAGGCATGAATACATCTTTAAAATGCTTTCATTTAAACACAAGTGAAAACAAACTCATTAGCATGCTACTTGTGTCAAGGCTTCTTAGGGCAAAATACTGTTTTTAATAGTCAAGAACTTGCCTCTGGAATATTTGAGGGCAAAATTTAGCCACAGTTAATTAATGGCATGATGCTGTACCATGTTTCAGTCACCAACATAGTCCAGAAAGTTATAAATCATAAAAAGCATTCACAATAAAGAGTCCTGCCTACTACCTAAAATAAATACAAGCTTCTGTAATGTATTAAAACTTTTCCTCTCAGTCTTTCTTCCTATTTTGCTTCAAATGTAAACCTTTTTAACACCAAGAATACAAAATCCTGATTATCAGTGGAAATAAATGAGACCAGTGTGCCAGGTGATCTAATTTCTTATGCTTGGCTTCTAAATCATTTGATAATTCCCATTCCAGGATCAAGTCCTGATTCTACTGCTCAAGTGAACATTAAAATGGTGTTCCTGCATTTTCACCAGGTGGCAGAACAGAAGATAGTTTGAGTTTACAATTTGGAAATCTTCACAAATCTTATACAGAGAAGACGAGCTAACTAAATTAAAACCATAAATGCCATATTTAAACCCAGAAATAGTCATTCCAGTATCAAACGTCTGACAGAGATGCTGGTAATAAGGAGAGGAAGTATGTCATTATAAATCCAATATTTTAAGATATTTGTGGTCCTACAAGATGTTTAAGCACAGGAATCCAATGACTGAAATAGTAGAAAGTGATGCACTGAAAATGAGGTATAAAGTTTCATGGATATTAGGAAGAAGAAGAGAAAATTCGCAGTTAGTAGGTCATGAGAGGCTTCCTGGAGGAGGCAGCATGTGAGATGGGCCTTGGAAGTTGAGAAGAGGTAGGTGGTAGGTTATTTATTTACTTTTAAAATCTGAGTATATTTTTCTTTCAGTCATTTCTATTTAAAAAAACAAACAAACAAAAAAACAACAACAAAGCCCCAGAAAGCTCATACCATAAAAATATAGACCTATGGCTGCTACTGCTGCTGCTGCTAAGTCACTTCAGTCGTGTCCGACTCTGTGAGACCCCATAGACGGAAGCTCACCAGGCTCCCCTGCCCCTGGGATTCTCCAGGCAAGAACACTGGAATGGGTTGCCATTTCCTTCTCCAATGCAGGAAAGTGAAAAGTGAAAGTGAAGTTGCTCAGTCGTGTTCGACTCCTAGCGACCCCATGGACTGGAGCCTACCAGGCTCCTCCATCCATGGGATTCTCCAGGCAAAAGTACTGGGGTGGGGTGCCATTGCCTTCCCCGAGACCTATGGCTACAAATGCACAAATAACTTCAGGTTACCTTTTCCTCCTTCTAACAGCTTTTTCACAGAAAGCTTCGGGAGTGGCTCAGCCTGCAGCGAAGACACTTTGGAGGTCCGGGTGTTTGTTTTGCTGTGAAGCAGAGTCTGAAGCAGGAGACAGTCCTCCAGCTGTTTCAGGAGGAGTTTCCAGTATTCCGTGTCAAGAGAAAGGGCCTCCCAGGAATCAGTGAGGGCTTCCGAGTCAGTTCCTGAAACTGTTTGGGAAAACTAATAGAAAACAACCAGTTGATACTCTGGCTAAAAATCTGGAGCAACATTAACTTGAATGAACTTTTAACATGAAAGCCGACTGATGATCAGGATACATCACAAAGCGATATACAGATGCTGGTGCACAAACATTACTACTTGGCTGGATGGAACATGAGGGTGCGGAGTAGACTGGAGCCTTAGGGGCAATGATGATGGAGTTCAGACATTTATGAAGAGACTTGTAGTGAGGCCCATGATTCAACCAACATGCACTGCAAAGGTTTCAGGCCCATCCCTGCAAGAGTTCCCAGATACTGACAATTCTTCAGAATGTACAAGCCGACATAAAAAATGTATCTTAAATTTCTCTCTCCATTATTAGAAACATCATAAACCAGTCATAATGAATTTAGCCCCAAACTACTGAGACTGACAATGTTGAGTGAATCTCTACAGACCTATTTTAAGCATCCTATCCAATTCAATGCAACATCCCCCTAGAAAAAATTTTTTGATTCACCATGAGATACAAGGGGCATTAGTCTTGTCTTAAATAAATTTTAGTCTTCAAGAGATGGGGAAAAGCCACAAAGTAAAAGGTCTACTGGAAGCTTTCATCTGAGTCACTCAACATTACATGCCAAAACCACCCTTGTTTCTAAAAGAGGGATATAAATGCAATTGTAGAAACTAAGAGCTGAAAGAAATCTGAGAAATAATGCTGTCTAACCCTGAGCCTTTTGAACGAGGACCTGCCTTCTAAAGGCGCTCACCATAGACCACCAGCTGTGAACACTAGGTCTCTGCCCTGACTCCAGTGCTCTCCCCTTATGCCGTGTGGAGACTAGGTTCAAGGATGCATGTTATCTGAATCAACAACTAAAGAAGACCCCCTCATCTCCAAGAGACAGACAAGATCCTGCTGGACACATATCTCAAATCCTAGATGTTCCACACACTGACGACAATGCAGCCCAGAAGGGGAAAGCGGTCGGGGAGCCTGCTGGAGGGGAGCCCCCCTAGAGCCACCCCCGTCCACTCACTTTCTTCTCGGTCAAGCTGTTGGATATCTGGGCAGCGACAGCATGCCCAACGTGCGCGGACAGCAGCGCAGCCCCGTTGTTCTCGGACTGAATACAGACCGTGCGCATCTGCTGCCACCAAGGAGACACTGACTGGGAATCCCAGGTCTCTTCAATGGCCACTACAGGCAAATGGCAAAAAAAGACACTCTCAGCTTGGCAAATTTTCTTTTTTAACCTTTGATGTTAAATATAATGTTAAAACCAAGTTTCCCATTGATGCATGTGTGTATTTTTGAATGAACTGGAAAAAGAAATCTTTATTTTATTCAGAACACTTACATTCCATTTATTTATCCTCTTAGGCATCTCGCTCTGAATCAATTGTAAATCTCTGTTTGGAATACTTTCATCACTGATGAAAACTACTACTGAATGTTTTAATATAACAGATTACTGTTCTCATCATGCCAAAAATAGTAAGAAAAATATTACCTCCAATCACAGACCATTCAGTTCACTCGCTGAACTCAGAAAATACTGTTTGCTATCATTTTTGATGTTGATGCAAAATGTAAGTTAAATTTTCATGAAGCACAGTTTGAATGTATTAAGAGTTTTCTATGACTACATAAAGGATTCTCCCTAGTGAAATGTTTTGTACCTTCTAGTCTCCTTTTGTTACGAGGAAGTATTCTCTCTCCCTGTTTTTGTGGAATTTCAACACTGAACGTTGTTTCTGGGAGTGGAGACCACACTTCCGAGGAGCCAAACCTCAGCGTCCACAGTGCTCACCTTTCATCTTGCTCAGGAGGTACAGCATTGTATGGAGACAGCAGACAGACTGTGGTTTGTCCAAAATATCTTTTTCCTTAGAAAGCCAAACACTCAGGAGCAGAGACTGAAATCAGATTTAAATCTTTATTGTAAAAAAATATTTACCATAAACAAAATCTTGAACAATTTTAAACCATATGTGTATTCATGAGTGGTTCAGCCTTTCTGGCTGGGAGGTAAGTGCTTGCTTGTTACATGATGTAGTGTTAGGAGCAGAACAAGGAACAAGGTACCTTGTCTACCTTAAGAGATTCCTTATCTGTTGGGGATCAAAATCTCCCCATTTCCACCACTTCTTTAGGTTCAATACTACCCTTCAGTGCAGCTTCTATTAAAGAGCAAATCAGCAGAGAGGGTACTGCCAGTGAGCATGGATCACAGAAGGTTGGCCGCAGGTTACGACAGGAGGGCCTGGAGCTGTGGCTCTAGCCCTGGCCTTGGTTGTGCAAAGAAACCAGGGACTTGGCAGTGGTTGGTGAGTATGTAATACTATCAAATTCCAATCTTCAAGTCACTGAGCCATGACAAACAGATTTTAAAAGCACTTAAATCAACTGAGTGATTTTTAAAAATGAGCATATCTACTTAAAATTTTTAAAATTTGGGTTCATAAAATTTGTACACAGATAATTCTGGGCTAATGAAAACCTGAAAGGCATAGTGTCACATCTGTTAAGTGCTGGTGTGTGTGAAAGGTTTTGATTGCCTATAATTCTGCAATGTCTTTATGTTAAAAAAAAAAGCTCTAATAAAATGAAAGGTTGACTATCAGTTTAAACGCATTAGTACAATTTTCAAAATTAAGAAGAGTAGGAAGCTGAAGGAGAAGTGTGTGAAGGAAATTAACTCAGGAGAATGACCCAAGGCAGATAAGTACCCGACAAGCGTATCTTCCCATTCAATAACAACAACCTCTTGGGGCAGGGCTGACTACTGGGGTTTTACAAACGATAAGAAGCAAAAATAACTTACTTACTAACTTAGAACTAAAGTTTGAACCTAGGTCTGCCTGATTGTATAAATATAAAAATATACACACACACTTTCTCCTATTTCTCCCCTTTTTGGTTTAACTTGTCTCTTTTTTAACCCTTTTACATCTCTCCCTTCATTAGCCTCCTTTATACTTCATCCCATCCATATACCTTTTCGTTTTTTAAAAACTGGGTATGTCCTTTCATATTTGCCCTCATATCGTAAGACAATGACAGTATTAACAACAATCAATGCTAATGGTTTTTTAGAGCTTATGAGCCAAGCCACTAACTGCCATCATAAGTTAAGATACACAGAAAGCATTATGGAGGGAGGACAGGATGGGGGTTCACTCTCACAAAAATGGGGTCGTATTATACCATGTTCATCCCACTTGCTACATAATATCCTCCGTCATCCAGAAAATTTTGACTGACGCTAGCCATTTATCAACATTATTCCCCCTGTTTTAAACTTCTTCTTAACCTCATATAGCACTGCTGTTTATAACCACAAGGCAGGCTAAAAAAAATGAACTGCCTGCATGGACAACAAAGACATTCCAGAATCATGTGAAAATTACTTCATCTCAGTGTCACACACCACACGTTGTGAAGCAAATCAAAAGGAAATGAGGGGAAGTGGCAGAATTTATCTACTAGGTTCATGGCCAGGTTGCCACTTGACTCACCCTGATTAATTTTGGAGGCAAAATATATGTCCAGGGATTATGTTCAGAGTACACCAGGTTTCTAACGCACTATGTTTCTCAAAGTCTGATTTCATGTCCCCAATAGTAAGGGTTTCAAAGTGCTCACAAAGACTGGCAATCCAAAGGGTTGTTTTAAACTATATTATGTTTAGATAAATTAAATGTCATGCCTTCGCTCTCCCTTCCCACTGTACTTTTCTCAGTTTTTCTTCAATTAACCGCTTCCTCATCCATCACTACATTTAGCAAGTCCTGAAACAAACAAAAAACCATGTTCTTCTGCTTAAGTCTCCTTTTTGTGTCTCTCTGAGATCTGCTCTTTCTATCTCTTGCCCAACTAGGTAATCTCTGCTTATAAGCTAAAGAGTGTTCTTGTTTTTTTAAACTTAAAAAATTCCAAACCAGTTATGCTTTTGTTTATGTGTAGAAAGTCAGTGTAAACAGAGGATGCTGTGGGCGTCTTTAGAACAGGATGAGACAATTTTAGAATCACTTATGTAAGTGACAGAAAGATTTTTTAAACTTCAGGAAAAATTAAGGGGAAAGGAAGAAAATAAGCAAAGTATAGAGAATACAGAGAGGAACGTAGATACCTCGTAGAATACACGCACAGACATACACAACAGGAAAAGATGGTACCTGGAAAGTAACTATCTCTACAACTAGTGAATACAAAATAAGATCTATTTTCAAAACATCGCAGCAAAGAATGTTAGATTATGTATTATTCATAATGTAAACATTTGTATTAGAGATTCGCACACGGTCAGTGTGAATCATGTTGTTTCATAATTGTTAATTCACATATAAATGTCACAAACTGACATCTTACCAGATGACATTTTAACCAAAGACTAAATAATAGAATCCTTGAACAGAAATTTACTAAATTCTAACCAAGGAGTATCTAAGACTTGTTAGAACTTCCACCTAAGAAAGAAATAGAAACTTCCAGGGATCTTTGGTGGGTGCTTCTAAAGCCCAATGAGCTTTACCTTTTGCAAAATATCCTCCTGTATCATTTACATCCTTAATGTTTAGTCCTTCACTCAACGGAAATGCTGGCATACCTAGTGTGAGGAAACCCTCTGTCAACCTTGCCTGCCTGTACTTCAAAGAAATCTATCTTGTCAGTCTTTTGGATGAGCCTTATTTCCTAGTCTTTTCTGAAAACTAGGGTTTGTTTTAGGTTCAGTTCAGTCGTTCAATTGTGTCTGACTCTTTGTGACCCCGAGAATCGCAGCACACCAGGCCTCCCTGTCCATCACCAACTCCCAGAGTTCACTCAGACTCACGTCCATCAAGTCAGTAATGCCATCCAGCCATCTCATCCTCTGTCGTCTCCTCCTGCCCCCAATCCCTCCCAGCATCAGAGTCTTCTCCAATGAGTCAACTCTTCCCATGAGGTGGCCAAAGTACTGGAGTTTCAGCTTTAGCATCATTCCTTCCAAAGAAATCCCAGGGCTGATCTCCTTCAGAATGGACTGGTTGGATCTCCTGGCAGTCCAAGGGTCTAGCAAGTCTTCTCCAACACCACAGTTCAAAAGCATCAATTCTTCGGCATGCAGCCTTCTTCACAGTCCAGCTCTCACATCCATACATAACCACAGGAAAAACCATAGCCTTGACTAGACGGACCTTTGTTGGCAAAGTAATGTCTCTGCTTTTCAATATGCTATCTAGGTTGGTCATAACTTTCCTTCCAAGGAGCAAGCGTCTTTTAATTTCATGGCTGTAGTCACCATCTGCAGTGATTTTGGAGCCCAAAAAAATAAAGTCTGACACTGTTTCCCCATCTATTTCCCATGAAGTGACGGCGCGGTATGCCATGATCTTCATTTTCTGAATGTTGAGCTTTAAGCCAACTTTTTCACTCTCCACTTTCACTTTCATCAAGAGGCTTTTTAGGTTACAGAATCTGAAACTTTATACAATTCCATTGAGGATAGTTTTAAACGTTGTGACAAACTATCAGCTGTTGCCTGTGAATGACATCATCTGTGATTATACTAGATTGGGAAATCTTTTCAAATTAAAAAATGTATACAACCTAGATTATAAGTACCAAGTTATTTCATGTACATAATTCCAATAAAACTATTTTTTCAAATATTTCAGAAGAAAAAAGAATTCAGAAAATAATTATCAGGAAAGAATAGAAAGAGCTAGCATTTCAAATAATGTGCCTTTAAAACACTAGTAATAAATTTTGCTGAAAGACCTATCACTTTTTATTCATCACTGTTATATGTCCATATTCCTGAAAGTCTGTTGCTCTTTTAACATTAAATAATAGATGTTAATCTACATTCTCTTAAAAAAAATGACTTGAATTTTAATAACTCCAGAAAAATGTCACTGGTCTATATTGTGGCACTGGTATTAACTGCTTTGGGAAAGAGCAAGATATAAGCAGAACACAAACCTGTTGCCTGGTGTACAACAGGCAACTTTATCTTCCCACAGCCAGATGGTTGAGTAACAGTGTGAGTGCGTGGGCTGCTGTTTTGTCTAATCAATGTCACCACAATGACCAAGCAGGCTCTTTTAAAAGCTAGTGTTACTGTACACTCAGTTTCTTACTTTAATTCTTGGGCTTTTTTTTTTTCCCCCAAGAGAAGCTCCCTCTTCCCTTCCCATTCATTATAGCCTTTAAGTGAAAATATCATATTTTTCTCCTTTTTACTCTGCACTCACAGGATTTTTAAAACTTACTTAAATATAAATTAAGTAAGGGCTTCCCTAGAGGCTCCAGAGAAGGCAATGGCACCCAACTCCAGTACTCTTGCCTGGAAAATCCCACGGACGGAGGAGCCTGGTAGGCTGCAGTCCATGGGGTCGCTAAGAGTCAGACATGACTGAGCGACTTCACTTTCACTTTTCACTTTCATGTACTGGAGGAGGAAATGGCAACCCACTTCAGTGTTCCTGCCTGGAGAATCCCAGGGACGGGGGAGCCTGTTGGGCTGCCATCTATGGGGTCACACAGAGTCAGACACGACTGAAGTGACTTAGCATAGCATAGCATCCCTGGAGGCTCAGACAGTAAAGAATCTGTCCCCAATGCAGGAGACCAGGGTTCGATCCCTGGGTCAGGAAGAGCCACTGGAGGAGGAAATGGCAACCCACCCCAATATTCCTGCCTGAAGAATGCCATGGACAGAAGAACCTGGCAGGCTACAGTCCATGGGGTCAAAAAGAGGTGGTCATGACTGAGTGACCAACATACAAATTAAGTTAACTAAATTGAGTAAACTGTTTTTAAAATACTTAAAAAATACAGTATCTTCTATTACATTTGAAACAAAAATACTTTAAAAATAAAACCCAACCATAAAACATTTGTCTAGGAAAAAGAACTCAGCCATTTGGAATGTGTGAAATAGTTTCATAAGAGATGATTTCTTAAAAAGTGTTTAAATTTTAGCCAATTTTCGAAATTTGGTGGAGCAATAATACAGGTCACAGCCTGATGGGTTTAAAGCGCAGAAATTTTCCATATAATACACATCATTTTATCACATTATAAAACACACACACACACATACACATATATATGTATCTACAGTAAAGTTTACTAATTTTAAGTTGGGTAAATAATACCATAAATGTGATAAAGTACATCTCCACCCAAAGTTCCCTTGTGCCCCTTTGGGTCAATCTCCAACTGCCACTCTCAACCTCTAGCAAACATTCATCTCCTTTGTTACTCTATTTTTGCTTATTCTAGTATTTCATATAAAATCAACTGAAATCATCTGTAGGTACTCTTTTGTTTCCGGATCTTTTCACTTGGCCTAATGCTTTTGAGATTCATTTATGTCATTCTGTGTATCAGTAGTTCATTTCATTGTATGGTTACATGATACTTCATCCATTTATGAATTACTGGATATTTGGGTTGTTTCCAGTCTGGGTTATTAGGAATAAAGCTGCTGTAAATAGTTTACGCCAGGTCTATGCAAATGTACACTTCCATTGCTCTTGACTGTACCTAGGAGTAAGACTGCTGGATTTCACAGTAAATCTACGTTCAACTTGATAAGAAACTTTCAAACTGTTTTCTACAGTGGTTGTATTAAGTTGCTTTTCCATCATCTGTGTTGAGCATTCTGATTGCTCTACATTCTCATCAACACTGGATATAGTCATTCGCTGGGACAGAGGCCATCATGGTTTTATTTTTGCATTTCCCTAACGGCTAATTCCTGAACAACATTCAGGTAATTTTTTGCAATTTGTATGTATGTTTTGGTGACGTATCTGTTCAAATCCTTTGCTCATTTTAAAACTGTATTGTCTCATTACTGAGTTGTAAAAATTCTTTGTACAACCTAGACACAATGCATTTATCTGATATATGTTGTGTAAAAGAGACTTGCCTTTTCAATTTCTTAACAGTCTTTTAAAAAACAAAAGTTTTGAAATTTCATGAAGCATAACTTATCAGTATTTTTCTTTTACAGTTCTTGCTTTTTCTACCTTAAGAAACCTTTGTCTAAACCAAGCTTTCTCTGATGTTTTCTTCTATAGATTTTGTAGTTTTACCTCATATTGATATTTATGTTCCATTGGACTTAAATTTTTTAATATATGGCTTGAGGTATAGGTGTGAGGTTTGTTTCTTCCAGCCTTTGATCAAATTGCCAACATCCACTGGACCACAGAAAAAGCAAGAGAGTTCCAGAAAAACATCTACTTCTGCTTTATTGACTTTGCCAAAGCTTTTGACTGTGTGGATCATAACAAACTGTGGAAAATTCTGAAAGAGATGGGAATACCAGACCACCTTATCTGCCTCCTGAGAAACTTGTATGCAGGATAAGAAGCAATAGTTAGAACTGGACATGAACAATGTATTGGTTCAACATTGGGAAAGGAATACATTAAGGGTGTATATTGCTGTCCTGCTTACTTAACTTATATATGAAGTACATCATATGAAACGTTGGGCTGGATGACTCACAAGTTGGAATCAAGATTGCTGGGAGAAGTATCAACAAGCTCGAATATGCAAATGGTACCACTTTAATGGCAGAAAGTAAAGAGGAACTAAAGAGCTTCTTGATGAAGGTAAAAGAGGAGAGTGAAAAAACTGGCTTAAAATTCAACATTCAAAAAACAAAGATAACGGCATCCAGTCCCAACACTTCATCATAAATAGAAGGGGGAAAGGTGGAAACTGTGAGATTTCATTTTCTTGGGCTCCAAAATCACTGCAGACAGTCACTGCAGCTATGAAAGAAAAGCTATGACAAAACTAGACAATGAATTAAAAAGCAGAGACATCACTTTGATGACAAAGGTCCATATAGTCAAAACTATGGTTTTTCCAATAGTCAGGTATGGATATAAGAGTTGGACCATAAAGAAGGCTGAGTGCTGAAGAAATGATGCTTTCGAACTGTGGTGCTAGAGAAGACTCTTGAGAGTCCCTTGGACAGCAGAGATCAAACCAGTCAATCCTAAAGGAAATCAACCTTGAATATCCATTGGAAGGACTGGTGCTGAAGCTGAAGCTCCAATACTTTGGCCACCTGATGTGAACAGCTGGCTCACTGGAAAAGACCCTGATGCTGGGAAAGACTGAGGGCAAGAGGGGAAAGGGGCGGCAGAGGATGAGATGGTTGGATGGCATAACTGATTCAGTGAACATGAGTTTGAGCAAGCTCCAGGAGATAGTGAAGGACAGAAATCTGGTGTGCTGCAGTTCATGGGTCACAAAGAGTTGGACATGTCTTAGCAGCTGAACAATAAATGACCTCAGTTTTAATGTAAACAAAATTTAAATGAAGCTGATTAAGCACAATAGAAAACAAGTAGTATACCACATTCATCTATTTCAGCATCTCAATTTTGAATGATAGGTAACAGTTATCTCTTTTTTAAATACTTTTTAACTTGCAATAATTATAGATTCACTGATGGCACAAAGGAGCACAGGGAGGCCTGTGGGCCCTTCCTGCGGTCTTCCCTCATGTTAACATCTTACACAAAACCAAGAAACTGCCATTGGTGAAATCCATAAAGCTTGTTCAAATTTCACCAGTGATACAGGCACTCATTTTGCAGCATGCAATTTTATCATGTGTAGCACTGCATAACCGTCACCATGCAGACACTCTACCATGGCACAAAATCTCCCTCCTGTTAACGCTTTATAGCCACACCCTTCTCCCTGACATTCACCACTAACCCTTGGCAACCATTAATCTGTTCTCCATTTTTACAACTGTGCTATTTTATGAATGTTATGAAAACAGAATCATGCAGTATGTATCTTTTTTGAAATTTTTTTTCTATTCACATATTTTCCTTATTCATCCAAGCTACTGCTTCTACTAATAGTTAATTCCTTTTTATTGCTGAGGGGTATTCCATGGTAAGAATGTGCCACAGTCTGTTTATCCGTTTATCCACTAAAGGGCACGGAGGAGGTTTCAGTGTCTGGCTATTATGAATGAAGCCACTTATGAAAAACCATGTGCAAGCAATGTGTACCTTTAACTGAACTTCCTGACATCTATACTGCAAAGGGAAGTTGGGCAAAATCCATTTTTAAAGGACTTACACGTTCAATTAAAACAATATCGTGGTCTAGTTATGCAAAGAATTCATGCGCCAGTGCAGGGGACATGGGTTAGATCCCTGGTCCGGGAGGATCCCACAAAACCTCAGGGCAACTAAGCCCGTGCCCTAGAGCCCATGCTTCTCAACAAGAGAAGCCATCAGAATGAGAAGCCTGTGCACCCCAACTAGAGAGCAGGCCCTGCTCACCAGAACTAGAGAGAGCCTGTGAGCAGCAGCAAAGACCCAACACAGTTAAAAATAAACAAACAAATGAATAAAAACTAATGTTAGCATAGTCAATAAATTCACAGAGATAAAAGGCTCAAATCCTGGCCAAAACTTGAGATGTGAGTGGGCATGTGATAAAGGGTGTGCACATGTGTATCTCTGTACATGTGGGGGGCAGGCAAGAGCAGAACAAGTGATGTGGGGTAACTCCCTTGCCCTTTTCAGAAAGGGTGAAAGTTTACTGCTGTAGTTTTCCCACTGGATGATTCCTCTACATTTGTTATGGCACAGAGATTAAATCTAACATGTATTCAAGGTCTGGGAATGTCTGATAATTCAATAATGCTTTAAGGAAACAGTTTTGTTCTCTAGATAAGATCTTTTTAGGCTAATATGAACATTTTTTTCTGATGATTCCAAACCACTGTAAACGTATGCATACACAACAGACTCTAAATTTATTTTAGGCCAACCTTGGAATATGCTGGTTATAATTTACAGAGAATGAGAAAAATCAGATATTATTATTCAATTAAATACATGACTATACATTGCCTTGTTTTTAGAAAGTTTTCTTGTATGCTCTATAATACACTTTAGACAAGAGTGAAAAAAAAAAAAAAAAGAGACAGCCACTTCCAGATGACATCAATGAGGAAGATCAGCATCCAGCAACAAGAAACCTTACCAACAACAGCTGGGGGCTAAGTCCAGCCGACTCCAAAGTGTGACACATTTCCTCAGTGGGGCTTTCTCCACATAAACACTTCCAAAAAAAGAAACTGCCTGGTAAAACAAAAACAAAACACGTCAACCAATGCCTGCTTACCAAACTCAAAATCTTCCTGAATTGCAATCTAGATCCCTAGAGGAGCAAAACAACAGCAGAGAAGGGAAATCAATGGCTCAGTTTGCTTAAGTGATTAAAGCAGAAGGCAAATCATTACATGTCTCACACTGTCTCCTAAGTATACTTTTTAATTCAGTACAACTTTTATAAGACAGTGCCTACCTATCCAGAGAGTCTTCTGTTGACTGTAAAACATTCATTCAATTCTTTGGTTAATTAATTTAAAAAGAGGGAGGATTCAGAAAGTAGTTTATCATTCATTCTACCTACCTAAAGCCACATATTCCTCTTCACTTGTTTTCTTTATGTTGACCACATCTTTCTCATATTCTAAATATTCCAGGAATGTTTTCACAGGCAACACACCATCCTTATCATCAGAAAATCGGACAGCAGTCCTGCTGTTCTCTTGCTTATACTTCTCTAACAAGGCCTGGAGCTTAAGGAATTCTTTTTCATCCAGCCTTAGTAACACAGCCAAGTCCTTAAATTGAGGGAGGAAGGAAGTTATCAATAGACCATTTCTCTTTCTATGACTGCCATTATGTGTCAATTATCTGTCATTATTTGCCATATCTGTCATTATCACCTGAAACAAAATCCAAGACTATAAGCAAAAAATGATTTCTTAATTAATGTGATAGCTATGGTTTGTGCTCTGCTGAAAATGTTACTCTCAACTGATAAGCAGGATGTTATTTAAATAAAATAATCTTGAAATACTACATATTACTGAGAGTATCATTCTTAGAAAGTTTCTTGAGATTATTCAATACCCTTCTAAAATGTCTGAATTTTAATAAACATGTATTATTGCTTAATCAGAAAAAAATGTAAGTGGTTGTTAACTGCCAACTCTTGTGATTCTGAGGAAACTAAAGAACTATTTGATATTTAATACCTGTTTTAGTAAGGAGCACAAACACTATAAAATAAAAGCAGTGGGCAACAGTCCTCACTGTATCTACATATAAACCCTCTATATGGCTCTCAGGGTTGTAGAGATTAAAAAGTAACAGATACAACCTGCCAGCCTTTCAAACTGTTTTCACATCAGATGTGCAGAAACAACTTCTGATACTACCACTCGTGGTGGTGGCAGTTTAGTTGCTCAGTCGTGTCTGTCTCTTTGAGACCTCATGGTCTGCTGCCCACCAGGTTCCTCTGTCCATGGGATTCTCCAGGCAAGGATACTGGAGTGGGTAGCCATTCCCTTCTCCAGAGGATCTTCCCATCCCAGGCACCCATAGGTATAACTTAATCAACCTGAACTTTTCTGCTTCTTGAAAGCATTTTTCACTATTGGAGATGTAATGGCAGAACAAAATCTGCTGAAAAATGGCCTTGTTGTTTATCATTCATAGAATAGTATTTTGAAGAGATCGTTAAAATACTTTATAAAATTCATCTATAATACCAAAGATTAAAAAAAAAATGTTAGAATGTGTAGGTTATTTTCAATACTGAGAGGAAATACAATATTTGCCACCTCTCATTTTTGTTTAAAATCTGTTTATTTCTATACATGTATTTACAATAATAGGCAACTGTTTTAAAACTCAATGAGCTTTCAGATGTACCAAATATGTTTTTTAAAAGCGTTACCAGTGCCTTGACAAATCACTAAATTCACTTTAATGATTTTCCTTTAGATAAGTAAAAGACATGAGACCCTGAAGCCACCAATCTGCCCACAGTCACACAGTACTTGAGGAAAGAGAGGACAATATTTCTCTCTGTTCTCTATCACGAGAAATTCTATTTCTCTGCAGAGAAAGTAGGAATTTTGTATACTCTCCTAGAAATGAGCAATATTGCACTTGCACTATAATAAGGATTACAAGGTCCTATCACTTTTTTACATTTTGAAGAATAAAACCATAAAACATTTTCTACAATTACTTTAAACACTCTGATGTAAGATGGA
The DNA here is from genome assembly GCA_935064755.1 of Tragelaphus eurycerus. Taxonomy (NCBI): domain Eukaryota; kingdom Metazoa; phylum Chordata; class Mammalia; order Artiodactyla; family Bovidae; genus Tragelaphus; species Tragelaphus eurycerus. Next base: position 17,637,403 of record CAKXYN010000003.1, read on the forward strand.
CTATCTTAAAAACGTATTCTATTACGTAGTAAACAACAGCAGTATGAGTTTACTAACAACCACACAGAAAAGCTGGTCTCTTCTGCTTGTTAGAATCATTTTCTTTAAAAGAAATATAAAATTTGGTACTTCTGTTCATTGCACATTTTTGTTTAGCAAACCCTGTCGAAAAGAAGTTGTAAGAAGCAATTTTATAAAAGAACTTAAGGAAAACCAAATGGTTCTAGGCACTGACAATGGATTAATAAGTTCAATATTCAAGCCTAAATAACATAAAGTTAGGAGCAAGGCACAGAAGCCAGCAGGGATCTTTTAAAGAACATAAACCTTTACACATTAAAAAAAAAAAACAAAACCTTAATATTTGTACTTCTTTACTATCAATTAAAAAATAAAAAATAACCAAAGAGATGATTTTGTATAATGAATAATGGGATTACTCACATTATCTGAGAATGGTGTATCTGAATGAAAATCAGTGGAATTTAATTGACTAACAGACTCATAAAGATGGAGTAATTTCAATTTATTGGCACAAAATTGTAGCAGTCCTTCATCAACAGACTCAAGCTCTACAAGGTAGAAAGAAAAAATACATTAAAGAGATATATTTAACAGACTGATAAAAATACCTTAATTTTACATAATTTCTTGATGTTCCATTTTATAATATTGCTATATTTTCAATATAACAAATTAAGAAGGCAAAAATAATTTTTATATCATGCAAAGTGTCTAAATTTTTAAATGAAGGTGCTATAATAGTGAGAGAGGAGAAAAAGAAAACAGAAGAGATATTTTAGTCTAGTACTCCAATTTAAACAAATATTTTGGAAACAGGTTTGAAAATATCCTCCCCTCACTCCCTAACTCAAATGTTGTCTATTATTCTCATACTCTAAGACAAATGGCTGGCTCTTCTTATCACGGTGGTCAAAGATACTATAATTCAACCAGAAACTGGACTGTAACATATACATCCTCAAGAGAGGCTGAGAAGGAGATCAAAAGTAGAATTCTACCCACATCAGTCAGGTTTCTTGTCGAGGTTAACGCTGGAAAAATACCCACTCTCTGCATAATACATTCCTGTACGATAAAGGCAGACACTGAAAACTGCAAGACTCTGTTATGGGATACAATAACATGGAAGATTGTCTATGTTCTCACAGCCAAAATAAAATTTAGCATACACAATATTTGTCATTTTTAGGACTCTCATTTGTGGGTAGAACTTGAAGCTAGTGATGTTACAGAACTCCGACAATGGTGTCTGGTTTACTCCTAGCCCAGTGCAAGGTAAATTTTAATAAATTTTTTGACATTTAAAAAAATCCTTAGGGGGATAGGGAGATTTTACAAGTGTACTATATTTTTTAAAAGAGGTACTTCTAACATATTGTATGCACTAAGGGAATTTTCTATTTGCCAAAAGTCAACTTTACATGTGTTAAGAAAAAAATTTCAAAATCAGGATGCTTACAACAGCGTATTATTTATTTATCTATTTATTTTTTGGTCATACCATGCAGCATGTGGCATCTCAGTTCCTCCACCAGGGGACTGAACCAGTGCCCCCTGCAGTGGAAGTAGAGTCTGAACCACTGAACCACCAAGGAAGTCCCCTGGAACAGCATATTATGCTTTATCTATTAAGCCCCTCTAGGCTGCCTTAAATATGAAGCCTCCTGGCAGTCCAGGGGTTGGGACTCTCCCTTCCAACGCAGGCGTTGATGGTGTGAGTTTTGGTCAAGGAGCTAAGATCCCATGTGCCTTGTGGCCAAAAAAACCCAAAACATAACACAGAAACAGTATTGTAACAAATTCAATAAAGACATATAATTCACACAATAAGCAAGCAAAAAATCACAACTAGATGAAGTCAGTATACCACATACTACACTTTTAACTGATGTTAGGAACTGGAGAAGGAAATGGCAACCCACTCCAGTGTTCTTGCCTGGAGAATCCCATGGACGGAGGAGCCTGGTGGGCTGCTGTCTATGGGATCACACAGAGTCGGACACGACTGAAGTGATTTAGCAGTAGCAGAAGGAATTCAGAATACATTTTCTAGCTTGGCTGGATAGAATATGTTGTTACAACCCCACAGTTACAGATGTAATTCTTTTCTAGACAAATATATTCTGAACAGTAAAAAACAATCAGAACTGGTCATGTAATCATGGTCTGTGATTCTGGAAGCCCTAGTTCCATTCATGAGGGAAGTGGATGAAAAATATGGATTCCATACACTGACAAAACATTAATCAAAGCATAGAATTTAGAAAAAAAATCATTATCATGGTCAAAACAACATTACTAAGAGTTAAAAAAAAATGGCAGCAAGACAGCCTGGTTGTTTTTTTGCTTACCACCAGCTATCTTGTCCCCACATGCCAATGGCTTTCAAAACGCTTTACAACTACTATCACAATAGTCACTTCCCATCATTCTATCTTTCCTCATAGTAGATGGATTCAAATGAAAAATATTTACAGTAAGAAACAGAGTCAACATACTCAGAGAAAGATCAGTAGCATACACTGAACAGGGAATTTTAAAAGCCCCCAATGATAAAGGTATGAAATAAGTTTTCTTCTTTCTTATACATTGTTTCTTATACATATCACATCAAGGTAGCAGAAGGGCATCATAAGCAGTTAATACTTCCTACAGTCAGAGTTACAGAATTTGAGGTGAGACCATAAACAAACCCTATTACCTTGATTTCTTAAAGTGTCCAGTAATGTCTGAGTGATGTTTTTAAGGCAGGAAAATGGTAAACGTTCGCTTGCCAAGATGCTTTCCAATGCCTAGAAGAAAAAGAAAAAAAAAGAAAGAAAGAAAGTGAAGTTGCTCAGTCATGTCTGACTCTTTGAGACCCCATGGACTGTAGCCTACCAGGCTCCTTCGTCCATGGGATTTTCCAGGCAAGAGTACTGGAGCGGGTTGCCACTTCCTTCTCCAGAGGATTTTCCCAACCCAGGGATTGAACCCAGGTCTCCCACATTATAGGCAGATACTTGTACCATTTAAGCCACCAGGGAAGCTGCCTAGAAGAAAGATAAGGAACAATTTTCGTAATTACAAGGCAAAGATCTTGGTTTTTAAATTTTATATTTATGCCCATAGTTTCACTGCCCCAGGTTTCAAAGGGAAACTCCATTTTAAGATGTTGTATTAATCATCTGAGAGCTAAAGTTGCATCGTAAGTAATATGTAATCAATTTCATGTCATGCCAAATATGGTACCATGACAAAAAAGTCCAGACTGAGAATGAAACAACTGAACATCAGAACGAACATCCTGATGTTCAACAGGATGGCTGAGACAGACATAAAGTTATTCACCAGTAAGAGTTTGAGTAAGTTTGTAGTATATACACATAAATGAAAAGCAGACATTGCCATTGTCATGCCAATAATAAAAGCTGACAACAACTTAATTACTGCTATGTTACTGTGCTTGAGCATGGCTGGCTGTATCCACAGGCCAGTCTAGATGAATATATTTCCCACCTCTCCACGCCTACTCTCTTCCTGCCCACTAGTAGTTATTTAAGAATCTTCATCATTACTTCACGCCTAAAAAAGCAACCATCAGAATCACTAGTAGGTTACACACAGAACTTAAAGTTCACACCTGTCCTTTCATATCAGCATGTTAAACTGAATTTTGAATTATGAGATTAAACAGTATAAAAGGTGGGCTATGAATGTAGCATGAGACAAATAACAAATAACAGACTTCATTCAACAACAACTCTGTGTGTCTGCAGGGGAGAAATAGGTGCAGAGGGCAGCTCTGGAGGTTGGGCCGGCCTAGCACGAGGCAATGCATGGAGGATACAAAGTGACGCGGGGACTTCCCTGGTGGTCCACTGGTTAGGAATCCGCCTTTCAATGCAGGGAACACAGGTTTGATCCCTAGTCAAAGAACGGCTGCCTGCAATGCGGGAGACCCGGGTTCGATCCCTGGGTTGGGAAGATCCCCTGGAGAAGGGAATGGCAACCCACTCCAGTATTCTTGCCTGGAGAACCCCATGGACAGAGAAGTCTGATGGGCTACAGTCCATGGGGTCGCAAAAAGTCGGACATGACTGAGCAACTTCACTTACTTACTTACAAAGAACGGCTGCCAGGCAACTAAGTCTGAGCACAAAAGCCTGTGCACCACAACAAAAGATCCCAAATGCTGAAACGAACATCCTACGTGCTGCAACTAAGACCCAAAGTAGCCAAATAAATGAATAAAATATGAACTAAAAAGAAAGTGATCGAAAAAGGCAAATACCTAGGAAATGCCATCTCCCTCTGTTGTGTCTGCTATCACACAAGTTAGCAGCTCGCTGCCCTACTAATATTATTCAGTCTTCAAAGTCTAAACTGGTTTCTTTCCTCCCTTAAATGTTGTAAAACAATACACAAATTATACTATTAGGTTGTTTAGTATTTTTTATAAAATTCATAGCTTCATATGAAATTCAGTGGTATTAAAAAAATTAAGGAAACAGTTTGTACTGTTCTAAAGTTTCCTGATTTTATTGTTTTATGATGTAGAAAAGATGGTATTAAAATGAGAAAAATTATGTGGGTTCTGACCCTCCCTTTCCAAGATTGAAGCCCTAAACTGCTCTCCACATGCTCACTCTGTCAAAACAATCACCTTTAATAATGGAAACTCTGCCCCCAGGAAAATGAGAACCAATTAGTACTGTCAGTGGAGCGGAAAACACCATTAAAAGTCAGAAACCTGTCTGTCAGTTTTACAATAAAATGATAGTGTTTTTAGAAAATGAGTGCCATAATAGAATAAGAGGGATAGAAAGAAACCAGTATTCACTAAATCATCCTACTATTTCAGATGCTGTGTATTATGAAAATGACGAATTTGGTAAGATCCTATTTGAAGGAGCTTAAAAGATGTAAAGAGGAAAAAGCTGGGGAGCTAGGACTAATACACGTGAAATAATCAGAAAACAAGTGTAATCAGCCCTCTGTATCCATGGGTTCCTCATTTACGGATTCAACCAACCACGGACTGAAAATACTCGGAAAGAAAAAAATTCCACAAAGTTCCTAAAAGCAACTGTGAATTTGCCCCATACTTGCAACTATTCACACAGCACTTACACTGTATTTACAACTGTTTACATAGCACTTACACTGTGTTAGGCATTACAAGTAATCTAGAGAGGATTTAAAGTATACAAGAGGATGTGCGTAGGTTATATGCAAATACTACACAATTTTATGGGGCTTCCTTGATAGCTCAGTTGGTAAAGAATCCACCTGCAATGCAAGAGACCCCAGTTCAATTCCTGGGTTGGGAAGATCCCCTGAAGGAGGGATAGGCTATTCACTCCAGTATTCTTGGGCTTCTCTTGTGGCTCAGCTGGTAAAGAAGCCACCTGCAATGTGGGAGGCCTGGGTTCGATCCCTGAGTTGGGAAGATGCCCTGGAGAAGGTAAAGGCTACCCACTCCAGTATCCTGGCCTGGAGAATTCCACGGACTGTATAGTCCACGGGGTCACAAAGAGTCGGACACAACTGAGCAACTGTCACTTCACACAGTTTTATAAAGGGACTTGAGCATCTTCAGATTTAGGTATTCACAGGGGGTTCTGGAATCAACGCCCCCGGGGAATCTGAGGGAGACTGCAGTCATTAGCTCTCCGTTCCGATTAAAAGCGGAGTTCAGAGGCATCCCTGAGGAGCAACGCGCCATGTCAGAACTCAGGCAGCAACGGCGGGGATTTGGGTAAGAGAAGTGGCAGTAACATAATGAGCTATCATATTACAACCAGGAGCCTGAAAAAGGCAACAAGTCTTGATTATTCCATGAGAGGCTAAGAAGCAACAGGGCCTCTTCTACAGTATCAATGTGAATGTAAATTAGTACAAGTATTTTGAGAAGTAATTTATCAACAACCAGCCAGAAGCTCATACCCTAGAGATTCCACTCTAAGGTATAAACTCAAGAGAAACTCTTACATTTGTGCACCAGGAAACATTGTACAAGGATAATCACACTCTCACTGTTGGTAACAGCAAAAAACTGAGAACAACGTAAATGTCCACAGACAGTGAATAAATAAATGGCAGTCACAGAGTGGAATTCATACATTACACAAGTTAGCTGCAGGCAGCAACGCAGAGAACGTCCAGAAACACAATGGTAAGAGAAAGGAGTAGGTCACAAAGAAGACAGAGTAGGACTCGATTCACTTCAAGTTCAAAAAAGTGGAAAATGCATCACTATGTTTTAAAGGAGTCATACAGAAATGCTGTAACTACAAAGAAAAGCAAAAGAGGATCACAAAATTCTAAACATTGGTTACTTTAGGAATGGGCGAAGGGATGGGAGGGGAAGGGACACGCAGGGAGGGCTCTTCAGAGTTCCTGGTAATATCCTGTTTCCTAAGGTGGGTGGCCATACACAGCTATGTCTTTTTATTATTACTTAATTTGAATATATGTTATGTATGGGTTTTCGTGTATATAAAACACACATACTTCCATGTATGGTAGTATTACTTAATCAAAAAAGAAGAAAGACAAAAGAGACAATAGAAACTTTTGCATGGGGATGTAAAAAAAGGATGAACATGCATAAAAACACAGAAAGAGGATTTTGGCCTGTCATGTTTTTGGAAGGAAATAGGAAAATACAGATTTTATTAAGAAGGGAATGTAACAGTTACTTGGCAGGAAAGATTTTTTATTTTATACACTTACTTGTTTTTTCGTTGCAGGGTATTTAATATCAAGAATTAATTCCTTTATTTCTGTTTCAATCAAATCTAGAAAGAAAATTAACCAAAATAAAATTCTAGTTCACTTTTATGACAGATAAATTTTATTCTAAAAGAAAAACACATGTATTTGCACTATCAGTCAGTTTGAAGGATTTCTGAGTCCCCTTGGAAATTACTGTTTTATTGTTACAAATTTTAATAATCCCTTGATGGCATGCTTCATCCTTCAGAATAATTCCAATAAAAGCTATACATGATTACTTGTACCTCATCTCATTCCACAAAGGAGTTGCAAAAGCTTATAAATGCACTAAAGCGTTTTGCTTGCTCCATTTAGAATATTCTATTAACTTTAAAAATGCCATGACAGTATCCTTCATTTTTATTAAAGGACACCTACCAAGATTGGGACATTTTGCTTTCAGCAAGGTTCCCAGTTTCTTCACTAAGTGCATGTCCTTGGCTCGTTCACTCTTCTTATCGCTAAAACAAAAAAATACAACAAGTTCTTAAAGAAAGTGAGGTTGTTTTCCTTCTAATTCTGATACATCCAAATTTCTTTTTCTTTTCTACGCTTCCTATTTAACTTTAAAGGGATCAGTCTAGAGAGAAATAAAACAATAGCTACAAAACAAAGCTATATTTAAAATGAATAACCAACAAGAACCTACTGTATAGCATAGGGAACTCTGTTCAGTGTTGTGTGGCAGTCTGGATGGAAGTGGAATTTGGGGAAGAGTGAATCCATGTATATGTATGGCTGAGTCCCTTTGCTCTCTACCTGAAACTATCACAACAGTGTTAATCGGTCATACTACAGTACAAAATTAAAAGTTTTATATATATATATATATATATATATATATATATATGACTGGGAAAAGTCAGTAGAGGGACATTAATAAGCTGGCACGCGATACAACTTACCTCAATGCTAAGTGGAAAGGAACACTGACTGTTTTCACACTTCCAGACACTGGATCAACCAGGCAGATCTGGTAAGTCTGAGGCTGCCAACTCTGACTAGTAATGTTATTTAAGCCCATTATTTTATAGCCAGGATACAGAAGCCTGAGGAAATCACAAACCAATATGGTAAGCCACGGAGTTTATATGCCACAACAAAAGATCCACGTGATGCAATGAAGATCCAGGGTGCCACAACAAAGCCCCAAGGCAGCCAAATAAATGTTTTTAAAAAAGTAAAACAGAACCTAACTGCCAGGGTTCTACCTTGTTAAAATGTGCTAGAAAATCACATAAACACAACCAGACTGATGTCACAGTGGCAAACAAAGCACTCACATGACTTGGTATCATCACCAGGGGAATTGGAAGGAATCTTTCCTTTCCAGCCTCCACAGTGTAAGGAGGGATGGGGACAAGTGGGGCACCAAAGCTGACTTTAATTCAGTAGTGTATCACGGCCTTCTCAGTCAGATTCCTTTGTTATTAAACACTTAATCCATAATTACATAGCAGGCACTCATGAGGAAAAACCACAATAAAGGACATTTTAATTCTCAACAACTTGCAATCTAATTAAGTAGCTTTAAACAGAAGCTTTACTTGAACAAAAGCATTTCTTTTTGCAGCCAGGAAAAGGCTAGGGTTTGCGGCCTACCTGCAGTGCTTTCCCACGTTGAAAGCACCAACTCGAGGGCCCTGCTGTGTGCTCCACACTTCTAAAATGCCCCTCCGTGGTGCATAGATCACAAGGAACTGAGCCACTCGACTTGGACCCTGAGGACTTCCAAATGGGGAAAAGTCTCCCTTATCTGGCACTCTTTCGTGGAGGTCCTCTACAATCTGGATCCAACCAGTCTGTGCATCTCGATACCCTTAGAGACAGAGGAAAAGGAAAGCCACTTAGACATGTAATCTAGGTTTAGCAGAGTCTTCTGAAGCACTCCAGAATGTTTTAGTCAGGGGGGCTCAAGAAAAGCAATAAACGTATATTCTCTTTTATTATGAAATATATTAAACAGAAAAAATTATAATTATGACAAATCCTAAGTCGCCAAGGTCAGTTTGCTACAATTGGTTCTGATCACACTTTCTTTTTTAAGAATAAATCAGTTATCATGGAAGGTTCCCTGATTTCCATCCCTTCTTCCCTCTCTCTAAAAATTTTGGAGAGATTTTAAGGGTCAGATTTAAAGTAAAAATCCAATTAAAATAGAAAATCAAACTGGTTTCCTGCAATTCAGGTCCCTTGGTGGCACACAGACAGAGGAGGACATGGGCTGCAGAGCAACAGGAAGCAGCACTGGCCTGTGAGAAGGAACATGCAGCTGACATGCCTTCTTAATCCCTCTCTTCCCAGTAACGGGGAGGAAAAGGACAGAGTGCACCAGCTGCAGAAGGATAGGCCACAACGGCAGCCACAGCATCACCAGAGTGGACCTGGACCAACTGGTATATATTCTGGAAGAGTCTTGCTGAGAACATACCACTTGAAGTTATTTCAGAAGACAAGCACCATGTCAGGGAGAAACGATGTATCTGATACCTTGAAATCTATTTCTAAAGACACTTAAACATGTGGCAAATAAACACTGCAGGAATTCTTTGGCAAGATGGTAAAAGTGGCCTCAATCAGGTCCAGAGTTTAAATTTAATGCCCTCAAATCCATTATTCCTCACAATGCTAAAAACAGACCAGATTACATCAAAATTGTGGTTTCTAACTAACAGTCTCTGCTTACATATTAATATTAAAGATGATTAAAAACAATGAATTCTCCTTTCCTCCTTAGTCAAGGGGATTTATTTTATTCAAGTTGAAAATGTGCCAATATATTTTTAAGTCTCCTTTATAGTTAGGTTTGCTATGTGACCAAGTCCTAAATAAAGTATTGCAGAAAAAGCCTGGCAAGACTTGTGAAAATATCTTCAAAGTAGACTAAGGTGGTAGTCTTTCTGTCCCCTTCTTCCTTCCTGGGGTGCATGTAAGATGGCTGGAGTTTCAGCAGCCATTTGGACCATGATATAACCTTCATGGGGAAGCTACATGGAATAAGACTGAATTCCTGAGGATGTCATGTGATATCATACTGATCCTGTACATAGCTCAGTGCTTGTCACTAAATGTAACTTCTAACAGACAATGTTACCAAGACACTTAAATGAACTGACCCAGGCATATGGATATGGAACTCAAATTTTAAAAAATGAATCTTGCTAGGTTTTGCCATCTTGAATCTGAAAAACCCGGCATTCTAGTTTTGGAAAGACTTGATTCAAGAATGGCCCTGCAAACTGGAATGAACCTTGCAGGGGCAAGAAACTGAATTCAGGAACTGACAATGTCAGTGAGAACTGAAAAGTACATAAGGAAGAGTTTTTAAGTACCTATGAGTTGGTCAAACTTAACGGATGTGTCAGTTGGACTACGGGTCAAATGTTGTTGATATGATCTGAGTTCATGATTAAAAAAAGAAAGAAAGAAAGCATAAAGAATTAAACACTGTTATCAACGAGAAGCTGAAGAAGGATAGCACTGTTCATCTACTGGGGTAAAAGGCTAACTAACTTTTGTCCTGGATTTTTGTAAGAAGTACCTTTCCACATGCGTATTGCAATTCCTCTAGCTACATCCAACAAAATAACTCTGCCAAAATCATCTGTTACTGCTGCCAGTGTGTTACATGGAGACAGACATATACTTTCACCATGGCGTCTAGAATCTGGAAGCCCAAATCTGATATTTAAAAGAAAAAAAGAAAGCAGAAATCAAAGTCCAATCTAGAAATAAATAAAAGAATAATGAAATACAGCAACAGACTGAATCTGATTTTACATTAATATAAAGAACTTTGTATGGATTAATAGTTAAATTTATTAATGAATCATCACATTTTATAATACAAAATACATAAGGAACTTCCTTCTATTATATAATAATACCTAAGTCTTATCTCAGAAATATTTGATACAGAATACCCACAACCTTATTTTTTCAAAGAATATCAAGTACAACTATATCTTTCCTTGATTAAGCAATGTCATATGAAACTACCCTGACAACCAACTAAATTTTAGAATACACTTGCACCTTTGTCTATTTTTTCTTTTTTCTAATCTTTTCTCTTTCTTCTCTAGATAGCATATCCTGCTGCTATCAATGTAACTGCCTGAAGCAAGAACTTTCCTTCTTCTAAATAGTTATCTGTATACTGTTCTTGGTCTATAATCAATCCTATTAGAACTGTGGGTAAAATAAAAGTAAGGAAGTACTGAGAAAGAACCAGAATAGCTCATTTTGAAAAAACTCCCTGAGACAAAGTACTCAGAAACTTTGTTACATCCATGCAATGCATAGGGCCATTTGGCTTATTTCTTCATTCTTGGGTGACTGGGGATGTGATATGTTAGATGGAAAAAACTCTAGAAAATAATCTTCAATACATTTTGAAGTGACGTGAAGTTGCTCAGTCGTGTCCGACTCTTTGCGACCTGGTGGTCTGTAGCCCACCAGGCTCCTTTATCCATGGGATTCTCCAGGCAAGAATACTGGAGTGAGTTGCCATTTCCTTTTCCAGGGGATCTTCCCGACCCAGGGATCAAACCCAGATCTCTCGCATTGCAGGCAGACGCTTTAACCTCTGAGCTACTAGGGAAGCCCCAACAGATAATCAGTTATATCTCTTCAGTTGAAGAACATTTAAAAAGGGGGAGAGGTTTTTATTTCCCTTCATGCTGGTACTTTATATTGAATAATAAAAAAAGGATTTAAAAACAGAATCAAGCAAAACTCATGCCCTCTCCCCACAAAACCTGACAAATCCACTAAATATCCACCAGTACTGCTGGAACAAGCAAGGAAGCATAAGCCAGCATTATTCAAGCATAACGCTTGAATATATGGGATCCCGTTTTTACTTTTTTTTTTAAGAAATCACTATGTCCTTTTTAAGGTTCTACAGCTTACCAATAAACTAAACTTTTTACAGAAATAAGTTCAATAGCTATCAAAAACCCAATATTTCTATTGTATATCTAAGTGTACAGTGTTGTAAGCGCACACCCAACACACACACATACTAAGCCTCTACTACATGATGCGGAGACAAGTGTCATTAAAACAGATAGGAACCACTCTTCTCATGAAGTTTACATTCTGGTAGAAAACATTAGTCTCATATTAATGACTTATAGGAGCTGCAAAGACTCAAGAAATCAATAAATCAGCTAAGCACATGGAAAGACCATACATTTAACAGTCCATTTCTAAAAATACTAAAATGCAAGAGGAGCACAACAGACTTGCCTTACAGCTAATGGGGTAGCTGGTTCCACCTTGGGTTTTTGCTTCTGGAAAGCTTCTTCTTCATGCTTGCTCTTCCAACCAAGCCAACCACTGAAAGAAAGAGCACTTAGACTAAAACCACAGATTCCAGTGTTTTAACGTGCAGACCATCCAAATACAAGTTAAAACTAAGTGAGATGAAAATTAGATTATTTAAACTGATGTCATTACCTGGCAGCATTAAATAAAGCGGAAGTGAGTTTACTTGCCACTGCAAGTGCAACGTGAGATAGTAGTGGTTGCGTGCTTCCCTGAAAAACAGAACATTTGAAAGATGACAAACAAAATACACTTTCTAAATGAGATGCACTTTAAAAAGGTAGGGGGTAGAAATATAATCAGAAGTTTTAACTCTACAGTTTAAAAGTAAAATCACTAATAGTTTATAATCTTCATGATTTCCCTCTTTAAATTGTAGTCAATTAAAAAATCTAAACTAGGACATTAAAGTGGCCTTATTCTAGCAGGGCTATTGATTTCTCATCCATACAGAACTAGTTCTTTTCCCTCTTTTTAAAATATTTTTTTCAGTCAGTTTTTATTTAGAAATATTTCATATTGTGCAAAATTTATTTTAAATTTAAGTATAGCTAGTTTACAATGTTGTGTTAGTTTCAGGTATTCAGCAAAGTGATTTGGTTTTATATACACACACACATTTCGGATTCTTTTTCATTACTGATTATTACAAGATACTGAATATAGCTCCTTGTGCTATACAGTAAATCCTTGTCGGTTACCTATTTTATATACTGGAGTGTATATCTATTCATCCCAAACTCCTAATTTATTCCCCCCCACCTCTTTTTTAAAAATATATTTTTGTTAAAGTAAAAAGACGGTTTGGACAATTCTGAGAAGGGCGCTTTTTATGTGAGAAATGAGAGCTGCCAAGTCTAATACTTAAATCTCCCCAATTTTAGGGAGCAGTTTCACCACTTCATCAGCTATAGTTGGCAGCTCATTCTATCTTTACAATTCCTCATTTACTCAACTCCCTCGTGGGCCAACATCACTAACAACTCTAAGCTTTTGACTGCTGCACCCATATTTTAAGACAACTCAACTAAGAATTCGGGGCATCAGAAACAAAAAAGGCTGCTTATTTTACATTGACTTTAGTACATTTTCAGTTAATCTAAAGAATTCAGAAGAAAGTGAATTGAGATTAATTTCAGCTTATACTGAAACTTATAAATATAAACTGCTTAATCTTTTTAAGGCTATTACCATATCCAATTTGTATATGTGTTGAAAATCAAGATCAATGATCAAACACTTACCTCTAAGGCATAGAAGAAGCCTGTAAATGGACTGGACCCTACAGTGATATACTGAGACATGGCTGGTGGGCTGTTTTTAATTGCTGCATTATATCCACCTATATTTGAGGCAGTCTTCATTTGATCAAAAGGGGACAGAGTCATAATACCTAATGACAAAACAGCAACGATATGTGATTGTAATGCACTGAAATGACACTGTCATTTTAGATTACTAGATTTTTATTTCAACTCCATTCTAAAATGCTAACTGCCGAGTTTCATTTAATAGATAAGTCATTTTTAAAAGCTACAAGATCAATGCCATAAAACATCCATAAGATATTAAAACTGCCATCTACAATTCCTCTAAGCTATAAAATATATAAAACAATTTAAATAATTTTTTAAACAGATAAAAACTTCAAATGGTACAAGAAGTATAGAGTCTACCAATATCTTCAGGTATAAGTTTACTTTTTTGAGGTAACAATGGAAATATTTTCTTATGTTGCTTTATAGAAATGTTGTAGGTACATAAATGATAGCACACCAGATCAATTGATGTGTGCCTTGTTTTTTAAATTTAATAAAATATCAAGGAGACACGCCTCATTCTTGGCAGTCACTCAGAGTATTCCACTGTGTGGTCATACCATAATTGATCTGACCTTCTGATGGACATCTGAGTTGGTTCTCACCTTTTACCACTACAAATAATGCTGTGATATATGACCTTGACAGACCTTTGCATACCTATATATAAGCTCATCTGTATGGCAAGTCCTCATCAACAGAAGTGCAGGCTCAAAAGGGGATCTACATTTGTAAACAATTTTATTAAGTGTTGTGACATAGCATTCCACAGAGGCAGTGCTGCCTCACACCCGCACCAGAAAGGTAGTAGAGCACCTCTGCTTCCATATCCTCTCCCGCACAGTGAAAACAAACCCTTTCAAACATCTGCTTTGTAGTCCAGAAATCCCCAGCCTTCCATAATGAAGAGGTACTGCTGATTTCCCCACGGCACTAAGAGTAAAAGTAAACAATGCTGTGGAGCAGTAGAGGAAAAGCCAACATCATTTAAATTCACCTGGGCGGCAGAGAGAGGAGGAAGGGGCACGTGACCTTAGAGATCTAGAAAGTAAAGATCTGCTGCTAGATTTCATCTCGGGTGATGTCTTCCAACTTAGGTACCCCTGGTACATAAAGACAGCCAGTTCTGAACACAAACATACTGCAGAATGGAACAGGAGTTATTCTCATTTTCATATGTATGTACTCCCTCTATTTTGAATGCATTGCTCTCGAAAGAGAGTCCTGGGAAAGGAAATGCTTTTCAGGTGTTCATAAGCCAACCTCTTACTGGATTTAGGATTTAAAGTCATCAAATATTAATTCTTACAAAAGTTGACCTATTCTGAAAGACTAGAATGCCTGTCCTGTGTTTATGAATGAATTCATGATTCAATATACAAAGTGTTTTTATGACATAATTAAATATGCTGACTGTACCAGCACAAAATCAAAGGCTGAATGGTATCACATATAAATTGAAATTTTAAGTTTTAAAATGCTTTCTCTTCATACTCTACACACTATAGGTGTGTGACTTTGTCTTTTGAGTCACCAATTTTAGCACTGTTTTTCACTGATTTAAGATAAATGAAAATATAACAAATATAACTTACAGTCCTTCTTTTTCTCTCCATATTCTTTCAATATAACCATATCTCAATTTTTAAATTCACATTCACCCTTCTCACTATAAAGAACTCTAAGTATTACCGCTGAGACAAGCTGCCTACTGTAATTACATTGCCTTAAATGTAAGTTTTTTTTTTTTTCTTCTGAATTTGTTACTATCTTGTCTTTTAGGGTTTTCCCTGAACATCTGAGGCCTTTCCATACCGTGAAAAACCTTACAGTTCTTAACGTAAACGTCCGTAAGGTTAAAGTCACTGGATAATTTTTGAGGCCTGTATACTGGCTAAAGAAAGTCACTTTGATAAAATGGCATTTGAACAGACACCTGTTTGAAGTGAGGGAGAGAGCCATGTGACTAGCTGGGTAAAACTCCAGGCAGAAGGGACAAATGCAAAGGCTCCAAAGTGGGAGGACGCTTGGTGTAGCAGAGGAGCGTAAGCAGATCAGCGTGGGGGAACGCAGGGGTGAGGAAGGGGCAGTTCTGCAGGAGATACAAGGCCTTTGGGTTTTATGAGGAATAAGATGGGAAGCCACTGGAAGGTTGTGAGCAGAGAAGTGGCAAAAATATGACTTATATTCTACCAGGATCATGTTAGCTGCTACTGGGTAAAGACATTTTAGGAAAAGAAGAAAGGCAGCAGAAAGGCCAGTTAGGATTTTCACTTCCTCAGTAGTTCAGGCAAGAGACAACGGTGGTGTGGGCTACCATGCTGACAGTGATGGAGAGGAGACGCGGTCAGATTCTGGATTTACTGTGAGGGTCGTGGAGACAAAGGTGGACTGGATGAGGACTGGTGAGAAAAAAAGGAGAGTCAGGATGACTCAAAAGCTTTTGGTGCAAGCAAGAGTAGACGACAAGAGAGAAGGACAGAGGAGGACCAAGTTTGATGGAAGAAGTCAAGAATTAGGTTTGGGATATATTAAGTTCAGATATCCAGGGGGAAGTGTTTACCAGAAGCTGGAAAATGAGTAAGAAGTTTAGTGAAGTCAGGATTGGAGTCAAAATGGAGATGTTGTGAGCTGATTTCTTGTTCTTGTGTCTCAGAGTTTTGAAAATAGGGGGTGGAAATATTTATTCTTAAATGTACTCTGATGCAGCTTTCATTCTCACCATTCCACTTAAACTTCGAAGAATCAATGAATGTTGTCAAATCTCCTTTCTTGAATTCTGTGACGCATTCCACAGATAACCATTCCCTCCCAAATTTATACTGATAATCTGGACCTCTTCCCAGACCTTTAGACTCATGTATCTGTCTACCTGGCATCTTCATTTGGAAGTCTGAGAAGTTAGCCTGTAAAAACCATAACTCTCCACTCGTTCACTCCTACCGCTTCCTTCTCCTATCCTCTTTTCAGCCACAGCCCAAATATTCACCCAGTTGCTCACACTTAAAAACTAAGAAATCTCTGATTCTTTCCTTTCTCTCTTTTCTAATATCCATCCCTTGGCAAATGCCAAATACATCTCCAATCTGTCTACTCTCTAGCACCACTGCCTCCTCCTGAAACAAAATCCTCATTCTCTCTTGTTCCAACCAACTCTTTGCTGGTCTCCTTGCTTTCATGTCATTCTCCTTCAGGTTTTGACTGCACGCCATCCCCTCTCCCCTCTGTCTCTGCTGCTTTCTCTCCCAGAATGCTTATCCTACGTTCACACAGTGGCTGCTTCCCATCCTTCGTGTCTCAGGAGAGGCCTTTGCTCACCTGTGTACCTAGTCCCCTCGTTCCTTTCAGATCAGATCAGATCAGATCAGTCGCTCAGTCGTGTCCGACTCTTTGCAACCCCATGAATCGCAGCACACCAGGCCTCCCTGTCCATCACCAACTCCCGGAGGTCACTGTGACTCACATCCATCGAGTCAGTGATGCCATCCAGCCATCTCATCCTCTGTCGTCCCCTTCTCCTCTTGCCCTCAATCCCTCCCAGCATCAGAGTCTTCTCCAATGAGTCAACTCTTCGCATGAGGTGGCCAAAGTACTGGAGTTTCAGCTTTAGCATCATTCCTTCCAAAGAAATCCCAGGGCTGATCTCCTTCAGAATGGACTGGTTGGATCTCCTTGCAGTCCAAGGGACTCTCA
Organism: Tragelaphus eurycerus; assembly: GCA_935064755.1. Classification (NCBI taxonomy): domain Eukaryota; kingdom Metazoa; phylum Chordata; class Mammalia; order Artiodactyla; family Bovidae; genus Tragelaphus; species Tragelaphus eurycerus. The sequence continues at coordinate 17,654,526 of CAKXYN010000003.1, forward strand.
AGAGTCTTCTCCAACACCATGATGCTCACTAACATTTTGTTATTACCCTATTTATTCATTTGGTTTAATTGTTTCTCTTTTGTCTTCCCATCACCAGAACCTAAGCTTCATCAGGGCAGGGGTCCTGTATGCCTTGTATTTCTAGCACCAAAACTAGTGTCTGGGACACAACAGGTATTCATTCATTTCTTTGTTGAATGAGTTAATCAGACATTTACATAAAGATGTACATGGAATAAAGCTCATGGCATGCCCCCCTTCTTTATTTTTCCATTTTGTAGGCTGGGAGATAAATGAATAGAATAAAATTTTCTATCCAATCATTTCTCCTAGCCTGTTTCAATGTTCCAAAGTTTAATTAACAGAACAAGGAAGTCACCCTGAACTGAACTCAACACTTTGGAGTTTTGCAACATTTCTGTGTTCACAAAAAGTAAAGATAAATGGAATGTCTACCAACAACGTACTTATTACAGATTATAGGCAGACCTTGGAAATATCGCAGGTTCAATTCCAGACCATCAAAAGAAAGTAAGTATTGCAGCAAAGTGAGTCAACGACTATTTCGGTTTCCCAGTGCAAATAAAAATATGTTTATACTATACTATACTGTAGCCTGTTAAGAGTACAATAGTATGGTGTCTTCAAAAACAATGAACATACCTTAATTTAAAAATACTTCATTGCTAAAAATTGCTAACCATCATCTCAGCCTTCAGTGACTCCTAATCTTGTCGCTGGTAGAGGAGTTGAAATATTTCAAGAATTACCAAAATATGACATAGAGACATGAAGTGAGCAAATGCTTTTGGAAAAATAGCACCCAGAGATTTGCTTGACAAAGGGCTGCCACAAACCTACAATTTGTGAAAAATGTAGTATCTTCGAAGTACAATAAAGCAAAGTGCAATAAAACAAGGTCTGTCTGTATTCCATACAAGAAATGCAACAACACACAAAGTTTCTCTGTGTCAGGTATCTTCAGTTCGCCCCTCTGGATTCACACTCCTTCCTTCTCTCCCTCCTGGTGTGTGCATGTTATGAACTCAGATTCTGAGCTGGATTCAGACAACGGGAAGCCCCACCAGGACGTCAAAGACAGAAAAGAAAGTGAAGTCAGGATACGTATTTCCTTGGGACCACTGGCCAAAAACCACCCTGCTCTTAAGGTGCTGATTCTACTCATTATCTCGAATGAGTAGAATTTAGGCCTATGAGGAGCTAACAGTCACACTGCTAATGAGTCCTGAGACACTGGACTATCCAGTGTGGTCTCGTATACTACGACTGCATAAGTAGTTTCTCAGCAAAAACCTCATCCAGTTATCTTATTTTTTCTTTATATTTTATGGGCTATTTGAAAACTCTAACAAGCATATATTAAACAGACAAAAATAGGAATATATTTAAAAATAACATTTCCTTCTTCTCTACCGCCATTTCTACTCTTGGTTCAGAAGCCCATCACTTCTTACTGAGATTATCATAGCTTCCTTACTGCACTTAGTTTCTCGTCTTGACCCATACAAGTGATTTTTCCAACAGGCTAGGTGATCGTACCATTTTCTTGTTCAGAATCTTTTAAGGACTCTCAACACGGTGATGAGAAAAATAAAACTTCAGTGCACAGTATACTAGGCCTTCACAATCTGGCTGCTCCTCACAGGCTGGCCTCACTCGGGCCAGTTCTCATTGTTTCTCCTGCACACAACGCATTTCTACCCCCATGTGATACCTGTTCGCTAAAGTGCCTCCCTGATGCTTGTCCTCCTGGTCAAATCCCACTCATTCTTTCAATCTCAGATTGAGGTCAACCTCCAGTTCCCTGATTCCCACAGGCTTCTCCTCTACCCTCCCTGGAGGAGTAGGTCCATTTGCCGACTCTGACAACTGTCACATGTTGTGATATTGTAATTATTTTCACATGTTTCTCCCAACCAGCCACATGCGTCCTGACAGTAGAAACCAAGTCTTTCCATCTCTGCATTCCTCACACCTAACACAGTAAGCCTTCAAATACAGATCAAAGAAGACATACGCTTTACTCTATACTTTGTTGATCTAAACGTTACATTTTTAGAAGACTGATCTGGCAATTATATGAATCAAACTCATCCGTATAAAACTTAAGTCAAATAGTGGGTGATCCAAGACTGTACAGTGGGGACTTCCCTGATGGTCCAGTGGTTAAGACTTTCCAGTGGTTAAGACTTTGCCTTCCAATGCAAGGGGTGCAGTTGGATCCCTGGTCAAGGGAGCTAAGATCCAACATGCCTCATGGCCAATAAACCAAAACATAAAACAGAAGCAATATTATAACAAATTCAATAAAGATTTTTTAAATGGCTCATATTAAAAAACAATCTTATAAAAACAAAACAACAAAAAAACTGTACAGTACTGCTTATGCTAAGGGCATAATTACTAAAACCACTACCATTCCTTAAAGACATTAACTTCATCTCTAAGTCTAAACTACCCTCCAATGTTTCACTAAAGACAATGATTTTCTTTTCACATGAGAATAAATGTTATTGTTGTTGTTCAGTTGCTAAGTCATGTCCAACTCTTTGCAATCCCATAGACTGCAGCCCGCCAGACTCCTCCTCTGTCCATGGGATTTCCCAGGCAAGAATACTAGAGTGGGTTACCATTTCCTTTTCCAGGGGATGTTCCAGTATCCAGGGATCAAACCCATGTCTCCTGCATTGGCAGGTAGGTTTTTTTAAACCACTGAGCCATTAGGAAAGCCCTGAAAATAAATCTACACTTCGAATAAATGAGATACTTCTATCAAAAAGTATAAGAAGTAAGTTCCAAAATAACTGGAACTAGTAATGGCTTACCAATACTAGCATGATCAATAATTGTGTCAATATCTTGTAGACCCCATTTCTTATACGCTAATGGCGGTGGCTGGATGTTCTCATTGCCTGATGCTGCAGCTGTCAAAAATAAAAATTAGACAAACCAAACTTAAATATAATGGAGAAAATGAAGTTTTACTAAAAATCATTAAAAATATAATAACGACTTATTATTCTAAACTAATTAAAAATAAAGTAATATAAACCATGCGTACAGTGAGATTTACTCACATGAAGACAATATACATAAAATATATACATTAAAAGACTAATTTGGCTGACATAAGAGATTCTGGGACACTTAAGGAATTAGAAAACACTACTAAAAACTCTAGACTACCACCAAAAATCAAGGTGAATTCAAACTGCAATTGAAGCCAAGTATGCAATTTCTCCCTCTTGAGAAAGACAGTGAATAAAATCCCTGAAGCAGCAACCAGTGTCTTAGTGAAACCTGATGGTACACCCAGCAGAAGCACACATGACAAAACAGAAAGATCTCAAGTGCAAATAACTGAGACCAGGCTTGACAGAAAGATATGCTAACAGCGACAGCACTGGCAAGAAAATGAAGGAAATGCTGATCACCGACCATGGCATTTCCACCTAGGGAGTGAGGAATGAAAAGAAAAGCAGCAGTTACACCTGGGGCCACAGGTTCACGCACAAGACCCCACGTGTCAGTACATTCTCAGGCTATATATTACAATACAGCTGGATTCTCGTCGTTTATTCAGGAAGGTGAAGAAAATACTCTCACAAAGGAAAACAGTAATCCTCTAAGCACTTCAGATTTGAAAGGCAGGCCAACCAGAGAGAGTTTTCCTATACAGTGAAAAAAAAGTCACAACAATCTGTAGCTAAGTAATCAGATATTTAGAGCAACTTACAGTAAGGGGGCAGTAAATGGCTTACTTACTTGCTAGGACATAAAATGGCTTTATGATCTCATACATAATAAAATAAATGGCAATTCAAAAGTAGTAAAAATGAAATGGCTAATGATACCAATTAAAGCATAACTGTCTATTTCTAGTTTATTTTACTGCAGAATTCTTATGCATAGAAAATTATAAAATTCTTAAACCTATAGAAAATTCTTATAGAAATTTCTATAGAAAATGACATATATTAATGGTGACTATTTGAAATTTCTCCAAAATAAAAGACATTGAAACTTTACATGGACTAAATTTAAATAATTTAAAAGATTATGAAAATAGGTATAAGAATTCAAACAAATTCTGACTTTAGAGAAAGGCATGTACTACTAAAGAACCACATAATCAAGAAGACACTGATCATATATATTCACCTGTTGAAAAAACAGTGAAAACTGTTCTACTGCAATGTGAGATGCTGCCTTCTCTCCCTGGAAGAAATTGCTTCTTCTGTGTCTTACAGTTTAGTTCTGGATTTATGAACAATCTTTATGAACTGGACAGCACATCTTAATTAAACTCTACTTTCAGGGATCTAAATCATTTACAAGCTAAACTTTGCTCTTTTTAGGGCCATGAAGGCTCCTTTATTCCAAACCAGAAGAAAATGGGGTAAGTCAGCACCAACACTGGTATCTGCACTGACTTGGGGCTGTTTTAGTTTTATTTTAATATCTTTAAAACTGGAATGTTAAAACTGATGGCGTGACTCTTACTGGCAGCATTTTTGCTTCTTATTGGAACAGAAAATAACAGTGCATCTTGATTTTTAATGAAACACAATATCCTCTTCTAAAGACAAAATAGCCTCAGAGCCACAGGAAAGACCATAGCCTTGACTAGACGAACCTTTGTTGGCAAAGTAATGTCTCTGCTTTTGAATATGCTATCTAGGATGGTCATAACTTTCCTTCCAAGGAGTAAGCGTCTTTTAATTTCGTGGCTGCAGGCACCATCTGCAGTGATTTTGGAGCCCAGAAAAATAAAGTCTGACACTGTTTCCACTGTTTCCCCATCTATTTCCTATGTAGTGATGGGACCAGATGCCATGATCTTCGTTTTCTGAATGTGGAGCTTTAAGCCAATCTTTTCACTCTCCACTTTCACTCTCATCAAGAGGCTTTTTAGCCCCTCTTCACTTTCTGCCATAAGGGTGGTGTCATCTGCATATCTGAGGTTATTGATATTTCTCCCAGCAATCTTTATTCCAACTTGTGTTTCCTCCAGTCCAGCATTTCTCATGATGTACTCTGCATATAAGTTAAATAAACATGGTGACAATATGCAGCCTTGACGTACTCCTTTTCCTATTTGGAACCAGTCTGTTGTTCCATGACCAGTTCTAACTGTTGCTTCCTGACCTGCATACAGATTTCTCAAGAGGCAGATCAGGTGGTCTGGTATTTCCATCTCTTTCAGAATTTTCCACAGTTTATTGTGATCTACACAGTCAAAGGCTTTGGCATAGTCAATAAAGCAGAAATAGATGTTTTTCTGGAACTCTCTTGCTTTTTCCATGATCCAGCAGATGTTGGCAATTTGATCTCTGGTTCCTCTGCCTTTTCTAAAACCAGCTTCAACATCAGGAAGTTCACGGTTCACATATTGCTGAAGCCTGGCTTGGAGAATTTTGAGCATTACTTTACTAGCGTGTGAGATGAGTGCAACTGTGCACTAGTTTGAGCACTCTTTGGCATTGCCTTTCTTTGGGATTGGGATGAAAACTGACCTTTTCCAATCTTGTGGCCACTGCTGAGTTTTCCAAATTTGCTGGCATATTGAGTGCAGCACTTTCACAGCATCATCTTTCAGGATTTGGAATAGCTCCACTGGAATTCCATCACCTCCACTAGCTTTGTTCGTAGTGATGCTTTCTAAGGCCCACTTGACTTCACATTCCAGGATGTCTGGCTCTAGGTCAGTGATCACACCATCATGATTATCTGGGTCATGAAGCTCTTTTTTGGACAGTTCTTCTGTGTATTCTTGCCACCTCTTCTTAGTATCTTCTGCTTCTGTTAGGTCCATACCATTTCTGTCCTTTATCGAGCCCATCTTTGCATGAAATGTTCCTTTGGTATCTCTGATTTTCCTGAAGAGATCCCTAGTCTTTCCCATTCTGTTGTTTTCCTCTATTTCTTTGCATTGATTGCTGAAGAAGGCTGTCTTATCTCTTCTTGCTATTCTTTGGAACTCTGCATTCAGATGTTTATATCTTTCCTTTTCTCCTTTGCTTTTCGCTTCTCTTCTTTTCACAGCTATTTGTAAGGCCTCCCCAGACAGCCATTTTGCTTTTTTGCATTTCTTTTCCATGGGGATGGTCTTGATCCCTGTCTCCTGTACAATGTCATGAACCTCATTCCATAGTTCATCAGGCACTCTATCTATCAGATCTAGACCCTTATATCTATTTATCACTTCCGCTGTATAATCATAAGGGATTTGATTTAGGTCATACCTGAATGGTCTAGTGGATTTCCCTACTTTCTTCAATTTCAGTCTGAATTTGGCAATAAGGAGTTCATGGTCCGAGCCACAGTCAGCTCCTGGTCTTGTTTTTGCTGATTGTATAGAGTTTCTCCATCTTTGGCTGCAAAGAATATAATCGATCTGATTTCGGTGTTGACCATCTGGTGATGTCCATGTGTAGAGTCTTCTCTTGTGTTGTTGGAAGAGGGCATTTGCTATGACCAGTGCATTTTCTTGGCAAAACTCTGTTAGTCTTTGCCCTGCTTCATTCCGTATTCCAAGGCCAAATTTGCCTGTTACTCCAGGTGTTTCTTGACTTCCTACTTTTGCATTCCAGTCCCCTATAATGAAAAGGACATCTTTTTTGGGTGTTAGTTCTAAAAGGTCTTGTAGGTCTTCATAGAACCGTTCAACTTCAGCTTCTTCAGTGTTACTGGTTGGGGCATAGACTTGGATTACTGTGACACTGTATTGTTTGCCTTGGAAACGAACAGAGATCATTCTGTCATTTTTGAGACTGCATCCAAGTACTGCATTTCGGACTCTTTTGTTGACCATGATGGCCACTCCATTTCTTTTGAGGGATTCCTGCCTGCAGTAGTAGATATAATGGTCCTCTGGGTTAAATTCACCCATTCCAGTCCATTTTAGTTCGCTAATTCCTAGAATGTTGACATTCACTCTTGCCATCTCTTGTTTGACCACTTCCAATTTGCCTTGATTCATGGACCTGACATTCCAGGTTCCTATGCAATATTGCTCTTTACAGCATCGGACTTTGCTTCTATCACCAGACACATCCACAGCTGGGTATTCTTTTTGCTTTGGCTCCATCCCTTCATTCTTTCTGGAGTTATTTCTTTCTGGAGTTATTTCTACTATGGGTAGGGAAGGTTAAAGTGCACGATTCATGCCAAAGTCTGGAACTGACATAGTTGCCTACATAGATTATATTTAGCGCTCTTAAGTTTTCTCTGTTCAGAAGTGTTTCAAGTTAGCTAAAAGCAGCTAACGCTGCCTGCCTGTTGAGTCCTGCCTAGTGTGAGGAAAATGCCCCCTGCACACACTCTGCTTTCTTCACCCCCAGAGAATGGAAGCAAAGCAGAATCACAAGAGTTTAATATGCTGGCCCAAGTAGCACTCATCTAGTGAGAAATCTGGTTCCTCAGTGAGACACGACTGAATTCTCTATCCCAGTGCTGAACTTCTCGCTTAACTGGCCAAGACATATTGCTGAATTAGTAAAAAAAAAAAAAAAAAAAAAGCCAACCGTTCAGCTGGCAACATGAGAGCTGAAGATCTAGTCATCACCTTTATCTTACTAATTAAGCAATCTACTGTGCTTAGTCGCTCAGTCATGTTCAACTTTCTGCAACCTCATGGACTGTAGCCTGCCAGGCTCCTCTGTCCATGGGGATTCTCCAGGCAAGAACACTGGAGTGGGTTGCCTTGGTCTCCTCCAGGGGATCTTCCCAACTCAGGGATCAAACCCAGGTCTCCTGCACTGCAGGTGGATTCTTTACCATCTGAGCCACCAGGGAAGCAATCTACTACACTCCCATTTCTATAGTAGTGGATTGTTTTCTTTTTTCTTCTCTTTAGAACTAGTTCAGAAGGCCTTTTTAATTTAGAAGACATATTTTTCTAAGTAGATTAAATTAAATAAGACAAATATCACCACAAGTTAGCTATTTCTTGCCCTAAATTACCTTTTGCTACCTGATTTCGACAAGCACGAAGAGATTGAAAAAGGCTAAATCCATCAATAGTCACAATGGCAGCTGGATATAATATACTCAACTCTTCATTCTGTTAAAGGAATAAGAAAGAAGAAAATATTTCCATTATTGCCAAATAAGCATATCTATGTTTCTGTTATAGCTGAATATCACGATTAATGTAAAATAAAGGAATACTGTAACTAACAACTGTCAAACACCCAACACACAAGACAATAGCAGGCAGAGGAATGGTAAAAAACAAATAGACTTTTTTTTGAATGCCTTTTGGTCAAGGACTTAAAATTCTTCTCAAATATGAGCCTTTGTACATGGTGAATATTTTCAGGATAGACAAAGGGAGTAACCCAAAAAAGTACAAGTTTCATAAAAGTGAAATTTAGTCACTATATGGATGCAAACAACACATAAAAGTAAAAAGAAGAGAAAAGAAACTCACCTGAAATCCTAGACATATTTCAGTATATAGGGTCATACATAATTACACACTTTTGTACAAGACTAAACACAAGTAGGAATTAAGATTGCTGGGAGAAATATCAATAACCTCAGATATGCAGATGACACCACCCTTATGGTAGAAAGTGAAGAGGAACTCAAAAGCCTCTTGATGAAAGTGAAAGTGGAGAGTGAAAAAGTTGGCTTAAAGCTCAACATTCATAAAATGAAGATCATGGCATCTGGTCCCATCACTTCATGGGAAATAGATGGGGAAACAGTGGAAACAGTGTCAGACTATATTTTTCTGGGCTCCAAAATCACTACAGATGGTGACTGCAGCCATGAAATTAAAAGACACTTACTCCTTGGAAGGAAAGTTATGACGAGCCTAGATCACATATTCAAAAGCAGAGACATGACTTTGCCAACAAAGGTGCATCTAGTCAAGACTATGATTTTTCCTGTGGTCATGTATGGATGTGAGAGCTGGACTGTGAAGAAGGCTGAGCGCCGAAGAATTGATGCTTTTGAACTGTGGTGTTGGAGAAGACTCTTGAGAGTCCCTTGGACTGCAAGGAGATCCAACCAGTCCATTCTGAAGATCAGCCCTGGCATTTCTTTGGAAGGAATGATGCTAAAGCTGAAACTCCAGTACTTTGGCCACCTCATGCGAAGAGTTGACTCATTGGAGAAGACTCTGATGCTGGGAGGGATTGAGGGCGAGAGGAGAAGGGGACGACAGAGGATGAGATGGCTGGATGGCATCACTGACTCGATGGACGTGAGTCTGGGTGACCTCTGGGAGTTGGTGATGGACAGGGAGGCCTAGCGTGCTGTGATTCATGGGGTCGCAAAGAGTCGGACACGAATGAGCGACTGATCTGATCTGATACCATATACAGTATTATGTAACAGGTTTTTCCTTATTCAGTAATATATCAATGATATTCTTCCATTTCAATAAGTGAGCAAATCAATTTTTGTGGTGGTGATGCTATATTGCATCATATGTACCAAAATTTCAGTTATTACTGATGGACTTTAGTTTGGTCTGCTGATTCCAGTCTCCCTCTTTACCATCCACACTCCACAGCTGGAGTGATCTTCCTGAGACACAGCAGAACCAACTACTGCCCTGATTAAATCTCTCCACTGGCTCCCTTCTGCACTTAGAATAAAACCTGAACTCTACCCAAGCTTCAAGATGGGGCCTCTCCCTCCAACATCATCTCACCCCTCTCCCCCTGCACCCTGAACACAAAGGTCATTGCACCTTCACCTCCCAAGTCACTGCCTGCCTTTCTTTAGATCACTCAGGTCTTGGCTCAAATGTGGTTGCTCTGAAAGGCTACTCCTGAGTCTGTCTCAAACATCAATTCCATTTCCTTGTCTCATTTCAATCTCATCAACATGATTACTTCCCTTACGGCACTTATCATAGGATGGAAACATCCTGGAAAATCTGCAGCTGTTCACCATTGGTTACCCTCCGTCACCTCCAAAACTGTAGGCTCCACAAAAGCAGAAACCTGGCGTGTCTGGTTCAAAAATGGATTCTCAGTGATTACAACTGGGCTGGGCACATAACGGGCAGTAAATAAATGTTTATGAATGAATGAAATATTTTCACTATTATAAACATCACTGCAGTAAACATTCTTTTGTATGTATCTTTTTACATCACTTTGATCTAAATTCCTTCAGGGAGGTCTGTTGGGTCACAGAGCATTCGCAATTTTCATTTTCATTCATATTATTAAACTATCTCAAGGAAGTACCTATCAGTTTATAATTCCACCAACAATACACGACAGTGCCTGATTCTCCCTGTCAGCAAGTTTTGTTAATCTTCATCTTTGCCAATCTGAAAGGTGAAAAATTATCCAAATGTAGTTGCTTATAGTTCTGAGATTATCAGTAACACTCAAAAGTTTATAATATGCTGTCGACCAGTTATATTTCTTCTTTGGAGAACTGCCTTGTCCTTTTTTTCTACTGGACTGTTAGGGTGTTTCCATTTTTAAACAACATTTTTGTGGGCCACAAGGGGTGGGAGCTGATGTCGGGGTTCACATGACAATTTGACAATACCTAGCTTACGCAGTCCACCGAGCACGGCAGTGGGGGAGAGGTCCCTGACAAGGAGGAGCTAACCACCAGCTGCTGCTGCTACTGCTGCTGCTAAGTCGCTTCAGTCGTGTCCGACTCTGTGCGACCCCATAGACGGAAGCTCACCAGGCTCCCCTGTCCCTGGGATTCTCCAGGCAAGAACACTGGAGTGGGTTGCCATTTCCTTCTCCAATGTATGAAAGTGAAAAGTCAAAGTGAAGTCGCTCAGTCGTGTCCGACTCTTAGCGACCCCACGGACTGGAGCCTACCAGGCTCCTCCGTCCATGGGATTTTCCAGGCAAAAGTACTGGGGTGGGGTGCCATTGCCTTCCCCGAACCACCAGCTAAGTATCTCCAAAACAAGACTGTTTTCCTGAAAACGATATTCTTATAAACACCAATGTCCAAAAGTTGCAGAAATTGAGCTAAATGATAGGGATCTCTGTGCAGAAACCACAGAAGAGGTTTCTTTGGCATTCCAGAAAAACATCACCCTTTGGAATCATCTCCTGCAATGATCAGTCGTCCCACCTACTACACTCACTGCCCCCAGAACTGAATTACAAGGAAATCTGCTCTTGTGGTCTTTAATAGATGTGGGAGTGCACTAAAGATGCAGCAAGTAGATATTTCTGATAAACAAACTGATGTATATTGGACCGAAAGATGCCTATATAAAATACAGAGTAACAACAAAGACTTCCCTCCGTGTGTTTAATATTTTTCAGTGAAAAGATTTGACTCACAAAAGCAAATAGCAAGCAAGTATTTAAATGTGAGTTATATTTTTCCACCAGCTCTAAAAACAGATTATTACAAACACAGTCAAGTTTAAAGTATTTAAAGAATCTTCATCTTTCAGGGAATTTTTTTGTTTTTTGTTTGTTTTTTTAAAAAAGGGAAATGACTCTTGAGAGGCAGCTTCAATAAACAGATTAAGATCTTGGATTTCCAACAGTTCCTTGTTTGTTTCCTGTAATAGTTCCATTTTCTCCCAGCTCCTTACGATCAGCATTGTAACTTAAGTCTTCAGCCTTCAGTTTCATTTTCCTATAAATGGGTCCTGGGAAGAGTTTGTTCAATATCTGTGACTTCGATCATCATCTTCAATCTAGTCTTTGTGCCTCTGAGGTAGTTCTGTATCACTACAGGCATGATGGTATTTTCATTTTATTTCCTACTATCACCTCAAACATGTACAAAATCAAATTTAAATAATCTTTGTCTATTACCAAGGCAGTCCCTTCTTCCAATTCGTCAACAGCATGCCTCATGCAGGAGATCTTAGAGCTAACTCATTTTTCTCTTTAAGTGGCCAACTCACTGGACTACTTTCTTGGTGGTCCAGTGGTTAAGAATCTGTCTTGCAATGCAGGGGATACTGGTTCAACCCCTGATAGGGGAACTAAGATCCCACATGCAGTGGAGCAACTAAGCCAGACGCTGCAACCCCTGACACTGAGCACCACAACTAGACAGTCTGTGTGCCACAGCAAAGGATCACACACGCCACTACTAACACCAGATGCAGCCAAAAGAAGAAAAATTCAGCATCTCGATACAGTAACCCAGTCCTGTCAAATGTTCCTCCCTTTTCCCAAAGCCATTCCAGTCCTGGCTCGCAGCACTGCACAGGATAACTAGCCTCCCTGATTCCAGATTCTCACAAGTCCAATTCATCCAGAACAAGGTCCTTCAAGATCCCTTTGATGATACTACTTGCTTCTCATAAATCTCCAGTAGCTTCTAAATCTTCTGAAGCAATTCTGATTTTCACTTGGCTTTCAAATTTATGAACAATCTGGTCACTCAGACTATTTGACAGTTTCTCAGTTTCTAACATAGTTCCTTTGCTGTCTCATAGTTCCATGTTTGAATCTTCCCTGATTTTTTTTCCTAACTACCTAAAATATTTTCCCTTCTTTTCTAAGTTCTATACCCATTTTCAAGGCTTAATTCAAACTCTACCTCCTCAATGAAATTTTCTTTTATTACCCTAGTCCTAATTGAGCTCCTTCTTCTCTAAATTTACACAGAAGTTACTCTGTTCATGTAAACTAGCAACTCATAAGGTAATGCTTAATATTACTGATTAACTCACTCACTGGTATTAATAGATATTAATCTAGTCTTTCTTACTGGTTAAATTTCACTCCAGTCCCTCTATCACACAATTTACGTTCACAAAGGAACACAATATATATATACATCTGCTTACTTCAAACCTCTTGGAAGCCGGACAGCACAAAGAGAGAAGGCATATTATATAGTCTTGATGATGTACCACACAAGAAGTGCTGAACAAGAGCATATTAGTTCATGTGCCTCTACAATTACTATAGACACAATCAAAATTTTTGACTGTGAGACAACCAAAATCTCACACAGCACCTAGGAAGAAGTGAAAAGGGTGGAGTGCCTTAGACACTCAATAATATTATTTTCTCTATCAAAATTTTCTATGAATATAAAATATTTTCCACAGTAAATAAAAACTGAATAACCCTTTTTCTGAGAAATAGGTTAGTGCAATATAGTAGCAATATTAACAACACAGCTAAATCCTTTTTCTTTTACTCTACATACTTTTAATACCTACATCCAAATAAAAAAGATGCAGGTTATATAAGACCATTTTGTACCTTAAGTCACTATTAAGTTCTAAAAATGAGAAAACCTTTTGGTTTCTAACTTAAGAGTTTTATTTCACTGTAGACCAAAGCATACAAAATTTCAGTAAGTAAGTAAAAGCAAGATTGGTGTTTCTTACTCAGCTATGAATAGCTTCTATTTCTAAAGTCTGACAGACAGCACAGCTTACTGTGCCACAAGAAGATACCTTAAAGTTTCCACCCAACAAGAAGGAAGAAACCACTTCAGAGTAAAGCCACTGTCTCTCTGGACACAATCTTAGGCTACCTGCTCAGTCACGCCAGGATGTCGTGGGATTTCATAGGTCCTGCATTTGAGCTGAAGCACTGAGTCCTCATTCAGGAGCTGTGCGAGCAGGAGCACACCGTTCTAGGAGGAAGCACAGAGACAAGCCCTGCTTGTTTTCTTACGAATATACCCAAACAGGTATGGCTGGGCAAAGAGCGGCGTTTCCCCAACAAGTCTTCCACGGATGCCAGGTGGTCAGTCTGCAGAAGAACATGGCTTCTCTTCTCTATAGTTACATCAGAACTTTCCACCACCATGGCTCCCCTGTCCCAGCCTTCACCCCCGTAAGTAATAACTACACATTCAAATAGCAGGGAATGAGTCACAAAGGAGTGTAATGGAACGTGGAACCAGGTTTTCCAGTCAAATGGTGCCTTTTAACTACGTAACGCTCACTCACCTCTGTGTAGAAGCGTACGTAACCTGAAGTAAAGCCCACCACGATGCAGGTCCAGTCTGGACGTCCAGTGGAACTCCTATTACAAACAAAATCAATGATCTTAAGAGTTCATACATCAAACCAAAAAAAAAAAAAAGCCTCACTTACTTATACTTACCTCTTCTGGCTTGCTAGTGGGATGCACAGAGCACTGGTTACACATTCACTAAAAACAAAGACAAAATCATATGTTTACCCAATCAGTTTATCAATGACTTTTATATCTCTATGTTTGGATGTTAAAGGACAATTAAGTGGAAGATGAGCTCTGTGGACCAGTTGTATCCAATACGTAAATTTAAAAAAATAAGCAAAACTCCACCATAAGGAGGGTAATAAAACCCATTCACATAAAAGCTAATGTCACATTCACTTGAGGTTAATAAAAACCAGTATTTTTCATTCTGTATTGTCATGAAAAGCATAAAAATAAAAAAGCAAACCTTTACCATATACAGCTGCTTATACACAAAAGTAAGAAAACATCAAGGGATCACCAAGCAGTCATTTCCCACTGTTCCCCTTTCCTCCACATCAGTGAAGAACTTGGGCAGAAGGTGGGAGGAACTGGCAATCACATAACAGGCAAACTGCATTTCTGTTCAGAACATGATTCTGGAGACTTGCCATATTTCAACTGGCTGGCTTCTTTTTTTATATTTTGCAGAAATTGCTGCTGATAACCTATTTCTAAGCACCTGCTGGGCTGGATGGTCCCTAAAAGGTTTTTTTTTTTTTTCTGACATGAAGATTTGAGAAGAATTTGTCCCATGCCCAGAGACAAGCCTCAAAATTAAAATAACTCCTACTGACTTCTTCCTTAAACTGTCAAAACTCAGGACCATCACCAGTTTATTCAACAAAGTATAAATCCTCTTCCCCATATATCAAACTAGACACCAAACAAAATGAATCTTTTTGGTTGGCTGTTGTATCTAAGGTAACTGAAAACCTATTAAAGTAACACACTAGCATAAGTGGGTGAGGCTCTTGACAGCCTGGGGCCCTCCTGTCATGCCTGCATGCTTAGTCGTGTCTGACTCTTTGTGACCCTTTGGACTGCAGCCTGCCAGGCTCCTTGTTCATGGGGTTTTCCAGGCAAGAATACTGCAGTGGGTTACCATTTCCTTCTCCAGAGGATCTTCCCAACCCAGGGAGTGAACCCACATCTGTGTCTCCTGCATTGCAGGTGGATTCTTTACCCGCTGAACCATCCGGGAAGCCCTAAAGTAACTGAACCTTGCATGCGCATTTCTAACAGAAATAAAAGGTCTTCAAAATGCTTAGCCTAAATGACTAAAGGAGAAATAGCATTTATTTTGACAAGAGCAGAAAACAATTCACTGAGTCTACAGAGTGTCAAGCAGGTACTATGGATTTCTACTTGATTGTCTTTTATCTGAATTTAAAGTCTAAAGAACCTTATTCATTCCAACTAGATAACTTTCAGTCATAAAAATTTAACTGAAAACAATTTTTGGCTGCAGGGTCCAGGCTTGCAGCTCCATCACGGAACCATGCTAGAGATCTGGTTTTAAAACTCTAACCGGGTCAGTAGGAAACTTTGAATTTACTAACTTGCATTCTTAAGTGTTTCTGAGTTTTAAGAATTAATGTAGCACTGTCCCCTTTAAGTACAAGCCAAGTGCTAACAAAGCAGAGAGGATCATGGCAGCCCTTGACTTTTTGGCTGAATTAACAATGAGGGATTTCCCTGGTGGTCCAGAAGTTAAAAGTGCACACTTCCACTGTAGGAGACACAGGTTTGATCTTTGGTTGGGCAACTAAGAGCTCGTATGCCATGTGGTATGCTTTAAAAAAAAAAAAAAAAAAAAAGAATAATAATAAAGAGCTAAGGAAAAGACTGTTTGTCGGGTTCTCAAGGCAAGAATACTGGAGTGGTTTGCCATTCCCTTCTCCAGGGGACCACACGTTGTCATGGGGTCGCAAAGAATCTGACATGACTGAGTGACTGAACTGAAGGAAAAGACAAAATATAGACAGGATATTATGGAATTCTCTCTGAACTCTCCTGTAAATCCTCTCCAAACACAAGGGTTTTTTTTTGGGGGGGGGGGTTCTTTGATTAATAATTACATGGTTAATAAAATTAAAATTTACTGCCCAAATCATGCTCTACAGATCTCTAAAGCTGCAATAAATATACGTTTAATCAACATTCCAAATGACGAAACGTCTTAGCAGATTGATATACAAGTCAAACAATTTCACATATACACTTAACATATGGAGAGACAAAAAGAACTAACTGTTCCCTACCCTTCTTCAACACTTAAAGAACCACTCCAACCAACAGCAAATTGCATTTCTTCCTTCCCTTTATCACTATGTTTCCATTTTGCTGGGAAAAAAAACACAAACAAATATCATCACACAAAATAACTTTAATTACAGCATACTAAAACAGAAAATTTATTAATTTCATTCTTTTCCTTTAGAATGAGTTCAGAATTTAGTAGTTCTATAATAGTTCTATATTAATTTATGTGTGTCTTTCTATAAGTAAATATAATGTTTAAAATTTATTTATTTATTTTCCTATAGAAAGAATTTTTTTATTAAATTTTATTGCTTAACTTTACAATATTGTTGTAACACTCTCTCTTTCGTCTTTCTTCCAATTCAATCCATATAATAAAGTTATTAATTCTTATGTATTACCCCATCATTTTTATTTATAAAACTTTTATCTTCAATTGGCAAAGAAAAATTTTCTAATAGATTTATGCTATTGGAGAGCAAATCTGCTTAATAGCGCCACTCCATACCCATTTAATACAAGACCTTATTTATTTTGATCAGTGAGGTTTTCCACCTTCTATATATAGCCAAACTTTAAATTTAATCTTCAACAAAAATTATAAGCTAAGCTTATACCCCAAATAGGAAACAACAGTACTGTGAGCTTTCAAATTAGAGGTGAAAGTCACCCAATTCACATTATTGCTAAGAAGGGATCAGTGGCATTTTTAGCTCTAACTGTCCCTTGTGAGAATTGGGCAATGCCCAAAACTGCTTCTGAAGTGCCAGAAAGAGACAGCTAGAGTTTCTGCAGCCAAGAATGAAAAACAGAGAGGAAAGAAACAGAGAAGAAAGGAAAAGAAAGGGGAAGAGAAAGAAATAAGAGAGAATCAAAAGTGCTGTGCTGCTGCTGCTGCTGCTAAGTCGCTTCAGTCGTGTCCGACTCTGTGCGACCCCACAGACAGAAGCCCACCAGGCTCCCCCGTCCCTGGGATTCTCCAGGCAAGAATACTGGAGTGGGTTGCCATTTCCTTCTGCAACGTATGAAAGTGAAAAGCGAAAGTGAAGTCGCTCAGTCGTGTCCGACTCTTAGCGACCCCATGGACTGGAGCCCACCAGGCTCCTCCGTCCATGGGATTTTCCAGGCAAAAGTACTGGGGTGGGGTGCCGCTGTGCAACATATCAAACTATCAAATGCTGCCATATAATGGAAAAGTAACACTTTTTCTTTCTACCTAATTCATTTTCTATTCTATGCATTAAAATAAATGAAAATTACAGAGTACTTACGCACTAGAAATACAGCTTTTTGTTCCCGAGCTATAACCATAAGATCATTGGTTGGAGATAATGATAAAATACAATCTTGAAGCCAGCAAGTTTTTTGTTTGCAAGTATTTCCTTCTTCTTCCTGTGAGTAAAACTACAATTACTTCCATGGAAAAATATCAAGAACAGTTCAACTCACCGCGTCCAACTTGTGAAGCAAGGGAAAAGAAACCTTCCCAGTTCTTTTATAGTCTCAGTAATATTTGTTATCAAAACATGTCAAAGATGACCAATAAAAAAAATACTCACCATAAACAGATCTCAGTTTTGAAAATTCATGTAAAAATGTTAAATAAAACAGACAGCAAGACATTAAAAGAATCTCACACAGGGATCATTCCAGGAATGATTCAGTTAGGAAATCTGGTAACTAATCCTACTTGAGACAGACAGCTAGGGCATCTGCAGCTAGACAGCAAAGAAAATATTACCTGACACTTATGGCCTGTAAAGTATGATAATTATGACATTTCTTTTTATGTAGTCTGAAAGGTGTTTTCTTTTTTTCAACCAAATACATACTTCTATATAGGTAAATTCCTATGGTTAGAAATTCACAGATCCAAAAAGGTCTTTGCAAAGTCTGACAATTCCTGTATTCCAGCCACCCTGCTGTTCACTCTGGAGACAGCAGTGCGACTGTATCTCATGTGTATTTCCAGAGACACCATGCACATAGGCAAATATGATTAACTACACCTTTCCCCTTTCCTGACACAAATGGTAGCATGCTACATACATACTTCTATATTTTATTTTTTTTCTATTAACATATACCTTAGATTTCACTCTACCTAAAGTTCCTTAATTTCTTGATGGCTGTAGAGCATTCCATTGTAGAAACACCCCAGCCCCCACTGATTGACATTTGTGTTGTTCACACTCTTTTGCTGCTACAAACAATGCTACAATGAATAATGTTGTAATTTATCAGTTTATGTGGGAGGATGCCAGTAGGATAAGTTCCTAGTCAAAGGGAATGTGTGTTAGTAAATTTGCTGCTGCTGCTGCTGCTAAGTCGCTTCAGTCGTGCCCAACTCTGTGCGATCCCATAGACGGCAGCCCACCAGGCTCCCCCGTCCCTGGGGTTCTCCAGGCAAGAACACTGGAGTGGGTTGCCATTTCCTTCTCCAATGCATGAAAGTGAAAAGTGAAAGTGAAGTCGCTCAGCCGTGTCCGACTCTAGCAACCCCATGGACCGCAGCCCACCAGGCTCCTCCGTCCATGGGATTTTCCAGGCAAGAGTACTGGAGTGGGGTGCCATTGCTAGCTATGCCCAGACTGTGATCTGCAGAAGTTGTGTTAACTTATAATCTGACCCAGCAAGTTTTGAAAGTGCTTGCTTCCTCAGGGACTCTTCAAAAGTGCTTTAACTCTGACCTTCGTCCAAAAAAAAAAAAAAAAAAAAATAGTATCTTAGTCTACAGCATTGTTCTTATGAGTGAGAATGGGTATTTTTTCATATGCTTAAGGGACTTTTCTATGAACAGTATGTTCCTTTTCTTTGCAGACCCTCTGTTGGGTTGCTGATCTTTCTCTAATTGATTTGTATATACTTTTTTTTTACATAAAGCATTTATTTTTCCTGATAACATTGTATTGCTTATTGGAGATTTATTTTGTTTTATTCAAAACACAGAAAATAGAAGGGGAAAATCACCCATAATTGGGACACCACTGAATTTTCATACTATCATCTTAATGACTATAGAAGGTTCTTTTCCTTAGAAACTGCTTAACTATTCTGCTATTTGGGGGCATGTTTTGACATTATTAAAAAAATCCTACAACAAAACCACTACATCCCTTTCCCTTCTTTCATTTTCTACTTAGCATTTTTACAAAGAAAATTGGCCCTTTGAACAAAAGTTTTCCCCAGTTCATGTCATAGCTTAGTTTTCTTCATGCAGACTTTTTAAATTTTATGTATTAAAATTGCTGATGTATTTATATTTACTCTCTTATAGCTCCTAGATTTTATGTCATTTGATCTTCCACCTTACTCAACCCTACCTGACAGCTTTTGCATTGAATTAACCAAGATGTGAGGGAAGAGAGGGGGAAGAGATGCAGGTTGCTGTCATTAAAAGATATATATATATATATATGGTTTTTAAAGCTTTTAGGGCTTCCCTGGTAGCTCAGATGGTAAAGAATCCCCCTGCAATGTGGAAGACCTCAGTTCGATCCCTGGGTTGGGAAGATCTCCTGGAGAAGGGAATGGCAACCCACTCCAGTATTCTTGCCCGGAGAATTCTGTGGAGAGAGGAGCCTTGTGGGCTATAGTCCATGGGGTCACAAAAAGTCAGACATGACTGCGTGACTAACACAAACAATAAGAGTATATTGCTAGTACAATGAAATTTAAAGGATTTTAAAAACAGAAAATCATCCTAATCAGAAATATTATGGCAGTATTTCTAGCAAAGATAAGTATTTCTTGCTGTGATACTATCAAAGAAATGTTTAAAACAGAAATAAAATATGGATTATCAGACATCCTTAGGAAAATCTCCAAGTAAGTCTGAAACCTCTGGAATAGCCATCGAATTACTATTCCTTCTCAATGGAACACTGAGGAATCAACCATATTCCTCTTTCTTCTGCAAGGTACACTAAAGAGGTTGCACTCACTCCCAAAAGATAGGGAAAATAATCATACTGGAAAGATCCCTTATTTTAGTAAAGCTACAATTTTTAGGACTTTTGTTATCCAGTCTGTTGTTTTTAATGTGTATTTTTCTACATAAAAGCCAGGGAGAAAATTATTCCCTAAAAAGTGAAAGTTATAAGGTCAAAGTGAGTTGTAATTCACTTCTCCCTTGACCCACAATCTCCACCCAAGTGCACAGTCTCTGCTTGGCCGGCACTCACCCAGGACTCCTCACAGCGCCTTGGCCTCTGAGGGCATCACCACCCTATGGTTTCCCGCCACTTCAATGAGACCCAACTGCACTAACTCTGAGGAAAACATCCTGCCTTCAGGAAGAAGAATCAAAGCAGGGAGAGTCATACAGGGTTATTATTTAAGTGTTCTGTTTGATAAGAAATTAAGAGTACCTAAACTCTTTGACTGCTCTATAAAATTTCCATCTCATTGTAGAGAAAAGAAATCCAAACCATGTTCCAGAAAAGGGATAATACAGCTCTACTTTTGGCAAGCTCTATAAAAAAATTTTTTTTTTAAATAATATAACAGTGTGTATGCCCAGCAGTGGGATTGCTGGATCATAAGGCAGTTCTATTCCCAGTTTTTTGAAGAATCTCCATACTGTTCTCCATAGTGGCTGTACTAGTTTGCATTCCCACCAACAGTGTAAGAGGGTTCCCTTCTCTCCGCACCCTCTCCAGCATTTATTGCTTGTGGACTTTTGGATCGCAGCCATTCTGACTGGCGTGAAATGGTACCTCATATACACAATGGAGTATTAGCCATTAAAAAGAATACATTTGAATCAGTTCTAAGAAGGTGGATGGAACTGGAGCCTATTATACAGAGTGAAGTAAGCCAGAAAGAAAAACACAAATACAGTATACTAACGCATATATATGGAATTTAGAAAGATGGTAAAAATAACCCTATTTACGAGACAGCAGCCTTGACGTACTCCTTTTCCTATTTGGAACCAGTCTGTTGTTCCATGACCAGTTCTAACTGTTGCTTCCTGACCTGCATACAGATTTCTTAAGAGGCAGATCAGGTGGTCTGGTATTCCCATCTCTTTCAGAATTTTCCATAGTTTATTGTGATCCACACAGTCAAAGGCTTTGGCATAGTCAATAAAGCAGAAATAGATGTTTTTCTGGAATTTCTTTAGAAGGAATGATGCTAAAGCTGAAACTCCAGTATTTTGGCCATCTCATGCGAAGAGTTGACTCATTGGAGAAGACTCTGATGCTGGGAGGGATTGAGGGCAGGAGGAGAAGGGGACGACAGAGGATGAGATGGCTGGATGGCATCACTGACTCGATGGATGCGAGTCTGGGTGACCTCCGGGAGCTGGTGATGGACAGGGAGGCCTGGCGTGCTGCGGTTCATGGGGTCGCAAAGAGTCGGACACGACTGAGCGACTGATCTGATCTGACGAGACAGCAAAAGAGACACTGATGTATAGAACAGACTTTTGGACTCTGGGACTGGGAGAAGGTGGCATGATTGGGGAGAATAGCATTGAAATATGTATAATATCATATCTGAAACGAGTCGTCAGTCCAGGTACGATGCCCGATAACAGATGCCTGGGGCTGGAGCACTGGGACAACCTGGAGGGATGGTGTGGGGAGGGGGGAGGGAGGAGGGTTCAGGATGGGGAACACGTGTATACTGGTGGAGGATCCATCTTGATGTATGGTAAAAGCAATACAATATTGTAAAGTTAAGCAAAATTAAATAAATAAATAAATAATATAACATCTATACAAATGAGTTCCTTCCTTTTATCATACTTTCAAAATTTTGTTCAAACAGTAAACTCCAAAAAGTCTGTAAAAGTTACTTTTCGACAAAGAGTATTATTCCTCTGTTTTTATCCTGTTTTCAAAATAAGGTCACTAGTAAGGATGAGAGCTGTGTTTACATTTGCCCAAAAGACAAAGAGTTTAAGAAATTCAAAGATGGAAGGCATTTAAAGACTAAGTGGCCCATACCTCATTCTACAATAAAGATAGTAGAGTCTTGGGATGGTTAAAAATATGTACTCCCTGCCACACAATCAGTGTCTGAGGCCAGAGGAGAACCACTCTCATCTTGGTGGGTGACTGCAACAGATCTTTAAGAAGCCTTAGGATTTGACTCCCGGAAAAGGCAATGGGAACCCACTCCAGTACTCTTGCCTGGAAAATCCCATGGACGGAGGAGCCTGGTGGGCTGCAGTCCATGGGGTCGCTAACAGTCGGACACGACTGAGCGCCTTCACTTTACTTTTCACTTTCATGCTTTGGAGAAGGAAATGGCACCCCACTCCAGTGTTCTTGCCTGGAGAATCCCAGGGACGGGGAGCCTGGCGGGCTGCTGTCTATGGGGTTGCACAGAGTCAGACACGACTGAAGCGACTTAGCAGCAGCAGCAGGATTTGACTCCAGTCTCAGTCAATGAAAAATGCTTTCTCTAAAAGAACTGCCCTATTCCTTATAGCTATATAGCAGACTGGGCTTCCCTGGTGGCTAAGAGGTAAAGAATGCACCTGTCAATGCAGGAGACTCAGGTTTGACTCCTGGGTCGGGAAGATCCCTCGGAGAAGAATGGCAACCTGCTCCAGAATTCTAGCCTGGGAAATCCCAGGAACAGAGGAGACTGGCTGACTACAGTCCACGGGTTCACAAACAATCTAGACACTACTTAGCAAAGACACAACAACAATATACCAGGCTACTCTTCCTGTGGTTCTGCAAGCTGATTTAGAGCTGTGAGGAACCATATTTGAACATGGGAGTCAGCACATTCTTGAGGCACTGCTCTGAGTTCTTCCTTTAGAAAGATTCTTTCCTCTTTTCTATCTGTCCATCTCACATGCCAGTTCCTATTGCAATCCCATTCTCCTCTGACTTTACCATCCTTCGAATTGATTGCCATGAAAAGTCTTACTATTCTCTGATGTTTCTTCTGTGATTGCATTTCTCCAATCCTAGACTAGACATCTTTGATACTTTCTATGACTCCTCTACTCAGCTCACTGCACAACTGCAAACATGAGTGAATAACAGCTTTCCAATTCCTCCTTATTTATATTCACAAAGATACCTGAATAATCTAGTATTTATTCTTACACATAAAACTATATTACAGTGAGCAACTGATTCAAGGCTAGCATGCTAAGGAATGTATCCATAAGGAATAATAGTATCTTTAGTAATATTTTTCCTTAAGTAATTTTATGATTTAACATTTTAAGATTATGGCTGATGTATCCATGTAGGTACAATATCCATGTAGGTACAAGTAAACACACAAAGAACTACTCTCTCTATTGGGTCTAGAATTCAGTGTCAAATTATGATCAAGCTTTGTCTGCCACCATGTCCAGCAAGTGGACTATAAGGCATTTCAGGACAAACATGAGTTCTGCCCTGTAAGAATTAACCAAGATGAAAGCACAAGACGTAGGTATCACTGAGAAGCAAATTCAGAGAAACTACTCCACAATGACTGGTTACATTCCCACCCTTGCTGAGCCATCTCATTCATGTACATTTTTACTAATATGAAACCACATGGATCAACATTCCAATTTCATCTATTGATGATGAGGGCTGGTGGGGGAGGGGTGAGAAAATGGCGAAAACCAATGCCTTCCATCACTCTTCACTCTCCAACTCTCCATCTTTCCTGTGACTGTGGGACTGAAAGCAGATCCTCCTAGTCTATCATGGCAAAGCTGAATGAGTACAAGTGGGAGTTCCATATACCAAAATTAAGGTATACAACACTCACATGACTATATTATTCAGGCAGAGGTCAGAGATACTGTGGGTTCAGCTACAGACCTCCACAATAAAGCAAACACCACAACAAAGTGAGTCACATGAATTTTTTGATTTCCCAGCGCATATAAAAGTTATGTTTATAATATCCTGTGGTCTATTAAACGCATAACAGCATTATGTCTAAAAAATGTACACTCTGTGATTTAAAAATATTTATTGATAAAAACTGCTAACCGTCGTCTTAGCCTTCAGCAAATGATAATCATTTTACCAGTAGAGGATCTGAAATATTTCAAGAATTAGAAAATTGTGACAAAGAAACAGGAAGGGAACAAATGTTGTTGGAAAGTGCCATCAATCACTTTCCAAACAATCACTTTGATGCAAGGTTACCACAAACCTTCAATTTGTTAAAAAAGAAAAACAAACCACTATATCTGCAAAGCCCAATGAAATAAGGTATGCTATTCCTTGTTATGGTTACGTCACCTCCAACTCTTTTGCAGCTTCACAGACTATAGCCTTCCAGGCTCTTCTGTCATGGGACATCCCAGGCAAGAATACTGGAATACATTGCCATTTCCTTCCCTAGGGCTTATACTATATTAGGTTACATTATATTAAGATATCATATCATCATTAGGATTTGATATGTTATAAAATTCTAGATTTAAAGCTTTAGTCTTGCTGCTTGGGAATGATGCTAGCTTGTCACTAAATCCAATGGTGTGTGCTCTTAACACAAGCTCGATAGCTCTTTTGATCCACAGCCACACTGGGGCGGGGTAGGAGCAACCACAAGTTCCTGGTCACATTTAATTTTGAAGATACAATATTCAATGTATCAGATTCGATAAAATAAAAAGCCTTTTAAGGACACAACTAAAAACAAGTATTATCTTTAAAATTATAAACAGAGCTAAAATGTGTTATTTCTTCACAGGCTTAGCTATTTTGCCCCATACAGTGTGAATTTTTATCAGAAAATGATAAAGCAAATGGAAGAATTGAAAACAATTGGGAGTGGAGGTGGGCGAAGTACTCCTATAAATCAAATGTCTTTCAATAAGTCCTCAAAAAAGAAAAAGAAATCCCTTGGTACATCTGAATCAACAATTAATACGCTGTATGCAAAGGCAAGCAAAGAACAAAAGGATGGGAAAGTAGACGTCCTACACTATTCACTGTCCTAGAATGCCTGCTACTTACACCCGAGCAACGTGGCAGGAACCAGGCCAGTCATGTGAAATCTCCTCGCACAATAAAGGAATCCTTTGGCGCCACCCTAAGCAGAAGACAGCGATTCCATCGAGAAGTGTTTGCCCCAGATGTGTGTTTGGGTTTGGCCACCTAACTCAACAGGAATGACAAGGGCTGACATCAGTGACCTGGATGATGTACACAGGAACATTTGCCAAACACCAAGTGCCAGACACTGTGTTCAATGCTTTACACATAAATCGTACTTAATTCTCACTGCTGCTCTCCAAGAGGCTTCCATTACTCCTCTCCTTCCCTACATCACACAGAGGGAGCGGGGTTTGGACGCAGGCATTTGAACGCAGGCCCTGGGGTGCAACAGCCTGGACAAGCCCCTGTGCTGTTTCCATGCTGCACTGCCCTGAGAAGCTGCACCCTAGAAGCAAAACTGTCACAGCCCCTTCAACTCCGCTCTGCTCTGCGTTCAGAAAAAGGGGGTGATAAGGAGCTCTAGTCTGCTTCTAACTGAAAGATGAGCGCCCTTGATGATTAAAAAAGTAAAGGAGGAAAGTGGGCTGTCAAGGTCTCATAAGAATGTGCCAACACACATTTGCTGGCTGGTAAGATGCAAGCTCATCACTATTTTGTACCATAAGGGCATCTGCTACCAATTAAGATTTTTCTGAAAACCTCCCACACAAATATAGGGCCCATGGCTATGAACAATGCTCTCTTGAAGATAATGATTCTAAAATAATGTGATCATGTGATAAAGTACTTAATTTCCCTAGTGAGGCATGATATTTAAAAAAACAAAAACAGCACCATCAAGGACTACCTTGGCTTTCCACAAAAATCAGCATGCACTCAGATACTAAAGTTAACATTAAATTCATCCATTAGCTATAAAACACAGCTCCTGCTTAGGGGTGAGAAAAAAGAATGTATAATTTTCTTTTAGCATATCCTAAACTTCAAAGTTTTTTCTTTGCCTTGAGATTAGTAATATATTTTCTTAATCTGCACAAATATGGAAGCCATCAATGTGGATTATGAAAAGGAATCCATTCTAAACACTAGGGCTGTAACAAATACATATTTTAAAATTTTATTTCTTTTGCTGTTAATTGCACAAATTCATCAAACGATTAGTCTTTCACAAGGCAGCAGATGGAAAATGTAGTAATTTAACCAACCTTTCATTATAGCTGGCCACCACAGGGGCTGGTAAACATCACTCTTAAGAGTGGCAAATGTTTTGTGGTGCATCAACCACTGTGATGACTAGACAGCCCCTGCAGTAGCCCAGAGTAATTTTTCAAAGCTTTCAACTTTAGTTAGTAAGTCCATCATTTGCACTTTTCACTGTCACTGTCATTGTGCTGTCACAGACACGTACACGTAACAGTGGTGCCAGCAGAATCCAGTACAAATAAGGGACTGTCAGCATAGTCAGCGTAAACTCTCAGTATTTCACTTCCTAATTCATGGGAATAAACTAGTCAGCTACACTTTCTGACTGATGCTGCAGCTGAAGCTCCAATATTTTGCCCACCTGATGATGCTGCAGCTGAAGCTCCAATATTTTGGCCACCTGATGTGAAGAGCTGACTCATTTGAAAATTCCCTGATGTTGGGAAAGATTGAAGGTAGGAGGAGAAGGGGACAACAGAGGATGAGATGGCTGGATGGCATCACCGACTCAGTGGACATGAGTCTAGGTAAACTCCCAGAGTTGGTGATGGACAGGGAGGCCTGATGTGCTGCGGTTCATAGGGTCGCAAAGAGTCGGACACGACTGAGTGACTGAACTGAACTGAACTACACTTTCTAAACCAAGAGATGTACGTGCTTGGCAATTTTGAAACACAAAGAAGTAAATAACAATGCTATATAAGTTGTCTTTTTTTTCTAGTTTCCTATTAGCATAGGTACTACCCAATGCTTCTCAAACTTTTTTTTTTTAGGTTGTAGGACTTTCTTATTCCCAAACAAAATTTTATACAGTATTTTAATATATGAAATAGATAAGAGGAAGCATTTCTGCAGAACCTTAGAGCTTTCTCTAACACAGCATGAAAAGTATTGGTCTTGGCCACTTTCCAGATCACAGACCAAAATTCTCAAATCAAACATCTTAAATTAAGGTCTTGTCAAAATTAAAATGAGGCAAGGCAAGAGCTATAAAAGTTGGTTACAAATTTCATTACAGATAACACAAAGGAAAAAAATTTACAAACACAGTCACAAAAACCTCTGACTTCAATCTTTCAGTTTTTAAAATTATTTTTCTTTCTAACCTTAGAGTAACTTAACGATAATTCAGTAACCCTTCCAGTTTTATTTCAACTGTCAATTACAGTAGGATTAATTCTGCTATTATTTTAAATTGAATATATATGATCCCATTTTTAGAGAATTATCTGTTTGCCCATTCATCCAACCACTCAGCCAAATATGCCCACAATTACAACTTCTTAAAGTTAGTAATGATGACTATTCTTAGATATCAGAAAGTTGACCATCTTATTCTCTATATTTTTTCCCTACCTGAATTTTCTATAAACTTCATTTTTACAAACAAATTCATTAATCACAAAAAATTCACTTTACAAATAATTACAACACCAAACATAAAAATCAAACTTCTTTATTTTTGAGACAACACTTAACACTAAAATCTATGTGCTTCCTGGGATATGCTGCTGCTGCTGCTAAGTCGCCTCAGTCGTGTCCGACTCTGTGCGACCTCATAGACGGCAGCCCACCAGGCTCCCCGTCCCTGGGATTCTCCAAGCAAGAACACTGGAGTGGGTTGCCATTTCCTTCTTCAATGCATGAAAGTGAAAAGTGAAAGTGAAGTCGCTTAGTCGTATCTGACTCCTAGCGACCCCATGGACTGCAGCCTACCAGGCCTCTCCACCCATGGGATTTTCCAGGCAAGAGTACTGGAGTGGGTTGCCACTGCCTTTTCCGTCCTGGGATATAAGAAAGTACTAAACAATTATTGCTCAAAATCTTTACTATCTAGTTGGACAAATAAGACTCAATAAACAAGAAATAATCAGCACCCAACATAAATAAGAACAGATCTGACAGTTAAACTATGCTATGGACCTTAAACCGCTATTAGTGTTTGTTCACACACACACACACACACACACACACACACACACACACACACACACACACAACAGTACTGCTGCTGCTAAGTCACTTCAGTCATGTCCGACTCTGTGCGACGCCATAGACGGCAGCCCACGAGGCTCCCCCGTCCCTAGGATTCTCCAGGCACACACACACACACACAAAAGTACATATTCCCCCAAAAATATCTGAGTGAAAAGATGACCAACGCAAAGATGACCAACCTCACTCATAAATTTAAAAATAAAATTAAAACACTGAAATGGCATTTCACATCATTCTGATTTTGCAAAGTATATAGTTTGATAATCTACTAGGGACCAATGATTTCAAAAAAGTACCACAGTAAGAAAACACATCCATCTCTCATAGTCTTGAGTTTCCCAGGATTGATAAAAATAGGCATACAGAGAAATACTTCACTTTTTACAAAATAAATAGCGTACAATGATGGAAAGCAACTAGCTCAGAGATGTTTTCATTTCTGTAACACAGAGAGTGAAGGAAGACAGTCTCACTATGTTTGGAATATATGCTGAGGCAGGCTTTTAGAAGCACCATTTGGCAATTTCTATTCAAATCTGAAATATACATGTATACCTTTTCGGGCTTCCCTGGTGGCTCAGTGGTAAAGAATCCGCCTGCCAATGCAGGAGACATGGGTTCCATCTCTGGGTCAGGAAGGTCAATTAGAGAAGGAAATGGCAACCCACTCCAGTATTCTTACCTGGGAAATCCCTTGGATGGAAACTGGCGAGCTACAGACCATGGGATCGCAAAAGAGTCAGACATGACTTAGTAATAACTAAAATAACAACAACATGTATACCTTTTAGGAATTTATCCTAAAAGAAAAATAAGAATGGCTAACATTTACTGAGGCACATACTGTGTATGTTCCAGGTACTACTTTAAGCACTTCTCATTTCATCCTCCTAGTAATCCTATAATTTTAATCCTATGACTAATAATCCTATTAGTCCCACTCTAGGAATGAGGTAACTGAACTGAGAGAAGTTACAGAACTTGTCCAAGGTTCTACAGTCACTGAGTGGCAAAGACAGGATAGAAATTCCGGCAGTCTGACTTTCATTCATCATACTGCACACACATGTAACCAAAGAGGCACAGTAGATGTAAAGATGATTACAGATGTAAAGATGATTTTCTGCCTGCGACAGAAAAGAGAACAAAAATAAAATGTCCCTCAATAGGGGTGTGCCTGAATCAATCACAATACATGTAGACAATGAAATAGTACTACTTTAAAAGAACTAGATGATTTAAATATGGAGACACAGAAAAATCTCCACATTATACTAAACGGAAAAGGCAAGACTTAGAACAGTATGTAAAAATGAAATCTATATGGACCTTGATATAAAGAGAACTAAATGTATCAATTTTACTCTCACTTTCCCCAGCACTCTCAACCCCACTAAAACTAGCAGGAAAAGAGTTTGCTTCAAGTATGGGCAAAAAGAACAAGAGGAGAAAAACCACTAAAATTTGAAAACTAGAAAGCAGATGGACAGGAGGTAACTGATTTTACAGTCCTTAGAAAACTAACTCCCACTAAAGTGATGCTGGGGAAAGCTGAGAAGCAACTCCAGTTGCACTGCAAAATTGCCAACAGGCTTAGGAATTGATGCCAGCTCCCTGTGGAAGGGAGGGCAAAGAGTGGCTAAAGTCAGAAGGCTTGGTTGAAAAAGTGCTTAGGCAGAGGCAGGTCCCTAGATCCCTGCCCCGGCTCCTCACACTCACTCACTGTCCCTCTCTCCCTGCCAGAAGACCAGAGGGCCATCACTATGCAAAACCAACTCCCACAATCTACCCTGCAGGAATGCCTGAGGAGTCCAGACTTGAACTAAAATGAACAACTGTCGAGAGCAAGGAAAAGTGGTGACTAAAATATGGAGACTAAATATGGAGACTAAAAATAGGTTGCTCTTAAATATTTAGGCGTTAATTTTGCCACTAAGATTGAGCCTGGACTGTTGGCTGGTCTGTGGCCTAAGACCCAGGAACAGCTTACACTGTTTGCTGGTGAACAGTTCTTTAGCTGCACTTTTCATACGAGCAAACCACTCCACCGGAATCTACCAAAACCAAACTCATGGCCATAAAGATAAAAAGGGTTTTTTTCCGTCCCCTTTTTAAAAATAATTAAATAACTTTACTTTTTATATTGAGGTATGGTTGATTTACAAGACCAAAAGCTTAAAGGCCCCCAAACAAGGCCAAGAAATTTTAGAGAACAAAAGGGGGTAAAGGTGGGAAGAAAGGCTGAGAGAGTTACACAAAAAACCATGGGCTTTCCACGATTTCGATTTCTGAACTTCAGCATGACTAACATTTTGGGTGGCCAATCCCGTTTTGCAGGATGCCCTGTGCACTGTAGGACACCTCACAGCATCCCTCCAGTTAGCACCTCCCCACAAGCTATGACAAGCAAAAGTGTCTCGAGACATTGCCAAATGTTCCCTCAGTGGCGAAATCACCCCCGTTGAGAAGCACTAGGCTAAACCCAGCTTTGTGTTAATGTGGAGAGGAAGGTCACTGGGAAACAAAAGTGTTTCTAATAGTCCAAAGTCCTGATAAGGCCCACCTTAGGAAAGAGACTCTGCGACCACACCTCTCACAGAAGAGCCTGGGGCGTGCCCGCAGCATCCTGTGGGTGCTCTCCTGCCTCTGGCAGAGCCCGTGCTTACGGCTCTTCTGTGGCAGATGGCACCAGAGTCCACTGGCACTAAAATAAGGCAAGATATTTTCCAGCATTACCCCAGATTATTGCCTGAGATGGTAAAGAATCTGCCTCCAATGTGGGAAGTCTGGGTTGGGAAGATTTCCTGAAGAAGGGAATGGCAGCCCACTCCAGTATTCTTGTCTGGAGAATCCCATGGACAGAGGAGCCTGGCGGGCTACAATCCATGGAGTCACAAAGAGTCAGGCAGGACTGAGTAACTAATACTTTCACTAATGCTCTAAGAATCTCTAATCAGGTCGTGCTGTCTCCTATCTCTCAGCCTATAAATGAACATTTTTCTGGGGCCTCTATCTGGCCAGCATGCTTATAGTCCTATTAATGTGTGAAATCAGTAGTGCCTCTGTAAAGTCCTAAAGTATCTTTTTGAATGGAAATTTCCCATGCTGCCTACCTTAACTAAGGACCTAAACCCAAGACTTTTTGTGTTCCTGTTCCAGAAACTGCTATCAAGCTAATTCTTGATTCTGTACTTCCAACACTTTGGTTTTAATGAAAGAAAGCTCATTCAATCTGCCTTCCTAGTTAAAATTAACCTGGCAAGTTTCTTTCCACTGCCTCGACTCTCTTTATAGCATGAGGCTGAGCAAAATAGCACTTTACTCCCAAAGCAAAAAATTATACCCCAACTAAAAAGCCCTTGCATGCATGCTATGCAGCTTCAGTCATATTTGACTCTGTGTGACCCCACAGACTGTAGCTTGCCAGGCTTCTCTGTCCATAGGATTTTCCAGGCAAGAATACTGAAGTGAGTTACCATTTCCTTCTCCAGGGGATCTTCTTGACCCAGGGCTCAAACTCGTGTCTCTTGTGTCTCCTGCACTGGTAGGCACGTTCTTTACCACTAGCACCACCTGGGAAGCTCAATTCCCATTACAGCGTGAGGCTCACAAAGTATCACCTCCTTCCCAAAGTAAAAAACTATACCCCAACTAAAAGCCCTTGTGCTGTGCTGTGCACAGTTGCTCAGTCGTGTCCAACTCTGCAACCCCATGGACTGTAACCTGCCAGGCTCCTCTGTCCATAGGGATTCTCCAGGCAAGAATACTGGAGTGGGTTGCCATCCTCCAGGGGACCTTCTCAACGGAGGGATCGAACCCAAGTCTCCCACACTGCAGGTGGATTCTTTACCATCTGAGCCACCAGGGAAGCCCATTACAACACTGTAAAAAATACAATTTACTCTCTGTCATACATCATTAAGTGATAGGTGTTATAGTACAATATCTTCTTTCCCCATTTCCCCTAGTCAGGTACTATCTGTCACAATGCCAGCTTAGGATTCAATTCAGGAGAGATCTCTGTTTTGCCTTTTCTTCCATCCTGAAAACCTATTCTGTTTGTCTTTCAATCCTTTAGTGTACTTACTCATAGGCAAGGAGGAGTTTCTTAACCTTATTCATTGCACTTCTAGACATAAAAATTACACCTGATATGGATCTGTTATTTGGGGCACTGTTAGGACTGATTTGTTTCCCACCCCCAAATTCACAAGCTCTAACCCCCAACGTGACTGTATCTGAAGATGGGCCTTTAATAGGGCAATTAGGGTGAAATAAAGTCTTAAGGGCACAGCCCCAACCTGTTGGATTGATATCCTTATAAGAGGAAGAAACACCAGAACCTACTCTTTGTCTTCACACACAGAGGAAAGGCCAGGTAAGGACGCAGCCACCTGCAAGCCAGGAAGAAGGGTCTCATCAGAAACCAAACCGGAAGGGCACCCTGCCTTTGGGATTCCAGCCTCTGGGACCGTGAGAAAATGAATTTCTGCTGTTTAAGCCACCCGGTCTGCGGTATTCTGTTATGGCAGCCGAAAAGACTAACACAGGCATGAAATATATACAGGAGAAGGACATTTGTCCTTTTCTATAATGGAAGTCATGCTTAAAGTTCCAAAGCCGGCCATACAGATGAATGCCTTCTTGAACATGGCTGGCTATTGATGATAATAGATACTAGATTATGCTTTCTTCACTGAGTCCTCATTCTACTTGACACCCCAGAAGCAAAATTAAAGAGGCTTTCTCTTTCCTTAGCAAAGCCTTATCCAGACGCCTGGTACTAAATCTCTCTGATTACAAAAGCTTTTTACTCCCTTCTGCCATAAAAATAAGAAACTGCTATCAAAGAGTTGACAGTGTCCTGGAGATAAAAAGCACTCTGACTTTTTATAGCTCTTTTGCTGGACTCAATAGCAGTGAGCTGGCCTTCAGGTCGGCAGTCAGTGGCAGAGGCTGCCACACTTAACTCTTAGGTACGCTTCTCCGTGGTTCACTGACACACCACTGCAGCCTCCTAAAGACCAGAACACGACTTGTCTCTTAATGTCAGACTAAACAAGAATGAAAGCCTACTTTCATTACTCTGCTAGTCACAGTAACTGCCAATGGCAACTGGTGGAGAAGCCTCTCATTGTTTTGATAGTGATCGCACCCTGACTTAAAGGCACTCCACTTCTTCCAATCCTGTTCTCTCTCATCTTTAAGGACCGGAAGAAGTGGTCTCTCTCATCTTTAAGGGCTTCCCTGATAGCTCAGTTGGTAAAGAATCTGCCTGCAATGCAGGAGATCTCAGTTTGATTCCTGGGTCGGGAACATCCCCTGGAGAAGGGATAGGCTACCCACACCAGTATTCTTGGGCTTCCCTTGTGGCTCAGCTGGTCAAGAATCCGCCTGCAATGTGAGACACCTGGGTTCAATCCCTGGGTTGGGAAGATCCCTTGGAGAAGGGAAAGGCTACCCACTCCAATTCTGGCCCGGAGAATTCCATGGACTGTGTAGTCCATGGGGTCACAAAGAATCAGACCATGACTGAGTGACTTTCACTTCACTCATCTTTAATGTGGACAAGAACTTTCAGGGACTCATGGAAGGCAGGGTTTGGGTTTGCTGTCTGTACATGACAAGAGAGGGTAGGAAGCTCCCTCTCCATTCCAACTAGGTGGTTACACCTATTACCCTGAGTACAGCGTGCCACTTCTGCATTTCACACATTTGACAAAATGCACTCTTGATTCTTGCTAGGCCCCTGGAGCTGGCTGTGCCTTTGGAGTTGTTAATCACCGTGGATGGTAGCAGAAGTAACAGAAGTCTCTTGCTTCAGCTGAGTAAAATTAGTAACAGTCCTGGTTATAAAATTTTTCTCAGCAGAACTTCATAATGATGCTACACAGAGAAAGTTCTGGATGCTGCTGCTGTGTCAGGCAGAAGTCACATCCTTTTCCCTGGCCACAGTGCCATGTTGTCTTATTTTGAAGACTGGATCCAAATTCAAAGAGGCTCTCTTAAACACTGCAGGATGACTTAAACATCTGAAAAACTGTCTCAGTGTTCTAGCCCACTTTTGTTGTCATCCAAATACCTTCTCCCTCACTATATATATGAGACTATGACAGGGCAAAGGGTTCAACAGGAATGACTGGTACCCTCAAACTGTTGTCAACAAGGCCTAACAATACTGCCTTACTTGCTGCATTTCAAGTCCACAGTGTGAGCAAATCCATCAAGACAAAGAGAAAAAGCTACCCTCGTTCCCAAGGGTCACTTGTGAATACTCAACTTTTATGTGAATCAAGCCATGCTCCACATGTGAGTAATTTTATGTGTTTTCAGGAGTAGAAGCATATTTCAGCTTTTAACTGAAACAGTTAAAATATGTCATCCCTAGATTTAGGATCGCCTTCCCAATAAAGAGAAGACAACATACTTACATGTCAGATTGAAAGCAAGTTGGTAACACTGACACAGTCTAACTAGGCTGTCATTGTCCACGTCACCAGGATCAGCTGGGAAGGTGCAACATCAAAATGAAGTACCGAACAACAAACAACCCATGACCTTTATGAGGATGGGAGGCAACCTATCACACAGAGCAGCCAAGGTGAGCTTCAAAAACCAGAAGTCAGCGTGGTTTCTGATCACACGTAGAATAAACTTCAAATTCACAAAGCCTTACACCAGGCCTGCCTGCTTCTCTGACCCCAGCCTGTAGTGATCCCATGGACTGCAGCCCACCAGGCTCCTCTGTCCATGGAATTCTCCAGGCAAGAATACTGGAGTGGGTTGCCACTTCCTTGTCCAGGGGATCTTCCTGGCCCAGGGATCGAACCCAGGTCTCCCACACTGCAGGTGGATTCTTTACTGTCTGAGCCACCAGGGAAGTCCCATTTTCTCCTATGTTGGCTTATACACCATGAGAAACTGTGAGCTTAAGGAAGGCAAAACCAAAAAGCAGGTCTATGACACACAATCAGTGAACCCACTCTCGAAACTAGTCAGTCTTATTAGCAAATGCAGAGACAGTATACCTGAGTCTCCCTGTTAACACAGGACTAGAGCAGACAGGGACAAGGCGGTGGTTGCTGACGTGATGGGATAACTAAGTTCCTTTAGCTGCACTGCATCCTATGCAGTACATCCCAATCCTCCTTGAGGTCCTCTGAAATGGTCCCATGTTCTGCATCTCCCCTTGGAGCTTTGCTACAACTCTATATGACATTAACATGCTCTGCTGCTCACAACACAATCCTCTCTCATTTCTCCTCCACATCCATTCTTTTTGTCTTTCCCAACACAGTAAGTGATACACCATGCATTCAGTAGCTCAAGCCAAATATTTGGAAGGATTTTCAAAGACCTTTTATTATGGATAGTTTCGAAGATTGACAAAAATAAAGAGAATGGTACCTATTACTCAGCTTTAGGGAGCAGCAACATCTTGTAATTTATCTACTATACACCATGCCCCAGATCAAAGAAATTAGTTCTAGGTTCTTCCTTGCCCGCTCATATCTCACAGCCAATTCGTAAGAATGTCTTAGCATTATCTCTCAAACTCATCCTGAATCTACCAATTTCTCATTTTCTCCATCTTAATGCAAGTCACCATCATTTCTCAACTAAACTCCTCTAACAGCCTAATTGGTCTCCCTTGCTTCCACTTTTGCTCCCTACTTAGATCTAATCTAAACAGCAGCAAGATGAACAATAAGGAATCAGATCAGTGTGGTTTCCTATTGCATTTAGAATAAACTTCAAATTCATGAAGTCTTTAATCAGGCTGGTTTGCTTCTCTAATTCCCTCTTGTAGCCACCTCAGTCCTGCCCAGCCCCACTGGCCTTCTCTACCTTCCTTCTAATACCAAGCCCATCCAGCTGCAGGGCCTCTGCATGAGCTGTTGCCCTGGCCTGCGATGCTCTTCACCAGACCTATACCTTGCTGATTCCCCGCCATCTTTCAAACCTCAGCTTAAAGTCACATCCTCCTAAACACCTTCCCAGGCCATCCAATCTACAGTTGTTACATCACCATTTGCATTCTCTACTACCACCATTTGATATTTTTCATGTATCTTAAAAAAATTTTTTTTTCCCTTTCTCCCCAGCTGGGCACAGGGATGACAAGACCTATCCAATATACAGGTTCATTTCTCTTTCTTTAACGAAACAAAACAAAACCCTGATTTTGTTCAGCTATCAACTTCCCCTGTGCAGCCATGGGCCTGAAGAAAAGCTGACCCTCTATCCTCCAACTTCAGGAAGTAATATGATTGACTGATGAAAATTTCATATACCTTGCTAGTGGCTAGTTCAGAAATGAGCCAAGGAGATAAAAGGCAAAGAAGAAAGCTATGAAAAGCCCCAGCCTTTTTCTCTCTCTGGTCAGGAATGAAAAAACAAGTTGCCCCACCACACCTGTGAGAGGAACAAGCTTTAGGATGAAGTCAACATGGTGTATGCAGAATAGAACATGAGTCTTTGATGACATAGTTGAATTGCCTCGTCAACCCATCTGGGAATACACAGCATCTCTGACTTCCTTTTATGTGAGCTAATGAGTGTCCCTCTTATTTAAGCCAGT
This sequence comes from Tragelaphus eurycerus, assembly GCA_935064755.1. Classification (NCBI taxonomy): domain Eukaryota; kingdom Metazoa; phylum Chordata; class Mammalia; order Artiodactyla; family Bovidae; genus Tragelaphus; species Tragelaphus eurycerus. The sequence continues at coordinate 17,691,458 of CAKXYN010000003.1, forward strand.
ATAGGTTAGATTTTCTTTTATCTATTGGTAAAAATACACTACACACACAGGTACTCTGTTTACTTGCTCAATGCTATACTCCCAGCACCTAGAATATGGTGGGCACTTAACAAATCTATGTTGAATGAATAAATTCAAGAGTCTGAAAGAATAACCAATGAAGGAGAAAGAATCCTAAAACAATTATTCTTCATTGAGCCCACTAACTGAGCTATAAAAAGTCATTAAATCCTTAAGAACAGGCATCTACTTAAGTACTTTTGAGTAAGCAAAAAATGTTCTTGATAACAATTTTAAAATGTTGACCTACCACTGAAATATGTCACCATCATTACAAAAGGAAAATGCCACTATCAAAAAGCATGCATATTTTTGCAGACTTACAGGTTCTTGGGGTTCTGATTCTTCCCATGCTCCCCAACCATCATCTTCCCAGTTTGATTTACCTGTTTTGAAAAAGATGAAAAGCGCTTACTACATAAAATATAGAGCTTAAGTTATCTTAAAAACATTTCCTCTAAACATAATAGAACCAACCTCATATTAAGGAAGAAAATAACGGTAAACTATACTAGGTCAGGATTTTGCTATATGTAATAATATTCAGGAAACATTTGACCTGAATTTTCACATCTATGTAATAGTAAAAGTGTGTGTTAGTTGGATTTTAAGATATTGGACATCAAGTTTACCCACATTTAAATCAAACTGCAAAGGTGACTTTTTAAAAAATCTTAAAATAACAAATATCTGTTACTTAATATATTAGACAAGTTAAATGTACACAGTGGCCAAAAACACACCTAAAATTTCACATAGATATCTTTAAAAGTGTTTTAATAAGATAATGTATCAAAGATTAAGAAAACAATTTTGAAACCAGATTGGTCTACTATTTTCCACCTTTTCCTGACACTCTGGGATTTCTTATATATGATAACACTGTTTTGGATTAAAATAAGATGTCCAACCACCACTGCAAAGGGGAATTAAAAATCCCAAACTGGGGGCTTCCCTGGTAGTCACTGCTTAAGAACTATCTTCCAATGTGTGAGATGAGGGTTTGATCCCTGGTCAAGGAACTAAGATCCCACATGCTACAGGGTAACTAAGCCCACGCACAACAAGTAGAGAAGGCCCACGTGCCGCAACAAAGACCCAGCACAGTCAAATTTTTTTAAAAATGAAGAAAAAAAAACAAAACAAAACCAAAAACCTCAAATTAATGAGTACATTTTTATATAATTATCTTTGAATTTATTTTATACCATATCAGAAGAGAATGAATAAAACTATCATTTTTAAAGGAACTATTAATATTCTGAACCAAACACCAGATACTCTATATGTATTACTTCAAATTAAAAAACAAATAAAAGTTTCCCTAAGTGTGAAAAGAGCAGATAGTTGTCTAATTATAAGTTTAGCCCCAGAATCAGATTACCTAGGTTCATCCTGGATCCAGCCCTTATCAGCTCTGTGACCCAGAACAGCTACCCCGTATTCATAAGCTTTAGCTCTCTTACCATAACATCATGGAAAATGACAGTACCTACAGTTAGTGGGACTGCCATCAGCATGCTAAGTCCCCAGTGCCTGATACATAATAAGTTCTTTTTTTAATATAAATTTATTTTAATTGGAGGCTAATTACTTTACAATATTGTATTGGTTTTGCCATACATCGACATGAATCTGCCACGGGTGTACACATGTTCCCCAACCTGAACCCCCCTCCCACCTCCCCTCCCCATCCCATCCCTCTGGGTCATCCCAGTGTACCAGCCCCGAGCATCCTGTATCATGCATTGAACCTGGACTGGCAATTCATTTCACATATGATATTAGACATGTTTCAATGTCATTCTCCCAACACAGTAAGTTCTTAATGCCAGTCATCAGGATTTAGCTATTAAAATACTACAAAATATAAATAAAATATTGTATTTACAACAATATTTTATTTATATTTTGTAGTATTTTAAAATATTGTATTTAAACCAATCAGCCTCAAAATTCTGGGGGAAGAGGCAACCTAATAGATGGGACCGAACATGTTATCTGCTGACAGGAGGATGGAAGCAAAAAGAATTTCCACTTATCTACAAGGTTCCAAAAGCTGCTAAAATCAACTATATATTAGATGATAAAAAAAAGTTAGTCTGGTACTTGAAATCATTGCTCAATTAGCTCTGTGGCAATATCCCCTACTTAAATACCAAATAGCTACTTTATAATGTGCCAAGCACACTGCTGCTGCTGCTGCTGCTGCTGCTAAGTCGCTTCAGTCGTGTCCGACTCTGTGCGACCCCATAGACGGCAGCCCAACAGGCTCCCCCCGTCCCTGGGATTCTCCAGGCAAGAACACTGGAGTGGGTTGCCATTTCCTTCTACAATGCATGAAAGTGAAAAGTGAAAGTGAAGTTGCTCAGTCATGTCCAACTCTATCGACTCCATGGACTGCAGCCTAGCAGGCTCCTCCATCCATGGGATTTTCCAGGCAAGAGTACTAGAGTGGGGTGCCATCGCCTTCTCCGAAGCACACTGCTAGGTATATATTAAGTCCTATGCTATGCTATGCTATGCTAAGTCACTTCAGTCATGTCCGACTCTGTGTGACCCCATAGACGGCAGCCCACCAGGCTTCCCCGTCCCTGGGACTCTCCAGGCAAGAACACTGGAGTGGGTTGCCATTGCCTTCTCCAATGTATGAAAATGAAAAGTCAAAGTGAAGTCGCTCAGTCGTGTCCGACTCTTAGCGACCCCATGGACTGCAGCCTACCAGGCTCCTCCGTACATAGTACTAATCATTTATTTAACACTGTACAACTAATAGAAGATTTCCATACACACATCAATTGAACAATTTAACAAATGTTCTGTTAAATATCCTGTGCCAAATCCTGTAGAAACAGAGAAAAATACAAACATATGAATTCCTTTTCTTTTTAAAGAACCTGTGATTTAGTGCAGGAGAGAGACAAACAAGTAATTGTCATGGTGATGGCTGTAACTACTACTATGGAAACTCAGATGAGGCTGTAAAAGAGACAAAAAACTACAGGGAGGAGTCATCTTAAATGAAATCTTATAAAAAGTGGCTACAGGGACTTCGCTGGTGATCCAGTGGTTAGGACTTCACTTTCTAAGGCAGGGCTTCGGGTATGACTCCTGTTTAAGGACCTAAGATGACAACGTGCTTCGGGGCCAAAAATTGTAACCAATTCAATAAAGACTTTAAAAATGGTTCAAAGATTTTTTTTTTAAAGTGGCTAGAAACTTTTCAAAGGCAAAGAAAAAAAAAAAAAAAAGCCATTCAGACAGAGGTTATCACATAACAACAACTAACATGTATTCAGCATTTCTATATGCTTAAATGCTTTATTGACATTAATTCACATAAGCACGACAAGGATCCCCTATCTCCCTCTTTTTACAGAGAAAAGCAGATTGCCTAGTTTATGTCACTTGCCTAAGATCCAGAGGATTAAATGGAGGGGCATGGTTTGAATTCAGTTCTGAGTTCCAGAGCCCACGCTGCCTAGTATTCTCCCATACTTACTCCTATGGCCTATGAATAAGAGTAAGATTAGGAAACAGTAGGGTGTACAAGTAAGACCAAAAGCAAGACTTCATTACATTAACATGGAAATATTCCTGTGATATTGAACCTTGGAAATTTCTTTTTTGTAACTTGGAAAACTACAGTTGCTCTTTGGCAATCTAAATTTGTTAGGCAATCCCTTTAGTCTGCTAATTTTTCTACTGCATAGAAAGCAACTGTCTTCTTATGGGCTGATGGTAACTAGGCCATCCGACTGATAATGACTTTTGTACGAGAAAGCAAAATGTGTAGTAAAGCTTATTGCTCTAAGGTCCACAATTCAATGTTAAAACTGCTATAAAAATATTTATCAAATTACCACACTCTCTGGAAAACCGTGCAGAATTTAAAGTACTTCATGAAGGCCAGCTAATCATGTATCCATTCATGCATTCAACAAACACAACACAGCATCTCTTCTGTGTTGGGCCCTGTGCCAAGTGCTGGACATAAAAAAGCAAAATAAGCCTTCAAAGAGCTTAGTCTGTGCACATAACCTCCGTTGAATGCTGTTCAAAAAAAAACTATAAAAAATGTGTTACTGCTCCTCCATACTGGTAAAAAAGTACCCAGCTCCATTCACAAATGACTCAATCAATCAGGAGAAGACAGCAGAAATTTTGATTATCAGCCCCTGCAGAGACCCAGTTCTCTCCATAAAGCACAATTCAAAACATTCCAGGAAGAAAAAAACCTCTGAGAAATACCTTCTTTTTACAAAACAGTGGTGCTCATGATGGTTTACCCATGTCTCAATGTCTCTGACTGGGGAATTTCTATTAACTGGAGGCAAAAAAAAATTAATCAGGCACCTCTCACTGTCACAGGAATACATTTCCCCAAGGGGTCATGTACAGAGGTTAAAGGACGGTGAAGGTGAAAAACAGAACTGTTACTTGGAGAGGTTAAAGATGTTTTTGATGGTTGGTTTAGAATTCTCAGTATTATTTATAATACTGTAAGAAAATGCACTCCAAATTTTAGTCAACTTAAAAATGAGAAACATAAAAGAAAAAACAATCAAAGATGGAAATATCAGTAAATAAGGTACTGCTGCTGCTACTGCTAAGTCGCTGTAGTCGTGTCCGACTCTGTGCGACCCCATAGACGGCAACCCACCAGGCTCCTCCGTCCCTGGGATTCTCCAGGCAAGAACACTGGAGTGGGTTGCCATTTCCTTCTCCAATGCATGAAAGTGAAAAGTGAAAGCGAAGTCGCCCAGTCGTGTCCGACTCTTAGCGACCCCATGGACTGGAGCCCACCAGGCTCCTCCGTCCATGGGACTTTCCAGGCAAGAGTATCAGGGTGGGGTGCCATTGCCTGCCCCGAAATAAGGTGCTACCTTCTGGCTATTGTTACTCAGTGTCAGTGATGTAAAGTTTGTAGCCTCCTGACTTACATTAAAATTCACCTGATACTGTTTTGCAGGCTGCTATTTGACAGCTACTGTTGAAGTGTCAGAATCTTAGCACCTTACCAAGGTTATTTCTTATGTCCTCAAATATTAAAGCAGGTCAAGCACAATCTTCAAAAAAAAAAGTTTATATTGAAAAAATAGCTGCTGAATGTCTAATAAAGATGCCATTCATATACAAAATTTTATTCAGGAGGTCTTTCCTTCTGGTAACTTTTCTATGAGGGATGCTCTTCTTCAATCCATGTCATTATCAGTGTATTTTAATTGATTATTGATCAAAGTTGTGAATAACAAGAGCAATGTGTTTAACATCTGAGAACTGGGCCATTTAATGTCAATAAAGAACATTTAGTACAAAACTTGGAGAAGGCAATGGCACCCCACTCCAATACTCTTGCCTGAAAAATCCCATGGACGGAGGAGCCTGGTGGGCTGCAGTTCATGGGGTTGCTAAGAGTCGGATACGACTGAGTGACTTCACTTTCCCTTTTCACCTTCATGCGTTGGAGAAGGAAATGGCAACCCACTCCAGTGTTCTTGCCTGGAGAATCCCAGGGATGGCGGAGCCTGGTGGGCTGCGTCTATGGGGTCGCACGGAGTCAGACACGACTGAAGCTATTTAGCAGCAGCAGCAGCAGAACAAAACTTTAAGGTCTATAAATTTCTACATAACAGGAAGAAACAAGACATCAAATGATGATGGTCTGTTAGAATAAGTAGATCAAAACCTTTTATAAGCCAGGGTGATTTGAAAGTCCTAACTCCTGTATATGTTAAGATGTAAGTCAGTTGAAACTCATTTGAAAAGATGTAAGTCCAATGTAATGCATTTGAAAAGATCCTGATGCTGGGAAAGATTGAAGGCAGGAGGAGAAGGGGACGACAGAGGATGATATGGTTAGATGGCATCACCGACTCTATGGAAATGAGTTTGAGTAAGCTCTGGGAGTTGGTGATGGACAGGGAAGCCTGGCATGCTGCAGTTCATGGGGATGCAAAGAGTCAGACACGACTGAGCACCTGAACTGAAGTTAGTTTAACACAATGTACTATCAAGAATGGACACTCAAGACGTAAACTTCTTTAGGGTGATCAGGATCCAGTGTAGAATTCCAAAAACCGCACAAATCACCAAATCACCCAGTTCACCTAATGAGCCAGGTGGCATGCTTTTCAGTCAAAGGCTAGGCTATAAATTATGGGGTAATTGTAAGTATTCTTCCCGCCCCCCCACCCCCAGCTTTATTAAATAAGTAGTAACCACCTAATCTCCAGAAAGCAATCTTTTAAATGACACTGTCATCAATCACCTGTATCCCAACAACACTGATCAGAATATTAAGAAAATGGCATCCACATCCATTGCCTTTACAAAACTGGAGTTACAGTCTCTTCTGCAGCATGGCCTCTCTAGGGAACCTTAAAATCTCTGCAAAGAGATTAAAACAATGAATTAGGGATGACTGAAGTTTCAGGGTTGACGCCATTCTGAAAATGTGAGGCAGGCTGTCCATGGATAACGCTTTGAGGAATACTAGCTTCAAGGATAAACTTCAATGCCAATCTAATCTGATCTAAAATCTCCTGTTTTCCTCTGCCTGCCCTCATCCTTGTTTCTATTCTTTCACTTCATGAGCCTCTTCACTTACTGGAGGGCAGTCTTCAGTAGCACTGTACAATAAAAAGGTAACACAAGCCACCCATGCCCTGTTAAACTGACTAGCAGCCATATTTAAAAAGTAGAAACAGGTGAAGTTAACTTTCATAAGTTTTATTTAATATGTATAGCGCCAAACATCATTTCAATATGTAATTACTATTAAGTTGTTCATGAGCTATTTCACATTGGTTCTCTATGTCTTTAAGATCCAACACGTATTTTACACTCAGAGCACATCTCAGCTGGGACCAGACACATTCTGAGTGCTCCACCGCACAGTACGAGATACCGCAGGTCTAGAACAACTGTTAGGCGTCTGGTGTCAGCCTGCCTGGGTTTGATAACCAGCTTTACCCCCGAAAGTGGAGAGTGAAAAAGTTGGCTTAAAGCTCAACATTCAGAAAACGAAGATCATGGCATCCGGTCCCATCACTTCATGGGAAATAGATGGAGAAACAGTGGAAACAGTGTCAGACTATTTTTCTGGGCTCCAAAATCACTGCAGATGGTGACTGCAGCCATGAAATTAAAAGACGCTTACTCCTTGGAAGGAAAGTTATGACCAACCTAGATAGCATATTCAAAAGCAGAGACATTACTTTACCAACAAAGGTTCATCTAGTCAAGGCTATGGTTTTTCCTGTGGTCATGTATGGATGTGAGAGCTGGACTGTGAAGAAAGCTGAGCGCCGAAGAATTGATGCTTTTGAACTGTGGTGTTGGAGAAGACTCTTGAGAGTCCCTTGGACTGCAAGGAGATCCAACCAGTCCATTCTGAAGGAGATCAGCCCTGGGATTTCTTTGGAAGGAATGATGCTAAAGCTGAAACTCCAGTACTTTGGCCACCTCATGGGAAGAGTTGACTCACTGGAGACGATTCTGATGCTGGGAGGGATTGAGGGCAAGAGAAGGGGATAAGAGAGGATGAGATGGCTGGATGGCATCACTGACTCGATGGATGTGAGTCTCAGTGACCTCCAGGAGTTGGTGATGGACAGGGAGGCCTGGCGAGCTGCGATTCATGGGGTCGCAAAAAGTCGGACACGACTGAGCGACTGATGTGATCTGATCTTTACCCCCGAGGGGTCATATTTCCTTAGGCAATTTAATCTCTTCCCTCCTAGCTTCCTCTTTAGCAAAATGGAGTTAATAACTGTATCCATTTTTGTTAAGAGTTAAGAGAACAGTGCTTGGCACATACACACCCTTGATGGCTGTTAAAATGTGTTTGGGTACTCTCCAAACACAGCACCCTCTTTCTTCATTCTTACTCTCTGCATTTGTCTATCCTTTATATTTCAAATAATTCAAGTATTCCCATTTGTCTCCAGCTCTCCAAATTCACCTTCTCCTTCAGGACTTGGATTAATTATTTATGAAGTTTTATTGCATCTATCAATGATCTTTCCCTCTTGTGAAACCACAGCATTTGATTATATTTTCCTTTCAGAATTATAAATTGCATTGGGTCATTTGTTGTGTTGTTAACTTGTCTGGTTGATCTTAAATGTATATCGTGTCAATACAGCTAAACATTTAAGCCTTGGAGGACAAGGAATATACATACTGTGTGTGCTCAAACTCTTACACACACACATATATGCATCTTCAAGAACACTGTAGGTACTTAAATATTTATATCCATTTAGGATATCAATTCTTTGAAAATAACCTTCTTACCCAAAGGTTTCCCCATATATCCCTATAAAAGGAGCAGGATTTAAATTAACATATTTAAATATAGTAAACAAATCAGATGTTGATTCTAAATATTTTACATTTCCACAGAAATACAAAAACATTTTTTTATAAACTTTATGTACAAAGACTTAATATTCCAAATCAAGACTATCTTTTGTAAATAAGTTTTCTATGTAAAATTATAAATATATATTGATAAATTTTGATAATTCTCTATTCCATTTTAGTCAGAAAAAATAATTAACAATCTTTAGCTTTAGTTTTGATTAACAGAAGAAACAGAGCATTTTTGTTCTAATTAAAGTCTAAATGGCAGAATCTGACTATGTAAAAAAAGATCCTCTAGAAATATTGCTCAATATAGTTGGCCTAATATGGATTAATGGATCTTTGTATTTGATAGATATACACACACACACACACACACACACATGCACAATGTATATTTCAACATTTCAAAACAAAACTTGTATCATTACTATAAAAAAATCTTGAATCAGTAAAGAAAAACCAATACATTCAATTAAGCATTTACTTTCAACCTGACTTTTTGGTAGGCTAGAAAAAACAATTACAAAGAACACTGAGTTCCCAAATAAACACCATATCATTTTGAAGACAAAAAAGAACAACGACATCATTCTCAAAATGTGTCTGTATTCTATTAAGCAAATATTCTTTTTGCCAACAGTGAATAAAACAGGCTATACTCAAAACAGCTAAGAAATGGCAAATATTGCCTATTGGAGACATCTACAATTAGATCATGAGACTGCTTCCCTAGGTTTGTTACTTTAGTGCTATGACTCATGTGCCAGATGTTGCTCCTAAAGCAGTGATTTTGCAACTATAGCCCAGCATGACAGCATCAGTTCTGAGCCAAATATTTCAAATGTCCATGTTTCAACTGGGCTTTCCCACCTCATTTCCAGTACAGCTTACTGAAAAAAATGGCACTTTCAAGTACATGAGACACGACTACTGAGCCTGTGTTTGAGAGCAGGGGAGCCACAACTACTGAAGCCCTCGTGCTTTAGACGCCACGCTCCACAACAAGAGAAGCCACTGCAATGAGAAGCCTGCATACTGCAACTGGAGAGCAGCCCCTGCTCACCACAACTAGAGAAAAGCTGCACAGCAAGGAAGATCCAGGACAGCCAAAAACAAATTAAAAATAAACAGTAACAATAAAAAGAAGTTTGCCAGTTTAGATTACTATATTAGTTATAATTACTATGTCATTACTACCTCATTTGCTAAAATTACCCCTCACTCATATTTTATACCACACCTTGAATCATACTTGCTCCTATTTAAACAAAATTCCTAAGCTTATCTCGAATCAACTTATATGATGTAGAGAGAAATAAACACGAGCAAAATGAAGTTATAAGTATTATTAATAAAAAGCAACAACCTCCTCTTGACTTTTCAATCATTTTTTAATACATATCACTGAAGAGGACTATTTTTAACTGTCTAGATTAATTGGCAACATAAACTCTTGTTCTTACCCTTATCAGGTAAATGAATAAAACCAATGACTTTAAAACATAAAATGTAACTACAATTTTCTCTAGGGAGAATTTTTTCCCTAAAGAGATTAGATTATACTAGTATTAAAAAAACTGTTCAGCTTCTAACTTGATATCATCAGTCATTTATAGTCACTGAAACCTTCGAACTATGGAGAAAACACTGTAATTCAAGCATCAAAAAATAATAGATGTCTTTTAAGGTATATTTCCAATGAATGAATTATTTTACCAACAAAAGCTTAAATGAGAAATTCAACTTTTGCTTTTCACAGTTCTATTTAATTTAAAAATACATTATTCCAATTTGCTTCTGAACAGTCTGTCCTCATAAACTGAGTAATAGTTTCACATTTAAAAAGAACCTGAAGCTAAAAAGGAAAATGAATTCTAGAAGTGGGCAATTAATTTGACAGTATTTGCTTTCCTCAATATAAGTATGTCAAGATTGAAAACTAAATGGGAAACTGAAATCATTAAATGTTGCTGCTGCTGCTGCTAAGTTGCTTCAGTCATGTCCGACTCTATGCGACCCTATAGACGGCAGGCCAACAGGCTCCCCCGTCCCTGGGATTCTCCAGGCAAGAACACTGGAGTGGGTTGCCATTTCCTTCTACAATGTATGAAAGTGAAAAGTGAAAGTGAAGTCGCTTAGTCATGTCCGACTCGTAGCGACCCCATGGACTGCAGCCTACCAGGCTCCTCTGTCAATGGGATTTTCCAGGCAAAAAGTACTGGAATAGGGTGCCATTGCCTTCTCCCATTAAATGTTAGGAAAAAGAAAATTTAATCTCCATGGTCTAAGCAAAGATCTTACTAGACCTGAAGCAAATTCATTTCCACTCTTCTAAAACAGGAAAAAGAGAATGTTCTTGTTTCTATAGGGAGCACCAACCTCCAGAACTTGTAACTTGTAAATAATTCGTAGGTTCAACAATTTTAGTTGGCTTTTCTTGGCCAAGCCACAGAAAGCATCACATAGCAATACAAAGGAAAAAAAAAAAAAAGACTAAAGAATAGAGAAACTACTTAATTTCCTATGTCTCAGAATTATTCATCTTTTTCTATTTCTAAAGAAATGGAAAATGGGAATATAAATTTTATATTAGCATATTCCTCTCAGCACATAAAAATATGCAGCAATCTAAAATGAGGCCATTCCATTTTCAACAAACAGGAGTTTCTTTCAAAACACCAGGATTAAATCAGACTAGGTCTGTAAGGCCCCTTCCAGTTCCAGATTTGTAAGGACTCCTGTTATCACATAAGTGGCCTTCTGTATCACTCAAGGAGAATGTTTTGACAGTTCAAAAAAGGACAGAACTTAAAATATCTTTAAGCAGAAACAGAGTGTATCCTCTTGCTCTAAAGGGCTTCCCTGGTGGCTCAGATGGTAAAAAAAAAAAAAATCTGCCTGCAATGCAGGAGACCCAGGTTTGATCCCGGGGGTACGAGAAGATCCCCTGGAGAAATGAATGGCTATGCACTCCAGCATTCTTGCTCAGAGAATTCCACAGAGAGAAGAGCAGTGCATTGACTTGCAAAGAGTTGAAGACAACTGAGCTACTAACACTTTCACTTTTCTTCATCTAAATAAAGTTAAAAAAAACACAAGTGTGCTTCTTTTGCTCCAAATCTAAGAAATCTTTAAACTCATCCTAACAAAAACGATAAAAACAAACTGTTTTGCTCTATTGCAAATCTATTGCTCAATCGTTTATGCTCTATTCTTCTTTCTACTCATTTTATTATTTTTTTTAGCCCCCCAAACCCCCCAAACTCAGCTAAGGACCCTGTACTGGACCGGTTGCTACGTGTCAGAAGGGCAAAGAACTCCTCATTTTATTTTTTAAAGGAAGTCACCAACTAAGGGCAACAATATATTTTGTATATTAGATAGAATTTATATATCTTTTATAGTTGTTTCCTACAACTTCATGTGTTACAAATTTATTATATCAAAGCAGCAGAAAATAATAAAAGATCAGGGAACGTAGAAGGGGATGACGGAGGATGAGATGGTTGGACGGCATCACCGACTCAGTGGACGTGAGTTTGAGTAAACTCCAAGAGTTGGTGATGGACTGGGAGGCCTGGTGTGCTGTGGTTCATGGGGTTGCAAAGAGTAGGACACAACTGAGCGACTGAACTGAACAGGGAACATAAATGAGGGTGCAGGTATATAAATACTGCTCACCAAAGCTAATTTCTGCAAATTCTAAAGCCAATTCAGTATCTTCCTTACTTATTCAATTCTAATATGATTGTCCTTGTGAGAAAACTTTCCTTATAAATTCTTCCAATACCAGCTTAATCTTGCTATTACTTATTGCTTTAAAAAATACACAGATAAAGTCTGATAATAACATTAGCATCGCCTAAGAACCATTTTTCATTTATTGGAAGAGCAAAAAGCAAAGAAACTGATAACACAGGAAGATGACAAGTGTGGGTATAAATGAGCATTTCTGTTTGCACAGGAATAAACATGATCAATTTTTAGACTAACTATGTGACTGTGCTCAACAACTAAAATGTGAATTTCTATTATCCAGCAATTCCAATCCCAGAAATTTACATACAGAAATATTAACATCATAGGTAAAGCATGTATATGGATGCTTACTGGAACATTTTCTTGTAGCAAAAATACTGGAAATAATCTAAATGTTCATTGATAGGGGAATGTTTAAAACCTGGTAGTCCTCACTGAAATAACTGTACAGACATTAGAAAAAAAAATGCTAGTTATATACACAGATTGAAAAAGAAATTGACATTTTTTTGACACTGTCAAAACAGCTGACATTAAAAATTAACCAAAAAAGTTCCAGAATGTACATTTTACAAAAAGGAGGCCATAATATAAAATGTAAAATAGAGAAATAAAACATCCCAGCAGCATGTATGTTTACTGTCTAAGCAGAAAGTCTGGAAGATTCTCGCTAGGGCAGCACTTTATAATGACAGAATTTTCCGTAATGATGGTGGTGTTCTGTATCTGTGCTGTCCATTACATAGCCAATAGGTAGGTACATGTGGCCACTGAAATGTAATTAGTATGACTGAAAAACTGAACTGTTATTTTTACTTAACTTTTATTAATTTATATTTAAACAGCCACATGTAGTTAGTGACTACTACACTAAAAAGCTTAAGACTAAAGTTTTAACATCTGGAAGGGGGGATATGAGAAGCTAGAAGATAGATTTTATGTCTGATTTTATACACTTAAAAAAAAACAGAGGTGCGATGTAATAATAGGTGATTATCTCTCTTGACCTGAGAGTCTCTCTTCTGAAAAATTTATATGTGGAGCTTAGGCTCACATGATACAAAGAACAATGATCTGTGTTCAAAGAACTGTTTTTGGTCACCTTTTCAAAGGAGCAATATGGTATGGCAGACACCCAAGAATTTCAAGAGTTCCTTCTCATGAGGAAAGTTCATTTAGGGTCTCAATAGTCCCAAATGATATTAACAAAGTAGTCATACAAAAACACTTGCTGTCGTACAGATCCAGAACTATCACTGTGCAGACGATTAAATATCATCTGAAGAATACCAATCTAAGGAAAAGATTACCTCCCTTTTTGAGAGTCATTCTATTTCCACTTTCACCCACCATTCCCATTCATTCTCTTCTTTGCTAACAAAGAAATGTCTTTCAAATATTAACCTGGCTGTCCTATTTCTCAGTTAAAATTCCTTGCACAGGTTGCCACTGCTATGTGTCTCAAGTTTCAAACTCCATCACCCTGTTACTGCCTTAGTCCTGTCTTTACTTCTGAAGACCCTGATCTAGAGTTGTATGAACATCTCCCAAATGATCACCTACCTCTAACTCGGAACTACAAAACCTACCCTTTTCAGAGCCACCAAATCCATCTCTCTGCAAATCATATCTTGAAATGCTATACTTTTGCCTTACATCAGTGGTTACCCTCTGCCTATAGCAGAGATGCCCAGGGAACTGCAAATGGATTACAGATGAGCCAAGACATTGATCCTCTAGGCTCTCAGGATAGCTTGGTAGGGCCTGGGGCTACTGGAACTTCTAGCAGGTCCCTTCTCACCACGAACAGCTTTGTTTTACATTTTACGACCTATTTCTTTATCATCATACTAATTGATATATTTTATTAACACACAACATAAAAGCTATCATAACCATTTTTAAGTGCACAGTAGTGTTTACTGACATTGTTATGAAACAGAGCTTCAGAACTTTTCCATCTTGCAAATTTGAGACTGTAATACTCATTAAACAAGACTCCTTTTCTCCCTCTCCCTAGCTCCTAGTAACTACCATTCTACTTCCTGTTGCCATGAATTTAACTGTTTTAGATAAATGGAATAATTTAACTGTTTTAAATAAATGGAATAATGCATTTATTTTTTCTGACTGGCTAATTTTTCACACAGCATAATGTTCTCAAGGTCATTCATGTTGTCACATGTGATATGATTTCCTTCTTTTTAATGGTCAAATAATATTCCATCTTATACATATATATACCCCATTCTATGTCCATTGATGGACATTTCGGGTGGTCCCACTCCTTGGTTTTTATGAACTATCCCTCTATGATTATGGGTGTGCAACTATCTCTTCTAGATACTATTTTCAGTTCTTTTAGATATACACTCCTAAGTGAGATTGCTCATATGGTAATTTTATTTTTAAATAAGGTTTTCCATAGCAGTTGCACAATTTTACAATCCTAGCAACAGTGTACAGAGTTCCAGTCTCTCCATATCCTCGCCAACACTTGTTATTCTGTTTTCAGTTTTTTAATAGAAGCCAAGCTAATGAGTGTGAGGTGATGCCTTACTGTGGTTTTTATTTGCATTTCTCATGATTCGCGATATTGAGTATCTTTCATATGCTTACTGGTCATTTCTATAAGATCTTTGGAAAAAAATCTACTCGTCTTTGCTCAGTTTTTACTTGTTATATTTGCTGTTACTAGGCTGGAGAATGGAGAAGGCAATGGCACCCCACTCCAGTACTCCTGCCTGGAAAATCCCATGGACAGAGGAGCCTGGAAGGCTGCAGTCCATGGGGTCGCTGAGGGTCGGACACAACTGAGCGACTTCACTTTCACTTTTCACTTTCATGCACTGGAGAAGGAAATGGCAACCCACTCCAGTGTTCTTGCCTGGAGAATCCCAGGAACGGGGGAGCCTGGTGGGCTGCCGTCTATGGGGTTGCACAGAGTCGGACACGACTGAAGTGACTCAGCAGCAGGCTGGAGAAATTAGGTATTGTGAATACAGATCCTTTATCAGATATATGATTTGCAAATATTTTCTCCCATTCTGTATGCTGTATTTTCACTTTGTTGACTGCGTCTTTCAATTCATAAGTCTTAAGGTCTGATATAGCCCCATTTACCTATTTTTGCTTTTCTGCCTGTATCTTTGGTGTTATAACCAAAAACCCACTGCCAAATCCAATGTCATGAATTTTCCCCTGATGCTTTCCTCTGAATTTTATACTGTTAAGTCTTATATTTAGGTCTTCAATCCATTTTTTGTTAATTTTTGAATGTGGTATAAGATAAGGGTCCAACTTCATTCTTTTGTATTTCGATACGCAGTTTTCCCAACACCATTTGTTGAATAGACTGTCCTTTTCCCCTTGAGTGGTCTTGACACCCTTATCAAAAATCACCTGATTATATATGCAAGGGTTTATTTCTGAGCTCTCTCTAATCCATTATTCTGTTTTTATGCCAGTACCACATTTTTGATTACTATAGCTTTGTATACCTTTTGAAAATAGAAAAGTAAAGTCCTCCAACTTCTTCCTCCTTCTTCAAAATTGTTTTCACTATTCAGGGCCTAGGTCTCATTTTTTATGCATGTTATAATCACTACAGATGGGGACTGCAGCCATGATAGCATATTCAAAAGCAGAGACATATGGTTTTTCCTGTGGTCATGTATGGATGTGAGAGCTGGACTGTGAAGAAGGCTGAGCGCCGAAGAACTGATGCTTTTGAACTGTGGTGTTGGAGAAGACTCTTGAGAGTCCCTTGGACTATCCAACCAGTCCATTCTGAAGGAGATAAGCCCTGGGATTTCTTTGGAAGGAATGATGCTGAAGCTGAAGCTCCAGTACTTTGGCCACCTTATGTGAAGAGTTGACTCATTGGAGAAGACTCTGATGCTTGGAGGGATTGAGGGCAAGACGAGAAGGGGACAACAGAGGATGAGATGGCTGGATGGCATCACTGACTCGATGGATAGGAGTCTGGGTGAACTCCGGGAGTTGGTAATGGACAGGGAGGCCTGGCGAGCTGCAATTCATGGGGTTGCAAAGAGTCGGACACGACTGAGCAACTGATCTGATCTGATAATGAAAATGAAAAAAAAAAAAAAAACTGGGAACAACAGCTCCACAGAATGTCTTCAAGCTTTCTGATTACATACACTCCAAAAGAATTTTTCAATAATATGTGCCTCCTCGACAAAAATGTAATTTCTAATATACTAAACATAGATATTTTAATACAGTATTTATATCATCCTTTTAAATTTATTCAGTGGATTCTAAATACTTTTGGGAAATAATACCCACAAATACCCATTTTAAAACTATGATTAGTGTCTCTAAGAATAATTTTATAAGTTCTTTTTTCTCACTGAATTCTTATCTCCATTCTATTTCCTCCATAGAATGCTATTTTAATGTAATACAGATATATATCATCAGTCTGAAAGTTTATCTGCAAAAAGAGTTAAGAATTGACAAAAAAGTTTTCTTGGGATCTAAGGCTCTAAATATTAAGTTATCTTCCTTGTTTTATTACAATTATTATTAGAAGCAGATAAATGAAAAAACATACATTACCACAAACTTTGAGAAATAATTATTAAACATTAATAACAAATATTATTTGGAAATCCCTTGTTGAGATGCATGGGGGATGGAGTTTACAGAGATTTAAACTCAAATTTTTGCTTAAATGCTTTGGAAGCAACTTACTATAATAATATTTAAAATGTATGAGAAGTAAGCCTTTGTGTAATAAAGCAGAAGGTGGCATGGGAAAGTAGGCATTTACACAGGTGCATCTGGAAAATAATCTATTTAAAACTATCTGTTCCCAAGTAACCCTGAGCAAATTTCCTTGTAATTTCTAAGTATTCTTATTTCCTTTCTACTGCATAAAATCTATTCCTCTGCCAATCTCTCTCTTTACCCTACCATATCCCAGTTTTCCACCAGAATTTACTATCTGCATCTTTCTGAACCCCATACTGTTTCATTTCCCTTGCCTGGCCATTTTCTCTCCACCTGAACCTCTGTGAAACTATTAAGACATGGTGAAAATAGTTCCTTCGTGAAGACTTTTCTGAGTCCACTATATAGCATGAGCCAACACTCCTTCATTCGCCAACTATCATATGCCAAATTATAGAACAGCACCTCTAACACTTCTTTTACATACTTTTCTCCTTTATTGGCTCAAAGGTCCTTGAGGAGAGGGACCTATTTTATTTACCTTTAGGACTACTTTGTATGTAGTAGATGCTCAATAAGTACCAGCTGAATAAAGGAATTAACTAGTTATGTGTCAGTTTTGTGATCGACAGAAATTTATCTCCTAAGACCCTCTTCCAACCTTAAACATCTACTGAAGTGCAGTAACTAAAAATTTTCTGAAATTCTTATAAATATTCTACTTTCAGATTACTTTTCTCTCCCTACTATGATCACAAACAAATGAAAGCATTTCACTCAGTATAAAAAAATGGGTACTTTGTACCATTTATAATATTCCAAATTGAGTCCATGACTTTAGGTTATCCTAAAAAGCATTCTTTTCTTAGTGATTAGACAAAAACAAACTTTAATTGATGACTCCAAGGTAATTTCCTGTATGCTTTATTTTCTTCTATCTTTCCGATAAAAGAGCAAGAAGGAAAGTAGAGGCTGCCCTACCTCATTAGAATGTTAACAGAAAATTAACTATTAGGTAAAGTAATGTGCTGTGCTGTGCTTAGTTGCTCAGTTGTGCCCAACTCTTTGTGACCCCATGGACTGCAGCTTGCCAGGCCCCTCTGTCCATGAGGATGCTCCAGGCCAGAATACTAGAGTGGGTTGCCATGCTCTCCTCCAGGGGATCTTCCCAATCCAGGGATCAAACCCAGGTCTCCCGCACTGCAGGCGGATTCTTCACCAACTGAGCCACCAGGGAAGCCCAGGTAAATTAACAGATCCACAATATTATAATATGTAAATTACCTCCAAATAGTCTTATTCTCCCTATCTGTACATGTATTTCTTCCTTTCTCTCTTTTTTTTTTTTTTGGCCTAAAATAATGAAAATGAAAGTCACTCAGTCGTGTCCGATTCTTTGCCACCCCATGGAATGTAGACCATCAGGTTCCTCTGTCCATGGAATTCACCCAGAATACTGGAGCGCGTGGTTGTTCCCTTCTCCACGGGATCCTCCCAGGGATCGAATTCAGCAATTATAAATATCAGAAAACTCTGGTATAGAAATCCAATCTCCCTGAAACTTGTGTCACTGTAGGCCAGGTGGAGACCTATACTATTGCCCGTTTCCAAAATTTCAAAATATGAGAGCAAATTTTATGTCTAAAACAGCATCTGATTGAGTAGAACCAGTTATTAATCGCTTGCAATGAGGGAGACCTGGGTTTGATCCCTGGGTTGGGAAGATCCCCTGGAGGAGGGAATGGCAACCCACTCCAGTATTCTTGCCTGGAGAATCCCATGGACAGAGGAGCCTGGTGGGCTACAGACCATGGGGTCGCAAAGAGTCAGACACAACCGAGTGACTAAGCAGAGCACAATTATTAACATTTATTAGTATTAATTAATGTAAAGACTGGGAAATAGGGTTTAAGATCTCTTTTAAAGCAATAGACGACAATCTCATTTTATAGTTGATGATACAAAGTAACATAAAGTCATACTGTTATTTATTCTCTGATAATTAAAACACAGAGGTGTAGTTTTGAGTTCAGGGTTCCCAGTACTAGGTCTCACTTTGTCAACAGCAGCCATCCACATTAAAAAAAGAAACAAACAAACAAAACCATTGAACCAACAGACAAGTCTTCAAAATGATCAGCTGCCTAGGACAAATCATGACAAGTAATTCAGTTTTCTATTTTTTTGCAGGAGGGGGCTGTTTACATATCCTCCAGAGATGAGCTGGTGTAAGAAATTAAACTATATAAGCTTGAAGCTTCCCTGGTGGTCCAGTGGTTAAGAATCCACCTTGTAATGCAAGAAACTTAAGTTCTATCTCTCATTGGGGAACTAAGATCCCACATGCTTGGGATCAACCAAGCCCACGTGCCCCAACTACAAAGCCTGAGTGTCACAACTAGAGAATCCATACTTAACAAAAGATCCTTCATGATACAAAGAAGATCTGTCATGCAGCAACCAAAGATTTCAAATAAATATTTTTTAAAAAGATACATACTAAAAGCAAAACTATATAAGCTAAATAAAATGATCTCATGATTTCTATTTCCCATAATCATTTACAACAATAACAAAGTGAAGAAAAGCAAAACCAAATACCACCTTAACTTTGTTTTTACAATGTAAATTTTCACCCTCACAAAAATTTAGGTTCAGATTTTCTTAATGATGAACTCTTCATAAAGCCTGATGTTTTGTAAAAGATGGGCAGAGTGATTACTGAGATCTGTAAACCAGTCATTCCAAGAATTCCAAGTAAACTATTTATAACAGGACAAGCTATTTTTCAGACTTTCATTTCTAAATTAAAGCACCATTTTAACTGTAAAATACAGATCTGGCAAAGGGGTTCACTGATTAAGAGGTTTTTTCTCCACTTATTTTCCACTTGAATTGCTAGTAGCCACAATAATACCAACATACATATACCAAAGAATTTTATTTAAAAGGATAATAAATCATATTTGAAAACTCAGAGGCATATTATAAATTAATCTGATGTCTGGGGTATGATTATATTCCCAAACACCTGGATCAAATTCATAGCCTATGGCTACTCTTCACTGTATGACCCTGCACAAGAATTCAATCTGTAGCTGCCTAAATTTCAGCATTCATAACCATGCCATACAACATGGTAGCCACCAGCCATATCTGACTATTTAAATTTAATTAAAATTAAGTAAAATGAAAAATTCTGTTCCTCAGCAGCAACTGCCACATTTCAACGGCTAGTTCTGGCAAGAAACGATCGTACTGGACAATACAGACTTGGTGATGAAAATAAACAAGATGAAATGACTGCAAGTAACAAATGAGTAAAAGGGAATAGTGATGGCTGTTTTAGATTACATACTCAAAAAAGGTCTCTCTGAGATGCACTGAGCATGCAAGGATCTGCAAAGAACATCCAAGGTGGGGACAAGAGCAAGGGCAATTGTCTCAGGTACAAATGAGCTTGGTGGGTTTCCCTGGAGGCTCAGACGGTAAAGAATCTGCCTACAATGAGGGAGACCTGGGTTCGATCCCTGGATTGGGAAGATTCCCTGGAGGAGGGCATGGCAACTCACTGTAGTACTCTTGCCTAGAGAATCCCATGGACAGAGGAGACTGGCGGGCTACAGTCCATGGAGTCGCAAATAGTCGGACATGACTAAGCGACTAAGCACATCACAGCTTTAACAACAAAAAAAGTGAAGAAATAAGAAATAAGTGAAGAAATAAGGGGAGAAGATGATGAGGGTACAAGAAGCAGCAGGAAGTGGGGTCTCAAGGTCCTTTAAGCCATGTGAGAACTTTGGATTTTATATTAAGTACAACTGAAACCACAGACAGTTATAGAGAGAAGACTGTTATGATTAAATTGTGTTTAAAAGTTCACTTTGGCAGCTTTTGGAACTAACTACAAGAAACCATTAACAAGTCTACAAATTAACAAATCTAGAGAGGGTATGGAGAAAAGGGAGCCTTCTTAAACTGTTACTGGGAATAAAAGTTGGTTCAGTCACTATGGAAAACAGTATGGAGGTTCCTCAAAAAAAATAACAAAACCTAAAAATAGAACCGACTTATGACCCACCCGCAATCCCACTCCTGAGCATACACCCAGACAAAACTGTAATTCAAAAAGCTACATGCACCCCTATGTTCACAGCAGCACTATTTGCAATAGCCAAGACATGGAAACAACCTAAATGCCCACTAAGAGATGAATGGATAAGGAAAGTGTGGTGTGTGTATATATATATACACACACAATGGAAGAGAAGAATGAAATAATGCCATTTGCAGCAACATCAATGGACCTAGAGATTATCATACTAAACAAAGTAAGTCAGAAAAAGACAAATACCATATATCACTTACACGTGAAATCTAAAATACAACACAAATGAACGCATCTACAAAAGAAAAACAGACTTAAGAACACAGAATAGTCTTGTGGTTGCCACAGGGGAGGGAGTTAGGGGCAGGAAGGATTGGGAGATTGGGATTAGCAGACACAAACTATCATACATAAGAAAAAAACCAAAACCAACCACAGAAGCAGGAAGATCCATTAAAAGACCAGTTCCATTGAGCACGTGAGAGAAGATGGTGGCCTGGACAAGAGGAGTGGCAATGGGATAGAGGAAATGTGTTCTTTCCTATGCATCCTTTATCTACAGTCCTATGTCCACCATCATTTACAACCTGGCTCCTTGGAACAGGCAAATTTATTTTTTAACTCCTCTCCTGCCCTTCCCCTGAAACTGTCCTAAGGTCCTAGTCACCTCCATCCTCCCAAAGCCAATGAACACTTTTCCATCCTCATCCTACGTGATCTCTGCTGCGTTCAAAACTACTGACCACTCCTCCCTTTCATCAGATTCTCTCTCACTTCTGGGGCATTACTTTCACCTAGTTTTCCTCTTTTTTTGTTAAGTCTTCTTCCCATTCATCTCTATTTGACTTAAACTTCAGTGCTCCTTGACAGGGATCAAGACCATCCCCATGGAAAAGAAATGCAAAAAAGAAAAATGGCTGTCTGGGGAGGCCTTACAAATAGCTGTGAAAAGAAGAGAAGTGAAAAGCAAAGGAGAAAAGGAAAGATATAAACATCTGAATGCAGAGTTCCAAAGAATAGCAAGAAGAGATAAGAAAGCCTTCTTCAGCGATCAATACAAAGAAATAGAGGAAAACAACAGAATGGGAAAGACTAAGGATCTATTCAAGAAAATCAGAGATACCAAAGGAACATTTCATGCAAAGATGGGCTCGATAAAGGACAGAAATGGTATGGACCTAACAGAAGCAGAAGATATTAAGAAGAGGTGGCAAGAATACACAGAAGAACTGTACAAAAAAGAGCTTCACGACCAAGATAATCATGATGGTGTGATCACTGACCTAGAGCCAGACATCCTGGAATGTGAAGTCAAGTGGGCCTTAGAAAGCATCACTACGAACAAAGCTAGTGGAGGTGATGGAATTCCAGTGGAGCTATTCCAAATCCTGAAAGATAATGCTGTGAAAGTGCTGCACTCAATATGCCAGCAAATTTGGAAAACTCAGCAGTGGCCACAGGATTGGAAAAGGTCAGTTTTCATCCCAATCCCAAAGAAAGGCAATGCCAAAGAATGCTCAAACTACCGCACCATTGCACTCATCTCACACGCTAGTAAAGTAATGCTCAAAATTCTCCAAGCCAGGCTTCAGCAATATGTGAACCGTGAACTTCCTGATGTTCAAGCTGGATTTAGAAAAGGCAGAGGAACCAGAGATCAAATTGCCAACATCCGCTGGATCATGGAAAAAGCAAGAGGATTCCAGAAAAACATCTATTTCTGCTTTATTGACTATGCCAAAGCCTTTGACTGTGTGGATCACAAGAAACTGGAAAATTCTGAGAGAGATGGGAATACCAGACCACCTGACCTGCCTCTTGAGAAACCTATATTCAGGTCAGGAAGCAACAGTTAGAACTGGACATGGAACAACAGACTGGTTCCAAATAGGAAAAGGAGTACGTCAAGGCTATATATTGTCACCCTGTTTATTTAACTTCTATGCAGAGTACATCATGAGAAACGCTGGACTGGAAGAAGCACAAGCTGGAATCAAGATTGCTGGGAGAAATATCAATAACCTCAGATATGCAGATGACACCACCTTTATGGCAGAAAGTGAAGAGGAACTAAAAAGCCTCTTGATGAAAGTGAAAGTGGAGAGTGAAAAGGTTGGCTTAAAGCTCAACATTCAGAAAATGAAGATCATGGCATCCGGTCCCATCACTACATGGGAAATGGATGGGGAAACAGTGGAAACAGTGTCAGACTTTATTTTTCTGGGCTCCAAAATCACTGCAGATGGTGACTGCAGCCATGAAATTAAAAGACGCTTACTCCTTGGAAGGAAAGTTATGACCAACCTAGATAGCATATTCAAAAGCAGAGATATTACTTTGCCAATAAAGGTCCATCTAGTCAAGGCTATGGTCTTTCCTGTGGTCATGTACGGATGTGAGAGCTGGACTGTGAAGAAGGCTGAGCGCCAAAGAATTGATGCTTTTGAACTGTGGTGTTGGAGAAGACTCTTGAGAGTCCCTTGGACTGCAAGGAGATCCAACCAGTCCATTCTGAAGGAGATCAGCCCTGGGATTTCTTTGGAAGGAATGATGCTAAAGCTGAAACTCCAATATTTTGGCCACCTCACGCGAAGAGTTGACTCATTGGAGAAGACTCTGATGCTGGGAGGGATTGGAGGCAGGAGGAGAAGGGGACGACAGAGGAAGAGATGGCTGGATGGCATCACTGACTCGATGGATGTGAGTCTGAGTGACCTCCGGGAGTTGGTGATGGACAGGGAGGCCTGGCGTGCTGTGATTCATGGGGTCGCAAAGAGTCGGACACGACTGAGCGACTGATCTGATCTGATCTGATCAGTGCTCCTCTATGGTTACATCTTCAGTCCTGCATTCATTTCACTATATTCATAACCCTTGAGATGGACTGACACTTTTTACTGGTAACTCCTGAGTTAACACCTTGAGGCCAGGGATCCTTATTAAGTTTTAGACCTGTTCAACTGGACACTGCATACATTTAAAACTGGACAAACTAGAAGCATTTAAGATGTAAAAGATTCAAAACAGATCTTCATTCCCTTTCATTAGAAACCCTCGCCCAAGTTAAAAGCCAAAAGCAACCTCATCTCCCTCTCACTCACCAGCTACAACCCCAGCACCAGATGTTCACTAGGTCCTGCAGAATCTTTCTTAATACCTCTCTGATCTAGCCACTGATCTCAAGTCCTGCTGAAGCTATTTTAGTCCATGCTTGCATCACTTTTGCACGGGTTACTGAAATATCCTCAGAATGAAGTTCCCTGCTTCCTATCACTCCTTCATACTGCTGCCAACACACTTAACAAGTATGAAAGAACTTTGCTGATTCCATTAAGGACAAATTTAATCACATCATTCCTTTGCTTAATGTCTTCAGATGTATCTGACTCCTTTTACAAGGCTTCTCATGATCAAGCTCCTTATTACCTTTATGGCTCTTTTCCTCACAGCCTTTCTTAGCTAAATATCATGTCATTTCAGGCCTCCCTTCCTCTACAGGTGCTATTCCCTCTCCCCTATTCATCTAAGGACCACTTCAAAGGTAGACTTAAGTACCCTCACTTCAAAGACTGAATCACCTAATGCCATATGTATATATATGGTTCACACTATATAGGAGGGGTTAACTTATTTGTCCCAGTATACTATACTGCTCCTAGAGGACAGAGACCATCACTCTCACTTGATTGGCAGCACTATCGACGGGCACAGAGCTAATAGTCATAAATAGATGTGATTTGATACCTTTACATTTTAAAGACGGAGAGAAACTTATTTACTGGGCTTTTCATCACCATTCCAATATAGCACAAAGTAACAGCACTTTGGACATACGGCTTTGCAGTAAAATGGAAATACAAAAAAACTGGTACACAAAACATACCCCCTTTAAAAGAAAGGTAAAACGTAGGAAATTCTGAGGAATTTTGCGGCAGCTAATAAACAGACTTGTGGTTTTACACTACGTGGGCAAGTCACGCTGTTTGATGATAATAACAGGCAGAGAAGGCTTCTCATCTCATTAACTTTTCATGGCCAAGCTGCTGTGATTTTAACTCCTGATGTGGCTTCTCACTCCCTGACAGGTTATTTTCCTTTATTTGGGAGCCTCCAACTCACCACCTTAGGAGTCTCTCACTTGTCAATCACTTATTTTCTAAACCTGAATGGGAAGAAAGGGGATGGAAGAAGGCAGAGAGTGGGCGATGACAGACACTTTCGGAAAGAGAAGCAGCAGAAGGCCACACAGTCCCAAACACGGAGGAGCGTGGGGGCTGAGGCGAAACCAGGATAGCGCGCTGACAGCTGGCGAGGAGTGGGGAGGAGGATGCGATCACGGGGCAGGCGGTGTGGAACGGGGGACCCCGGGCCGGAGGGAGAGGGGGAGACGCAGAAGAGACTCAGAGAGAAAAGTAGGAGTTGCGGGGTGGGGAAGTGGGCCAGGCAGAGAGCAGAGCAAGCCAGACGCAGTGTTTGGGCAGAGGGCGGAGTGGCTTAGGCGAGAGGAAGACAACACCGACGCAGTCGGGGCAGGCGTACGCGGCTTCAGGACGCACCGCAGGGGATCGCGCGGAGAGGAAACGGGAGGCGAGGGAGGAACTAGGAGCGCCGGGGCGGGCGGGAGACCCGAGCCCGCCGCGCAGGTCCCGCGGGAGGAGGCGGGGAAGGGAGCGGCGAGGCGGGGGCACTTACTGGGGTCCCTCCTCACGGCGCCGCTGGGGGTCTCCTCCCGCAGATGAGGGAAGAGGAAGTCCCGGGCGGCTTGGAGGTCCTGGAAGGAGCAGAACTGGACAATGGAGCAGGCCATGGCTCCGGGAAGCCCACTCGGGCATTCACCTTACCTCACTACGCCCTGCCCCCCGCCACCCCGCCGCTGCTCCAGCCGCCACCGCGGAGCCCGGAGAGCTTCAGCCACGCAGGGGGCGGGGAAACCAAACCGGAAGCTGTCAGCGCCCTCGGGTCCGCCGGCCGGAGCACTGCGCATGCGCGGGACAACCCAGGCGCCCTGGCGGGCGAAAGCCAAATCACCTGACCGGCGACGTCCGCGGGTTGGAACGTCGCGGGGGAGGTCGGGATCCGACTTCAGTCCCGGTTCTGCATCCGCACCGGGGATGAACCCTTTTAGTCATCCTGGCTCCTAGCCAGAGGTGACCTCATTGGACGTTGTCCGCGCCGGCCTTTGAGCCATTTAACCAGTCTTCTTGATGGCCTGGTAGAGAATAATGTTAAGCTACTGCCACGCCAGTGGGGGACGGTATCATGCAAGTATCTGAGTTTGAAAAGATCAATTTCTCTTCTGGAAGTCAGCCCCGTCAAGCCTAGTTTTAAACGCCTCATATAAATTCTCGTCACACTATGCACGCCTAATACAGTACTTATTATACTGTATTGTACTCTGTTGTTTTCCGACATCCGTTTGCTTTTTCATTCGTTTCTCCGTCCATTCAACAAACACATTGCTCCTTTTCTGTGTCAGGCACGCAAGGCTGTCAGTATAAAGCAGAGACCAAAAGAGGTGAAATACTTGTTCCGTGGAGCTTAAAATTCTGATGGTTGACATGGATAGTAAGATATTAATTACTCAACTATTTAACTGAAATTATCATGATGCTAGGAAGAAAAGAAGTAAGTTCATAGCATAACAGGGAACCTCACCAAGTTGTTTTGTTTTGTTTTGTTGGGATGGAGGTGTTGCCAGTTTCAAGAACAGACTTCATTGTAAATTCCTGAAGGTTGGGATGTCATTTTGTGTCCTTAATATTCAGTGTCTCTTCCCAGGACTTGGCACATCAGATCAGATCAGTCGCTCAGTCGTGTCCGACTCTTTGCGACCCCATGAATCGCAGCACGCCAGGCCTCGCTGTCCATCACCAACTCCCGGAGGTCACCCAGACTCACATCCATCGAGTCAGTGATGCCATCCAGCCATCTCATCCTCTGTCGTCCCCTTCTCTTCCTGCCCCAAATCCCTCCCAGCATCAGAGTCTTCTCCAATGAGTCAACTCTTCGCATGAGGTGGCCAAAGTACTGGAGTTTCAGCTTTAGCATCATTCCTTCCAAAGAAATCCCAGAGCTGATCTCCTTCAGAATGGACTGGTTGGATCTCCTTGCAGTCCAAGGGACTCTCAAGAGTCTTCTCCAACACCACAGTTCAAAAGCATCAATTCTTTGGCGCTCAGCCTTCTTCACAGTCCAGTTCTCACATCCATACATGACCACAGGAAAGACCATAGCCTTGACTAGGCGAACCTTTGTTGGCAAAGTGATGTCTCTGCTTTTGAATATGCTATCTAGGTTGGTCATAACTTTCCTTCCAAGGAGTAAGCGTCTTTTAATTTCATGGCTGCAGTCACCATCTGCAGTGATTTTGGAGCCTAGAAAAATAAAGTCTGACACTGTTTCCACTGTTTCCCATCCATTTCCCATGTAGTGATGGGACCAGATGCCATGATCTTCGTTTTCTGAATGTTGAGCTTTAAGCCAACCTTTTCACTCTCCACTTTCACTTTCATCAAGAGGCTTTTTAGTTCCTCTTCACTTTCTGCCATAAGGGTGGTGTCATCTGCATATCTGAGGTTATTGATATTTCTCCCAGCAATCTTGATTCCAGCTTGTGTTTCTTCCAGTCCAGCATTTCTCATGATGTACTCTGCATAGAAGTTAAATAAACAGGGTGACAATATACAGCCTTGACGTACTTCTTTTCCTATTTGGAAGCAGTCTGTTGTTCCATGTCCAGTTCTAACTGTTGCTTCCTGACCTGCATACAAATTTCTCAAGAGGCAGGTCAGGTGGTCTGATATTCCCATCTCTTTCAGAATTTTCCACAGTTTCTTGTGATCCACACAGTCAAAGGCTTTGGCATAGTCAATAAAGCAGAAATAGATGTTTTTCTGGAACTCTCTTGCTTTTTCCATGATCCAGCGGATGTTGGCAATTTGATCTCTGGTTCCTCTGCCTTTTCTAAATCCAGCTTGAACATCAGGAAGTTCACGGTTCACATACTGCTGAAGCCTGGCTTGGAGAATTTTGAGCATTACTTTACTAGCGTGTGAGATGAGTGCAATGGTGCGGTAGTTTGAGCATTCTTTGGCATTGCCTTTCTTTGGGATTGGGATGAAAACTGACCTTTTCCAATCCTGTGGCCACTGCTGAGTTTTCCAAATTTGCTGGCATATTGAGTGCAGCACTTTCACAGCATCATCTTTCAGGATTTGAAATAGCTCCACTGGAATTCCATCACCTCCACTAGCTTTGTTCGTAGTGATGCTTTCTAAGGCCCACTTGCCTTCACATTCCAGGATGTCTGGCTCTAGGTCAGTGATCACACCATCATGATTATCTGGGTCGTGAAGCTCTTTTTTGTACAGTTCTTCTGTGTATTCTTGCCACCTCTTCTTAATATCTTCTGCTTCTGTTAGGTCCATACCATTTCTGTCCTTTATCGAGCCCATCTTTGCATGAAATGTTCCTTTGGTATCTCTGATTTTCTTGAATAGATCCTTAGTCTTTCCCATTCTGTTGTTTTCCTCTATTTCTTTGCATTGATCGCTGAAGAAGGCTTTCTTATCTCTTCTTGCTATTCTTTGGAACTCTGCATTCAGATGTTTATATCTTTCCTTTTCTCCTTTGCTTTTCACTTCTCTTCTTTTCACAGCTATTTGCAAGGCCTCCCCAGACAGCCATTTTTCTTTTTTGCATTTCTTTTCCATGGGGATGGTCTTGATCCCTGTCTCCTGTACAATGTCACGAACCTCATTCCATAGTTCATCAGGCACTCTATCTATCAGATCTAGGCCCTTAAATCTATTTCTCACTTCCACTGTATAATCATAAGGGATTCGATTTAGGTCATACCTGAATGGTCTAGTGGTTTTCCCTACTTTCTTCAATTTCAGTCTGAATTTGACAATAAGGTGTTCATGGTCTGAGCCACAGTCAGCTCCTGGTCTTGTTTTTGCTGATTGTATAGAGCTTCTCCATCTTTGGCTGCAAAGAATATAATCGATCTGATTTCGGTGTTGACCATCTGGTGATGTCCATGTATAGAGTCTTCTCTTGTGTTGTTGGAAGAGGGTATTTGCTCTGACCAATGCATTTTCTTAGCAAAACTCTATTAGTCTTTGCCCTGCTTCATTCCGTATTCCAAGGCCAAATTTGCCTGTTACTCCAGGTGTTTCTTGACTTCCTACTTTTGCATTCCAGTCCCTATAATGAAAAGGACATCTTTTTTGGGTGTTAGTTCTAAAAGGTCTTGTAGGTCTTCATAGAATTGTTCAACTTCAGCTTCTTCAGTGTTACTGGTTGGAGCATAGACTTGGATTACTGTGACATGGAATGGTTTGCCTTGGAAAAGAACAGAGATCATTCTGTCATTTTTGAGATTGCATCCAAATACTGCATTTCGGACTCTTTTGTTGACCATGATGGCCACTCCATTTCTTCTGAGGGATTCCTGCCCGCAGTAGTAGATATAATGGTCCTCTGAGTTAAATTCACCCATTCCAGTGCATTTTATTTCGCTGATTCCTAGAATGTCAACATTCACTCTTGCCATCTCTTGTTTGACCACTTCCTGGAGGAATAAATGAAATAGAATGTGTACATAAGGTAAATAGAATAACCCACTAATTTTACAAAGCACTTTATATTTTTTAAAGTATTTTTCCACACACTGTCAAGGTAGGTAGTCACAATGCCATCCTGAATGTGTCTTATCTCAGTTTTTTTAAATGAAGAAATATATGTGTGTGTATCTGAGAAGACCCTTTTGTTATTCAGTTGCTAAGTTGTGTCAGACTCTGCAACCCCATGGACAACAGCTCACCAAGCTTCCCTGTCCTTCACTATCTCCCTGAGTTTATTCATGCTCAGGTCCATTGAGTTGTTGATGCTATCTAACCATCATCCTCTGTCTCCCCCTTCTCCTCCTGCCCTTTCCCATCATCAAGATCTTTTCTAATGAGTCAGCTCTTCGCATCAGGTGGCCAAAGTATTGGAGCTTCAGCATCAGTCCTTCCAATGAATATTCAAGGATGATTTCTTTAGGATTGACTGGTTTGATCTCCTTGCTGTCCAAGGGACTCTCAGGAGTCTTCTCCAACATCACAGTTGGAAAGCATCAATTCTTTGGCACTCAGCCTTTATGGTCCAACTCTTATCTGTACATGAGTACTCAAAGAGAAGACCCTTTAAGCACATTCAAATGATTTTTCTAAAAAGTAAAAGATAACATTCCTTCTTGATCTCGTAAGGGGTCACATGGCACTTAGAACTGGATTATGTAAGCTGTCGATAATATGTCATTTTGTTGCAGGAAAAGGGACCCCTTCCAGGGCCCAAGAATGGGCTGACACATGGAGGTGAGTTGTCTGAGGAAACACAGGTGTTGACAAAGTAAGAGACTTTATTGGAAAGGGACGCCCTGGTAGAGAGCTGCAGGGTGAGAAAACCCAGAACTCTTCTGCCATGTGGTTCACAGTCTTGGGTTTTACGGTAACCTGGTTGATTTCAGGTTGTCTCTGGCCAATCACTCTGACTCAGGGTCCTTCCCAGTGGTGTGCCTGTCACTCAGCCAAGATGAATTCCAGCAAGCAGGTTTCTGGGAGGGTGGCAGGACATATGGACTGAAGTCTCTTCTCTTCCTCTTGACATTTCCTGAATTATTCTGGTTAGTGGTAGCTTGTTAGATCCTTGTTCCTAACCAGGACCTCCTTTTGTAAGGCTAACTCATGCAAGTGATTACTATGGTGCCAGGCCAGGGCAGGCAGTTTTAGTTGGTAGTTCCCCTAACAATTTGATGTAACCAGCCCTCTGTCTCAAAAAACATATATAATGGCACTTTGACTTCTAATTAGTGGAGCAGTTCTCAGAGTTTTCTGAGATGCCCTTTCGAAAGTAAAATATTTTTCACAAAATAGAGTAGATAATTTTATCAGATGTGGGGCCAGTTCTTTATGTCTAAAATATATGGTTGATTTAGATGTACTGGGGCTTCTCTCATAGCTCAGTTGGTAAAGAATCTGCCTGCAATGCAGGAGACCCTGATTTGATTCCTGGGTCAGGAAGATCTGGTGGAGAAG
The DNA here is from genome assembly GCA_935064755.1 of Tragelaphus eurycerus. Classification (NCBI taxonomy): domain Eukaryota; kingdom Metazoa; phylum Chordata; class Mammalia; order Artiodactyla; family Bovidae; genus Tragelaphus; species Tragelaphus eurycerus. Next base: position 17,722,538 of record CAKXYN010000003.1, read on the forward strand.
GGATAGGCTACCCACTCCAGTATTCTTAGGCTTTTGTTGTAGCTCAGCTGGTAAAGAATCTGCCTGCAATGCAGGAGACCTGGGTTCAATCCCTGGGTTGGGAAGATCCCCTGGAAAAGGGAAAGGCTACCAACTCCAGTATTCTGGCCTGGAGAATTCCATGGACTGTATAGCCCATGGGGTTGCAAAGAGTCAGACACGACTGAATGACTTTTATTTTCACTTTAGATGTACTACAAAGTTCCTTCAACATCAAAGACCTATAATTCTAAAATCAAATCTTGCAGAAAAGGCAAATTCAGTGCTTCCTTTTTCCATCTGAAAAAAAAAAAAAAATGCAACACTTCCTCAAATCAGCCCTGATAATTAAATCCTAAAATATGACACCAAGACCAAACTAGAATAAAATTTAAATTTCGATTCTTAGTTTTACAAAATAAGCAAAGAACACATGACACTTTTGGAAAGGATACAGTGTCATTCCTTGAAAACCCTTCAAGTTCCTATTCAGGTAAATGCATTTTGTACAAGTAACTGCCCTTGGCTGATTCAGCGGGGCTTTGTTCTGCCCTGAGGCGTTCATATATCTCTTGCGTGGCTGCTATTGAATGGCATTACTGCTTAGTGTCAATTGTGAGGTCCCTGACTTCCTTCCAAGTAGTACTGAAAAGACTCATTCATGACTGCTTTTAAGGATGCTAGATCCCCTTCACAGAAATTACTTCGTGTTGGTGAATGGAGCTCTTCCGCCCCAGGAAGTTGTAAAACTGCAGGGTGATGCCTCTGGAGTTCTGCTGCCATGGTTTCTGTGAAGTGTGGGAGGTTTGTTACGCTGTGAGGATCAGTAACCAGACAGCCATGAGAAAGCACTTTGCAGAAAATGTGCAGGCTTTCCGGATCCCAGCCTAGACAGTGTCTCTGTGTTCAGAAGCTAGGAAGAGACTGACCAAACAATCGCCAAGAGGGTAATGAATGCGCACTCTCCCCAGGATGTGTTCCTGAGATTTAGAGCACTGGTAACTCTTGCAAAGAGAGAGATGCTCACGGAGCACCAGAGGCCAGTCCTTGCCAATCTTTAACAGCAGCCAGAGACTGGAGGGGGTGAGAAACAGGGTGGGCAGCAAAGTGTGAAAGAGCGAGCGGTGGACTTAAGAGTCAAGAGACTAGTTTCCATCTCAGCTAGGCCTGCTAGTAGATCACTTGGACCTGGGCAATTTGTGTCACCTTGATCTACAGAGTGAGAAGTGTATCTCAGGGAAGTGTAAGTTTTGGTAAGAAACTGGGAAAGAAAAGATCTGGGCATTCGACTTGCTCAAAAGGATGTGTCTATATGGGCACCCCAGTAAGGGATCTAAGGAAGGCAGAAGTGAATGAGAGGGTGCTGAGGATCTGTAAGTAAAAGAAAGACTATATATATATACTTTTGTATATATAAAAGAAAGAGTATATATATATATTTAAATTTGTGGCTGCACCTCACAGCCTTAGTTCCCCAATCAGGGATCAAAACCATGCCCCCCTGCAGTGGAAGCATGTAGTCAACCACTGGACCACCAGGGAATCCCTTTTAAAAATTAAAACAAAATTTTGGTGACACACCTTGTGGGCTCACAGTTCCTTGACCAAGGATTGAACCCACATCCTCAGCAGTGAAAGTGCAGAGTGCTAACCACTGGACCAACAATGAATTCCCAAGTATATTTTATTTTATTTTGCTATGCCATGTGGCATGCAGGGTCCCCAACCAGGGATCTTACCCATGCTTCTTGCAGTGGAAGCTCAGAGTCTTAACCACTGGACTGCCAGGGAAGTCCCTGAAAGGGGATATCTTGAAGCACTGAAGGCTTACCTCATAGCTGTGCTGAGAGTTATCCTTAAATTGAACTTCAAATTCTGTGAGCAGAAGTGGAGGCTATATACAACTCATATTTATTCAATAAACATCCAGGAAAGATGATATCTATCTTATTCCACTAAATATGTTCCTGTGAGCACGGGGGGGGGGGGGGGTGGTAAGAACAAGCCCTCTAGAGATTCACCGCCTAAGCAGGGAAACAGACAAGCACAAATAGCTCTAAAAAACAGAGTGTAATGAGTACCATGGGTGACTTTGGGTAGTCATAAAGGGCCATGGGAGAAATAAGGGGGAGATTCATTTTGATTGCTAGGTTGTCTTATGGAAAAGGAGTAGTGGGGAAGAAATATGAAAGGCGATAATCAGATTGGATCCAGATTATAGAGAACTGCAAAGTCCAAATAGTAGGATCTGAGCTTTATTCTGTGTGCAAGGTATAGCCAATTGATACTATTTTGAAGAGGTATGGCATGATGGATAACAGTATGTATGATGCATGACTGACAGCAGAGAGACACCTCAAGATAACAGAACATTATTCTGTCTTTTAAAGGTTTCAATTTTATTTAAGTAGTTGACTGAGCCAGGTCTTAGCTGTGGCATGAGGGATCTTCAATCTTTGTCATGGCATGAGGGGTCAGTAGTTGCAGCATGTGGGATCTAGTTCCCTGACCAGGGATTGAACCTGGGCCCCCTGCATTGAGAGCACAGAGTCTAGTCACTGGACCAACAGGAAAGTCCCATCATAACATTATTCTATAATAAGTGAGAAGTAATGACGATGGAAAGGTAGTACTGCTCTGGAGCTGGATTCTTGGTATGTGATTAGATATGGATGGTGAGGAGGGAAGATGAGACCCAAGAAGGCAATGGCAAGGTCATGTTAGCAACCAAAAGAAGGCAAGAGGAATGCATTTGAGTGCTAACACAAATAGGATGGATTTAGTCTTGGATTCCTTAAGTTCAAAGTGTCTGTGGAAGATCTAGGTTAAAAAAAAACAAAACATTTTTTTTTTTTTTTTATCAACAGAAGTTAGAAATGTGGGATTGGAGAGGTCGTTCACACAACATTATATTGAAGGGTGGGAGTGAAAGTGTACGGACTTCACATGGGATATGAGAAGGATTGAGTCCTGGAAAGAAAATGAGAGCATTACTTTTTTAGAAGTGCCTGGAGGAAGAAGCTCTCGAAAAGGAGATTGAAAAGAAGCAGTCAAAGAAATAAACTAGGCGTAATAGAACCATGTCAGAGAGGCCAAGGGAGGGAAAAGAAAATTTCATGAACAGTTGAATCTACTGTGTTGAATTCAATGAAGAATTTAAGGGCACTGAACGGTGAGACAAAGTGATGGCATGTAGTAGGCAGAAAGTCACAAGTAAACAGCTTATGGATCAACCAAACTCTGTCCTTGGAAGAAAATTTATAACCTCTCTTCAGAAGTAGGTTATTTTTCCAGCAGCCACAGAGGCTGGCTATGGCAGTCTTAAACTCTGGGTAAAGGGAAAATTGGAGGAGGAAATGGAAACCCACTCCAGTATGCTTGCCTGGAGAATCTCATGGACAGGAGCCTGGCAGGCTATAGTCCATGCGGTTGCAAAGAGTCAAACACAACTTAGCAACAACACAAAGGGAAAATGTTTTATTGAGGGAAACAGAAGTGTTTTTGTTTGTTTTGCTGACATTTATCAATTATGAAAAAAAACTTTAGTTTTTTTGAATATAAAATATATGTGTTCAATATTTTCCAATTTTTATATGAAGGCAAAATCTACTTAAATAGCATAAGAAAGGAAGATTAAAAATAGCTTAAAAAATTTGAGTGCTATAGTGCTTTTAAGTCTCCATAGTTTGAGTGTGTGTGTTATTGATAACTTTTTTGAGATATAATTGCTATATAATGTTATATTAGTTTCAGGTATAAAACAATGATTCTATATTATATATTATGAAATGAAAACCTCAATAAGTAGTTAACCTGCATCACCATACACAATTACAAATTTTTTTCTTGCACTGGGAACTTCTAAGCTCTACTTTCAGCAACTTAGAAATATCGTTACACTGTTATTACAGTGTTATTAAATCACCATGCTGCACATTACATCCCCTTGATGTACATTACATCAATACCTTATAATACATCACCTTGATTTATTTATTTTATGAATGGAGTTGTATCTTTTGACTCCCTTCACGCTTTTTGCCCATCCCCCACTCCTGCCTCTGGCAACCACCACTCTATTCTCTAAAAGCTCATTTTTGGTTTTGTTTATTGTTTAATTCTACATATAAGTTTCCTTCTTCTTGACCTTACTGCATTTAAGACATGTTAGGTAAGGAAGTCACAATATTTAAAACAGTGAGAAGACACGTGGAAGAGATTACTAGCTGCCTATTATCCATATCCCCTTTTTCTTAACAAGAGAACCCCCATATTACTGGGCAACCTATGTGTTCAGATTTAAAAACAAATCACATTCCTCAGTCTCTCTGGGGTGCAGACGATGAAGAATCTGCCTGTAATGCAGGAGACCTGGGTTCAATCTCTGAGTTGAGAAGATCCCCTGGAGAAGGGAATGGCAACCCACTCAACTGTTCTTGCCTAGGAAATCCCATTGACAGAAGAGCCTGATGGGCTACAGTCTATGGGATCCCCCAAAGTTGGACATGACTGAGTGACTAACACTTTTACTTTCACAGACTGGGTGGATCCAAATGACTAAGTGCTGGCCAATGAGATGGAGCATAAATTGTTGGAATTGTTGGGAGGGATTTCCAGAAAGTTTCCTTAAAGAGGAACAGGCAGCTAAGGACAACTCTCTGGTCTTTCTTTCCCCTTTTCGGTTTCTTTCATGGAATTTGATGTTATGGCTGTAGCTGCAGCATCCACTTTAGACCATGAGGTGACTTAAACTATGGCACAGCATGGAGGCAAGGCTCCAGGTTTCTTTGCTGCCTGGAGCTGCCATCTAAGCTTGGACTACCACGTGGGGACTTCTTTTACAGAAGAAAATAAATCCTTCCATGTTTTAGTTGCTGTTATTTTAGGTTTTCTGTTACTGTAGCTGCACCTAATCCCAACACAGTATGACATAAGTAACAAAAAGGAACTTTTTCAAGGAGGAAGCTTGGTCTCTTCCATCTGTGTTGTTGAAATAAAAGCATGTTTATTTCTCTGACGTTTTTCCTTAGCACCGTTCAGAAGAGATTAAACCAGTTAACAGGACATATTTAATTACTTAAATATGTTGGTTTCATTTGGACATAAAAATATGCTCCAAATGACTGAATATTTTTTGTTATTTTTGGCACAACTGATCCTTAAAATGTTCTGTGAAATAAAGGAATATTCCCAGTGTTGTTGAGTACCTGAGTGGTAAGTTTCAACCATCAGTTTTCATAATGGAAAATCAAGGGCAGGTTAGGAGGAGGGGGAACTGTTGGAAGGAGTTGTATTTAAATCTGAGACCCTAAATCCCAAAAGCCACTGCCTTGGGGTTTGTGAGCTAAGAAAACTGAGGCTGACATCTTTCTTTTTTTTTTTCTGGCCACACCATGCAGCTTGCAGGATCTTAGTTCCCCTAGAGGGATTGAACCCATGCCCCTTGCAGTGGAATTATGATGGAGTCCTAACCACTGAACTGCCAGGAAATTCCCTGACATCTTTCTTGACTTTGCTGCAGCGTTCTTACTCCGGATCACACTTTTCTTAAAGCTTTCCCAAACCTTAGCTTCAGTGAAGCTGCATCCTCCTGGCCCCTTTCTTTCCCTTTAATCATTTTATGTCTGGATATTTCATTAGCTTCTTGCTGTCTTTCTCCCCTCCTCTAGTCCTTTCTCCAAAGTCACCCTCATTCTAGACTCCTTTCTTTTTGTTAATGGTATTATTCTTCTGTTGATGGGTTACTTAATAACAGAAAGACCAAAAATATGATTTATCTCCCTTGTTAAAGACTCCATTGCTTAAACTTCCAAAGGCCTCCCAGATTGATACCCTCCTTACAGTCCCCATTGCCATCTCCTTAGTCTAGATCTACATAACCACTTTCCTGAGTTCTTTTTATAGCCCTCAGTTCTTCTTGCTTCTGGTTCTGATATCTTCACACTAATCATCCTGCGCATTGCTGTCAGACTTGTCCTCCTGAGGCATAGGTCTAAGCATGAAAAAGTAGAAGTTAAGTGAAAGTGTTAGTCGCTCAGTTGTGTCCAACTCTTTGCAATCCCATGGACTGTAGCCAGCCAGGCTCCTCTGTCCATGGAAATCTCCAGGCAAGTGTGATGGAGTAGGTAGCCATTCTCTTCCTCAGGGAATCTTCCCAACCCAGGGATCAAACATGGTCTCCTACATGGCAGGCAGATTCTTTGCTGTCTGAACCATCAGAGAAGCCCCATGTCTAATCATGTTAGAAATCTTCCAACAACTTTAATATATTCTTTTAATTTGTTCATTCATTTTCTGGGTTCACATTAGGTCCTAGGAATAGCTAGAGACCCTATGAACATAAATATAAGTTAAGACCCTCTACTGGTAGAGTTGGTAGGCTACCAAGACAAAAACAGGCAGAAATATTACAAGGCCACAGAGCGGGGGCAAATACCACAGCCTTGGGATTCAGAAAAGGCTTTTTGGAGGTAATGTTTAAGCTTTGTCTTGAAAGTAGAATAGATTTTAGCTGGTTAATCTAATGGTAGAAGGGAGATAGGACAAAGTAGCCCAGGCAAACCCAATAACATCACAAAAGGCTTTGGTGCAGTGATGATTCGTGTGTGCAGACAAACAAGCAGCTGTTTCTGGTATGTGAATTGTGACATCATGGTCAGGGGTGAGTCCAGAGCAGTAGCCTGAGTAATTTTAAATTTACACAAATTTTAATTTCTCCAGAAATTAAAGACTAATCAATATTTCTTCATTTCCCTAAAAGTGAGAAAAGCCTCCTTTTGCTCTTTACTAATACCACTTTTCACATCTTGCTTGCACTAAGGGCTGTGGAGGGAAGGTTTTATAGATTGGGAGTCATACATGTTCATCCGGCCCAGCTCCACGTGACATTCTTGATGATTTCCACTAGCGTCTAAATTCATGTTGAATGTTGGCTTTCTATTCATCGTTGGTAAAACTTTCACAGGTTATAAGATTCCAGAACTGCGAAAATTTCCCTTATGTGTTCAGTGAAGAATTCCCTTCTCTCAAGCCTTTTAATTTGTGCTCTTTACATTGAATAGCATAGCCAATTGACTGTTTCACTCTTCTTGATGCAGTTTCTTTCCAGTAGATGTAGTCAGTGTTAATAGTCTTGCCAGAAGTCACTGTTTTGATTTATATTTGATACTACTGAATCTTTTTTTTCCCCTAGGCTTCTCCGGTGGCTCAGATGTTTAGGAATCTGCCTGCAATGCAGGAGACCTGGGTTCGATCCTTGGATTGGAAAGATCCCCTGGAGAAGGAAATTGCAACCCACTCGAGTGTTCTTGCCTAAAGAATTCCATGGACAGAGGAGCCTGGCTGGCTACAGTCCATGGGGTCACAAAGAGTGAGACACGACTGAACGACCAACATACACACACACACACAGTCTTTCCAAATACAGTCCTTCTCTCTATCTTGATTAGTCAAGTCCTTCATTTATGGTCAAACTCTGGTCTTTTCCTTCTTGCACTGAAAGGCACCTGGACGGTCTGAAACATTTAGGACCATATAGACCTGTACAGAGCTATGCTGGAACATTCAGAAGGAGTTAAATCACTGAGCATTTGCTACGAGCCTCCTCTCTCATAGTACATCTTGAAAGCCTTCAAAACTCAGCTCAAATTTCACCTCCTTAGTGAAGAATTTTTCTTCACAGGCAAAATTAATCCCTTTGGAACTCCATAGCTTATTTGTCTATGTATTTACAGTAAATCCCCTACATAGGAACAAGCTCCAAGAGTGCATTAATAAGTCCAATTTGTTCATAAGTCCAACAGAGTTAGCCTAGGTATCCAACTAACACAATTGACTATATAGTACTGTAATAGGTTCCCTGGTGGCTCAGATGGTAAAGCGTCTGTCTGCAATGCAGGAGACCCAGGTTCGATCCCTGGGTTGGGAAGATCCCCTGGAGAAGGAAATGGCAGCCCACTCCAGTATTCTTGCCTGGAAAATCCCATGGATGGCAGAGCCTGGTAGGCTACTGTCCATGGGGTTGCAAAGAGTCAGACACGACTGAGCGACTTCACTTCACTTCACTTCACACAAGTAATACATAAAAAATAAATAAATAAATAAAACATTTTAAATCTTACAGTACAGAACCATGAAAAGTACAGCAATACAGTACAACAGCTGGCATACAGAGGCTGAAACTGAGTGAACAGGCAAGAAGAGTTACTGACTGGAGGAGGGAGAGGAGGTGGGAGATGGTAGAGCTGAAGGATCGTCAGCAATAGGAGATGGAGAACAAGCTGCAAGTTCACTCATACCTGATGCTGATGGAATGCATGTTCACATCTTTGAAAGTTTGAAACTTGTAGGTTTGTACGTAGGGGACTTGTGTGTGTGTCTGACTGTGATCCCATGGACTGGGGACAGCCAGGCTCCTCTGTTATGGGATTTTGCAGACAAGAACACTGGGGTGGGTTGCCATTTCCTCCTCCAGAGGATCTTCCCAACCCAGGGATCGAACTGGAGTCTCAGGTGTCTCCTGCATTGACAGGCGGATTCTTTACCACTGAGCCATCTGGAAAGCCCCTGTGTCATAAAATGTAGCACCTTGTACGATGGTTTATCTATCTGAATGTGTGTCTCCTCCACTGGCAGCTTCCCTGGTGGCTCAGATGGTAAAGAATCTGCCTGTAATGCAGGAGACCTGGGTTTGATCCCTGAGTCAGGAAGATCTCTGGAGAAGGAAATGACAATCCACTGTAGTATTCTTGCCTGGAGAATTCCATGGACAGAGGAGCCTGCCTGACATGCTGTACAGTCCATAGTGTTGCAGAGTCTGAGCAACTGATACACACTCCTCCACTAGATGGTGATGTTCTCAAGAGCAGGAATTTCGACCCACTTACCTGTGGACATTCATTCATTCAGTACCTTGTAAAAAATACCTGCTAGGTACCAAAAATACCATAAACATGCACATGACTCATACCTAATACACAACAGCAACACATGTCTGTACTAATAGATAATGGATTTCAGTGACACGCACAGATAGACAGGCAACTGTAACTCCATTTTGAAAGTACAATATTGTGAACAGTACAGGGGAGACCATAAAAAGGGTACTCCACTTTGGGGATCAGGGAGGGCTCCTGGAGAAATACTATTTAAGCTGAGACCAGAAGGATTGAGTCAGTGTTGTTCAGATACAAACTAGAGGAAGGACAGGATAAGAGTAGGGTGGGCAAAGCATTCTTAAACACAGGAAACAACTCAGTACCCTGGAGATGGGAGGACATAGTGTATTTAGCGGAGAAGGCAATGGCAACCCACTCCAGTACTCTTGCCTGGAAAATCCCATGGACAGAGGAGTCTGGTAGGCTGAAGTCCATGGGGTCACTACGAGTCGGACATGACAGAGCGACTTCACTTTCAGTTTTCACTTTCATGCATTGGAGAAGGAAATGGCACCCTACTCCAGTGTTCTTGCCTGGAGAATCCCAGGGACGGGGGAGCCTGGTGGGCTGCCGTATCCGAGGTCGCACAGAGTCAGACACGACTGAAGTGACTTAGCAGCAGCAGTGTATTTAGAGAATTGAATATCTTTTAGTCTGTCTAGAACTAAAAGAAAAGTGTTGAGGTTAGGTTGGAGAGGTAAGGAGGGGCAAAATCTTAAAAAGGACTCATGGTTCATTCAAATTTATTTCTCACTCAGACTCAGAGACAATATTTTATTCAAATTTGTTTTCTTTTCCAGTGTCTAGCAGATAAGTACTTGACAAACAGGCAGCTTGCTAATAGATATTTGTGGAAGGGAGGGAAAAAGGAAAGAATGGTCCAATAGCCAGGGGATGGAGATAAATGACATGAAATGCAGACCCTGCCTGGCCGCAGGGCTGTTGAACAGATAGACATTGCTGTCTAAATAGGTAAATCAAAAGAGGTCCCATATGATTATATAGTGAAAGAAAGTGGTTCAGGCAAGCTTGGTTCTGTCTGGAGAGATCGCTGTGCCAGGAGGCTGTCGGGGGACCTGTGTCAAGAAGGTGAGACCTGCCCTGCATCTGTTGGATGAGTGTAGTTTTTAACTAGGAAGAAAAGAAAAAAAGGACATTTTGAGTTTTACTGCATGGAACTGAGGACATGGAGGACAAGACGAAGGAGGAAGTGTAACCCTTCTAAACCTGTTTTGGTTCCTTTTCCAATCAACTTCTGTATAATTAGGAGCTGTTTTCAGAAGTGCACCAAGGTGTTTGCCGAAAGGCCCCAGAGCATGAGCCAGACAGGGGACTCTGTCGAGAAAAGCCCATTTACAGGGTCAGAGCTCAGGAGACTCAAGTTCCTATACTTGGTTTGAATATACTTTTTAGTGGGGAATATGCTCTGAGGTGGGGTAAGAAAAAGATGTCGAGAGATAGAAAATGTGCTCAGTGTTAAGTGTTCATTAAAGTAAAAATTATTTTTCAAACACGATAATTTTCTGCTTTACAAAAGCAACCAATACCCTGCAAATTTCAAGCAATTTTTAACCAAGAAAATTCTAGAACAGCAAAAGTCTGTGGGTACTTCCATAGAGGCTGTGTAATAGCATTTGAGTTCTACCATCCTGGCTAAGTCTTCTATCAGAGGCTCTGGCATTTTGGCCCATCATCTTGTCAACATATTTTCCTGTTGCTGCTTGCAGTTAGGTATCTTTGAATTTTTATTTTTCCGATTTTACTGGGTGAAATTATTTGCTAAAACTTTACTGATTCACATTTTATGAAGTTAAAATGTATTTTCTCCTCATTTTTTTTTCTTTTAAACTCAAAAAAGTTGGCTTTCTTTTCAGTCTTTGCTGTTGTTTGTGTCACTCCCAAATTTAGAATAATCTCTACCTTTCCTTTTGAAGCTTTATTTTTCCTCTGTCTTAGAAAAACCTTTGAAAGCTGACTGCCACATTTCACATTATTTATAGACTATGGCTTAAAACTGCTGGATTCCCTGTAGAAGTTCAGTGTTTACTTTAAGACAATATCCTGACTTATTATTACAGATTTATTATTTCTCTGTACATCCTCCTCTTAAATAGACTGGCTTTACTTTTATATTTGCTCTCAGTTCAGTGCAGTTCAGTCGCTCAGTCATGTCCAACTCTTTGCGACCCCATGAATCGCAGCTCACCAGGCTTCCCTGTCCATCACCAACTCCCGGAGTTCACTCAGACTCACGTCCATCGAGTCAGTGATGCCATCTAGCCATCTCATCCTCTGCTGTCCCCTTCTTTTCCTGCCCCAAATCCCTCCCAGCATCAGAGTCTTTTCCAATGAGTCAACTCTTCCCATAAGGTGGCCAAAGTACTGGAGTTTCAGCTTCAGCATCATTCCTTCCAAATAAATCTCAGGGCTGATCTCCTTCAGAATGGACTGGTTGGATCTCCTTGCAGTCCAAAGGACTCTCAAGAGTCTTCTCCAACACCACAGTTAAAAAGCATCAATTCTTTGGTGCTGGGCTTTCTTCACAGTTCAACTCTCACATCCATACATGACTGCTGGAAAAACCATAGCCTTGACTAGATGGATCTTTGTTGGCAAAGTAATGTTTCTGCTTTTGAATATGCTATCTAGGTTGGTCATAATCCTCTTTCCAAGGAGTAAGCACCTTTTAATTTCATGGCTGCAGTCACCATCTGCAGTGATTTTGGAGCCCCCCAAAATAAAGTCTGACACTGTTTCCACTGTTTTCCCATCTATTTCCCATGAAGTGTTGGGACCAGATGCCATGATCTTAGTTTTCTGAATGTTGAGCTTTAAGCCAACTTTTTCACTCTCCATTTTCACTTTTATCAAGAAGCTTTTGAGTTCCTCTTCACTTTCTGCCATAAGGGTGGTGTCATCTGCTTACCTGAGGTTATTGATATTTCTCTCGACAATCTTGATTCCAGCTTGTGCTTCTTCCAGCCCAGCGTTTCTCATGATGTACTCTGCATATAAGTTAAATAAGCAGGGTGACAATATACAGCCTTGACGTACTCCTTTTCCTATTTGGAACCAGTCTGTTGTTCCATGACCAGTTCTAACTGTTGCTTCCTGACCTGCATACAGATTTCTCAAGAGACAGGTCAGGTGGTCTGGTATTCTCATCTCTTTCAGAATTTTCCACAGTTTATTGTGATCCACAGTCAAAGGCTTTGGCATAGTCAATGAAGCAGAAATAGATGTTTTTCTGGAACTCTCTTGCTTTTTCCATGATGCAGCAGATGTTGGCAATTTGATCTCTGGTTCCTCTGCCTTTTCTAAAACCAGCTTGAACATCAGGAAGTTCACGGTTCACATATTGCTGAAACCTGGCTTGGAGAATTTTGAGCATTACTTTACTAGCGTGTGAGATGAGTGCAATTGTGCAGTAGTCTGAGCATTCTTTGGCATTGCCTTTCTTTGGGATTGGAATGAAAACTGACCTTTTCCAGTCCAGTGGCCACTGCTGAGTTTTTCAAATTTGCTGGCATATTGAGTGCAGCACTTTCACAGGATCATCTTTCAGGATTTGGAATAGCTCAACTGGAATTCCATCACCTCCACAAGCTTTGTTCATAGTGATGTTTTCTAAGGCCCACCTGACTTCACATTCCAGGATATCTGGCTCTAGGTGAGTGATCAAACCATCGTGATTATCTGGGTCGTGAAGATCTTTTTTGTACAGTTCTTCTGTGTATTCTCGCCATCTCTTCTTAATATCTTCTGCTTCTGTTAGGTCCATACCATTTCTGTCCTTTATCGAGCCCATCTTTGCATGAAATGTTCCCTTGGTATCTCTAATTTTCTTGAAGAGATCTCTAGTCTTTCTCATTCTGTTGTTTTCCTCTATTTCTTTGCATTGTTCGCTGAGGAAAGCGAATTCTTGCTATTCTTATTTGCTTTATGATAGTTTTTTTTATATAAATTTATTTATTTTAATTGGAGGCTAATTACTTTACAATATTGTGTTGGTTTTGCTATACATCAACATGAATCTGCCATGGGTGTACACGTGTTTCCCATCATGAATCCCCCTCCCACTTCCCTCCCCATACCATCCCTCTGGGTCATCCTGTGCACCAGCCCCGAGTATCCTGTATCATGCATTGAACCTGGACTTGCAATTCGTTTCACATATGATATTATACATGTTTCAATGCCCTTCTCCCAAATCATCCCACCCTTGCCTGCCGGGGTCCAGCCCCGGTGGATCCAGGGAATTCGAAGCGGGGACAGCATTGGTGACGATCAGGAAACAATTGCTTAATTAAGTATTAATTAAAGATATAAAGAATAATAGAAATGAGGATAGCTCAGTGAGGAGGAAATTCAGTGAAGAAAAGCGGATGAAATAAGGATAGCTCAGTGAGAACATTTTGTGGGGAGAGGAGGCTGAATAATTCAGCCAGAAGGTAAGAGAAAGAACGACATGGAGACATCAAATCTCGGCGATCCAAAAAGGGAAGACTTTATTTTCCAAAGTGGTCTTATACCTTAAGTTTTGCATAGAGGATAATGGGGGAAGGGTGGAGTCATGCAAGGACAGCAGTCCCTGATCCAAGCTTTCAAACTTATCACATGCAAAAGTTTAGGTGAATTACATCATCTTCTGGCCAGGAGGCCTGTTAACATTTTAAGGAACTTAAAGGTGATTATTCTAAAGTCAGGCTGCTACTGCTAAGTCACTTCAGTCGTGTCCGACTCTGCGTGACCCCATAGACGTCAGCCCACCAGGCTCTCCTGCCCCTGGGATTCTCCAGGCAAGAAAACTGAAGTGGGTTGCCATTTCCTTCGCCAATGCATGAAAGCGAAAAAGTGAAAGTGAAGTCGCTCAGTCGTGTCCGACTCTTAGCGACCCCATGGACTGCAGCCCACCAGGCTCCTCCATCCATGGGATTTTCCAAGCAAGAGTACTGGAGTGGGGTGCCATTGCCTTCTCCGGCAGGCGCCACCCTCCAAAAGCATTGGAATTGCATATCTATAGGGCAAAGTTGTGGTGGGTTGTAACAAAAATTAACTCAAGGGTCCAAGGTTACAAACATTAAAGCTACTACTTACATTTCTATAAACCAATTATATCAATCAAGACACTGCCAAGGACACAATAGGTAAGGGATATGGAGACTTAGCAGCAAACATTGGCCCAACAAGTGAAAAACCCTTCACCAATACAATTTCTAATCAATCTTTTAACTGCTCAAAGGAATCTGTGTTTAGACAGATTAGAACATCTCATGCCTCTCACAGTTGGGAGGCTCTAAACAATCACATATGGCCAGAAAAGCCTATTCAGGCAGGCTAGAGGATTTCCAAAAGGAGTTTATAGGCTGAAACACTGTCACACCCAGGAATTATTAACTGGAGCTGTAAGTTAGCTCTTTTTTCAGAGAAAGGTAGTGGGGGACAGCCCCCTGTAAAGTCAGAGGTGTAGGTGAGAACACAAAGCAGAAAGTAGGCAGACTCTGGTTTTTGGGGGTAGATGCTCGAGAATTCCAGGGGGCTCCTGAGGCTCGATCCCGCCCTTGCGTGTGCCAAGCCTCCTTCCTCATGACCTTTGTCATGGGCAGAGCGCTGATTCAAGCCGGCTCCTGATACTCGCCCTCTCCCACAGAGTCCAAAAGACTGTTCTATACATCTGTGTCTCTTTTGCTGTCTCACATACAGGGTTATCATTAACAATCTTTCTAAATTTCATGTATATGCATTAGTATACTGTATTGGTATTTTTCTTTCTGGCTTACTTCACTCTGTATAATAGGCTCCAGTTTCATCCACCTCATTAGAACTGATTCAAATGTATTCTTTTTAATGGCTGAGTAATACTCCATTGTGTATATGTACCACTGCTTTCTTATCCATTCGTCTGTGGATGGACATGTAGGTTGCTTCCATGTCCTGGCTATTATAAACAGTGCTTCAGTGAACATTGGGGTACACGTGTCTCTTTCAATTCTGGTTTCCTTGGTGTGTATGCCCAGCAGTGGAATTGCTGGGTTGTATGGCAGTTCTATTTCCAGTTTTTTAAGGAATCTCCACACAGTTCTCCATAGGGGCTGTATTAGTTTGCATTCCCACCAGGAGTGTAAGAGGGTTCCCTTTTCTCCACACCCTCTCCAGCGCTTGCTTGTAGACTTTTGGATAGCAGCCATTCTGATTGGTGTGAAATGGTCCTCATTGTGGTTTTGATTTGCATTTCTCTGATAATGAGTGATGTTGAGCATCTTTTCATGTGTTTGTTAGCCATCTGTATGTCTTCTTTGGAGAAAAGTCTATTTATTTCTTTGGCCCATTTTTTGATTGGGTCATTTATTTTTCTGGAATTGAGCTGTAGGAGTTGCTTGTATATTTTTGAGATTAGTTGTCTGTCAGTTGCTTCATTTGCTATTATTTTCTCCTATTCTGAAGGCTGTCTTTTCACCTTGCTTATAGTTTCCTTTGTTGTGCAGAAGCTTTTAAGTTTAATTAGGTCCCATTTGTTTATGTTTGCTTTTATTTACAATATTCTGGGAGGTGGGTCACAGAGGATCCTGCTGTGATATATGTCAGAGAGTGTTTTGCCTATGTTCTCCTCTAGGAGTTTTATAGTTTCTGGTCTTACGTTTAGATCTTTAATCCATTTTGAGTTTATTTTTGTGTATGGTGTTAGAAAGTGTTCTAGTTTAATTCTTTTACAAGTGTTTGACCAGTTTTCCCAGCACCACTTGTTAAAGAGATTGTCTTTTCTCCATTGTGTATTCTTGCCTCCTTTGTCAAAGATAAGGTGTCCATAGGTGCGTGGATTTATCTCTGGGCTTTCTATTTTGTTCCATTGATCTATATTTCTTTCTTTGTGCCAGTACCATACTGTCTTGACTGTGGCTTTGTAGTAGAGCCTGAAGTCAGGCAGGTTGATTCCTCCAGTTCCATTCTTCTTTCTCAAGATTGCTTTGGCTATTCAAAGTTTTTTGTATTTCCATACAAATGGTGAAAGTATTTGTTCTAGCCCTGTGAAAAATACTGTTGGTAGCTTGATAGAAATTGCATTGAATCTATAGATTGCTTTGGTATACTCATTTTCACTATATTGATTCTTCAATCCATAAACATGATATATTTCTCCATCTATTAGTGTCCTTTTTGATTTCTTTCACCAGTGTTTTATAGTTTTCTATATATAGGTCTTTAGTTTCTTTAGGTAGATATATTCCTACGTATTTTATTCTTTTCATTGCAATTGTGAACGGTATTGTTTCCTTAATTTCTCTTTCTATTTTCTCATTATTAGTGTATAGGAGTGCAAGGGATTTCTGAGTGTTGATTTTATATCCTGCAACTTTACTATATTCATTGATTAGCTCTAGTAATTTTCTGGTGGAGTCTTTAGGGTTTTCTATGTAGAGGATCATGTCATCTGCAAACAGTGAGAGTTTTACTTCTTTTCCAATCTGGACTCCTTTTATTTCTTTTTCGCTCTGATTGCTGTGGCCAAAACTTCCAAAACTATGTTGAATAGTAGTGGTGAAAGTGGGCACCCTTGTCTTGTTCCTGACTTTAGAGGAAATGCTTTCAATTTTTCACCATTGAGGATAATGTTTGCTGTGGTTTGTCATATATAGCTTTTATTATGTTGAGGTATGTTCCTTCTATTCCTGCTTTCTGGAGAGTTTTTATCATAAATGGATGTTGAATTTTGTCAAAGCTTTCTTTGCATCTATTGAGATAATCATATGGCTTTTATTTTTCAATTTGTTAATGTGGTGTATTACATTGATTGATTTGTGGATATTGAAGAATCCTTGCACCCCTGGGATAAAGCCCACTTGGTTATGATGTATGATCTTTTTAATGTGTTGTTGGATTCTGATTGCTAGAATTTTGTTAAGGATTTTTGCATCTATGTTCATCAGTGATACTGGCCTGTAGTTTTCTTTTCTTGTGGCATCTTTGTCAGGTTTTGGTATTAGGGTGATGGTGGCCTCATAGAATGGGTTTGGAAGTTTACCTCCCTCTGCAATTTTCTGGAAGAGTTTGAGTAGGATAGGTGTTGGCTGTTCTCTAAATTTTTGGTAGAATTCAGCTGTGACACCATCTGGACCTGGGCTTTTGTTTGCTGGAAGATTTCTGATTACAGTTTCAATTTCTGTGCTTGTGATGGACCTGTTAATATTTTCTATTTCTTCCTGGCTCAGTTTTGGAAAGTTGTACTTTTCTAAAAATTTGTTCAAATCTTCCAAGTTGCCCATTATATTGGCATATAGTTGCTGATAGTAGTCTCTTATGATCCTTTGTATTTCTGTGTTGTTTGCTGTGATCTCTCCATTTTCATTTCTAATTTTATTGATTTGATTTTTCTCCCTTTGTTTCTTGATGAGTCTGGCTAGAGTTTTGTCAATTTTATTTATCCTCTCAAAGAACCAGCTTTTGGCTGTGTTGATTTTTGCTATGGTCTCTTTTTGTTTCTTTTGCATTTATTTCTGCCCTAATTTTTAAGATTTCTTTCCTTCTACTAACCCTGGGGTTCTTCATTTCTTCCTTTTCTAGTTGCTTTAGGTGTAGAGTTAGGTTATTTATTTCACTTTTTTCTTGTTTCTTAAGGTATGCCTGTATTGCTATGAACCTTCCCCTTAGCACTGTTTTTACAGTGTCCCACAGGTTTTGGGTTGTTGTGTTTTCATTTTCATTCGTTTCTATGCATATTTTGATTTCTTCTGTGATTTGTTGGTTATTCAACAGTGTGTTGTTCAGCCTCCATATGTTGGAATTTTTAATAGTTTTTCTCCAGTAATTGAGATCTAATCTTACTGCATTGTAGTCAGAAAAGATGCTTGGAATGATTTCAATTTTTTTGAATTTACCAAGGCTAGATTTATGGTCCAGGATGTGATCTATCCTGGAGAAGGTTCCGTATGCATCTGAGTAAAAGGTGAAATTCATTGTTTTGGAGTGAAATGTCCTATAGATATCAATTAGGTCTAACTGGTCTTTTGTATCATTTAAAGTTTGTGTTTCCTTGTTAATTTTCTGTTTAGTTGATCTATCCATAGGTGTGAGTGGGGTCTCCCACTATTATTGTGTTATTGTTAATTTCCCTTTTCATACTTCTTAGCATTTGTCTTACATATTGCAGTGCTCCTATGTTGGGTGCGTATATATTTATAATTGTTATATCTTCTTCTTGGATTGATCCTTTGATCATTACGTAGTGTCCTTCTTTGTCTATTTTCACAGCCTTTGTTTTAAAGTCTATTTTATCCGATATGAGTATTGCTACTCCTGCTTTCTTTTGGTCTCTATTTGCATGGAATATCTTTTTCCAGCCCTTCACTTTCAGTCTGTATGTGTCCCCTGTTTTGAGGTGGGTCTCTTGTAGACAACATATGTAGGGGTCTTATTTTTGTTTCCATTCAGCCAGTCTTTGTCTTTTTGTTGGGGCATTCAACTTATTTATGTTTAAGGTAATTATTGATAAGTATGATCCCATTGCCATTTACTTTGTTGTTTTGGGATCGAGTTTATATACCCTTTTTGTTTTTCTTGTCTAGAGAAGATCCTTTAGCATTTGTTGGAGAGCTGGTTGGGTGGTGCTGAATTCTCTCAGCTTTTGCTTGTTTGTAAAGCTTTTGATTTCTCCTTCATATTTGAATGAGATCCTTGCTGGGTACAGTAATCTGGGCTGTAAGTTATTTTCTTTCATCTCTTTAAGTATAGCCTGCCATTCCCTCCTGGCCTGAAGAGTTTCTATTGAAAGATCAGCTGTTATCCTTATGGGAATCCCCTTGTGTGTTATTTGTTGTTTTTCCCTTGCTGCTTTTAATATTTGTTCTTTGTGTTTGATCTTTGTTAATTTGATTAATATGTGTCTTGGGGTGCTTTGCCTTAGGTTTATCCTGTTTGGGACTCTCTGGGTTTCTTGGACTTGGGTGATTATTTCCTTCCCCATTTTAGGGAAGTTTTCAACTATTATCTCCTCAATTATTTTCTCATGGTCTTTTTTTTTGTCTTCTTCTTCTGGAACTCCTATGATTCGAATGTTGGGGCATTTAACATTATCCCAAAGATCTCTGAGATTGTCCTCATTTCTTTTAATTCCCTTTTCCTCTCTGATTCACTTATTTCTACCATTCTATCTTCTACCTCACTAATCCTTTCTTCTGCCTCCATTATTCTACTATTCATTTCCTCCAGAGTGTTTTTGATCTCATTTATTGCATTATTCATTATATATTGATTCTTTTTTATTTCTTATAGGTCCTTGTTAAACCTTGCATCTTCTCAATCCTTGTCTCCTGGCTATTTATCTGTGATTTCATTTTGTTTTCAAGATTTTGGATCATTTTCACTATCATTATTTGGAATTCTTTATCAGGTAGATTCCCTATCTCTTCCTCTTTTGTTTGGTTTGGTGGACATTTATCCTGTTCCTTTCAGTTCAGTTCAGTCACTCAGTCGTGTCCGACTCTTTGTGACCCCATGAATCGCAGCATGCCAGGCCTCCCTGTCCATCACCAACTCCCGGAGTTCACCCAGACTCACATCCATCGAGTCAGTGATGCCATCCAGCCATCTCATCCTCTGTCATCCCCTTCTCCTCCTGCCCCCAATCCCTCCCAGCATCAGAGTCTTTTCCAATGAGTCAACTCTTCCCATGAGGTGGCCAAAGTACTGGAGTTTCAGTTTTAGCATCATTCCTTCCAAAGAAATCCCAGGGCTGATCTCCTTCAGAATGGACTGGTTGGATCTCCTTGCAGTCCAAGGGACTGTCAAGAATCTTCTCCAACACCACAGTTCAAAAGCATCAATTCTTCGGCGCTCAGCCTTCTTCACAGTCCAACTGTCACATGCATACATGACTGCTGGAAAAACCATAGCCTTGACTAGGTGAACCTTTGTTGGCAAAGTGATGTCTCTGCTTTTGAATATGCTGTCTAGTTTGATCATAACCCTCTTTCCAAGGAGTAAGTGTCTTTTAATTTCATGGCTGCAGTCATCATCTGCAGTGATTTTGGAGCCCCCCCAAAATAAAGTCTGACACTGTTTCCACTGTTTCCCCATCTATTTCCCATGAAGTGATGGGACCAGATGCCATGATCTTCATTTTCTGAATGCTGAGCTTTGAGCCAACTTTTTCACTCTCCTCTTTCACTTTCATCAAGAGGCTTTTTAGTTCCTCTTCACTTTCTGCCATAAGCGTGGTGTCAACTGCATATATGAGGTTATTGATATTTCTCCCAGCAATGTTGATTCCAGCTTGTGTTTCTTCCAGTCCTTCTTCTGGACTGGAAGGTTATATGCATTAACCTCTGCATATAAGTTAAATAAGCAGGGTGACAATATACAGCCTTGATGTACTCCTTTTCCTATTTGGAACCAGTCTGTTCCATGTCCAGTCCTAACTGTTGCTTCTTGACCTGCATATGGATTTCTCAAAAGGTAGATCAGGTGGTCTGGTATTCCCATCTCTTTCAGAATTTTCCACACAGTCAATTTATTGTGTCAAAGGCTTTGGCATAGTCAATAAAGCAGAAACAGATGTTTTTTCTGGAACTCTCTTGCTTTTTCCATGATCCAGTGGATGTTGGCAATTTGATCTCTGGTTCCTCTGCCTTTTCTAAAACCAACATGAACATCAGGAAGTTGATGGTTCACATATTGCTGAAGTCTGGCTTGGAGAATTTTGAGCATTACTTTACTACCTGTTCCTTTACCTGCTAGGTATTCCTCTTTCTCTTCATCTTGTTTATATTGCTGTGTTTGGTGTGGCCTTTCTGTATTCTGGCAGTTTGTGGAGTTCTGTTTATTGTAGAGTTTCCTCGCTGTGGGTGGAGTTGTACAGGTGGCTTGTCAAGGTTTCCTGGTTAGGGAAGCTTGTGTTGGTGTTCTGGTGGGTGGAGTTGGATTTCTTCTCTCTGAAGTGCAATGAAGCATCCAGTAATGAGTTATGAGATGTCAGTGGGTTTGGAGTGACTCTGGGCACCCTGTATATTCAAGCTCAAGGCTATGTTCCTGTGTTGCTGGAGAATTTGCGTGGTATGTCTTGCTCTGGAACTTGTTGGCCCTTGGGTGGTGCTTGGTTTCAGTGTAGGTATGGAGGCGTTTGATAAGCTCCTGTCAATTAATGTTCCCTGGAATCAGGAGTTTTCTGGTGTTCTCAGTATTTAGACTTAAGCCTCCTGCTTCTGATTTTCAGTCTTATTTTTACAGTAGCCTCAAGACTTATCCATCTGTAGAGCACCATTGATAAAACATCTAGGTTAAAGATGAAAAGTTTCTCCACAGTGAGGGACAACCAGAGAGGTTCACAGAGTTACATGGAGAAGAGAAGAGGGAGGAAGGAGACAGAGGTGACCAGGATGAGATGAGGGGGAATCAAAAGAGGAGAGAGCAAGCTAGCCAGTAATCACTTCCTTATGTGCGCTCCACAGTCTGGACTGCTCAGAGATGTTCATGGAGTTACACAGAGAAGAGAAGAGGGAGGAAGGAGACAGAGGTGGCCAGGAGGATAAAGGGGGATATCAAAAGGAGAGAGACAGATTCAGCCAGTAATCAGTTCCCTAAGTGTTCTCCACTGTCCGGAACACACAAAGAGATTCACAGATTCAGCTGGGTAGAGAAGAGAAGGGGGAAGGAGGAGATAGAGATAGAGGCGACCTGATGGAGAAAAAAGAGAGTCCAAAGGGGGAGAGAGCAGTCAAGCCAGTAATCTCGCTCCCAAGTAAAAACGGGTATTGAAGATTGAGTTCTTAAAGGTACAAAATTGATAACAAACACCAAAAAGCAAAGATTAAAAATCTAGAGTAGAGGTTGGATTTTCAAAAATACAATATTAAATTTAAAAAAGTCACAAAAATTATAAAATATATAAAGTTTGCTTTAAAAAATAGGGATTCTCTTTTTTTTTTTCAAAGTAATAGTAGGTTATAAAAATGAAAATTTAAAGAGTAATAGAAGACTTAAAATTAAAAAAATTAAAGAATGATAGTAAAAATATATCTAGGACTTTCTCTGGTGGTGTTGTGGGCAGTGTGGGGTCAGTTCATTTTCGGATAGTTCCTTGATCTGGCTTATATTTCTCAAGATCTATAGGCCCCTTCCTATGTAGTCAGTACTAACTACAGGGTTTTAATCTATTGCTCCTGTCACTTCCAAGGAGGTTCCCTCTGTTTTAGCTTCTTTTGTTTGCTGGTCTCTTCAGTGTCTAATTTCTGCCCTGGCACAAGGGGGGCGGTGGTGGATACTTTTTTAGGCTCACTCATTCAGTCGTGCTGTGGGGAGGGAGGGATGCTGCAAACAAATAACACTGATGTGTGCTCACAGTGCCTTGGCCACACTGGGTTTGCCCCTGCTCACGGTGTGTGTGCTTTCCCAGTCTACACTGCTTAGGCTCTAGGTTGCTCTGCTGGGAACTGTCTGAGGCTGGCCCTGGGTTGTATGCACTTCCCAGGTCTAAGCCGCTCAGGTTCAGGCACTTGGGTAGTCCTTAGAGGTGCAGACTCGGTTGGGCCTGCGTTTTGTGCCCTTCCCAAGTCCGAGCAGCTCAGGTGACCAGGTATTTGGTGAGCGTGGTCGCTGTGACTTATCGCCTCCCCCATCCCTGCCACTCAGTTTTCTGAGTGTACAACTGGCACACCTTCTCAGGCGGATGTTGACCACCCAGAATCCCAAGAAGTCTTGGTTAGCAATGAGGCCTGCTTGCAGTTTGGTAGATAATGCCTCTCTGGGGCTGCAGTCGCCCCCTTCCAGCTTTGGCTGCCCTCGCCTGCCTGTCACTGGAGAGGAGGGATGGGCCGGTCTGCAGCCGGCTAGCTCTGCTCAGTCCTTTGTTCTGTGAGCGGGCCTGGCGGTGTCTTAGTTTGGGGCTTTTTGTGTGGTAGCTATCCCACAGTCTGGTTTGCTAGCCCAAGTTAGTTCCCTCAGATTGCCCTCGGGGCATTCAGGCCGGGTCCTTCCTCTAAGCAATGCAGCCCACGCCTCCCTGCTCAGCCCCTGCTTGCTAGTGGCGGATGCAGGCGTCTGCACTGCTTCTCCACTGGGAGTTACCGTTGGGCACGTAATCTGTGGGTTTTAATTATTTATTTATTTTTCCTCCTGGTTATGTTGCCCTCTGTCGTTCCAAGGCTCGCCACAGACTCAGCAGTGAAAGTGTTTCCTGGTGTTTGGAAACGTCTCTCTTTTTTAAAACTGCCTTCCCGGGACGGAGCTCCATCCCTACCTCTTTTGTCTCTCTTTTTATCTTTTATATTTTTTCCTACCTCCTTTTGAAAACAATGGGCTGCTTTTCTGGGTGCCTGATGTCCTCTGCCAGCATTCAGAAGTTGTTTTGTGGAATTTACTCAGTTCTTTTGATGAATTTGTGGGGGAGAAAGTGGTCTCCCTGTCCTATTCCTCCGCCATCTTAGCAGCAATGACTTTATGATAGTTTTATCAGTTTTTAATCTTCCTTTCCAAGACAGTTTGAATTAATATTGCAAATGAGACTTTATAAGATAATCATGAGATACAACAATTTCTTTATGATTGGTTAACATTTACTGGCAGTGGTGTACTCTGCCAAGATGTCTCCTACTAGTTTGCTAGACCTGCTTAACTTTTAAAAAATTCATAAACCAATTGCTTCTACTTTGGTGTCTGGAAATTTGCCATAGTAGTGAGAATATTTATACCATAGAAATCAGCAAACACTACCACGATTTACTTTCCTACCACTCCCAAGTGAAAGCAATAGTTGCTCAGTCGTGTCCAACTCTTTGGGAGCCCATGGTCTGTAGCCCGCCAGGCTCCTTTGTCCATGGGATTTTCCAGCAAGATTACTGGAGTGGATTGCCATTTCCTTCTCCAGGGGATCTTTCAGACCCAGAGATCGAACCTAGGTCTCTTTTATCTCAAGAAGATTCTTCCCTGGTCTGAGCCAGCAGGGAAGCCCTCCCAAACCAGTTGTTAAATAGTTACCAGGACATCACTGACTGTGATCAAGCTAATTTGAAAAAAAAAAAAAATAGATTTTTAACTTACTGTGTTTTCTTAATACAAAGCTTTTATTTTTTTTTTTAAATCTCAAACAGGCTTTCACAATCACGTGACACTTATTTTTATGTAAAACTGATAGTTTTCTGCACATTTCTTAATTCTTGCTTCTCTTGCAAGCCTCATACAAATGCATAAGATGGTGTAGTCTAGCTAAAGTGAGAGCTTTTTCTAAATCTTAAGGTTGAGTTCAGGTACTACTGTTTTTAATGGTATAAGCAGCCACAGTATTCTAATCTCTTTAGATTCAATTTCATCACCTGTAATATGGGTACATTAATGTGACCTAATTCATACAATCCATTTAGTGCAGATTCTACCTGTCATTTACTATATTTCACTGAATCTAAGATATTATTGCTTAAAAGATATATCATTATTTAAATACATTGTTAGTTAAACTATAATATTGCTTTTTTTTTTTGGAAAATATGTCTCTCTTTTGGCTTCCTTGGTGGGTCAGTGGTAAAGAATCCACCTGAAATTCAGGAGACCCTGATTCACTCCCTGGGTGGGAAAAGATCCCCTGGAGAAGGAAATGGCAACCCACTCCAGTATCCTTGCCAGGGAAATCCCACGGACAGAGGAGTCTGGGGCTACAGTTCACGGGGGTTGCAAAAGAGTCAAACACAATTTAGCGACTAAACAGCAACAACAAGTTCTATTTTAGAGTTGTTATAGTGTGGGAAAATATATCTTAGAATCAGTGATATATGATAGTGAATTCTCAAGTGTTTTCTGCAATTAGAACATTTGACAGTGAGAAATTTTCTCAATGTGCACGCATGCTAGGCCGCTTCAGTTGGGTCCGACTGTTTGTGACCCTATGGACCCCACCAGGCTTTTCTGTCCATGGGTTCTCCAGGCAAGAATACTGGCATGGGTTGCCCTGCCCTCCTCTGGGAAATCTTCCCCAGCCAGGAATGGAACCCATGTCTCCTGCAGCTCCTACAACGCAGGCAGATTCTCAACTGCTGAGCCACTGATAAAGCCCAACTTTTAGAACAATGAATACATTTTCTTTTTAAAAAAACACAGATAGCCCCACACTTTTCTGTGACATTGTCTGAAGTATTTTAGATGACTTAGTTTATTTATGGTAGTTTTACACTGACCTATTAATGGTAGTTAACCTAATAAAGCTAGTCAGTTTATTAAAAGTAAAGCTAGTAAACTTAGCCAAGCTAGTCAGTTTATTAAAAGGCACACGTGGTGCTTATTACTAATGATTTATTTCTATTTCTTAATAATCAAGTTCTCTCTCTACTGCCAAATCTTTTCTGAACTTAAAAGGTTAAGAAAAAAAATTTGCAAGTTTTCTGTGATAACCCTGAAGAATTCTTTGTTCCTAACAGAAAATCGGGGAACACTGAACTAAATATTTGATTGTCTTTCCAGTCAGTTAGGTGATTTATATCTTATTGGGAAAAGAGTCACTTTTGTGATGTATCTACCAGCTATTTAAAGAGTGGAATTTAACTGTGATCCTTAGGGAGACAAGCATCAAGGATTATATATTATATTGCACACTCACTAAATTAGAAATACAAATGGTCAGCAGAAAATTTATGATGGCTATGTGTTTAGTTGATACTAACAGAGATTCAAGCAATTGCACCATCATGCACATGGCAGAAAAGTGAGGAGGCAATAAACACTGCTTTTTAAAAGGTCAAAAGTCAAAGCAAACTGAAGCATTGAATCCATTTCAAAAACTATACTGAATAAATGTTGAGTTTGAAAAGACAAAAGGTTGGATAATCATTTGTAATCAGGAAAATAAATAAAATATAATTTATTGTTGCAGAATTCGAAAAAAATCAATGCTATGACCTTTAGATTGTCCAGTCATTTCCTTTGCAACTAGTACTTTTCAAACTGTAGCTACAAAATGGTTTTGCCATTATCATGAAATATTTACTGAATGGTGATTTACATAGAAATGGAATAAAAACAAGAAATACTTATTACTTAATTTATGCTTTGTGTAACCCTTGGAGTCTCACACAAATGCTTTTTTACTGGTGAGATAAGAAAATGATTTACTGGGCTCCATTTAATCAGAAAATAGACTCTGACTCTGATAAGTATAATAACTGTCAATTTTTAAAATTACTACCCGTGATGATGATACAAATCAATATAGATTTTATTTGTGGCACTGAGCCATCTACATTTTATTTTTTTAATTATTTCATAAAGTGTAGTCTCATCTTACATTTTATGGACTAATTTAGCCACATACTATTAATATTAATCTGTTGATATCCATTCCCAATCTATTTCCATTAGTCTATTTTGTCCCTCCTCTCCTTTCCCCCATCATCATTTCATCCTCAGACACTGACTGTATGCTGTCTATGAGCACAACACCGTAGTATATGCAGCCCTTCTAGCTAAATCACATTTGCTGAAAATCTCATCCTTCGGAGAATAGTATTTTTTGTAAGCTATGACATTAAGCTCTGTAAACATGGCAAGATCCATTCTGAGATTTTTTTCCTAAAGAAATGAAATCTCAAAATCAAAAGGGCTGAGATGTTAAGTAATGAATAAAACAAGGGAATAAATAATTCACTCATATTAATAAATATTTCAGTACTGAATGGAGTCATGGTTAATGCACGTTAATATCTTGGTAAGTGAAATTCTTTGAATGTTTTATATGTTACAGCTTAACTATTTAGCATTATTGACCATGCATGGGTCTCTAGATAAAGTATTTAACAAAAGTTAGTACTGAATATGAAAAGAACACTTTAAGGGTGTTTTAATAAATGAGCTCATTAATAGTGTAAGACATTGAAGGAAAAGATGTGTATTTATCACACCCTAAGTCTGCTTTCATTGTATTTAGTAGAACTCTTCCCTCTTAAAATAGATCATCAAGGTGATTCTAAACACAATATTAAGGGAATCATTGCTATTTCATTAAACTTACAGCTTCTCTTTAGGTTGCACCTGTGTCCCTGAAATGTCTTCAGATGGACTTCTTAAAAAGTCAAATATTCTTTTTATTACTTTGTCCTTTAGCAGTCCATATTTCAAAGTTTGACATTGTCATGTAGGATGAAAAATTTTTAGCACCATCAACTGCAAAGCTCTCCCCTTGGTCACTATACTGCACAGTGGTGATACTATATAAATGCTCACATTCAATGAGTAAATCTAATAAGTTCACTAATGTTTGTGTGCACATCAGAATATAATTTCGGGAAGTGCTTTACAGCAGGGTGCTTTTGACATGTGGGGCCTGATCATTCTCTGAATAGAGGCAGTCCTATCTTATACATTGTAGGATGTTTAGCAGTATCCTGGCCTTTTTACACCAGACACCAGCAGCTACCTTCACCCCACTGCCCTACTTGTGACAACCAAATATACCTCCAAACATTGCCAGACATCTGGTAGGGGATACAGTCACCCTCTGTCAAGAACCACTGGTTTAGAATGGAAAGAGACCCCAATGCTCATTGCAGCACTGTTTATAATAGCCAGGACATGGAAACAACCTAGATGTTCATCAACAGATGAATGGATAAGAAAGCTGTGGTACATATACACAATGCAGTATTACTCAGCCATTAAAAACAATACATTTGAATCAGTTCTAATGAGGTGGATGAAAACTGGAGCCTATTATACAGAGTGAAGTAAGCCAGAAAGAAAAACACCAATACAGTATACTAATGCATATATATAGAATCTAGAAAGATGAAAATGATAACCCTGTATGTGAGACAGCAAAAGAGACACAGATGTATAGAACAATCTTTTGGACTCTGTGGGAGAGGGCGAGGGTGAGATGATTTGGGAGAATGGCATTGAAACGTGTATAATATCATATGTGAAATGAATCACCA
Organism: Tragelaphus eurycerus; assembly: GCA_935064755.1. Taxonomy (NCBI): domain Eukaryota; kingdom Metazoa; phylum Chordata; class Mammalia; order Artiodactyla; family Bovidae; genus Tragelaphus; species Tragelaphus eurycerus. The sequence goes on from CAKXYN010000003.1 coordinate 17,750,394, forward strand.
GTCCAAGTTCAATGCAGGATACAGGATGCTCAGGGCTGGTGCACTGGGACAACCCAGAGGGATGGTATGGGGAAGGAGATGGGAGGGGGGTTCAGGATGGGGAACACACGTACACCCATGGAAGATTCATGTTGATGTATAGCAAAATGAATACAATATTGTAAAGTAATTAGCCTCCAATTAAAATAAATTTATATTTTAAAAACCCACTGGTTTTATATATTATTATTTTATAGTAGATTCTTGCTGATTATCTATTTTAAATATAGCAATATGTACATGTCAATCCCAAGCTCCCAATCTATCCCTCCACACTGACCTTCCCCCTGGTAACCATAAATTCATTCTGTTTATGTCTGTTTCTGTTCTGTAAATATTTGCATCATTTTTTAAAGATTCTGCATACAAGGGATATCATATGATACTTGTTGTTCTCTTTGTCTGACTTCACTTAGTATGATAAGCTCCAGATCCATCTATGTTGCTGCAAATGACATTATTTTATTCTTCTTTTTTTTTTTTTTGGCTGCACTGTGTGGAATGTGGGAATCTTAGTTCCCTGATCAGGGAGCAAACTTGTGCCCTCCTGTAGTGGAAGTGTGGATTCCTAATCCCTGGAGCACCATGGAATTCCTCATTCTTTTTAATGACTGAGTAATACTCCATTATATACATGTACCACATCTTCTTTACTCATTCAAGAACCACTGGTTTTACAGTAACATGTTTTCTACAAGAAACTGATACTTAGGAGTCATGACATAAGAAAGTGTCAAAAATCTTTTAACAGAAAATTGTTGGTAATCAATAACATTGTTCTTGTAAAATCATTTCTTATTCTTATAAAGTCATCTTTACTGAAATGTAACTTACATACATTTAAAATTTTGAAGAGTTTAAGTGCACAGTTTGATGAGTTTTAACATCTACACCCATGTTGCCTTGACCCCAGTCAATATGTAGGACATTTCCATCACCTTAATCCGTTCCTTCCTGCTGCTTTGCTGTCAGGCCTGATTACACTAACCCAGCCCCTGCCCCATCTCTCATAAAATGGTAATTTTCCCTGTTCATATAAATTGAATGAGATAGATATACTCTTATGTCTGACTTCTTTCACTCACCTGAATCTCTGATTTGTCCCTACTGTGTGGATATCAGAAATTTGCTTATTTACATTTAGCAGTACTAGTTATTTGTTTAATTATACCAGAATTTGTTTATTCATTCACCTTGCATGAATTTTGGGTTGTTTCTAGTTTGGTGCTATTATAAACAACTATTTTGAACTTTCAAGCACCAGTCTTTTTATAGACATTTATTGTTAGGTCTCTTAGGTAAATACCTAGAACTAGAATTCCTGTATCAGAAGATAACTATTTTATCACCATTATGAATAAATGTGCCATCTACACTCTTACGAACAATGCATAAGAGCTCTGGTTTTTAACACTTGGTATTGTCAGTTTTGTTGATTTTCGCTAGTTTCATGGTTCTCTTGTGGTATCTCATTGTGGTTTTGATTTACGTTTTTCCTGATAACTAGTGATTTGGGGCATATTTTCATGTGCTATCTAGCTAGTCATGCATTTTCGTCTGTGAAGTGTCTGCATAAGGTTCTTGTCTATTTTTAACTTGTTATTTTCTTGTTGAGTTTTAAGGGTTCCTTACATATTCTGGATACAAGCCCTTTGTCATATGTGTGTGTAAATATGTATCCACATGCACAAGCAATATTCTATAGTGAATATTTCATCCTGGTCTTTTATTAATAGATAGGCTTTTTGTGATAGGACCACTACAAAGATTGTATTTAGAGGACTTCATTATTTGAAGTAAATCCTATGAGAATATTTTTGTAAAGCAACCACCTAACCACAAGTTTATTCTATTTTCATATAAGTGGTTTGCCTAAAGGAAGGTTGCATAATCCTAAATTATAGTAGTTAATGCTAATATTCCCCAGTATAACTGTTAATATCTCTGTAATTGTAAACAATCAAAAATTTTAAGAGCAACAACTACTTTATCAAATATCCTGAAATGTTTCTTTTGAAGAGGTGTGTATGTATATGGCTCAGTGTAAAGTAACTCAATAATGGATATTAAACCAGTGAAGACAAGTGATGTTGATAAATACGGTATAATCCTTTGTAACTTTCTCACACAAAATGCAGAACTTGAATATAATTCCTTTTTGTAGAGCAAACACCTTTAGAATCAGAAATTTAGAGCGGGAGGGAAATCTGGAGACCATTTAGTCCAATATTCTCTCTCTCGCTATCTTTTTTTTAGTATTTATTTATTTGGCTGCATCTGGTCTTAGCTGCAGCATGCAGGATCTTTCATGGTAGTGAAACTTCTCTCTAGTTGTGGTGCACGGGGCTTCTCAGTGCAAAGGCTTCTCTTGTTGTGGAGCACAAGCCCTAGAGTGTGTGGGCTTCAGTAGCTGTGACACACAGGTTACTTGCTCCGTGGCATGAGAGATCTTAGTTTCCTGACCAGAGATCAAACCCTCGTCCACTGTATCGGAAAGCGGATTCTTAACCACTGGACCACCAAGGAAGTCCCCAATACTCTCCTTTTACAGTTGAATAAATGGAGACAGAATAATGGACCCATTTTAGAACTAGAGCTCAGTGTAGAGATTGTTAAATAAGACATGAATAGCTAGTATATAGCACACATCTATACACTCTATGCTATACTTTGTACATATGTAGATTACACTACATTTAATGTAATGATATAATGGTGATGATGATGGAGATTCTTATTATTCTTTCGTATCGCTTCCCTCAGGGTGGCCTGTATTCTCAGATGGTGTACCCTTTGTCAGACGAGGTGCTATAGTGTTGAATGGATAAGGTTTTCTGGGTTGGGTTCCAGATTAAGCCACCTCCAATTACGGCATTTCCAAATTAGCCTGTAAATTTTCAGGAACATCTACTGTATTCATCCAAATAAAGAAGGGAGTAAATGATAGTTAGCTTCCTTGGGGAGCCCTCAAAGAATGTGAAGCTTGTGGTAAATTTGGACAGTCCTCAACTTTGGTTATTTCTGCATTCACTGTTTTGCATTTCCAGCATTCAGTTTTTTCCAGCTAGTACCACTTTGAGCATTGAAAGGAAGCATAAAGATACAAAGGAATTTATGTCATTTTTCCTTCCGTATTTAATGATGTCACTGCCTTCCTTCTGAATGAGTACTCAATGAGTGAAGTTCAAACTTCTTAGACAAGAGAATGTATGAAAAGCTCATCTGTGTGCCTGGCACACTTGCTTGCTAAGTCATGTCAGTCGTGCCCAACTCTGTGTGACCCCATAGATGGCAGCCCACCAGGCTCTGCCATCCCTGGGATTCTGCAGGCAAGAACACTGGAGTGGATTGCCATTTCCTTCCCCAATGCATGAAAGTGAAAAGTGAAAGTGAAGTCACTCAGTCGTGTCCGACTCTTTGCCACCCCATGGACTGCAGCCTACCAGGCTCCTCCCACCATGGGATTTCCTAGGCAAGAGTACTGGAGTGGGTTGCCATTGCCTGGCACACAGTAGGGTACAAAAAAATATCAATTCCCAACTTTTTTTTTTAATTTGGCTGTACCAGGTCTTGTGGCGTGCAGGATGTGTAGCTGTGGCATGCCAACTCTTAGTTGTGGCATGTGGGATCTAGTTTCCTGACCAGGGATTAAACCCAGGCCACCTGCATTGCGAGGGCAGAGTCTTAGCCACTGGACTGCCAGTGAAATCCCAGTTCCCAGATTTTGATCATGGAATCAGGAGCCATCCCAAGCTCTCTCAGATCTCTCCCACCTCCCTTCCTTCCCCTACATCTCAGTGTTTCCCCAAAGCACATCAACACTGGGGTCTTCTCGGTCCTGTGCACCATCAGACTGTTCTCTTTGTCCATGTTGTTACTTTGGTCTCCAGTTCACCCACATTCTCCTGTCAGCCTCCTGAATTCCCACTGCTTCTTTAGAACCCAAACCAGTGTCAATTCTAAAGCTTCCCCTGATTCTGCCCCTTTCCATGTCAGCTCTCATGCACAGTGAATTATTGCCTAACCTTGGTTTTGCACACAGTTCTATTAGAGTGCTGACCACATTGTGGTAGTTATTTGTTTGTAGACTTGCTTCCACTGATAAATGATGCACTCATGGAAAGTAGAGACTGTTTCTTGTATAACTAGCTTATTGTTGTTGTTCAGTTGCTAACTTGCGTCCGACTTTGCGACCTCGTGAACTGCAGCACACCAGGCTTCCCTGTCCTTCACTATTTCCCTGAGTTTGCTCTAATTCACATCCACTGAGTCAGTGAGGCCATCCAACCATCTCATCCTCTGTTCCCCTCTTCTCTTGCCCTCAATCTTTCCCAACATCAGGATCTTTTCAAAAGAGTCGACTCTTCATATCAGGTGGCCAAAGTATTGGAGTTTCAGCTTCAGCACCAGTCCTTCCAATGAATATTCTGTGTGAATCCAATGAATATTCCTTTAGGATTGACTGGTTTGATCTCCTTGCTGTCGAAGGGACTCTCAACAGTCTTCAACACCACAGTTTGAAAGCATCAGTTCTTTAACGCTCAGCCTTCTTTATGGTCTAACTCTCACATCCGTACATGACTACTGGAAAAATCATAGCTTTGACTAGATGGACCATTGTTGGCAAAATGATGTCTCTGCTTTTTTAATACACTGTCTAGGTTTATCATAGCTTTACTTCCAAGGAGCAAGCATCTTTTAATTTTGTGGCTGCAGTCATAGTTTGGTGATTTTGGAGCCCAAGAAAATGAAATCTGACGCTGTTTCCACTTTTCCCCTTCGTATTTGCCATGAAGTGATGGGACCAAATTCCATTATCTTTGTTTTTTGAACGTTGAGTTTTAAGCCAGCTTTTTCACTCTCCTCTTTCACCTTCATCAAGAGGCTCTTTAGTTCCTCTTTGCTTTCTAGCTTATAGCTCAGGGTCTAAAACATGGTGTGGGTTTCATAAATGTTTGATAGTTTGAACTAAACTGAATTAATATGTGGCCCACATTTATTTAAGACTACAGCCCCAGGATCACTGGTCAGTGGTTTCACATAAGACACAAAGAGAAGTGGTGTTAAGTGAACTGAGACAAGCAGGAAAAAGTAAGAAAAGTTTATTAAAAGTTTTAAAAATTAAAAAATAAGGCAGCATACCCAAAGATAATTTTTCTCTAGATTTTTAATTTCTTTAAAGGACGTTTAAAAAGAGGACCTGTAGAAACATACAGAGCAATACCTATACCTTGGGGAAAAAAAGCATTGCCTCCAAGGGATCTATTCTGAAGATAATGCTCATGTTTGGATAAAAGTTATTTTATTTTTCAGAGAAATAATATTTCACGGTCTCATCCTTTTGAAATATCATACTGTCCTTAATACTGGCTGATAGAAAGAGCACACGTGGTGGTGCTGATGAACGTACCCACAGGGCAGCAGTGGAGGCAGGCTTGTGGACACAGAGAGGAAGGGATGAACTGAGACAGTAACGTTGAAACACACACATTGCCATATGTAAAATAGATAGCCAGTGGGCATTTGCTGCAGGGAGCTCAAACCTGGTGCTGTATGACAACCTGCAAGAGTGGGATGAGGTGGGAGAGAGGCTCAAGAAGGAGGGGACATGCGTATACTTACGGCTGATTCATGTTGCTGCATGGCAGAAACTAACACAATATTGTAAAGCAATTACCTCCAATTAAAAATAAATAAATTTATTTTTAAAAAAGAAAAAGCACGCATGATTCTGGTAATGGGTATAATTCACTATAAAAAGCAAAATATGGCACTTGTCACTGAGGTAGAAACATATATGATTTGTAAATTTAGGATCTAATTCATTATTTTGAAATTAAAAGTACCTTTTCTCTGTGGTTGCTTGTAAATTTCCTTTTGTTTTTTGGTGTTCTGAAAGTATTTTCATAATGTTTCATAATGTTTCTATGTGTAGAATAGAATTATTTACATTAAATGTTTATTTACATTTACATTCAATATTTATTTACATTTATAATGTTTACATTTATTTACAACAATTTATTTACATTCAACATTCACTGTACTTCTTGAACCTAGTGATTCATGACTTTTTTATCAATTAAAAAAGTTAGCCATTAATTCTTTGTATATTGCTTTTCTAAATCACCTCTATTTCCTCTTGAAACTTCACTTCTGCCCCCCTCTTCTTTTAGCTTGAGCTGCATTGGGGACACGGAGAAGGCAATGGCACCCCACTCCAGTACTCTTGCCTGGAAAACCCCATGGGTGGAGGAGCCTGGTAGGCCGCAGTCCATGGGGTTGCTGAGAGTTGGACATGACTGAATGACTTCCCTTTCACTTTTCACTTTCCTGCATTGGAGAAGGAGATGGCAACCCACTGCAGTGTTCTTGCCTGGAGAATCCCAGGGACGGGGAAGCCTGGTGGGCTGCCGTCTATGGGGTCACACAGAGTCAGACATGACTGAAGCGACTTAGCAGCAGCAGCAGCAGCAGCAGCATTTGGGACAATTTCCTAACACTTGTTTTTCAGTTCACTAATGCTCTCTTTAAACACGTCTAGCTTATTATTTAACCTGTTTCTTGTAATTTTAAACTTTGATTACTATGTTTTTAAGTTTTAGAGATTCACTTCACTTCTTTTAAAAGTTTTTCTTTTTTCAATAGTGTAATTGCATTTTATTATGTTTTCATTTCTTATTTTATATCTTTAATAAATTCAAACGTACTTTTATGTTTTTTCTTAAATTATCCTAATATCACATGTTTCGGGGGTCTAGTTCTGACTCTCATGTAGAGTAGATTGTTTCTTTGTGTGTCTCATAATTGGGGGCTGATATCTTGTCTTTAGCAGAGCCTTATGTGAGCAACTTGGGTTGGAGGCACGCTCACCTAGAGCAGAGTTCGGTTTGCTCTGATCACGTGTCGTGGGATATCAGGAAGTTGGAATCATTTTTTTTGTGCTAATTCCTCTGCTTGAGGTGGTGTTTAATTCTCAGAAAGACTTTTTCACAGAGAGCCAGGACTACTCAAACAAGTGCCTTTCCTATCTATGGTAGAAGGTGGAAGCTTTTCTAAATTGCTACTTCATTGAAGGGGCAGCTCTTTTTGAATTTTAGTTTTATGAAGCACGTTCTCAGTTCCAGATCTTGTTTTGAACCAGCCTGAGGCATAATCATCATTTCCCAGACTCGCACAAAAGTTGCCTTGGTTACCAACACTGGTAATGCCCACTGCTCCAGCATAGTCTGTGTGTTAATTTACAAGCTTACGTCTGTGTTTTTCAGTTTTTTGGTTTGCTTGTTTGTTTTTTTTAATTTCCAGATCCTGAAGCTTTCCCTTTGTTTTTGTGCTCTCAGCTATGACTGAAAAGAGTATTTGTTATATTTTACCCAGCATTTTGAAATGCTTAAAAGAGTCTCCGATATGTTAGTCCTCCTTATATCTGGCAACAGAAACTCTCAAATTATTTCTTTTTAAGAGCTTTAAATTTGGCTTTTATTCAAAACGAAGCTTTAAGACTTTTTTTCCATTGTGATGAAAGAAATATCATGAAAGAGCAAAGCTTGAAAACTGGAATGAAAATAAAGCCAGTATACATGTTTAAAGCGCATAGAATCTTTGGCCTGCTTTCTGTATTAACCAGTTTGTTTTCTAAGTGCTAAGGTAAGCATCATAATGTGTTTGAAGAAAATGGGTTGTTGCCTTCTGGGTTTGAGTCGTTGCCCTTCATAGAACACTTTATTTAACCCTAGATATGTCCTCCAAAAGCCTTGGCTTTCACATTTAAAATAGGAGCAGTGAAGGAGGCATCACCCAGGCTGGCAGATCATGGTGGCAGCACTGGGGGTGGCTGGGAAGTGAAACGGAGCCAGCGGCTGAGGCAAGGGGCCCCAGCAGCCCTCGCAGGCCCTGTCAGGACATGGAGTATGAAAGACGAGGGGGACGTGGAGACAGGACTGGCCGTTACGGAGCCACCGATCGTTCACAGGGTGACAGTGGGGAAAACCGTAGCCGGGATCATGACTACAGGGACATGGACTACCGCTCATATCCCCGTGAGTACGGCAGCCAGGAGGGCAAGCATGACTATGATGACTCGTCCGAGGAGCAGAGTGCAGAGGATTCCTACAAGGCCTCCCCGGGCTCCGAGACTCAGCGTAGGCGTAGGCGGCGGCGGCGGCGGCACAGGCACAGCCCTACCGGCCCGCCAGGCTTCCCCCGAGACGGCGACTATCGGGACCAGGACTATCGGACCGAGCAAGCGGAGGAGGAGGAGGAGGAGGAGAAGGCCAGTAACATCGTCATGCTGAGGATGCTGCCACAGGCAGCCACTGAGGATGACATCCATGGCCAGCTGCAATCCCATGGCATCCAAGCGCGGGAGGTCCGGCTGATGCGGAACAAATCCTCAGGTCAGAGCCGGGGCTTCGCCTTCGTCGAGTTTAGTCACTTGCAGGACGCTACACGATGGATGGAAGCCAATCAGCACTCCCTCAACATCCTGGGCCAGAAGGTGTCCATGCACTACAGCGACCCGAAGCCCAAGATCAATGAGGACTGGCTGTGTAATAAGTGTGGCGTCCAGAACTTCAAACGCCGCGAGAAGTGCTTCAAATGTGGGGTGCCCAAGTCAGCAGAGGCAGAGCAGAAGCTGCCCCTGGGAGCGAGGTTGGATCAGCAGACGCTGCCACTGAGGGGTCGGGAGCTAAGCCAGGGTCTGCTGCCCCTGCCACAGCCCTACCAGGCCCAGGGAGTGCTGGCCTCCCAGGCCCTGTCACAGGGCTCGGAGCCAAGCTCGGAGAACGCCAACGACACCATCATTTTGCGCAACCTGAACCCACATAGCACCATGGACTCCATTCTGGGGGCGCTGGCACCCTACGCAGTGCTGTCCTCCTCCAATGTATGCGTCATCAAGGACAAGCAGACCCAACTGAACCGTGGCTTCGCCTTTATCCAGCTCTCCACCATCGAGGCAGCCCAGCTGCTACAGATTCTGCAGGCCTTACACCCACCACTCACCATCGACGGCAAGACCATCAACGTTGAGTTTGCCAAGGGTTCTAAGAGGGATATGGCCTCCAACGAAGGCAGTCGCATCAATGCTGCCTCTGTGGCCAGCACTGCCATTGCCGCGGCCCAGTGGGCCATCTCACAGGCCTCCCAGGGTGGGGAGGGTGCCTGGGCCACCCCCGAGGAGCCAACGGTCGACTACAGCTACTACCAACAGGATGAGGGCTATGGTGGCAGCCAGGGCACAGAGTCCCCTCTCTATGCCCATGGCTACCTCAAGGGCACAAAGGGCCCTGGCATCACCGGAACCAAAGGGGACCCGGCTGGAGCAGGTCCTGAGACCTCCCTGGAGCCTGGGGTGGACTCTGTGTCCCTACAGGCTTTCTCCCGTGCCCAGCCTGGTGCCACTCCTGGCGTCTACCAGCAGTCAGCAGCTGAAGCAAGCGGGAGCCAGGGCGCTGCCAACAGCCAGTCATACACCATCATATCACCCGCTGTGCTCAAGTCAGAGCTCCAGAGTCCCACCCATCCCAGCTCTACCCTGCCACCGGCCACGAGTCCCTCTGCCCAGGAGTCCTACAGCCAGTACCCTGTACCTGATGTCTCCACCTACCAGTACGATGAAACATCTGGCTACTACTACGACCCCCAGACCGGCCTCTACTATGATCCCAACTCTCAGTACTACTACAACGCCCAGAGCCAGCAGTACCTGTACTGGGATGGGGAGAGGCGGACCTACGTCCCTGCCCTGGAGCAGTCAGCTGACAGTCATAAGGAGACAGGAGCGCCCTCCAAGGAGTGCAAAGAGAAGAAGGAAAAGCACAAGACCAAGACAGCCCAACAGATTGCGAAGGACATGGAACGCTGGGCCCGCAGCCTCAACAAACAAAAAGAAAACTTCAAAAGCAGCTTCCAGCCCATCAGCAACTTGCGCGATGATGAAAGGCGGGAGTCAGCCACTGCAGATGCAGGCTATGCCATCCTCGAGAAGAAGGGAGCACTAGCTGAGAGACAGCACACCAGCATGGACCTCCCAAAACTGGCCAGCGATGACCGCCCAAGCCCACCTAGGGGGCTGGTGGCAGCCTACAGCGGGGAGAGTGACAGTGAGGAGGAGCAGGAACGTGGGGGCCCAGAGCAGGAGGAGAAGCTCACCGACTGGCAGAAGCTGGCCTGTCTGATCTGCTGGCGCCAGTTCCCCAGCAAGGAAGCGCTCATCCGGCACCAGCAGCTCTCCGGGCTCCACAAGCAAAACCTTGAGATTCACCGGCGAGCCCACCTGTCAGAAAACGAGCTGGAGGCACTTGAGAAGAATGACATGGAGCAAATGAAGTACCGGGACCGTGCAGCTGAACGGAGAGAGAAGTACAGCATCTCTGAGCCACCAGAGCCCAAGAGGAGAAAGTACAGCGGCATGTCTGCGGCCTCTGTGGACTTTGAGCAGCCCATGCGGGATGGACTGGGCAGTGACAACATTGGGAGTCGCATGCTCCAAGCCATGGGCTGGAAAGAGGGCAGTGGTCTGGGCCGCAAGAAGCAGGGCATTGTGACTCCCATTGAGGCCCAGACACAGGTGCGGGGCTCTGGCTTGGGTGCCCGAGGCAGCTCCTATGGGGTCACATCAACTGAGTCCTACAAGGAGACGCTGCACAAGACAATGGTGACCCGCTTCAATGAGGCCCAGTGAGCAGCTGCAAGACCTACTTATATTTGCATCAGGTATCCAGCATGGGGCAGGGGAAAATGAAATGTTGGGTGGTCAAAGCGAAGCCTTGCACCTGTCTACCAGCCCTACTCCCCAGCCAGAGAAGCTGTGACCAAGTCAAACTTTGAGTTGCAGACTTTTATTGGAAAACTGGGCTGGAATCACCCTTGTTTTTGTAATAAAAGCTGAAAAGTCAAAAAATAAAATAAAATAGGAGCAGTGATACTTGTTTAATTCTTTTGTGGGATTATTTTGAGGTTCAAATGAGATAATGTATATAGTAGGTGACAGGTTTCTGAAGACATGATTCAAATTACACTTACTGCTATATACTTTGAAGTAGCAATGGGACTACTGAATTATAATTGCTTTTATTCCCTATATTGAATTCTTCTGAGGATTGTGAGTCTTAACCCACTTATCTGCCTTTTTGAATGCCAGAACTTTTTCTAAATAAAAGATAATGGCTAGATTAAACTCTTCACAGAATACTAATTATAATTTAATTATGTTGAAAATTTTATTCCCTGTATCTCAGGTATAGGGAATAAATAAGATTAAATTCTTAAGGTTATAGGAAATAGGAATAGATACACACAAGAATAGATAAATTCCTAAAGCTAAAGGAAAAAGTCTTCTTTTTCTCAAGACTTCTATGATTTGGGTTGTGTGCCATAGTTTTTATTATGTGTCTCTTCTTACTATTCTCACATTCTGGGCAAGATGAATGTCAGACTGGTTGAGAACCTTGGCCACTGCTGTGTACATCGAGAAAACAGTAGTAGTATTTTTAAAAGATTTTTAAATGATAAAGTAAATAAATAAATAAATTTTTAAATGATAAAATTATAAGTAAATTTTTAAATGATAAAATAGACATAAAATATACCATCTTAACCATTTTAAAATATACTGTTTCATAGTGTTAAGTACCTCCACATCGTTATACAACCAATCTCCCCAGTGCTTCATCTTGCAAAACTTGAAACTTTATGCCCATTAAACGCAAACTCCCCTTTCCCCTTAAGCCCACCCTCTGGCAACCACCATCTACTTTCCGTCCCTATGAAATTTACTGCTAGATGTTAATACCTCACATAAGTGGAACCATACAGTATTTGTCTTTTTGTGATTGATTTATTTCACTTAGCATAATGTCCTCAAGGTCTACCCATGTTGTAGCATGTCAGAATTTCCTTCCTTTAGAAAGTCAAATACTACTTAGTTGTATATATATATATATACATATATATATACCACACCATCTTTATTCATTCACCTGTCAGTGGACACTCAGGTTATTTCCACCTTTTGACTGTGTTGAATAATGTCATGAATCTGGTTGTACAAATATTTCTTCAAGACACTGCTTTCAATTATTTGCATATATACTATAGAATTGCTAGATCATATGATTTAATTTTGTAAGGCACCTCAATGCTGTTTTCTTTAGCACCTGCATTATTTTACTTTTCTGCCAACAGTGCCTAGGGCTTCAATTTCTCTACATCCTCACCAACACTTGCAATTTTCTTTCTTCTTCTTCTTTTTAAAAATAGTAACTATCCTAATGGGTTTAAATTTTGATTTGCATTTCCCTAAGGAGAGTGAAAAAGTTGGCTTAAAGCTCAGCATTCAGAAAACGAAGATCATGGCATCTGGTCCCATCACTTCATGGGAAATAGATGGGGAAACAGTGGAAACAGTGTCAGACTTTATTTTTTGGGGCTCCAAAATCACTGCAGATGGTGACTGCAGCCATGAAATTAAAAGACACTTACTCCTTGGAAGGAAAGTTATGACCAACCTAGATAGCATATTCAAAAGCAGAGACATTACTTTGCAAACAAACGTCCATCTAGTCAAGGCTATAGTTTTTCCAGTGGTCATGTATGGATGTGAGAGTTGGACTGTGAAGAAAGCTGAGCGCAGAAGAATTGATGCTTCTGAACTGTGGTGTTGGAGAAGACTCTTGAGAGTCCCATGGACTGCAAGGAGATCCAACCAGTCCATTCTAAAGGAGATCAGTCCTGGGTGTTCTTTGGAAGGAATGATGCTAAAGCTGAAACTCCAGTACTTCAGCCTCTTCAGCGAAGAGTTGACTCATTGGAAAAGACTCTGATGCTGGGAGGTGTTGGGGCAGGAGGAAAAGGTGACAACAGAGGATGAGATGGCTGGATGGCATCACTGACTCTATGGACGTGGGTCTGGGTGACCTCCGGGAGTTGGTGATGGACAGGGAGGCCTGGCGTGCTGTGATTCATGGGATTGCAAAGAGTCGGACACGACTGAGCAACTGAACTGAACTGAACTGAATGATTAGTAGCTGAAGCTGAAACTCCAGTACTTTGGCCACCTCACGTGAAGAGTTGACTCATTGGAAAAGATCCTCATGCTGGGAGGGATTGGGGGCAGGAGGAGAAGGGGACAACAGAGGATGAGATGGCTGGATGGCATCACGGACTCGATGGACATGAGTCTGAGTGACCTCTGGGAGTTGGTGATGGACAGGGAGGCCTGGCGTGCTGTGATTCATGGGGTTGCAAAGAGTTGGACATGACTGAGCGACTGAACTGAACTAAATGATTAGTAACATTGAGTATCTTCTTCATGTGCTTGTTGGAGATTTGTATATCTTTGGACACATGTGTTTTCAAATTATTTTCCCACGTTTAAGTTGGATTATTTGGTTTCAGTTTGTTGAGTTGTAAGAGTTAGTTATATATTCTGGGTATTAACCCTATCAGATACATAATTGACAAATATTTTCTTACATTTTGTAGTTGCCATTTCTCTCAGTTGACTGTCATCTGATGCACAAATGTTTTTAATTTTGATGTAGCCAGTTTTTCCATTTTTAAAATTTTGTTACCTATACTTTTGGTATTATGTCCAAGAAATCATTGCCAAAAGCAGTAATATTTTTATGTAGCTTCACAGTGAGACTCTGGAAGAAAAGGAGCAAAATCAGTATTGTTTGGGATTATACTTGTTTAAGGACTTATTTAGGATTCAGATTAACATTTTCCTTTGGGAATTTTCACACTTTATGAATATTGTGGAATGTGGAGTCTTTTCCTAACTCTGGAGGCCCATTAGGTCAGATATGCAATTTCCTGACCTGCTTCTCCCTGTGGAGAGTGGGCACACGACCTTGGCCCTGCCCATCAGACACAGCTGTTCCTTGCAGTGACAGTGGCTGCACAAAACCTGAGTTCCTGGGAATTAACAGACAGGGACAGTGGAGGAAATGATGGTGTCTCACGTCTAGTGTCTGCTATGTGTGTCAGACGCCTCTAGGTTTCTGTTCTTCCTTTCATCCTTAGTAACAAAAGCTCTTAATTTTTTCAACGTAGGCATGTGTATTTTTTCATCTCTTATTTTTTGCATTTATTTATTTATTTGTCTGCATTGGGTCTCACTTGCAGCACATGGGCTCGGTAGTTGTGGCCCAGGGACTTAGTTGCCCTGAGGCATGTGGGATCTTAGTTTCTGGACTAGGAATTGAACCCACATCCCCCACACTGGAAGATGAATTCTTAACCACTGGACCACTGGGGAAGTCCCCTAAATTTTTTCATTTTTATACAGTTTTTAAAGTTTGCTTTCCATTTATAGTTATTACAACATATTGGCTATATTCCCCATGTTGTGCAATATATCTTTGATCCTATCTTATACCCAATATTTTTTGTCTCCCCCAAACCTCTTTTTTCTTTTTTTTTAAGTGAGCACATGCCACTCAGGATAAAGACCATATCACCCTGCTCCATTGAGGCAGGGATTGACTAGTTCTGGCCAGTGCATGGTACAGGGGAGCTCTTTCTGGCTTCTTCCGGGATGCCTCTTTCTAAAGGACACCTGGAGCCTCCATACTGTTCTCCATATGGTTGTTTCCTCCTGATCTTTCATTGTTAGTGTATAGGAATGCAAGAGATTTCAAATAAAAAATAAAGGACAGCTGGGACTTCATCCCTTCCCTCTTTATGTTGGCTAGAGTGGGGCTCAGGATGGCTGAACTGGAACAGCGATCACAAATCATGAGGTAACCATAGTAACAGAGACTGCATGGGGGAATATGAACATAGAGGGGCCTCCAAGGAACGGAGTTTCCCTGTCAGCCTTGAGGCTCCAGGCTTTAAAACAAGAAAGAGGGGTCTTTCTTTTATTTACAGTCTTGTAATTGGGGGGTCTCTGGCAGTTAGTGTTGAAGATAATCTCACGAATGCACTCTCTCAGTGGTGCAAGTTGCAGTGTGGGGCAGGGTTGGGGGGCGGTCACACTTCAGGGGCCCATTCTGTAACATGATTTCAGGCTTCTTTCTGGATTCATTACCCTGAACTGGTTCTTCAGCCTTATTGTGATTCTGTGTGACGTACCTCTCATTTTCACCAATTTCCATTTTCCTTAGAGTAATTGGAGTTGTTTTGGACTGTTTGCAAGAAAGAATCCTTATGGGTATAGGATGATGACTCTTAAAAGTTTTTATTTTCAGAAACTGAGTCTTGTTTTCCAACACAAATTTCTGCCTTAAAGGTCAACCACAGTTTAAGAAAACCTGATGGGGAAAGTCCACACACAGAAACCATTCAGTTCAGTTCAGTTCAGTCGCTCAGTTGTGTCTTATTCTTTGTGACCCCATGAATTGCAGCACACCAGGCCTCCCTGTCCATCACCAACTCCCGGAGTTCACTCACTCACGTCCATTGAGTCGGTGATGCCATCCAGCCATCTCATCCTCTGTTGTCCCCTTTTCCTCCTGCATTAGGAAACCTTAATTTTGAAAAAGGAACCCTCATTAGTCTTCCTTCAAATAAGACCTTTAGTGTGTTGAAAATGATTTAATTCCCAATATATTTTCCTTGATAAATGTGCCGACTCTGTGAAATAAAGTCTCAGTTGTGGGAGAGAGTAATTTCAGTTCCTGTCCTATCTTGGCACCTGGTTCAGTGGCCCTCAGACCACCTATCACTGAACTGGGGTTGGTTTTTCTTCATCTTTAGAATCACAGAAAATCATACTTTATCCAAGAGTTTCAGCAGTGGGACACAGGAAGCCTGTGATGCTGAGGAGTGAGGATGGCCAACAATAAAAAAATGGAGGTGACTGTGCTTGCAATTAAAGATCTCTTTTGAATCGTAAAACACTATCAGCATCTCAGTTTTCTGATGAACATGACACCCTTGTCATCACCTAGTTGTTGGACACACCAGCAGACTAAGCTCTTCGTTCACACATCCATTCAACCGAGCCTTTGTTAAACACTCATTAAGAACCTACTCTGGGGACTTCCTTGGTAGCTCAGTGGCTAAGACACTGCACTCCCTAAGCAGGGACCCTGGGTTGGGAATTTATACCTCACGTGCCAACACTAAGGGCTTGCATGCTGCAACGAAGATTGGAGATCCAGGGAGCTGCAACTAAGACCTGGTGCAGCCAAATAAATTAATTTTTTTTAAAGCAAGACTTTCTTAAAAAAAAAAAAAAAAGCCTACTCTATGCAGGGCATTGACTTAGCACCAACCTTCTTCCTGTCCCTTGTCACCATCTCGAAGTCTGCAACACTACATTCTGAATGAATTCAACAGATGAGGCTGAAGAGTCTGAGGGAAGTAGCTTGCACTTTCTAGCATTTACTATCCTTATTGCCAACATAGGCTGGATCACAGAAACAGCAAGGGAATTTCAAAAAAACATCTACTTCTGCTTTTTTTGAGTACAGGAAAGCTTTTGACTGTGTGGATCACAACAAACTGTGGAATATTCTTAAAGAGATGGGAATATCAGACCACATTACCTGCCTCTTGAGAGACCGGTATGCATGACAAGAAGCAACAGTTAGAACTGGACAGGGCACAATGGACTGGTTCAAAATTGGGAAAGGAGTATGTCAAGGGTGTATGTTGTCACCCTGCTTATTTAACTTATATGCAGAGTACATCATATGAAATACTGGGCTGGATGAAGCTCAATCTAGAATCCGGATTTTTGGGAGAAATATCAACAACCTCAGATATGCAGATGATACCACTTTAATGGTAGAACATGAAGAGGAACTAAAGAGCCTTTTGATGAAGGTCAAAGAGGAGAGTGAAAGAGCTGGCTTAAAACTCAGCATTCAAAAAACTAAGATCATGGCATCCAGTCCCATCACTTCATGGCAAATAGAAGGGAGAAAAGTGGAAACAGTGTCAGATTTCATTTTGGGGGCTCCAAAATCAATGCAAACAGTGACTGCAGCCGTGAAGTTGAAAGACGCTTGCTCCTTGAAAGAAAAATGATAACAAACCTAGACATTCTATTAAAAAGCAGAGACATCACTTTGCCAACAAAGGTCCATATAGTCAAAACTATGTTTTTTCCAGTCATGTATGGATGTGAGAGCTGGACCATAAAGAAGGCTGAGCACTGAAGAACTGATGCTTTTGAACTGTGGTGCTGGTGAAGACTTTTGAGAGTCCCTTGAACAGCAAGGAGGTGAAACCAGTAAATCCTAAAGGAAATCAACCTTGAATATTCATAGGAAGGACTGATGCTGAAGGACATTCAGCTGAAGCTGAAGTTCCAATACTTTGGCCACCTGATGCGAGGTGTCGACTCATTTGAAAAGACCCTGATGCTGGGAAAGATTGAGGGCAAGATGAGAAGGGGACGATTGAGGATGAGATAGTTGGATGGCATCATCGACTAAATGGACATGAGTTTGAGCAAACTCGGGGAGATGGTGAAGGACGGGGAAGCCTGCCATGCTGTAATTCATGGGGTCACAAAGAATCAGACACAACTCAGTGACTGAACAACAACAATAACTATATTTATGTATAAATATATATTTATAATAAAATGTATGTACACTTGTAAATCAAAATACCACACTGTTGAAAGTGAAAGTTTCTCAGTCACGTCCAACTCTTTGCAACCCCATGGAATAGCCTGCCAGGCTCCTCTGTCCGTGGAATTCTCCAGGCCAGAATACCAGAGTGGGTAGCCGTTGCCTTCTCCAGGGGATCTTCCCAACCCAGGGATTGAACCCAGGTCTCCCAGCATTGCTGGCGAATTTTTAACCAACTGAGCCACCAGGGAAGCCCTGTTAGCACTCTTAAAACTGAGCTTAAAGATAACTTCCTTAGAGAGATCTTCTCTGATACCAAGTCAAGGGCTGGGCCCCTTGTTGTGAGCTCAGAGAACACCTTAGATTTTCACTTTCCAGCATTTACTATCCTTATATTTATGGATACTGTTTTTGCAGCCATCCATATGTTCTGTGTATGTCCTATATTAGAATATAAGCTTTAGGAAGACTGAAACTGTGAATTCCCTTATCCTCAGTGCTATCAATCAGTCAGCGCCTAGGACAACAGTAGATGCGCAATAAGCACTTCAAAACAAATTAATCTGGATCAATAGCATTCGCGAGACTGACTTCTCTCTCCCTCTTGTCCTCTACTGTCTGCAGAGGTGTTTACACTGTTTTACAATTTTTTTTTTTTCTCTGTGGTCAGTTTCTTATTTCTACCACCTCCGTTGGACACACGTAGTGACATGGAGAATCACAATGTCAGGGTTTCTGCTACATTCTGGGCAGGAGCGGGGCTGCCCTTGGCACTTCTCCAGGGCTTCTATTGAGAAAGCTGTGGTGTCCTTCTGCCCCCAGAACTAGGCCTTTAAAACTTCTTCGGTGGGAATGTGCTTGTCAGGCTCCGTGGAGAAGAAAGTTGTTTCCCTCTTCATTTGAAGTTGGAAGTAGGCTTTTCCTACTTTAACCACTAGAGGGGGCAGTGACTCATAGGCTCTGTAGCAGCACCTGCATTGCACCTGAAGGACAGGGCTACGTGGAACTTAGTGCTCTCCTGGGCCAGCTTCTCCCATTTTATAAACAGACGGAGAGATTAAAGGACTTGTCTAAGGTCGCAGAGTTGGTTAGTGACAAAACCCAGACCACTTGTTTTCTCTCCTAGCACTCTTAATCACTGGACAGTAAGTCCCCTGCATATGAACTTCAAGTTGTGAACTTTCAAAGACGTGAACGTGCATTCCACCACAAGGCGTAAGTGAAATTGCAGCTTGCCCTCCATCTCCTATTGCTGACGATTTTTCAGCTCTACCTTCTCAACCTCTTTTCCCTCCTCCAATCAGTAACTCTTCCTGCCTGTTTACAGTATGTCAGCTGTTGTACTGTATTACTGGACTCTTCAAAGTACTGTACTGTAAGATTAAAAATGTCTTCTTTATTTTTTGTGTCTATTGTATGTATTATTTGTGTGAAAAGTATTATAAACCTATTACAGTACAGTACCATATAGCCAATTGTGTTAGTTGGGTACCTAGGCTAACTTTGTTGGACTTATGAACAAACTGGACTTCTGAACTTGCTCTCAGAATGGAACTCATTCATATGTAGGGAACTTACTCTACACTGTCTCTTGCCCTCCTGTCCTTGGAAGGTTCTTGGAGGGTTCATTGATATAGATTGATTTTGACAAGGCTGTTTAACTTGCCAGGAGATCTCTGGACCACCAATGTCATCATCCAAATTTATTAACAGTTCATTTCTGTGCATGTGGTCTAGAGGGAGGGGGGGCATGAGGTAATGCCAGTTCTGCTGAATGACAGCACTTACAGAGATCAAGATGCAATGGAAGGAGCTGGTGTAGCTGTGGTCTTTCTGCTATACAAGCAAGCTTTCCTATTACCCCTTATTCCCTTTTCCTCCCCCACTCTGAGACATGAACTTGTAGCATGAACGTGAATGTGAACGTGAAGTCGCTCAGTCGTGTCCAACTCTTTGCAACCCCATGGACTGTAGCCTACCAGGCTCCTCTGTCCATGGGATTTTCCAGGCAATAGTACTGGAGTGGATTGCCATTTCCTTCTCCAAGGGATCTTCCCAACCCAGGGATCGAACCCGGGTCTCCCGCATTGTACACAGAGACTTTACAATCTGAGCCACCAGGGAAGTCCTCAACCTGTAGCATAGGTCTGGCTAATCATAATTTCCTGTTTCTCCCAACTCAGCGATGATTCAGGAGAAGATACGACATCCAGCTGGGCCTGTGCTGTGCTGTGCTTAGTCCGACTCTTTGTGACCCCATGGTCTGTAGCCCACCAAGCTTCTCTGTCCATGGGGATTCTCCAGGCAAGAATACTGGAGTGGGTTGCCATGCCCTCCTCCAGGGGATTTTCCCAACCCAAGGCTCGAACTTAGGTCTCCTGCATTGCCAGTGGATTCTTTATCATCTGAACCATCAGCGAAGCCCAAGAGTACTGGAGTGGATAGGCTATCCCTTCTCCAGGGGAACTTCCCAACCAGCTGAGCTACCAGGGAAGCCCCCAGCTGAGTCTATCAGAGTCCTTTCCTGGGATTCCCAAGTTTGAAATTGGAGGAACAACTGTCTTGTCTCAGGGGTTATGGTGCCAGAAAGATATAAAGTTAGATGACTGTGGTCCACTTTCTAACTAAATGGAGAAGACTTGCTGTAGGAGGAGATACAAAAGTTCACCACAGACCCAGAGATAAATGCCAAATGGAGGATTGACTCCCAATTCCTGATTCTGATTCTTCAGGTTCTCTCATTCTTTGAGTGGCCCTAATTATTATACTTAGTTCCATGAGCTACATGTGTGACTGAACTAAACTGACAAGAGCTGAGATCAGTTCCTTTTGTTGTCATTTAAAAATAGCTCGAGGGAATTCTCAGGGTGGTCCAGTGATTAAGACTTTGCCTTCCAATGCAGGGGATGTGGGTTTGATCCCTGGTCCAGGAGGTAAGATCACACATGCCTCAAAGCCGAAAAAACCATAACATAAACAATGGAAGCAATATTGTAACAAATTCAACAAAGACTTTAAAAAATGGTCCAATCAAAGTAAACGTTTTTAAAACTTAAAAAAAAAAAGTTTGAGGTACATTTTTGTCATAACAAAAAATTTTGTTGAGTGGGAGAGGAAAAGAGTTTCATAGCGTGGTATCACCTTCCCTCTGACCATAAACAAAGGGATAAGCCCAGAGTCCATCTTTCAATGCAAGACTCATGGGTGAGTGATGATTAGTTGTTGTTTTCGCTGATTTTTGCCATTTCCTTACTGGTGTCTGTCCTGGTTAGCTCAACCAAGGCGAACATGTTGCTAGTGTGGCCAAGAGCGCAGGTCGTGTGTTTCTGTTAGTTCTGCTCAGTCTGCAACACGGGTTGTATCCCTGAAAATGGCCAGTTGTTTTGCGACCCATGACCTTGACCATGATGTAAACCGTCATGGCCCGAGGCACCTCTACACTGACTCTGGAAGGAACATAAGACTGAGCCGTGAGTGGTAGTATTCTAGTCCCGACTTCACCCTTCCTTATTGGGAGAGCCCCAGTGAGTCATCTAACTTCCCAGGACCTCAATTTACCAGGTTACAGAAGATCAGATACTTGAGCCACATGATCCTGAAATATCAGACTCTGAAATGACATTATTCCCAAAGAACAACTGAAGCCCATCCTAACAGTCTAACTGTTTGTGTACCAAAAGGACAATACATTTAACTTATCTCTTCATCAGTCCTTAGGGCAAGTAGAGAAAGAATTACTAGGCATCTCTCAAATAGAACTCTCTGCTTCTGGCTCCAAAATGCAGTCCCGCCCTCCTTGGCACATGATTTACTACCCTTGGGCTGAGTCCTCAATATGCCAAGGAAAGCAAATCCCTTCTTCTGTAATATTAATGATTATGAAGCAGCAATTCTTTACTCCAGACCTGGGAGAAAAGACCCTTCCTCACAGTCTCATGTCTGCCCCCCAGGCTCCCTTTGACACCCCCACTTCCCAAGCTGTGGGGAGCTGAGTGTTGCTAGGAGACCAGGGCTGCAGCAGCAGGCAGTGATCAAGGGGGCCTCAGCACACTTGGGGAGCAAGGAGGGTGAACACAACTGTTAAGTAAATACGGAAGCAAATACTTTCTGGAATCCAGATTTAGTTTTAAGAAACAGAGTTAATTGCAGGGAAGAGATAAAACTCACTATTTGAACTGACATGATATTCTTTGGTAGAGGGCTTCCCTGGTGGCTCAGATGGTAAAGAAGCTGCTTGTGATGTAGGAGATGTGGGTGTGATCCCTGGGTTGGGAAGATACCTTGGAGAAGGGAATGTCTACCCACTCCAGTATTCTCGCCTGGAGGATCCCATGAACAGAGGAGCCTGGTGGGCTATGGTCCATGGGGTCTCAAAGAATCGGACACGACTGAGCAACTAACACACTTTTCTCTGTCTATGGTAGAGGCCCCTTGTTGGGGGCCAGCGAGAGGTGCTCCACCCGTGGCAAAGGTCATGAGGAAGGAGGCTCGACATACGCGGGATCAAGCCTCAGGAGTCCCCTTGGAAATTCTTGAGCATCTACCCCCATAACCAGAGCCTGCCTACTTTACTACTTTGTGCTCTCACCTACACCTGTGACTTTACAGGGGGCTGTCCGCCCACCACCTCTTTCGGAGAAGGAATTAACTTAGAGCTCCAGTTAATAATAATTCCTGGGCGTGACAGGAGTGTTTTAACCTACAAACTCCTCTGAAGGTTCTCTAGCCTGCCTGACAGGCTTGTCTGGCCACATGTGATTGCTTACAGCCTCCCAACCATGAGAGGCACGAGATGCTTTAAACCTTCTAAAAACAGGTTCTTTAGAGAAGTTAGAAAACTATAAGTATAGTGGGCTGATTAGAAATTGTATTGGTAAAGGGTTTTTCATTTGTTGAGCCAATGTTTGCTGCTAATGAGGCACGAGATGCTTTAAACCTTCTAAAAACAGGTTCTTTAGAGAAGTTAGAAAACTATTAGTATAAGTATAGTGGGCTGATTAGAAATTGTACTGGTGAAGGGCTTTTCATTTGTTGAGCCAATGTTTGCTGCTAAGTCTCCACATCTCCTGCCCTTACACACATTAATGAATATATAGAAGAAATAAGTATTAACCTTTGATATTAATCACGTTAGACCTTAGGCTAAGTAAATTCTTTCCTTAATTAAAACCCACTACACCCTCACCCTATAGGAATGTAACTTTATCTGGTACCTTCGGAAGGTGGAATCTGTTTTAAGAATAATCACCCCTGGGGAAATAAGTGTTGACTGACCGCTGTCACAAGGAGAGGGTCATAAATTGTCAGCAGGCCCCCTGGCCAGAAGATGCTATAACACCCCTAAGACCTCTATATACATCTGTATGAAGCACCTGACTTTTATAAAAGTCAGGACTGCTGACCCCACGTGACTTTTGTATAACATCTCAGTGTTTAAAAGCAGACCCTGGAAAATAAAGAATTGGGATCAGTTCCTCGAAAGACTGGTCTCCCCATGTCGTTGTTTCTCTCACCTTCAGGCTGATTCCCCATCTGGAATGTGGAGGCTCGTCAAGCCTACTAATTATGCCTGGGCTTCTAAGATCTGACCGGGGAGGCCTTAATGTCTCCTCTCCTTTGGGAGAATGGGAGGATGCCTGCAGCCTACGTAGGTGACGTAAATTCCTTGCCTTGGAATTTTACTAGCTTTCCACGTAAACCAAGTTATTCAGCCTCTTTTCTCCACTGAATTTTCCTACTGAGCTATCCTCATTCTATTACTCTTTATATCTCTAATTAATATCTAATTAAAGCTATTGTATCCAGTGAACTTGCCGAAGCCGTCTCCCCTTTGAATACCCTGGATCAGCCGGGGCTGGACCTCGGCAGCCCCTAAAATCTCCACACAAAAAGTATTGTTATTATTTCTATTGTTCTATCTATATACCATGCTAAGTCACTTCAGTCGTGTCCGACTCTGAGCGACCCCATAGACGACAGCCCACCAGGCTTCCCCGTCCCTGGGATTCTCCAGGCAAGAACACTGGAGTGGGTTGCCATTTCCTCCTCCAATGCATGAAAGTGAAAAGAGAAAGTGAAGTCGATCAGTCATGTCCAACTCTTAGTGACCCCATGGACTGCAGCCTACCAGGCTCCTCCATCCGTGGGATTTTCCAGGCAAGAGTACTGGAATGGGGTGCCATTGCCTTCTCCGGTTCTATTTATAACTATCTTTGAAATGTATATTGGCTATTCATCTTTTCCCCCCACCCTCAAGTTCCGCATCTATAATTATTTTGAAGTAATTATGAATTACAAATTTCTTTAAAGTATGCCTTGTCTTCTTTTAATGCCCATCTAAAGGCTTCTTGTCCTGATACTGTTTACTTGTGGGTTTTATATTCAGAGTCAGTCTCTTTCCACCAATGGACAGTGACGATTCACCCCAACATCTGCCCACATAACCCCAGCTTGACTGACTGAAGTGCCTGACTCAACAAAATGTGAACCACAAGATACCACATCTTGGCAGGGAAAACCCACCTTGCTTTCATTTCAGATCTGCAATTGCAGAATGTTTCATATGTTGTGTGACCTGCCACCAAGGTCCCTGCGTTAGGGTGGGGACAATGTGACCTTCAGATGAGTCTATTGTCTACGCAGCCTTGACCGCTGACCTGTGCAAAGTTGGCTCTGCCTACGGTGATGGCTTGTTATTCATAGCAGTGGCAGCAGCAGCAAGCTCTGCATTAGAAGGACTCACATCCTGAAATGATGTTATGCATCCCATTGCGTGGTGGTTGGGTCACGTGAGGTCTGACGTCACCTTGGGGGTGGGAGCTTCCAGGAATGCCACCTCTAGCAACTTTGCCTGGCAGACACTGGAGCTTAGCTCTTTTGAGAGATATAAAAGAAAGCAAAGCAAAAGTGTGTGCCAGCTTCAAAAATCTAAGTACTCAGATCACAAGGGAAAAGAAACGGTATTGTAAAACTTATTCAGATCAGGAGACTCTAAACCCTTACCGGTTCACATTCAAATACATTTACAATTGAAAGGACCCTGGGAGGCTTACCTGGTTCAACTGTCTACTGTTAGAAAATGAAAGTGAAAGTGGCTCAGTCATGTCGACTCTTTGTGACCCCATGGACTATACAGTCCATGGAATTCTCCATGGCCAGAATACTGGAGAGGGTAGCCTTTCCCTTCTCCAGGGGATCTTCCCAACCCAGGGATTGAACCCAGGTCTCCAGTAGTGCTGGCAGATTCTTTACCAGCTGAGCCACAAGGGAAGCCCAAGAATAATGGAGTGGGTAGCCTATCCCTTCTCCAGAGGATCTTCCGGACCCAGGAATCGAACCAGGGTCTCCTGCACTGTAGGCAGATCCTTTACCAACTGAGCTACTAGGGAATTACATCTAAAACTTCAAAGAGTGTAAAACTCTTGAGGAGAATGATGGTACATAAGCTGCTTTAGTCTGTGGCTCCAGGGTCCCGACCCCTAGAACAGTAGCTCTTAGTTGGACTGGCTGAATGTCTGGGAGCAGTGGTGAGGGGAGAGTTTGGCCAGGTCCCAACAGCAAAGATTCCTATGTATTCTAAATGGATAGCAAGAGCGAATCTTAGGGATGAAAGTGCAAAGGGTTAGGAAATGAAGCTTCTACAAACTCCCTGGATGGACCAAGTATAATATTTTGAAAACACAAAGCTTTATTAATCATGATGATATTTTTAATTGAAAAATTTCAAATATGCATACAAATGAAATTGCTAAAAGAAATACACATATATGTCATTCACACAGGTTTGCCAGTTATTATTTTTCTTTTTATGTTTTATTTTTTCTTTTCTCACACACACACACACACACACACCCTAAAGAGAGAAATAAAGCAAAATTTATATCTTTCTATCTATCATGTACATCTAATTTCTTTTTTTTTCTGGTCATGCCACATAGCCTGTGGGACCTTACTTCCACCACCAGGGATCAAACCTGTGCCCCCTGCATTGGAAACATGGAGTCTTAACCACTGGAGAGCTAAGAAAGTCCCTACATCTAATTTTCTGAACAACAATGGTAAATTATTTAAAATTTTCAAGTCTAATGTTACTGATCTTCCCCTTCCTGATCCTGTTGAGAACCTCTTCTTTAGAATTAAGGAGTTTGTTCTTGTGTTTGGTTCCTTCACACTTAAACTATATACTTCCACCTCCTCAGTATAAGAAGAGGACAATATAATGGTCATAAACACCCTATCTCTTTCTTGTGTTTCACCAGAGAAGAAAGGAAAGTACTGAGCCGTAAAATGACTTCTCAGTTCAGTTCAGTTCAGTCGCTCAGTCATGCCCGACTCTTTGCGACCCTGTGAACCGCAGCACGCCAGGCCTCCCTGTCCATCACTAGCTCCTGGAGTCCGCCCAAAACTGGACAATGGCCAGAATTCAAATATTTTCTGTTTCTACCTGTTTGTACCAACCAGGTGAGCTTAGGTTGCTCAGTGACACTGATTTCTGTTCTGTTCTCTATTCAACAAAATTTCCATAAAGAACTTCATAGACAGAGTGCTTGCCTATCCACTCAGCTCTTCATTCTTGTCTCTGTTACCTAACTCCCTCTATGTGTGGAATTTTTAATAGAAAAGAGATGTGTTTTCAAAATATCTTGCCGCTGGACCCCATCTTAAGCTTCTAACCAGTCTTCCCACTTCTCCAGCACCAACATTCAAATATATGTGTGTGCATCACCACTAATGCTAACTCAAGTCAGCAATAGCTTTGGAGCCTCTGGCTATGGATCGGGGTGAGGTCCTAGAGATTCCTGACATAATCCCTGCCCTCATGGAGTTTATGATCTAGCTGAGAAACAGATATTAAATAAAGAATTGTATTTGTGGCACCTGTTATTGTATTTGTGACATATTGAGCAGCACTCAATATGCCAGCAAATTTGGAAAACTCAGCAGTGGCCACAGGACTGGAAAAGGACAGTTTTCATTCCAATCTCAAAGAGAGGGAATGCCAAAGAATGTTCAAGCTACCGCACAATTGCACTCATCTCACACGCTAGTAAAGTAATGCTCAAAATTCTCCAAGCCAGGCTTCAGCAATATGTGAACCGTGAACTCCCTGTTGTTCAAGCTGGTTTTAGAAAAGGCAGAGGAACCAGAGATCAAATTGCCAACATCCGCTGGATCATGGAAAAACCAAGAGAGTTCCAGAAAAACATCTATTTCTGCTTTATTGACTATGCCAAAGCCTTTGACTGTGTGGATCACAAGAAATTGGAAAATTCTGAAAGAGATGGGCATACCAGACCACCTGATCTGCCTCTTAAGAAATCTGTATGCAGGTCAGGAAGCAACAGTTAGAACTGGACATGGAACAACAGACTGGTTCCAAATAGGAAAAGGAATTTGTCAAGGCTGTATATTGTCACCCTGTTTATTTAACTTGTATGCAGAGTACATCATGAGAAACGCTGGCCTGGAAGAAACACAAGCTGGAATCAAGATTGCTGGGAGAAATATCAATAACCTCAGATATGCAGATGACACCACCCTTATGGCAGAAAGTGAAGAGGAACTCAAAAGCCTCTTGATGAAAGTGAAAGTGGAGAGTGAAAAGGTTGGCTTAAAGCTCAACATTCAGAAAACGAAGATCATGGCATCTGGTCCCATCACTTCATGGGAAATAGATGGGGAAACAGTGTCAGACTTTATTTTTCTGGGCTCCAAAATCACTACAGATGGTGACTGCAGCCATGAAATTAAAAGATGCTTACTCCTTGGAAGGAAAGTTATGACCAACCTAGATAGCATATTCAAAAGCAGAGATATTACTTTGCCAACAGAAGTTTGTCTAGTCAAGGCTATGGTTTTTCCTGTGGTCATGTATGGATGTGAGAGCTGGACTGTGAAGAAGGCTGAGCGCTGAAGAATTGATGCTTTTGAACTGTGGTGTTGGAGAAGACTCTTGAGAGTCCCTTGGACTGCAAGGAGATCCAACCAGTCCATTCTGAAGGAGATTAGCCCTGGAATTTCTTTGGAAGGAATGATGCTAAAGCTGAAACTCCAGTATTTTGGCCACCTCATGCGAAGAGTTGACTCATTGGAAAAGACTCTGATGCTCGGAGGGATTGGGGGCAGGAGGAGAAGGGGACGACAGAGGATGAGATGGCTGGATGGCATCACTGACTCGCTGGACGTGAGTCTGGGTGACCTCCGGAAGTTGGTGATGGACAGGGAGGCCTGGGTGCTACGATTCATGGGGTCTCAAGGAGCCAGACACGACTGAGCGACTGATCTGATCTGAGCAGAAGTCTCCAACGTTTTTGGCACCAGGGATCAATTTTATGGGGCTTTCCAGGCGGTGGTAGTGCTTAAGAACTCACCTGCCAGTATCAGATCAGATCAGATCAGTCGCTCAGTCGTGTCCGACTCTTTGTGACCCCGTGAACCGCAGCACGCCAGGCCTCCCTGTCCATCACCAGCTCCCGGAGGTCACTCAGACTCGCATCCATCGAGTCAGTGATGCCATCCAGCCATCTCATCCTCTGTCGTCCCCTTCTCCTCCTGCCCTCAATCCCTCCCAGCATCAGAGTCTTCTCCAATGAGTCAACTCTTCGCATGAGATGGCCAAAATACTGGAGTTTCAGCTTTAGCATCATTCCTTCTAAAGAAATTCCAGGATTGATCTCCTTCAGAATGGACTGGTTGGATCTTCTTGCAGTCCAAGGGACTCTCAAGAGTCTTCTCCAACACCACAGTTCAAAAGCATCAATTCTTCGGCGCTCAGCCTTCTTCACAGTCCAGCTCTCACATCCATACATGACCACAGGAAAGACAATAGCCTTGACTAGGCGAAACTTTGTTGGTAAAGTAATGTCTCTGCTTTTGAATATGCTATCTAGGTTGGTCATAACTTTCCTTCCAAGGAGCAAGCGTCTTTTAATTTCATGGCTGCAGTCACCATCTTCAGTGATTTTGGAGCCCAGAAAAACAAAGTCTGACACTGTTTCCACTGTTTCCCCATCTATTTCCCATGCAGTGATGGGACCAGATGCCATGATCTTCGTTTTCTGAATGTTGAGCTTTAAGCCAACCTTTTCACTCTCCACTTTCACTTTCATCAAGAGGCTTTTTAGCCCCTCTTCACTTTCTGCCATAAGGGTGGTGTCATCTGCATATCTGAGGTTATTGATATTTCTCCCAGCAATCTTGATTCCAACTTGTGTTTCTTCCAGTCCAGCATTTCTCATGATGTACTCTGCATATAAGTTAAATAAACATGGTGACAATATGCAGCCTTGACGTACTCCTTTTCCTATTTGGAACCTGCCAGTATAGGAGATGCAAAAAATGCAGGTTTCATCCCTGGGTTAGGAAGATCCCCTGGAGGAGGAAATGGCAACCCACTCCAGTAATCTTGCCTGGAAAATTCCATGGACAGAGGAGCCTGGCAGACAGACGACAGTCCATAGGGTGGCAAAAAGTCGAACATGACGTAGCACATGTCAATTTCATGGAAGACCATTTTTCCACAGATCTGGGGTGGTAGGGGAGTGGTTTCAGGATGATTCAAGTGCATTACATTTATCATGCACTTTATTTGTAATCTAATGCCACCACTGATCTGACTGGGGACCGCTATGTAAGGAGAAGTACGAATTTTCAGAGAACCCAGTGCAGGGGGAGGTGAAACTGGTCTAGGGAAGGGAAGGTTCCCCTGAGGAAGAGATGTTTAGCTTCAGATTTATAAAAAGAGTAAGAGTTAACCAGGAAACATGAGTTTGGGATGGGACTCACAGTGAGGATTTGATAAGGAAGAACACTGCTGTTGGAGGAAAGAGCTGTATGTAGCCCTGGGGGCAAGAAAAGGCAAGGCACACTTGAGGAACAAAAACAGTGATCAAGGAGCTGTCTGTGGCCAACACTCACAGGGTATGTAGCGGTTTGCTACTTCCACAGGTGGGATGGGTAGCACATGCATGTTCCTGTCTCTTCTTCCTAAGAGGAAGGTGTCTTTAAAAAAAAAAAATGTGTTTATTTTGTTTATTTTTGGGGTGTGCTGGGTCTTCGTTGCTGCACAGGTTTTTCTCTAGTTTTGGTGAGCGGGAACTACTCTCTAGTTGTAGTGAGCAGGCTTCTCATTGCAGCAGCTTTTCTTGCTGCAGAGCATGAGCTCTACGGCACACAGGCTTCAGTAGATGTGGTTCGAGGGCTCAGTAGTTCCCGGGCTCTGGAGCACAGGCTCAGTAGCTGTTGCACCCGGGCTTAGTTGCTCTACAGCTTGTGGGATCTTTCCGGCCCAGGGATCAAAGCCATGTCTTCTGCGTTGGCATGCAGATTCTTTATCCCCTGAGCCACCAGGGAAGCCTGGAAGGAGTCTTTCAGATCAGATCAGTCGCTCAGTCGTGTCCGACTCTTTGCGACCCCATGAATTGCAGCTCGCCAGGCCTCCCTGTCCATCACCAACTCCCGGAGTTCACTCAGACTCACGCCCAGCGAGTCAGTGATGCCATCCAGCCATCTCATCCTTTGTCGTCCCCTTCTCCTCTTGCCCTCAATCCCTCCCAGCATCAGAATCTTCTCCAATGAGTTAACTCTTCGCATGAGGTGGCCAAAGTACTGGAGTTTCAGCTTTAGCATCATTCCTTCCAAAGAAATCCCAGGGCCGATCTCCTTCAGAATGCACTGGTTGGATCTCCTTGCAGTCCAAAGGACTCTCAAGAGTCTTCTCCAACACCACAGTTCAAAAGCATCAATTCTTCTGTGCTCAGCCTTCTTCACAGTCCAGCTCTCACATCCATACATGACCACAGGAAAAACCATAGCCTTGACTAGACAAACTTCTGTTGGCAAAGTGATGTCTCTGCTTTTGAATATGCTATCTAGGTTGGTCATAACTTTCCTTCCAAGGAGTAAGCATCTTTTAATTTCATGGCTGCAGTCACCATCTGTAGTGATTTTGGAGCCCAGAAAAATAAAGTCTGACACTGTTTCCCCATCTATTTCCCATGAAGTGATGGGACCGGATGCCATGATCTTCGTTTTCTGAATGCTGAGCTTTAAGCCAACTTTTTCACTCTCCACTTTCACTTTCATCAAGAGGCTTTTGAGTTCCTCTTCACTTTCTGCCATAAGGGTGGTGTCATCTGCATATCTGAGGTTATTGATATTTCTCCCGGAAATCTTGATTCCAGCTTGTGTTTCTTCCAGGCCAGCGTTTCTCATGATGTACTCTGCGTATAAGTTAAATAAACAAGGTGACAATATACAGCCTTGACAAATTCCTTTTCCTATTTGGAACCAGTCTGTTGTTCCATGTCCAGTTCTAACTGTTGCTTCCTGACCTGCATACAAATTTCTCAAGGGGCAGATCAGGTGGTCTGGTATGCCCATCTCTTTCAGAATTTTCCACAGTTTCTTGTGATCCACACAGTCAAAGGCTTTGGCATAGTCAATAAAGCAGAAATAGATGTTTTTCTGGAACTCTCTTGCTTTTTCCATGATCCAGCGGATGTTGGCAATTTGATCTCTGGTTCCTCTGCCTTTTCTAAAACCAGCTTGAACAACAGGCAGTTCACGGTTCACATATTGCTGAAGCCTGGCTTGGAGAATTTTGAGCATTACTTTACTAGCGTGTGAGTCTTTAACATACCCCTTTCCTTGGTTGAGGCACTTGCCCTAGAAAGTTGGCTTTAGTGCCAACGCAGGGCAGAGGCAGATAAAGTCTCAGGAAGCAGTGCTTTCTGCTGTATTCCAGAAACTGAGCCTCAAAGAGGGTAACATCTTGAAGATCACACGACTTGTAAGAGGCAGCTTGAATCTGAACTAGTGAGTCTGACCCCAAAGTCCACATTACCATGTTGAGAGACCATTGATCCTCGATTCTCAATATCTGAGAAAGGCAAAAGCAGAACCTGTAGGGACATGAGGAGTATGCTGGCAACCTTCCAGATCAGAGATGTGGGAGTCATGAAGCCTTGTGTGAAAAGGAGCCCAGCTTCTGTCTTTATTCACAGTACATACTGGAGTTTGAATACATGCGTGCATGCTGTCGCTTTAGTTGTGTCTGACTCTTTGTGACCCTATGGACCATAACCCGCTAGGCTCCTCTGTCCATGGGATGCTGCAGACAAGAATACTGGAGTGGGTTGCAGTGCCCTCCTCCAGGGGATCTTCCTGACCCAGGGATTTTACCTGTGTCTCTTACATCTCCTGCACTGGCAGACGGATTCTTTACACTTGTGTCATCTGGTAAGCCCAGAGTTTGAATAAATCACTTTTATTTTCCTTTTTTAAAAATTTATTTGCCTTCTCTAGTTCTTCATTGCAGCATGGGGGGCTATCTTTTTTTTTTTTTTTTTAGTTGCAAATGCAGGTTCTTCAGCTGGGGCATACAGGCTTATAATTGCGACATGTCAGATCTTAGTTCCCTGACCAGGGCTTGAGCCTGGGCCCCGTGCATTGGGAGTGAGGAGTCTTAACCTCTGAACCACCAGGGAAGTCCCTAAATTGTTTTTATCTTAAACACTGTTTTTCATCATCTGTTGAATTTTTCTGGTCCAACGAATTGTTTAACTAGCTATGTGTTGGAATTATAATAGGAAATTCCTCTATGTGAATCTATTTTGGCAGAATCTTCTCTCCATTCCTAAGAACTGGCAGCTCATTTTTCTAGAGCTAATATTTGAAGACTCTGAGCAGCCTGTCACAATAGAAATCCAAATCTTCCCCAGATCAATCAGAGCAAAAACATCTCTTTTCACTCACACCTTATCTTATAACGAGAAATCAACCTTACTAGCACTTAGGCTGTTAAGTTTTTACAGATGTCATACAGTTTCCCATTGAAACACCCCATTTTTTTCTATACTGATCACCAAATACTTGGTGAGGGGGGAAGAACCAATATCACCATAAAAAAGTGTCTCTTTTAAGTTGTTGAATTAAATTCTGTTGCATGTGCACTGAAAACAGAAAAAAGTTAAAAGTAAGAAAATTTAGGGCATTCCATGGCCATTCAGTGGTTAGGACTCTGAGCTTTCATTGACAAGGACCCGGGTTTGATCCCTGGGTGGGGAAATAAGATCCCACAAGTCTCACAGCATGGCCAAAAATTAAAAAAATAAAAAAATTCTGTCAATCAGATTTTAGTTTCAGCTTTAAAGAAGTAGCTGATACAGACGTACCTTCCTACCACAAACAACCATAAAACCGGGCAAAATATATGAAGCAACTTTTCAGTTATTCAG
Organism: Tragelaphus eurycerus; assembly: GCA_935064755.1. Taxonomy (NCBI): domain Eukaryota; kingdom Metazoa; phylum Chordata; class Mammalia; order Artiodactyla; family Bovidae; genus Tragelaphus; species Tragelaphus eurycerus. The sequence continues at coordinate 17,783,206 of CAKXYN010000003.1, forward strand.
CATTGAACGCTGCAGGGATAAGGTTCTTAAGAAAAGAGAAACACATTATGTAACCATCACATTCACCTTGGTTTTCTCCATGGGGTCTTCTGTAAAGATGGCATATAGAAATGAAGTCAGAGAGGAGATAAGACAGAAACTGGGACTCACGGACAGTAAGACAGTTGACATTTTTGAGTCAGGTACTTGAGAGAAGGCAACTGCGCAGAGAAGAAGACCCAGATATGAGCAAAGAGTCCTCCTGGATTCTTGGCCAAACACAAAGCTGCACACATGGATGGAGAGACTCCAGGAAGCTGACTGAAGAGTCTGGGATTTCACAGTGCTGCTCAGACATCTGAAAACTCAACAGAGGACAGCTGAATGACATCTCCACAATATTGAAAGAAAAAAAAAAAGAAACTAGCAGCCCCAACAATCTGACTGATAATCTAGGCTTCTACTCAGCCAAGCTAGCATTCAAGTGTGACACGAGATAAAATATATTTTCAGATATCTTCAGTTCAGTTCAGTTCAGTCGCTCAGTCGTGTCCAACTCTTTGCAGCCCCATGAATCACAGCACGCCAGGCCTCCCTGTCCATCACCAACTCCTGGAATTCACTCAAATTCACATCTATCGAGTTAGTGATGCCATCCAACCATCTCATCCTCTGTCATCCCCTTCTTCTCCTGCCCCCAATCCCTCCCAGCATCAGAGTCTTTTCCAATGAGTTAACTCTTCATATGAGGTGGCCAAAGTACTGGAGTTTCAGCTTTAGCATCATTCCTTCCAAAGAACATCCAGGACTGATCTCCTTTAGAATGGACTGGTTGGATCTCCTTGCAGTCCAAGGGACTCTCAAGAGTCTTCTCCAACACCACAGTTCAAAAGCATCAATTCTTCTGTGCTCAGCCTTCTTCACAGTCCAGCTCTCACATCCATACATGACCACAGGAAAAACCATAGCCTTGAGTAGAAGGACCTTTGTTGGCAAAGTAAATAGATCTCAAATATTTTTGACCCTTTTCAAAAAGCTACTGAAGAATGTGTACCACTAAAACAAAGGAGTAAGCAAGAACTAAGCCTACCAGAAGGAGAGAATCTAACTCAGGAGCAGGAGGAATAAAGTTCCTAGGATGATGAAAACGGAGGTGTCCCAGGTTCCTGGCTGAGTATTAAGATTAGAGCAGATCCAGGTCAGATTGGAGGAGGACAAGAGGCACCAGGAAGATGTCTCCAGAGGTGAGAATGAATCTGATGGGTTATCTGATACATTTGCAGAGAAAAAACATTTCATGAGGATGACTTCTTAGGCTTTCTTTGCAGTTAATAATGAACATGTCACATAAGTCTGACCAATGATATGCAAGCTGCATTCTACTGGGTGGAAATTCTAGGTAATATATTGTTTCCCAGCTGGCAGACTTACAGTGTTGTCTTTATCTCTTCCTCTTGCCTGGAATGATCGTGTAGTGTCTAGAAGACATAGAGGCACCATCTTGAGTCCATGAGAACAAAAACCACACCATAAGAATTTTGTAGTATAAGGCAAGGATTCTGGAATGCAAGTTATATGATAATGACCAAAAAAGTTTCCCAAAGCGTGGTGTGGAATGGGATCCCACCACATTTAACTGTCCCCTTCATGGATCATAGCCTTATCATGGCGAAGGGGCTTGTATAACTCCAACAAAGCAATGAGACATGCCATGCAGGGCCACCCAAGATGAACAGGTCATAGTGTAGAGTTCTGTTAAAACGTGGTCCACTGGAGGAGGGAATGGCAAACCACTCCAGTTTTCTTGCCTTGGAGAACCCCATTTGTTGTTGTTGTTCAGTTGCTAAGTTGTGCCTGACTCTTTGCAACCCCATGGACTACATACAGCACATTAGTTTTCTCTGTCCTTCACCATCTTCCAAAGTTTGCTCAACTTAAGTCCATTGAATCTGTGATGCCATCCAACCATCTCATCCTCTGTCACCCTCTCCACCTCCTGCCCTCAATCTTTCCCAGGATCAGAGAACTCCATTCATAGCATGAAAAGACAAAAAGATATGACACTGGAAGATGAGTCCCCCAGGTCAGAAAGTGTCTGATGTGCTATGGGGAAGAACAGAGGACAATGCCTAATAACTCCAGAAAGGATGAAGCAGCTGGGCCAAAGCAGAATCAACACTCAGCTGTACACAACCTTAGCTTAAATAACATTGAATCAAGCATATCACAGCATTATTACTATCCAGTTTTCTTTACTGAAATGACTAGTTTGCTTAATGCACATATAGCCCCAGCTATAAATAATTATTGCCACCTCCTTCAAAGTAACGTGAACGTGAAGTCGCTCAGTCGTGTCCGACTCTTTGCGACCCCATGGACTGTAGCCTACCAGGCTCCTCTGCCCATGGGATTTTCCAGGCAATAGTACTGGAGTGGATTGCCATTTCCTTCTCCAAGGTATCTTCCCAACCCAGGGATCGAACCCGGGTGTCCCGCATAGTAGACAGACGCTTTACCGTCTGAAGTAAACGCAATGTAAAAGTCCTGTGGTTCATATATCAAAATAGAAGAATATATAATTGTTTTGATAAGTCTTTTGAAAGAATATCTTTCTAAGTAGATGACTAAGAAAAAATATTTTGAGATTTACTGCTTAACCAACTAGTCAAAGCACAAGGAGAAGTGGTATTGCATGAAAAATAAAATTTCACATGGCCCTGTTACATTCACTGTAATTAATGTCCCTATACTGTAAGAGGAAAACACAAAGGAAATAGCAGATACTCCAGTTCCAAAATAACTATTTCATCAAAGATAATTCTGCTTCCTAGTATTAAATTATGAAAATGACATCCTTTTGTCTCTTAAAGCTGGTTACTTTTTCAAAGTTCCTCCCATCCACTTTTTCTCCTGCCTCAAAAGCATTTGAAAATAAATGACCTGAGACAAAGTATTCATTTCTCCTGATCTTGGTGTGACTTTCATATATAATGCTCAACCCCAGACCCTGGGGAAATGAATATCCCGTCCCACTCAGACTTGATGAAACAACAAAAGGATTTCAGGGGAATATTGAAAAATATAATTGCTGGCAACAAGAACAAAAGATACAACCTCTAGTTTTCTAAATGTGGGTAGATTCAGTCCACACAGATACCATTTAAAATTTAATGTTAAATCCTTTGAGTTCTTCAAAAGAAGATATTTAATGAACTGAGGATGCTGATGACAATTTTAATTATTCATAACTTTCATTTCTTGGTGAAATGATGCATGCTTCAAGAGGGGGAAAACAAAATACCAACAATTTGCCAGGTACCGAACCTCCTTTAATTCTTTTAACTACCTTGAGGAATTGTATTATTATTGGTGACCAGCTGGGGCTCAAAGAAGTAGGTAACTGAGCCAAATTTACTTAGCTATTAAGTGATGAAATTTGGGTTAAAACTTAGATATGCTTGACTCTAATATTTTTTGGTATTCTTCTACACTGGAAATTTTGGCATCTTTACTGACGTTGAATTTTACCTTGTGATTTATTGGTCTTTTTATTGACAGATTGACCATGGGCCCTTTTTAGAAGTGATCATTGAACTGATCATATTAGATATTTCTCCTTAAACTTACTGGCTGACTGCCTTCCTGTGCATAAAACCCTGTACTATTAAGTATAAGGGAGAAAAAAATAGTAGACAAGTCTTTACTTTGAAGGTATGTAAATCTAACCAAGTTCTTATTTTTTTGGCTTGCTATGTGGCAACTGGGGATCAAACCTGTGCCCTGTGCTTTGGGAGTGTGGAGCTTTAACCACTGGACTGCCAGGGAAATCCCTTCAAGGTACTCAAATCTAAATGGAGGAAAGAACTTGTAAATAAAATGTATTTCTTTTATCTGTCACCAGGTATTAAATAATACTGTGAAGACAGCCTGATTGCTTTTCTAATATTTTTCTTATTCTAAAGATAACAGCTACACATTGTAGGAAAATCTCTAATTCTCTCATTTAGTATGTTTTAACTTTTGTTTTACAATGCACATATGTATATATATTTAGACATTTAAAATTGAGCTATACTTGTACATACATGTACTTTTTAAAAATTCAATATTGTATCATGAGCATTTTACTAGGATATTAAAACTATTTCAAAATATAATTTTAGTGGTGGCATACTATTCATAGTACTGTAATTTGTTTTTTTACCCACCTATAATAAATAGGGCTTCCATGGTGGCTCAGATGGTAAAGCATCTGCCTGCAATGCAGAAGACCCAGGTTCGATCCCTGTGTTGGGAAGATCCCCTGGAGAAGGGAATGGCAACCCACTCCAGTACTGTTGCCTGGAGAATTCCATGGACAGAGGAGAGTGGCAGGCTATAGTCCATGGGGTCACAAAGAGGGTCAGACATGACTAAGCAACTAACATAACATATAACAAATAAATTATAGTGCATTTATAGTTTCCACTATTTTTATTTTTTATGAATAATATTGCATTGAACATCCTAGACCACAAATATTTACCCTTGTCTTTACTTACTTATTTAGTACACATTCATTTTAGAGGAATTGAGAACAAATTTTTGGAAACTCTCAACACGTGTTGGAAAGATGTTGCATTGCTTCAGACACCCAGCTCTGGGGGCTAATGTACCATATTATGTCTCCAATTCACTCACTAATTTTGCTTTACATTTCTTTGATTTCCTTGAATAGAGCTTTCTGTCCATTGGAAAGTACATTTCTGGTGGTATTTATAAAATTTTATAGTTGACTTTTGTGCTGGAATGTGGTGTGACAGAGTTGGAATTCTTGGTATTTCTATGTTTTCTATCTAGGACATATATATCTCATTGCAAAGGTCTGGAAGGCTCCATCAAGCTCTGATTGGCTGAGGTCTTGTATCTCGCCTCTGAGTACCTGTGAGGAGAAGAAACTAGCTCTAGATGAGACTCTTGAGCACCAACATCTCCAAACCTGGAAGGAATGTCTATATTTGCAGGCTGCCATCTGTCATCAGCCCTGATAATCTGATATAATAAACTGTGAGTTGTTTTCAAAGACAAATGGCTCTGGAGGGAACTATGGATGATATTGTTGGAAGATGGGCTCAAGACACTTAAACTTTTATGAAAAATTATTCCGACAAGCTGATCTTAAGGCATCACCTTCTTTACTCCTGTGATATGTAGGAGTGTCACCTGGCATCAAGAAGGCAAGTATAGACTCCAAAGATTCTTCACATCAGATAGGTCTCTGTCTCGCTATGTTATTTCAGGAACCCAAGTGTGTTCTGAAGGGGTGTTTTGATATTAGTAACAACACATACCACTGAATTGCTATTCAGGAATGTATAAATATATGCTCCCATCATAAAAGCATGTATACGGACTCTCACATTATTTTCTCACTAGCACTGAACGTTATCTTAAAAACCTTTGCAGGGAATTCCCTGGTGGTTCAGTGGTTAGGATTCTGTGCTTTAACTACCAGAGCCTATGTTCAATCCCTGGTCAGGGAACTAAGATTCTGAAAGCTGTGTGGTGCAGCCACAACAAGACAAAACCAAGAAAAGCCAAACAAAAAAACAGCCTTTGATATTTTATAGATCGTTTTCACAAAGTTCTGTGCCTCAGGTTGTCGGAGGGAGCCTAGGGCCAACAGAACCATAATCCTGGTTTAAAGCTGACCAGTAAAGTTGAGAAGCACTAGAGCACTAGCAATGGCTAGCCTTGGCTGAAACTGGGTGAAAAAAGGTTTAGCAACGGGAAGAGAAATGATGAGTTCTGTGTAAGATGAAAAAACTTGGGATTGCCTGTGGACGTCCGAATGGTGACATCTGGCAGGTCACTGAGTATCTGTGTGTGGAGCTAAATAGATGTGAGATGCAATTAGAACATCCACAGTATTCATATATGGCAAGTGGGCAAAACCATAAATAGAGGTGTGATTGTGTAGGAGCATTTAGGACAGTTGAAAAAGAAGACTAAATTAAAGATAGTTTTAATGAACAGTCAAAGAAATAGGAAACTCAGAATACTGTCATGGAAACAAAGGAAGGAGACTTACAGAAAGAAGGGGATGGGGCAGCATGTCCTAAAGAAAAGAAATGGATAAAGTGTTGTTGACTGGGAGATGAGGTTTTAATGGTAGTTAATATTTAGCTTCCCAGAGTCACCTCGTCCCAGCCATACCTGCTAGTCTCTTTCTTTCAGGTTTCCCAAAGAATTAGTATATACAGGAATATCAAATAAAAATCAAATTGCAATTTTTATTAAGGACCAAACCAAAGGCAGTAACACTCAGCACAGCTCTGGAGGCAATAGGGGGACATCTGGCTTAGGCTTGAGGCATAATTGAGATTTCTGATCCTGTATTTTCTCTCTCTTCCCCATAAAACTAAGCCTTAGAATCTTACCTACCTCTGGCTGGTTGCATCACAGAAGGACTGTTTTTTTTTTTGGAAGAGACATTTTACTTTATGTATTTATTTATTTTTTGGACACAACAGGTGGCATGTAGGATCTTAGTTCCCTAATCAGAGGTAAAACCCGGGCCCCTTACATTGAAAGCATAAAGTTTTAACCACTGGATCACCAGGGAAGTCCCATCATCACAGAAGCATGTTGAGGTGAGCAACTTGACAGGGCCTCCTGAATCCTCTAGTCCATCAAGCCTCCTGGAGAGGAAGAGAGAGCTCAGAGGATGAGTCTGTGCCTCCTGGGCCCTCAAAGACCTCACCCATTGGCCACTGAAGCATCTCTGCCTCCTGGGCAAGTGAGTGGGTTCTTAAAAGACTCTCTGTTTTGTCTTCAAAGACAAAGGCTGTCTGTTGCATCTTGTTCCATCCGTAGGAGAAAGCAGATTACTTCTGTCCTCCAGGAACTCCATACTAGCACTGCTCAGATAATAGCCTTTAAAAATCCATCATCTTCTAAGAATAGACCCCTTCATTTATGAGGATACATTCTACAGTCGTATTGTTTAATGGAATCTTCCGTGATAATGGAAATGCTATATAAATCTGTAAGGTAGCCACTAGCTATGTGTGGCCATTAAACATTTGAAATGTGCTTCGTGAGACTGAGGAAATCATTACAATTAAAATTTAAATGCCACATGTGGGTCATCGTGATCAGATTAGACAGTGAAGTTCGAGGGCTTTCAGGGAACTGTGAAATCTGCTGAGACTCTCCTGACTCATGACAGACTTGTTTTCTCTTTTTAGCCTTTTGATTTTTATTTGATCTCTTATTCCAGTTATTTTAGGTCTGACATTAAAGGGATCTATTAATATTCAATGCAGACCTAATATAACTCATGGAGCCTTTGTTTCCTGATCTCCAAAATGAGAGCACTAATAAGCAGCAGTCTACTACTATGGAGCTTAAATGACATAATTGAACCATATGTTCCAAATATGCAAATGGCTTTCTTAATTGGTTTGCAACTTGTCAGTTTTTGGCATCAACTTTTGTGATTTAGGATTCAAGCCCCCTCAAGGCAGCCATAGATCATGCTTCTCAAGTTAAAGCAAATCCCCATGAGTAATGGAGATGTACAGGTGGTGGTGGTAAGATCAACCAGGATTCCGTTGAGGTCCAGGGCAAGCCACCCCAAAATGTGCCTCAATGATATGCTGATTTTTTTTTAACCTGGATTCTAGCATTTGTTGAATAAATGAAAGTACAGTTTTTAAGGATCAGAGAGACATGTTAACATGGGTAGGGAGAAAGTAATACGATGAAGTAAAAGCAGACAAGGAAGAGCATCCCTGATTACAGCCAGGTCTCAACTCCTCCCCATGAAGATCCCATGGCAGCTCAGGAGCAGTTCTTGAACCTGAGTAATCTGAGTCATCTGGCAGCTCTGATGATCTCAGCAATGAAAGTAAATGCCCTTCGGTTCCTGCAGTTCCTTCCCGCTATTCATTTTTCAGCAGTACTCTTCTGCTTCTCTTGTTAACTATCCCTCATGAGGAAGTTTTGAAATGACCAATGCAAGAGAGACACTGTGACCCTTCTCCCTGTCTCTCTGAAAACAGGAAATAAAAACTCTCATGTGAGAGGTGCGCTGTCTACATCTGGAAGTAGGACACTGTTATCACCAGAGGTGGGAGATTTGAGCCCAGAAGCCTGTATAGGCAAACTTTGTTACTTCATTTGCTATCCCAAGCCCAAATTCCATTTAGATTTTTCACTAACTGAGCACCCAAACCCAAGTTTCTTACTCCTGTCAATTCTCACAAATTTATTGTTTGTCTAAAAAGCATCAATACTGCCAGCTTTGGCTACTTCGGTCCCATTTCTATGAGACCTTTGTGCACATGAATTAAAATTTGTTTCCTAGGACTTCCCTGATGGTCTAGTGGCTAAGACTCTGCTTTCCCAATGCAGGGGGCCCAGGTCAGGAAACTAGATCCCACGTGCTGCAACTAAGAGTGCATACCTCGAGCAACTAAAGATCCTGCATGCCACAGCTAAGACCTGGTGCAGCCAAATGATTAAATACGTATCTTAAAAAAAATTGTTTCCTTTTCTTTTATCAGTCTGTGTTGTGTTGAAAGAAAAGTTTACTCAGTCATGTACAACTCTTTGCGACCCCATGAACTGTAGCCTACCAGGCTCCTTTCTCCATGGAATTTTCCAGGCAAGAGTACTGGAGTGGGTTGCCATGTCCTTCTCCAGAGGATCTTCCTGACCCAGGGATCAAACCCAGGTCTCCCACATTGTAGGTGGACGCTTTACTGTCTGAGCCACCAGGGAAGTCCTGTGTTGTTTTGAACTTATTATTAGTTCAGCTGCAAGAACTCAAGAAGGCCAGAGGGAAAATTCTCTCTCCCAGACAACCCATAGACAGCGAGAGATGGGAGGAAACCTCATTCCTGTTCTCATAGGTTAAAACTCCCATAGAAACTCAGGTGAAATCTGATTTTGATCCTACCAGCAGGTCTACAGCATTAGGCTCTCTGATAAACAAGAAGACATTTTTTTCTCAAGGGAGCCCCCTAAATATTATCTGTCCCTCAAAATATGGGAAGTCTTCTAGGGCGATTGATGCCATCTATTTATCAGAGTGGGCTTCCCAGGTAGCTCAGATGGTAAAGAATCTACTCACAGTACTGGAGACCAGAGTTCAATCCCTAGGTTGGGAAGATCCCCTGGAGGAGGGCATGGCAACCCACTAAAGTATTCTTGCCTGGAGAATCCCATGGACAGAGGGGCCCAACGGGCTACAGTCCACGGGGTCCCAAAGAGTCGGATACGACTCAGCCACACACACACACACACACACACACACACACACACACACACACACACACACATTCATCAGAGCTCTCCCCTATTCCCTGATAGCACAGTTGGTAAAGAATCTGTCTGCAATGTCGGAGACCCCGGTTTGATTCCTGGGTCGAAAAGATCTGCTGGAGAAGGGATAGGCTACCCATTCTGGTATTCTTGGGCTTCCCTTGTGGCTTAGCTGGTAAAGAATCTGCCTGCAAGGCGGGAGACCTGGGTTCGATCTCTGGGTTTGGGAAGATCCCCTGGAGAAGAGAAAGGCTACCCACTCCACTATTCTGGCCTAGAGAATTCCATGGACTGTATAGACCATGGGGTCACAAAGAGTTGGACAGGACTGAGAGACTTTCACGAGAAGACACTGTAGGGGGGGCAGAATATGCATGAATTCTCAGAAGTGGAGAAAGTATTAATCAATAATAGTCTAGCTCAAGGGAACTGCTTGGTGACACCATCATCCTATTCATTTCTAAAGTTGAGGATAAACAAATTTGAGACTTTAATTTTGACCACATTTTAGCAAATCAGTGATAATAGAAATTCTTCTTTCAAGGATCTCTCCAGTGTTTTACTTCCTCTGTGTGTGTGTGTGTGTGTGTGTGTCTGTGTCTGTGTCTGTGTTCACTGCCCCAAAGGCAGGATTGCATTGAGGTCTAAGGGCTAAGTCCTTTTAGCATGGCTAACTGGAGTCAGGGGTTGTACTCAATAACCTTGCTCAAGGCTAGTTTCTTGTTTGATTGTCCCATGATGAGGTTACTGGAGAATACCTTTGGTCCCTGAGGATTGTTTTGCCTTTAAAAAATCAACTTATTCACATGTTCCATTAGCTTAAAGCTTAAATAGAGTTTAGAAATTATTTAAGCATTCCCTCTCAGAGAGAGCTGAAGGCTGTAGAGATGATGAGTGAAAAGTCCAGGACCAGAGCCCAGGATACTCACCCCTCTGGTCAACCTTTCTTAGTGATTTGAGGATTGAGTTTCCTTTCGGTTCTCCTCTTTTATTTTTCCCTGTTTATTATAATATGGTATATGCCCCAACCAGTAATGCTGAAGAAGCTGAAGTTGAACGGTTCTATGAAGACCTACAAGACCTTTTAGTACTAACACCCGAAAAGATGTCCTTTTCATTATAGGGGACTGGAATGCAAAAGTAAGAAGTTAAGAAATACCTAGGGTAACAGGCAAATTTGGCCTTGGAATACAGAATGAAGCAGGACAAAGGCTAATAGAGTTTTGCCAAGAGAATGCACTGGTCATAGCAAACATCCTCTTCCAACAACACAAGAGATGACTCTACACATGAACATCACTAGATTGCCAACATCGAAATCAGATTGATTATATTCTTTGCAGCCAAAGATGGAGAAGCTCTATACAATCAGCAAAAACAAGACCAGGAGCTGACTGTGGCTCAGATCATGAACTCCTTACTACCAAATTCAGACTGAAATTGAAGAAAGTAGGGATAACCACTAGACCATTCAGGTATGACCTAAATCAAATCCCTTATGATTATACAGTGGAAGTGAGAAATAGATTTAAAGGACTAGATCCGATAGACAGAATGCCTGATGAACTATGGACAGAGGTTCTTGACATTGTACAGGAGACAGGGATCAAGACCATCCCCATGGAAAAGAAATGCAAAGAATCAAAATGGCTGTCTGGGAAGGCCTTACAAATACCTGTGAAAAGAAGAGAAGCGAAAAGCAAAGGAGAAAAGGAAAGATAAAAGCATCTGAATGCAGAATTCCAAAGAATAGCTAGGAGAGATAAGAAACCTTTCCTAAGCGATCAATGCAAAGAAATAGAGGAAAACAACAGAATGGGAAAGACTAGAGATCTCTTCAAGAAAATGAGAGATGCCAAGGGAACATTTCATGCAAAGATGGGCTCGATAAAGGACAGAAATGGTATGGACCTAACAGAAGCAGAAGATATTAAGAAGAGGTGGCAAGAACATATAGAACTGTACAAAAAAGTTCACGACCCAGATAATCATGATGGTGTGATCACTGACCTAAAGCCAGACATCCTGGAATGTGAAGTCAAGTGGGACTTAGAAAGCATCACTACAAACAAAGCTAGTGGAGGTGATAGAATTCCAGTTGAGCTATTCCAAATCCTGAAAGATGATGCTGTGAAAGTGCTGCACTCAATATGCCAGCAAATTTGGAAAACTCAGCAGTGGCCACAGAACTGGAAAAGGTCAGTTTTCATTCCAGTCCCAATGAAAGGCAATGCCAGAGAGTGCTCAAACTACCACACAATTGCACTCATCTCACATGCTAGTAAAGTAATGCTCAAAATTCTCCAAGCCAGGCTTCAGCAATATGTGAACCATGAACTTCCAGATGTTCAAGCTGGTTTTAGAAAAGGCAGAGGAACCAGAGATCAAATTGCCAATATCCGCTGAATCATGGAAAAAGGGAGAGAAAAACATCTATTTCTGCTTTATTGAATATGCCAAAGCCTTGACTGTGTGGATCACAATAAACTGTGGAAAATTCTGAAAGAGATGGGAATACCAGACCACCTGACCTGCCTCTTGAGAAACCTATATGCAGGTCAGGAAGCAACAGTTAGAACTGGACATGGAACAACAGACTGGTTCCAAATAGGAAAAGGAGTATGTCAAGGCTGTATACTGTCACCCTGCTTATTTAACTTCTATGCAGAGTACATCATGAGAAACGCTGGGCTGGAAGAAGCACAAGCTGGAATCAAGATTGTTGGGAGAAATATCAATAAACTCAGATATGCAGATGACACCACCCTCATGGCAAAAAGTGAATGGAAGTGAAAGAGGAGAGTGAAAAAGTTGGCTTAAAGCTCAACATTCAGAAAACGAAGATCATGGCATCCGGTCCCATCACTTCATGGCAAATAGATGGGGAAACAGTGGAAACAGTGGCCCACTTTATTTTTCTGGGCTCCAAAATCACTGCAGCTGGTGATTGCAGCCATGAAATTAAAAGATGCTTACTCCTTGGAAGGAAAGTTATGACCAACCTAGATAGCATATTGAAAAGCAGAGACATTACTTTGCCAACAAAGGTCCATCTAGTCTAGGCTATGGTTTTTCCAGTGGTCATGTATGGATGTTAGAGTTGGACTGTGAAGAAAACCCAGCACCAAAGAATTGATGCTTTTGAACTGTGGTGTTGGAGAAGACTCTTGAGAGTCCCTTGGACTGCAAGGAGATCCAACCAGTCCATTCTGAAGGAGATCAGCCCTGGGATTTCTTTGGAAGGGATGATGGTGAAGCTGAAACTCCAGTACTTTGGCCACCTCATGCAAAGAGTTGACTCATTGGAAAAGACTCTGATGCTGGGAGGGATTGGGGTGAGGAGGAGAAGGGGATGACAGAGGATGAGATGGCTGGATGGCATCACTGACTCAATGGACATGAGTTTGGGTGAACTCCGGGAGTTGGTGATGAACAGGGAAGCCTGGCGTGCTTCAATTCATGGGGTCGCAGAGTCGGACACGACTGAGCGACTGAACTGAACTGAACTGATATTCATTAGAGAAATATTGGCATGGTATAGAGAAGAGTTAAGAAGAAGAAAGAGAAAAAACAAGAGAAGGAGGTGGATGAGGTGAAGAGGAGGAGACAGGTGCTATGGGTGGTGGGAAGGATAGTTGGAAGGCTTCTGATGTTTCTTAGCAGACAAGTGCTAAGAACAAATGTTTACCACGTGAACCTGAAAGAGGAGAAACTGATTTTGAGCCAGGCTGGAACCTGGGTCCTGGGACCCTTTGCAGCTGTGCTTGCACCTGGACAAATGTCTCCTCAAGCAGCAGAAAACACACTACAACGAACTAAAAATAGTGCCCCTGAAGAATTGATGCTTTTGAACTGTGGTGCTGGAGTAGACTCTTAAGAGTCACTTGGACAGCAAGGAGATCAAACCAGTCAATCCTAAAGGAAATCAACCTTTATTATTTATTGAAGGACTGATGCTGAAGCTCTAATACTTTGGCTACCTTACGAGAAGAGCCGACTCATTGGAAGAGACACTGATGCTGGGAAAGATTGAGGGCAAGAGGAAAAGAGGGAGACCAAGGATGAGATGGTTCGATGGCATCATTGACTCAATGGAAATGAGTTTGAGTAAACTCTGGGAGATAGTGACGGACAGGGAAGCCTGGCATGCTGCAGTTCATGGGGTCACAAAGCGTTGGACACAACTTAGCAACTGAACAACAACAAAAATAATTGCATACATGGGCAGTTGAGGCAAATTATGAACAACAAGACACAAAAAGACCAAAACCCCAGCTGCCACTTCTTAGGTGTGGGAAGCAAAAATGGGGGACTGCACGTGCCCCCTGGACACAATGCCTCCAAGGAAAGGGGTAGGCAGACCATCCAAGCCACCCCTCTGGTTGATACATGACTCTGCCTCACCACTCACCCCACCTAAGGAACCAGCTCCTTCACTTTCAGGGAGTGGGCAGGGGCACTTTTTATTCCTTTTGCTCCTAAGTTTCAGCACAAGTTCCAAGAAAGCCTGGCCTGCATTTCTTGTCTGGACTCATCATTTCTATTGGGCATCCCTGATGGCTCAGACAGTAAAGAATCTGCCTGCAATGCAGGAGACCTGGGTTTGATCCCTGGGTCAGCAGGATTACCCTGGAGAATGAAATGGCTACTTACTCCAGTATTCTTGCCTGGATGATTCTATGGACAGAGGAGCCTGGGGGGCTATAGTCCATGGGATCGCAAAGGGTCGGACATGACTGAGCGACTAATACCACCAAAGAGTCCAAGAGTTCTGAATTGGTACCAGTTTCTCTTGCTTCTCTTTACCTGAATGAGATGACTTTCATTTGGCACTGTTACGGAGGTGTCCCATCTTGGAAGGACAGTGAATATGTCTGGGTATAGATGTGCCAGAAAGTACCATCCCAGGGTGAAAGGATCACAAGCCCCAGGACAGCTCAGCAGGAGGACCCCACTCTGTTCTCAAGCCCTCCTGTTAGAGGCAGGCTGCCTGTGGCCAGCTCCAAATACCTTGATGCTTTCATTCTTTCAAGGGGTCAGGACAAATAAGCAGGTTTTGAGAAGTAGAAACACTTCCTCTAGAGAGTCTTCACATGGGTGCTCCTCTGGAAGCAGAGGAGTTACCCAAGGAGCAGATTGGGTTCTGTGCTAGGTGTGCTCATGCACACAACTCTTATGATATGTGTTTGGTTGGTGTCTAGACTACAATGTGTTCTCTCCTCTATGTGAGATCATCAGTAGGGTTCACTCTGAGCCTGTTCCTACTAGTGGAAATAAATTTGCACAGAACCACACACTGCCTCAGCCTCTCTCTTGCCCACCTGTCTGCAAGCTGGCCGTGACAGAGGAAGATCAGCCAGCTCAAACAGTTCATCGGTCCTTGACTTTGGCACAGTGTTTTAGGCAGCTGATAAACCATCCACACCCTTAATGAAGGTGTTCATATATTCACCTCTGCTGTCCCTCTCTCTCATATATTAGAGAGGGTTGTTCCTCTGGTTGTGAGAGGAAGGATTTATCTATACCATTCACCCATGTAAACAACCTGGAAGATTCATTCTTAGTTGCCCCTCGATCCCAGGCTACTTTCCCCATCCTCTTACTAGACTTGAGACATCCTGACCCTCTTTTGGACCCTCAACCACCACACTCCTTTCTGCCTCAGTACCTTTGCACATGCTCTCCCCCTTCCTGGTGGGACTGGGCTCTCGCGCGTGCTCACGCAGACACTCTGATCAAGTGCTGCAGTATCGTTTCTTCCGAAAAGCCTTTGCCTTAACTCTCTGATGAGGTCAAGTCTCTATCTGAATATTTTTGTAGGCTTTTCTTTGTAATACTTGTTACCGAAAAGAAAGTGAATGGATATTGTGGACTATATTAGAAATGTTTTCCATAGTAAGCACCTTTGCAGCAGAGAACTGCCTGTCTTCTTCTCCCTTTGACAGCCCCATCCCCTCACTGCCACAGGAATGAAGATACCATCCCATCTAGGACTCAGCAGGCTGGTCCACTTGACCTTTGCCTTAGAACCACATCACATGCAAAAGGAGTACCCATTTTCAGTGGCCCTGGAGAAACTTGGTGGAACTCCAGAGAGGATTTTTAAAAGTGCTTAGTGCCTAGATGATGTATCTGATGAAAACTGTACTTGATATAGAAAAGGAATATCCAGGCTTGTAGGTTTAAAACCCTTTTCTTCTGGTAATAATAATCCTAATGGCTTAGTTTTGCATGACACACCTATTCATTTTCAAAACTCTTTTATGTACATTAATTTATTTTACATACATACAGTAAGTAAAATATAATAAATAAAACAATAAATATAGCAAGTAAAACAAACCATTTGCATTTGTCATCAGAAAGCAAATGCTGCTCTTCTGAATTAAAAATACATTAAAAGGGGGCTTCCCTGGTGGCCCAATGGTTAAGAATCTGCCTTGCAGTGCAGGGGACGCCAGTTCAATCCCTGGTGCAGGAAGATCCCACATGCCATGGGACAACTATACCCATGCACCGCAACAACTGAGCCTGCTCTCTGGAGCCCACAAGTTGCAACTAAAGCCCGTGCTACCCAACGAGAGAAGCCACTGGAACCCACACACTGCAACCAAAGAGTAATCCCCACTCTCTGCAACTAGAGAAAACCTATGCAGAGCAATGAAGACCTAGAACAGTCAATAAATAAATAAATATAAAAATTAATTAATTAAAAATACATTAAGGGACCCATCTGTATACATATAGCTGATTCGGTTCATTGTACTACAGAAACCAACACAACATGATAAAGCAACTAGACCCCAATTTTAAAAATACATTAAGGAGAGAGCATGAAGGGAAAGTGATTCCTGGTCTTCAGCTGAGGCTTAGACTGTGGTACCTGCTGCTGGAACCCAGGGATGTAGCCTAAACTCTCTCAACCCTCTCCCATCTGACATTGGACTTTGGAAAGGTTGGGCCAAGACCATGTCCACTCTTAGTTGAACAGGCAGAAGATGTGCTTTTGCCATGGGGTCGCTCACTGTAGAAACCAGACCATAAATTCTCAATGTCATTCACACCCATAGTAATGGTAGGTACTGTGTACTAGATATTTCAAAATAATTATCTCATTTCATGCTCACTCTAGCTTTGGGATGGATGTATTGATCTCGGAGGGAGAGCAGTGAGCAGTCCTAAAGAGACATCTTAGTTCGTTGCACAGGAATTGAGGGTGGGTAGCCTAGATTCAAACCAGGAACCCTAGCCACCAGACCACCAGGGCTAGAGGTTAGAAGCCAAGTGGTCCTGGCTCTTTTCCCTGTTTAAAAGCAAGAATGTTTCAAGGAAGCAAAAAGTGTAAAAACAGGTCCAAAGTCTAAAATTAGAGCCACAGCACAATGCATGGGAGAACACACAGTGAAACAGGTTGTTTATTTCAGACAGAAGCAAGGTGGAAGCGCACACTTGAAAAAGAATGTGGACCCCCTGAGTGAGGAGCACAGTAGGTCAAAAGCTAAGCAGAGATACACACCTGGAGAGGAAGGGCATGGGCATCCTCTCTAGTGAGGAGGAGCGCAGTTAAGTGAGAATTCAGAAGCTAGGCAGAGATACACACCTGGAGAGGAATGCAGGTGTCCTGCATGAGGAGGAGAGCAGGGAAGCGGTGGTGTAAGTCACGTATATAGAACAATCCTTCTGAGTCTTTGTGTATCTTGGCTGATTATCTTGTTTGTTTCTTCACACCTAACTGGTCCTTGGACCCTTCCCAGGATGCAAGTGCAAATTTTTTCTAAGATGGATCCTACCGCAGAGGCCTATGGGTGCATGTCCAGACTTATTATGGGTGGAGACTCCTCCCCTTTTGACCCTCAAGTAGCCTTCCAGCATATATACAGACAGGTAAATTTTCCTTGACCTCAGGAGTGGGCACTTTATCTCTGCTTCAGCAAAGCTCAGCTTCTGCCACTAGCTTTGATCTTGGAGTGTCTGGGTGGGTATAAAGATTCAATTTTACTCCACTTGATAAATACCAGGTGTCCAGCCCAGATGCTCACTCTCTCTTATCTCAATATGCTGATCCCAATTCTCCAGGAAACTGAACTAAATGAAGGCAAAGAACTGGCCCAAAGCTCCAAGTTACTTAGTGACAGTGGTAGGATTTGAACCTTCGTCTATCCAACCTTCAATTCCCTAAATTTAGAACCTCCTCCTCTAGCCTCACACCAGCTCTACTGCTGCTACTGCTACTAAGTCGCTTCAGTCGTATCCGATTCTGCGCGGCCCCACAGATGGCAGCCCATGAGGCTCCCCCATCCCTGGGATTCTCCAGGCAAGGACACTGGAGTGGGTTCCATTTCCTTCTCCAATGCATGAAAGTGAAAAGTGAAAGTGAAGACGCTCAGTTGTGTCTGACTCTTAGCAACTCCATGAACTTCAGCCTACCAGGCTCCCCCATCCATGGGATTTTCCAGGCAAGAGTACTGGAGTCGGGTGCCATTGCCTCTCACACCAGCTCAACAGATCCTATTTTCTTTCCCTGGTTCCATCCCTTTCCCCAGGGGATCCCTCCTGGCCTATTTCCAGCAAGTCCAAATTCTTGTTTCTTTACTAAGAAAGGGCAGCCAACCCATGAAGACGCCCAGGAGAACAAAAGAATCCCTGGTTTTTTGAAAAGCCATTGTAACATCTATAGTGAGGCTTTTCCCTTTCTCCCTTACATATATATTATCTCTGTATTCAGAACAGCGCTCTGAGATAGGAATTATGACTCTGTTTTATGGAGGAAGAAGCTATGTCCTAGTAAAATACTGGGCTGGCCAAAAAGTTTGTTCTGGTTTTTCCATAAGATGGTATGAGCTTTTTGGCCAACTCAATAATATGTCTAAGACTGCACAGTTTTTAAACAGATACAATTTTTAATCATTTCCATTTGACTCCCAAACTACTGTTCTCCCTTGCTATTCTTAAAGTGTGCCAGAGACTCCAACATCTGTATTCTAAACTGTGCTTCTCCCGACTGACTCATGCCCCTGGGAGCAGTACAAAGATCCTTTTTTCAGACCACACGTCCTGAGCTTTGGTTTGGAAAACAAGGTCAAAGACAAGCAGCCTTGCAAAGAGACTAAGCAGATATTCCTTCCTGACCCTTCTTCACCAGTGACTTTCTCCAGGCGGGAGGATGGTTGGTGGTCTGGGGTGGCCATGGCCCAGTCTTCCCATGAGCCAAGATAATTGCAGCCCTTTCTGAGTGAAGAGAGAGGAAAACCACAGAGAACAACAAGGAGCTGCTACTTAAAAAAAAAAAAAAAATCATTGGAGTATAGTTGCTTTACAATGTCATGTTATTTTTCTGTTTTACAGCAAAGTGAATCAGCTATATTCATATGTACATATATCTCCTCTTTTTTGGATTTCCTTTCCATTTAGGTCACAGAGAGCACTGAATAGAGTTCCCTGTGCTATGCAGTTAGTTCTCATTAATTATCTATTTTATACACAGCAGTGTGTATATGCCAGTCTCAAACTCCCAATTCATCCATAGACTATTACTCGATCATAAAAAGAAACAAAAATGTGCCATTTTCATAGCTGTGGATGAAACTAGAGTCTGTCATACAGAGTGGAGTAAGTCAGAAAAAGAGAAGCAAATATCACACATTAAAGCTTATACATGAAATCTGGAAAAATGGTACTGCTGCTGCTGCTGCTAAGTTGCTTCAGTCGTGTCCGACTCTGTGTGACCCCACAGATGAAAGCCCACCAGGCTCCCCCATCCCTGGGATTCTCCAGGCAAGAACACTGGAGAGGGTTGCCATTTCCTTCTCCAATGCATGAAAGTGAAAAGTGAAAGGGGAGTCACTCAGTCGTGTCCGACTCTTAGAGACCCCATGGACTGCAGCCTACCAGGCTCCTCCATCCATGGGGTTTTCCAGGCAAGAGTACTGGAGTGGGGTGCCATTGCCTTCTCCAAAAAATGGTACAGATGAACCTATCTGTGAAGCGGAAATTGAAACACAGACATAGAGAACAAATGGATGGACACCAAGTAGGGGGGAATAGGAGGTAGGATTAGTTGGCAGCTGCTTTTAGTTTTTAGCCGTCTGGAGGCTTTACTGGGCGGGCAGTACTCAGGAAAGAACACATATCACAGGCACTAATCGGACTGTGTAGTCTCCTCCAGCCTCGGTGTTTCCTCTCTTGTGGTTTAGCTTCTGCTGCCGGACTCTCCCCACAGCCCAGAAGCCATGACTCAGCAAGGGTTGCTGTGGAGCACACCCAGCCCTCTTACCCACTTGCTGAGGGTGAGTTCAGCCATAAGGAGATGCATCTTAGGTTTGTGACTCCTGTGAATTCTGCCTGACATCCATAAATCAGTTTTTCCAACCTGCCAAGTAAAGGACAGCTTATGCTGAGAAATGTCACATCCAATGTCAAGCCCAGCCCTACAGAACACACCATCCCTTCCCTGGTCTTGATCCTGGTCAGATCCAGAGGAGCTGAGCCAAGGAGCTGGTCATCTCCTTTATACAGTTCCTCTCTTTGGCAACCATAGAGATGATATTCCCAGGAAGGCTCCCAGAGACAGCTGGCCATGTGCAAATAGCAGAAGATGCACAGGTAATCATCATTTTATCATGTTTTTGGCCTCTACTTACTAGCTAAGAATAGTTCACACAAGTCATTATCTGCCCTGCTATCCTATAAAATATAGACAGCTTTAGCTCAGATCAAAAATTTAACTCAGAGTCCAGGTGCTCTGTTTATACCAGATTGCTTCCTTTACAGTGTCGGTGAAACAGCTTTATAGTGGATGAAACAAATCATCCATTTGAGAGTGAACTCCAGGAAAGACAGAGTCATCCACTGGGTCTGTCTTAGAGTTGGGGGCATGAAAGGAAAAAACCCTCCAAGACTCACACTTAGATTGAAATCTGGAGCAATAAATTCTCTTTCTCTCTCTCTCTTTTTTTAAAGCCGTGCCACATGGCTTGGGGGATCATAGCTACCAGACCAGGGATCCAACCCAGGCTCTTGACAGTGAGAGCTTGGAGTCCTAACCACTAGACTACCAGGGAATTCCCCAGAACAGTAACTTCTCAAAGATGACATCTTGGAAAAGTACTGCCAACCTGGGAGACAAATGAATGAGGTCCTCTGTTCCCACCTCTGATCACAAAGTGAAAGTGTCCATGGATGTTGGCTGGGGGACCAATGGCCTTTGTGAGAAGATCCTGGCATGGTGACCACCCGTTCCAAATTCCTCAACAGTCCCAATTTGGTCGATTGTGATTCCTTGCAGCAAAAGCTGTTCATAAAATATGTAAGTGAGGTTTAACTTGTCTTCCTAAGAACTTTCAGACTTCATAAGAAAAACAAGTCAAAAATATGTTTTTCTTAGACCACTTGGTAGCGTTGTTGGTTGGGAAAACCCAAACAAGGCAAGTGAAGAGACAGCGGATGACTGGGGTCCCGGTGGAAAAGGATCATTTGGACTGCCGGAAGCTGGCCCAGAGCTTTGAAAGGAGCAGGACCGATAGGCAGATATAATCTCATTAGGATGACCTTGTGGCCGGAAGAACAGGAGGTGAGTGAGACCCAGTGTAGGGCAGGTGTGAACCTCCACCTGGACCAGCTACGATCTGGCCCCGATCTGACATTTATAGTCACCATCAGGAGCCAGCCCTGTCTTATGTGTACATGGTGAGTCGTACCTCACCCCTTTTAAAAATATACAGCTTTTCCGTTTACTAAAACATCTGCATGCAGGAAGAGATGGAGGGAGGGAAGAGCAGCTAGGCTGCCGTCGCATCAGTTTTAGGGTCTGTTTCACACCTGAGCACAACTCAGTGTCTTCTGACCCTCTGACCTTTCCGGAAACATACAAGGAAGGGAGCCCCTTGGACTTCCAGTAAACAAACTTCAGAAGTCTGATGATAGTATTGAAGAGCAATTCGAGTATACACTTTGAAAAGAGGGGGAGGGATAGGAAGTGAAATCAAATAAACCTTTGAAAAGACATTCAGAGAAATATTTTGAAAACCAGGGTGGTCTCTATAAACAAAATAAAATATACATCTGAAAAGAGATTGTGATACAGATTTGAAAACCACAATATTTGTTTGTCACAATATTTTGTCTGAAGGGCAAGGGAGAAATGGCCTTGAAAGAGTAAAACATTATGAGTATTTATTAGTTCTGAATTTGATTGGAGGGAGAGATGCTTTCTCTTTCCATGCCACCACTTTATAAATCCACACATTTATACCTGTTTATCTGTTAAGTTGGACTTCCAGGTTGGCTCAGAGGTAAAGAATCCACCTACAGTGCTGAAGATGTGAATTCCACCCCTGGGTTGGGAAGATCCCCTCAAGAAGGAAATGGCAACTGATTCTAGAATTCTTGCCTGGAGAATCCCATGAACAGCAGAGCCTGGCTGACTACATTTCATGGGGTTGCAAAAGAGTCGGACACGACTTAGTGACTAAACCACCACCACCACCTGTAGTTAAATCTTTCCAAGGATTGTAATGTTATGATCACGGTATGAGACCCTGGAAGATTGTGAGTGGCAGTGAAAGAAGATATCTGGGTACACACTTGAGAACCAGAACTACCAAGTAAAACTCTCTTCTTATTTTTAAGTATATTTGACTTTTCAGCAAAATTGAGCAGAAAATACAGAGGATTCCCATATTCCTTCTGCTCCCCTCTACACATACAGTCTCCCCGCCATCAACATTCCCCACCAGAGTGGTACATTTGTTTCAATTGGTGAACTGATGCTGACACACCATTATCACCCAGAGTCCACAGTTTGCATTAGGGTTCATTCTAGCCTCTTTGTTTTCTAAGGAGTCTGATGTGCAGGCTCAGTCCCATGACCCACATGAGGTTGGTCCACATGTGACATGATCCCTGGAGTATTTCCATCCTCTGAGAAGCCCTGAGCTCACCCACAGGGCCTTTGGCGCCCTTGCCAGATGCTGCCTGATATCCTCGCTTCGTGGTCAATACTGTCAAGGCAGGTCCAAAGTCTTGGCGTTTCCCAACTCTCTTCCCACATCTGAGTTTTTAATTTTGTCTCATTTCCCTGCAAAGAAGTACAGTGCTTTTCAAGATCGTATCTAGTTATTTAAACACACGTGGGCTAAAGTGCTAATGAGTGAGATTGGAGGCAAAAGAAAGCTCCAGGAGACAGGCTTACTCAAAGGAAGGATGCTCAAATCCTGTGAGTTTCAAGACTCAAGCTCTGGAAAGCTGAAGGAGTCGATTTTTCTGGGCTCTAAGCCTTGGAGTACTTCTCAAATTGTACAAGGTCAGAGGCATCCTGCTTTACATGTATAAGGAGAGAGCCCTGTGGGGTTTTTTTCATATGTAGATTTTTCTTCACTATTTTAAATTTAAAATGTGAGATAGGCTTGCCTAGAACCATCCCTGTCTCCCAGCCTCCATTCTTTCCTCCTACCTTCCTTTCCTTTCTTTCTTTTCACAGGTGGGAAAATGGCTTGCTACAGGTCTCCTATGGTTATTGACCTTAAGTAGAGGTGTGCTGGTAATATTTAATGACAAGCTGTCAAAAAAAAGTAGTTTATGAGCTTATTACGAATTTTATCAATATAAATGGAGTGTGGGGTACAATTTACAAATAATAATAAAATATACAGCATTGTGAGAGTTGGACTGTGAAGAAAGCTGAACGCCGAAGAATTGATGCTTTTGAACTCTGGTGTTGGAGAAGACTCTTGAGAGTCCCTTGGACTGCAAGGAGATCCAACCAGTCCATTCTAAGGGAGATCAGCCCTGGGTGTTCTTTGGAAGGAATGATGCTAAAGCTGAAACTCCAGTACTTTGGCCACCTCATATGAAGAGTTGACTCATTGAAAAAGACTCTGATGCTGGGAGGGATTGGGGGCAGGAGGAGAAGGGGACGACAGAGGATGAGATGGCTGGATGGCATCACTGACTTGATGGACGTGAGTTTGAGTGAACTCCGGGAGTTGGTGGTGGACAGGGAGGCCTGGTGTACTGCGATTCATGGGGTTGCATGGAGTCAGACACGACTGAGCGACTGAACTGAACCGAACTGAATTGAATACAGCATGCTTTGTTGTAAATTCCACAGAGCCACTGACCCTCACTAAAGGCTTTTGCTGATTTTGTCGGAATCATACATCCACAGTCAACCTATTATCGCAATTCAGCCATGACATGATGAACAGTGTTGTAGCCCAATTCACTAAATCCTTACCCAAGAAATCTATCATCATAACATCTGTTATGCAGTCTACTGTTAATGTAGTATTTATCACCTTTATACAAATTATAACCATTAAACTGACAGCTCGTTCAGCTCTAATAACATTTGTAATATAATTTTAAAAAATAATGGTTTCATTTAAGGACTGGCTTGAAAAATTCTTGAAAATTTAGCATCTAACTCTTATAAGCCAAGCAAGTTCCAGCACACCTCTGCCTTAGGGGCTGGCAGTCACCTCACTTGCTTCTCTTCAAATCTTCTTTAAAGCAGGGCTAGTATGTAGAAGTCAGTAATCAAAACACCAAATGGTGTTTGCTTTCTATCGTGCTGGACCAGGGAGTGTCTGCTGACATCTTGCTAACTTTACATCCTGAGATGCCTGGAAACCATCTCAAAGAACAGACTGGAGCCTGAGATGAGGGTATGTACTTCTTTATGAAGTGACAGCTTTGCCCTTTTTCTCCCAGAAAGGCATCCCAGCTGAAAGTGTGGCTGAAGCAGAAAGGGAGGGCAGGGATTTAAAGCAAGTGACTTTCAGTCCATTGTCTTCAAGCCTCATGTCTTTCTACCTACCTGCTTGGCACAAAGTCAATGACAGTGACTGGGTGGCTTTTTAGGGATCAATGTGACAGCCTCAATCCAGCCCCAGCTCCTTTTCGGCCCGCCAGTCATTATCTTTCTTGACTATCCAAGTGGCTTATTCCAGTTCTGGGAGGTAAGATTTTTTTTAATGGTCAGACCTGTATATAACACCAATATGCATTTAAGGGAGGTGAGTTGAAAAGATCCAGATACATTACTTTAGTTTTTAATCTCCCATCCAGGAACTTACCGTTCTACATCTGCTCCAAGTGGAAGCACAGTCTCCCCTGAGGCTTGACTGAAGATCATACGATTTCCCCTTTCAGATTTTCCATTGATTCAGCAGACAGTCAATTGCCCTAAAGCTGAGTTTTGTGTTTTTGCCAGTCTGGTTGCAGTGAGCTGCATTTAATTTCTGCTGTTATTAATGCTATAGCTTTAGGAAGGATGAGTAGGAGACAGAATAAGAATATGTGTGGCAAGCAAGGCAACAGATAATAGTAAGTTACCTTTGAAAATCAGAATATTTAAAAAATTGAGTCAAATTCACTTAACATCCTTTTAACCATTTTAAAGTGTATGATCAGTAGTATTTCATGCATTCACAATGTTGTACAACCACCACTATAATCTAGTTCCAGAACTTTTTCATCATTCCAAAAGGCAACCCTGTACCCATTAAGCGGCAGTCGTTCCCCTACCCCCATCTCACACCAGTCCCTAGGCAACCACTAATCTGCTTACTGTCTCTATGGATTTGCCTGGTTATTTCATATAAATGGAATTACCCAATATGTGGTCTTCTGTGTCTTGCTTCTTTCACATAGTTTAATGTTTTTAAGGTTTATCCATGGTGCAGCATATATTTTAAGTTACTTTTGAATTTTAAAAAATTGAGAGGGAAAGTCACAGACCCACTTGACCTGGCTGGACATTTCCTTCCGCTCAGATTTACTTGTTGTCCAGAAGAGAAAGAATAGCCATCGCGAACCTCTGATTTGGTGCTTTATCCAGTCCCAAGGAAATGGGAAAAGGGGATTAAAAGAAACAAAGAAAGTCTATATGTCCCAGGTGAATAGCTATTCCTCCAGGGGTGCCAAATAAACTTTTTTGGGGGGGAAGTTTTAGTCATATTTTGGTTTGAAGTTATATATACTTAAAGAACATTGTGTTAGCAAAGTTTTGGCTCAATAAGAACTGACTTAGTATAATTTGTTTTCTTTTCCAATAGCCACAGTAAAGTAAAAAATAAAACCATGGTAATGCAGAAATAAAGGTTATAAACATTGCTTCTTGGCCTTTTGGCTAAGATCAAGTGTAGAAATAAAAGTTATAAACAAAAACCTGTGAGAGACTCAGAGAGAAAAATGGGTAGGGTTGCAATGACTTCACTGCTTGTGAAACAAGGACTCAACTCTTGGCAATACTGACAGAAGAACAGTACTATAGAATCGTCGCTTAAACATTTCCTCCTGGCTCAGTGCCTCATCACGTATGTCTACAATAGGAAAATGCAGTCATTTATTAGGTTCCTGTTTATCTTTCTATTGTCACTTTTCCTCTAAGCTTCTTAGTGAATGGCTAGTGCTTTGGGAGAAAGATCTATGTCTGATTTTGTATTCTTGTAACCCAGACCTCAGATGGTTCAAAGGCCCTCATTTGTTTAATAATAGGACTTCAGACATCCCTTTATGTTGTATTAGTCAGAGTAATTAATGTTAGCTGCAGTAGCAAAACAAGCTCAAAATCTCAATGGTTTACACAGTAAATGTTTATCTTTTGCTCACATCACAACTCCCAAAGCAAGTCTGCCAGCTCTCCTCCAAGAGATGACTCAGGCATTCAGGCTCCTCTGTCTTTTGAGTTTGCTGCACTCTATAGGGGCTTCCCAGGTGATGCTAGTGGTAAAGAATCTGCCTGCCAATGTAGAAGATATAAGAGATGTGGGTTCAATCCCTGGGTTGGGAAGATGCCCTGGAGGAAGATATGGCAACACACTGCAGTATTTTTGCCTGGACAATCCCATGGAGAGTTGAGCCTGGAGGGATACAGTCCATAGGGTCACATAGAGTTGGGCATGAGTGAGTTGGCTTAGCAGGCACACATGCATGGCCCTTGGAGTCCTCTGTATAGTATCTGAACAGAGTTGACCAGTGAGCAAGGAAAGACCAAGAGAGGGTATCATGGAGATTTTTAGGGTCCAGGCCTGAAAGTGGCCTACCTCACTTCCAGTCATGCTCTTTTCTTTTTTTGGCATATAGTTGCTTTACAATGTTGTGTTATTTTCTGCTGTACAACAAAGTGAATCAGTCACCTGTATACATGTATCCCCTCTTTTTTGGATTCCCTTCCCATTTAGGTAGGTCACCACAGAGCCCTTGAATAGAGTTCCCTGTGCTCTACAGTATGTTTTCATTAGTGATCTATTTTATACACAGTATAGATGCCGTATGTATGTCAATCCCAATCTCCCAATTCATCTCACCCTGCCCTTTCCCTGTTGGTGCCCCTATGTTTGTTCCAATCATGCTGCTTCGACCACTGCAAGGGACCTAGGAGATGCAGTCTGTGTGCTCAGGAAGTGGCAACAGTATCATTGAGCACCTAGCGCTTCTCAGCCACAATGGTTCCATTCCCTTTCGTGTGCTCAGAAGGAGGTGAGTGGGAAAGGTCTCATGTGGTTTCCCACTCTGTCATGCCACACCTATGCCTCTGCTTTGCAGGATTCCAGACTGGTGAACTCCATTCTGCCTCGGACCACCATTCACTTTCTTGCTGGTCACTTTCTGCATTTCTAGAACTTTCTACATTCCTTCAATCAATGCTGCTGCTCTGATGAAGCTGAACTAAGGATAAGAAAAGTCTATTCCCTCAAAACAACTTGACACAAATCCTTACCTTAGGTTTTAGGCCACCCAAGGCCAGACTGTAACAATCCAACTTTATTGAGGGCTTGAACGTCACAGAAGGAAAATGCAATGCAGAGAAATGTGAAACTAGTGTCACTGATAGACACGCCTGTTCTCAGAGGCACTGGCTGAAGCCTGCAGTCTTTGACCTCACTTGTCATGGTGGACGCCAACTTCCTCCTTCCCATGTTGGAGGAAAGACCTCAGGGATCTCCCCCTCTGCTGAGCCATTGCTTCGTGGTCCCCAAATCCATCAAAGGTAAATGATTCTCAGCCTTCTGAGTCTTTTCTTTCTGGCCCTGGATCTTCCCATTTCCGTATGCTGGGTTCTGGAAATTTCCATTCCCTTTAGAAAAATAGGGAACCCTCAGCCCATAGAAGGTGGCTTCTCTCCTCAGAAATACAGTCGCTTTACTCATTTATTTTTTAAATTAAGGTATAGTTGATATACAGTAATATTATGTGTTACAGGGGTATGATATAATGATTCATAGTTTTTAAAGGTTATATTCCAAATGGCTACCCACTACAGTATTCTTGCCTGGAGAATTCCATGGACAGAAAAGCCTGGCAGGCTACAGTCTATGGGGCCTCAGAGAGCCGGACATGACAGACTGACTAACACTTTCACTTTCATAGTTATTATAAAACAGGACTCTGTTGGAAGGAAGCTTCTGCCAAGCACAGAGTCCGGGAGTGAGAACTCTGTGCTGAAACCAGAGAAGTTCTGTGATTCCCCTTCATATATAACTCTTGGTCCTTTTTCGGCCATGCTTGCATCTGCACAGTCCCAGGGAAGTTCTTTACATATAGTAGTCCCTCAGCTAATACTCTGGATGAATGAGTCGTCAGTTCGTTTGAATGGGTCTTTTCCATCTGCTAGCTTCCAGAAGAACTGTCAGTTCACTGATGGTTTGTTAAATGTTTCAAACCTACCTGTCTTTTCCATACTGAGAATCCATAAACTTTAGCTGATATCCTTTGGTTTGTCTTTTGAAACTTTCCTAACTTTCTTGACAGTCAGAACTCATTGTCACCACCTTGATACTCTATAGTAATTGGTTTCTGTTGTTAGTAAATCATTTGCATATTAAATTCAAGTTACTCACACCCAGGTCTGCCTACTCAACTAGAGTATGACTGCCTAAAGGTGGGAATTCTTTTCCTGAGTGCCTGGTACATGTTAAATGTTCAAAAGGTGTTTCTTGAAAGTACGAATCAGTAAATGAGCAGACTTTGCTTGCTGGGGTATACCAGCCTTAGGGAAAAAAATTGAGTCACTGTAACAAACAGTTTTTCTCTAGATGGGCCTTCTTCCCATTATGTACCCTTTCAATTCCGGTCAGATATTTCTGCTGTTCTTGCAGGGTGAGTGTTACACATATTTTCTCATGTATTCATTCCTCATATGTACTTTTATATGGCTATTAGGGGCAAATAATATATAAGCCCTGAGACCATAGTGTGATGATGATGTTGATGATGATGGTTCCTGTGAGTATTTAAGAAGCTCAACAAATAGCATTTCTCTTTCCAGAATTCTGAGCCAATCCAGAAATAAGACAAAAGAGCCAGCATTTACATTCAAAGATATAACTTTAAAAAAATTCCCGATTAAGCTTATATTGGAGACTGAACCTTCTGTCTGTGGACAAGTGGGCTTCTAGATACTAAGTGTGTGTGTTAGTTGCCTAGTTGTGTCCAGCTCTTCACAATACCATGGACTGTAACCAGTCAGCCTTCTCTGTCCATGGAATTCTCCAGGCAAGAATATTGGAGTGGGTTGCCTTCTCCAGGGGACCTTCCCAACCTGGGGATGGAACCTGGGTCTCCCACATTGCAGGCAGATACTTTACCATCTGAGCTACTAGGGAAGCCCTCTAGATACTAAGCCTGAGGATTAAATAGATTTACCCTCCCAGTTACAGGGAGAGACTTCCCATGAAGACTGTCCTACGAAATTCACCACAGAGAAAAAGAAAGTGTGCTCTCTGAGGGAAGACTGGCCCCCAAATGAAAGGACAGGGATGGATTAATTGATGAAATATGGCCCTTCTAGTTATCCTATGGCTACTGCAATTTTCTTGCCATTGGTGAGCTTTCTTGTAACCAGTGACAGCTCAGCTGTCAATATGCTCAGAAGATGCGGCCACTGCTGGTGTCAGGTGAAGACACTTTCACTGCTATGATGCCCCAGGAACACCCAAGCCAAATCCGCTGACGTCCAGTCCAGGCGATAAAGTTTGAGCCAACTCCGGTGGTTGCCAAAGAAGCCAAAGTTGCTGAAGAAGTGTTGGCCCCAGTACATTTGCAAACTCAGCGTCTTTCAGAGCTTATGGATAAAGAGCTCTTGTGGTTTCGACTTGTCCTTTTCCTGCAACCACCCCCACCCCGCTGCCCCCAGGCATAAGATTCGGGCTGCAGCAGAGAGGACTGAGCAGGAACACAGTCTGAGGGACGGATAGAGCCACCCACAGGACGGTCGTGGGGATGAAGACATAGGTCATTCATGCCATCTCAGAGAGGCGTCTCCGGAACAGAAAAAGGAGCACTCGCCATAAAGCCTTTCTCCTGTGTGTCTGTCTGGATCAGTCCACCTGTACTGAATGATGAATTAGAAATGCTTGACTTAGAAATCCTGTAATTACCTTGTGAATATCTGCAATGTGTTTTTATTTTGGTGTTAACAACATCAATATCTGACATGTACATGTTATATGTAAACTAGTAAAACGTGACTGTTCTTTATAACTCAGTATTGGTATTAATCAATGTTGTAATATTTCAAAGGCCTCAAACATCGAAAGAGTTTGGGGCTCCCTCAGCCTCCCCAAGATGCCCCACCTCACCCCTTTTGTTTCTTTACCACTTCCATTCTGAACCCCTGAAAGTGTTAGTCGTTTAGTCGTGTCCGACTCTTTGCAGACTCCGTGGACTGTAGCCCACCAGGCTCCTCTGTTGATGGGATTCTCCGGGCAAGAATACTAGACTGGGTTGCCATTCCCTTCCCCAGGGGATCTTTCTGACCCAGAGATCAAACCCAGGTCTCCTACATTGCAGGCAGATTCTTTACTGTCTGAGCCATCAGGAAAGCTTGTATCAAATTTGTTTGCCTTAAAAGTCCCTTTCCTGAAAAGGAGTCATTTCCCAGAAGGTCCCTCCATACCTCATTTAGGTAGATACAACCCCTCACCCCTGCCAGTCCTTGTAACACGCCTCAACTTGCCCGAGTCCTGGAATGAACTCATCTTAGGCTCGTGCTGGATTTCCTGCCTGAGCAGGGGGTGGATCAGGAAGGGCTTACCTGAATTAATCCAGGAGCTTAATTAAAGTAATAAAAGCAACTTTCACAGGGCAGATATAAAAAGGACGCTGTTTCTTGAATTTGTTTCTATTCTTTTTCCAGCTTTAGCTTCTATTCAATCTTTAGCCCTGACTAAATCAGTATATTTCAATAGTCACACCTAGAAATCTGGCAAGTATGATCATAATTTTGAACACAATTTCTTTGGAGATTTGAATGAACAAAGCTTGTTTGGGAGTTCTAGATCTTACTGCATATTGTTTCTTTTCACAGAAGTCTCACTTCTGCTTATTTTATTTTTAGGACTCAAATGTATTAATGATTTGTGTTTCTCTGAATTCCGTGGTGAAGGTGCTTATTGAAAAGACTGAGGTTCAATATTCTGTAATGACCTACATAGAAGAATTTTAGAAAGAATGAATGTGTGCATATGTATAACAGATCCACTTTACAGTACCTGAAATTAACACAACATTGTAAATTAACTATGTTGTTGTTTAGTCCCTAAGTTGTGTCGAACTCTGCAACCTCGTGGTCTGTAGCCCGCCAGGCTCCTCTATCCATGAAATCCTCTAGGCAAGAATAGTGGAGTGGGTTGCCATTTCCTTCCTCAGGGAATCTTTCTAAGCCAGGGATCAAACCCACGTCTCCTGCATTGGCTGGCTGATTCTTTACTGATGAGCCACCGATCAACTACACGCCAATAGTTTTTTTTTTTTTTTTTCAAAGAAATAACTGAGAGGCTGGAGGCAGGTGGAGAAAGTAGATAAAATTTCCATACTTGACTTCAAAAAATGTAAATAATCATGATATTTTTATTACAGATCAAATAAGTGTTACTTTTTACCAGCTCTCCTGCTGCTGACCAACTGATCTAACCAACCCTCTCCCACACACAGCATCATCCCTCAATTTAGAATGAAGCCCATAATTCATGACAATTTTGGGGTGGTTATGGCCACTGCTGCTTCACTGGCTATTTTAGCTGAAGCCATCACTAGCCTATACCCACCTCAGGCACAGGCTGCAGGCTGGGTGGCCTGATGCTATCTTACGTAACTGGAACATAGCTTCTGGAAGTGAGGAGTTGCCTTTAAATTATTCCAGTGAGCCTCTCTCCAGTTCACCGGCCTTTCCCAACAATAAGGAAAGCAGGAGAAACTACGAAGATGGTCTTGATGCAGCAGGACTTAAGGGGAGGTGAAAAAATAAGGAAGAGTCATCTGTTGGAAGATGCCAAGCAGGCCCAGGAATGTTATACAGTCTAACACTGATCACCTCTTCTCCAGGTGGGAATGTTGGCAGAGCCAAGGGGAGGGTGCAGTGGTTCTCAGTCAGGGTTCCTGGCAGGCTTGGGGGGCATCTGGTACTGTGTGCGTTAATGTGAGTGTTAAATGTGTATGGACTTACCTGGTAGCTCAGATGGTAAAGACTCTGCCTACAATGCGGGAGACCCAGGTTCAATCCCTGGGTTGGGAAGATCCTCTGGAGAAGGAAATAGCAACCTACTCCAGTACTCTTGCCTGGATAATCCCATGGACGGAGGAGCGTTGTAGGCTACAGTCCATGGGGTTGCAAAGAGTCGGACACGACTGAGCGACTGCACTTCTCTTCACTTCACTTAAATGTGTATACTGTTCACAAGACTATTTTTTACTAGATTATTTGTGTCTTGGGGGCAAGGATCTTACCTCTATCATTTCAATGGTGTATACCCAGCTGGGCACTTGCCAGGCTCTTGATAAATATATGTTTAATGAAATATGCTCTTTTTGAAATTCTCCTTTTAGCTCTGTTCATATGCTAAAAAAAATAACAAAATAAGTCTATTTCTTTATTATTTAACTCACAGTTCTTCAGATAATTTTGTTGACTGGGAAAAAAATGCACAACCTAAAAGTTAAGAATTATGTCTTATTTGTGGACAAAACTTAGGACTTTAGCCTGAAAGACGCCTCTTAGATAGCTCTGAGGGACTGCTCTGAAGAGATAATGGAGGAGCCAGGATATACAGAAGATTTTGCAATAAAAACTAGGTGACTGGAACATCAAAAGATTACTGTTACTTACAGCCAGCCAGACATCTCAAGTTAACGAATCTAGCATGCTTTTCTGTGTCTGGGAAGATGGAAGAGACTGTGTGTGTGTGTGCTCAGTCATATCTTGACCCTTTGTGATCCCATGGACTGTATACATTCAGGCTCCTCTGTTCATGGAATTCTTCAGGCAAGAACATTGGAGTTGGGTGCCATTTCCTCCTCCAGGGGATCTTTCCAACCCAGGGATCGAACCCACGCCTCCTGCATTGGCAAACGGATTTTTTACCACTAGGGCCACCTATGAAGCCCTCTGTCTGGGCTCACTAAAATCATTCCTTTGATGTGCCCCTTAACTGTCTTAGACAGGATCCTGCTTTTCTCCACCCTGAATCCCCTCAGGGTGCACCTTTAGGGGAGGCTGCAGTGGGTGATGGTTTGCTGGCTGTAACATCCTTAGTTTATTGATATGGTAAGTGACGAGTTTATCCGTAATTTGAATAAGTATTTTTCTCTTTGCATTGATCACTGAAGAAGGCTTTCTTATCTCTTCTTGCTATTCTTTGGAACTCTGCATTTAGATGTTTATAACTTTCCTTTTCTCCTTTGCTTTTCGCTTCTCTTCTTTTCACAGCTATTTGTAAGGCCTCCCCAGACAGCCATTTTGCTTTTTTGCATTTCTTTTCCATGGGGATGGTCTTGATCCCTGTCTCCTGTACAATGTCACGAACCTCATTCCATAGTTCATCAGGCACTCTATCTATCAGATCTAGGCCCTTAAATCTATTTCTCACTTCCACTGTATAATCATAAGGGATTTGATTTAGGTCATACCTGAATGGTCTAGTAGTTTTCTCTACTTTCTTCAATTTCAGTCTGAATTTGGCAATAAGGAGTTCATGGTCCGAGCCACAGTCAGCTCCTGGTCTTGTTTTTGCTGACTGTATAGAGCTTCTCCATCTTTGGCTGCAAAGAATATAATCGATCTGATTTCGGTGTTGACCATCTGGTGATGTCCATGTATAGAGTCTTCTCTTGTGTTGTTGGAAGAGGGTATTTGCTATGACCAGTGCATTTTCTTGGCAAAACTCTATTAGTCTTTGCCCTGCTTCATTCCGTATTCCAAGGCCAAATTTGCCTGTTACTCCAGGTGTTTCTTGACTTCCTACTTTTGCATTCCAGTCCCCTATAATGAAAAGGACATCTTTCATGCAAAGATGGGCACGATAAAGGACAGAGATGGTGTGGACCTAACAGAAGCAGAAGATATTAAGAAGAGGTGGCAAGAATACACAGAAGAACTGTACAAAAAAGAGCTTCAAGACCTAGATAATCATGATGATGTGATCACTGACCTAGAGCCAGACATCTTGGAATGTGAAGTCAAATGGGCCTTAGAAAGCATCACTACGAACAAAGCTAGTGGAGGTGATGGAATTCCAGTGGAGCTATTCCAAGTCCTGAAAGATGATGCTGTGAAAGTGCTACACTCAATATGCCAGCAAATTTGGAAAACTCAGCAGTGGCCACAGGACTGGAAAAGGTCAGTTTTCATCCCAATCCCAAAGAAAGGCCATGCCAAGGAGTGCTCAAACTACCGAACAATTGCACTCATCTCACACGCTAGTAAAGTAATGCTCAAAATTCTCCAAGCCAGGCTTCAGCAATATGTGAACCGTGAACTTCCTGATGTTCAAGCTGGTTTTAGAAAAGGCAGAGGAACCAGAGATCAAATTGCCAACATCCGCTGGATCATGGAAAAAGCAAGAGAGTTCCAGAAAAACATCTATTTCTGCTTTATTGACTATGCCAAAGCCTTTGACTGTGTGGATCACAAGAAACTATGGAAAATTCTGAAAGAGATGGGAATACCAGACCACCTGATCTGCCTCTTAAGAAATCTGTATGCAGGTCAGGAAGCAACAGTTAGAACTGGTCATGGAACAACAGACTGGTTCCAAATAGGAAAAGGAGTACGTCAAGGCTGCATATTGTCACCATGTTTATTTAACTTATATGCAGAGTACATCATGAGAAATGCTGGATTGGAAGAAACACAAGTTGGAATCAAGATTGCCGGGAGAAATATCAATAACCTCAGATATGCAGATGACACCACTCTTATGGCAGAAAGTGAAGAGGGGCTAAAAAGCCTCCTGATGAAAGTGAAAGTGGAGAGTGAAAAGGTTGGCTTAAAGCTCAACATTCAGAAAACGAAGATCATGGCATCTGGTCCCATCACTGCATGGGAAATAGATGGGGAAACAGTGGAAACAGTGTCAGACTTTATTTTTCTGGGCTCCAAAATCACTGAAGATGGTGACTGCAGCCATGAAATTAAAAGACGCTTGCTCCTTGGAAGGAAAGTTATGACCAACCTAGATAGCATATTCAAAAGCAGAGACATTACTTTACCAACAAAGGTTCGCCTAGTCAAGGCTATGGTCTTTCCTGTGGTCATGTATGGATGTGAGAGCTGGACTGTGAAGAAGGCTGAGCGCCGAAGAATTGATGCTTTTGAAGTGTGGTGTTGGAGAAGACTCTTGAGAGTCCCTTGGACTGCAGGAGGATCCAACCAGTCCATTCTGAAGGAGATCAATCCTGGAATTTCTTTGGAAGGAATGATGCTAAAGCTGAAACTCCAGTATTTTGGCCACCTCATGCGAAGAGTTGACTCATTGGAGAAGACTCTGATGCTGGGAGGGATTGAGGGCAGGAGGAGAAGGGGACGACAGAGGATGAGATGGCTGGATGGCATCACTGACTCGATGGATGCGAGTCTGGGTGACCTCCGGGAGCTGGTGATGGACAGGGAGGCCTGGCGTGCTGCGGTTCATGGGGTCGCAAAGAGTCGGACACGACTGAGCGACTGATCTCATCTGATTTTTCTCTAGGTTGAATAGACCTTATCAGGTGCCAAGTAGTTTCAAAAGGATTAATTAGTTGGAGGATAAACTTTGAAATATTTTTTTAAGACAATAGAGAAAAATCACTCCCAGTGTTATTGGCCACCATGTTAAGTGCCTCTGAGAACTTCCCATCTCCTGCTACAGATGTTGTATCATCATTCTTCCTACAGCAGGATAAGTTTTAAAATTAGACGTTCTTGAGTTTACATGATCAATATGCATTGGAAGCAACAATGCTCATTTCAGCAGGTCTGTAGCAATCCTGGTATTGTGAGGGTGTTTCATTGGACAGGGTCCAAAGTCCTCAATCATGTACCTGGAGTAAGTTCATTTACACTCTTTCATGGCAGGCAGACAATAGACTCGACCATATCCCAGCATATGGGATGACACAAAGTGGAAAGAGCATGGCAAGTTGAGTATGGAGAGCTCAATATGGCAGGAGTATTAGCTCAGCTGGTAAAGAAACCACCTGCAATGCAGGAGACCTCAGTTCAATTCCCATGTTGGGAAGATCCCCTGGAGAAGGGATAAGCTGCCTACTCCAGTATTCCTGGGTTTCCCTGGTGGTTCAAATGGTAAAGAATCTACCTGCAATGCAGGAGACCTGCATTTGATTCCTGGGTGGGAAAGTTCCCTTGAGGAGGGCATGGCAATCCACTCCACTATTCTAGCCTGGAGACTTCCATGAACAGAGGAGCCTGGCGGGCTATAGCCCATGGGATTTCAAAGAGTCAGATATGACTGAGGCGACTTAGCACAGGAGATCGTGTCTGTATGAAACCGAGAAAGAGCTAATGCTCTAAGCTGGATGGATGGACATTTGTTGTTTGCCTCTCTGGTATCCAGTCCTTTTGCTATCAGTGGCCCCTATTTTTATTTTGAGATCCACTCCTGCTCCCTTTCATTCCTGTGGCCTAGAGTAGGCCCTTGCTCTTGGGACTGAAGTCTCAGCCAGTGGCTGTAACATATTTTCTTGGCATAAGACCTAGCCTAATCTAGTCAATGTGTTTCAGTGGATTTTTCTAGAGAATTCTGAGTCAAAGATTCCCCACTCTTTTCTACCAGATTTGGACCTCGAAGGAACTTATTCCCAGAACATGTAGCAGCCACTTGAGGGTTCATACAGGGAGAGCCTTCCTGAGAATGGAATCAAAGTAGTTAGTTGAGTCATGGCACAGAGAAAAAAAATGGGTCCTGGAGATATCACTTGAGCCCTTGCCCCATGGCGCACCTGAAATTCTGAAATTTCTAGTTGCATGAGACAATACATTTCGTTTTTGGATTAGGCCAATTTGAGTTGAATATTCTATTACTTGGAACTGCAAAAATCCCAGTGTATACATTCGGTCAGCCAAATTCTTTTGTCAAGTCCAAAGGGCAAGCACAGGGTGAAGACTTTGAAGAAAAAGACAAGCAAATTGTAAGAGGACACTGGAAGGGTCTATGACATATGGCTGTGAAGTAAGAGGATCTCTAATGATGGCCTTGAATGGGGACATGAAAATGACTGGGTTGGCTGTGAAAATCCTACTTTTCTCACAATTCTTATTTTTAGTTCAAATTCTGGACAAATCCCAAATACTCTTATTTAAAACATAGCTTTAGAAATCTAAATATGGGATATAAACCTTCCCAAGGCCTACTGACCTTCGGAGAAATATTTGAACCATAAAATCCAAAAATAAACTAAGTCCACTTTTTAAAAGATTCAACCATCTGAAAATCAAAAAGGACCATAGTTTCCTCTAATTTAATTTACTGCAAGTCTTAGTTACCAAGAGCAACAGATAATTATTTTGAATACAGCTCTCTGACACTCCTCTCTTTCTCTGTACTCTTCTTGGCAAATGGGTAGAAAATCTGTAGTAACACCCCGCAGTGAGAATAGAATATAAGATTATTTCAGACAGTCATAGACTCAAGATAAAACTACCCTTCAACCTCTAACCAGTGTTCAGCATCTATGGTTTCAGTTCCACTGATTCTTTTCCATTCATGCTAAGCATGATTTCAGACATACAGTGGGAGTGATAGCTTGCGGTGAACGGCAGTTCGAAGTGAGATCTTAGTGCCCTGACTTGTGATCAAACACTGGTCACAGGAGCAAGAACCACAAGTCCTAACCACCAGACCACGAGGGCCAGTGACTAGAGTCTGGGCCCCAGACCCTGTCTACCTTGAAAAAAATATTCTGACAGGAGATGGAAGGTAGAGAGGAAAGCAAGGGGTTTATTAGAAAAGCAGAGTATATGTGGATAGACACATGCTTGAGCTCAGAGACAGAGTAAGCGGTAAAGTCTTCCAGCTCTTCGTTTTCCTCTGGCCAATCGTCTTGCTTTGATCCCATGGCTGATCTGCCTCAGAGTTCTCCCTTATGTGTGTGTGCATCCTTTAGCCAAGGTGAATTTCAGCTCAAAGGCCACTGGTGGAGTTAGCACAACTTATTATGGTCTGGTATCCCCTCCCTTTGACCCCCGGGGAGCCTTTATGCGCATGTGCAGTTGAAATCTTCCTAGCCCCAAGGATAGGAAAGTTGTGATCTCCTGATCCTTTACGCCAGCAGGGCTTAGCCTGTCTCTGCGCCTGCCATTACTACTGTCTTAAAGTGGCCACAGGAGACAAAGTCCAGCTACTCACCCTGTTGCTGTTGTTATTTCTATCTTGAAGTATAAACAGGAGGCTGGACATCAGTGTCTAACCTGGGGCCCATCTATCCTCTGCCTCTAGAAATATGAACAGAAGTCTAGCTGCAAATGTCTAGCCTGGAACCCATCTACATCCTGCCTCAAATCAGAGCACAGGATTCGCTCACGGCTAGAGGTTCAATGTAACTTACACACAAAATATGATGCTGATGCTCAAGTGAATACTTCATGGAGGAAAATGAGTATACAATGGATTTCCAAGAACCACTCCTGGGAGGGAGATGATGATTTGGGGCCGATTGGGAAATTTCAGTGTCACATTTTCAAACTGCTACAGAGTCTTGCCTTTCCCTTTCTCAAGAGTGGTGGTTTATTTTCACAAATCCTTTTCATTCATTTCTAGGAAACAGGTTGGTATTATTTTCTAGCCAGAGAATGCATCTATGACCCATCTTCAATGCAGCTCTTTGTACCTAAGGTGGAGGTGAATTAATATGAATGGTGTTGTATGAAGGTAATTTTCATTTTCAGCACACTGGAACTTTCTGTTCTCTGAACACATAGTCCAAGTAATTGAGCACTTAATTATCCCTCTAAGGGTTTCATGTGTGTTACTTTTGTTGACTAAAAAAAGAAAAAGAAAACCTGCAATTTGCTGGTTACATTTTATTTGGGGACCTTACTGAGGATGATAGCCCGAGAAGGCAGCCTCTCAGGTAGTTCTAAAGGACTGTTTCAAAGAGGTAAAGGAGGAGTCAGAATACGTAGGAACTTCTGTTGGAAAAAACAAACAAACAAACCCAAAAGCCATGTAGTCGAACCAAAGATTACTGTTAATCATACAAAAACAGACATTTCAAGTTGATGATTTTTTGTGCTCTTCTCTATGTGGGAAGAAGCAGGAGTCTGGGCTTATTGAAATGATTCCTTTGATATGCATCTTAATTATCGAGAGCCTGTATCTTCTTTTTTTTCCATGGCAGCTTCCCCTCAGGACACGCTGGTGGTGGCCGATGGCTTAATGGTGGGCAACATTCCTCATTAACAGGAATATTAAGCAGCGTTCTTTGTTGGTAAGCAATGGCAGGCAACAGTTTTTTTGTCCTCGTTTAATCTCTTCAACTGGGTCATGAGATACAAAGGAAAGGTCTTCTTCTGGGATGGAGAATTACTTTCCCAATGTCTTTAGCCCTCTTAAGGTCCCAGGAGTGGATGGCTACCATGTACGTGGTCTCTGTCAGCCTGCCTGAAAATGTGAACTCACACAGGCTGGATTGTCCTCTCTCCTTGCCCCTTCACTTGAGTTCCCTTAGCTTTTAAGCATCACATGTTGGACTCTTCAGCTGCCTCTGCAGCTGAAGTAGGTATATCCAGCCTTTATCCCTCTTCATTCTAGTTTCTTGTTTTCAGTTGCTTCCTCCTCACTGATCCATGCTGCTGAAGCTTAAGCATACCTGCTCACCAGAACTCACTAAATTATGACAGGTCAGAATAAGAAGATGCAATAGTCTATCTGTTGTATACTGTTACCTAACAAATCAGCCCCAAACTTAGTAGTTTAAATTAACATTTACTCTGCTCCATGCATGCACTTAGTCACTCGGTTATATCTGACTCTTTGTGACCCCAAGGACTGCAGCCTGCCAGGCTCCTCTGTCCATGGGATTTCCCAGGCAAGAATACTGGAGTGGGGTGCCATTTCCTTCTCTAAGGGATCTTCCCAACCCAGGGATCAAACCCACATCTCCTGCATTACTGGTGGATTCTTTACCTGCTGAGCCATTGGGGAAACTTTTATTCTGCTTATAAATCTGCAATTTCAGTAGAGCATGGCAGGACCAGCTCATTTCTGCTCTACCTGTCACCACCCTGGAGTGGCTGGAAGTCTGGGGGTTCACGTGTCTGCTGGTTGATGCTGAGCCGACTCAAACAGTGGCAGTTCCTTGCTTTGTTTCTATGTGACCTCACCGTGTGTTTTCTTCATGTGGTGGCTTCCGGGTATCCAGACTTCTCAGTTGTCAGTTCAGGGCTCCCATGATGTGTTTCGCAAGAGAGAGAGGCCTGTGGATGTTGTATTGTTTTTTCTAACCTAATCTCAGAAGTCATGCAGAGTCAATTTCGCTGCATCATATTCATTAAAAGTGAGTCAGTAAGGCCAACCCATTTTCAAGGGGGAAGGCAATTAAACTCTGCCACACTTGTATCTAAGAATTTCCAGACATATTTTCAAACCAGATGACTCTTCTCTGCTCCATGTGGTGTGAGCATGCCCAGGATCTTTCTTTCCACATGGTTCTCACCTTCAAGGAGGTTACTGTGGGCTTGTTCACATGGTATCTATTTGGGGAGAGGATGATTTGAAGCTGAGGTCTCTGGAGGCCTTGGCTCAAACTGGCAGAATATAATTTTTCCCACTTTCTATAGGTCAAGCTGGTCTCAAGTCCAGTCCAGATGTAGAGAATGGGAAAATCCTCTATCTTCTGATGTGAGAATTTGAAAGCCCTTGTGGCTATTTTGAATCTATCCCATGTGCTCATCCAAACTTCTTTCCTTAAACCCTAAGACTTAAGGAGCTAAGTCCTAAGATGCAAGGAGAGTTAGTTATCCTCTCTTGTCCATTCCTTGTTTGTAAAGTGCATAGCAAGAGAGTTTGTTGAAAAGAGTTTCTGGGCATGTTTCCTTTCTGTCTTGCAGGGAATGCCTCTTCCTTTCTTCCCTGGAGAAATCTTACCCATGAACTCTGCCAGACCTTTAAGCAGACTCACCAATCAACTAAGTCTCCACCTGAGAGATGTTAAGGCAAGTAGGGGTTTGCAATCTTCAGGGGATGGTCAAGTAGAAGTCCTCAGTATTATCCTTTTCATTCTCCCAAACCAAAATCACATGCTGAATTGTGAACGAAGCATTGAACCAGTGCCTCAACATTTTACAAGGTGTAGGGTCAGAAGGTGTGAGTTTCCTTGGCTAACTGCCTCCGCTATAAAGGTATAGGGTTGGATGAGACAGGGTGAGCTGACAGTGCTGAGCCTCACTGAGCGGTCTTTCATCTCCTCTCCAATTATCCCTGTGTTCTTCCCACATGAGGAATATTCTCTTTAATACACCTTTCTTCTTGTGGGGATGCTGTACTTCCCCACAGATTCAGGGAGGCCCAGCCCCAATCCCTCTTGTCTTACACCCACTCAGCCACCTGGGGCTCCAGTCAGAGTCAGTGAAATCTTCCCTGTGGGCTTCTGCTGGCTTTGAAGAGAGGAGGTGGGGGTTGCTGAACTCAACCTTCATCTCAGCTCAACATGGAGAGAGAAGTAGATGGGGGCTCCAGTCTGGCTCTGGGCTTCCCAGGTGGCTCTAGTGGTAAAGAACCCGCCTGCCAGTGCAGGAGACATGAGACTCAGGTTCAATCCCTGGGTCAGGAAGATTCCCTGGAGGAGGCCTTGGCAACCCACTCCAGTATTCTTGCCTGGAGAATCCCATGGACAGAGGAGCCTGGTGGGTTACAGTCCATGGGGTTGCAAAGAGTGGGACGCGACTGAAGCCACTTAGCATGTACACCAGGCTGGCTCATTTGTGAGCTGACACCACCTCAGTTTCTTTCCAGTGGTAATAACCATGGCTGTGTGGCATGCTCAGTCATGTCTGACTAATTCATCTTAAATTACCCAAAAGCAATCATACCCCACCATGGAGAGAACTAATTTTGCTTTTTCATTGACCTTGGACACAAATTTTACCCTACTGCTTTTGAAACAGTAGCCCTGGCAGTATTACTGT
Organism: Tragelaphus eurycerus; assembly: GCA_935064755.1. NCBI lineage: Eukaryota > Metazoa > Chordata > Mammalia > Artiodactyla > Bovidae > Tragelaphus > Tragelaphus eurycerus. The sequence goes on from CAKXYN010000003.1 coordinate 17,824,895, forward strand.
AGAGGTTCATTTTAGAGATCTTTACATTCACTGCTTCCCAAGAGGCTTCGCAGGTGGCACAGTGGTAAAGAATCTGCCTGCCAATGCAGAAGACAGAGGAGAAGCGGGTTCAATCCCTGGGTTGGGAAGATCCCTTGGAGAAAGAAATGGCAACCCACTCCAGTATTCTTGCCTGGGAAAACCCATGGACAGAAGAACCTGGTGGACTATAGCCCATGGAGTCGCAAAGAGATGGTCGCATGCATATTTACTGCAGAGGTCTTTATTTGGTCTCTGAGATGAATGGCACAATGCTTGACTGGGTATCTCATGGGTTCTTGGATTTCTTTCCTTGCCTGGAGAATCCCATGGACAGAGGAGCCTGGTGGGCTACAATCCATGGGGTCGCAAAGAGTGGGTTACAGATGGAGTTGGGGGTTGTGTGGCAAGAAGCCTGGGAGGTTTCAGTTTATTCCTGAAAGAATATCCCCAAAGGGGATCAAGGATCAGGTTGGAATGTCCTTCCCTACCAAATATATTTTAATTAGATCTAAGAATCCCAGGAGGATAATATGGCATAGGACAGGGGTCATCAAAAGAATGTAGGTATAAAAAAAGATACAAATGAACTTATTTACAAAACAGAAACTCAGAAGACAAATTCACAGATATAGAAAACAAACTTATGATTACCAAAGGTTAAGTACAGGGGAGGGTGATTTTAAAATTCTAAAAGAAGACTACATAAGAATAGTTTTCAAATATAGACAAGTTTATAACAGGTAGTGGGGTATGTAACTAGCACCACACCACTTGTTAGATATACCACCATGTAGATATAATAGAAGAGGTTTGTTTCAAAACAATTTCCCCAGAAAAAGGTATTTGAGAGAGAATGCCTTGGAGCTGTCATATAGGTGCCTTTGTAAAGAGGTTGATATATTTTATTTCTAGATATTTAACCTTTATTCTTTACTTACAGCATTAAAACAACTTGAAATCAAGAGTACTTTCCAAATGTCACTTTAACCTCACCCCTATTTCAAGGAATTTTTATGACAACTCTTAAGTATCTTTTCCATAATTAGAAAGGCCAAATTATACTCAGGAGATTTTTGTACACATTCTATTCTATTCTATTCCAATCATTTGGAAATTGATAATCCCAGTGTTCATCTAGTCAAGGCTATGGTTTTTCAGTGGTTATGTATGGATGTGAGAGTTGGACTATAAAGAAAGCTGAGTGCCGAAGAATTGATGCTTTTGAACTGTGGTGTGGAGAAGACTCTTGAGAGTCCCTTGGACTGCAAGGAGTTCCAACCAGCCCATCCTAAAGGAGATTAGTCCTGGGTGTTCATTGGAAGGACTGATGTTGAAGCTGAAACTCCAATACTTTGGCCACCTGATGAGAAGAGCTGACTCATTTGAAAAGACCCTGATGCTGGGAAAGATTGAGGGCAGGAGAAGAAGGGGACAACAGAGGATGAGATGGTTGGATGGCATCACCGACTCAATGGACATGGGTTTGGGTGGACTCCGGGAGTTGGTGATGGACAGGGAGGCCTAGTGTGCTGCGGTTTATGGGGTCACAGAGTCGGACACGACTGAGCAACTGAACTGAACTGAATCCCAATGTAGGGCTCCTAGGTGGCGCTTTCCAGTGGTAAAGAATCAGCCTGCCAATGCAGGAGATATAAGAGATGCAGGCTTGATCCCTGGGGTGGGAAGATCCTCTGGAGAAGGAAATGGCAACCCATTCCAGTGTTCTGGCCTGGGAAATCCCATGGACAGGGGAGCCTAGCAGGCTACTGTCCATTGGGTCACAAAGAGTCAGACATGACTGACCATCTGAGCAATCCCAATATAAAACAATTGACATCTTTCTACTGACAGGTCACAATGCATTTATAGCATTTTATTTTAATAAAAGTTGTAGGAAGAAGGTATAATTTTGTCTACCAAGTTACTTCATAGCAAATTAATTATGATTAACACTGACCTTAAGTGATATCTTGATAATTTCATGAAGAATTTCACATTTTGCTCAGGCAGGGAAGTGAGAAGCCTCAATTCTTCATGTTTGTAGGATTCATTAATTTATACATGTTATAATTAAAGGCAGTAATGGTGTTTATTGTGGCAGTTCAAGACAGAGGCCAGAGATATATGGCAGAAATCTTGCCCAAGCACCCTATACCACTCATTTGATCTTACATATTTTCCTTTGCTTTTTCTGAGCAAAGTATTGATCCCTAATAATTTGAAAGTAAAGAAATCTTTCTCCTTTTGGAAAGACCATGGAGATCTAGGTTTAGTTCATTCAAGGAAGTGTGTTCAAAGATACAGATGGCGTCCCAGAAAGCAGTGGTCCAAATCTAGGAGGCTTTGGGTCAGTAGCTCTTCTAGCTTAAATCGGTCTCATAGAGTAAAATCTAAATGGGAACAGAGACACACAGCACAACATTGCAAAACGTGAGCCAAAACATGCCCCCTGAGTCCTGCCACTCCTTAGATCACAGCGGTTAAGCTCTGGCATCAGATGTCCATGGAAATGCACTCTTGTCTGGAGGTGTTTGTTCAACAAGCATTTCATCTTGTCATCCTTTATATCTGCACAAGGCTGAAGAGGAGGTAAGGAATGAGCTTTGCAGAGTTGAGGGATGGGAAGGGAATGAGTAGCTTAGATGTTTTTTGCCTTTGAGTTCACAGGGAGATGCTGGTTGGAGCTGGGACAGGAGCACAGTCTCCACATCAATGTCAGACTTTTTACATGGAGAATTAAATCCAACATAGGGAGAAGCCGAATTGTTTTGATGTAAAAATAAACCCTAACAACACACAGTTTGCAGTGATATCGACCCTTAAACAACACAGAGTTTAGGGCTACTGATCCTTACAGAATCGAATCTGTGTTTAAATTATAGCTGGCCCTCCATTTCCCTGGTTCCTCTCTTTCACAGTTCCATATCTGAGGATTCAATGACCACAGACCATACTGTGATATTCACTATTGAAAAAAAATCCATTAGGCATTCCCAGGCAAACCCCATGCTGTTCACGGTTCAACTCTATTTCCTATCAAAGACCAAAAACAAGAGTAGAAAAGTATGCCTTCCTTTCCTGAAGTAAAGGGATCTTCTTAAGGATGCTAAGGGGGTACCTGAGGCCTGTGGGCAATGAGGTAAATCCTCTGAGCAGAGCTGCTCCCCAAGTGTGAAGGGGTTCCAGTCAGCTTGTTGTCAGAGGGAACACAGGGGCCGCATCAAGCAGGAGTCTCACCTTGGAAATGGCTGGACATTTGCTTCCACTCGACTCCCGTCCAGAGTTTCAAACACTGTATCTCCTCTTCCTTTCCTGCCTCTGACCATCACTCCAAACCTCATTCCTAGACAGGACCCTTAACCAGTCTTTGTGTTGCTACCCTTGCTGCTTGCTTATTGCTCTGTATTCTCCTGGGGCTTCCACATCCTTCCTGGTCTGGACGCCCTGGACCTTGGGACAACACTCAGATATTCTCCTCCATCACAGCCTTCCCAGCAAAGCTTCTGCATTTGTCTGGCAAAAAATGTTCAGCTTCTTTGAGGTTGAGTGAAGAGTCTCTCTAGCAGTGGTCCTTGTTCTGTTTTGTTGACTCAACTCTGCTGAGGGATGTGGGCAACGGTATCTGTAATAGTGCCTCCCCAGTCCAGGGATGTTCAGCAGGGGAGGATGTAAAAGTTTAGGCATGCCTTCATGAAGGGGTACCAAATTCCCTTACAGTGGGAGAAAAGTTTTCATGGTAAAAATGTTCCTCCTCCCTTGCCAGATGCTTCTGATATATCTCCAGGGCAGCAAGTCTTCTTTCCACTACCCATTTCTCCTTTAGGAATCACAGCTAAAGGAAAGGCATCTTTCTGTGGAGTGGGCCAGCAGCTCATATTTTTCCAACAGGAGCCTGAAAGGAAGGAAAACAAGGGCTATATAGTTCAGAGTTTATCTGGAGTCTCCTCATTAGCACAGGACATGCAGAGTATGTGTGTCTTGGTTCTAGCTGTTTTTTTCCTCTGTCTACAATGAGTAAAAGCCATTGAGAGCAGGAGTGGGTAATCACTCCTCACAATGCTGTTTCAATCGAGATGAATATATTTTCCCTGCACTCTGTGAATGAAATGAATGATCTGGAAGGAAAATACTAAGTGAGAGAGATTGGCTGTAAGGGTGGCCAGAATTGGGAGAGAGGCAGGTGGGGGAAAAGGAGAACTTACTTCTTGCCACCCACTCTCCTGATCTGTCATTTGCCCTGGGCAATACTCTCATTATTTCTGACCTTTATTCTCTAAGATAAAATTTATTTCCTGTGGTCAGCAACACAAGGATGTCCTTGAAATAGCCATTGATGCTTCTGTTCCCTGTTTGCATCCTCTAGGATTTTGTGTCCATAAAGTATCTTTCTGGTTGTTACTGATGTTTATTAAGATTGCTATCAGCTATGGAGGGCTGATGGAAAAATTGCTATTCTGTATCCATAGTCCTTTTGCCTTCAATGCAGAAGACCCAGGTTCTATCCCTGGGTTGGGAAGATCCCTTGGAGAAGGGAATGGCAACCCACTCCAGTATTCTTGCCTGGAGAATCCCATGGACAGAGGACCCTGGCAGGCTACAGTCCGTGGGGCCACAAAGAGTCAGACACGACTAAGTGATGAGCACACAACCATAGTCCCACTTTTCAGAGAGAAAGTGGTCATCTCCTAGCAGTGCCATTTTTCAGAGGCAAAATCAGTCATGCGATATAACACGCCCTGCCGGACAATGGAGGGAGGGATGATAAGGCCTTCAGTTCAGTTCAGTCCAGTCACTCAGTCGTGTCCGACTCTGCAACCCCATGAATCGCAGCACGCCAGGTCTCCCTGTCCATCACCAACTCCTGGAGTTCACTCGAACTCACGTCCATGGAGTCAGTGATGCCATCCAGCCATCTCATCCTCTGTCGTCCCCTTCTCCTCCTGCCCCCAATTCCTCCCAGCATCAGAGTCTTTTCCAATGAGTCAACTCTTCGCATGAGGTGGTCAAAGTACTGGAGTTTCAGCTTTAGCATCATTCCTTCCAAAGAAATCCCAGGGCTGATCTCCTTCAGAATGGACTGGTTGGATCTCCTTGCAGTCCAAGGGACTCTCAAGAGTATTCTCCAACACCACAGTTCAGACTAACTGTGGCATATTAGACAAGAGTAAGTCTGACTAAGGAAGGCTATTGCAAACTCTTACTCATCTTGTCTTTCATTCTAAAAATTAAATACTGTCTATAATCATCAGTTAAGTCTACTTGCAATAGATAAACATATCACTACATGTACTGAAAGGGATTATTTAAGTATAGACTTTACTTTTATTTTGAAAAGTTTATTTTTACTTTAACTTATTTACTTCTCTTATTGTGGTGCACAGGCTTAGTTGCCCTGAGACATGTGGAATTCTAGTTCCCTGATCAGGGATCAAACCTGAGCCCCCTACATTGTAAGGTGGATTCTTAAGCAGTAGACCACCAGGGAAGTCCCTACTATAAACTTTTTATTTATTTTTTTTAATAAACTGAAAAATTGAAAGATGTGAAAAAAGAACCAAACAGAACTTCACTGTTGAGTATGAAAATCAGTCAGCCCCTTGTAGGTGTTTATTTTTATTTTAAATTAATTTATGTGTTTTAATTGGAGGCTAATTACTTTACAGTATTGTGGTGGTTTTTGCCATACACTGACATGAATCAGTCATGGATGTACATGTGTCTCCCATCCCGACCTACTATAAACTTTATAAACACAGAAGGCAGAGGAACCAGAGATCAAATTGCCAACATCCACTGGATCATGGAAAAAGCAAGAGAGTTCCAGAAAAACATCTATTTCTGCTTTATTGACTATGCCAAAGCCTTTGACTGTGTGGATCACAATAAACTATGGAAAATTCTGAAAGAGATGGGAATACCAGACCACCTGATCTGCCTCTTAAGAAATCTGTATGCAGGTCAGGAAGCAACAGTTAGAACTGGTCATGGAACAACAGACTAGTTCCAAATAGGAAAAGGAGTACGTCAAGGCTGCATATTGTCACCATGTTTATTTAACTTATATGCAGAGTACATCATGAGAAATGCTGGACTGGAAGAAACACAAGTTGGAATCAAGATTGCCGGGAGAAATATCAATAACCTCAGATATGCAGATGACACCACCCTTATGGCAGAAAGTGAAGAGGGGCTAAAAAGCCTCTTGATGAAAGTGAAAGTGGAGAGTGAAAAGGTTGGCTTAAAGCTCAACATTCAGAAAACGAAGATCATGGCATCTGGTCCCATCACTACATGGGAAATAGATGGGGAAACAGTGGAAACAGTGTCAGACTTTGTTTTTCTGGGCTCCAAAATCACTGCAGATGGTGACTGCAGCCATGAAATTAAAAGACGCTTACTCCTTGGAAGGAAAGTTATGACCAACCTAGATAGCATATTCAAAAGCAGAGACATTACTTTACCAACAAAGGTTTGCCTAGTCAAGGCTATGGTCTTTCCTGTGGTCATGTATGGATGTGAGAGCTGGACTGTGAAGAAGGCTGAGCGCCGAAGAATTGATGCTTTTGAAGTGTGGTGTTGGAGAAGACTCTTGAGAGTCCCTTGGACTGCAAGAAGATCCAACCAGTCCATTCTGAAGGAGATCAATCCTGGAATTTCTTTAGAAGGAATGATGCTAAAGCTGAAGCTCCAGTATTTTGGCCACCTCATGCGAAGAGTTGACTCATTGGAGAAGACTCTGATGCTGGGAGGGATTGAGGGCAGGAGGAGAAGGGGACGACAGAGGATGAGATGGCTGGATGGCATCACTGACTCGATGGATGCGAGTCTGAGTGACCTCCGGGAGCTGGTGATGGACAGGGAGGCCTGGCGTGCTGCGGTTCATGGGGTCGCAAAGAGTCGGACATGACTGAGCGACTGATCTGATCTGATCTGATCTGATCTGAGACAAGGTTAATTCAGAATGACCAAAATTACATATGTATTAACTACATATGGTCTGCCTTATTATAACCTCAGTCAAGCATAATTATATCATACTGTATATACCATATATTTTGGCCAAAATAATTGATTTCAAAGTCCTCCATAGTAGAAATTATTGAAATCCTTGTCCAGGTGTGTCTAGGAAACTTGTTTTTGTTCTGATATTGTTTGCTTGTTCTGTCCCAGGTTCCACAGATATTTCTGGCTTATATTGTTGTATAAGATGTTGTGGCTTATACCATTTTTATATCAGGACCTCATGTTGCTAACAGAGAACTTTCATTCTGTTAACGGCAGTGGTTCAAAGTTTGAATTTTCAGCTTAGAGTTTGTGATTCATCAATCACAGCTTAGAGCAGTTGCTGTCTTTCAATACTATGTAAAAAGTGCCTGTTCAGTTCAGTTCAGTTCAGTTGCTAAGTCGTGTCCCACTTTTTGCGAACCCATGAATCACAGCATGCCAGGCCTCCCTGTTCATCACCAACACCCAGAGTTCACTCAAACTCATGTCCATCGAGTCAGTGATGCCATCCAGCCATCTCATCCTCTGTCATCCCCTTCTCCTCCTGCCCCCAATCCCTCCCAGTATCAGAGTCTTTTCCAATGAGGTGCACCTCTTTGCATGAGGTGGCCAAAGTATTGGAGTTTCAGCTTCAGCATAAGTCCTTCCAATGAACACCCAGGACTGATCTCCTTTAGGATGGACTGGTTGGATCTTCTTGTAGTCCAAGGGACTCTCAAGAGTCTTGTTCAACATCACAGTTCAAAAGCATTAATTCTTTGGCGCTCAGCTTTCTTCATAGTCCAACTCTCACATCCATACATGACCGCTGGAAAAACCATAGCCTTGACTAGACGAATCTTTGTTGGGAAAGTAATATTTCTGCTTTTGAATATGCTATCTAGGTTGGTCATAACTTTCCTTCTAAGGAGTAAGCATCTTTTAATTTCATGGCTGCAACCACCATCTGCAGTGATTTTGGAGCCAAAATATAAAGTCTGACACTGTTTCCACTGTTTCCCCATCTATTTCCCATGAAGTGATGGGACCAGATGCCATGATCTTCGTTTTCTGGATGTTGAGCTTTAAGCCAACTTTTTCACTCTCCTCTTTGACTTTCATCACGAGGCTTTTGAGTTCCTCTTCACTTTTTGCCATAAGGGTGGTGTCATCTGCATATCTGAGTTTATTGATATTTCTCCCGGCAATCTTGATTCCAGCTTGTGCTTCTTCCAGCCCAGTGTTTCTCATGATGTACTCTGCATATAAGTTAAATAAGCAGGGTCACAATATACAGCCGGTTACTAGAAACCTATTACTCTAAAAAGGCGTCCCTCTGTATTTTTGTCATTTGCCAACTTTTTGTTTCTCTCTAAATGCTGCTTGAAAGCTGCTGCTTCTTCTTTTTTTCCTCAGAGGCTGCCAAACAGAAAGGGGAAAAGGCAGAATAATGGAAGATGGGGAGACGTGTTTTATAGCCTCTGGATTTTGCGGAGGAAAGAAATGCATATGTCTCCAATATGAACTGAAAAGGCTTCTGCTGCTGGGAAATTGGGAAGGAGGCAGAGATGCTGGAGCAGCAGTATTAAACAGAACTCTGGCTGCAGAGATCCTAGAGTTTAGTATTTAACCATTTCACACCCTTTTTGGGCAGGCTGCAGAAATGTCTTTCAAAACAAGCAGCAAGCAATCTGGAGTTCTGGCTCTTAAAAGAGCTAGCAAACAGAATTTGAAAAGTGTGTTTAAAAAACTTAAAAGGATTGGAGTTTAAGGAAGAAAGTGTTATTCACAGTTGCCAAATTTCAGGATGATTAAATTCCTTAATCTGCTCATTAATTTTCTACAATGCAGCTCATCTATGTGACTCTTGGTTACTCAGCCTGACTTATACCCAAAGAGCTATTCTGGAAACTTTGCCCACCTCCACCCTCTTTCTCCCTGCTTCTCGCCAAATCCTTAGCCAAAATCATAATTTAGATGCCTGCCTAGGTCTTGCTTAAGATACATTTTCCAAATTGGGTTCTACAGAATTGTGTTTCGCAAGCTGTTGATAACGGTGGTGAGCTGTAAACAGGAGGAGAAAATGCTGGATTAAATTAAGGGAAATGGTTCACTGGTTTCGGAATTTCTCAGGATCTTTAATATGTTAATTTAACTGGTAACTGGCAAAAAGGAACATGATATCCATGTTTCCCAGGCTGGTGTGATCATAGTGGACCATTTTGTGGTATGTTTGTGTCAACTTTAAGGGTTTTCAGTGCCTCCAAAGGATGGTTTGAGAAATGCTGGCCCAAGAACATCCCCTGAACAGTATTCTCTAATAAATATATCTATACAGGATCCAACCCGGGTAGTATGAGGAACAGGTAAGGAATGGAAACCCAGTTCCTTTCTCTGCCTCCGTGTGGTAGTTAAGGGCCTGCCTGAGATCTTCGAGTTGTTCTGGTTCCAACTCTCTAACCTACAGCTTCTAAGTCCAGCATTCAAGGATCTCCATGCCATGGCTGCGAATTCTCTTTCCAATTTAACCACCTGAGGTTTGCGGGGCAGGGGTCGGTGGCAGCACATAAACAGATCAAGCAATAGCTGTGTCTCAATATCATCCACCTACAAGCACTGAGTTATTCATTCCTTGAACCAATCCCTATGGTCTCCCACCTCTACCCTTTTCTCATCCTCCCCTTTACCCTGAATATCTGTTCTTCCCATCTTGCTTGTCAAAATCCACTTGGTCCTTTGAAGGTGATCTCAAGTGCCACCTCTTCCAGACAGCCTTTCTCCATCACCTCTTTCCAGAATTGAAAGTTATCCTTCTGTCTGGTGTATATTGCAGGTGAATTCTTTACCTTCTCAGCTACCAGGGAAGCCCATATGTATGTATGTATGTATATACATATGGGTATCTATATATATATATATATATATATATATATATGATGAAATACTACTGAGCCATATAAAAGAATGAAAGTTTACCATTTGTACAACATGGATGGACTTGGAGGGCATCGTGCTAAATGAAATAAGTTGGACAGAGACACACACTGTGTGATCTCACTTATATGGGGAATCTAAAAAATACAACACGCTAGTGAATGTAACAGAAAAGAAGCAGAGTCACGCATATAGAGAAGAAGCTAGAGGTTACCAGGAGGAGAGGGGAGAGAGGAGGGACTATGTAAGGGATAGGGGAATAAGAGGTACATACTATTAGATATAAAATCGGCTACAAGGATATATTGTACAACACAGAGGAAATAGCCAATGTTTTATAATAACTATAAATGGAGTGCAGCTGTTGTATACCTGTAACTTATATATGTCAATGTAAATTTCAGCTATATTTCAATTTAAAAAAGAAGGTGTTCTTCTCTTTTCTTTCAACCATCACAGCCCCTTGACTACGTGTCATGGTATTTAGTATTGTGCCATTTGTGATAATTTACTGTGGTTTCTCTTTTTGTGTTCTTTAATAACACTAACTCTTGAGTACCTGCTATGTATCAGGTATTTTGTTAGTTGTTTTACATACTTCTGCTTGACTAACTCTGAAAAGTTAGTGTTATTAAATCCTTTTTACAGTTTAGGAAAAAGTTGAATCATTAAAGCTCCCTGATGTAATTTAGTAAGGTCTTTTGACCTTGACTTGGACCTACCTGCCTCCAAAACTCATGGGCTAAAAGAATGACCCCAGTTTGTATTGCATCAAGGAAATTTTTTGGTAAAGTTTTCTATCCATGTAATTGTGTGATCCATTAGCCCTAGAACCCTGATTATAATAATGCATTAGGATTTTTTTTTTTTTTTTTTTTTTTTTTTTTTTTTTGCATTAGGATCTTAAAGCAGAGAAGGCAATGGTACCCCACTCCGGTACTCCTGCCCGGAGAATCCTGTGGACGGAGGAGCCTGGAAGGCTGTGGTCCATGGGGTCACTGAGGGTGGGACACAAATGAGCGGCTTCACTTTCACTTTTCACTTTTCACTTTCATGCATTGGAGAAGGAAATGGCAACCTACTCCAGTGATCTTGCCTGAAGAATCCCAGGGATGGGGGAGCCTGGTGGGCTGCTGTCTATGGGGTCACACAGAGTCAGACACGACTGAAGCGAATTAGCAACAGCAGCAGCAGAATCTTACAGGGATTTTTAAACAAAGGACTTTACAAAGACTTCAATGGGATTATGGAGGATGACTACACCATTCTCTGTAGTAAAGATTACATCAAATGGTTGTACAACAGATTCTGATTTCAGTCACTAATTTTTCTCCACCATCAATCAGTGAACTCTTAGGTCATCATGACCTTTGGTAAAACAATCAGTTTTGTTGTGGATCTTCTTTCAGTGCCTGTTTTCTTCTTCTAATCCAATGCCATCGGCAGGGGAATAATAATAGCAAATCTTGTACCAAAATCAAAATGATGATAATGATCAAAACTATTCAGAGCCCACCATTATGTTAACTAGGTCATACATTAGTTGCTTTACATGTATTGTCGTATTTGTCACTATGACATTCTGATATATGTTCGTTAGTTCCTTTTTACCCACGAGAAACTGAGACTCAGAGAGACTAAACAATCTGCCTAAGGTCACACAAGTAGTAATGGCAGAACTGAGATAGGGATCTGTATTGAAATTACTGCAGAATCAAGCTATTTTATTGAGTGATTTTCAAGCTGGAGTATATGCACCTCTGGAATGTGTAAAAAAATTTTTAAGGTATACAATGCATAGTTTTAAAGAAATCAATATCCAAATCTTTAACCATCGTCAGTGAGATATTCTTTTCTAGAGAATAGACCTGTGTTCACAGTAATTGTCTATATTCCTCACCCATTTTGTTTTCTTTTATTTATCTGGCTTTATTTATCTTGATATGTATTTTATCTTTTATTTTATTAAGATATTTTAAGATTAAATATTTGAAGATGAAAATATTAAGATATTTTATTTATCTTTCTTTATCTGGCTCAGCTGGGTTGCAGCAGGCGAGATCTAGCTTCCTGACCAAGAATTGAACCCAGGCTCTCTGCATTGAAAGCACAGAATCTTAACCACTAGATCTCCAGGAAAGTCTCACCCATTTTAAAATCTTACTATGGGCACACTGTCTTGAAATGAAAAAACTTCCCAGTGCCAAGCCAAAGGAGGACTTCTTCTGATGGGTAATGAGGTGCCATGAACCTTTAAGATCCTGTTTTTCTCCGTTTTGATCTTGTTTCTGTATAAAGGTGGGGGTGGCATTCCTGGATAGGGAAGTTCAGATTCAGAGCAGTGTGGGATAGCAGAGGAGAAAGGACAATTTTGCTCAATAAATTTGCCTCTTTCATTTCCTGACTATTGAGATAGAGTCTTATAAAAGTAAAGCATTGATAAGAAATATGAAATACTTAAAATATACTTCTTAAGGCATTTAACTGTAAACTTTTTTTCCAGCTATTTTCAAAGGAGTACTTTTTTATCCTTTATAGCTGGAAAACAAGTCATCTCTAAACAACAATATAGAGGAATGACATTAATTCCTTTAAATATAACAGGAAGCTTTTTCAGGATACATTAGCTAAAATGCATAGATAAAAATTTTATGTGATTTCTTTTTCAGAATTGGTCATTAAAACCTGTATTATCAAATCATATTATTAAATATTTATTCCAGTTGCAATCAACTCTTGTTTCATCTTATAAAATGTTTAAATTATTTTTAACTCATTAGCAAAAAATAAAACTATGTGCTTGTGGTAAAACCTATATATAGGAAAAGTTTGATCATGATTCATCTGACCAAAAGATGTTGTCTCAATATAATTTTATTATAATCAATATTTATAAAAGTATTTACTTTGTTTTCATCAAGTGTGTTTAACCATCATTATAATGATAATGCAACTCCCCTTAAATTTTAAACATTAAACATGTTAGGTCATAGAAAATGAAACACATCAAATTTTCAATTATTACACATATTTTAATTATAGATATGAAATGATCAAAGAATTTTAAACACAAAAGATTTTTAACCATAAAATATATTAGGATAGATTTGTGTGTATATGTGTGTGTGTGTGTGTGTGTGTGTGGAGAAGCAGAACAGAAATATGAGCTCAGATAGAATAAATAAACATGTTAAATTTCCAAATGTTAAAAAATGATCTTTCTGATATTTTTAAAGTGAATAATGGTGGATATCAAATTGCTAAGGTATTATATTTCATTGGATAGTGAAATCAGATCAAATAGTGCCCAGTTTTGTCCAACTCCTTGTAGCCCCATGGACATGGAATTTTCCAGGCAAGAATACTAGAGGAGTTACATTTCCCACTCAAGGGATATTCCTGACCCAGGGATTGAACTCTCAACTCTTGTCTCCTGTATCGCCAGGAAGATTCATTACCACTAGGGTCCCTAGGAGTCGGATACAACTGAGCAACTTCACTTTCACTTTTCACTTTCATGCATTGGAGAAGGAAATGGCAACCCACTCCAGTGTTCTTGCCTGGAGAATCCCAGGGACAGGGGAGCCTGGTGGGCTGCCATCTTTGAGATCGCACAGAGTCAGACACAACTGAAGCGACTTAGCAGCAGCAGCAGCAAGGTCACCTGGGAAGTGGGGTGGCTCAGTGGTAAAGAATCCTCCCGCCAATGCAGGATACAGGGGTTTGATCTCTGGATTGGGAAGATCCCCTGGAGGAGGAAATGGCAACCCACTCCAGTAATCTTGCCTGGAAAATTCCATGGACAGAGGAGCCTGATCAGCTAGCCCTTCGGGTAGCAAAGAGTTGGACATGATTTAGCCACTGAGGACGCAGCAGGTGTGAGGTGGCACCTCATCGAGATTTTGATTTACATTTCCCTGATGACTAGTGACATCAAGGTTCATTTCACCTTAGGAACTCATGGCAAATGCTCCTTCCTAACCTCTCATCTAGGTCACTTTGTTACATTTGCTCACAGGAGGATAATCTATCCTCCAGAACACTTAGTAAGTTTTAAACAGCATATTTACTATTAGCTGATTCACCTCCCCTCATTAGATTAAAAATTCCATGAGAGCTAAGATCATGGTTTTTGTTTAATTTTATTCCCAGCATCTAGTACAGTGTCTGGTACACACCAAATGCTCAATAAATACTTGTTAAATGAATGAATGAATGGATAGTGAATTTTCTCCCTCTGGAATAATAGTTCTTAATCTTACTTGCACTGTGAAATCAGTTGAGGAAGTTTTAAAAGGTATTGAAACTTGGGTCTCACTCCAGAGCTATTTAACTTAATTATTCTTCTGGATCGTGAACTCATCGAAAGGAGTTTTTAAAGATCCTTAGAGGCAGAGGACACATGGAGGGTTAGGAGTCAAAGTATGTGTGGACGTGTGTGTGAAATATGTGAACACTTGTGTGTATGTGTATATTCACACATAAGCCCATTTACACCTTTCAGGAGGGTTTGGGTCTTTTTCCCAGAATAGCACTTCTGGGAAAACATTTTAAAACAGAATAGCACTTCAACCTCTTTTACTCAAATTCAATTTCCTAGGCAGTATTAGAAGCTGACTTCTTGATTGTTTAGACTAAACCAATTCTGAGTTCCCATTTGATCTTGAGAGTCTAACTTAAAAAAAAAATTTTCATGTTGCTGCCAAGTAAAGACAGTTGGAATATTAAGCTGTTTTTATTTTTTAGGTGGAAGCACTATTTTCAGCTCTGGAATCAATGCTCTCATTTGCAGTTAACGAGACTTGACATTCTAAAATCCTTGTAGAAAAATCTCAATATATTAAAATTCCAATCACAAAGGCGACAGTGCTCTGTCTCCCCATCAAGATGCAACATGACCTTAGGACTTCCCTGGAGGTCCAGTGGTTAAGACGTCACCTTCCAATGCAGGGGATACGGGTTCGATCCCTGTTTGGGGACCTAAGATCGCACATGCCTCTCAGCCAAAAGACTAAAACATAAAACAGAATTGATAATGTAGCAAATTCAATAAAAACTTTTAAAATGGTCCACATTAAAAAAGAAATCTTAAAAAAATATACCACATGCCCAGAGCTGGTCCCCGTCTGACTACATTTCCTCAAATGTTTTCAATTTGAGCAACTGCCTGGCCTGACATCGGTGATGACTCACTAAGCTTGTGGGAAATCTGCTATTTGCTCTATAATCCTTTCAGGTGGAGACCAGACATCTGTTCATGAAATCATTTTTCTGAGGCAGTGGCAAAGATTTCCAGCACCCAGCTGGTTAATACAGGCAGATTTCCTGGGGACTTAACTGCTTGGAGGTCACATTTTTTTCCCTAAAACACTGAAGCTTCCGTGCTGTTTGCTGACTGGGGGCCCTGAAGCACTGTCCACCTTTGGTGCCTTACCAAGGACAGACAAGGGCAGACACAAGCAGTGATTCTCAGGGATTTCTCTAAAGCCCGGTAGTTCCCTTCAAAGCATTCTCAGCCACTCTGCTGTTTGCTGATGCATACAATACAAAGATTTCTGTGACGTTTTACTTCCCAAAATTTCTATTAGAAAATCAGAAGTACGCTGAAGTTGCTTTTTATCATCAGATGATGTCTCCCCTCTTGAGATCTTAATCCAAACTCCTATCTTGAAAGAATCACTGGCTTGCTGCAGCATGTGTGTGTGTGTGTGTGTGTGTGTGTGTATAGGTACAGGGTGACAGGTGACATCAGCCCACTCTAGAATAGGGCCACTGACTTTGGGTCACCTTGGGGCACGTCAGAACCAAGTGTCGCTGATGTCCCTCTAGGCTGAGCACACACACACCTCAGGCGTGAATAGGACAGGACAGGCCTACTCTTGACACTGCCAGGTGTGTGCCGGGGGACTCCCAGTGCGAAGGCAATGGAAGAGCTTGTGAAGTGCAGTTCTTTGCTCTATGACATTTTGTATGTCTTCCATCTCTATTTTTAAATTTGCTTGGAATCTCCCTTCTGCTGACCTTTTTTTATAAGCCCAGCTTGACCATTCTGGCTGCTTCATTGGCATAGGGCGATGCAGTGTTTTTCTCAGTTTAATCTGCCTACACATACCCTCTTTATGGAGTGTGGTTTTAAATGGCACTTCTTAAGAACAAGCTAACTTGTAGCAAATACAAGTCTTTCCTATTTCCTCTATCAATTGAAGGGTTGTCACTAACCGCTTGTGGACTTCAACTCCTTGCCTCTCCCTTTGATTTTTCAATATTCATTTGGAACCTGATGATTTCCCCAAGATCAGCCTGTTCCAGCAGTTACCACCTGCTTCTGAGGTGTCCTGTCTTAGCTTCCACAGAAAATGCTGAGATGAGCATTTGGTTTGGTCACTTGAAGTTGCATCTGTCTTATTTCTTCAGTCAGTGTATATACTCCAAGGAGACACCTTTCTGGGTCTCATGAAACAACATGAGATAGGGTAAGTAATAACCCAGACAAATAACAGGGGGTAAATGTCAGGAATAAAGCTTGCTTGGGAAACAGGTTTGAACTTAATTGGAAGATGGAAATCAGAGTTTAGAGGCCGGCGGGGCAAGTTCAAAGTTATAGGTTGACAGTGAGTCCTGGTGGTCAGGATTAGAGGGAACAAATCTGGAAGAAGAGAGTTGAGGTCCTTCAGAATAACAAGGGCCTGTCTTCGAATTTTGTAAATTTCAGAGGATTTTATTATCAGGGAGGAATCCTAGTGGAAGTCCTGGAGGTGGTGTCCTAATGGGTCTGTTCACCACTTGAGGCTGGGCTCCACTCCCAGGTAAGAGGCTGTTGTTAGAGTCAAAAGCTATTGTCCCAAAGGGGATTCTCAAGAGGGAAAGGCTGACCTCCGGTTCCTTCCTATTGATCTTATTGTTTTCTCCATTCTCACTCTTAGATGATCTCCTGCTGCTGTTTTATTTAGCCATGAGAAAACACGTGCTGAATGTCTACTATGTGAATTGTTTATGCCTTGAGTATACAGTGGTGAACCGGACAGAAGCTTCCATTGTGTGCAGTGGACCCAATGGGACAGTGAAGTGAAAAACTCAGTCCAGCCTTCCCTCCTGTGTGTCTTCTTTACTCACCCAGAACACCGGATACTTCTGGTCACCAAATGTGTGGAATTTTTTCCCCCAAACACCAAGAAATTCTCCACAATGCCAGCTGGGTGTCCTCAATTTAATTCTGTCACTGTCTTCCCAGAGACGTCATCAGATCTCATATGTTACAGACTCAGTCCCATGAGACTGCTCCCCACCACTGCAGCTACCAGTCACAGGTTACCCGCAACCTCGGTTCCACTTGGCTACAGACAATAGGTTCCCATGAGCCCTCTGGATTTGATTAATTTGCTAGAGGGACTCACAGAAGTCAGGGAAATGTTTATTTAGTTCATCCATTTATTAAAGGATGTGATAAAGGACAAAGATGACAGCCAGATGAACAGATGCATAGGGCAAGGTCTGTGAGAGTCCTGAGCATAGGTTCTTCTGTCCCCATAGAATCAGGGTGTATCACACTCTCCATACACAGAGAGGTTCACCCACCTGGAGGCTCCCCCAATCCAGTACTTTGGGGACTTTATAGAGGCTTCCTCTTGTAGGCATGGTCAGTTATTAACTCCATTCCCAGCTCCTTTCCTGTCTTTAGAGAAGACACAGGAGGCTGGGCTAAAAATGTCAAGTTTCTAATCTTGGCTTGATCTTTCTGGTGACCAGCCCCCACCCTGGAGCCCAACCAAAGTCTCTATAGATAGATGGATAGATAGACAGGTAAATCTGTCCCCAGTTCCTGGCACAGAGCTTCCTAAAGCTATTGTAATTTCATAAGTGATAAGAACATGTGGTGCATCTTTTGGTGCAATTGGGAAAGAATCCACTAGTCAATGTCAGAGCCCCAGTAGAGGCAGGTTGGCTCCCTGGGTTGGGAAGATGCCCTGGAGTGCATGTGAGCTAAGTCGCTTCAGTCGTGTCTGACTCTGTGCAACCCCATAGACTGCAGCCCATCAGGCTCCTCTGTCCGTGGGATTCTCCAAGCAAGTATACTGGAGTGGGTCACCATGCCCTTCTCCAATTCCCTGGAGTACAAAGTGGCAACCCACTCCAGGATTCTTGCCTGGGGAATGCTATGGACAGAGGAGCCTGGCAGGCTACAGTCCGTGCTGGTGAAGTTCATATGCACTGGTCCAACTGGAAGCTGCTGGGACAAGGTCCTTCTGTTGCTCTGGTGAGGGTTTTATACACTCCAGTACCTGTCTAACTGTGCTGAAGGCAGGTCTGTCTGCCGGGAGCAGAGGACAGGACAGGAGCCACCTCAGCCACTGTGGACAGCTCACTGTAGGACTAAGTAGATTTAAGACCAGTTGGCTTCCCAGGTGACTCAGTGATAAAGAATCCACCTGCCAGTGCAGGAGACACAAAAGTCACTGGTTCAATCCCTAGGTCAGGAAGATTCCCCTGGAGAAGGAAATTGCAACCCACTCCAGTATTCTTGCCTGGGAAATCCCATGGACAGAAGAGTCTGGTGGGCTACAGTCCATGAGGTCACACGGAGCTGGACACGACTGAGTACACACACACACTCTCAGAGTGCACTTCCCAGGCATATCCTCTTTGAGTTCAGTTCAGTCTGTCAGTCCTGTCCGACACTTTGTGACCCCATGGACTGCAGCATGCCAGGCTTCCCTGTCCATCACCAACTCCTAGACTTACTCAAACTCATGTCCATCAAACCATCTCATCTGCTGTCATCCCATTCTCCTCTCGCCTTCAATCTTTCCCTGCATCAAGGCCTTTTCAAATGAATCAGTTCTTTGCATCAGATGGCCAAAGTATCAGAGTTTCAGTTTCACCATCAGTCCTTCCAGTGAATGTTCAGGACTGATTTCCTTTAGGATAGTCTGATTGGATCTCCTTGCAGTCCAAGGGACTCTCAAGAGTCTTCTCCAACACCACAGTTCAAAAGCATCAATTCTTCGGCTCTCAGCTTTCTTTATAGTCCAACTGTCACATCTATGCATGACTACTGGAAAAACCATAGCTTTGACTAGATGGACCTTTGTTGGGAAAGCAATGTCTCTGCTTTTGAATATGCTATCTAGGTTGGTCATAACTTTCCTTCCAAGAGCAAGCATCTTTTAATTTCATGGCTGCAGTCACCATCTGGAGTGATTTTGGAGCTCCTAAAATAAAGTCTCTTACTGTTTCCATTGGTGATGGGACTGGATACCATGATCTTCATTTTCTGAATGTTGAGCTTTAAGCCAACTTTTTCACTCTCCTCTTTCACTTTCATCAAGAAGCTCTTCAGTTCTTCTTCAATTTCTACCTTAAGTGTGGTGTCATCTGCATATCTGAGGTTATTGATATTTCTCCCAGCAATCTCAATTACAGCTTGTGCTTCATCCAGCCTGGCATTTTGCACGATGTACTCTGCATATAAGTTAAATAAGAAGGGTGACAATGCAGCTTTGACCTACTCTTCCCGATTTGGAACTGGTCTGTTGTTCCATGTCCAGTTCTAACTGTTGCTTCCTGACCTGCATACAGATTTCTCAGGATGCAGGTAAAGTGGTCTGGTATTCCCATCTCTTTCAGCATTTTCCACTGTTGTGATCCACACAGTCAAAGGCTTTGGTGTAGTCAGTAAAGCAGAAGTGGGTGTTTTTCTGGAATTTTTGCATTTTTGATGATCCAGTGGATGTTGGCAATTTGATCTCTGGTTCCTCTGCCTTTTCTAAAACCAGCTTGAACATCTGGAAGTTCACAGTTCATATACTGCTGAAGCCTGGCTTGGAGAATTTTGAGCATTACTTTGCTAGCATGTGAGATGAGTACAATTATGCGGTAGTTTGAGCATTCTTTGGCATTGCCTTTCTTTGGGATTGGAATGAAAACTGACCTTTTCCAGTCCTGTGGCCACTGCTGAGTTTTCCAAATTTGCTGGCATATTGAGTGCAGCACTTTCACAGTATCATCTTTCAGGATTTGAAATAGCTCAACTGGAATTCCATCACCTCCACTAGCTTTGTTCGTAGTGATGCTTTCTAAGGCTCACTTGACTTCACATTCCAGGATGTCTGGCTCTAGGTGAGTGATCACACCATCGTGGTTATCTGGGTCATGAAGATCTTTTTTGTATAGCTGTTTTGTGTATTCTTGCCACCTCTTCTTAATATCTTCTGCTTCTGTTAGGTCCATACCATTTCTGTCCTTTATTGTGCCCATCTTTGCATGAAATGTTCCCTTGGTATCACTAATTTTCTTGAAGAGATCTCTAGTCTTTCCCAGTCTTTTCCCTGTTGTGTTCCTCTATTTCTTTGCATTGATCTCTGAGGAAGGCTTTCTTATCTCTCCTTGCTTTTCTTTGGAACTCTGCACTCAAATGGGTATATCTTTCCTTTTCTCCTTTGTCTTCAACTTCTCTTTTTTTCACAGCTATTTGTAAGGCCTCATTAGACAACCATTTTGCCTTTTTGTTTTTTTTTTTTGGAGGGGGGGGGATGGTCTTGATCCCTGCCTCCTTTACAATATCATGAACCTCCATCTGAAGAAAATTTCTTCAGGCAGTCTGTCTATCAGATCTAATCCCTTGAATCTATTTGTCACTTCCACTGTATAATCATAAGCGATTTGAATTAGGTCATACCTGAGTGGTCTAGTAGTTTTTCCTTCTTTCTTCAATTTAAGTCTGAATTTGGCAATGAGGAGTTCATGATCCAAGCCACAATCAGTTCCCAGTCTTGTTTTTGCTGACTGGATACAGCATCTTCATCTTTGGCTGCAAAGAATATAATCAATCTGATTTTGGTATTGACCATCTGGTGATGTCCATGTGTAGAGTCTTCTCTTATGTTGTTGGAAGTGGTTGTTTGTTACGACCAGTATGTTCTTTTGGCAAAACTCTGTTAGCTTTGCCCTGCTTCATTTTGTACTCCAAGGCCAAATTTGCCTGTTATTCCAGGTATCTCTTGACTTCCTACTTTTGCATTCCCGTCCCCTATAATGAAAGGACATCTTTTTTGGGTGTTAGTTCTATAAGGTCTTGTAGGTCTTCATAGAACCATTCAACTTCAGCATCTTTAGCGTTACTGGTTGGGGCATAGACTTGGATTACTGTGATACTGAATGGCTTGCCTTGGAAATGAACAGGGATCATTCTGTCGTTTTTGAGATTGCATCCAAGTACTGCATTTCAGACTCTTTTGTTGACTATGATGGCTACTCCATTTCTTCTAAGGGATTCTTGTCCACTGTAGTAGATATAATGGTCATCTGAGTTAAATTCACCCACTCCAGTCCATTTTAGTTCACTGATTCCTAAAATGTCGATGTTCACTCTTGCCATCTCCTGTTTGACCACTTCCAATTTACCTTGATTCATGGACCTAACATTCGAGATTCCTATGCAACATTGCTCTTTATGATATCGGACTTTACTTCCATCACCAGTCATATCCACAACTGGGTGTTGTTTTTGTTTTGGCTCCATCTCTTTATTCTTTCTAGAGCTATTTCTCCACCGATCTCCAGTAGCATGTTGGGCACCTACCAATCTGGGGAGTTTATCTTTCCATTTCCTGTTTTGTTGCCTTTTCATACTGTTCATGGGGTTCTAGAATACTGAAGTGGTTTTCCATTCCCTTCTCCAGTGGACCACGTTTTGTCAGAACTCTCCACCATGACCCATCTGTCTTGAGTGGCCCTATATGGCATAGCTCATAGTTTCATTGCGTTAGACAAGGCTGTGGTCCATGTAATCAGTTTGGTTAGTTTTCTGTGATTGTGATTTTCATTCTGTCCGCCCTCTGATGGATAAGGATAAGAGGCTTATGGAAGCTTCCTGATGGTAGAAAGTGACTGAGGGGGAAACTGGGTCTTGTTCTGATGGGCGGGGCCATGCTCAGTAAATCTTTAATCTAATTTTCTGTTAATGAGCGGGGCTGTGTTCCCTCCTTGTTGTTTGACCTGGGACCAAACTCTGGTGGAGGTAATGAAGATAATGGCAACATCCTTCAAAAGGTCCCATGCATGCACTGCCGCACTCAATGCCTCTAACCCATGTCTCTGCCAGAGACTCCTGGACACTCACGGTCAAGTCTGGGTCAGTCTCTTGTGAGGTCACTGCTGCTTTTTCCTGGGTTCTGGTGTGCACAAAGTTTTGTTTGTGCCCTCTGAGAGTCTGTTTCCCTAGTCCTGAGTAAGTTCTGATGGCTCTATGTTGGGGTTAATGGCGACCTCCTCCAAGAGGGCTTATGCCATACCCAGAACAAGGTCATACTGCACTCAGAGCCCCTGTGGCAGGCCACTGCTGACCTATACCTCCACAGGAGATGCTCAAACACAGTTCAGGCTCAGTCTCCGTGGGATCATTGGGCCCTGGTGCATACAAGTTTGTTTGAGCCCTCTGAGCATCTCTGGCAGGTATGGGGTTTGATTCTGAAAGTGATTTTGCCCCTTCTACCATCTTTCTGGGGCTTCTCCTTTGCCCTTGGACATGGGGTATTATTTTTTTGATAATAACATTCTTCTGTCAATGGCTCCAGCATTCTTCTGTCAATGGTTGTTCAGCAGCGAATTGTAATTCTGGAGTTCTTGCAGGAGAAGATGAGTGCACATTCTTCTACCCTACCATCTTGGCCTATGTTTTCCACCCACGCAAAGTAAACAAGGCAACACATGGATGAATAATACCCTGTCAGGTAGTAGCAACTGCTGTTGTAAAATCCAGCAGGGTACAGCAATCATAAGGGAAGGATTGGTGGCTACTTGGGGTAATTGGGGAAAACTTTTGGGGAAGTGATATTTAAGTAGAGGCCTGAAAGGACAGAGAGATGGAAGCAAGCAAAGGGCTGGGGAAGAAACTTAAAGGCAGAGGGAAGGGCAAATGCAGAGACCCAGAGGCAGGAACTAGCTTGGGTCGGGTCAAAGACAGTGGAAAGGGGCATGATGAAAGGGCAGTGAGGGGAAGGTGAGGTCCCAGAGCCAGGTGGGGCCAGATCACAAGAGGCCTGAAGGTCTCCTTAGGAGCTCTTTCTCCCTGCCTCAGCAGCTGAGCATGTGCAGGAGGGAGAGGGCCAGAAGAGCCATCTTTGTCTCTTGTGGGGGTGGGGAGGGGGATGCTGAGGACAGCGGTGTGTATGCAAGGAGCAGCCCATCTTGGACAGGGAAAGCCGTGGAGTTTTGGCTGGGCTTGGCTGTTGACCAGCCAGGCAGAGGATGAGGCTTGAGCTCAGTGAGGCTTGAGCTGCACAGGATGTTTATGGAAGTCTCTAGAAACAGATCTTGTGTAACCAAACCCCTGTCCTTTGCCTGAAAGGAAAAGCTGAGGGACTCCCCTGGTGGTCCAGTAGCTAAGATTTTGTGCGTCCAACGCAGGGGGCCCAGGTTCAATCTCTGGTCAAGGAACTTGATCCCACATGCTGCAACTAAGACCCAGTGCACCTGTGAAAATGTCTGTGTCTTTTTTTTTTTGCTGTTGTTCAATCCAGGGATTCAGATTTTACACTGGGTCCACATTTTTTTTTTTTTTAATACCAGGTATGCCATTGTATATTATGGCTGTGGAAAATACACAGTTCTCAAGCTTCTGTGTTTAAAATTTAGGTTAAGACGTCTTGCTCCCAATGCAGGAGACACAGGTTAGATCTCTGGTTAGGGAACTAAGATCCCACATGCTGCGGGATGTAAAAAAAGTAAATTAATTAGTTAAATGAAAAAAATGTATGCCCCATCCTCTGTCTCTGAAAAGACTTAGATGATATGAAAGTTTGAGAAGCAGAATCATTTTTAAGGAGAGTCATGGATTTATCTTAGACAAAAGTACCTCTGTGAGACTTGAGGAACTAGAGGCATAAAAATACTCTCAGAGGTTGACTTGAATTGATCTGGAAGGTTCTACGATTTGAGTAAGGCATTTTGTGGGGGCAGAATCAGCCTTTTGAAGTTTTACACACCTGCATGCACCAATAGCACACTTGCTAGACCTGTATAACTCCAAGGGTTATCACTAGCTGAATGTTCTCATGTGGCTACCTCTATATAGTTTTTTTATGATTATTATTTGGAGAGTGTAGTTGCTTTAGGGCTTCCCTGGTAGCTCAGCCAGTAAAGAAGCTGCCTGCAAAGCAGGAGACTGGGGTTCACTCCCTGGGTCAGAACGTTACCCCTGGAGAAGGAAGTGGCAACCCACTCCAGTTCTTGCCTGGAAAATCCCATAGACAGAGGTGCTTGGTGAGCTATAGTCCATGGGATCGCAAGAGTCAGACACGACTTACTGACTGACTAGACCACCGCCACCACCATGCTCGCTTTGCAGTGTTGTGCCAGCTTCTGCTGTACAATGAAGAGAGTCAGCTATCCATATAAGTATATCCCTTCTCTCTTGGACCTCCCTCCAATAACCATCACCCTTTTTCATCCATCTTTATATGGATATCTTTCCCATCTGCTGAAATGAGAATTAACTCAGCTGTCCTTGAAAATGCTTGTTTGTGGGACAAAGGTCATTCAAGCAGACAATGGAATCATAGAACCATGTGCTCCAGAGTCATGAGACCCACAGTGCTTGGTGAATTTATTTCCTCTACCACCTGTTTCCCAGGTAGAATTTGAAGGCTGTCTGCATGAATACTGACAGATTGCTAGCTTTCTTTACCAAGCAACCCATTTCTTTGTGGTTGGTTTTAGTCCAAGTTTCCCAAGTGTGTTTTGCAGATACAACTCATTGCTTCAGGAGGTATTAACAGATTGTGTCATGAAAACTAATACATAAAATAGAATTGGATTCTGTCAGGGTCAGTTATGTTTGAGAATGTCCTTTTCAGAGAAATTTTAAGGATACTGACACATTAAAGGGTTTGAGAAATCCAGCGACAAAGAAACTTGTTTACTTTGTCTAATCCAGAGATTCCTAAATTTACCCAATAGAATATTCTAGTAACATCCAATGGGAGAGTAGTCTGTGGAGAAATAATCTGGGGGAAAGCTGTCTTCATGGTTAGAAATGACTTCATTTACTAAATAGAAATCAGTCTCCCTGTAAGTATCACCTCGTGCTCATGCTCAGTCACTTTAGTCGTGTCCAACTCTTTGTGAGCCCATGGACTACAGCCCATCAAGCTCCTCCAGGGGGTCTTCCCAACCCAGGGATCGAACCCGAGTCTCCTATGTCGTCTGCACTGCAGGCAGATTCTTTACCACTGAGCCACCTGGGAAGCCCAATTATCGTCACTATTTTTAAAAATGATTTTTATGTTCTTACTTATTTTCGGCTGTGTTGGATCGTTGTTTCTGCACAGGGTTTTTACTACTTGCAGCAAGTGGGCCTGCTCTCTAGTTGTGGTGTTCAGGCTTCTCATTGCAGTGGCTTATCTTCCCATGGAGCAGGGGCTCTAGGGCACATGGGCTCATAGTAGTGGCTCCCAGGCTCTAGAGCACAGACTCAGTAGTGAGGCTCACGGGCTTAGTTGCTCTGCAGCATGTGGGGTCTTCCTGGATCAGGGATTGAACCTGTGTCTCCTACATTGACAGGTAGATTCTTTACCTCTGAGCCACCAGGCAAGCCCTCACTTTCTATTTTTAATTCTTCTCTCTGGAGTTACATGAACACATCAAAGACTTCCTCCAAAGGCCAGCTCTTTGACTACAAGAAACTTCTATGTTGCTCAAAGGTCCTCTCTTGACCAGAGAACAGAAACAAAACAATATCCACATTTAATCCTTTCAACTCTGCTTTCTATAACCTCTCACCATTCTCTGTAGTTTGCCCCTGGCCTCCTTGACATGAAGTGACAAGATCTGGCATGGTTCTCCAGATACAGTTTTACAAATGCCAAAATAGAGATGATTTCCCCCTTGATCTGGGTGCCACACATCTAAAAACAGGGCTGGTGCCGATTGCATGAACTTTGAGCAGAGAGCACACCAGCTGTTGCTTCATTTTAATTTAGCGGTCAAGTCACAGTCTCCAGGCCTTTCCCTCTTGACCAGTGGCCAAACCGGTTCTCCCCGATTCTCTCTTCAGAGGACGAGTGCAAGGACATACTGCTTTCTTGCCCTGTCCTCTCTGAAGCTTCACAAATAGCCAGGGCTACTTAGTTCCCAGTTGCCAGCTCTGTCCCTCTTTGTATTCTGTAATAATCTCAGACCTTCAATGGAGATGCAGCTACAGAGCCGAGATCTGTCACTCTGAAGAGCAGCATTGCTCAGACACCCTGCTGACCTCAGTCCAACTTGACCTCTAGGGACCAGGCCTCTGACTCTTGCCTTCTGTTTTGAGACCACATACCAAGTCCCTGAGTCACTGCCTGATTTCTTTCCGAGATCTTGTTCTTCTATAAAAAGAATCTCACCTTTACACCCTTAACACTTGGCTTGCTGTTATTTCGTCTCTCAGTCATGCCCGACCCTTTCGAGACCCTATGAACTATATAGCCTCCCAGCCTCCTCTGTCCATGAAATTTTGCAGGCAAGAATACTGGAGTGGGTTGCCATTTCCTTCTCCAGGGGATTTTCCTGACCCAGAGATCGAAACCATGTCTCCTGCATTGGCGGGTAGATTCTTTACCACTGAGCCACCAGGGAAGCCCCTGATACCTGGCTGCTGCTGCTGCTAAGTCGCTTCAGTCGTGTCCGACTCTGTGCGACCCCATAGACGGCAGCCCACCAGGCTCCCCGTCCCTGAGATTCTCCAGGCAAGAACACTGGAGTGGCTACTGACCCTAAAAGATGAGCTGGGACCTCCACCTACGTGTGTTCCTCCTGACCCCACTGGTAGCCTCCTTCCAGGTGGGCATATTCAGTCATGGTTAGAGCTCTTCCCTTGCTGGCCAAGCTTCAAGTTCTGCCTGTCTCCTTGAAGGAATCCTGCTCTCTCTCTGCCATCTGTGGGCTTCTGTCAGGAATGGCAGCTATGCAGCATCCATCATGCTGTCCCCAGCCCCTGCACACGTGGCAGGTATGGGTAGTAAGTCTCAGCATTCTTTCCACCGCAGCCTAGCACTGTCTCGGGAACCTCTCTAACACTGGACTCCAGGTCACTTCACCCAGTCCAGTGGAACTGTGCTGCAGATGGAAACCTATTTGCCATCCTGGATTATGTCATTTACTTCCAAAAGGTGGGCTTGGAAAAAAGTGTTAGTCGCTCAGGTGTGTCCAACTCTTTGTGACCCCACTTACTGTAGCCCGCCAGGCTCCTCTGTCCATGGAATTCTCCAGGCAAGAATACTGGAGTGGGCTGCCATGACCTCCTCCAGGGAATCTTCCCAACCCATGGACTGAACACAGGTCTCTTGCATTGCAGGTGGATTCTTTACCATCTGAGCCACCAGGGAAGCCAAAGAATACTGGAGTGGGTAGCCTATCCCTTCCCTAGGGGATTTTCCTGACCTGGCAATCCAAGCTGGGTCTCCTGTATTGCAGGTGGATTCTTTACCATCTAAGCCACCAGGGAAGCCCTAAAGGTAGACTTATACTTACCTTCTTAGTCCTGCTTTCATGATAATTCATTAAAAAGCCTTTTCAAAATCCCTAGCTTAATTTGGGGCTTATGAATGCTGATACGAACTTTTCAGATCTATGCCTCTCTTTTGTGTAGGTGATGGTTAAGAGCACAGGCTCTGGAGTTAGATTGTTTAGGTTCAAATCCAGATTTGGAAAACCTCCCAGCTGTTTGACCTTGGCCAATTTACTGTAAGCCTTGGTTTTCTCAATTGTTTTTGTTATTTAGTCGCTAAGATGTGTCTGACTCTTTTGCAACCCCATAAACTGCAGCTTGCCAGGCTCCTCTGTCCATGGGGTTCCTCAGGCAAGAATACTGGAGTGGGTTGCCATTTCCTTCTCCAGGGATCTTCCTGACCCAGGGATCAAACCCTCATGGGCAGGCAGATTCTTTACCAGAGCCACCAGGGAAGGCCCTTTTCATCTGTTAAATGGGCATAAAAACAGTACCTAACAAATACCGTTGTTTTGGGATTGAGTGAGGAAATGTTTGTAAAGAGTTTTTCATAGTTCTTGGCATACCTTAAAAATAAGTGTCAATTATAGAGAACAGACTTCTGGTTGCCAAGGGGGAGGTGGGTAGGGGAGGGAAGGATTAGGGGTTTGGGATTACCAGATGCAAACTAGTATACATAGGATGGATAAACAACAAAGTTCTATTGTATAGCACAGGGAACTATATTCAATATCCTGTGATAAAGCATGATGGAAAATAAGAAAAAGAAAAAAGAGTCACTTTGCTGTACAACAGACATTAACACAATATTGTAAATCAACTCAACTTCAGTAAAATTTTTTGAAAAGAATAAATTTCAATCAACAAAAACCACACAGAAATTACTTATACCAGCCCCACTGAAATTGTCATTGGGATTGTTTGGAATTATATTGTTAGAATAATATTTAAATTATTCTGGAAACTTCTACCTCTATTAACCACGCTCCTTTTTAGAACTTCTGGGTGTTGTATTTTACCTACTTTGTCTCTGAGGGTCTGACTTCTGTTTTCAGTGCCAAATGATTCTCATGAACTCTGAGATAACCCAGTCACCAGGTCCTAGGGTATCAATATTATCCGCCATGTCAGCAACCAGCTGGCAGTATTTGAGTCCAAATAGCAATTCCTCTCTCCTTCTGCCTTCTCAGCAAGGCCACCCTATGAGAGAGGAAACTACCCTCAGGCAGATCTGTGCAATGTATGTGTAACACAAACCAAATGTTAGGCCCAGGCCCAACAACTCTGGAGCCCGAATATCAAATAGGAGCAGGACTCGAGGCACTTTCTCTAGCGCACAGGAGCCAAATCTTCCACATGGAGCTCGTTTAGGCTGAGCCAATGGCAACTGTTAGAAAAGTGCATTATCCAAGGCTGACTGCATCCATGTCTCCCTAGGTTGTTTTCAGAGGTCTTGGCACTTCCAATCAAGGGGTCAGATCTAGTGCACTCACTGAGTGCTCACGAAAGAGACCACATTCCAAGATGGGGCTGGCAGAAGGCATTAGTCAGCAGTTGTGAAAGACACCAGCAGCCCACAGAGCTGGGAGCAAACATTACCAGAGATTCCTAACACCACTGCCCTCTTATCCCCACACCCACGTGGCTCCTGGACTCCTTCCTTCCTTCTTCCTTCTCTCCCTCCCTCCCTCCCTTCTTTTCCTTTCCCCTTCCTTTCTCCTCTCTTTCTCTTTTTCTTCGTCTCTCCCTTCCTTCCTTCTTTGCTTTCCTCGCACTGCCAACATCCGCACCAGAGTGGTATACCTGTTACGACCGATGAACCTACACTGACATCATAGTCACCGCAAGTCCACAGCTTTCATCAGTCTTAGTGCTCTATGTTCTGTGGGCTTGGACAAACTTGTGATGACCTGTCTCTGTCCTTAAAGTGTCATACAGGGTATTTTTACTGCTTTTAAAAATCCTCTGTTCTCTGCTTATTCATCTCTCCCTCTCCACTAGCCGCTGGCAACTACAGATCTTTTTATTGTCTCCATAGTTTTGTCTTTTCCAGAATGTCATATGGTTGGAATCATTCCATATGTTGCCTTTTCAGATTGGCTTCTTTTACCTAATAACATGCATGTAAGGCTCCTCCATGTCTCTTTATGGCTTGATACCTCATTTCTTTTTAGTGCCGAATAGTATTCCATTCTCCGAATTTTCCACTTTTTAATTCTTCATTCAATTACTGAAGGATATCTTGGTTGCTTCTGAGTTTTGGCAGTTATGAATAAAGCTGCCCTAAATATCTGTGTGCATACTTCTGCATGGACATCAGTTTTCATCTCCTTTGGGTAGATACCAAGGAGTGCAATTGCTGGATCATATGGTGAGAGTATGTTTAGTGCTGTAAGAAACTGTCAAAGGTCAATGTGTCTGTTTGCATTTCCACCAGCAATGAATGAGAGTTCCTGTTGCTCCACATTCTTGCCAGCCTCTGGTGGTGTCAGTTTTCCAGATTTTGGCCATTCTAATAGACATGTTGGGCTTCCCCAGTGGCTCAGTGGTAAAGAACCTGCCTGCTAATGCAGGAGACACAGGATTGATCCCTGGGTCAGGAAGATACCCTGAAGTAAGAAATGGCAACCCGCTCCAGTGGGTTGTTGTCTTAAGTTATATTTCCCGGATCACATATGATGTGGAGAATTTTTAATACGCCTATTTGCATCTGTATACCTTCTTTGAGAAGGTATCTGTTAAAGTCTATGTCCCATTTTAAAAAGTTGTTTCTTATCGTTGAGTTTGAGATTTCTTTGTACATTTTGAATGTCTTCTGTAAGATGTGTCTTTGCAAAAATTTTGTCTTAGTTTGTGGCTTGTCTTTCCACTCTCTTGACATTGTCTTTTGCAGAGCAGAAGTTTTTTCATTTTAATGAAATTTCACTTCATTTCATTCTTCTTTCTTTCATTCATCCCAGCGTATCATTTTTTTTTTCTTCAGGCTATCTTTCCTGTCTCTAGTCCTAAGGAAAGGTCAAGATTAAGGGAACACAAGCTGATTTACCAGAATTCTAGTC
Organism: Tragelaphus eurycerus; assembly: GCA_935064755.1. Classification (NCBI taxonomy): domain Eukaryota; kingdom Metazoa; phylum Chordata; class Mammalia; order Artiodactyla; family Bovidae; genus Tragelaphus; species Tragelaphus eurycerus. Next base: position 17,855,375 of record CAKXYN010000003.1, read on the forward strand.
ACTCCAGGACCTAGAAGAGGGAGTGACAGGACTTTCCCAGGCTAACATGATATGAGCTGAGATAAAAAGAAGACAGAGTCCCAGGCACTGGAAATTGGGCCAAGAATGGGCACTGGCTCTTGGCAGTGTGACAGGATTTTATGTCTCAAGGTTGAAGGATGGTGAGCCTGGGTGTGTTTGATTCTGATTCTTGATTGAGCTGATAAAGTTTAAATACTTACTTCCCAGGCCAAAACAGGGCTTCAGAGATGGAGACAAGCCATGCCAGGTAAGCAGCAAAAGGGAAGCCTGACCAAGAACCAGTCTGGACCTATAACTATGACCCTTAGACCTATAGCAGTTCATTCTGCTGTGTCCTGTTTGGCTTAACTCACTCTCAGTGTTATCTAACAGGTATCTGTCACTCCATTCCTCTTCAATCTCCAGATTGCATGACGGTGATCAGCAGACAATGAGGACAAGAAGTCTGGGGATTCATGTACATCTGACAAAGTCAGATGGGTAGTTCCCTGAGGTATGGAGAAGGTATGCTGGAAACCTGGAACTTGAAAAGCTGGAAAGATAAGGCAGATGGAGGTAGGTAGAATGCGGCAATTCTGAGCTATGTCTATAAGGTCATAGTGGCTCAAAGATTCAACTTTCACTGAGGCAATGGTCTGAGAACAGGGACACAAACACTAGTTCTTCTTTCACCTTCCCTCTGGGCTGTAGGTGGCCGTGGGATCTTGGAGCAATTGCCAGAGTCCTCTGGATGCACCTTGTTTTTGCAAGAACAGGAAGAGAGATTCCAGCAGAACTGGGAGAGTCTTAAATAGTCAGTATGACTGGAGCTAGACTAGACTTGACATACTCTAGCCCCCATGGAGCATTTTGTTGGCCTAGGAACTATTAACAGTATGTAATAGAGGGTCTGAAGGAGATCAGCCCTGGGATTTCTTTGGAAGGAATGATGCTAAAGCTGAAACGCCAGTACTTTGGCCACTTCAGGTGAAGAGTTGACTCATTGGAAAAGACTCTGATGCTGGGAGGGATTGAGGGCAAGAGGAGAAGGGGATGACAGAGGATGAGATGGCTGGATGGCATCACTGACTCGATGGATGTGAGTCTGAGTGAACTCTGGGAGTTGCTGATGGACAGGGAGACCTGGCGTGCTGCGATTCATGGGGTCGCAAAGAGTTGGACACGACTGAATAGAGGGTCAGTTACCTGGTTGCTCTGAGATTCTGTTCATAGTCATAGACAGAGTTTGGAAGAGAGGCTCCATGATGAGAATACAGGCTGGAGACTCTAGGAATTTGGGGATTTAACAAGGATGATCACAGAGTGTGGGGAGAACAAATGAGTGTCTTTGAATAGCTTTGAACTCTCTCCTCTATGTTAACATTGAACATCACTGTTATTAAGGTTTGTTGAGATCTTCAGATAAAAATCTCTGTCAAGTTAAAAGTTAGGAGAACCAAAATCCACAAACAACATGTGCTGGTGAGATTGTGGAGAAAAGGGAACCCTCCTACACTGCAGGTGGGAATGTAAATTGGTGCAGCCACTATGGAGGACAAGTACGGAGATTCTGTCTCCATAAAACCACCATGTGACTCAGCAATCCCACTACTAGGCATATACCTTGAAGAAACCAAAACTGAAAAAGGCACATGTACCCCAGTGTTTTTTGTAGCGCTATTTACAATAGCCAAGACATGGACGCAACCTAGATGTCCATTGACGAATGGATAAAGAAGCTGCGGTACATATATACAATGGAATACTACTCAGCCATAAAAAGGAACACATTTGAGACAGTTCTAATGAGGCTATGGTCTTTCCTGTGGTCATGTATGGATGTGAGAGCTGGACTGTGAAGAAGGCTGAGCGCCGAAGAATTGATGCTTTTGAACTGTGGTGTTGGAGAAGACTCTTGAGAGTCCCTTGGACTGCAAGAAGATCCAACCAGTCCATTCTGAAGGAGATCAATCCTGGAATTTCTTTAGAAGGAATGATGCTAAAGCTGAAACTCCAGTATTTTGGCCACCTCATGCGAAGAGTTGACTCATTGGAGAAGACTCTGATGCTGGGAGGGATTGAGGGCAGGAGGAGAAGGGGACGACAGAGGATGAGATGGCTGGATGGCATCACTGACTCGATGGATGCGAGTCTGAGTGACCTCCGGGAGCTGGTGATGGACAGGGAGGCCTGGCGTGCTGCGGTTCATGGGGTCGCAAAGAGTCGGACACGACTGAGCGACTGATCTGATCTGATCTGATCTGAATGAGGTGGATGAACCTAAAGCCTATTATACAAAGTGAAATAAGTCAGAAGAAAAAATGAAATGCTGTATATTAATGTGTGTATGTGGAATCTAGAAAGATGGTACTGATGAATCCTGTTCACAGAAGAGGAATGAGTGGAGACACAGACATAGAGAACAGACTTATGGACAAGAGTAGGGGAGCAGAGGGCGAGGGTGCAGTAAATGGAGAGAGTAGCATGGATATATATACACTAACATATGTAAATAGCCAATGGGAATTTGTTGTATGACTCCAAGAACGCAAACTAGGGCTCTGTAATAATCTAGAGGTGGGAGGTGGGAGGGAGATTCAAGAGGGAGGGAACATATGGACACCTATGGTTAATTCATGTTGATGTATGACAGAAATCAAACCAATATTGTAAAGCAATTATCAATCAATTAAAAATAAATAAATATTTTTTTTAAAAAAACTTAGGCGAGCAATAATGAACACTACTTTTTGGAATGACTAAAGGTAATATAAAGGCATTGTTGACCAAGTGTTTGTCATCATTCTATTATGAGCTCTCTACATTGCAGGCAGATTTTTTATGGTCTGAACCAACAAGGAAGTCCATAAAGTAATATATTAACCAAACTACTCCAGGAAAAATTTACAGCAAGTATGGAAGATAACGATCTGAACATTTACTTCTACAACTTAAAATTTTCTAGAAATTTCTCTTCTTGCATATTAGTGGTTTTCACTAGTGTTGTTGATTAGCTCCTATACACATGTACCAAAAATAAGAGGAATCCAGAAAATATATTTTAGAAGATTATAAAGCAAGTCTGCATCTCCTCTCTCTCTCTCTCTTAGGTTGAAAACCAGCAAAGAGTCCCTCATATTAAGTAATTAATGCAATTTCAGTGCTTCTGAGAAGCCCTGACAATTTATAATCATGCTTATCTGAGAATGAGATCAAGTCTTGCTCTTCTTTCAGTTTTTGGGCAGAACTCATTTTAGCAGTGAATATCCAAGAAGAGTACAGTATATACCCAGATCAGGTGCTGGGTAACAAATCCCATCACTGTTCTGTCCCCTGTCTCTGCTTTGAGAAAATCAACTTAAGCCAAGGCCTCCGCTTGACCAAGTCACCCAACAGTGGCCATACTTTCTCACCAATTTTCTTGTATAACCTTTGGGTCTAGTGAGTATGGCATTGTGCATAGGCTTACTCTCACTACTTGCATTCAATTTAACAATATCATACCAGCAACTCATCCATGGATTTTGGAAAATGACTAAAATGGAAACAGTGTCCTCATGGAGTACATGGCTTGACTGTGGTTAGTACCATCTGTGACTCTGGCCACGGGACACTCACGTGCAACCCTTGGGTTGCTGCTGTGCGTTCTTTAGCCAGTACTCCTGAAGTCAAAGGTCCTATTTCAGGAAATTTCTGCTGATGCTTCCTCACCAGGGAGAACACAACACCACCTGAATGTGCAATAAATTTATTCTTGACTTTCTGTTTCTTCTTCTTCACCCCTTAATCTTTAGCCCAGGACTTTGATTTTGAATGCCCCCTGTGGAAAGCTCCTTATTGTGTTAGCTGATGGTTCACCTTAATTTGGGGTGTGTTGGGAGAAAGGGAGTTTAAAAAGTAGGAAGGAACTTTTATATCTAGGCTCTGACTTGAAACAATAATCCAGTATATTATGCAGAAGCTTTCATCAACTCCTAGTCAAGGCTATGGTCTTTCCTGTGGTCATGTATGGATGTGAGAGCTGGACTGTGAAGAAGGCTGAGCGCCGAAGAATAGATGCTTTTGAACTGTGGTGTTGGAGAAGACTCTTGAGAGTGCCTTGGACTGCAAGGAGATCCAATCGGTCCATTCTGAAGGAGATCAGCCCTGGGATTTCTTTGGAGGGAATGATGCTCAAGCTGAAACTCCAGTATTTTGGCCACCTCATGCGAAGAGTTGACTCATTGGAGAAGACTCTGATGCTGGGAGGGATTGAGGGCAGGAGGAGAAGGGGACGACAGAGGATGAGATGGCTGGATGGCATCACTGACTCGATGAATGTGAGTCTGAGTGACCTCCGAGAGCTGGTGATGGATAGGGAGGCCTGGCGTGCTGCGGTTCATGGGGTCGCAAAGAGTTGGACACGACTGAGCGACTGATCTGATCTGATCTGAATCACGCTTGAATCTCAGTTGAAGTTGGTGGACCCCAGTGATTACATATATATTCATGGCAAAGGTCTCAGCTGGTAGTCTCTTAGTATCCAGTCATCCTTACCATTTAATCTCTTTACTGCTTGTGCTCAGAATATTTTTGGGCAAATATTCCTGAAGATATTTCCATTTCCTCTTCCTCTGGTTGGGAGTTTCCTCATAAATCCCATTATCAGTTCTAGATTATAATATGTATTTTAAAATCATAGCATTGACTATATTAATAAATAATTAGAAATGACTAAATGCCCATTGTTGAAAAGTGGTTACATTTAAAACATTCTATGAAATAAAGTAATATACAACCACTTAAAAGGATTAATCAAAACTATGGACACTGATGTGGAATGATATAATTGTTACATTGTTAAAGTAAGCAATGAGTTTCACAATAGTATTTTAGTATCAGTTCAGTTCAGTTCAGTCACTCAGAGGTGTCCAACTCTTTGTGACCCCATGAATCCCAGCACACCAGGCCTCCCTGTCCATCACCAACTCCTGGAGTCTACTCAAACTCATGTGCATTGAGTCGGTGATGTCATCCAGACATCTCATCTTCTGTCATCCCATTCTCCTCCTGCCCCCAATTCCTCCTAGCATCAGAGTCTTCTGCAATGACTTAACTCTTCACATGAGGTGGCCAAAGTACTGGAGTTTCGGTCCTTCCAATGAACATCCAGGACTGATCTCTTTAGGATGGACTGGTTGGATCTCCTTGCAGTCCAAGGCACTCTCAAGAGTCTTCTCCAACACCACACTTCAAAAGTGTCAATTCTTCGGCACTAAGCTTTCTTCACAGTCCAACTCTCACATCCATACATGACAACAGGAAAAACCATAGCCTTGACTAGAAGGACTTTTGTTGGCAAAGTAATGTCTCTGCTTTAGAATATGCTATCTAGGTTGGTCATAACTTTCCTTCCAAGGAGTAAGCATCTTTTAATTTCATGGCTACAATCACCATCTGCAGTGATTGTGGAGACCCAAAAAATAAAGTCTGACACTGTTTTCACTCTTTCCCCATCTATTTGCCATGAAGTGATGGGACCAGATGCCATGATCTTCGTTTTCTGAATGTTGAGCATGAAGCCAACTTTTTCACTCTCCTCTTTCACTTTCATCAAGAGGCTTTTTAGTTCCTCTTCACTTTCTGCCATAAGGGTGGTGTCATCTGCATATCTGAGGTTATTGATATTTCTCCCAGAAATCTTGATTCCAGCTTGTGCTTCTTCCAGCCCAGCGTTTCTCATGATGTACTCTGCATATAAGTTAAATAAACAGGGTGACAATATACAGCCTTGACGTACTCCTTTTCCTATTTGGAACCAGTCTGTTATTCCATGTCCGGTTCTAACTGTTGCTTCCTGACCTGCATACAGGTTTCGCACGAGGCAGGTCAGGTGGTCTGGTATTCCCATCTCTTTCAGAATTTTCCACAGTTTATTGTGATCCACATAGTCAAAGACTTTGGCATAGTCAATAAAGCAGAAATAGATGTTTTTCTGGAACTCTCTTGCTTTTTCAGTGATCCAGCAGATGTTGGCAATTTGATTTCTGGTTCTTCTACCTTTTCGAAAACCAGCTTCAACATCAGGAAGTTCACGGTTCACGTATTGCTGAAGCCTGGCTTGGAGAGTTTTGAGCATTACTTTAGGTCGTGTGTGATATGAGTGCAATTGTGTGGTAGTTTGAACATTCTTTGGCATTGCCTTTCTTTGGGATTAGGATGAAAACTGACCTTTTCCAGTCCTGTGGCCACTGCTGAGTTTTCCAAATTTGCTGGCATATTGAGTGCAGCACTTTCACAGTATCATCTTTCAGGATTTGAAATAGCTCAACTGGAATTCCATCACCTCCACTAGCTTTGTTCATAGTGATGCTTTCTAAGGCCCACTTGACTTCACATTCCAGGATGTCTGGCTCTAGGTGAGTGATCACAGCATTGTGGTTTTCTGGGTCATGAAGATCTTTTTTGTACAGTTCTGTGTATTCTTGCCACCACTTCTTAATATTTTCTGCTTCTGTTAAGTCCATACCATTTCTGTTCTTTATTGTGCCCATCTTTGCATGAAATGTTCCCTTGGTATCACTAATTTTCTTGAAGAGATCTCTAGTCTTTCCCATTCTGTTGTTTTCCTCTATTTCTTTGCATCGATTACTGAGGAAGGCTTTCTTTTCTTGCTATTCTTTGGAACTCTGCATTCAGATGCTTATATCTTTTCTTTTCTCCTTTGCTTTTCGCTTCTCTTTTTTTCACAGCTATTTGTAAGACCTCCTCAGACAGCCATTTGGCATTTTTGCATTTCTTTTCAATGGGGATGGTCTTGATCCCTGCCTCCTGTCATGAACCTCCGTCCATAGTTCATCAGGCATTCTGTCTATCAGATCTAGTCCCTTAAATCTATTTCTCACTTCCACGGTATAATCATAAGGAATTTGATTTAGGTCATACCTGAATGATCTAGTGGTTTTCCCTACTTTCTTCAATTTAAGTCTGAATTTGGCAATAAGGAGTTCATGATCTGAGCCACAGTCAGCTCCTGGTCTTGTTTTTGCTGTATAGCACGATCCAATTTTGAGAAAGTTTTACATAATGCAGTGACCCTCCTGTAAAGAAAGTGAGTTCCCAAGAGACATGTGCATTCTGCTTGGTGTTTTGCTTTATTATTTGAATTTTATGTGCATGTGTTAACTCTGTGAATACAAATCCCAATACAACTAAAATTATATCAAAATATGGCAGGTGCTCATTGAATAAACTATGGTTCAGAGAAAAGTAGGCATGTAGAATTATTGTTAGAGTTTTTGGCTGAAAGCAATAAAAACCCACATTATGAGAGGAATAAGGATTTACTGGAAGGAAACTAAAGGAAAAATTGAGCAACCTGGCCTCTGGAATAACCAGAACTAGGTCAATGGACAGACTCTCACTGTAAAAGCCAATAGATCACGGCTATGTTCTTTGATGGCAGGATCCATAGGACACAAGCACTGGATAATTCGGCTGTAATTGCCTTCAGGACCCTGTGTCTCTGGTCAAAATGCCAGGAAAGAGTGTCTGGTTGACCAAGATTGTGTGTTTCTGTCCATGCAAACATGGATTGGTGAGGAGGACTGTGTCCCTGGGACTTCATGCAACAGAAGGGGAGTTCTGAGGGAAGAGGGCTGCAGTTTCCAAAAACGTGAGATGTTGAGCAGATAAAATTCAACAGATTTCCACTATAATGATTTTTGTTGGCAATGACATGAACTTTCTCTGAATCAAACATGTTTTCTTGCCTACTGTGATCCGTAGCATATATTTTTGAGGAAAAATTGAAAAAGTATGCTTTTCTAACTCAGGTTCTCAATAGCTGAGGCCAATGCTCATTTGTCTCAATGTCTCCAGAGTTTTGCACATTGCATGGCATATTGCTGTGGTTACTGTTTAGTGGCTAAATCATGTCCGACTCTTTGTGACCCCAGGAACTGTAGCCTTCCTAGCTCCTCTGTCCATGGAATTTTCCAGATAAAAGTACTTCTTCAGGGGATCTTCCTGACCCAGGGATCAAACCTGAGTCTCCTGTATTGGCAGGAGAATTCTTTACTGCTGGGCCACCAGGGAAGCCCAAGCCAGAATATTGGAGTGGGTTGTACTTAATAGATATTGTCCTGAATTGAGTCAGTAACTCCCTGGAGGAACTTGAAGTCTTCAAATTTAGCTGATGGGGGAATGCGCTCAGTCTCTTCAGTCATGTCCAACTGTCTGACTCTTTGCAACCTTAAGGACTGTATCCTCCCAGGCTCCTGTGCCCATGGGATTCTCTAGCAAGAATACCTGAGTGGGTTGTCGTTTCTTCCTCCAGGGGATCTTCCTATTCCAAGGATAGAACCCACGTCTTCAGTGTCTCCTGCATTGCAGGTGAATTCTTTACCCATTGAGCCACATGGGACACAGCTGAATGGGAATGGATGCCACCAAATGTAGGCTGCTCTCTACTATACTTATTGGAAAGTTTGGTCCTGCTGGTTTGGTAGAAATCAGTCTGCAATCACGTAGGAATTCTTGAGACCCCTGCGTCTCTGGTGGGGGGGTCTTTTGTTTGCTACTTGAATAAAAATATTTCAGGTTGAAATCATATGAAATGAACACTGGTTGTCAGTTATGTGTGTCATATTTATCAGTTCAAGATTAAAATTTCTGAGAATTAATTTCTTTAAAACAACAATGTTACCCAAAGCATAGTAGCTGCCACCTACATATATTAAGTGTGTTTGGAGTTGATTTAGCCATTGTAATTTGATAAGGTTGGGTTATTTTATTGGATGAAGAATCACCTTTTATCCGAGACTTCTATGTAGACATGTTGCTGAGTCTTATGTAATAATTTACTCAGTTTCCTGGCTTTGTGTCACTACATTTTTTTAGAATCAAGGCAATCTTCTATATATTAATAGATTTTGATTTTTTTATCAAAGATCTGGCCCAGAGAGTCAGCACCAAGCCAATTTCCTTGTTAGATCTCCTTCTAATTTTGACTTGTGCCCACCTCATAACACACACTGCATTTCTAATAAGTGGTTTCTTTTCTTCACTTTATTCCCACAGATGAATGGTACCTGGATTTCTTGTAACTTGCACAGTAACTTAGTTCCCCTGAGATAGGATCCTTTCTTGCTTTTCATTTCCCATAGCCCATTTCTTCCTGTTTTTTCTGGTTTCCATGACTGAGTCTTTATTACTTGTCACTAGACCTCTTGGTACTGACAACTTATCTACCTAGACATCTCCCTTTTAGATAAAGCATGACCTGCTGCTCTCCATGGGGTCTCAGGGAGTTGGCATTTCTCCTAGCCGGGTTATTACTGCCAACCTCACCCAGGTTGGAACATCATTTCTGCTACTCAGTTCTCTGTTAGGTTTGTGAGAGACAACAAGAGAGAGAGAAAAGTGGGGGAGGGATGGGGAAAGAGAGAGAAATTGGTTTGTAAATAGAATCATTTTCTCTCACTCTCATCAGGTGACTAACAGGAAATGAGCAGAGGAGAGACAAGTCTGAAAACAGCTGTGGTATCATCATGAACTCAGAAACAGATCATCTCATCTGAAATTGGCCCACGTAGCTTGCAGAAGTTCATGTGAATCAATACTCTGGGAGAAGACCTATTTCCTGAGATCTGCAGCTCCAGGAAGTCTCTTATCATCTGTACAATAAGAAGAGCTGCACAGTTCAACCCATCACTTTGCTAGGAAACTGTCAGGTTTAACATTATGTTAAGGTGGAGACTAGGAGAAGGCAATGGCAACCCACTCCAGTACTCTTGCCTGGAAAATCCCATGGACGGAGGAGCCTGGTGGGCTGCAGTCCATGAGGTTGCTAAGAGTTGGACACAACTGAACGACTTCACTTTCACTTTTCACTTTCCTGCATTGGAGAAGGAAATGGCAACCCACTCCAGTGTTCTTGCCTGGAGAATCCCAGGGATGGTGGGGCCTGATGGGCTGCTGTCTATGGGGTCGCACAGAGTCGGACACGACTGAAGCAACTTAGCAGCAGCAGCAGCAGCAAGGTGGAGACTGAAATGCTCTCTTCTTCAGAGACATGCTTCAAATTTCTGCCATCTGAGTCTTCACTTATCTTCCAGGCCACCCATTCAGGTGCCAGGAAAGCTTGTACTTGAGTTACTGTTGTCTTTTGAAAGGTCTGTGCTGACCAAACCACATACTCTATATCAATCTTCCTTGTGATCCCTGGAAATATTAGTGAGGCTACTACTCTGTAACTCCATTCAAACATGACTGAATTCACTTTCGCCTGTTTTCCTTTCTATATTCAGCTCTAACTGGGTTTGTTCAGAGCTTCAGTGCTTAGGGAATCCTATGGGCCATTGTTGTTACATGATAAGAAGCTATAATTGAGCATTTACTGTGGACAGGAGGAGTGGTGTGCTAAAAAAAACTGCTTCAGTTTGAAACTAAAAACAAAGCCCTTACTTGAAGTGCTGCCAATTTCCATGGTGTAAATACTTCTATTATGATCAGTTTCAAGTTACCAAAATTGAGAAGAGTTGAGAATGAGAGTTGGGAGGAGCTACACAGACTAGATTCTCACAAGCCAGTTTCCAGCACACTGTAGGCATTTTACAAATGTCATCTCTTCCTGTTTATATTAAATCCTCATGAAGTTTTTTTGTGTATTATTATTATTGTGTGCATATTTAGTTGCTCAGTCATGTCCAGCTTTTTGCAGTACTTTGGACTTTAGCCCTCTAGGCTCCTCTGTCCAGGGGATTTTTTCAGGCGAGGATACTGGAGGGAGTTGCCATTTCCTCCTCCCTACCCAGGGACTGAACCTTGTCTTCTGTGTCTCCTTCATTGGCAGGGGGATTCTTTACCCACTGAACCGTCCAAGACATCTTGAGTACTATTATTATCTCCATGTTATTCATCAGAAAACAATGGCTTAGAGAGATTATACAACTTTCCTAAGTCCACACACCTACTAAGGGGAAGAATAGAGATTTGTGTCTCAGTCTGTGTACTCCAAAACCATGCCCATTGATGGAGATAGCCTGGTGATGGAGATAAAGTCTCGTTGTATATATTCATTTCATTCTTTTATTTGGATGGAACCAAGAAGGGGCTTGAATCTTTAACATCTAATTTCCTTAACTTCAAAATGTTCTCTCAAAGAGGTTCTGCCTTCTTACATTTAAAGGTAAGTAACTTCTCTTTCTCAGAGAAATAAAGACAATGAATATACTTCATGAAATTTTTCCACTGAAAAGACAATAAACATGATAAGGGATTCCTACTTAACATCTCTTTGTGGGTTAGGCTGATTTTGTAACCTAATCTCTTTCCAAGGGTAAAAAGTATCTTCAAGTTCTTGATGTAACCTATCAATTCAAAATTAAATTTGATGGTACCATAAATTCTGAAACCACTGTTTTCACTTTTTGTAGAAAATTTTTTTCTCTGAATGAAGTTTGTGTTTCACCTTGTGAAATACTTATTTACTTATACATCAGTTGGTGATAGTATTTGCCAACCAGAAACATGCATACGTGTTGTTGTATGCAGAAGAAAGGGCTTTATGAGTCTCATCTAGGGACATACATACACGTTCAGCGACTATTTAGATCTTTATAAAAAATTAGTAGGTTAAAAATAGGCCAAACCATTTTCTTGACTATTACAGTGGCTAAACCAGTCATATGTGTAGAAAATGCCTCTGTCACGAGATCGAAGTTTATTATTTTTTTTCTCAGGGATGAGTGTGAAGAGGAAATTACTGTTTTGGATGATCTCAGATTTTTCTAAAAGTCAGATCTGTTGTGCATAAACAGCTTGAAACAGGATGCATAAGTCTGGAAAATGAATTCACAAAAGGACAAAAAAAGACAAGTGGATTCACTCATGCTAATGCCTCCAGATGGTGCTGAGCACAGAGCACAACCCTGACCTTGGCATGTCTTACATATGTATGTCTCAGATTTCAGAGGGCAGCTGAACAAGCCTAGTGTGTTCTTAAAAACTTCACTGTCCCAGAATAATTCCGAAGACATTTACACCAAAAAGAGAAGTTGGAACCATTTCCTCTCAGCTGGACCTCTGGCCCCCTATTTCATCATGACTTTGACTTGTTACTTCTTTTAGCTCATGGTAAAGGGGACACGTAAGGGCTGTAGGCCAACGAGAGGTTGAGGGACTGTCTCTGCATTCCCTTGAGGTATACTGCATCTCAGATAGACTCCTCTGAGACCTCCTTCCCAGCTGTGCTTCAGGATTGGTAACCAGAGTCTGCAGCCATCACTGCTCATTCATTGCTACCCTGTTGCTCTGGTCTTCAGCACTAGTTTTCGATGAACAGTTTCCATAGCAACCAGATAACACCCCCAATGGGCTCCATCTTAACTCCAAAGATGAAAAGAGTAAAGGAAACATAAGCTAAGAGCAACATATGGATTTTAACAGAGTTGCAGTTTAAGCCACAGTAATGCTTTCGAGGGTTGAGGACAGTCACTAGGCCATCATGGTAAAGAGAAGGATGGTGAATAGCAGGGAGACACCGAATAGCAGGGAGAAGTCAGATTACACCAGCCGCAATCCAAATGCGGGGCTTTCCTGGTGGCTCAGTGGTAAAGAATCCACTTCTGATGTAGGAGATGTGGGTTTGATCGCTAGGTTGGGAAGATCCCCTGGAGAAGGAAATGGCAACCCACTCCAGTATTCTTGCCTGAGAAATCCCATGGACAGAGGAGCTTGGCAGGCTACAGTCCATTGGTTCACAAAGAGTCGGACACGACTTAGTGACTCAGTCAGTCAGTCAGTTTAGTCACTCAGTCGTGTCTGACTCTTTGCGAACCCATGAATCACAGCACGCCAGGCCTCCCTGTCCATCACCAACTCCCAGAGTTCACTCAAACTCATGTCCATTGAGTCTGTGATGCCATCCAGCCACCTCATCCTCTGTCGTCCCCTTCTCCTCCTGCCCCCAATTCCTCCCAGCATCAGAGTCTTTTCCAACGAGTCAACTCTTTGCATGAGGTGGCCAAAGTACTGGAGTTTCAGCTTTAGTATCATTCCTTCCAAAGAACACCCAGGACTGATCTCCTTTAGAAGGGACTGGTTGGATCTCCTTGCAGTCCAAGGGACTCTCAAGAGTCTTCTCCAACACCACAGTTCAAAAGCATCAATTCTTAGGTGCTCAGCCTTCTTCACAGTCCAACTCTCACATCCATACATGACTACTGGAAAAACCATAGCCTTGACTAGACAGACCTTTGTTGGCAAAGTAATGTCTCTGCTTTTTAATAGCTATCTAGGTTGGTCATAACCCTCTTTCCAAGGAGTAAGTGTCTTTTAAATTCATGGCTGCAGTCACCATCTGCAGTGAATTTGGAGCCCAGAAAAATAAAGTCTGACACTGTTTCCACTCTTTCCCCATCTATGTGCCATGAAGTGATAGGACTGGATGCCATGATCTTCATTTTCGGAATGTTGAGCTTGAAGCCAACTTTTTCACTCTCCACTTTCACTTTCATCAAGAGGCTTTTGAGTTCCTCTTCACTTTCTGCCATAAGGGTGGTGTCATCGCTTATCTGAGGTTATTGATATTTCTCCTGGCAATCTTGATTGCAGCTTGTGCTTTTTCAGCCCAGTGTTTCTCCAGCCCAGTGTTTCTCATGATGTATTCTGCATAGAGGTTAAACAAGCAGGGTGACAATATACAGCCTTGATTTACTCCTTTTTCTATTTAGAACCAGTCTGTTGTTCCATGTCCAGTTCTAACTATTGCTTCCTGACCTGTGTGGAGAGGCAGTGAAAGCTGGGAAAAGAGGGCTCACCAGTAACCAACCCTGCTGGCATCTTGACCTTGGACTTGCAGCCTCCAGAACTGTGAAAGGATACATATTTGTTGTTTAAACCCCCTAGTCGCTCACGTGGCCAGAGCCAACTCGGACGACAGCCATATAGGCTCACTTAGCGACTAGACAACAACAAATCCAATTGTGGGTATATTTATAAAGTGGTTGAATACAAGGTTGGTGTGTAGCCTGCTCTGCTCATTCATTAGCTAAGCAACTCACAGGTGGCACATGGGCCACTGTGTGCTTTTATCAAGACGTGTCTATTAACACATCACTCTTTGGGATTACTAGAACAATTTAAATCTTGAATATTACATCTGGAAATGCCAGGTTCTTTGGTATACTTAAAGTGAAAATGAAAGTGAAGTCTCTCAGTCATGTCCAGCTCTTTGTGACTCCGTAGACTGTAGCCCACCAGGCTCTCTGTCCATTGGATTATCCAGGCGAGAATACTGGAGTGGGTTGCCATTTCCTTCTCCAGGACATCTTCCCGACCCAGGGATTGAACCCAGATCTCCTGCATTGCAAACAGATGCAGGCAGACACTTTAACCTCTGAGCCACCAGGGAAGCTTTGGTATTCTTAACTTACATAAAATTAACCTTATGAAATAATTTGGAAAAATACTTAATAAAATAATTGTGCACTAAAAGAGGCAATAAAAGATTATCCTTTCACAAGTAAAAAAATTAAAAATTGCAGTTTAACTACCAATAATTATTTAATACAAAAATCCAAATTGAATGATCATATTTTACCTTGCTTTAATGCTTTAGATGATGTATATTATTTTCTTTTTTCAGCCTGTCTTCTAGTTGATCTATTTGCTTCCTTTTGTTAATTAATTCTAGGTAGTGACCTAAAAAACTGTTTCTTAAGTTGGTGGTTAGTACTCTTGAACAAGTTAATGGTCCTGATACAGTGAAAGAGCCAAGAATGGAAACCTGCAGATTCTCAAAAGTAAAGAAATAGAACTCTGGGATTTTCTTCCTTCAAATGTGCCAGCTCCCAGCCTGCTTGCTTTTCTTTCTTTTTCCGGGCAACTCCAGGAATTTAAGTGACATTAACTGATGACTGAGGGGAGAATGATGAGCAAAGTAACAGATAATGTGTAATAATGTGTAAAGTGTAATGGAGACAACAATGGTTTTAGACTACTTTTTTATATAAAATTATTTACTTTAATTAAAGGGTAATTACTTTACATAGATTACTATTTATTGCTGCCTCTCAAAATTTTCCTAATCACTGGAACCTTGTGACTTATCTCTTTAGAAACTCTGAACTGTGAACCACTATGACCCCTTCACCATCTGAGTTTTATTCATTATCCAACACATATTTGTTCAAACTTTATACACCAGTTAAACAGAGAGGAACAGAAGAGAAGTTCTTATAGAGGGTCTATGAGTATCTTAGCTTTTCTTCTTCAAGTCTTTGGTTGCTTCTGAATTAAAATAATTTCTGCCAAACCAAACTAAGATCATCGAAGTGACCAGGCTGGCCAAGAATAACTTAGATTAGGAGTCTAGCTGCTCAGTAAGGTCAACAAAGTAGAGTCAGAAAGTATGTGATTGAGACCAGAGAAATCTGCTGGGGAAAGTGAAGCAGGTACGTCCCGTGGAGTGAAAGACACCACGGGTAGACAGCAGTGTGCTCTCGTGCTGAGTCACTTTAGGCATGTCCGAGTCTTTGAGATCCTATGGGCTATAGCCCGCTAGACTCTTCTGTCCATGGGATTCTCAGGCAAGTATACTGCTGTGCCCACCTCCTGAGGATCTTCCCGACCCAGGGATCGAACCTGTATCTTTTACATCTCCTGCACTGGCAGGCGGGCTCTTTACCACTAGCTCTGCCTGTCATCCTACTTAAGATTTATTGTGATTTTTGGCTATGTAGATGAATGTTTTAAAAATCAAATTTGGAAAGTGTTCAGCTATTATTTCTTCAAGTATTTCTTTCTCTGTGTTTATCTGTGTCTCTCTTTCCCTTCTTCTTCCTTCTGTTCTTCAGATTGGATAATCTCTCTTTATCTGTCTTTAAGTTTGCAGGCTCTTCCTTCTGCCTGTTCAGATTTATTTTTGAACCAATCTAGTGAATTTTTCATTTTGGTTATTGTACTCTTCAACTCCAGAACTTTTATTTGGCTTTTTATTCCTGAAAAAAGTTTTTATTTCTTTATTGATATTCTCTATTTGGTGACGTATCATTGTAATGTGTTAGTTGCTCAATCATGTCTGACTCTGTGACCCCTTGGGATGTAGCCTTGCCATGGGATTTTCCAGGTAAGAATACTGGAGGGGTTGTCATTTCCTTCTCCAGGGCATCTTCCTGACCCAGTGATAGAAACCGGGTCTCTTGGGTTGCAGGCAGACTCTTTACCATCTAAGCCAATAGGAAAGCCTTTCGTTTAGTGATTAAACGTGGCCTCTTTTCATTCTTTAAACATATCTATAATAGCAAATATGAAGTCTCTCTCTACTAAGTCCAATATCTGGGCTCTCTTAGAGAGTTTTATTGATTGCTTGTTTTCCAGTGTATAGGCTACATTTTCCTGTTTCTCTGCATTTCTGGTAACAAAAAAGCTGAACATGCTAAATAATATATCATGGTAATTCTGGATTTAGATCCTCCCAAGGGGTGTGGTTGGTTTGTTAAGTGTCTTGCCTGGACTAATACAGTCTGTTCAGCAGTTCAGCAACTGGCTGCTGAAGTTTCTGATCAGGTTTTTAAAGTTTTTAATTGTTTTTATGTTCAAGTCAATTCTTAGTAATCATTTCTGGTTCAGCATAGCTGCATGGTTATCCAATGATTGTTATAAGTTTACCTTAAACATCTTGGAGAAGGAAATGGCAACCCAGTCCAGTGTTCTTGCCTGGAGAATCCCAGGGACGGGGGAGCCTGGTGGGCTGCCGTCTATGGGGTCGCACAGAGTTGGACACGACTGAAGCGACTTAGTAGTAGTAGTAGTAGTAGTAGTAGTAAACATCTTGAGTTAGCAAGGCTTCCATCCATTGCCAAGGGATCTGTATGGGTTGGTACATACTTTCAAAGTTCAAATGGTTCATAATTATCTCTGAGCTTTCACTTTCTGCATGCATAGGTCCTCATGCTCATTTAGCAGCCCTGGGACCCACTTTGGTCTTTCCTGAATGTGCATACATCCTTCTACATGCACAAAGTCTTCCAGATCTCCAGGAATATGTTGGATCTTTTCAAAGCTCCCATGGCTGTCTCTTTTCTCCAGATATCCCTTTAACATTTTTGACTGGTCTCTGCTTATTTCAACCAGCAGGCTTAGGCAAATGCAATATTGGCTTTCCCAACTGCTTGCCACTAATTGCTTTTTTTAAAAATTAATTAATTTATTTTAATTGGAGGCTAATTACTTTACAATATTGTTATTGCTTTTGTTTTTGACCATACCCTAAAGTATAAGATTTTTATGGGAAGCTTCAAATATGATCAGCCCCCTCCATGGCAGTGAGGTTTTTGGTCTTCATGGTTACTGAACCGTGGACCTGGGGGCTGGGTGGAGTGGGAATAAATGTTACAGACCTCACTCTTCTTACTGAAAGTCAGTTGCTTTTCCTGAAAAAATTATTTTCAATTTGTTTTATGCCTTTGGTTAATTTCTAAAGTTTTGAAATTGCTGCTTTTGAGAATTTTGCCAGTTATATCAATGCTTTTTAAGGGAAGATTTGCCAAGGTTCTTTTTCCACCATTGAGAAGTGCCCAACTCTCTCAGCACCTCTCTTTGGCACCCAAAACTCTAATTAATTATATAGAAAAAAACCTAGCCACAAAACTAAGTATACTACTGGTTGAGATGATAGCAAAGTAACTGCAAGCAAGTAAAAGTCTATCCAGAAAACTTAAAAACAAATTAATTTGATGAAACATATGCAAGCAAGAGGCTTCCCAGGTGGAACTATTGGTCAAGAACCCACCTACCAGTGTAGGAGACATAAGAGATGCAGGTTTGATCCCTGGGTGGGGAGGATCCCCTGGAAGAGGGCACAGCAACCCACTCCAGTATTCTTGTCTGGAGAATACCATGGACAGAAGAGCCAGGCGGGCTATAGTCCATGGGGTTGCAAAGAGTCCGACACAACTGAAGCAATTTACCATGCAGGCAAGCAAGAAGTTTTGTAGATTTGTCATTAGGAAGTGTCCAATGACTAGCCTCCCTTTAGAATTCCTGTACTATTCTTTGCATATTTCAGTCAGTACAGTCACCAAATTGTTTCTCTGCTAAGCTATAAGCTACTCATAATAATAAAAGGTTCTGTTTTAATACTATAAGGAGTCTGTTGATGTGTGATCAGAGCCTACAGTAAATACTCTATTAGCTTTTTAAGACATATATATATATATATATATTTTTTTTGGCTGTGCTGCGTCTCCATTGTCGTGCTGATCTTTCTCTAGCTGCAGTGAAAGGGGTTCCTCTCTAGTTGTGGTCCACAGGTTTCTTTTTGTGATGGCTTGTCTTGTTGCAGAACACAGGCTCTAGGGTGTGTGGGCTTCAGTGGTTCCCAGGCTCTAGAACACAGGCTCAGTAGTTGCTCTGGGGCAGGTGGAATCTTCCCAGATCAGGTATCAAACCCTGTTTCTTGTCTTGACAGGCAGGTTCTTTACCACTGACCCACCAGATATGTTTTAGAGATGGCCCAAGGCTGAGGGCAATGCTAATAGTGCCTAAACAGTGAAACAATCAAATTTCATTTCCAAAAAAATCAGTCTTTTGCATACAGATTTCAAAAATTAATTTGAGTTGTTCTTTTGTACACATTCTGCAATTAATTATCTTTAACCCAATTTGGTATTGACTTCTGAGACAGCTTTCTTTCAAGCAGCATATTCCCAAAAGAAAAGTGCTAAAATCATCTTGGCTAGTTCTGTTGTTTAATGGCACCTCCGTGACACGTGTTAACTTCTGACTTGTGTTTGCAATAGCTTGAATAAATTACAGTTATCAACCATTTGAGAGCAGCCAATATAAAAAGCTCAGAACACTTGTTAATTAGGAAGTGATTAACTGCAAAGTATTTGCTATCACATTCTCTTTAGTATCAGATTGTCAGTGTGCTCTTTGTTACCTCCTATAGCTCCCATATCCCCTATGGGGTCACCTCTAGGCTGAGTTACCATTGGGACAATCCCTCTGACTGTCTACTTCCCTCTGTTCTTCTCATTTCAAGCGTGAGACTGGTTTCCCCTGAATTCTACTTGGTAGAGCAGATTGCTGCAGGTAGTAAGAATGTATCAAAATCTGAAATAATGGAAAGGAAATAACCAGATTGCACAGATCCAGAATGTCTGGAGGGTTCAGGCTCAGATAGGCTGTCTGCCTGACACACTCAGCTAACATCTCTGTGGTCATGGGGGGTTCACTTCCCACCTCTGAAATTGCTATAGGCATTTCCATGTCTCCTAGTCCAAGCCCTACTCATTTCTGGCTCTAAAAGAGAAAGGAATTTTCCCCTTAAGCCAGACTTCCTTCTGATTCCTCACTCTCTGACCCAAAATTATTCTCTTTTCCCAATATTAAGCAATCTAGATATTTATCTTGTTGAAGGATTCTTTAAGTCTGCCCACCAGGGTGTGGTGTTATCCTGTGATCCCCAATAGGATAGCAACAAAAAAGTATAGCATCACCATCATTTTTCAAAGCTTGAGTCAGTTGGTCTAAAAGAAAAGCAATTATTTTATACTAATTATTTTTTCATCCCTTCTCATTATATATTTATGAAATCTGAAGGTTGGGTCCTACCAACCAGAAGTTTATCACATAAAT